>CM051236.1:13447062-14742546 GCA_027917425.1 Gastrophryne carolinensis | reverse complement strand
ACTGAACAGACCCAGTTTACCTGGGAAAGAATAACATACCGAATTTATTAACAGTATATATATTTATATATACTGCAAGAAAAGAAGGACACCCACCAGTACACTCTATAAAGTGCCAAGGATGAAACAGTTGCACCACTTTAAGGGTCTAAAAAATATTCAAATTTATTGACTAATTACATATATTTACAATCACAATGAACATTAAGACTATACAATAACAACTACATGACATAAACATTTAAAACCACAAGGGGGTGCTGGAGGTCTGTCTCAGTGCAAAAAGTAAAATACTCTCCATTAAAAGTGTAGTTACATAAATGTTAAGTTACACTTTTAATGGAGAGTATTTTACTTTTTGCACTGAGACAGACCTCCAGTGCCCTCTTGTGGTTTTAAATGTTTATATCATGTAGTTGCTATTGTATAGTCTTAATGTTCATTGTGATTGTAAATATATGTAATTAGTCAATAAATTTGAATATTTTTTAGACCCTTAAAGTGGTGCAACTGTTTCATCCTTGGCACTTTTTAGAGGGTACTGGTGGGTGTCCCTCTTTTCTTTCAGTGTATTGAGTTTTGAGTGCTGGGATTAGTGTGCACACTATTATTGGCTTTATTGTTGACTTACCATTTGGCTTATAGACTGGTGCAACTTTTCTAGTGTCACGCTCGGGGTAACTCCAGCCCTCTTAATAAGCTCACAACCCCCAATCTCCACAGCCAGCTTCACCTGTAGGAGCCCCCGCTTGCCGGGACGCAAGATACGCCTACCCGGGATCGGTTGCCCCCAGGACTTAATGGCTCAAAGGATGTAAGCTTATATGTGGGAGGACTGGAGAACCAATAGCAAGAGCGTGAGTGACGGAAGTCCAGAGACAGGCAATAGGTCGATAACGGGAAGGCAGAGATCGTAGCGGCACCAGGGGTCAGGCAAGACGTAGTCGGGGTTCAGGCAGAGGTCAGCAACTGGGGATCAGGATCTAGAAGCGTCAGTTCAGGCAAAGGTCGGCAACAAGGATTCAGGATCGAGAGGCGTCAATTCAGGCAGAGGTCGGCAACAAGGATTCAGGATCGAGAATGGTCGTACAATCAAATCGGCAACAGGCTAGACTTCACAGGAGTAGGTAACACAGGGTTCTGAGCGCTATCACAGGCAATTCACAACTGAGAGGGAATTGCCTTTATAGGAACAGGTCTGAGGGAAGCAGTGTACTGATTGGAGCACATAGGATTCCAAGGGTAATTGGCTGCAGAGCAGAAGAGGGCGAAGCCCTCAATCCCCTAGGATTCATTAACCCTTTAATTGATCCTCCGGCGGGTGCACGCCGCACAGCGCCGCCGGAGGGCATAACAGACACGTGCTCGCGGCCGCGCGCGAGCACGTCTCCTGGAGGAGGAAGCGGGGGGCGTGGCTGAGCTGGGCGCCGCTCGAGCCGACGCTGCTCGAGCCGACGCCGCTCGGCGCGGCCGCCGCACAGTGACAGCTGCAGCTGGCCGCCTGGAGACGTCGCTGGAACGGGGATCAGGTAAGCGGTTCCTGACACTACCCCCCCCTTCACGAGGGGCCTCCGGACCCTCACCCGGTTTCCCTGGATTGTCACGATGGAACCTTCTTACAAGAGCCTTGGCATGAACATTCCTCGCTGCCACCCAGCATCTTTCCTCCGGACCATAGCCAACCCAATCCACCAAATACTGTAAAGAATTACGCACTTTACGTGAATCCAAGATCTTATTCACTTCATACTCGGGCTCATTATTAAGAAGAATTGGTGCAGGACCAGCAAGAGGAGCATTCTTCGCCGGTTTTAACAGTGAAACGTGAAAGGAATTAGGTATTTTCATAGTTGGCGGGAGTTGAACTTTAAAAGACACATTATTCAACTTCTTGACGATTGGAAAAGGACCAATACATTTTGGACCTAATTTGCTAGATGGCTGACGGAGCGCAATATTTTTAGTGGAGACCCAAACTAGATCGCCTACTCGAAGAGTGGGTTCCTGTGATCTGCGGCGGTCGGCAAATTTCTTATACCTCAAACCAGTGGTCTTAAGAATCTCCTGAACGTGTGTCCAGATATTCTTCCGTTCTTGAAGCCACTCCTCCAACGCCGGCAGATTGGAAGGTGGCCCTGAAAGGGAAGAAGCTCTAGGATTTTTCCCTAAGTTACAATAAAAAGGAGATACCTTGGTACTCTCACTAGGCACGTTATTGTAAGCAAACTCGGCGAAATCAATAAATTCCGCCCATTGTTCTTGGGCATCAGAAACATAACACCTTAAGTATTGTTCCAAAGTTTGATTAGTTCTTTCTGTCTGCCCATTAGTCTGGGGATGGTAGGCAGAAGAAAGAGAGATCTGTATTCCCAACCGCGAACAGAAGTGTTTCCAAAAACGGGAAGTAAATTGAACACCCCGATCAGAGACTATATTGGACGGAATACCATGAATACGAAAAATATGTGAAGTAAACAGCCGCGAAAGCTCAGGTGCAGAAGGAAGTTTGGCCAAAGGAACGAAATGTGCCATCTTACTGAAACGATCTACGACCACCCAAATGACAGTATTACCATGTGAGAGAGGCAAATCTACAATAAAATCCATAGAAATATGGGTCCATGGCTCAGCAGGAATTTCAAGAGGAACCAAACTGCCACTAGGAGCCTTGTGAACTCCTTTACTTCGAGCACAAATAGCACAAGCGTCGATAAAGGCAGTGATATCGCGTCTCATGGTAGGCCACCATACATGACGACGGGCAAGCATAAACGTCTTACGGTTACCCAAATGACCAGCAGTTTTGGCATCGTGAAATTCGCGAATTACATCCGAACGCAGGTGTGGCGGAACAAACTGGCACCCCAAGGGTACATCACTAGGAGATTCATCTTGAAATGGCGCCAAGGTATTGGAGAGATCAGGAAGTAACGCCCCCACCACACAACCTGTGGGTAAAATTGGTTCACCAGAATCACCCCGATCCTTACATTCACCGAACATGCGAGATAGAGCATCAGCTTTAGTATTTTTTACACCCGGCTTGAAAGTAATAATAAAATTGAAACGCGAGAAGAATAATGCCCAACGTGCCTGACGAGAGTTCAGCCTCTTGGCAGAACCTATGTATTCGAGATTTTTATGATCAGTATACACAGTTATAGGATGTAATGAACCCTCCAACCAGTGTCGCCATTCATCAAATGCCAGTTTAATAGCTAATAGTTCCCTATTGCCAACATCATAATTTTGTTCCGCGGTACTGAATTTACGCGAAAAATAAGCGCATGGATGGAGACGCTCAGGGTTACCAGAATATTGTGACAAAACTGCACCCACTCCCAGCTCAGAAGCATCCACTTCAATAATAAAAGCTTTATGAATATCTGGATGCACTAAGACAGGTGCCGAAGTAAAGGCCCGTTTCAAGGTTAGAAAGGCCTCACAGGCAGAGGGGGACCAGTTAGCAGTAAAAGCCCCCTTGCGGGTAAGGTTGGTAAGGGGTGCAACAACATGGGAAAAGCCTTTTATGAAACGCCGATAAAAATTTGCAAAACCTAGAAAACGTTGCAATTCCTTTAAAGTTTTGGGTTGGACCCAATCCTGAACTGCTGAAACCTTCCCCGCGTCCATCTCCAAACCCTGGTTGGTAATAACATACCCTAGGAAGGGAACTGTAGTGACTTCAAACACACACTTAGACAGTTTAGCAAATAAGTTGTTCTCTCTTAATTTTTGTAGCACCAACTTAACATGGTGTCTGTGCTCCGGTAAAGAATTAGAAAAAATGAGAATATCATCCAAGTAGATGACTACAAATCTACCGAGATATTCCCTGAATATATCATTAACAAAATCTTGGAAAACGGCTGGCGCATTACAAAGACCGAAGGGCATGACCAGGTACTCATAGTGCCCATCCTTCACATTAAATGCAGTTTTCCACTCGTCCCCCTGTCGGATGCGAATCAGATTGTAAGCCCCTCTCAAATCCAATTTGGAGAAAATTCGAGCTCCTGTGACTTGATTGAACAGATCCCCAATCAAGGGTAAGGGGTATCGGTTTTTTACAGTGATTAGAGATGAGCGAACTTTTGAAAAATTCGATTCGACTGATTCGCCGAATTTTCCGACAAAAATCGTTTCGACCCGAATAAATTCGCGACGAATCGCTATTAAAAACGGCTATTTCTGAGCCTCCTACAGCCTCAATAGGGTTGTAAACCATTCAGCCTTGCTGTAACACGCACAGGATGCGTGCTGGGTTAGTTAAATAATACTTTTATGAAATATCACATGCAGATCAGAGGCATCGCTAATAGAATCGCAGAGCGGCACAATTGCAGAGAGTTGAAGTGGCATCACTATGAGGGGCAGAAGGAGCCCAAATATACACTGGAGTTGGCTTCAGGAGCCCAAAAATTGGATGAATCACACCCTGGAGTCGGCAGAAGTTGGCAGCAGCAGCAGCAGGAGCCCAAATATACACTGGAGTTGGCTTCAGGAGCCCAAAAATTGGATGAATCACACCCTGGAGTTGGCAGGAGTTGACAGCAGCAGCAGCAGGAGCCCAAATATACACTGGAGTTGGCTTCAGGAGCCCAAAAATTGGATGAATCACACCCTGGAGTTGGCAGGAGTTGACAGCAGCAGCAGCAGGAGCCCAAATATACACTGGAGTTGGCTTCAGGAGCCCAAAAATTGGATGAATCACACCCTGGAGTTGGCAGAAGTTGGCAGCAGCAGCAGCAGGAGCCCAAATATACACTGGAGTTGGCTTCAGGAGCCCAAAAATTGGATGAATCACACCCTGGAGTTGGCAGAAGTTGGCAGCAGCAGCAGCAGGAGCCCAAATATACACTGGAGTTGGCTTCAGGAGCCCAAAAATTGGATGAATCACACCCTGGAGTTGGCAGGAGTTGACAGCAGCAGCAGCAGGAGCCCAAATATACACTGGAGTTGGCTTCAGGAGCCCAAAAATTGGATGAATCACACCCTGGAGTTGGCAGGAGTTGACAGCAGCAGCAGCAGGAGCCCAAATATACACTGGAGTTGGCTTCAGGAGCCCAAAAATTGGATGAATCACACCCTGGAGTTGGCAGAAGTTGGCAGCAGCAGCAGCAGGAGCCCAAATATACACTGGAGTTGGCTTCAGGAGCCCAAAAATTGGATGAATCACACCCTGGAGTTGGCAGAAGTTGGCAGCAGCAGCAGCAGGAGCCCAAATATACACTGGAGTTGGCTTCAGGAGCCCAAAAATTGGATGAATCACACCCTGGAGTTGGCAGGAGTTGACAGCAGCAGCAGCAGGAGCCCAAATATACACTGGAGTTGGCTTCAGGAGCCCAAAAATTGGATGAATCACACCCTGGAGTTGGCAGGAGTTGACAGCAGCAGCAGCAGGAGCCCAAATATACACTGGAGTTGGCTTCAGGAGCCCAAAAATTGGATGAATCACACCCTGGAGTTGGCAGAAGTTGGCAGCAGCAGCAGCAGGAGCCCAAATATACACTGGAGTTGGCTTCAGGAGCCCAAAAATTGGATGAATCACACCCTGGAGTTGGCAGAAGTTGGCAGCAGCAGCAGCAGGAGCCCAAATATACACTGGAGTTGGCTTCAGGAGCCCAAAAATTGGATGAATCACACCCTGGAGTTGGCAGAAGTTGGCAGCAGCAGCAGCAGGAGCCCAAATATACACTGGAGTTGGCTTCAGGAGCCCAAAAATTGGATGAATCACACCCTGGAGTTGGCAGAAGTTGGCAGCAGCAGCAGCAGGAGCCCAAATATACACTGGAGTTGGCTTCAGGAGCCCAAAAATTGGATGAATCACACCCTGGAGTTGGCAGGAGTTGACAGTAGCAGCAGCAGGAGCCCAAATATACACTGGAGTTGGCTTCAGGAGCCCAAAAATTGGATGAATCACACCCTGGAGTTGGCAGGAGTTGACAGCAGCAGCAGCAGGAGCCCAAATATACACTGGAGTTGGCTTCAGGAGCCCAAAAATTGGATGAATCACACCCTGGAGTTGGCAGAAGTTGGCAGCAGCAGCAGCAGGAGCCCAAATATACACTGGAGTTGGCTTCAGGAGCCCAAAAATTGGATGAATCACACCCTGGAGTTGGCAGAAGTTGGCAGCAGCAGCAGCAGGAGCCCAAATATACACTGGAGTTGGCTTCAGGAGCCCAAAAATTGGATGAATCACACCCTGGAGTTGGCAGGAGTTGACAGTAGCAGCAGCAGGAGCCCAAATATACACTGGAGTTGGCTTCAGGAGCCCAAAAATTGGATGAATCACACCCTGGAGTTGGCAGAAGTTGGCAGCAGCAGCAGCAGGAGCCCAAATATACACTGGAGTTGGCTTCAGGAGCCCAAAAATTGGATGAATCACACCCTGGAGTTGGCAGAAGTTGGCAGCAGCAGCAGCAGGAGCCCAAATATACACTGGAGTTGGCTTCAGGAGCCCAAAAATTGGATGAATCACACCCTGGAGTTGGCAGGAGTTGACAGTAGCAGCAGCAGGAGCCCAAATATACACTGGAGTTGGCTTCAGGAGCCCAAAAATTGGATGAATCACACCCTGGAGTTGGCAGGAGTTGGCAGCAGCAGCAGCAGGAGCCCAAATATACACTGGAGTTGGCTTCAGGAGCCCAAAAATTGGATGAATCACACCCTGGAGTTGGCAGAAGTTGGCAGCAGCAGCAGCAGGAGCCCAAATATACACTGGAGTTGGCTTCAGGAGCCCAAAAATTGGATGAATCACACCCTGGAGTTGGCAGAAGTTGGCAGCAGCAGGAGCCCAAATATACACTGGAGTTGGCTTCAGGAGCCCAAAAATTGGATGAATCACACCCTGGAGTTGGCAGGAGTTGACAGTAGCAGCAGCAGGAGCCCAAATATACACTGGAGTTGGCTTCAGGAGCCCAAAAATTGGATGAATCACACCCTGGAGTTGGCAGGAGTTGACAGTAGCAGCAGCAGGAGCCCAAATATACACTGGAGTTGGCTTCAGGAGCCCAAAAATTGGATGAATCACACCCTGGAGTTGGCAGAAGTTGGCAGCAGCAGCAGCAGGAGCCCAAATATACACTGGAGTTGGCTTCAGGAGCCCAAAAATTGGATGAATCACACCCTGGAGTTGGCAGAAGTTGGCAGCAGCAGCAGCAGGAGCCCAAATATACACTGGAGTTGGCTTCAGGAGCCCAAAAATTGGATGAATCACACCCTGGAGTTGGCAGGAGTTGACAGTAGCAGCAGCAGGAGCCCAAATATACACTGGAGTTGGCTTCAGGAGCCCAAAAATTGGATGAATCACACCCTGGAGTTGGCAGAAGTTGGCAGCAGCAGCAGCAGGAGCCCAAATATACACTGGAGTTGGCTTCAGGAGCCCAAAAATTGGATGAATCACACCCTGGAGTTGGCAGAAGTTGGCAGCAGCAGCAGCAGGAGCCCAAATATACACTGGAGTTGGCTTCAGGAGCCCAAAAATTGGATGAATCACACCCTGGAGTTGGCAGGAGTTGACAGTAGCAGCAGCAGGAGCCCAAATATACACTGGAGTTGGCTTCAGGAGCCCAAAAATTGGATGAATCACACCCTGGAGTTGGCAGAAGTTGGCAGCAGCAGCAGCAGGAGCCCAAATATACACTGGAGTTGGCTTCAGGAGCCCAAAAATTGGATGAATCACACCCTGGAGTTGGCAGAAGTTGGCAGCAGCAGCAGCAGGAGCCCAAATATACACTGGAGTTGGCTTCAGGAGCCCAAAAATTGGATGAATCACACCCTGGAGTTGGCAGAAGTTGGCAGCAGCAGCAGCAGGAGCCCAAATATACACTGGAGTTGGCTTCAGGAGCCCAAAAATTGGATGAATCACACCCTGGAGTTGGCAGAAGTTGGCAGCAGCAGCAGCAGGAGCCCAAATATACACTGGAGTTGGCTTCAGGAGCCCAAAAATTGGATGAATCACACCCTGGAGTTGGCAGGAGTTGACAGTAGCAGCAGCAGGAGCCCAAATATACACTGGAGTTGGCTTCAGGAGCCCAAAAATTGGATGAATCACACCCTGGAGTTGGCAGAAGTTGGCAGCAGCAGCAGCAGGAGCCCAAATATACACTGGAGTTGGCTTCAGGAGCCCAAAAATTGGATGAATCACACCCTGGAGTTGGCAGGAGTTGACAGTAGCAGCAGCAGGAGCCCAAATATACACTGGAGTTGGCTTCAGGAGCCCAAAAATTGGATGAATCACACCCTGGAGTTGGCAGAAGTTGGCAGCAGCAGCAGCAGGAGCCCAAATATACACTGGAGTTGGCTTCAGGAGCCCAAAAATTGGATGAATCACACCCTGGAGTTGGCAGAAGTTGGCAGCAGCAGCAGCAGGAGCCCAAATATACACTGGAGTTGGCTTCAGGAGCCCAAAAATTGGATGAATCACACCCTGGAGTTGGCAGGAGTTGACAGCAGCAGCAGCAGGAGCCCAAATATACACTGGAGTTGGCTTCAGGAGCCCAAAAATTGGATGAATCACACCCTGGAGTTGGCAGAAGTTGGCAGCAGCAGCAGCAGGAGCCCAAATATACACTGGAGTTGGCTTCAGGAGCCCAAAAATTGGATGAATCACACCCTGGAGTTGGCAGAAGTTGGCAGCAGCAGCAGCAGGAGCCCAAATATACACTGGAGTTGGCTTCAGGAGCCCAAAAATTGGATGAATCACACCCTGGAGTTGGCAGGAGTTGACAGTAGCAGCAGCAGGAGCCCAAATATACACTGGAGTTGGCCTCAGGAGCCCAAAAATTGGATGAATCACACCCTGGAGTTGGCAGAAGTTGGCAGCAGCAGCAGCAGGAGCCCAAATATACACTGGAGTTGGCCTCAGGAGCCCAAAAATTGGATGAATCACACCCTGGAGTTGGCAGGAGTTGACAGTAGCAGCAGCAGGAGCCCAAAAAATGGCCTAAAGACATAAATATGTTTTGCACCATTTGGAAAGTGTAAAACGTGGCACCATGCTGAATCTAGTCACATGCATCAGGCATTGGTGGGTGGAAATCCTGGCTGATCCATCCCTGATTCATTTTGACAAAGGTGAGTCTCTCCACATTTTTAGTTGACAGACGAGTTCTCCTCGCCGTAACTATGGCCCCCGCCGCACTAAACACCCGCTCAGATGGCACGCTACTTGCCGGGCAGGACAGCTTTTCCAGGGCAAACTCTGCTAGTTGCGGCCACAAATCAAGTTTGGCTGCCCAGAAGTCCAGCGGATCCTCAAGGTGTGTTGGCATGGTCATGTCAAAGTATGACATGACCTGCTGGTTCAGGTCCTGCTCCAGGTCTTCCTGCTGCTCATGAGTAGCCTCACTATGCGGGTGTAGAAAGCTACTCATTAGCGACTGAAGACTGAGGCTGCTGCTGCTGATGGAGCTTCTGCTGCTGCTGCTGCCAACCCCCCAGCGGCCATGGCAGTGGAAGGTGAGCGCAGAGGTCCCCTCGAGTCAGACCTGCGAGAGTATGGACCATGGCGCAGATAGGCATCGGCCAACTGCCTACGTAGAATGTCTTTGTAGTAGTTGAGTTTGTCCTCCCTCTCGGTGGGTTTAAAAAATGCCCCCATTTTGTGCCGGAAGCGAGGGTCCAATAAGGTGGACAGCCAGAAGTCATCCCGCCGACAGATGGAAACAATTCTGGGGTCACTACGCAAGCACGTGAGCATGCTTCGTGCCATTTGCGCAAGTGACTCGGATGGACTACCTGTCTCCATCTCCACTGCATACTGCCACGGTGTGCCCGGGTCCTCTGTCTCTCCTTCCTCAAAAACCTCTAGCTCCTCTGGCTGCTCCTGCTCCTCCTCTCCTGTCCGCTGACTAGATAAACCAGCCATTTCGCCAAGCCTAAACTGTGTTTCGCTGGGCAACTCCTCCTCCTCCTCTTCCTCCTCCTCCTCCTCCAGTTCAGCTCCAAGGGGGTTCATGTGGCCGTAAGATGTAAACGCCATGTCTCCAGTGCCCTGACCAGCCATGGTTTCCAACATGTGCTGTAGTACATGAAGCAGTGGAATCACGTCGTTCATCCCGTAATCCTGCCGACTGACAAATAAAGTGGCTTCCTCAAAGGGCCTGAGCAAACGGCAGGTGTCACGTATGAGCTGCCACTGGTTGACATTGAAGTTACACAGGGGAGTCCCCCTATCTGCTTGGATCATCAGGAAATCCGTGATGGCTTTTCTCTGTTCATATAATCGGTCCAACATGTGAAGGGTGGAATTCCAACGGGTGGAAACATCGCAAATCAGACTATGTTGGGGGATACCATTCTGACGCTGTAGCTCAAGAAGGGTGTGTTTGGCAGTGTAGGAGTGGCTGAAGTGCATGCAAAGTTTCCGTGAAGTTGTTAGGATGTCCTGCAGATGGGGGGAACACTTCAGAAACCGCTTGACAACCAGATTGAAGACGTGAGCCATGCAGGGGGCATGGGTCAGGCTTCCTTGGCGCAGCGCAGACAAAATGTTCTTCCCATTGTCGGTAACCATGATTCCCATTTTAAGTTTTCTCGGAGTAAGCCATGTTTGGATTTCCTGATGAATACATTTAAGCAGTTCCTCCCCTGTGTGACTCCGTTCGCCAAGACAAACCATGTGAAGCACTGCGTGACACCTCCGTGCCCTGCACACATGGTAGACTGGAGGGGCACTGAGACTTGAGCCTACAGTGGAGGGTGAGGAGATGGCGGAGGATGAGGAGGCCGAGTCGCACGGTGTCACAGGCCCAATGGGCAGAGAGCGCGGAGGCCGAAGCGGCGTGACCTGTCCAAGTTGCTGCTGCAAAGGGACCACATTCACCCAGTGGGCCGTAAACGACATGTACTGCCCCTGACCGTAGTTACAGCTCCAGATGTCGGCGCTGCCATGTATTTTGCTACACACCGACAGGCTCAAGGACTGGCCCACCTTCTGTTCAACAAAAGTGTGCAGCGCTGGTACTGCCTTCTTGGCAAAGAAATGACGGCTTGGGACTCTCCACCTCGGCTCGGCACAAGCCATCAGTTCTCTGAAAGGTGCAGATTCCACCACCTGAAAAGGGAGCGACTGCAGCACCAGCAACTTGGACAGGAGCACATTCAGCTTCTGCGCCGTAGGATGAGTGGGCGCATACTGCTGTCTCTTGGACATGGCTTCGCTGATGGATTGCTGGCGGGATGCATGACTTGGAGGAGGAGGAGCAGGAGCGACAGAGGATGGGTATGACGCACAGCTGCCTTCGGCTGAGGTGCTGGAGCCTTGGCTGGCAGAAATTGGGAGCTCACTTGGTGAGGAAGCAGACTGGACCACCCCTTGGGAGCCTCGGTTCTCCCAGGTCGTTTTATGGTGACGCATCATATGTTGACGCAGGGCCGTGGTGCCAACATTTGGACCCTGGCCACGCTTCACCTTTTGCCTACATATCTTGCATGTGGCCATGTTACCCTCCTGCGGATGCCTCAGGAAAAACTGCCACACTGCCGAGTAGCTACTTTTCCCACCCCCTGGCCTCACTGATTCACTGCTGCTGTTGCCAACTCCAGGAACCCCTGCTCCACTACCTCCCGATAAGGTAGACTGCCGCACAGCAGGTGCTCTACCCCGGCCCCGGCCCCGGCCGGCTCCAGCCTTTGGAATTGTGCCCCCATGCTGACTGCTACCACCTTGCTGCCTCAGCTGCTGACTCCGGGGCAACCTGCACCCCTCTTCTCCTGATGATGACGATGAAGCCCCTTCATCACCCGGCTCCCAAGTGCGATCGGCTTCATCGTCATCATCATCATCATCACCGGGTTGTGGCTGTACGTCACTGATGTTCGTGGATTCGTCAACAGTGTCTGGCGCAGGAGCTGGAACGCTCGCAGCACCCACGACACTGTCCACATCACTATTTGTCTGCCTAGCTAAAGAAGCCACCTCCATTTCTTGGCTGGGCAGTAGCTGCTGACTGTCCTCTATCTGATGGTCCTCCTCACTAAAGAGTGGAGCTGAACCCAAAGCATAGGATACGTCGCTGGGGGAGGGAACGGCGTAGGCCAGAGGCAATGGGAGGACAGGGACTGCTCTCGGGGCATGCCAACTCAGGGTTGTGTCAGAGGAACCTACCGACCCTAGACTGGGGGTCTCAGACGTAAGTTGTGATGATGTTGTTGATGAGCGCGTCAACCAATCTACCACGGCAGATGCGTTACTGGTGGAGACCCGACCGCTAGCAGATACTGGCAGATTAGGTCTCTCAGCGTGACTCCTGCTGCTACTGGCCCCCAGTCTGATGCGAGCTCTGCCTGCGGAATCTTGGCCTCTGCCACTCCTCTTTTCACTTCCAGGCACTTGTCTGCCCGACATAGTCTAACTGGCGTGGTAGTAGGTGATATTTAAAAAAACCCCGGGCAGCGGTGGGTCTATATGAAACAGAATATAATGCACACCAAAAGTGAGCAGTAACACTCAGCCTCCAACAGGCCTGCTTAGTGTAAATAAGAGAGCTGCTTAGTGTAAAAAAAGAGGGGTATGCTATGTTACAGAATGGGATGCCTCAACAGAAGTGCACCTGGCAGGCAGCAGTAAGCCTATGCCCAGCAAAAGTGTCTTATAATATAAATATAATAAGAGCAAATGCTTATATGGTCTTAAACAGAGGCTGCTTTAGTCACAGAATGGGATGCCCCGGGCAGGAATCGAGCTGGCAGGGTACAGTAGTGCTTTGGCCAGCAAAAGTGTCTTTATCAGGCCTAATTTCAAATATGATAAGAGCAAATGCTTATATGGTCTTAAACAGAGGCTGCTTTAGTCACAGAATGGGATGCCCCGGGCAGGAATCGAGCTGGCAGGGTACAGTAGTGCTTTGGCCAGCAAAAGTGTCTTTATCAGGCCTAATTTCAAATATGATAAGAGCAAATGCTTATATGGTCTTAAACAGAGGCTGCTTTAGTCACAGAATGGGATGCCCCGGGCAGGAATCGAGCTGGCAGGGTACAGTAGTGCTTTGGCCAGCAAAAGTGTCTTTATCAGGCCTAATTTCAAATATGATAAGAGCAAATGCTTATATGGTCTTAAACAGAGGCTGCTGTAGTCACAGAATGGGATGCCCCGGGCAGGAATCGAGCTGGCAGGGTACAGTAGTGCTTTGGCCAGCAAAAGTGTCTTTATCAGGCCTAATTTCAAATATGATAAGAGCAAATGCTTATATGGTCTTAAACAGAGGCTGCTTTAGTCACAGAATGGGATGCCCCGGGCAGGAATCGAGCTGGCAGGGTACAGTAGTGCTTTGGCCAGCAAAAGTGTCTTTATCAGGCCTAATTTCAAATATGATAAGAGCAAATGCTTATATGGTCTTAAACAGAGGCTGCTTTAGTCACAGAATGGGATGCCCCGGGCAGGAATCGAGCTGGCAGGGTACAGTAGTGCTTTGGCCAGCAAAAGTGTCTTTATCAGGCTAATTTCAAATATGATAAGAGCAAATGCTTATATGGTCTTAAACAGAGGCTGCTTTAGTCACAGAATGGGATGCCCCGGGCAGGAATCGAGCTGGCAGGGTACAGTAGTGCTTTGGCCAGCAAAAGTGTCTTTATCAGGCTAATTTCAAATATGATAAGAGCAAATGCTTATATGGTCTTAAACAGAGGCTGCTTTAGTCACAGAATGGGATGCCCCGGGCAGGAATCGAGCTGGCAGGGTACAGTAGTGCTTTGGCCAGCAAAAGTGTCTTTATCAGGCCTAATTTCAAATATGATAAGAGCAAATGCTTATATGGTCTTAAACAGAGGCTGCTTTAGTCACAGAATGGGATGCCCCGGGCAGGAATCGAGCTGGCAGGGTACAGTAGTGCTTTGGCCAGCAAAAGTGTCTTTATCAGGCCTAATTTCAAATATGATAAGAGCAAATGCTTATATGGTCTTAAACAGAGGCTGCTTTAGTCACAGAATGGGATGCCCCGGGCAGGAATCGAGCTGGCAGGGTACAGTAGTGCTTTGGCCAGCAAAAGTGTCTTTATCAGGCCTAATTTCAAATATGATAAGAGCAAATGCTTATATGGTCTTAAACAGAGGCTGCTGTAGTCACAGAATGGGATGCCCCGGGCAGGAATCGAGCTGGCAGGGTACAGTAGTGCTTTGGCCAGCAAAAGTGTCTTTATCAGGCCTAATTTCAAATATGATAAGAGCAAATGCTTATATGGTCTTAAACAGAGGCTGCTTTAGTCACAGAATGGGATGCCCCGGGCAGGAATCGAGCTGGCAGGGTACAGTAGTGCTTTGGCCAGCAAAAGTGTCTTTATCAGGCTAATTTCAAATATGATAAGAGCAAATGCTTATATGGTCTTAAACAGAGGCTGCTTTAGTCACAGAATGGGATGCCCCGGGCAGGAATCGAGCTGGCAGGGTACAGTAGTGCTTTGGCCAGCAAAAGTGTCTTTATCAGGCCTAATTTCAAATATGATAAGAGCAAATGCTTATATGGTCTTAAACAGAGGCTGCTTTAGTCACAGAATGGGATGCCCCGGGCAGGAATCGAGCTGGCAGGGTACAGTAGTGCTTTGGCCAGCAAAAGTGTCTTTATCAGGCCTAATTTCAAATATGATAAGAGCAAATGCTTATATGGTCTTAAACAGAGGCTGCTGTAGTCACAGAATGGGATGCCCCGGGCAGGAATCGAGCTGGCAGGGTACAGTAGTGCTTTGGCCAGCAAAAGTGTCTTTATCAGGCCTAATTTCAAATATGATAAGAGCAAATGCTTATATGGTCTTAAACAGAGGCTGCTTTAGTCACAGAATGGGATGCCCCGGGCAGGAATCGAGCTGGCAGGGTACAGTAGTGCTTTGGCCAGCAAAAGTGTCTTTATCAGGCCTAATTTCAAATATGATAAGAGCAAATGCTTATATGGTCTTAAACAGAGGCTGCTTTAGTCACAGAATGGGATGCCCCGGGCAGGAATCGAGCTGGCAGGGTACAGTAGTGCTTTGGCCAGCAAAAGTGTCTTTATCAGGCCTAATTTCAAATATGATAAGAGCAAATGCTTATATGGTCTTAAACAGAGGCTGCTGTAGTCACAGAATGGGATGCCCCGGGCAGGAATCGAGCTGGCAGGGTACAGTAGTGCTTTGGCCAGCAAAAGTGTCTTTATCAGGCCTAATTTCAAATATGATAAGAGCAAATGCTTATATGGTCTTAAACAGAGGCTGCTTTAGTCACAGAATGGGATGCCCCGGGCAGGAATCGAGCTGGCAGGGTACAGTAGTGCTTTGGCCAGCAAAAGTGTCTTTATCAGGCTAATTTCAAATATGATAAGAGCAAATGCTTATATGGTCTTAAACAGAGGCTGCTTTAGTCACAGAATGGGATGCCCCGGGCAGGAATCGAGCTGGCAGGGTACAGTAGTGCTTTGGCCAGCAAAAGTGTCTTTATCAGGCCTAATTTCAAATATGATAAGAGCAAATGCTTATATGGTCTTAAACAGAGGCTGCTGTAGTCACAGAATGGGATGCCCCGGGCAGGAATCGAGCTGGCAGGGTACAGTAGTGCTTTGGCCAGCAAAAGTGTCTTTATCAGGCCTAATTTCAAATATGATAAGAGCAAATGCTTATATGGTCTTAAACAGAGGCTGCTTTAGTCACAGAATGGGATGCCCCGGGCAGGAATCGAGCTGGCAGGGTACAGTAGTGCTTTGGCCAGCAAAAGTGTCTTTATCAGGCCTAATTTCAAATATGATAAGAGCAAATGCTTATATGGTCTTAAACAGAGGCTGCTGTAGTCACAGAATGGGATGCCCCGGGCAGGAATCGAGCTGGCAGGGTACAGTAGTGCTTTGGCCAGCAAAAGTGTCTTTATCAGGCCTAATTTCAAATATGATAAGAGCAAATGCTTATATGGTCTTAAACAGAGGCTGCTTTAGTCACAGAATGGGATGCCCCGGGCAGGAATCGAGCTGGCAGGGTACAGTAGTGCTTTGGCCAGCAAAAGTGTCTTTATCAGGCCTAATTTCAAATATGATAAGAGCAAATGCTTATATGGTCTTAAACAGAGGCTGCTTTAGTCACAGAATGGGATGCCCCGGGCAGGAATCGAGCTGGCAGGGTACAGTAGTGCTTTGGCCAGCAAAAGTGTCTTTATCAGGCCTAATTTCAAATATGATAAGAGCAAATGCTTATATGGTCTTAAACAGAGGCTGCTGTAGTCACAGAATGGGATGCCCCGGGCAGGAATCGAGCTGGCAGGGTACAGTAGTGCTTTGGCCAGCAAAAGTGTCTTTATCAGGCCTAATTTCAAATATGATAAGAGCAAATGCTTATATGGTCTTAAACAGAGGCTGCTTTAGTCACAGAATGGGATGCCCCGGGCAGGAATCGAGCTGGCAGGGTACAGTAGTGCTTTGGCCAGCAAAAGTGTCTTTATCAGGCCTAATTTCAAATATGATAAGAGCAAATGCTTATATGGTCTTAAACAGAGGCTGCTTTAGTCACAGAATGGGATGCCCCGGGCAGGAATCGAGCTGGCAGGGTACAGTAGTGCTTTGGCCAGCAAAAGTGTCTTTATCAGGCCTAATTTCAAATATGATAAGAGCAAATGCTTATATGGTCTTAAACAGAGGCTGCTGTAGTCACAGAATGGGATGCCCCGGGCAGGAATCGAGCTGGCAGGGTACAGTAGTGCTTTGGCCAGCAAAAGTGTCTTTATCAGGCCTAATTTCAAATATGATAAGAGCAAATGCTTATATGGTCTTAAACAGAGGCTGCTGTAGTCACAGAATGGGATGCCCCGGGCAGGAATCGAGCTGGCAGGGTACAGTAGTGCTTTGGCCAGCAAAAGTGTCTTTATCAGGCCTAATTTCAAATATGATAAGAGCAAATGCTTATATGGTCTTAAACAGAGGCTGCTTTAGTCACAGAATGGGATGCCCCGGGCAGGAATCGAGCTGGCAGGGTACAGTAGTGCTTTGGCCAGCAAAAGTGTCTTTATCAGGCCTAATTTCAAATATGATAAGAGCAAATGCTTATATGGTCTTAAACAGAGGCTGCTTTAGTCACAGAATGGGATGCCCCGGGCAGGAATCGAGCTGGCAGGGTACAGTAGTGCTTTGGCCAGCAAAAGTGTCTTTATCAGGCCTAATTTCAAATATGATAAGAGCAAATGCTTATATGGTCTTAAACAGAGGCTGCTTTAGTCACAGAATGGGATGCCCCGGGCAGGAATCGAGCTGGCAGGGTACAGTAGTGCTTTGGCCAGCAAAAGTGTCTTTATCAGGCCTAATTTCAAATATGATAAGAGCAAATGCTTATATGGTCTTAAACAGAGGCTGCTGTAGTCACAGAATGGGATGCCCCGGGCAGGAATCGAGCTGGCAGGGTACAGTAGTGCTTTGGCCAGCAAAAGTGTCTTTATCAGGCCTAATTTCAAATATGATAAGAGCAAATGCTTATATGGTCTTAAACAGAGGCTGCTTTAGTCACAGAATGGGATGCCCCGGGCAGGAATCGAGCTGGCAGGGTACAGTAGTGCTTTGGCCAGCAAAAGTGTCTTTATCAGGCCTAATTTCAAATATGATAAGAGCAAATGCTTATATGGTCTTAAACAGAGGCTGCTTTAGTCACAGAATGGGATGCCCCGGGCAGGAATCGAGCTGGCAGGGTACAGTAGTGCTTTGGCCAGCAAAAGTGTCTTTATCAGGCCTAATTTCAAATATGATAAGAGCAAATGCTTATATGGTCTTAAACAGAGGCTGCTTTAGTCACAGAATGGGATGCCTCACAGCAGACTTAAGATCAGTTCAGTATATATGCACAGTTAGTTACTATAAGCAGCCTGAAAACGCTAACAAAGGCTGGATGAAAAAAAAAAAATCTCCCTGTCAGCCAGCTCCGTTTTTCCTACCTTTCCCTGGCTTTCTGTCTGTCTCCTGTCTGTCTCCTGCCTGTCTCCTGCCTGTCTCCAGCCTGTCCCTGTCTGTCCCTGTCTCCAGCCTGTCTAACTGCCTCAGCTACACAGCGTTCTGTCTGTCTGTCACGAATGCAATAGAGAAATGAGGAAAAGCAAGATGGCCGCCGTTAAATACCGCTGTGTGACGTCACCGGGCTTGCTGGCTGCTGATAGGCTGCATGTGACTGCCCCAGCTTGCACTGGCGCGGGATACATGTCCAGACATGTCCCGCCCGCCATCTTAGAATGCCTGTAATGTAAATGAATGGATGTTAAAGGAAAACTTCGAGTGATCGAATCGCGGGGAAATTCGGATTCGATCCGAATCGAATTTTTCCTGAAATTCGGATCGAATCCGGGTTCGTCCGGATCGATTCGCTCATCCCTAACAGTGATCTTATTCAAGGCTCGATAATCTATGCACGGTCTCAAGCCACCATCTTTTTTCTCTACAAAAAAGAACCCGGCCCCAGCAGGCGAGGTAGAGGGACGGATAAATCCTTTCCTAAGATTTTCGGTAATATACCCCCTCATTGCTTGCTCCTCGGGCAGGGTAAGGTTATAAATCTTTCCCCTCGGGGGAATTGTGCCAGGCAGCAAGTCAATGGGGCAGTCATAGGACCGATGTGGAGGAAGAGTATCAGCAGAGCGTTCAGAGAATACATCGATCCAATCAGCGTATGGCTGAGGTAATTCCTGTGGTAAGACTTGAACGCTTCTGAGGCCTGTATTAAAACAGTGACCTTTACAGTGGTCACTCCACTTGACCAACTCCCCAGCCCGCCAATCTAACACCGGGTTATGGAGTTGCAACCAGGGGTATCCCAAAACCACTGGAGTTTCCGGACAATCAAAAATAAAGAATTCTAAGAATTCAGAGTGAGAAGAGCCGACAATTAGTCTGAGAGGTGGGGTCTTGGTATTTATAGGACCTCCCTGGATTGCCTTTCCATTGATAGCTAAAACTTGTAGGGATCTTTCAAGAGGAACTACAGGGATCCCTAAGGTGGAGATCATGCTCCTGTCCAAAAAGTTTCCAGCCGCACCACTGTCTATGAAGGCGGAAACTGTCTGCTTAGAGGACCCCCAAAACAAATCAATAGGTACAAGCATCTTATTCTGGCGAGAGTTACAAACTGACTCACCCAGATCAGTACTCTCTACCTGGTCTGGGTGCGGAAGTTTTCCGCCGGTTTCCCCTTGTTGGGACAGGACCCAGCAAAATGACCAGAATTCCCGCAATACAGGCATAACCCCTCGGATCGCCTACGCTGTTTCTCCTCTTGGGATAAGCGGGTTCTCCCTAATTGCATAGGTTCTTCCTGGGAGGATGATGAGGTATTTTCTCCACGGGGAACCGGGGATCTATGACTCTGGACTGGTCTAAAGGACGTGGGAGCCCCGACTCTCTCCCTGGCCCTTTCTCTAAGACGTCGGTCTATTTTAATGGAGACCTGCATTGATTGATCTAGGTCCGCTGGCGGGGGAAAATTGACTAAGGCATCCTTGATGCTATCCGACAGTCCCACCCTGAACTGACTACACAAAGCTGGTTCGTTAGCTTCGATAGCCCAGCGGCGGAATTCAACACAGTAGTCTTCAGCCGAATTCCGTCCTTGTTTTAAGGCCCGAAGCCTATTCTCTGCGGTAGACTGTATATCTGGATCGGCGTATAAAACGCCCATAGCATTGAAGAAGGCAGTCACTGATTGTAGAGCAATGTCATGGGACGGTAAACTAAAGGCCCAGGACTGTGGGTCTCCTTGAAGCAAGGAAATGACTAGGCCTACTCGTTGGACCTCTGTGCCAGAGGAGATAGGTCTTAACTTAAAATATAGTTCGCAGGCATTCTTGAAATTGGAAAATTTTGTTCGTTCTCCAAAAAATTTCTCAGGCAGTGGAATCTTAGGTTCGGAGAAATGAGGTGGTACAGCGGAAGTTGGCACTTGACGAGATTCTTGAGTGGCCACTCTTTGAGCGAGTTGGTTGATCGCTGTGGCCATAGCTTGCACCTGCTGTACCAGGTCATCCATTTTTTGGCCTGTGATAATGTCACGCTCGGGGTAACTCCAGCCCTCTTAATAAGCTCACAACCCCCAATCTCCACAGCCAGCTTCACCTGTAGGAGCCCCCGCTTGCCGGGACGCAAGATACGCCTACCCGGGATCGGTTGCCCCCAGGACTTAATGGCTCAAAGGATGTAAGCTTATATGTGGGAGGACTGGAGAACCAATAGCAAGAGCGTGAGTGACGGAAGTCCAGAGACAGGCAATAGGTCGATAACGGGAAGGCAGAGATCGTAGCGGCACCAGGGGTCAGGCAAGACGTAGTCGGGGTTCAGGCAGAGGTCAGCAACTGGGGATCAGGATCTAGAAGCGTCAGTTCAGGCAAAGGTCGGCAACAAGGATTCAGGATCGAGAGGCGTCAATTCAGGCAGAGGTCGGCAACAAGGATTCAGGATCGAGAATGGTCGTACAATCAAATCGGCAACAGGCTAGACTTCACAGGAGTAGGTAACACAGGGTTCTGAGCGCTATCACAGGCAATTCACAACTGAGAGGGAATTGCCTTTATAGGAACAGGTCTGAGGGAAGCAGTGTACTGATTGGAGCACATAGGATTCCAAGGGTAATTGGCTGCAGAGCAGAAGAGGGCGAAGCCCTCAATCCCCTAGGATTCATTAACCCTTTAATTGATCCTCCGGCGGGTGCGCGCCGCACAGCGCCGCCGGAGGGCATAACAGACACGTGCTCGCGGCCGCGCGCGAGCACGTCTCCTGGAGGAGGAAGCGGGGGGCGTGGCTGAGCTGGGCGCCGCTCGAGCCGACGCTGCTCGAGCCGACGCCGCTCGGCGCGGCCGCCGCACAGTGACAGCTGCAGCTGGCCGCCTGGAGACGTCGCTGGAACGGGGATCAGGTAAGCGGTTCCTGACATCTAGCTTGTCTAAAACTTATATTTATATATATAAATCACTTAAATACTTAATAATAATAATAATAATAATAATAATACAGCAAGAACTGTCACCCTATTCTGACAGATTAATAACAGTGATAAAGAAACAAAAAGCAGCTAGATATACAATAAATAGATGGCAACATGGGGGAAAAAAGAAAACCCCCGCGAGATTCTATAATGTCCTGGACCCACAAACTGACATAGAAGGTATGTTCAATAATGAAAGGAAAGAATCCGGAATTCGTTTTAAATATCACCAAATATCTGGTATTATATAACTTTTAAATCCATTCCTAGTCAACTTTTAAGATATCATCATATCATTTTGATAGGCATCAAAAAAGGAATAGCAACCGAACAAAACAAATGGGAAAAGGATATATAGGATGTAGAATAGCACAAAATGAAGTGGAAGAGATCTATGGGACTACAGCTGCCATATATCCCCCTTCTTTCTTCTGCTGGTGGTGTAAAGGGGAAATGGGGCAGTTGCCGCATCTGTGGTGGGAGTGCCAACATATTACTAGGCTTTGGTTGGAGATAGCTAAATAAATTAAGCATCATTTGAATCTAAAACTAAAATTAACTCCACCTGCCCAAGAACCATTTACCACACCCTTTGTTTTGTTAAGTCTGTTAAGCCTAATCCCAAGAGGCCCTATCCTTTTAACCCCTTCTTCGAATCATTGTTGAGTATCCTGGCAAATAATCATAGGCCTATTCTTTAGGTAAGTCTTATATTGAGAATTCCCAGTGTCCCTGCATCTGGCCAACATGCACATTAAAATTTTGAACATTATATAGCTGAACAGTCCCAACAGACAGATTGCCACAAAGTTAACCAACATACCCTTAACCCACTTAAAGGGGCCTATCCAGTTTCCCCAGTCTCCAAAGGGGGACCAGTCTTGGGCAAAAGTCCTGATCTTTTCCTGTACTTTTCTCACCATTTCCCTATGTCTTTTTATAACCTCATAATAGTCAGGGACTTCTAGGCTGGTATTCTGGTATCTCTACCTTAATCCTGAGTGCTTTCTGTTCCAGATTTAACTTTTCTATGTCATCAGCATTGTTACCCATTACTTTATTCATTAGCCCGGTATAATTATTCAACCTCTTCATCATATCTATACCCCACCCCGTCCACGAGGGAAACCATGTCCACGTCATGTCACTTTTTAGGAAAATTTCCCCTTCTAAACTCTTCTTTATACAATTCAGGGACTTCAAAGGGTATTTGGGGTGAGGACTGGCCTCCATCTAATAACCTTCACCTGCCACTCCCATTGCAGGAATCAGGTAGGCTAGGTGACATTCTAGGGAACCATGGGTAAAACGTTTTCCCACAACATAAACATAAACACATTATTACCTAAGACTAACCCTTCTTCTGCCAGGCCTTGTCGAAAATTGCTCCAACTATCTTGAAGAGAAGGCCACTAAAATCAGTTTTACCAGCTCCCCGTACCAACTCCTCTATTTCCTTCGCAAGGGTGACAATCGTAGTATCACTCCATTTCTATGCTAATGATGAAAGTCTGGTCTAAGGATTTGCACAAAAAGATCTATTTAAAAATAAAGGGGCCTTTTATAGGAGGAGCAAGATCAAGTAATCGTACTCCTTCAGTATAAAAGGCTGCTTCTGGCAATGGAGAGGTGGGGTTCAGTGGTGGGAAGAAGATGGCAAGTAGCACCATAAAATTATAGCTGGACTGGGTGGTGCACACTGGGCCGGGCAATTAGTTACGGACAAAAAAAAAAGGAATACCCCAGCAGCCAAATCCCCATCAGCCTGCAACAAATCCTACAATCTGTCTACATTTTCAAAAAAAATAGGTTTTTGTTGCACACATTTGTAAATGTATGAGAAGCTGCAGGGACACATAACAGCACCTCTTTTTACTGCTCTAAGCAGTGAGTGCTCCCCATTTTTGGGACATACCTAGCAATGGATAAGCTGATAGCTGAACTTACCTGAGACAGTCCAGGGATCCAGTCCAGTTGATTTCACAAAATGTGGCTGAGGGCCCCTCAACTTTTACCCACATGTACACACAACAGGTGTGCATAGCAGTTGTATTTTATTTGAAAATCTCCTAAGGTGCTGTTTCAGTCTGGTCAGGATAGTGTGTCTACCATTACGCATTTGGAACAGTCATAACTGGGAGGAATGTGGCTTTTACAAGCAATATGATTGTTTTTTTTTTTAAGGATGATGTCATAAGCTCAGCAAAGTCAAATGCGAGAGATACAGTTATTGCAAAAGTCTTGTTGAGACGTTTTATATCTGACTTTAATCACTCAATGAGCTTTTACAAGCAATAGGATTTTTTAAAAAAAAAGGATGATGCTATAAGCACAGCAAAGTCAAATCGGAGAAATACAGTTATTGCAACGGTCTTGTTGAAAAAGTTGGACATACAATACAGCAGTTTTATATCTGACTTTAATCAGTCAGTGAGCTTCCACACTTAGTTTTGACCCCAAAGACCTTATAACAGTGAGTTTGGGTTATTGGCTTAAACAGGAAGTGGAAATGGAGGCTTCAAACCCTATAACAATATATTAACAATGTAAAACCACTGTGAATGACTTGATGAATATCTCCAACTGTAGCATTCTCAGGCATGAGTCTCTTATGTCATGCAGATTACAATCATGGTATCACTCCATTTCTATGTTAATGACGAGAGTGTAGTCTATGGTGTTTCACAAAAGGATCCCTGTTATTGTCTCCTCTCCCTTTATTATATTGAGGCAATGAAAGCTTGTTGCTACAAACAGTGAAACAAAGAAAATATTCAATCGCCTAAGACGAGCCAGTTACCATAGAATTTGTTTTGATAAACTCCATTCAGCCTATTAAAAAACTTCTTCATGTCAGTTTTTGAGAGTTCATGAGAGAATATAAGGTGAGGCCGGGCCAAGTCACTGTTATGAATCACAGATTCAAGACAACTTTAAGGATTCACATATTTCCCCCATACAAGGTAGGTGTCTATTCTATAATTGTGAAGTTATATGTGCTAGCTATTATACTATTTAAATTGAGATATAGATTAAACTATAAGCCACTACCTGGCGTATTAAATAAGAAAAAAAAAACATATAGTTAAGTGCCCCTAAGTATTATAGGTAGAATTTCCATTTAATCAAAATCTATCAACCTATTGCAAACACTTCCAATCACCTTTCCTCAAAGACTTTTAAGGATATTCAGAGATTTATTTTAAATGTTCTGTGGAGTCATAAAAGCACCAGATTAGTTACAAACTCCTGAGTAGACTCAACAAGAAAGGTGGGTGGGAGCCCCAGATCATAAGGCATATTTCCTGGCAGCCTGACTACAAAGAGTGGGTAACTGGATAAATAAAAATAAACGGGTGCATGGACCAGCTTGGAACTAGATACTCTGACCTCCTGACTGAATGTTAAAGAGACCCGGTTCACCTGGGAAAGAATAACATGCAGAATTCATTAACCGCATATTTATAAATCATTTAAATACTTAATGATACACTCAGAACTGTCTCCTTATTTGGACAGATTAATAACAGTGATAACGAAACAAGAAGCAGCTAGATATACAATATAGAAAACAGACTCAAATGGAGGTATAAGGCCTATACCCCCCACATTGTACCCATTTACTTGACCACATCTTGAAATTCAGAAAAATATACAATTTATTAGCAATATCTCAAAAACCTTATCCTTACATAATCCATACCAAAAATTTTCATTTGCCGTGCATAATTACAAATTTATATTCTACAGATTCTCATAGAGTGTGAGAAATATTCCATGCTTTTTCTCTCACTGTGTATTTCTCAGGGTAAACATGTTTCGCTTTCAACAGCTTTCTCAATACCCCGTGCACTGTGCAAAGATAATAATAATATTAAAAAATAGTGACCCCACTGTGCAATGTAATATACAGTTCCACTGTACAAAGATAATAATAATAATAAAATAAATCATAAATAAATAAATAAAATAAATAATAATAAAAATAAAATAAAAATAAATAAAAATAAAATGGCAATCAGTATCTCCCAGTGGCCTGTTGATGTTTCACAAAAGGAGGCAGGCAGAAATCTGGAGCCATCCCGCCGCCACCAGACATGGCACGTGAAGTCACTTGGAAGCGTGCGCCTTTTATACCCGGGATAACCCGGGAAAGCATCACCGCCGCGTCAGCCGGGCTGTACAGCAGTTTTTTCAGTCCGCATTCTGGGCGCCATTTTTGTGGAGCCTTGTGTAGTTTCTATTGATCTGCTGTCTGTATGTCAGGCTCCATTTTGGAGAAGCCTGCACCATTTTTGTTTAGTCTCGCAGCTTGCAGCTGCTTGCTCATAGAAGCTGAATCTAAAACCATTAGTATCAATTAAGATACACATGTTTCATATGCTACATTGGTTTAGTGTAGTTTGAACATGCTGTTTATAATTTTTTACTTTGTATATATATATATACTACGTAATCCACTCCAGTGTCTCTTTCAGACAATATATAGGCTCCTAATGCTGCTGCTAACTCCGGGGTGTGCTTTTGCAGGCAATATATGGCCTCCTAATGCTGCTGCCAACTCCAGAGTGTCTTTCAGGCAATATATGGGCTCCGAATGCTTCTGCCAACTCCAGTGTGTTTTTCAGTCAATATATTGGTTCCTTATGCTGCTGCCAACTGCAGAGTCTATTTCGGGCAATATATTGGTTCCTAATGCTGCTGCCATATCCAGGGTGTGTTTTTCAGTCAATATATGGGCTCCCTATGCTGCTGCCAACTCCTGGGTGTGTCTTTCAGGCAATATATGAGCTCCCTATGCTGCTGCCAACTCCTGGGTGTGTTTTTCAGTCAATATATGGGCTCCCTATGCTGCTGCCAAGTCCTGGGTGTGTTTTTCAGGCAATATATGGGCTCCCTATGCTGCTGCCAACTCCTGGGTGTGTCTTTCAGGCAATATATGGGCTCCCTATGCTGCTGCCAACTCCAATGTGCTTTTCAGGCAATATATGGGCTCCCTATGCTGCTGCCAACTCCTGGGTGTGTCTTTAAGGCAATATATGGGCTCCCTATGCTGCTGCCATCTACTAGGTGTGTCTTTCAGGCAATATATGGGCTTCCTATGTTGCTGCCAACTCCAATGTGCTTTTCAGGCAATATATGGGCTCCCTATGCTGCTGCCAACTCCTGGGTGTGTCTTTCAGGCAATATATTAGCTCCCTATGCTGCTGCCAACTCCTGGGTGTGTTTTTCAGTCAATATATGGGCTCCCTATGCTGCTGCCAACTCCTGGGTGTGTTTTTCAGGCAATATATGGGCTCCCTATGCTGCTGCCAACTCCTGGGTGTGTCTTTCAGGCAATATATGGGCTCCATATGCTGCTGCCAACTCCAATGTGCTTTTCAGGCAATATATAGGCTCCCTATGCTGCTGCCAACTCCTGGGTGTGTCTTTCAGGCAATATATGGGCTCCCTATGCTGCTGCCAACTCCTGTGTGTGTTTTTCAGGCAATATATGGGCTCCCTATGCTGCTGCCAACTCCAATGTGCTTTTCAGGAAATTTATGGGCTCCCTATGCTGCTGCCAACTCCTGGGTGTGTCTTTCAGGCAATATATGAGCTCCGTATGCTGCTGCCAACGCCTGGGTGTGTTTTCAGTCAATATATGGGCTCCCTATGCTGCTGCCAACTCCAATGTGCTTTTCAGGCAATATATGGGCTCCCTATGCTGCTGCCAACTCCTGGGTGTGTCTTTCAGGCAATATATGAGCTCCCTATGCTGCTGCCAACTCCTGGGTGTGTTTTTCAGGCAATACATGGGCTCCCTGTGCTGCTGCCAACTCCTGGGTGTGTTTTTAAGGCAATATATGGGCTCCCCATGCTGCTGCCAACTACAATGTGCTTTTCAGGCAATATATGGGCTCCCTATGCTGCTGCCAACTCCTGGGTGTGTCTTTCAGGCAATATATGAGCTCCCTATGCTGCTGCCAACTCCTGGGTGTGTTTTTCAGGCAATACATGGGCTCCCTATGCTGCTGCCAACTCCTGGGTGTGTTTTTCAGGCAATATATGAGCTCCCTATGCTGCTGCCAACTCCTGGGTGTGTCTATCAGGCAATATATGGGCTCCCTATGCTGCTGCCAACGCCAATGTGCTTTTCAGGCAATATATGGGCTCTCTATGCTGCTGCCAACTCCTGGGTGTGTCTTTCAGGCAATATATGAGCTCCCTATGCTGCTGCCAACTCCTGGGTGTGTTTTTCAGTCAATATATGGGCTCCCTATGCTGCTGCCAACTCCTGGGTGTGTATTTCAGGAAATATATGGGCTCCCTATGCTGCTGCCAACTCCAATGTGCTTTTCAGGCAATACATGGGCTCCCTATGCTGCTGCCAACTCCTAGGTGTGTCTTTCAGGCAATATATGGGCTCCCTATGCTGCTGCCAACTCCTGGGTGTGTCTTTCAGGCAATATATGGGCTCCCTATGCTGCTACCAACTCCAATGTGCTTTTCAGGCAATATATGGGCTCCTTATGCTGCTTCCAACTCCTTGGTGTGTCTTTCAGGCAATATATGGGCTCCCTATGCTGCTGCCAACTCCAATGTGCTTTTCAGGCAATATATGGGCTCTCTATGCTGCTGCCAACTCCCATCAGCAACATGGGTGCACTTAATAATGCTACTTTAAATACCTGTATTTTATCCCTATGGTGGAATAGATGGACCTACCACCAACAAAAGGTTGTTTAAATGCTGGGCAATGGGGGGTTTGACAATATGAACATTCTACTGGAAGTGGGACTGGACCTCACAAGGTTGTGAGGTCTGTGGTGCACTAAGGTTCAGGGAGGCCCACTCCCACTTCCAGTATAATCTTAATAATAGTAATAAAAATAACAATGTTAACGATTTCACATTGTAGCAACAGCTGTGAATAGTTCTGTGTTTGTTGAAATGTCATGTCAGCAAGACCCTGGATAATTTTGTCATATTCAAAAAATCAATTGTATCAATTCTATTTCACTACACAGATCATATAAGTCACTCATTGTTTTGCTGGTTTTAAAAACTAAAACATATTTCAATTTGATTTTGTTTACGGCAAACTGTGTAGTTAACACAATGTTCTGTTTTTTTTTTTGTTGCAGGTTGATCGTTTAGCAGAAAGGCTGCGTTAATTACAGATCAGTTGTTTTCCAACAGCCCATGATGAGTCCCAAAGGAGTGAAGCCATATCAGTGCTCTGAGTGTGGGAAATGTTTCATTAATAAGTCAAACTTCACAAGTCACCAGAGAATTCACACTGGAGAAAAGCCATTCCCATGTTCTGAATGTGGTAAATGCTTTACAAGTAATCAAGACTTACTTAAACATCAAAGGATTCACACTGGAGAGAGGCCATTCTCATGTTCTGAATGTGGCAAAAGCTTTAAAGAGAGTTCACACCTGCTAGTACACCAAAAGATTCACACCGGAGAAAAGCCATTCTCATGTTCTGAATGTGGCAAATGCTTTTCACAGCCTCAACACCTGCTGAGACACCAGAGGATCCACACTGGAGAGAAACCATTTCCATGCTCTGAATGCGGCAAATGCTTTGCACGGCCTTCGACCCTTTTTAGACACCAGAGGATTCACACTGGAGAGAAGCCATTTTCCTGCCCTGAGTGTAGCAAGTGCTTTACCCAAAGTTCAAACCTGCTTACACACCAGAGGACCCACACTGGTAATCAGTAAAGAAGGAGGGAGGGACTGAAATGGTCATGTATGCAATTGAGAAAGGTGATAGGAAAATCCCGGCTTCCATATTTAAAGTACCTACACGGGCCAGTGCAATGTACAGGGCGACCAAAAAATCTGAATATGTGAGCTAACATACCGGGCATAGACTGTACAAAGGAGAAATACTCATCCTAAAGAGCACATATATGCATATACAAGTATTACACAATAAGCAAAACTGAAAATGATACGCCCAAATCAGTGACACACTTGGAATTGTTATGGACAAGTAGAGGCTGGTAAGAACTCTGAAATAATTGCTACATAAAAATTATTGCAATAATAAAAAAAGATAACCGCAGCACAGTAAATACAATACTATATATAGTGTCAAGATCAGGGTTGCTATTAACAATGACAACCCTGGAATATCCTGTAAGGTGAAGTGTTATACTGATTATTGTAATGAAAAATGTCCAACACAAATTGATTTAACTCAGCATGGAAAAGTAGAGATGAGCGAACTTTTGAAAAATTCGATTTGACTGATTCGTCGAATTTTCCGACAAAAATCGTTTCGACCCGAATTTATTCGCGACAAATCGCTATTAAAAACGGCTATTTCTGAGCCTCCTAGAGCCTCAATAGGGTTGTAAACCATTCTGCCTTGCTGTATCACGCACAGGATGCGTGCTGGGTTAGTTAAATAATACTTTAAATAAATATCACATGCAGATCAGAGGCATCGCTAATAGAATCGCAGAGCGGCACAATTGCAGAGAGTTGAAGTGGCATCACTATGAGGGGCAGGAGCCCAAACATTGCTTTAAAGAGACACTGGAGTTGGCAGCAGCAGGAGCCCAAAAATTGGATGAATCACACCCTGGAGTTGCAAGCAGCAGCAGGAGCCCAAACATTGGCTGAAAGAGACAATGGAGTTGGCAGCAGCAGGAGCCCAAAAATTGACTGACACACCCTGGAGTTTCAAGCTGCAGCAGCAGCAGGAGCCCAAACATAGCTTGAAAGAGACACTGGAGTTGGCTGCAGGAGCCCAAAAATTGACTGACACACCCTGGAGTTTCAAGCAGCAGCAGCAGCAGCAGCAGCAGGAGCCCAAACATAGCTTGAAAGAGACAATGGAGTTGGCTGCAGGAGCCCAAAAATTGGATGAATCACACCCTGGAGTTGGCAGCAGCAGCAGGAGCCCAAACATTACTTTAAAGAGACACTGGGGTTGGCTTCAGGAGCCCAAAAATTGGATGAATCACACCCTGGAGTTGGCAGCAGCAGCAGCAGGAGCCCAAACATTACTTTAAAGAGACACTGGGGTTTGCTTCAGGAGCCCAAAAATTGGATGAATCACATCCTGGAGTTGGCAGCAGCAGGAGCCCAAACATTACTTTAAAGAGACACTGGGGTTGGCTTCAGGAGCCCAAAAATTGGATGAATCACACCCTGGAGTTGGCAGCAGCAGCAGCAGAAGCCCAAACATAACTTTAAAGAGACACTGGAGTTGGCAGCAGGAGCCCAAAAATTGGATGAATCACACCCTGGAGTTGGCAGCAGCAGGAGCCCAAACATTACTTTAAATAGACACTAGGGTTGGCTTCAGGAGCCCAAAAATTGGATGAATCTCACCCTGGAGTTGGCAGCAGCAGCAGCAGGAGCCCAAACATTACTTTAAAGAGACACTGGAGTTGGCTTCAGGAGCCCAAAAATTGGATGAATCACACCCTGGAGTTGGCAGCAGTAGCAGCAGGAGCCCAAACATAACTTTAAAGAGACACTGGAGTTGGCAGCAGGAGCCCAAAAATTGGACGAATCACACCCTGGAGTTGGCAGCAGCAGCAGCAGCAGGAGCCCAAACATAACTTTAAAGAGACACTGGAGTTGGCAGCAGGAGCCCAAAAAATTGGATGAATCACACCCTGTAGTTGGCAGCAGCAGCAGGAGCCCAAACATTACTTTAAAGAGACACTGGGGTTGGCTTCAGGAGCCCAAAAATTGGTGAATCACACCCTGGAGTTGGCAGCAGCAGCAGCAACAGGAGCCCAAACATTACTTTAAAGAGACACTGGAGTTGGCTTCAGGAGCCTAAAAATTGGACGAATCACACCCTGGAGTTGGCAGCAGCAGGAGCCCAAACATTACTTTAAAGAGACACTGCAGTTGGCTGCTGGAGCCCAAAGATTGGATGAATCACACCCTGTGGAGAGTCATGTGGGGAAAAAGTAGCTTAGTTAGTAATATCTACATAAAGTTATGAATAAACAAATGCAAAAGTATTGCCAAAGTGAAGTTTTGTTTGAGGGTGTGTTTCCACCTTTTAATTAAATCAGAAACAGCAAGGTATCATTGCCTCTGACTAATTAGCCTGGATGTCTGATCCATCTTATCCGAAGAATATTAATAAAAAGTAAGAGTAACGTAAAGGATTTTTTATCAATACTTACTTGTGGTCCGATGCGGAGGAATGTCTGTAACTGGAGAGCAGAGCCTTAAATCTGTTTTGCACGATCCATCTTTCTTTAGTGTTGGTCTGGCCCCGTCATCAATCTACTGGAATACATCAGGCATTGTTGGGAGGAAAGCTTGGCTGATCCATGCGCCATTCATTTCCACGCAGGGCAGTCTCTGGAAAAAAAAATTATGTATAAACCAAGGTCTTTTTCATATAAAAACAAATGGTAAATCTTGCTTTTCAACCATATGTTCCACAGCTTTACCAGTCATTGTGTCAGCCAATGAAGCAACTTTGTCTCGAAGTGCTGCAAAAGTAGTCCACTGCATCACAAATGGCATCTGACACCCCCAGTCAACTGTCTGTTGTTATGCTTTGGGTTCAGCTCCACTATCCATTGATGAAGATCTCATAATCATAAAATTCAGCAGCTACTGCCCAGCCAAGAAGTGGAGGAGACACTTGCCTCTTCTTCCACTAGCTGGGCAATTAGTGATGAGGAGAGTGTCGTGAGAGGAGGTGTTGCAAGCCGAGGTAGTGGAAGAGGGTCCCTGGAGTCTGCGGCGGTGGCGGCGGCAGCAGCAGCAGCAGCAGTGAATTATTGGGGACTGTTGATAGGAAAAATCAGCTACTCAGCGATGTGGCAGTTTTTCATGTAGCATCCACAATCCTGTGGAGAAAAAGTAGGTTAGTTAATATATATACATAAAATTATGAATAAACAAATGCAATAGTATTGCCAAAGTGAAGTTTTGTTTGAGGGTGTGTTTCCACCTTGTAATTAAATCAGAAACAACTAGGTATCATTGCCTCTGAATAATTAGCCCTCAAAAATTCTTGGAATTTTTAATCTGGATGTCTGAGGAATTTCTCCTCTCAGACAGCGTCACCATAAGTCCAGCCTGCTGCATTACCCAGTGGTGGACCTTTCAGAGAACTGATGGCTTGTGCCGAGCCGAGGTGGAGAGTCCCATGGTATCATTGCTTTGCGAAGATGGCAGTACCTGCCCTGTAAAATGTTGTTGAACAGAAGGTGGACCAGTCCTTTAGCCTGTCAGTGTGTACCAAAGTGCACAGTGTTGTCTATGTCTGGAGCTGTAACTATGGACTCATGGTGGACAATATATATCCTTTTAGGCCCCCTTGGTGATTGTGGTTTCACCCTGTTCTTCACATGGTTTTCCTTGAGTCACACATGGGAGGAACTACTAAAAATGAGAACTCAATCCATGAAATCATTCCTTAATCCACAAAAACAGCAAATTTGGACCCATGGTGACTGATACTTGGAAGAACATCTTGTTTGCGCTGCGACAAGGAAGCCAGAGTCATGCGTCCTGACATGGCACACGTGTTCAGTCTAGTTGTCAAGTGTTTTCTGAAGTCTTCCCCCCATCTGAAAGACATCCGAACAACAGGAAAGAAAGTTAGCATGCACTTCTGGCACTCCTACACCACCAAGCACAACCTTATTGAGCCTCAGCGTCAGAACGGTGTACCCCAACATAGTCTGATTTGCGATGTTTCCACCCGTTGGAATTCCACCCTCCATATGCAGGATCCACTATAGGAACAGAGAAAAGCCATCACGGATTTCTGGATGATCCAAACGGATAGGGGGACACCCCTGTGTAAATTCAATGTAAACCATTGGCAGCTCATACGTGACACCGGCCGTTTGCTCAGGCCCTTTGAGGAAGCTACTTTATTAGTCAGTTGCCAGGACTATGAGATGAACGATGAGATTCCACTGCTTCATGTACTACAACACATGTTGGAAACCATGGCTGGTCAGGGAACTGGAGACATGGCACATACATTTCACAGCCACATGAAGCCTGTGGGGGCTGAATTGGAGGAGGAGGAGGGGGTGGGGCACAGCAAACCACAGTTTAGGTTTCACAAAATGACCATTTTATCTAGTCATCTGACAGGAGAGGAGGAGCAGGAGCAGCCACAGGAGCTAGAGGGTTGGGAGGAAGGCGAGACAGAGGACCCAGACACACCGTGGCAGTTTACAGTGGAGATGGAGACAGGTAGTCCCTCCGAGTCACTTGCACAAATGGCATGATGCATGCTCACATGCTTGCGTACTAGTGAGCGCAGAATTGTCTCCATTTGTCAGCAGGAAGACTTCTGGCTCTCCAACTTATTGGACCCTCGCTTCCGGCACAAAATGAGGGCATTTTTTACGCCCACTGAGAGGGAGGACAAACTGACCTACTACAGAGACATCCCACGTAGTCAGTTGGGCGATGTCTATCTGCGCCATGGCCCATACTCCCGCAGGTCTGACTCGGGGGGACCTCTGCAATCACCTTCCACTGCCATGGCTGCTAGGGGGGTGGAAGGAGCAGCAGCAGCAGCTCCATCAGCAGCAGCCTCAGTCTTCAGTCGCTAGTGAGTAGCTTTCTACACCCGCATAGTGAGTCTACTCATGAGCAGCAGGAAGACCTGGAGCTGGACCTCAAACAGCAGGTCATGTCATACCTTGACATGACCATGCCAACACACCTTCAGGATCCACTGGATTTGCTGGGAAGCCAAACTTGACTTGTGTCCGCAACTAGCAGAGTTTGCCCTGGAAAAGCTGTACTGGCCGGACAGTAGTTGATTTAGATGGCAACTGGGCTGCTCTATATAATGAAGCAAAATGGCAAATTTACCTCACAATATAAGCTATTGCCCCTCAGATTTACACAGGGGCTGCTCTATATTATGCTGCAAAATGGCAAATTTACCTCACAATATAAGCTATTGCCCCTCAGATTTACACAGGGGCTGCTCTATATAATGAAGCAAAATGGCAAATTTACCTCACTATATAAGCTATTGCCCCTCAGATTTACACAGGGTCTGCTCCATATAATGGTGCAAAACCATGAATTTACCTCATAATATAAACTATTGCCCCTCAGATTTACACAGGGGCTGCTCTATATTATGCTGCAAAATGGCAAATTAACCTCACAATATAAGCTATTGCAGCTCTATATAAATAAAAATAAATAAATAAAAAAAAGGGCCTGTAGAATCTTATTTAGTATAACAGATAGGGTGACATGTGCTGGTTTGGGATGCCCATATGGGCTAGTGTTTTGACTGCAGGACAAAAACCAATGCAAAATGCAATAGCTTAATAAAGCTGATGCTGATCAACGCTTATTTAGTATAACAGATGGGGTGCAACATGCAGGTTTGGGATACCCTGCGGCCTGGTGTATTTAAAGCAGACCAAAACCAATTCAAAATGCAATAACTTAATAAAGCTGAGGCTGTAGATGCTTATTTAGTATAAACAGATAGGGTGCAACGTGCAGCTTTGGGGTGCCCTGCGGCCTGGTTAAATGAAAGCAGTCAAAGAGGATGTGCAAACTGAAGTAGCTTAATTAAGCTGATGCTGATCAACGCTTATGTTGTATACCAGATAGGGTGCAAGGTGCAGCTTTGGGGTGCCCTGCGGCCTGGTTTATTAAAAGCAGTCAAAAACAAGTGCAAGCTGAAGTAGCTTAATAAAGCAGCTGATGCTGATCAACGCTTATGTTGTATAACAGATAGGGTTAAAATAGCATGTGCCTTGGGATGCCCGTGTGGCCTGGTATATTTCAAGCTGAACAAAAAGTAACAATAATCCAAGTATGAGAAATGCTTGTGCTTAACAAATAGGGTTAAACAGCATGTGCCTTGGGATGCCCATGTGGCCTGGTATATTTTAAGCTGAACAAAAAGTAACAATAATCCAAGTATGAGAAATGCTTTAGCTTAACATATAGGGTTAATCAGCATGTGCCTTGGGATGCCCATGTGGCCTGGTATATTTTAAGCTGAACAAAAAGTAACAATAATCCAAGTATGAGAAATGCTTTAGCTTAACATATAGAGTTAATCAGCATGTGCCTTGGGATGCCCGTGTGGCCTGGAATATTTTAAGCTGAACAAAAAGTAACAATAATCCAAGTATGAGAAATGCTTTCGCTTAACATATAGGGTTAATCAGCAATGGTATAATGGTATGTTACAGAATGGGATGCCCCCAAGCAGACTTGAGATCAGTATATATGCACACAGCAACAGTGTGGAAGCAGGCTCATACAGGCCAAATTACTTTAAATAACTGCGCAGCTTACAGTAAATAAAGAGGCTAATGTGATGTTACAGAATGGGATGCCCCAAGCAGACTTGAGATCAGTATATATGCACACAGCAACAGTGTGTAAGCAGGCTCATACAGGCCAAATTACTTTAACCCTTTAACCGCCAGCCTACCTTGAGATTTTGTCCCCTTTGTTGCCAGACCATTTTGCACTATTTTGCGCTCCCCATGTTCAACTGTGATTTTTGAAGGGATTTCCAGGGATTTCCCAGGAAAGTGATATATTGTTTTTTTCAGCGGAGCCTGGGCTTTAAAATGAAATGTCTTGTTTGTCATTTTCTAAGTGTATTCTCAATATTTTTGGGTGAAAATTGTGCAAAAAAATAAAAAAAAACTATTTTTTACAATTTGTAGTGTTTTTTTGTAATAAAAAATGTAAGTTTGTCAATAAAATCTTATTGCGTGTGAAACCCCAATTTCTCACGGTTACAGCGGTACCACATATGTATTGGTAGACACCCTTTCCTGCCCAGGAGACTCCCCCAAACTGAAACAACGCTTTAGAGATTTTCAGATAAAATACAACTATGCTTTGCAATATGCGCACCTTGCAGTTTTTCAAGAAAAACAACCCTTTACATTTGAAATACCCCCCACACACTATATATTCCCTAGAAGTACACACCTCAAGCTTTCTAGGCGTACCAGGCTTGTTGACATGGGTGCAGTTTTCTGGAAGTAATCCCTCAATGTATTCTTTGGTTGCACGGGGTTTCCCTAAAAATGAATAAAAAAGCAGAATCAAAACCACATTTTCCTAAAAAAAACCTATATGCAAACCAGAAAAAAACAGAAAATCTGAAAAAGCAACATCCCCCAAACAGAATGATACCCAACATGCATAGGTTCTGTCAAGGAAAGAGTTACCAAACACACCAAAGTAAAGCATGCGCATAACGGTAATTTTACTTCAGATATTCAGCTCTGCAGACAAAGTGCGCACCTTGTGCTTTTTCTACCAAACCAACCCTTTACATTTGGAATATCCCCCATAAACCATATATTCCCTGAAAGTAAACATGTTAAGCTTTCTAAGCGTACCCAGCTTGTTGTAGTGGGCTCATCTTTCTGGAAGTAATATCTCAGAGAATTCATAGGTTGCACAGGATTTCACAAAAAAATGTATAAAAAAGCAGAATAAAAAACAAATTTTCCTAAAATATCAATATGCAAATAAGAAAAAACAAGCTAAATCTGAAAGCGCAAGGTCCCCCGAGCAGAACAATACCCAACATGCATAGGTACCTGTAACCTTTTGACTGCCAGTCTACTTGAGATTTTGTCACCCTCTCCTGACAGGATATTTTTCACCATTTTGCGTGATGTTTAACTGTGATTTTTGCAGGAATTTCCAAGAAAATGGCATATTTTCTTTTTGTGGCAGAGTTTAGGCTTTAACATGAAATGTCTTGTTTGTATTTTTTCTACTTTTTTAAATATTTTCAAATAAATAAATAAATAAATAAAAATATATTTTTTAAATTGTCTCCTTTATTTTAAACAAAAACATTTATTTTATTAAAGAAAGCCATATTGCATGTGAAAGCCCCATTTCTCCCGATTACAATGATACCACATATGTATCGGTAGCCCCCCGTTCCTGTCCAGGTGATCCCATAAACTGAAAAAATAAAATACAACTACTATCCACATAATAAAGGGTTAAATAAAAAAAAATTGGTGTGGGGTCCCCCTTCACAGGGGGGGGCACTATTTCTTGGGGGAATTTTAAGGTCTTTTTGGGAGGCAGGTAATGGGGGGTCTCTGGGTTAATGGCAAGTCACCCACTAGCCACAGGTGACTTGCCAGACCCCCGAGCCCTGTCACATGGACCCCTTACCAGTTCACAAAGGGTTAAAAGTAAAAAAAAAAAACACACACAGAGACACACTTAAAAAAAAAACTTTATTAAAAAAATATATATTTTTAATTATTTTTTTTAATACTTACCTCCCATCCATCCCTGTGTCCCACACTGATCACTTAGGCTTCTGCTCTCCTGCTGGGTTACAGGTAACAAAGGGTTAATTAAAAAAAAATGACATAGGGTCCCCCCTCAAAGGGAGGGGGACCCCATTTTATTTTTGGGATTTTTAAGGGTTAAAACCCTTAAAAATCCCCCCCAAAAAATGGCATGAGGTCCCCCCTACCCAGCATAACCAGCCTGTGACCAGCTATGGGGGCTTGTAGAACAGGGCGCAGGGGTCAGCTTTAGTGGCCCCTGGCCCTGCGGCTACAAGCCGTCATAGCCTAGGGCCACGGCTCTTCTGCCCCCCCCCTGGGCTTTGGGGAGGCAGGTAATTTGGGGGGCCAGGGGTTAATGGCAAGTCACCCGCTAGCGCAGGTGACTTGCCAGACCCCCGAGCCCTGTGAACTGGTATAAGGGGTCACATGGACCCCTTACCAGTTCACAAAGGGTTAAAAGGTAAAAAAAAGACACACACGTTTTTGAAAATAACTTTATTAAAAAAAAAAAAAACTTTTACTTTACTCACCTCCGATCTTCATCTTCTGTGTCCCGCGGCGATCTGCTGTCAGTGACGGCTGGGCAGAGAAGGGGGGAGGCAGGCGATCGGAGGATCGCCTACCTCCCTCCTTCCCCGCCCAGCCGTCACCGGCATCTGAGAGTTGAACTGCCGGGTGCCCCGATGACACCCGGCGGTGACGTCATCTGGCCCCGCCCCAATGACGTCACCAAGATGGCGGCCGCCATCGGAAGACAGAAAGGGAGGAGGGCTGTTATGCCCCCTCCAGAAGACGGAAGAGCGGGGAGGGGGGATCGGAGCCCCCCACCGTGAAGAGGAGAGCCTGCGGGAGCCGGCGGGGACAAAGGTAGGTAAATGTTTTTTTTTTTTTTTATGACAGGAAACCGGGCGGCTGCTGAAACAGGGGGGGGCACCCTGTTCCGGGCCCTCCCCTGCAGCCGGAGGAGCCCCGATGGGCGATCGGAGCCCCTCTGGCTGAAGAGGAGACCCGACCGGATCGAACGAGGGGTCAGGTAAGTGTCTTTTATTTTTACTTTTTTTTTTTATTTCTGGGGAAAGTCAGGCACGTAAATTTTACGTGGCTGGCGTTTAACTGTTGGAGAGGCAGCCACGTAAAATTTACGTGGCTGGCGTTTAAAGGGTTAAATAACTGTGCAGCTTAAGTGTGTAAGCAGGCTCATACAGGCCAAATTTCTTTAAATAACTGTGCAGCTTACAGTAAATACAGAGGCTAATGTGATGTTACAGAATGGGATGCCCCAAGCAGACTTGAGATCAGTATACATGCACACAGCAACAGTGTGTAAGCAGGCTCATACAGGCCAAATTACTTTAAATAACTGTGCAGCTTACAGTAAATGCAGAGGCTAATGAGATTTTACAAAATGGTAAGGTTCCCACAGCAGACTTGAGATCAGTTCAGTATATATGCACAGTAAAAGTGTATAAGCAGCCTGAAAACGCTAACAAAGCCAGTCAGCCAGCCAGTAACACTCAGGCTGGATGAAAAAAAAAAAAATCTCCCTGTGACTGCCTCCGATTTTTCCTAACTTTCCCTGCTTCTCGCTGACTTCCTGCCTGTCTCCTGCCTGTCTCCTGCCTGTCCTTGTCTGTCCCTGTCTCTCTAACTGTCTCTCCCTGACTACAGCAGCGTCCTGTCTCTCACGAATGCAATAGAGAAATGAGGAAAAGCAAGATGTCCGCCGCCTTAAATAGCGCTTTGACGTCACCGGGCTTGCTGGCTGCTGATAGGCTGCATGTGACTGCCCCAGCATGCACTGGAGCGGGGTAGATGTCTGGACATGTCCCGTCCGCCATCTTAGAATGCCTGTAATGTAAATGAATGGATGTTAAAGGAAAACTTCGAGCGATCGATTTGTGCTTTAACATGGAATGTTCTGTTTGTAATTTGTCAATATTATTGGATGAACTATGAGGAAAATATTTAAAGTTAAAAATTAAAAAAATGTATTTGGACAATTTGTAGCTTTTTTAAAAATTAAAATGTAAGTGAAATATATGGATAGCTTTGAGTACATATCACTTGGTTATTCTTAGCTAAGTAGATTTATTATATATTAGCAGTAATTCATTATATTCTCCCCTCTACTCTTTCCTTTTCCTTTATTTTTTACTTATTCCTTCCCTTTTTTGCCCCTTTTCTTGTGTCTAAAGTTTCCAAAAGCATCACAGATGTATTTATAACAATGAATCACATTTATCTTGTTACATTTGATTAGGTTTTATTTCCTATGTACTATAATCACTAAATGAGCCCCCCCCTCCCATAACTCATTTAATTTTCACCTAAGATGTATTTAATAACAGTGAGCTTGGGATTCTTGTGTAAACAGGAAGTGGAATCTTCAAACCCCAGAAAATTGGGAAACAAAAGTGTAACAAAGTAAATTCTCTATTTTGCTACTTGTGCCAATTGCAATAAAGAAGGAGCTCGTATTGAGAGTTATTTGTCTGACTGTAGTATTCTCTGCCATTAGTCTGTTATGTCATGCAGATTACAATCATGGTTTCACTCTATTTCTATGCTAATGATGAGAGTCTGGTCTAAGTATTTGCACAAAAAGATCCTGTATAAAAAGAAAGGGGCCTTTTATAGGTGGAGTAAGATAATGTAATCATATTCCTTCAGTATAAAAGGCTGCTTCTGGCACTGGAGAGGTGGTGTTTGGTGGTGGGAAGGAGATGGCGAGTAGCACCATAAATTTATAGCTGGACTGGGTGGAGCACACTGGGCTGGGCAATTTGTTACAGACAAAACAAAAAGAAATACCCCAGCATCCAAATCCCCACCAGCCGGCAACAAATCCTACAATCTGTCTACATTATTATAAAAAGACAGGTTTTTGTTGCACATATCTATAAATGTATGAGAAGCTGCAAGGCCACGTCACAGCATCTCTTTTTACTGCTCTAAACAGTGAGAGCTCCCGATTTTTGGGACATACATAGCAATGGATAAGCTGAGAGCTGAACTTACCTGAGGCCGTCCCGGGTTCTAACCATTTACCTCTGGTGATTCACACGTGGAGGGGGGGTTGTCTACACTACATGTGGCTGAAGGGCCCCTCAACATTTACCCACATGTACTCACCACATGTGCGCATAGTAGTTGTATTTTAATTGAAAATCTCCTAAAGTCCTGTTTCAGTCTGGGCAGGAAATGGTGTCTACCAATACACATGTGGTACAGTCATAAATGGGAGGAATGGGGCTTTTACAAGCAATAGGATTTTTTTTTTTTAAAAGGATGATGTCATAAGCACAGCAAAGTCAAATGGGAGAAATACAGTTATTGCAACGGTCTTGTTGAAAAAGTTGGACATACAATACGGCAGTTTTATATCTGACGTTAATCACTCAATGAGCTTCCACATTTAGTTTTGACCCCAATACCTTATAACAGTGAGTTTGGGTTATTGGCTTAAACAGAAAGTGGAAATGGAGGCTTCAAACCCTATAATAATATATTAACAATGTAAAACCACTGTGCATGACTTGATGAATATCTGTAACTGTAGCATTCTCTGGCATGAGTCTCTTATGCCATGCAGATTACAATCATGGTATCACTCCATTTCTATGTTAATGATGAGAGTCTAGTCTATGGTATTTCTCAAAAGGATCCCTGTTATTGTCTCCTCTCCCTTTATTATATTGAGGCAATGAAAGCTTGTTGCTACAAACAGTGAAACTAACAAAAGTTTCAATCAATCAATCGATCAATCAAGACGAGCCAGTTACCATAGCATTTGTTTTGATAAACTCAATTCAGCCAATCCAAAAACTTCTTCATGTCAGTTTTTGAGAGTTCATGAGAGTTTTCGTATGAACAATATAAGGTGAGGCCGGGCCAAGTCACTGTTATGAATCACAGATTCAAGACGACTTTAAGGATCCCTATATTTCCCCCATACAAGGTAAGTGTCTATTCTATAAATGTGGAGGTATATGTGCTAGCTATTATACTATTTAGATTGAGTTATAGTTGTATTTCTGTTCTGCTTTACAGTTTTTGCATGCCGATATTCTTTTATATATAAACATTTATATGTTTATATCCACAGAAATTGGTAAGTCTAAATTTACATTCACGTGAACGGCAGGAATTTTAAAAAGTTAGTAGATTTTCAATGGGTGGGAAGTAGCTTAAAATACCCGGGGGTTACTATTTCCAAAAATATTGCCATGCTGTAAAAATTACACTATAAGCCACTAGCTGTCTTTTTAAAAAGAACATTAAAAAATGGAGTAAAGTGCCCCTAAGTATTATAGGTAGAATCTCCTGACAGAAAATGGACTTTTTATAAAAATCTATCGACCTATTTCAAACACTTCCAATCACCTTTACTCAAAGATTTTTTAAAGATATTCAGAGATCTATTTCACATGTTCTATGGGGTAATAAAAAAAGCACCAGATTGGTTAAACACTCCTGAGCAGACTCAAATAAAGGTGGGTTAGGAGCTCCAGATCATAAGGCATATTTCCTGGTCGCCCGACTACAAAGCGTGTGTAAATGGATAAATAATAATAAAAAAAATACTGGTGGATGGACCAGCTTGGAACTAGCTACTCTGACCTCCTGAAGTTTAACAAGACCCGGTTCACCTGGGAAAGAATAACGTACCAAATTCATTAACAGTATATTTATAAATCACTTAAATACTTAATGATACACCCAGAACTGTCACCCTATTTAGACAGATTAATAAAAGTGATAATGAAACAAGAAGCAGCTAGATATACAATAAATAGATGGCAACACAGGGGGAAAAAAGGAAACCCCTGTGAGAGTCTATAATGTCCTGGACCCACAAACCGACATAGAAGGTATGTTTGGTCATGAAAGGAGAGAATCCAGAATTCGTTTTAAATATCACTAGATATCTGGTATTATATCACATTTATATCTACTTTCCTACTACTTTCCTGCTACTTCCTCGTTGCAGGAAATGACAGAAGATAATAATAAATGGGAAGAAGACATATGATGTAGAATAACACAAAAACAAATGGTAAGAGATCTATGGAACTCGAGCTGCCATATATTCCCCAAATATCAGTTCCTTCTTTCTTCTGCTGGTGGTGTAAAGGGGAAATGAGGATGGTGCTGCATCTGTGGTGGGAGTGCCAATGTATTACTAGGCTTTGGTTGGAGATAGCTAAATACATTAAGCAGCATGGGAATCTAAACCTAGAATTAACTCCAGGATATGTTCTCCTTTAAAGGCCAAGGGGAAATCCAAAAGTGGCAACTACCGGACTCATGAATGTGATACTAACCTGCACAAAACAGCATATTGCTACATATTGGGGAGTACCACAGCCCCCAACAATTCATTCTTGGATCTGTAAGTTAAGGGATAGTCTAGAATATTGTCACTTTCCAAATCTGACCAGTATAAAGAAATGCTTCTGGAAAATCTTGAATATGAATTGGAAGACACAGAAGGATAAGGAGGGAAGGAGGGGTAGCCATAATGGTAAGCTTAAGAAAGGACGAGTCTTATACAAAAAGGAAGGCAAGCTCTTGTTTAAAAAGTTGGACATACAATACGGCAGTTTTATATCTGACTTTAATCACTCAATGAGCTTCCACATTTAGTTTTGACCCCAAACAGTGAGTTTGGGTAATTGGCTTAAACAGGAATTGGAAATGAAGACGTCAAACCTTATAACATTGGGAACCAATAAAGTAACAATGTATAACCATTATTTTGCTACTTGTACCATGCCAAATGCATATAAAAAAGTATCTCTCATTGAGATGAATATCTCCAGCTGTAGCATTCTCGGGCATGAGTCTCTTATGTCATGCAGATTACAATCCCGGTATCACTCCATTTCTATGTTAATGATGAGAGTCTAGTCTAAGGTATTTCACAAATACCTTCATTATATTGAGATAATAAAATCTTGTTGCTTCAAACTGTGAAACAAAAAAAAAGTTGCAGCTGCCCAAGACAAGCCAATTACCATAGCCTTTGTTTTGCTAAACTCCATTCAGCCAATCCAGAACTTCCCAATTTCAGAGAGGGTTTGTATAGACAATATAAAGTGAGGCTGGGCTCAGTCACTCTTATGAATCACAGATTCAAGACGACTTTAAGGATCCCTATATTTCCCCCATACAAGGTAAGTGTCTATTCTATAAATGTGGAGGTATATGTGCTAGCTATTATACTATTTAGATTGAGTTATAGTTGTATTTCTGTTCTGCTTTACAGTTTTTGCATGCCGATATTCTTTTATATATAAACATTTATATGTTTATATCCACATAAATTGGTAAGTCTAAATTTACATTCACGTGAACGGCAGGAATTTTAAAAAGTTAGTAGATTTTCAATGGGTGGGAAGTAGCTTAAAATACCCGGGGGTTACTATTTCCAAAAATATTGCCATGCTGTAAAAATTACACTATAAGCCACTAGCTGTCTTTTAAAAAAGAACATTAAAAAATTGAGTAAAGTGCCCCTAAGTATTATAGGTAGAATCTCCTGACAGAAAATGGACTTTTTATAAAAATCTATCGACCTATTTCAAACACTTCCAATCACCTTTACTCAAAGATTTTTTAAAGATATTCAGAGATCTATTTCACATGTTCTATGGGGTAATAAAAAAAGCACCAGATTGGTTAAACACTCCTGAGCAGACTCAAATAAAGGTGGGTTAGGAGCCCCAGATCATAAGGCATATTTCCTGGTCGCCCGACTACAAAGCGTGTGTAAATGGATAAATAATAATAAAAATAATACTGGTGGATGGACCAGCTTGGAACTAGCTACTCTGACCTCCTGAAGTTTAACAAGACCCGGTTCACCTGGGAAAGAATAACGTACCAAATTCATTAACAGTATATTTATAAATCACTTAAATACTTAATGATACACCCAGAACTGTCACCCTATTTAGACAGATTAATAAAAGTGATAATGAAACAAGAAGCAGCTAGATATACAATAGATGGCAACACAGGGGGAAAAAAGGAAACCCCTGTGAGAGTCTATAATGTCCTGGACCCACAAACCGACATAGAAGGTATGTTTGGTCATGAAAGGAGAGAATCCAGAATTCGTTTTAAATATCACTAGATATCTGGTATTATATCACTTTTATATCTACTTTCCTGCTACTTTCCTGCTACTTCCCCATTGCAGGAAATGACAGAAGATAATAATAAATGGGAAGAAGACATATGATGTAGAATAACACAAAAACAAATGGTAAGAGATCTATGGAACTCGAGCTGCCATATATTCCCCAAATATCAGTTCCTTCTTTCTTCTGCTGGTGGTGTAAAGGGGAAATGAGGATGGTGCTGCATCTGTGGTGGGAGTGCCAATGTATTACTAGGCTTTGGTTGGAGATAGCTAAATACATTAAGCAGCATGGGAATCTAAACCTAGAATTAACTCCAGGATATGTTCTCCTTTAAAGGCCAAGGGGAAATCCAAAAGTGGCAACTACCGGACTCATGAATGTGATACTAACCTGCACAAAACAGCATATTGCTACATATTGGGGAGTACCACAGCCCCCAACAATTCATTCTTGGATCTGTAAGTTAAGGGATAGTCTAGAATATTGTCACTTTCCAAATCTGACCAGTATAAAGAAATGCTTCTGGAAAATCTTGAATATGAATTGGAAGACACAGAAGGATAAGGAGGGAAGGAGGGGTAGCCATAATGGTAAGCTTAAGAAAGGACGAGTCTTATACAAAAAGGAAGGCAAGCTCTTGTTTAAAAAGTTGGACATACAATACGGCAGTTTTATATCTGACTTTAATCACTCAATGAGCTTCCACATTTAGTTTTGACCCCAAACAGTGAGTTTGGGTAATTGGCTTAAACAGGAATTGGAAATGAAGACGTCAAACCTTATAACATTGGGAACCAATAAAGTAACAATGTATAACCATTATTTTGCTACTTGTACCATGCCAAATGCATATAAAAAAGTATCTCTCATTGAGATGAATATCTCCAGCTGTAGCATTCTCGGGCATGAGTCTCTTATGTCATGCAGATTACAATCCCGGTATCACTCCATTTCTATGTTAATGATGAGAGTCTAGTCTAAGGTATTTCACAAATACCTTCATTATATTGAGATAATAAAATCTTGTTGCTTCAAACTGTGAAACAAAAAAAAAGTTGCAGCTGCCCAAGACAAGCCAATTACCATAGCCTTTGTTTTGCTAAACTCCATTCAGCCAATCCAGAACTTCCCAATTTCAGAGAGGGTTTGTGAATGCAACACTATATATAGTGTCAAGATCAGGGTTGCTATTGGCAATGACAACCCTGGAATATCCCGTAAGGTGAAGTATTATACAGTATTATACAGTTTATTTTAATGAAAAATGTCCAACACAAATTGATTTAATTCAACATAGAAAAGGGTGCAGCAAGCACTAACATATACATTCTTCCTGTCCGGGGTTAACCCTTTACCTGCCTAGAGACATTCCCCTCGATTCAAAGAGCCAAAGTTAATTGATTTCGTATCTAGAATCGTAAGTTTGGGTGGGTGTTTGTCATTTTTTCTTGTTTTTTTGGCCATTTCGTATTCGCACGATCGTTCGCGCATAGACGTATATGAACATACGCATTTCGTACGAGAATCGTATAATTTGCGTTAGTTCGTGTGTTTTTCCCGTCCAAATCGTATTATTTGCGTCCGATCCTATTTTTTACGTCCTTCACATGGGCTTGCGACCAATTCAGAGAGGTGATTGCTAATTGTTTGGAAGCCCATTAAAGAGCTGCTTTACGAAATGTTTGCCGGCAGCTATTTGGCCTCGGGAGTAGGATGGAGCGGAGCGAGTTTGTGGCACATCAAGGGCTTATGCTTTTTGGCATTGAGTTGATCGAGATGTCTGAGAGCAGATTGCCCCTGCGTCGTCGCATGAACATCGATAGCATGAATGATGTTGAGCTGTTCGAGCTGACCAGGCTTAATCGCGCTTCCCTCCATAAATTATATAGTGAGCTGCGGCCATGGTTAGCCCGCACCACAAGGAAGGGGCATGCAATTTCAGGTATGACCAAGATGCTTGGCTGCCTGCAATTTTTGGCGAACGGCTCGTTCCAGAGGCTGGGTGCCCTCTCCGTGGGGATGTCACAGCCTACGCTGAGCCGCGCACTGTCTAAATTTTTGGAAGGCATGGCTGCCATAACTCCAAAATATATTTATTTTCCGGATGATATGGCAGCCAGAAACGCCATTAAGCTTGGGTTTTATAATGTGGCCGACATGCCCAACGTTATTGGTGCTATTGACTGCACACATGTGGCACTCGTACCTAGGGCTGCCGACGAGTATATATATAGGTATTGAGATTGGTTATTATGTTGCCCAACGTGTAATGTAACCTGTTTTCCTTTGCGGCAGCATATTTGTTTATCCCTCATTTGTGTAGCTGCTTTCTGTAGGCTTTTCATTAGTATTTCCCAATAGAGTGCAGACATGTTTAGTTGTTAATTTTTTATTTTGGGTCAAATATCAATTACCCTTTTTGTATGTTTTTGCCTTAAGGAATCGTAAAATGGGACACTCCCTTAATGTCCAGGCCGTGGTTGGTCCGGACATGCGTTTTATGAGTGTCCTTGCCGGCTACCCAGGATCGTCCCACGACTCAGGCGATCTGGGTTGTTTCTGAGATTTGAGGCAGGTAAATTTTCGGGGGCATGGCTGCTTGGTAAGTGTGTCCTATTTGTGTGCTATTAAATGTTGGATTAATCTTGTATTTGTTGATATGTTATTATTTGAATTCTTTACATAAGCCTGAAACTGCCTTTTTCTTGGGTCATATATTATGAACTTCCAAAAAAGATGCTTGCCTCGCTTTGTCCTTCAGAATGTTTTCCCTTTAGTTAGGATGTCTGTAAGTTCCATGTCCCTAAATATATTGTTTGGGAGTTTATACCCAATGATCTGTGAGCTTTGGCTCCTTTTGTACTATTGGTCTTTAAATGTCAAAGTGGACTTAAACTGCATACATTGTAGTTTCCATATAAATGTGGATAGCCCCTCAGCAGCATCCTAATTGTAACATGTCTGAAAACTAAAAATATATTTAAATTCAAAATCCCCTTGGCCGTGCAGATGTTTGTTAATTAATTGGTATATTGAAGTGCCATTTTTAATTAGGTACTACATTAGTGGCAATATTTCTTTTGCTAATGTGCCCTGGTTGTTTTTTTTCCCCTTTACCTTACATCATTATGATATATGTAAATTTTTTGGTGTTTGTTGTGTTGCCTTTTTAATTTTGATTACATTTAATTGTCTGTTTAAGGTGATTCCGGGTACCCACTTCTACCCTGGCTCATGACGCCTGTGCTGCGGCCCCAGGATGCCTCTCAGGAAGCGTACAACCGTGCGCACCGCAAGACCCGGGCTGTTGTGGAGAGGGCCTTTGGGCTGTTGAAGACCCGTTTTCATTGCCTGGACCATACTGGGGGCGCCCTGCAATATGATCCCAAGAAAGTGATCGACATTATAATGGCATGTGCTGTTTTGCACAATTTTGCCATCCTGGAACGTGTCCCACGTTATGTGGATAGCCTGCCCTCTTCACCCGTAGAGGATGATGTCGAGAATTTTGTGGGGCCACCCAGTGAGTCTGGCCAATCAGTTCGAGCCAACCTGATCTTGCAGCATTTTACTTAATTTTATTTCGTGTCTCAACATTCTGTGTGTCTGTGTTATCCTTTTTGTTAAATATGTTGTTTTGCCGTAATGTGGCATTACCTCAAAGTAAAACATTTTTACCTTAATTGTTGCCTAATGTATTTCATGTAGTTTCCTTAGCTTTAGATTTGCATTGTTACACCTCTTCAAACAAAAAATATCTGGTTTAGCCCAAGCTGTTTAAAATGTGTTCCCACTAAAAACGCCACAAGTATTGTAAGTGAGATTTTTTTTTTACTTAGAAAATTAAAAATGATAGTGCTTAACAGAAAAAATTCCACATACATCTGTGGTTACAAATGGATAACATTACCAAAAAAACATCGAGCACATCTACACCTGGAAGTGAGTGGCACAACCAAACAAGGACACCCAGTCCAAAGGCCAGCCTAGTCCAGTCATTAATATTGCCTGTGCCCAGGGATATTTGGGCATGGCCATAATGTCACACAAACATGTCTGCAAACAGGAGGAGCACCAACCAAATACATCTTTATAGCCATAAGTGGCCAGATACCCTCCACATAGACCTATGGCATTGGCTAGTGGCCTTAAGCATTACTCTAAGGAGCTATATGGGAGCAAATACAAAACACAACCTGCATGAGCAACACAAAATGGATTGTTTGAAACCTCAAAGGACAAGTAAATACAGTGGGGGTTAAGAGAAAAGATGTCCCACACACCCATGGCTTAATAGGGTGGCTGCCCATAATACCCAGGTGGAGGTCCAGGTGGAGGTCCATGTGAATGGGACCTAGCCTGGGCCATGGCAGCATTGTGAATTTGAAACTGCTCCACAATGTTTCTCTGCATATTGGTCATCTCAGCCATGGCTGACTGGATGCCATTACTTGCAGTGACCACGTTGCTGTTGAGGGTACGCAACTCCACGAGGATGCCCTGTAGACTGGTATTGATGTTGACCATGTCGGCATGCCTTTGCTCACGCTCTGTAACGAGCTGTGCCTCATAAGAGTCCCTTTGTTGGGTCCATAATTGAAGCAGGGCACTCTGCCTCCCCTGGGAAATTGTGGGGCGGCGTAATGGAGTCCGCCGCACAATTACCCTGGCTCTTGGGCGTGCCCTGCCGCGTGGTGTCGTCCCCTCAACAGCAACAGGCCTGCTTTGCAAATCCTCAGCAGCAGAGTGAACACTGGGGACTGTAGTGTCAGTCTCCCCATGTGCATGCACAATGGATGGAGATTCACTCTGCTGCTGAGGATTGGCCAGAGAAACATTATGGAGCAGTTCCAAATTGGGACCCAGGGGGAGGTCATCCGACGTGCCCTGCATGGAGACATCATCATCTTCCTCCATGTCCTGGATCTCTTCCATGAGTGTGCGGGTCTGTAGGGACATATAAAAAAAAAGTGTAAGTTGGCATCCAAATTTGGGATACCCACAGTTTAACACATTCTTAAGCACTTGGTAGTATTTATGGTACTAAATTAACTTACCGGAAATCTCGGATCTGGGCTCCTATGCTGTACGGACCTGGTAGGCATAACCAAACTGGGGGGTGAGTTTACCCTTGCTGAGGGATCATGCTGGGCTGAAGAAGAGAAAAACAAACCACGTAAACACACACATAACCATTTTTGGCATAGGTAATCAAATAAACCTCTATTTGTAATATTAATCAACTCTAGAGCAATGGGGACATTTGTTCAAAGACACGCAAGTTTAGATAGGTGCAATGGCTCGCGAAAACTGCTAACTGACCTCAGTTCTAAGTCAGGAAGTGTACCCAGTCAGCATACAACTTTCAACGCACATTTTTGGATTTAGACTACCATTCGCTAGGTCCGGGGTACTCAAACAATAGTTGGAAAGGTCCATTTAAAGGTATGTGGTGAGAGGTGAATGTCTGGCCATGGGGCTGACGCAGGGGGTGTCTAGTTAGAAATAAACACACTGGTGGAGGGGCTGGAGATTTCCAAGTGCAAACTAATAAAGGCTGCTTGCCCTTGCTGGGCTGGATGGGGCAGAGCTGAGGGGACAGGGATTGGATGGCTAAAGGGGGGAGTTAACGTATTGATGGTGATGGGATGGATGGAGCAAATCTGTTACAAATGTATGGGGCTTATGTGGGGGGGGGCATGGGGGGACTGTGGCAGATGGGGCAGAGCAGGGGCAGCGGGACACGATTGTGCCAAGAGAAAGTTTTACCAAGTTACTGTGTACCTTGCAATGCCACTTCCTGTGCAGTACTTCATATTGCAATGCTATGTTTCAGGGAGCCATCACATTGGGCAGGAGAACAACCACTACATCGCCGATCAAGGGGGCAGCTCTGAGCACGTCAACACAGAAGTAACTGAGTGCAGGGCTGTCTGGGCAGGGGTCCTGGAATCTGGTGCCAAGGTCCGCATTGGGACCCCGGCCCGCCAGTTGAGTCTCGCTGCTCTAGGTCAGATATGTTTGGGGGTGGCTAATTACATTGTTAACTCAAACACAACTCACACAACAAATAGGCAACCCATACATAATGATGTGTGTTTTGTGATTGATTCAAAATATATCACTTTTCAGGAGAAACTTCATGACTTTACCAATCCAATTGGAAATTTGATCTTTGCCATAATGGATGTGGTCCTAAATGTGTGATTCCCAGGGACCAAAAGAGGACACAAACAGGCACAGTAGTGCGAGGCCAAGCAAGGCAAACCATAGGGGCATCCCGTTATCTTGTTACTAGTGAACTTTAGATTATTTAGCAAACAGGCAAACATGCAGATTTAAGAGTACTCACCGTGGGTACGGGTCGGTGAGTCTGTGTCCCTTAGACCAGCATGTCCACCGACCGCGACCGGATGGAGAAGCCCCAGCACAATCTCCTCAGCAGGGGTAAACTCCAATTTAGAAGGAAAGCCACCTCCAGTTTTCAGGCTGAAAAGAGAAAATCGTTTGGTACTCAGAAAAGGTGCATACAGTACATCCTAAACATTATATTTGGAGAAAACATTTATTTACCTGTAATTATGCCTTTTAATTTCTTTTTGCCGTACAGCATACTTCAGATCAGAGATTTTCTTCTGAATTTGGGACACATCTTTCCTCTCTTCCCCCGCTGCATTTACTTGTCGTAGGATGGTTTCAAACAATTCCATCTTGCGCTGCTTTGTGGTGTGTTTTGATTTGCTCCCATAGAGCTCGTCATAGTATAATGTAAGGCCACTAGCCAATGCCATATTTTGGTCATGGGAGAATCTCCCACTCAACTGGCCGCGGCGCAATGTGCGGCCAGATGGTTGGCTTGGCTGCTCCTCCATGTGTGCAGACACATGTGGTGACATTATGGCCTGGGGCTGGGTAGGGGAATGGCCGGATTGGTGGCTTCCCAATGACTGGACTGGACTGGCCAAGGGACTGGGTGTTCTGGCGTGGCTGCCCACCGAACTTCCAGGTGTAGATGTGGTCATGGTTGCAATTCTGGGCCCTCTTGGGGGGCTATGTTCCCGGCTGATGCCAGGTCGGGGGCTCTGTTCCCGGCTGGTGCCAGGTCGGGGGCTTCTGGCCCTGGATGGGGTTCTTCGGGCCCTGTAGGGGCTTCTGGCCCTGGATGGGGTTCGGCGGCCTCTGGCTGGGCTTCTGGCCCTGGATGGGGTTCGGCGGCCTCTGGCTGGGCTTCTGGCCCTGGATGGGGTTCGGCGGCCTCTGGCTGGGCTTCTGGCCCTGGATGGGGTTCGGCGGCCTCTGGCTGGGCTTCTGGCCCGGGATGGGGTTTGGCGGCCTCTGGCTGGGCTTCTGGCCCTGGATGGGGTTCGGCGGCTTCTGGCTGGGCTTCTGGCCCTGGATGGGGTTCGGCGGCCTCTGGCTGGGCTTCTGGCCCTGGATGGGGTTCGGCGGGCCCTGGATGGGCTTCTGGCCCGGGATGGGGTTCGGGCCCTGCTGCGGGGCCTGGGTTGCCGAACTGCCCTACTTGAACCCATGGCCGGTGTGGGCTCCCTTGTGCGGCCTCTTCTGGGGGCAGAGGTGGTGGGTGCTGCAGTTGGCTGCTTTTTGGCTGCAGGGGCACGTGGCTTTGGGCCCCTTTTTTGGGTTCCTGAGGGTCCAGGGTCCCTTGGTGGGGCCGAGGTAGTAGTCTTGCCTCTCAGCTTTCTCCTACCTTGCTGGGACCTTGTTGTTGGGCCCTCCGCGGTCTTGCTTTGCTGGGGTCGCTTGCTCATAGGCTTTTTAGGTGCCATCTTACACAAATGCTCAAAGAGAATGAGCTTTGGGTGCAGGGACCTTTAAATAATGAGCCCAGCGTGTGACGCCTATGCGCACGACTACGCGCTCGTACGAACGTACGTTCGAGCGGAACCAGGAAACCGCTGGGGTTTCACTTATCTGCTGCCTTGAAGAAGCATAAAGATGGCGCCCACTATCTTCACCCGTCAACAGGAAGAGATCCTCATGCTGGTAAGTGGCTGCCTGTGCATTTTAATCTAATAGTCAATGATGGCCTAAATGTAAATGATGCGTTTGGAACTAGTTTGGGGTCTCTTAATGTTTAATCACTGGCTCCTCACACTTCATCCTCAAGGGCCGAGCCTGGCCACGTTTTCACCTGTCTATGCTGATGTCCTAATTCGGCCAATTGCTCCGGCTTAGCAACAGTTAATTAACCTGTGGAGTAGCGGGGCTAGCTGGCAAACCTGGCCTGTCTCGGACCTTGATGCGGATGTTTGAGGAACACTGTTTTCCTAAGCCATAAAAACACAACGGGAAGCCACACACGTGGTCCAAAAGCCTAAGCATTAGCCTACATCTTGGATGTTTAAACCATCCTAACATGCCATAGATGCAGGTGGGCTGATTCTTGATGTTGGCTATTATCTGTATGTACATGGTGTGTGATACATATAACATAAGACCAGACTCTCATTCACAGTCAACGTCCTCTTTAAGGCACTCCCCAAAAATGGCTGCCACTCTAAATGTGTGTGTTAATGACATGAAATTCTCAACTTGTGATGCAACACATATGGGTGTGTGTGTAAAAGTAAAATCTCTGTGTCCATTATGTTTTTCAGATCATGCTTCAGCGCCGGTATGACTTCGCGCCCAATGTGTGCGAGAAAAGGGACATCGCCCGGGAGATCATCGCCGAGATACACCGTGTCACCAGCACCACCTTCACTCACACCCAGATAATGCAGCATTGGTCGGACCTGAAACGTCTGCACATGCCCCGGGTGCGGAGGTTTTTTGGAATCCATTTCCCAAGCAAGTACCAAGCAATTGCATGGTATATGTTCCAAATGTATAAGTTATGCCTTTATTTATAATGACTTTTCTTTGGTAGTGTTGGAAATGGATTTCAGAATTCGCCGCACCCGGAGGCGTACAGGCCGACCAGTGCTGCATGAGTCTGCATCTGTGAGTGAAGGTGGTGGATCTCCCGGGCGACGGACCTACCCCTCCTCTGTGGCCTCCTCAGACCAGCCCCTGGACCTTACCACAGAGGAGGGGCCAAACCGCGTGGGCGTGGAGTCATACCTGGCCAGGCATGGGGAAGGCTCTGGTATGTCACTCTTCATGTATAGGCACAAAGATATACATGGCAGGCCAAAAACTAAGTTATCCTTTATTATGTATTTGTAGAAGCTTCTGGTGCGGGTGAAATAGTGGAGGAGGAGGCAGCAGAGATGCTGGAAGTAGATCCTGGCGAAGGTGAGTGATGTCAGCCAGACTGGGAGCCAGATATGTTGGGAATAGTGACTCTCTACAAGTACTAACCAAATGTCACATGTTTCTCCAGGGACTTCTTCACAGCATAGCCAGGACCAAGGGCAGCCTGTTGGCCCCAACCAGCCATCTGTCGGCCACCAACTCCGTAAGTCTCCATGCCATTATTCATATTAATGTTTGGTTAGCTAATAACACACACATAACTAAAGGCGTAGCCAATGTGTAGTTCACACTTTCATGTGGGCACTTCGTTAGCTTAAAGAGGACCCTAACTTGTATTAAGAACCTAAGAATTAGCCATCACACTGTACCTACAGATTATAAACATTGAAAAACACCCTTCAGCCATCTAATGCATGTTATTAGACTGAACAAAACCAATATTGCGGAATATGGAATGCGCAATATTTACAGGCAGCATGGGATACAGATTGAAAAAAGTAAGGTGCTGCCATGCATTGTGTGAGTGATGACCTTTCCCTCAACCCAGCTATGCTCGGGATTCCCAACGCACCACTGTAACCTACTCCCCTGTACTTTATCCAACTCTCCACTCCTCATTAAGTGTTATGCTTCAGAGTCCAGATGGCGGCGCTGTAATCCCAAAAAAACCCAAATTTACTTTGAGCTGGTGCAGAATCATTTGGGAATAGTTATTGGTTTTCATTAAATAATGTTGAAGGTCCGGTTTAAGGAGTTTAAAGACTTACCTGTGGGAAATGCATTAACTGTATCCCTTGGAAGAATGACATATGTCATGCATTTACATGTATTTGATTAACCCCAAATCTATTTCCAGCATACAAACCGGTCTTGGACTCCTATTTATGTTTCTTTCTCTATTGGTTACAGGGATGATCCCCAAAACATTGGCGGCCAAAAAAAAAAGAATGAAGGAGTTGGTGGCCGAGCTGCTGGCCATACAGGCGACGTTGGGGCCAACAGATGAAGAAGACGAGGAGGATTAGTGCCCTTGGTCCTGGCTACTTTGGTTCCAAGTTTTAAAAACTTAATTATTGTTTTTAAAGTTTTACAGTTTAGGGTTTTTCAAACCCCCCCCCAAAAAAACTATGTTTTTAATGAAAGCAAAAAACAATTTTAAGATGTTTGTTACAAAATTAAAAAAAAACAAAAAAAAAGGGGTTTAAAACAAAACACCCCAAAAAAATAAAAAAAGGGAAAAAAAAAAGATCCCAAAAGCACCCAAAAATTTTAAATAAATTATATTTAAATACTTCAAAAATGTGTCTTTTGTAATATGCGCAAACACAAACAATTACACAAACCAGAAAAAACACACTTAGAAACATATAGACATATGTACATTATGTGGTTTGGGTAAGTTTTAGGGTCGTCAACATGAAGAAGTATGCAAGCGCTAAGGGGTTTAGGTAAGTTTTATGGACCGAGAAATGAAGTTGGATGCAGGCGCTAAGGGGTTTAGGTAAGTTTGAGGGACCGAGAAATGAAGTTGGATGCAGCCGCTAAGGGGTTTAGGTAAGTTTGAGGGACCGAGAAATGAAGTTGGATGCAGCCGCTAAGGGGTTTAGGTAAGTTTGAGGGACCGAGAAATGAAGTTGGATGCAGCCGCTAAGGGGTTTAGGTAAGTTTGAGGGACCGAGAAATGAAGTTGGATGCAGCCGCTAAGGGGTTTAGGTAAGTTTGAGGGACCGAGAAATGAAGTTGGATGCAGCCGCTAAGGGGTTTAGGTAAGTTTTATGGACCGAGAAATGAAGTTGGATGCAGCCGCTAAGGGGTTTAGGTAAGTTTGAGGGACCGAGAAATGAAGTTGGATGCAGGCGCTAAGGGGTTTAGGTAAGTTTGAGGGACCGAGAAATGAAGTTGGATGCAGCCGCTAAGGGGTTTAGGTAAGTTTGAGGGACCGAGAAATGAAGTTGGATGCAGCCGCTAAGGGGTTTAGGTAAGTTTGAGGGACCGATAAATGAAGTTGGATGCAGCCGCTAAGGGGTTTAGGTAAGTTTGAGGGACCGATAAATGAAGTTGGATGCAGGCGCTAAGGGGTTTAGGTAAGTTTTATGGACCGAGAAATGAAGTTGGATGCAGGCGCTAAGGGGTTTAGGTAAGTTTGAGGGACCGAGAAATGAAGTTGGATGCAGCCGCTAAGGGGTTTAGGTAAGTTTGAGGGACCGAGAAATGAAGTTGGATGCAGCCGCTAAGGGGTTTAGGTAAGTTTGAGGGACCGATAAATGAAGTTGGATGCAGCCGCTAAGGGGTTTAGGTAAGTTTGAGGGACCGATAAATGAAGTTGGATGCAGCCGCTAAGGGGTTTAGGTAAGTTTTATGGACCGAGAAATGAAGTTGGATGCAGCCGCTAAGGGGTTTAGGTAAGTTTGAGGGACCGAGAAATGAAGTTGGATGCAGCCGCTAAGGGGTTTAGGTAAGTTTGAGGGACCGAGAAATGAAGTTGGATGCAGCCGCTAAGGGGTTTAGGTAAGTTTGAGGGACCGATAAATGAAGTTGGATGCAGGCGCTAAGGGGTTTAGGTAAGTTTTATGGACCGAGAAATGAAGTTGGATGCAGCCGCTAAGGGGTTTAGGTAAGTTTGAGGGACCGATAAATGAAGTTGGATGCAGCCGCTAAGGGGTTTAGGTAAGTTTGAGGGACCGATAAATGAAGTTGGATGCAGCCGCTAAGGGGTTTAGGTAAGTTTTATGGACCGAGAAATGAAGTTGGATGCAGCCGCTAAGGGGTTTAGGTAAGTTTGAGGGACCGAGAAATGAAGTTGGATGCAGCCGCTAAGGGGTTTAGGTAAGTTTGAGGGACCGATAAATGAAGTTGGATGCAGCCGCTAAGGGGTTTAGGTAAGTTTGAGGGACCGAGAAATGAAGTTGGATGCAGCCGCTAAGGGGTTTAGGTAAGTTTGAGGGACCGATAAATGAAGTTGGATGCAGCCGCTAAGGGGTTTAGGTAAGTTTCTGGTTGAGGGTGCGCATGCGCAAGATCTTATAAACATACGAACGCACGAATCTAAGAGGCCAAAAACCAATGAAAACCAGAGGCAAACGCAAGTAATTGGAAGAGGTGGACGATGGAAGCAGGCCAAAAAACAGGCTGCCGCCGCAACAGGTGAGCACATGAACGTGATTTTTACGATTGGCAACTGACTGAGGCAAGTTCGGGAGATATCATACGAACGGACGTATCTTTTAGGATAGAAACGTATTTGCTTATTGAATCACTCGCAAGTTCATACGAACGCACGAGCGGACGGGAAAAATAGGATGATCGTGAGCCAAATCCAAGCTGTTACATGTTTCTTTGAATCAACCCAATTGTCACCCTCAATGTCAGGCCATTTCTCAACATTTTGTGCTTTGCATGTCCAGGAATGTCCAGGGATTTCCCAGAAAAAATTATATATATATTTTCAACAGTTTGTGCTTTAACATGGAATGTTCTGTTTGTAATTTCTCAATATTATTGGGTGAACTGTGTGTAAAAAATAAAAAAATGTATTTTTTACAATTTGTACCTTTTTAAAAAATAAAAAATGTAAGTGAAATATTTGGATAGCTTTGAGTACATATCACTTGGGTATTCTTCGATAAGATGCGCAGTATTTCATTATATTCTCCCCTCTACTCTTTCCCTTTTTTCCTTCTTCTTTCTTTCTTGCTTATTTCTTCCATTTTTTCCTCTTTTCTTGGGTCTAAAGTTTCCAAAAGCATCACAGATGTATTTATAACAATGAATCACATTTGCCTTGTTACATTTGATTAGGGTTTTATTTCCTATGGACTGTAATCACTAAATGAGCCCCACCCATAACTCATTTCATTTTCACCCAAGATGTATTCAATAACAGTGAGCTTAGGTTTCTTGTGTAAACAGGAAGTGGAATCTTCAAACCCCAAAACATTGGGAAACAAAAAATTAACAAAGTAAATTCACTATTTTGCTACTTTTGGCCAACTGCAATAAAGAAGAAGCTCGTAGTGAGAGTTATTTGTCTAACTGTAGTATTCTCTGGCATTAGTCTGTTATGTCATGCAGATTACAATCACTGTATCACTCCATTTCTATGCTAATGATGAGAGTCTGGTCTATGGATTTGCACAAAAAGATCATGTATAAATAGAAAGGGGCCTTTTATAGGAGGAGCTATGTAATAATTTTCCTTCAGTATAACAGGCTGCTTCTGGCACTGGAGAGGTGGTGTTCGGTGATGGGAAGGAGATGGCAAGTAGCACCATAAATCTATAGCTGGACTGGGCGGAGCACACTGGGCCTGGCAAAACAAAAAGGAATACTCCAGCACCTAAATCCCCATCAGTGTGCAACAAATCCTACAATCTGTCCACATTTTTTAAAAACAGAGAGGTATTTGTTGCACACATTTGTAAATGTATGGGAAGCTGCCGGGCCATGTCACGGCACCTCTTTTTCTTGCAGTCCTGCTCTAAACAGTGAGCTCTCTCCCATTTTTGGGACATACATAGCAATGGTACACTGAACTTACCAGAGGCTACCCAGGACTCGCAACCCTTCGCGTCTGGTGATTCACATGTGGGGAGGTTGACTTCACTACATGAGGCCTCTCAACATTTATTTACATGCATTCACCACAATACAACAGATAGGAATTAAATGGCAAGCAGTTTATAGCTGGACTGGGTGGTGCACACTGGCTGGGCCAGCAACAAATCCTACAATATGTATATGTAGCGATGGATACTCTCTAACTCTAACCATTTACCTCTGGTGATTCCTATGTGGGGGGGATCAACTCGACAAAATGTGGCTGCGGGCCCCTCATGTACATCCACATGTACTCACCACATGTGCGCATAGTAGTTGTATTTTAGTTGAAACTCTCCTAAAGTGCTGTTTTAGTCTGGGCAGGAAAGGGTATCTACCAATACATTACAGTTGTAACTGGGAGGAATGAGGCTTTTACAAGCAATATGATTTTTCTGAAAAACTTTTTTGATTATTTAATAAATGTGTTACAAAATGTAAAAAATTATTTTTATTTCCACATAAAAGATATCGTGAAAGCAACTGAATAAAGATAGTCCTTTACTCAAAAGTTCCAAAGTCTAACCAAATGTGTTATCTGCATATCATGCCACCCCCAAAATCCACTACATTTATTCAGATCCCAAATTTTTACTGCTTCACATGAGTTGTCAGGGGACTACAAGCATCAGTGTCCCCTGACATTTCTTTGCTGATTACATTACAGGATCTTTAGCAGCAGTATTACAATGCCCTATGTCCAAATACTCAGCTCTACTGATTTCAGGGAATTAGGGGATTGTAGTTCTATAACCCCTGGAGTAAAGTCTGTTGAAAAAGGATGATGTCATGGGAGAAATGCACTGAAAGAGACACTGGAGTTGGCAGCAGGAGCCCAAGAATTGGATGAATCACACCCTGGAGTTGCAAGCAGCAGCAGGAGCCCAAACATTGCTTTAAAGAGACACTGGAGTTGGCTTCAGGAGCCCAAAAATCGGATGAATCACACCCTGGAGTTACAAGCAGCAGCAGCAGCCCAAACATAGCTTGAATAAGACACTGGAGTTGGCAGCAGAAGCCCAAAAATTGGATGGATCACACCCTGGCGTTGCAAGCAGCAGCAGCAGCAGCAGCCCAAACATAGCTTGAAAGAGACACTGGAGTTGGCAGCAGGAGCCCAAAAATTGGATGAATCACACCCTGAAGTTGCAAGCAGCAGCCCAAACATAGCTTGAAAGAGACACTGGAGTTGGCTTCAGGAGCCCAAAAATTGGATGAATCACACCCTGGAGTTGCAAGCAGCAGCAGCAGCCCAAACATAGCTTGAAAGAGACACTGGGGTTGGCAGCAGGAGCCCAAAAATTGGATGAGTCACACCCTGGAGTTGCAAGCAGCAACAGCGGCAGCCCAAACATAGCTTGAAAGAGACACTGGAGTTGGCTTCAGGAGCCCAAAAATTGGATGAATAACACCCTGGAGTTGCAAGCAGTAGCAGCCCAAACATAGCTTGAAAGAGACACTGGAGTCGGCAGCAGGAGCCCAAAAATTGGATGAATCACACACTCCTAATGCTGCTGCCAACTCCTGGGTGTTTTTCAGGCAATATATTGGTTCCTTATGCTGCTGCCAACTGCAGAGTCTATTTCAGGCAATATATTGACTCCTAATGCTGCTGCCAAATCCAGGGTGTGTTTTTCAGTCAATATATGGGCTCCCTATGCTGCTGCCAACTCCTGGTTGCGTTTTTCAGGCAATATATGGGCTCCATATGCTGCTGCCAACTCCTGGGTGTGTCTTTCAGGCAATATATGGGCTTCCTATGCTGCTGTCAACTCCAATGTGCTTTTCAGGCAATATATGGGCTCATCATGCTGATGCCACCTCAAGGCTCTGTAATTGTGCCGCTCTGCGACACAGCGAATCTAATATCGACACCTCTGATCTGCATGTCATACTTCTTTACAATAGTATTTCACTAACCCAGCATGCATCCTATGCGTGTTCCAGCCAAGCAAAACGTTCTGCAACCCTATGAAGGCTCTCGGACGACCCAGAAATAGCCGTTTTTAATAGTGATTCGTCGCGAATAAATTCTTTTTCCCGGAAAATTTGGCCAAATCAAATTTTTCAAAAGTTCGCTCATCTCTCATGAACCCACACTCTACAATACCGACAGTCTTTTACTTAAGAGCTCAAGAGTCATTTTACCAAATGTGTTATCTGCATTTCATGCAGCCCCCCCCAACACCCATTACATTTATTCAGATCCTGAATTTTTACTGCTTCACATGAGTTGTCAGGGGACTAAAAGCATCAGCGTTCCCTGACATTCATCTGTTAATTACATTGCATAATCCTTTTCAGCAACATCATAATGTCTGATGTCCAAACACTCAGCTATACAGATTTCAGGGAATTAGGGGATTGTAGTTCTATAATCCCTGGAGTAAAGTCTGTTGAAAAGGATGATGTAATAAATGTAAAGTCAAATGGGAGAAATACACTTATTGCAAAGCTCTTGCTGAGAAGGTTGGACATACAATACAGCAGTTTTATATCTGACTTCAATCACCCAATTAGCTTCCACATTTAGTTCTGACCCCTAGACCTTATAACAGTAACTTTGGGTTTTGGGCTTAAATGAGAATTGGAAATGGAGACTTCAAACAATATAAAATAGGGGAACAATACCTTAACAATGTAAAATCATTATTTTGCTAATTGTACCATGTCAAATACCCTTAAAAAGTATCTCTCATTGAGATGAATATCTGTAACTGTAGCATTCTCTGGCATGAATCTCTTATGTCATGCAGATTACAATCATGGTATCACTCCATTTCTATGTTAACAATGAAAGTCTAGTCTATGGTATTTCACAAAAAAATCCCTGTTATTGTCTCTTCTCTTTCATTATATTCAGGCAATAAAAGCTTGTTGCTTCAAACAGTAAAACAAAGAAAAGGTGCAACCGCCCAAGACGAGCCAATTACCATAGCCTTTCTTTTGATGAACTCCATTCAGCCAATCAAAAACTTCTTTATGTCAGAGAGTGTTTGTATAGACAATATAAAGTGATGCCAGGCTCAGTCACTCTTATGAATCACAGATTCAAGAAACTTCTTAAGGATCCCATATTACCCCCATACAAGGTAAGTGTCTATTCTGTAATTGTGAAGTTATATGTGCTAGCTATTATACTATTTAGATTGAGTTATAGTTGTATTTTTGTTCTGCTGTATAGTTTTTGCATGCCGATATTCTTTTAGATATAGATTTTTATATGTTTATAGCCACAGAAATTGGTAAGTCGTCCGATAAATTTACATTCACGTGAACGGCAGGAATTTAAAAATGTTAGTAGATTTGCAATGGGTGGGAAGTAGCTTAAAATACCCGAGGGTTACTATTTCCAAAAATATTGCCATGCTGTAAAAATTACACTATACGCCACTAGCTGTCTTTTAAAAAAGAACATTAAAAATGGAGTAAAGTGCCCCTAAGTATTATAGGTAGAATCTCCAGACAGAAAATTGACTTTTTATAAAAATCTATCCACCTATTTCAAACACTTCCAATCACCTTTACTCAAAGATTTTGTAAAGATATTCAGAGATCTGTTTTAAATGTTCTATGGAGTAATAAAATAAAGCACCAGATTGGTTAAACACTCCTGAGCAGACTCAAAAAAAGGTGGGTTGGGAGCCCCAGATCATAAGTCATATTTCCTGGTCGCCCGACTAGCGTGGGTAAATGGATACATAATAAAAAAAATAATACTGGTGGGTGGACCAGCTTGGAACTAGTTACTCTGACCTCCTGACGTTTAACAAGACCCGGTTCACCTGGGAAAGAATAATATACCAAATTCATTAACAGTATATTTATAAATCCCTTAAATACTTTATGACACACCAAGAACTGTCACCCTATTCAGACAGATTAATGAAAGTGATAACGAAACAAGAAGCAGCTAGATATACAATAAATAGATACGGGGGGGGGAAGGAAACCCCTGTGAGAGTCTATAATGTCCTGGACCCACAAACTGACATAGAAGGTATGTTTGGTAATGAAAGGAGAGAATCCAGAATTCGTTTTAAATATCACTAGATATCTAGTATTATATCACATTTATATCTATCGAGCACTGACGCCCCTACTTCCCCATTGCAGGAAATGACAGAAGATCCATTTCCTAGTCAACTATAATAGGCATCAAAAAAGGAATACCAACCTACCAAAATAAATGGGAAGAAGACATAGGATGTAGAATAGCAAAAAAAACAAATGGTAAGAGATCTATGGAACTCGAGCTGCCATATATTCCCCAAATATCAGTTCCTTCTTTCTTCTGCTGGTGGTGTAAAGGGGAAATGAGGCTGGTGCTGCATCTGTGGTAGGAGTGCCATTGTATTACTAGGCTTTGGTTGGAGATAGCTAAATACATTAAACAGCATGGGAATCTAAACCTAGAATTAACTCCAGGATATGTTCTCCTGTAAAGGCCATGGGGAAATCCAAAAATGGTAACTACCAGACTCATGAATGTGAAACTAACCTGTACAAAACAGCATATTGCTACATATTGGGGAGTACCACAGCCCCCAACAATTCATTTTTGGATCTGTAAGTTAAGGGATAGTCTAGAAAATGGTCACTTTCCAAATCTGACCAGTATAAAGAAATGCTTCTGGAAAATCTTGAATAAGAATTGGGAGACACAGAAGGATAAGGAGGGAAGGAGGGGTAGCCATAATGGTAAGCTTAAGAAAGGACAAGTCTTATACAAAAAGGAAGGCAATTAGTTTTGACCCCAAAGAGTGAGTTTGGGTAATTGGCTTAAACAGGAATTGGAAATGAAGACGTCAAACCCTATAACATAGGGAACCAATACAGTAACAGTGTATGACCATTATTTTGCTACTTGTACCATGCCAAATACATATAAAAAAGGAGCTCTCATTGAGATGAATATCTCCAGCTGTAGCATTCTCGGGCATGAGTCTCTTATGTCATGCAGATTACAATCATGGTATCACTCCATTTCTATGTTAATGATGAGAGTCTAGTCTAGTCTAAGGTATTTCACAAATACCTTCATTATATTGAGATAAAAAATCTTGTTGATTCAAACTGTGAAACAAAGAAAAGTTGCAGCTGTCCAAGATGAGCCAATTACCATAGCCTTTGTTTTCCTAAACTCCATTCAGCCAATCCCGAACTTCATAATTTCAGAGAGGGTTTGTATAGACAATATAAAGTGAGGCCGGGCTCAGTCACTCTTATGAATCACAGATTCAAGAGAACTTCTGAAGGATCCACATATTTACCTCATACAAGGTAGGTGTCTATTTTATAATTGTGAAGGTATATGTGCTAGCTATTATACTATTTAGGTTGGGTTATAGATGTATTTTTGTTCTGCTGTACAGTATTTGCATGTTGATATTATTTTTTAGATATAGATTTATATATGTTTATAGCCACAGAGATTGGCAAGTCTTCTGATAAATTTACATTCACTTGAACAACGGGAATTTAAAAAGATAGTAGATTTGCAATGGGTGGGAAGTAGCTTAATAGATCTGGGGGTTACTATTTCCAAAAACATTGCCCTACTGTATAAATTAATGTGCACCTATACTCAGAAAGGAAAGTTGTGGTCACCTTCCATCGCCTGCCCTGTGCCCCCAAACAGCCTGTGTTTCTTTTTTTTACCGCTTGCCTAATATTCATAAAAACACCAGGAAAACAATATGCTAATTAATTCATTCACAACCAAACTGTCACATAATGGCCGTTAGGTTAAGTGCTTCCCATTCCTGAGCTGTGTGTGTCCTAACCAATCATCACGAGGGGGGATTGGATGACTCACCCCAAGCTTCTGTTGTTGCAGAAACAATCCCTCTGCAGGCTGCTGAGGGCACACACCGCCACTGGCCACCAGGGGCTTACCACTGGAGTGGCCGCGGAGGTCTGGCCGCTGACATGGTCGCAGCCTGCTGGCAACAGATGCACTGGACTCACCAATGGAGCAAGGTATGTCAGTCGACTTGTGCACCGCTGCCGGCAACTGCTGATCACTGCTGGAACTGGAACTGCTGGAACTGGAGCTATATCCTCCATGTATTCCTTGATCACGATGCGTCCAGCCGGTAGTGGGGTGCCTGATGACATCTCCTCTGTGCGGTTGAACTGACCCTGATGCTTCTCACCACTCTGCTTGTTATTTGAGGTATTCTGATGATCAGGGGTGGTCAGCTAGCAGTTTCCCGGTAGTTGGGTGTAAAGGAGAGGACAGAAGTTGAGACGGGGTAGTAACCAGAGCTCAGTTGGAAGGAGCTCCTCACCAGGCAGCTGTTTCATGCACCATCTTGTAATTGCAGGCGCCATCTTGTAAGCACTGCTTTTGTTTTTGTTTTGTCCTCTGCTTCTGTAGTTAACACAATGTTCTGTTTTTTTCTTTGCAGGTTGATCATTTAACAGAAAAGCTAAATTAATTACAGATCAGTTGTTTTCCAACAGCCCATGATGAGCCCCAAAGGAGTGAAGCCATATCAGTGCTCTGAGTGTGAGAAATGTTTCAGTCGGAAGTCAAACCTCACAAGTCACCAGAGAGTTCACACTGGAGAGAAGCCGTTCCCATGCTCTGAATGTGGCAAATGCTTTACGCAGCCTCAACACCTGCTGAGACACCAGAGGAGTCACACTGGAGAGAAACCATACTCGTGTTCTGAATGTGACAAATGCTTTACAAGTAGTCAAGAGTTGCTCAGACATCAATGGGTTCATACTGGAGAAAAAACATTTCCATGTTCTGAATGTGACAAATGCTTTACAAGTCACAAAAGCTTGTATGCACACCGAAGGGTTCACACTGGAGAGAAACCATTTCCATGTTCTGAATGTGACAAATGCTTTGCATGGCCTGCAAGCCTTCGTATACACAAGAAGGTTCACACTGGAGAGAAGCCATTTTCCTGCCCTGAGTGTAGCAATTGCTTTACTACAGGTTCAAACCTGCTTAGACACCAGAGGACCCACACTGGTGATCAGCAAAGAAGGAGGGAAGAAATGGTAATGTATGCAACTGAGAAAGGTGAAGGGAAGGGGAAATCCCGGATTCCATGTTCAAAGTACCTACATGGACCAGTGCAATGTACAGTGTGACCAAATAATCAGAATATGTGAGCTAACATACCGGGCATAGACTGTACAAAGGAGGGATGCTCATCCTAAAGAGCACATATATGCATATACAAGTATTAAACAATAAGCAAAATAGAAAATGATTCGCCCAAATCAGTGACACACTTGGAATTGTTATGGACAAGCAGAGGCTGGTAAGAACATATAAATAAAAGATAATCGCAGCGCAGTGAATACAATACTATATATAGTGTCAAGATCAGGGTTGCTATTGGCAAAGTCAACCCTGGAATGTCCCGTAAGGTGAAGTGTTATACTTCATTATATATTTTATTATAGTTTAATTATAGTTTATTGTAATGAAAAAAGTCCAACACAAATCGATTAAACTCAGCATGGAAAAGGTTGCAGCAAACACTAATACATACTTTATTCCCATCTAGGGTTAACTCTTTAACTGCCAGCCTGCCTAGAGACATTGTCACCCTCTATTGCAAGGTCATTTTCAGCATTTTGTGCTATACATGTCCAGGAATGTCCAGGGATTGCCCAGAAAAAGTTATATATTGTTTTTTTCAGCTGTTTTTGCTTTAACATAGAATGTTCTGTTTGTAATTTCTCAATATTATTGGGCGAACTATGTGGAAAAAATGTAAAAAATTAAAAAATGTATTTGTACAATTTGTAGCTTTTTTAAAAATTAAAAATGTAAGTGAAATATTTGGATAGCTTTGTGTACATATCACTTGGTTATTCTTAGCTAAGTAGATGCGCAGTCTTTTATTATATTCGCCCCCTTACTCTTTCCTTTTTTCCTTCTCTTTTCTTTCTTGCTTATTCCTTCCCTTTTTTCCTCTTTTCTTGAGTCTAAAGTTTTTAAAAACATCACATATGTATTTATAACAATGAATCACATTTACCTTGTTACATTTGATTAGGGTTTTATTTCCTATGGACTATAATTGCTAAATGAGCCCCACCCAAAACTCATTTAATTTTCACACAAGATGTATTTAATAACAGTGAGCTTGGGTTTCTTGTGTAAACAGGAAGTGGAATCTTCAAACCCCTGAACATTGGGACACAAAAATTTAACAAAGTAAATTCATTATTTTGCTACTTGTGCCAATTGCAATAAAGAAGGAGCTCGTATTGAGAGTTATTTGAGCAAGATGATGTAATATTATTTCTTTAGTATAAAAGGCTGCTTCTGGCACTGGAGAGGTGGTGTTCGGTGATGGGAAGGAGATGGCAAGTTGCACCATAAATTTATAGCTGGACTGGGCGGAGCACACTGTGCTGGGCAATTTGTTACAGACAAAATTAAAAAAAAATACCCCAGCACCCAAATCCCCACCAGCCGGCAACAAATCCTACAATCAGTCCACATTTTGAAAAAAAGAGAGGTTTTTGTAAATGTATGAGAAGCTGCAAGGCCACGTCACAGCACCCCTTTTCCCGCAGTCCTACTCTAAACAGTGAGAGCTCCCCATTTTTGGGACATACATAGCAATGGATAAGCTGAGAGCTGAACTTACCTGAGGCAGTTCAGGGTTCTAACCATTTACCTCTGGTGATTCACACATGGGGGGGTTGTCTACACTACATGTGGCTGAAGGGCCCCTCAACATTTACCCACATGTACTCACCACATATGCTCATAGTAGTTGTATTTTAATTGAAAATCTCCTAAAGTCCTGTTTCAGTCTGGGAAGGAAAGGGTGTCTACCAATACACATGTGGTACAGTCATAAATGGGAGGAATGGGGCTTTTACAAGTAATAGGATGTTTTTTAAAGGATGATGTCATAAGCACAGCAAAGTCAAATGGGAGAAATACACCTATTTCAACGGTCTTGTTGAAAAAGTTGGACATACAATACAGCAGTTTTATATCTGACTTTAATCAGTCATTGAGCCTCTACATTTAGTTTTGACCCCAAAGACCTTATAACACTGAGTTTGGATTATTGGCTTAAACAGGAAGTGGAAATGGAGACTTCAAACCCTATAACAATATTTTAACAATGTAAAACCACTGTGCATGACTTATGATGAATATCTCCAACTGTAGCATTCTCAGGCATGAGTCTCTTATGTCATGCAGATTACAATCATGGTATCACTCCATTTCTATGTAAATAATGAGAGTCTAGTCTATGGTGTTTCACAAAAGGATCCCTGTTATTGTCTCCTCTCCCGTTATTATATTGAGGCAATGAAAGCTTGTTGCTACAAACAGTGAAACAAGGAAAATATTCAATTGCCCAAGACGAGCCAGTTACCATAGAATTTGTTTTAATAAACTTCATTCAGCCAATCCAAAACGTCTTCATGTCAGTTTTTGAGAGTTCATGAGAGTTTTTGTATAAACAATATAAGATGAGGCCTGGCCAAGTCACTGTTTTTAATCACAGATTCAAGACAACTTCTTAAGGATTCCCATATTTCCCCTATAAAAGGTAGGTGTCTATTCTATAATTGTGAAGTTATATGTGCTAGCTATTATACTATTTAGATTGAGTTACAGTTGTATTTTTGTTCTGCTGTACACATTTTTCATGCCGATATTCTTTTAGATATAAACATTTATATGTTTATATCCACAAAAAAATGGTAAGTCTCCTGATTAATTTACATTCACATGAATAACGGGAATTAAAAAAGTTAGTAGATTTGCAATGAGTGGGAAGTAGCTTTAAATACCTGGGGGCTACTATTTCCAAAAACATTGCCCTACTGTATAAATTAAACTATAAACCACTACCTGTCTTTTTAAATAAGAAAATTAAAAACATATAGTAAAGTGCCCCTAAGTATTATAGGTAGAATTTCCATTTTATCAAAATCTATCAACCTATTGCAAACACTTCCAATCACCTTTCCTCAAAGATTTTTAAGGATATTCAGAGATTTATTTTAAATGTTCTGTGGAGTCATAAAAGCACCAGATTAGTTACAAACTCCTGAGTAGACTCAACAAGAAAGGTGGGTGGGAGCCCCAGATCATAAGGCATATTTCCTGGCAGGCTGACTACAAAGAGCGGGTAACTGGATAAATAAAAATAAACGGGTGCATGGACCAGCTTGGAACTAGATACTCTGACCTCCTGACTGAATGTTAAAGAGACCCGGTTCACCTGGGAAAGAATAACATGCCGAATTCATTAACCGTATATTTATAAATCATTTAAATACTTAATGATACACCCAGAACTGTCTCCTTATTTGGACAGATTAATAACAGTGATAACGAAACAAGAAGCAGCTAGATATACAATATAGAAAACAGACTCAAATGGAGGTATAAGGCCTATACCCCCCACATTGTACCCATTTACTTGACCACATCTTGAAATTCAGAAAAATATACAATTTATTAGCAATATCTTCTTATCCTTACATAATCCATACCAAAAATTTCCATTTGCCGTGCATAATTACAAATTTATATTCTACAGATTCTCATAGAGTGTGATGTTTACATTCCATAAAAAAGAAGAAATATTCCATGCTTTTTCTCTCACTGTGTATTTCTCAGGGTAAACATGTTTCGCTTTCAACAGCTTTCTCAATACCCCTTGCACTGTGCAAAGATAATAATAATAATAATAATAATAAATAGTGACTCCACTGTGCAGTGTAATATACAGTTCCACTGTTAATTAATATAAATCACAATAATATAAACAAGGACATTTAAAAAAAATGCAGGACAAACCTAGAACATGGTACATCATAAATAGAGATGAGCGAACTTCTTGAAAGTTCGATTCGGGTGATTCGCCGAATTTCCCCAAGAAATTTGGGTTCGCCCGAATCGAACTTTCACGAATCGCTCATCTGAAAAAAAAATGCCGGCATGGTGGGAGCGGGCAGGCCGGCTACGCTGTCAGCGGGTGGCGGAAGCCGGCCCGCTGACAGCACAGCGGCCTGCCCGCTCCCACCATGCTGGCATTTTTTTAAAAAGCAAACACTTACCTGCATGGTCGGAGCGTGGAGGCCGGCGCCCTCTGATGAATCAGTCATCAGAGGACGCGTCATCAGAGGACGCGTCATCAGAGGACGCGTCATCAGAGGGCGCCTGAGAGCGGCGCCGGCCTCCACGCTCCGACCATGCAGGTAAGTGTTTGCTTTTTAAAAAAATGCCGGCATGGTGGGAGCGGGCAGGCCGGCTGTGCTGTCAGTGGCCCGGCTTCCACCGCCCGCTGACAGCGTAGCCGGCCTGCCCGTTCCCACCATGCCGGCATTTTTTTTTTATTTCAGGGAAAATTCGATCGGCACGAACCAAAAAAAATTCGGGTTCGTGCCGAATCGAATTTTCCCTGAAATTCGGAGGGAATTCCGGTTCGTCCGAACCGGTCCACTCATCCCTAATCATAAACTGTCTGGCAGATTATAAATATATATGTACCTGTGAGCATATGTGGATATTGGTCAGATTTATGGAGTCCCCTTTAAGGAGAGATACTGTGTCTTTCAATGAGCTGTTATATTGCTTCCTTTTATAAGCTGCATGAATACAAGGTAACAGAGGGGGAATGTCCTCATTACTATTCCCCAGTATTGTCATGCCAGAATTGATATATCTTAATTGCATAGGCTTACCTCAAAAACTTATTGTGGGACCGTTGTGGCCGGCTGTATGGTGTCATCCAGATCAGATGGGCAAAGTTCAGCCCATCCACACTGCTGGTCTGAGGTGCTGGTAATCAGCATCCCCCAGTGGCCTGTTAATGTTTCACAAAAGGAGGCAGGCAGAAATCTGGAGACATCCCGCCACCACCGGACGCAGCATGTGAGGGCGCTCAGAAGCGCCTCCGTGCGCCTTTTATACCCAGGAAGGCATCACCGCCGCGTCAGCTGGGCTGTACAGCAGTTTTTTCAGTCCGCATTGTGGGCGCCATTTTTGTGGAGCCTTGTGTAGTTTCTATTGATCTGCTGTCTGTATGTCAGGCTCCATTTTGGAGAAGCCTGCACCATTTTTGTTTAGTCTCGCAGCTCGCAGCTGCTTGCTCATAGAAGCTGAATCTAAAACCATTAGTATCTATTAAGATACAAATGTTTCATATGCTACATTGGTTTAGTGTAGTTTGGGCATGCTGTTTTTAAAAGTTTGCTTTGTATATATACTACGTAGTCATCTCTAGCATAGTTCCTTGTGCTTCTATTCAGCTGTTCTCAGCTGATCATTAACCTCTTCTTGATTTTTGGCATGAATTATGTAAGAATAAGGTTTTTAAGATATTGCTAATAAATTGTATATTTTTTTTGAATTTCAAGATGTGGTCAAGTAAATGGTTACAATGTGGGGGTATAGGCCTAATACCTCCATTTGAGTCTGTTATATATATATATATATATATATATATATATATATATATATATATATATCCCATTATTTGAACCAATCAAAAATGTTATTATAAAAGGGTGAGGTCACCATTCTCACAAAACTAGATATACAATAAATAGATGGCAACACAGGGAAAAAGGAAACCCCCGTTAGTAATGAAAGGATGGAATCCGAAATACGTTTTAAATATCACCAGATATCTGGTATTATATAACCTTTAAATCTCCCGAGCACTGACGTCCCTACTACTCCTTTGCAGGAAATGTTTTGACAGAAGATCCGTTTCCTAGTCAACTTTTGAGATATTATAATATAATTTTGATAGGCAAGGAAAAAGGAATAGCAACCTACCAAAACAAATAGGAAAAAGACATAGGGCGATGAAAAGCCCAAAACAAATGGGAAGAGATCTATGGAACTACAGCTGCCAGATATTCCCCAAGTATCAGTTCCTTCTTTCTTCTGCTGGTGGTGTAAAGGGGAAATGGTGGTGGATCTGCATCAGTGGTGGGAGTGCCAACATATTACTAGGCTTTGGTTGGAGCTAAATACATTAAGCAGCATGGGAATCTAAACCTAAAATTAACTCCAGGATCCTATAAATGGCACAGGGAAATCCAAACATGCTAAATACCAGACTCAGAAATGTGATGCTGGCCTGTACAAAACAGCATATTGCTACATATTGGGGAGTACCCCGGCCCCCAACAATTCATTCTTGGATCTGTAAGTTAAGGGATAGTCTAGAAGTAGAATGGTCACTTTCCATTACCATTGAAATAAAAAAAATCCTGGCTGGATATTTCCTGATGTCGGGTGTATAAGTGACCCCTCATCCTGCTATACAGAATATTTATATGAATTCTTATCATTGGGCTATTTATTCACGATAGTGCTACTTTAAGAATTTCAGAGTTGACTAAGCAAATCTGCATATCATGCCGCCCCGCTCATTATATTTATTCAGACATATGTTGCAATCATTGCTATAGGATCCTGAACAATTCAGAAAGATAATTCAGCAATTTATTTCTCCAATGTAGTGGAAAAACACACTTGAACCATTCAGTTATTACACATCTAGCAATCAAATCACAGAATAAACACATACAGTTTGAACATAAGAAAATGTTAATAATAATCTTATTTTCTCTATAGAACCCAAAGTTCAAACCTGCTTACACACTTGAGGACCCACACTGGTGATCAGTAAAGAAGGAGAGAAGAAATGGTCATATATGCAAGTGAGAAAGGTGAAGGGAAGGGGAAATCCCAGCTTCTATATTTAAAGTACCTACACGGGCCATTGCAATGTACAGGGCGACCAAACAATCAGAATATGTGAGCTAACATACCGGGCATAGACTGTACAAAGGAGGGATGCTCATCCTAAAGAGCACATATATGCATATACAAGTGTTACACAATAAGCACAATTGAAAATGATACGCCCAAATCAGTGACACACTTGGAATTGTTATGGACAAGCAGAGGCTGGGAAGAACCCCAAAATAATTGCTATATAAAAACGATTGTATGAGTAGTGTGAGATTAGTTTGCCATCTGAGTGGGTGTTTAGTGTGACGGGGCCATAGTCACGCCAAGGAGAACTCGTCTGTCCACGAAAAATGTGGAGAGACTCACCTTTGTGAAGATAAATCAGGCATGGATCAGCCAGGATTTCCACCCAACAATGACTGATCCATGGTAGCTCCTTATACTGCTGCCAACTCCAGTGTGTGTCTATTTGTGCTATACATTTTGTGCTATACATGTCCAGAAATGTCCGGGGATTTTCCAGAAAAAAATTATATATTTTTTTTTTCCAGCAGAGTTTGACCTTTCACATGAAATGTCCTGTTTGTAATTTCTCAATATTATTGTGTATTTCTCAGGGTAAACATTTTTCGCTTTCAACAGCTTTCTCAATACCCCTTGCACTGTGCAAAGATAATAATAATAATAACAATAATAATAAAAAATAGTGACTCCACTGTGCAGTGTAATATACACTGTTAATTAATATAAATAAAACATGCTAAATACCAGGTATAATATACCAGGCATATTATAGATATATATGTACCTGTGAGCATATGTGGATATTGGTCAGATTTATGGAGTCCCCTTTAAAGTGGACCAACACCAAGGATTTTGACAATCCTGGCTTTTGGTCCACCCCGATTCGGGGTGCCCCGCTGTGTGAAACCCCCCAGAAAGCCCCAAAAACTCACCTCACCACGCTCCCACGTGACCGCGCCATCCAATCCTCCAAGTGGGTGACAGCGACGTCCAAGACAGCGCGTCCGCCGCCGCCTCCCGCACGTCACTCTTACAGGACGCGCGCTCACGCCGGCCATTCACAAACGGCCGGCGCGGGCGCGCGCACGTCTAGATAACCCAATAAGGTAAGGGTTTTTTGGGGTTTTGGGGTGTTCTCGGATGTCCCGCGGTGAGGGAGGTGATCGGCCCGGGAATCTTATAAATTCCCGGGACGATCACCCCTGGGTGTTGGTCCACTTTAAAGAGAGATACTGTGTCTTTCAATGAGCTGTTATATTGATTCCTTTTATAAGCTGCATAAATAAAAGGTAAAAGAGGGGGAATGTCCTCATTACTATTCCCCAGTATTGTCATGCCAGAATTGATATATCTTAATTGTATAGGCTTACCTCAAAAACTTATTGTGGGACCGTTGTGGCCGGCTGTATGGTGTCATCCGGATAAGATGGGCAAAGTTCAGCCCATCCACACTGCTGGTCTGAGCTGCTGGTCATCAGTATCCCCCAGTGGCCTGTTAATGTTTCACAAAAGGAGGCAGGCAGAAATCTGGAGACATCCCGCCTCCACCAGACGCAGCATGTGAAGGCGCTCAGAAGCGCCTCCGTGCGCCTTTTATACCTGGGAAAGCATCACCGCCGCGTCAGTTGGGCTTTACAGCAGTTTTTTCAGTCTGCATTCTGGGCGCCATTTTTGTGGAGCCTTCTGTAGGTTCTGTTGATCTGCTGTCTGTATGTCAGGCTCCATTTTGGAGAAGCCTGCGCCATTTTTGTTTAGTCTCGCAGCTTGCAGCTGCTTGCTCATAGAAGCGTATTGAGAGTTATTTGTCTGACTGTAGAATTCTCTGGCATTAGTCTGTTATGTCATGCAGATTACAATCGTGGTATCACTTCATTTCTATGCTAATGATGAGAGTCTGGTCTATGGATTTGCACACAAAGATCCCTTTTAAAAAGAAAGGGGCCTTTTACAACCTCGTTCATCCCCACGTTTCTTCTGCTGAGTGTTGCTGGCCTATACAATAACTCATTATAAATATAATGAATAGGTGTAAATTACATTTAAATTAAATTATCTCAGACTCAAGAGACAGAACAAATACTAAAGCTTCCTTTTTCTACCATAAAGGCATTTTTACCTTTATGGAATTTAGCTGTTTATGTTTCTTTATTCCAATTTTACCAATGATCAGTTTTATAGAAAATAAACTCGTATAATGTATCTATATTTCTGTTTCCAACAATATATTGTTGCAAGATAGATATCATATTGCAAATAAGCGTTTCTTATTCTATAGGGGGAACATATGACATCTATGGACCATTAGTAAACAGATTCCTTAATTACTGTGATTGGCACATATTTCCATGTTCGTGTGAATATTTATGCCATCTGTTACTTGCAATATATATATATATATATATATATATATATATATATATATATATATATATAATATTATATTTGACCCGCTTTTGGGTTTCAGCAAAGGGGCAAATTTGCTGAATTGGAACTGTAAGTGGGTTAAGAAAATGTGGGTTATTAATAAATGATGCTTATCACCTGAAAAGAAAGCTTTGTGACATATGCCAAACTTCCTCTAAGGCTGACCTAGACAAGAGTTATTTTCAGATTCAATGTTTACTCTGCGCCCCTTAAACGCGTCTTAGGAACTGGGGTAGAAAGGATCAGCTTACACAACTTTATCTATTATGCAACTGTGATGCCCCAACACCATGACCTTCATATATAAACCACCGTTTATATGGTAGCAATTCCCTGCAGACATAGTCCTACATCCCAAAATGCCTTCCCACATAACTGGATGTTGTAATAACAGTGAAAAGGGGGGAATTATCAATATCTAAGGCTGTGACAGGGACTGATAGGAAGTTCTATGTGACCTATGCAGTGTACAGATGAATAAATATTCTATTTGGTCCTCACTCTTCACCTACAGACAAGATATGCAAGGTCTATTACTTAATTTTTTGACATACCTTACATAGCCAACATATTCAATGATAAAGGTAGTGTAGCAAAGTATTACAACTGTAACTCCTTTCCTTAACGAATTGAATAGAAAATCGATTATCCAACAAAATGTGATGAGACTGGCCATTGCCTTCTGGGAAAAAATAATTACCCCCTCCTTGTCTTTGATACTCTATCTGGTATGGCCAATTTATCATAAATAGCATGATGTCTGTGTCTCTTGTGACTGTCTACCTTCCTCTTACATCATTTAGAAGAATGTATGCCTGCCTTTCCATTTGAGCCATCAGGATAGCTTAGATACTTGATACCTCTATATATTGGGAAAATCAAGACTTCTCTCAGCCATAGATTGGAATACTGTAAATCTAAGAAGCCTATGCTTGTTACTGGGCCATATGAAATTAAAGATCTTGACTTAGAGTTCCCCAACGCTCTCCCAGAGAGCCACCAGGTTTGTAGATCTCCACATAGTATCTCCAGTCTTTCCAGATCAGGAGCGATATGTTTACCTCCACTTGGAAAAATATTGAAAAGATGACGGAAATGCACCAGATCAGCACAGGGGAATAGTCAGACCAAGGGACAGTCATGATTACAGTATTGTTGGAAGAACTTGTTATGATTGTCCTTGTGGCCTTTGTCATGTAGTGGCACACCCTAAAGGCTGTATTGGGCTTTGCTTGCTGGAAGTCCACCTAATAACCTATTAGCAAAAAATGAGGTTGAGATGTAAAAAAGGAAAGTAGTTTTTATTGAATAGCCATACATGTATTATATTGTTTCAAATACTGTAGTTTGTAAGGCAGCTGATGGAGAGTAAATGCTGTCAGAGCAGACTAATATATATATTTAATATATATACAGATATATATATATATATATATATATATATATATATATATAGATATATAGATATAGCTGTATATATATTAAATATATTATATTAGTCTGTATATATCTAAATAGTAATATATATATATATATATATATATATATATATATATATATATATATATATATATATATATATATATATCCCAGACACCCCCAACCATTCTGATCATTTTATTATTTGCAGTCATACAGGGTAAGCTACTTATAAATAGGTAGAGGCAATACTTGGGTCTAGACGTGACTGTAACCCAGCAAACCACACACCATGTTTCTGAAGGAAATGATCAAAGATCACAATAACTGGTCACTTGCTGGAGACACTTATAACAAAAAGATGTTTTGTTTTAGTAAATATTTCAGAGGGGCATAATATGTAAATTAGCACTGTAAGCGGGTTAAGAAAATGCGGGTTATTAATCAGTGTACAAGCTGCTTATCACCAGAAAGGAGGCATATGTCTAATTTCCTCTAAGGCTGACCTAGACAAGAGTTATTTTCAGATTCAACGTTGACTCTGTGCCCCTTAAACGTGTCTTAGGAAATGGGTTAGAAAGGATTGGATTACACAACTTTATCTATTATGCAACTGTGATGCCCCAACACCATGACCTTCATAGATGAACCACTATTTATATGGTAGCAGTTCCCTGCAGCCATATTCTAAATGCCTTCCCATATATCTGGATGCTGTAATAACAGCGAAGGTGGGGATTATTAATATCTAAGGCTGTGACAGGGACTGATAGGAAGTTCCATGTGGCCTATACAGGGTATAGATGGATTATTACACTATTTGGCCCTCAATCTCTACCTACAGACAAGATGTATCAAAATACAAGGACTATAAAAAAATTTAATTTTTCTTCTAGGAATGGCAATGCAAGGTCACAGCCTGAGAAGAAAACTGTTAACCTCTTCCAGTCACCTTTGCCATCCATTGCCATCCAATTACAGTCATGGCACTTGGTTTCAGCATTTCAGTAAACTACAGAAAGACCCATCTATTGTATTTTAAAGGAGGGATTACATATTGTCCGATGTCTAAATACTCACCTATACAGATTTCAAGGAAATTAGGGGATTGTAGTTCTATAACCCCTGAAGTAAAGTCTGTTGAAAAGGATGATGTTATAAGCAAAGTCAAATGGGAGAAATAAACTTATTGCAAAGTATCTTGTTGAGAAGGCTGAACATACAATACGGTAGTTTTATTTCTGTTACGGCTGTTTTGACCCCAAGACCTTATAACAGTGATTTTGGGTTATTGGCTTAAACAGGAAGTGAAAATGTAAACTTTAAACCCTTTACTATAGGGAACAATACCTTAACAAGCTAAAATCACTATTTTGCTAATTTTACCATGACAAATGCAATAAAGAAGGAGCTCTCATTGAGATGAATATCTGTAACTGTAGCATTCTCGGGCATAAGTCTCTTATGTCATGCAGATTACAATCATGGTATCACTCCATTTCTATGTTAATGATGAGTGTCTAGTCTATGGTATTTCACAAAAAGATTCCTGTTATTGTCTCTTCTCTTTCATTATATTGAGGCAATAAAATCTTGTTGCTTCAAATAGTGAAACAAAGAAAAGGTGCAACTGCCCAAGACGAGCCAATTACCATAGACTTTGTTTTGCTAAACTCCATTCAGCCAATCCAGAACTTCTTCATGTCAGAGAGTGTTTGTATGGACAATATAAAGTGAGGCCGGGCTCAGTCACTCTAATGAATCACAGGTCCAATGCAACTTCTTAAGGATCCCTATATTTCCCCCATACAAGGTAAGTGTCTATTCTATAATTCTGAAGTTATATGTGCTAGCTATTATACTATTTAGAATGAGTTATAGTTGAATTTTTGTTCTGCTGTACAGTATTTGCATGTCAATATTCTTTTAGATATAGATTTTTATACGTTTATAGCCACAGAAATCGGTAAGTCTCCTGATAAATGTACATTCACATGAATAACGGAAATTTAAAAAGATAGTAGATTTGCAATGGGTTGGAAGTAGCTTAATATACCTGGGGGTTATTATTTCCAAAAACATCGGCCTACTGTATAAATTAATGTGCACCTAGACTAATTAATTCAATCACAACCAAACTGTCACATAATGACAGTTAGGTTAAGTGCTCCCCATTGCTGAGCTGTGTGTGTCCTAACCAATCATCACTGGGGGGGATTGGATGACTCACCTCAAACTGCTGTTGTTGCAGAAACAACCCCCCCTCGCAGGCTGCCAAGGGCAGACACCGCCACTGGCCACCAGGGGCTTACCACTGGAGCGGCTGCAGAGGTCGTAGCCTGATGGCAACAGATGCACTGGACTCACCACTGGAGTGAGGTATGTCAGTCGACTTGGGCACCGTCGCCGGCAACCAGAGACTCACTGCTGGAACTGGAGCTATATCCTCCTTGTATTCCTTGATCACAATGCGTCCAGCCAGTAGTGGGGTGCCTGATGACATCTCCTCCATGTGGTTGAACTGACCCTGATGCTTCTCGGATCACCACTCTGCTTGTTATTTGGGGTATTCTGATGATTAGGGGTGATCAGCTAGCAGTTGCCCTGTAGTTGGGTGTAAAGGAGAGGACAGAAGTGTGGAAGGAGTAATAACCAGAGCTCAGTTGGATGGAGCTCCTCGCCAGGCAGCCATTTCAGACACTATCTTGAAATTCCAGGCACCATCTTGTAAGCACTGCTTTTGTTCTTGTTTTGCCCACTGCTTCTGTAATTAACACAATGTATTGTTTTTTCTTTGCAGGTTGATAATGTAACAGAAAAGCAAAATTAATTACAGATCAGTTGTTTTCCAACAGCCCACGATGAGCCCCAAAGGAGTGACGCCATTTCAGTGCTCTGAGTGTGGGAAATGTTTCAGTCAGAAGTCAAACCTCACACGTCACCAGAGAGTTCACACTGGAGAGAAGCCATTCCCATATGCTGAATGCGGAAAATGCTTTACAAGTAGTCTACAGTTGCTTACACACCAGCGGGTTCACACTGGAGAGAGGCCATTCCCTTGTACTGAATGTGGCAAATGCTTTACACAGCTTGGAAGCCTTCTTATACACCAGAGGGTTCACACTGGGGAGAAGCCATTTTCCTGCCCTGAGTGTAGCAAATGCTTTACTACAGGTTCACACCTGCTTAGACACCAGAGGACCCACACTGCTGATCAGCAAAGAAGGAGAGAAGATGGTCATGTATGCAACTAAGAAAGGTGAAGGGAAGGGGAACTCCCGGTTTCCATATTCAAAGTACCTACATGGGTCAGTGCAATATAAATTGCGACTAAACAATCAGCATATGTGAGCTAACATACCGGGCATAGACTGTACAAAGGAGCACATATAAGCATATACAAGTATTACACAATAAGCAAAATCGAAAATGATACGCCCAAATCAGTGACACACTTGGAATTGACAAGCAGAGGCTGGTAAGAACTCTGAAATAATTGCCACATAAAAATAATTGCAATAATAAATAAAAGATAACCGCAGCACAGTGAATACAATACTATATATAGTGTCAAGATCAGGGTTGCTATTGGCAATGACAACCCTGGAATATCCCGTAAGGTGAAGTGTTATACTGATTATTGTAATGAAAAATGTCCAACACAAATCGATTTAACTCAGCATGGAAAAGGGTGCAGCAAGCACTAACACATACATTCTTCCCATCCAGGCTTAACCGTTTAACTGCCAGCCTACCTAGAGACATTGTCACCCTCTGTTGCCAGGCCATTTTTCAACATTTTGTGCTATACATGTCCAGGAATGTCCAGGCATTTCCCAGAAAAAAAAATATATATTGTTTTTTTTTTCATCAGAGTTTGGGCTTTAACATGGAATGTCCTGTTTGTAATTTCTTAATATTATTGGGTGAACTATGTGGAAAAAAATTAAAAATGTATTTGTACAATTTGAAGCTTTTTTAAATAAAAAATGTAAGTGAAATATTTGGATAGCTTTGAGGACATATCACTTGGGAATTCTTAGCTAAGTAGATGCGCAGTCATTTATTATATTCTCCCCTCTTCTCGTTTCTTTCTTGTTTATTCCTTCCCTTTGCTCCTTTTCTTGTGTCTAAAGTTTCCAAAAGCATCACAGATGCACTGTAGGAAACTCAGCGCCGGCACTCATCCCATGATGATAGAGGGGACACTACCTAGAGTTTCTTAAATAACCCTGAAAGAGAGGCCGGGCACAGTCACTCTCATGAATCACATACTAGGTAGGTGTCTATTTTATTAATGTGAGATGATATGTGATATTACCCCATTTCTGATGAGTTATAGTTTTTTTTTTTTTATTTTAATGTTTTTGCATGCTGATATCCTTCTAGATATAAACATTATGGAGAAATCACTCTAGGGGTTATCTAAATGAGGCTCAGTTTGGAGAGTTTTTCCTGCCCTAAACACAATAAAGTAAAAAAAAAAATAGTTTAATTCTAATTAAAAATCAAAATGCTGTGTACATTTGATGGGGGCACGTCATGTGAAAATTGATATTTAACAGGGCAGATGTTGGTGTTACGATCCCTGAATATTCCAGTCCCCTCCACCAAGGTTCAGACAAGCCATGGTTACGCTCCTTTCCCCATAATGGGCTGCACCTGGTGGATGGCTATATCAAGCCTCCTGCCCTCCACCTGGCGTGGCAGTATTTTGTCTGTCCTCAGACCTATGGATTTTCCTTGGCTGGATTATCTTTGATTCTATGGCCTTGATTCACTAAAGGTAGAAAAAAAAAATTACGCTTGGAAAATAAATTTGCATGCGAGAATTTTTCAAACCTAGGAGCGATTCACAAAGGCAGTTGAATGAAATTTGTGTGTGCGAATTTGCGGGAGAATTTTTTTCGTGTGCAGTTGAAAATCACTTTACAACTGGAAAACTCAGTGAAAAAGTGCACAAATTTTCCATACCCAAATGCTGTGTGTGAGAATTTTTTCTACTGCTTCCTAATTTGTAGCAGAGCAGTATGATCCCTTGTTGTTCTTTGTTCTGTTTTGTTTTGTTTTTTGCTTTGTGTTTCTGGACTTTCTAATTGATGTGGACTAGTACATGTCATTGTTAATGTTTAATTATGTTTAATTTTGCTCTTTGCATTGGTTCGGTGGATAGTTTTTTGGTGATGGTGCTTTAGGTGCCCTTTTGGCAGTGTTGCTTTGCATTGCTTTACATCTATTGTTATTGTACCGATTTATTTGGGTGGTTTGTAGATTAACAGTTCTTAGTTTTTTGGACTGTGGATCCATTAATATAGAAATGTGAGTGCTGCCATGAGTGTCATCATTAGCATAGATATTGGTTTGGTCGGCCCATATAGGCCTGGTGTACTTACATTTCCAAACCACATTAATGGTTTCTGTTGCATCCAGGGCCAGCGCGCCCCTTGTGTCACGTCACTTGTGTGGCTCTGTAAATCCCCCTGGGATGACCGGTATACTCACCACACATATTAAAGTGCACCAAAACCCAGGATTTTGACTATCTTAGGTTCTGGTCCTTGCCCCCAGGTCGCTGAAACCAACTCACTTATTCCCGGTCCTACAGCGCATGCGCAGCCACTCATCCAATCAGCGAACTCGGATCCGCTGACGTCACATCGTCTAAGGCAAGCTGCTCCGAGCGTACTGACACACGCATCTCCTGCTACCCTCTAACAGGGAGCGTGCCTGCGTCAGCCATTCACAGATGCCTGGCGCGGGCACGCCCCTATGTGCCAGCTATTCACAAATCATTAATTGGAAGCCCCAAGGAGAAGGAATCAGGTGGCCCTGGAGTCTTATAGACTCCATGGATGCTTCTGGTCCACTTTAATGCAGGGCATAGAATTCTGTTCACAGAGCACGGCATAGAGAGCAGGGAATGAACAGCATCCCCGGTTTCCCTCCGACTGATGTGTGTGCTCCAGCACCCAGGTTGTTTGTCTGAGCTCCCGCCCGAACATAAACTGGGGATGAGCTGTGGGATCACAGGCAAGATGAGTATACAGGTGATCCCTAAGGGTTTTACACAGCGGGATGGCCCATGGATAGGGATTGGCCGCATTAGGAGTTTGTTAGACTGCAGAGCCTGCTGGGTTTGGGTCCACTTTAACAACATCTCAAATATTCCACTGTACACTGGCTTTCTCCCATGGCATCCTGAGTTAGGATATCATGCTGTGTGAACCCGCCCCCCCCCCCCAGAATATCACTATTCACTCACCTCTGCCTCGTTCCTATGGCGCATGTGCAGGCTCTCCTCCAATGCAAGGCATCTGCTGTGGCTCTCATTGACTTCAATGGAGAGCGCATGCTGGCGTATCCCCCCTGTGGTATGTGTTTGCTCCTGCCCTAGCCAATCATATAGGCTGAGACAGGAGCGGGTGCCACTGGGGAAGCATCAGCGCGCACTCCCCATTAAAGTCAATGAGAGCCATTTGTTGATTGACATAGTCATGGCAGACAGCTGTCATTGGACGAAAGCCCGGGCATGCGCTGCTGGAACGAGGAAGAGGTGAGTGAATAGCGACATTCTGAGTGGGTTTCACCCATGGGGCATTGCGGGTTTTGTTCCACTTTAAAGTGGACCAATCACCAGGATTTTCACTATCCTTGCCCTACGGGCATCCTGATGTCCTCCTGTTACAAACCCCCTGATCTCCCACTCCAGTCATCTTTCTGCTGTTCCCACAGTGCATGAGCTTATCCAATCAGTGATTTATGCCGTGCATACTAATGTAGGGCATAAAGCCGTTGTCTTGGATTCAGCGTCGGCATAGGGAGCAGGTTTCCCTGTGGAGTGCACGTTACCATGCATTTGGACTGTCTGAATGGATGGGTGTGGGAGCGCACATATCAGCAGGAATACTGGGGAGCCTTTTAGACTCCAGGGCCTTCCATGGTGGCGACTGGTCCAGTTTAAAGAGCAAGATTCACCTGGGCATCCATGGGGTCTAAAAGATCACTTAAAATACACGAGGGCAACTTACAACCCCCGGGGCATCCCTATTAGGGACTACTGTGTGAAACACCCTAGGAACCCCCACAAATAACTTTCCGTGGATCCACGCCAGATTTATGGGTCTCGGAATATCCTTGGCCTCCCTGCAGTCTGTTGTGCGCTCCCACGCTCAGGCATGGCCTAAATCACAAGTTTGCAGCAGTGAAATGTATGGGATAAGGCCACACAGTGCAGGGTAAGCGCCTGGTCTGACAATGTAGGGAACACAGCAATGATACTGATGATAGATGGGACACTACCTGGCGCTATCACAGGTGCTCTGGATTTCTGATTTGATAAATACATCTTTTGCACTGGGACCTGACATTCACCTGACACCTGGCACTAAGTGGCCTTAGCGTTTCTTAAAGTGATTCCCTCCTTCAGGGGCATCCAGGGGGATGCCCAGCTGTGTGAACCCCCCAGGTCGCCCCATACACTTACCTTGTTTCCCGGTCCAACGGCGCATGCACGAGCCGCGACCACATCCCAGCTATCTCTCTAGCATGGGCGCGTGCCTGCACCAGGCATTTGTGAATGGCCAGCGCGGGCACGCTCCCTGTTAGAGGGAAACGGGGGATGCGGCCGCCAGTGCGCACAGAGCCTCTGGCATTAGACGAAGACTTAGACAAGGTGGCGTCAGCGGCTCCGAGCACACTGATTGGACGAGCGGCTGTGCATGTGCCGTAGGACCGGGAAGAAGTGAGTTGGCATCGGCGATCTGGAGGGGGTTTTACACAGCGGGGCACACCCGATCGGGGTGCCCCAGGGGAAAGGACCAAAACCCAGTATAGTAAAAATCCTGGGTTTTGGGCCACTTTAACCCCTAAATGTTTTTTAATATTTTGGGATGGTCATTTTTCTGTCTGCTATATTTATGTTGTCATGGCGTTAGGTATTGTTTACATCACTTACATTGGTAAACAAAACATTGCACATGTTACTGCACATGATTTATTTTATATAAATGTTTTTGCTAATATGTGTCTATTAAATATTTATTAATTAAATATGATAAATATCATAATATTGTTATATTAAATATAATAATACATTTTACACAATTTCATGTTTATAGGCCTCGTTATGGTGCACTATGGGCTTTTTTTGCAGGTATAGTGGATAGAAGGACTCCATGGTGGAAGTCAGAAAACAAACTTTTCTCCTACTGAAAGCTGCTGTAAAAAAATTGTGTGAAACACTTGAATTTAACTCATGTGTGGAGCCAATCCATGGCACCTGAATCACTAGAATTGTTTTTCGCTTGTAAATTATTTTCCCAAATCGAATTATTTTCGAATGCTTTTTCTCTCAGTCGAATTGAATTAGCAAAAACGAAAGTAAAACTTTGTTGAATCGCGCGTAGAATTTGCGCACGCAAAATCGTACCATTTTCTCAAAAAAACATGCGAAAATTTGAATTCGACCTTTAATGAATCAAGCCCTATGTCTCAGTCCCTGCCGGTTACTCCTTGATCTGGATCTTTGTCTATGTGTTCTATGGTGAGTGCATCTGCACCTCGAGGAATCCCTGTGTTTAGTTATTTAGTTTATCCTAGTTTACCTTATGTCCATATGCCTTGCTTATTCTGATATTAAGAGATTTCTGTTTCTCTTTATTAATAAAATCCCTTTTCTGAAATTATTGTGTCATTGTGTAGTTGGCTCTGACCGCTCTCTGTCCCTGCGTCCCCTGGCGGAGAGTTCCTGTGTAGGAACCCTCCGGCCGTTACATAATACTGCTACCATACATACCATCCGGTCAAAGCCTAGCACATGCTGGGACCTGTAGTCCCCCTAGTTTTTCTGAGCATTGTATATGCTGGGACTTGTAGACCCTCTTGCCATTCCTGTGTCTCCTTCCTAGCTATCCATTATGGATCCCAACATGATTAAAAGATTAATTACTTTGACTGATAGTCATCCTGATGTTGTGCATGCAGTATTTGCTAAATATTCTAAGGATATGTGTCTAGACACTATGCACACCATTCTTTCCCTGGTTGATCAAGGGGATTTTGACTTCCCTACTGCTAAGCCCCTTGTTAAGATTCTGGTAGATATGGCCTATTCAATTAAACCCTGTGTCCCCAATCAGATTCCCTCAGCTCCTCTCCCCTTAGGTAGGTCTGTAGGGTCAAGGGATCACTCTGAGGTGCTGTATGTCTCACCTAGGGCCTTGACTCTAGGGTCTGCTATTACCTCTTGGAACCAACCTGCGCCTACTGCTGGGGACCAGGATCCCGATTCCTGGTTCTGTGAGGATACTGATGAGGAAGATTGCATGGTTGGCGATGATGATCCTGTCTTTACTCTACATACCAGTGATTCAGACGATGAAGACTGGACTGATTGTTCTGATGATGAGGTCATTGCCTGCTTGCCTCCAGAACGCCCCATGATTGAGTCAGCCGCCGCTGGGCCCCATCGTGAGTCAGCCGCCACTGGGCCCCATCATGAGTCAGCCGCCGATGGGCCCCACCGCGAGTCAGCCGCCACTGGGCCCCATTGTGAGTCAGCTGCCGCTGGGCCCCATCGTGAGTCAGCTGCCGCTGGGCCCCACCGTGACTAGCTGCCCCTGGGCCCCACCGTGAGTCAGCCGCTGCTGGGCCCCACCATGAGTCAGCCGCCGCTGGGCCCCACGTCTTTGTGCCTTCAGCCGGGCCCCACGTCTTTGTGCCTTCAGCTGGGCCCCACGTCTTTGTGCCTTCAGCCGGGCCCCACGTCTTTGTGCCTTCAGCCGGGCCCCATGACTTTGTGCCCCCTGCCTTTGAGCCCTCAGCCGGGCCCCCTATCTTTGAGCCCTCAGCCAGGCCCCCTGCCTTTGAGACCTCAGCCGGGCCCCCTGCCTTTGAGCCCTCAGCCGGGCCCCCTGCCCTTGAGCCTTTGGCTGGGCCCCCTGCCCTTGAGCATTCAGCTTGGCCCCCTGGCTCTGTACCTGCACCCGGGCCCCCTGGCTCTGTACCTGCACCCAGGCCCCCTGGCTCTGTACCTGCACCCAGGCCTTGCTCTGTACCTTCACCAGGACTTGCACCCGGGCCTTGCTCTGTACCTGAACCTGGACTATGCCCTGAACCTGGACTATGCCTTGAACCTTGGCCCCATCCCGAATCTGTGTCTTGGCCCCGTCCTGAATCTGTGTCCAGGTCCTGTCTGGTACCCTCACTCTGTGGCATCTGGCGGTCCACCTCCATCCCAGCTCCAGTAGACTCTGGCTCCACGGTGGATCCTGGAGGGGGAATTAATATCCCGATTCTTGCCCTGAAGAGCGTTCGAGAGTCCATTCCCAAGGAGGGGGGTAAGGAGGGGGGGTACTGTTACGATCCCTGAATATTCCAGTCCCCTCCACCAGGGGTCAGACAAGCCATGGTTACGCTCCTTTGCCCATAATGGGCTGCACCTGGTGGATGGCTATATCAAGCCTCCTGCCCTCCACCTGGCGTAGCAGTATTTTGTCTGTCCTCAGACCTATGGGTTTTCCTTGCCTGGATTATCTTTGATTCGGGGAGGCCGATTCATTAATAGAGGCAGGTAGCGACAGTTGAGCGACTGTAGCGGTATTTTCACAGCGCCCGCTAGTAGTCACTGTGCTTGGCCATTGTTCAGTTGTTGATAGCGACTCAGTCGGTGTGCAGAAATGTTGAATACGGGGTGACGAGTCGCTGTTTGACAGGTTCCGCGATGTATGGGTGCGCATGATAGCGACTGGTCAGAGCGACTGGCTTCCACCATATTCATCAAAAAATCACGCTCAAAAAATTCTTGCGCTGTAAAATGCATGTTTAAACCCCAGAGCACTGGCGCCGATGGGTTAAAAGTAGTTTTTTAACCCCCAAACAACCATATTTTTGGAAACCAAAAAAAAACAAGTTTTTAATAACATTTTGTAATATTAATAAATTAATATCAGACCTGTAATATCAATTCTGCACAAAGTTTTTTTTTTTTTTTACCTTAAAAAAAAAAATCTAACATGGCAGAAGTGGTCACAGAATTTTTCACATTTAAAAAAAAAAAAAAAAAAATAATATGAATTAATTATGAATATTTAAAGATTGTTCCATTGAAATGCATTGGAGAGCGCCAGGTAGCGAGAGGTCATACCTGTCGCTGTTCAAGGTCGGACGCTGACGCTGTGGGCTGAGGCTGGAATAATGATGAATGAGTCGCTATATGGTGCTATCTCAGTCGCTAAGCAGGATTGGCTTGATAAATGTGTGATTGTGGTGGGGAGCCGGCGTTCTCGTGGCGGGGCCCGTCATTACCGGTCGCTCACCAGGCGCTACCTGTCGCTATCCCTTGTTAAATAAGGGCCTATGTCTCAGTCCCTGCCAGTTACTCCTTGATCTGGATCTTTGTCTATGTGTTCTGTGGTGATTGCATCTGCACCTCGAGGAATCCCTGTGTTTAGTTATTTAGTTTATCCTAGTTTACCTTATGTCCATATGCCTTGCTTATTCTGATATTAAGAAATTTCTGTTTCTCTATATTAATAAAACCACTTTTCTGAAATTATTGTGTCATTGTGTAGTTGGCTCTGACCGCTCTCTGCCCCTGCGTCCCCCGGCGGAGAGTTCCTGTGTAGGAACCCTCCGGACGTTACAGTTGTTTTAGAAGTTTCTAAATGACAGCAGCTTATGGGATAGACTCTCCAAATGTGTTTTGATTCTTCACAGGCTGCTTTTACTTTGTATCTTCTAAAGTCTCTTTACACACATTGCTTCAGCAACATAGGGGCACTTTAACCATTTCATACTGTAGCAAAACTTGTGAATTGTTCTTTGTTGAAAAGTCATGTCAAAAAGTTTATGGTTCTCTCATTTGGTATGATGTCACACCTTGGATAATGTTATCAGAATCCAAAATACATTTTATTTAACTGCACAAATTACGTATTAGGGTATAAAAGAAACAAATAAATATTTTAATAATAAATAGAATTAAAATATTCTATTTTGTTTCTTTGTTCTTGGATCACTCGCTGAACCAAAAACATTGATTGAAATTAAATATTTTACATTTTTATATTCACATTTGCATATTCATATGTCATTTGATGACACAATCTTAAGATACCTATGGGTCCACCTTTCCTTGTGTGGTTAAACCAAGAGGAAATTTCCTGATTCTTAAACAGGAAGCAAACTTCTCAATCCTTTAAACTCAAGATTAATTCTTAAAAATCAGTAGAATAAATGATAAATGCATTCGCTATGTATTTCTCCTTTTTATGAAATGATGAGATCAAATGCATCTGTAACATTCTCTGACATGGGTCTGTGATGTCAAGTTTCTCCTTTCGCTATATTGAGGTGTTAATGACAAGGAGACATTCAGAGAAAGTTGGGTAAAAAGGTGAAACAAAGCAACAACTGCCATGAAAAGCCATTTACCATATCCTTTGTTTTAAGGAAATCCATTCAGCCAAACCAAAGCCTCTTCATGTCAGTAAATGTTTGGACAGGCAAAAATAAGTAAAGATGGGCTCCGTTCAAACATATGAATCACAGGGTTATGATAGGTCCTAAAGTATCCCCACAGCCTCCCATAACAGATACATTTCTATACTTTTAGTGTCAAGTTATAAACCTTATATTTAACAATTTTTTTTTGTGCTGAAATAATTTTGAACACCGCTAATGTGCTTAATATAAAGATAATGTAAAGAACACTTTGGCCAAATGAAGCAGCTGACTAGCTGTATAGACTTTACTGAGCTAAAATCCGGTTCTGCCTTATGAAGGCTTATGTGTGCACACAGTGTCTATTAGGCAGATCTTAGTTTTATAGATTTATATAACATGGTTTAAGTTGATAGGTGAGATGGACCCACATGCTACAATATCGGTAGTCCTTTACCGGGAGCACTACCGTGAAATTGTGTAATATTAAAAATCCATATAAACATATCTGCTAATGATAGGTGGGGTCACCTAAACACCTGAACTGAATAAAACTCCTTGCTCAAGCTTGTGGTTTATTCTCTCATGGTAGGAATAAAATCCAGACGCGTCAGGTTTGGTAAATCATGGGTGGCAGAACCTGTCATCCCGATTTCCTCTTCCTTCCATTAAAATAAAAAAGCAGCCTGTCTGGATATTTCCTGATGCCGGGTGTATAAGTGACCCCTCCGTCTGCTATACAGCATATTTATAAGAATTTTTATCATTGGGCCATTTTTAGCAATAGTGCTACTTTAAGAGTTCCAGAGTTGACTAAGCAAATCTGCAGATCATGTCACCCCAACACCCATTACATTTATTCAGATGCTGTTTTTTTTACTGCAGAACATCAATTGTTAGGCGACTACAAGCATTAGCGTTCCCTAACATTCATCTGTTAATTACATTGCATAATTTTTTACAGCAGTATCCTAATGTCCTATTTCCAAACACTCAGCTATACAAATTTCAGGGAATTAGAGGATTGTAGTTCTATAACCCCTGGAGTAAAGTCTGTTGAACAAGGATGATGTCATAAGCACAGCAAAGTCAAATGGGAGAAATACACTTATTGCAAAGCTCTTGTTGAACATACAATACGGCAGTTTTATATCTGACTTTTGTCACTCAATGAGCTTTCACATTTAGTTTTGACCCCAAGACTTTATAACAGTGAGTTTGAGTTATTGGCTTAAACAGGAAGTGGAAATGGAGACTTCAAATCCTATAACATGGGGGGGGGGCAATACCTTAACAGTGTAAAAACCTTATTCTGCTACTTCTACTATGCCAAATGCAATTAAGAAGGAGCTCTCATTGAGATGAATATCTGTAACTGTAGCATTCTCGGGCATGCGTGTCTTATGTCATGTAGATTACAATCATGGTATCACTCCATTTCTATGTTAATGATGAGAGTCTAGTCTATGGCATTTCACAAGAAGATCCCTGTTATTGTCTCTTCTCTTCCATTATATTGAGGCAATAAAAGCTTGTTGCTTCAAAAGGTGAAACAAAGAAACGATTCAACCACCCAAGACAAGCCAATTACCATAACCTTTGTTTTGATAAACTCAATTCAGCCAATCCAGAACTTCTTCATGTCAGAGAGTGTTTGTATAGACAATATAAAGTGAGGCCGGGCTCAGTCATTCTTATGAATCACAGATTCAAGACAACTTCTTAAGGATAAACATATTTCCCCAAAATACATACAAGGTAGGTGCCTATTTTATAATTGTGAAGGTATATCTGCTAGCTATTATATTATTTAGATTGATTTATACTTGTATGCCAGTTTTTGGATGCCGACATTTATATGTTTATATCAACGGAAATCGTTTATGTTCCCAAAATATTTACATTCACATGAACGACGGGAATTAAAAAGATTGTAGATTTGCAATGGGTGGGAAGTAGCTTCAGATATCTGGGGGTTACTATTTCCAAATACATTGCTCTACTGTATAAATTAAAGTGCACCTATACTCAGAAAGGTTATGTGGTCACCTTCCTGTGCCCCAAAACAGCCTGTGTTTCTATTTTTTACCATTTGCCTAATTTTGAAAAAACGCCAGGATACAAATATGCCATTTAATTCAGTCACAACCACAGCTCAGGAACGGGGAGCACTTCAACCTAACTGTCAGATAATGGCAGTTAGGTTGAAGTGCTCCCCATTCCTGAGCTGTGTGTGACCTAATTGATTGCTTCATCACTTGGTAGGGATTGGATGACTCACCTCAAGCTGCTGTTGTAGAAAAAACCCTTCTGCAGGCTGCCGAGGGCACACAACACCACTGGCCACCAGAGTCTCACCACTGAAGAGGCCATGGAGGTCTGGCTCGCAGCCATGGCCGCAGCCTGCTGGCAACACATGTACTTAACTCACCGCTGGAGTGAGGTGTGTCAGTCAACTTGGGCACCGCTGTCGGCCACCGGAGGCTCACTGATGGAACTCAGCCATATCCTCCACGGATTCCTTGATTGTGATGCGTCCAGCCAGTAGTGGGGTGCCTGATGGCATCTCCTCCACGTGGTTAAACTGACCCTAATGCTTTTCGGATCAACACTCTGCTATGCTCATTATTGGGGGTATTCTGATGATCAGGGGGTGATCAGCTAGCAGTTGCCCTGTAGTTGGGTGTAAAGGAGAGGACAGAAGTGAGGAAGGGGTAGTGACCAGAGCTCAGTTGGAAGGAGCTCCTCGCCAGGCAGCCGTTTCAGGCACCATCTTGTAATTTCATGTGACATCTTGTAAGCACTGCTTTTGTTCTTATTTTGTCCCCTGCTTCTGTAATTAACACAATGTTCTGTTTTTTTCTTTGCAGGTTGATCATTTAGTAGAAAGGCCGAATTTATTACAGATCAGTTGTTTTCCAAGAGCCCATGATGAGCCCCAAAGGAGTGAAGCCATATCAGTGCTCTGAGTGTGGGAAATGTTTCAGTCATAAGTCAAACCTCACATGTCACCACAGAGTTCACACTGGAGAAAAGCCATTCCCATGCTCTGAATGCGGTAAATGCTTTTCACATTCTCAACACCTGCGGATACACCAGAGGAGTCACACTGGAGAGAAGCCATTCCCATGCTCTGAATGTGGCAAATGCTTTACAAGTAGTCGAGACTTGCTTACACACCAAAGGGTTCACACTGGAGAGAAGCCATTCTCATGCTCTGAATGTGGTAACTGCTTTGCACGGCCTGCAAGCCTTCTTATACACCAGAGGAGTCACACTGGAGAGAAGCCATTTTCCAGCCCCGAGTGTAGCAAGTGCTTTAAAGATCGTTCAACCCTGGTTAGACACCAGAGGACCCACATTGGAGAAAAGCCATTGTAATGCCCTGAGTGTAGCAGGTGCTTTACAAATCACACACCGCTGCGTACACACCAGAGGAGTCACCCTGGAGAAAACCCTTTAAATGTCTGCAATGGGAGATGGGCTTTAATCAAAACAATGACCTTATAGGTCACTTAGAGTTCCATGCAGGAGAGAAGTCATATCTATGTCTACAATGTGACAAATGTTTTAAAACTTAGCAAGAATGGAATATTCAGCATAGGATTATCAATAGAGAGGCAGCACTCATGTATTGAATTAAATGAATGTTACCGGCAATGGACACCTGTGGCAAGACACTAAAAAATTTACACTGCCGTGTCTGAAATGTAACAATGTATTACAGAATCCCACACCAGGAGAGGGGATGTTTTGAAAAATAACAAATAAAACAAGCAAACTAAAAATGATTTGATAACAGTTCCTCGGCTTTATATTGTGAACAGGGGGGTGTTTTATATCCTGAGAGTGTCGTTCATTATAGAATTAAAACTGTTCTTTGTCCTCATTTTAGGGATTTTATGTAGAATTTGCTAAGATATTTATGTTTTTTCCTTGGCCTACTATATAATAATGATAGATGATAACTAAATAAACAAGAAAATGTTTAACAAATACCGCGCTAAATGATAATCCTAACAAAAAAAAAAAGCTCAACGTGTGTGACTCAAGTCCAGAAAAAGTCCAAAATACATCCAAAAAATATTAAAACACAGAGCTCATTAAGTGAATGATTAGGTGAAAATGTCCCAATTAGAAACGTATGTGATATCCACCGTTGTGTGCCCGTCACCAGTCTCACAAAACTCTTACCAGATTAAGATTTAATCTTTACAGTAAAGTGGATACAAGCCACCTCCAATATCCAAATCCAAAACTCCACAGAGAATGGATGATGATGATTGCTCACTAATTAAGGGAAATCCAGTTGGAAACGACTTCAGCTCTCCTTTAATGTGAATATGTGGCTCAAAATATAGACTTCAATGCCACAAATCCTTATAGCCAAAAGAAATACTCCAGTCCCATGTAAAGGAATAAAAGAAGAAAAGACTAGTGCAACATTGCTAGATAAAAGAAACCCACTTTAATAAATGCACTCACAGACAAACAAAGAAATTCAGCATATAAAAGGTTAAAACCGCGAACAGCTCTCACCGCTCCCGAATTGTAAAACTTGCAAGTGTCATGAAATGCCTCCAGTCAAATAGGAAGCCTGAGCCTCCAACGCGTTTCGTCGCTCGTGGGCGACTTTAACTATATAATAATGATAGATGCACTAATTTAAAGATGAAATAAAATGTTATGTTTTTGGTTCAGCAAGTGATCCAAGAAGTACAAAAAAACAAATAGAATTTTATTATTCTATATATTATTATAGTATTTATTTATTTCTGTAAACTCCAAGAAGTGATGTGTGATGTATCTGATTAAAGTCAAATAGATATAAAACTGTTGTATTGTATGTCCAACCTTCACAACAAGTTGCTTTTAGGCTTCACACTCACACTGTAGTTGGTACAACACTTTAACTCATGACAAAACAAGGTCTGTAAAAAAGAAGGTTTCATATATCCTTATGTATTAGATAACTTGAAAAGGAAATTGTATTATATATTATGATGTATTATATGGTTATATTTCCATGTGTTGTATAGCTTTGTTACTTTATGAATAGCATGGTAACATTAAATGTAAATAAAATACTTTCCTAGATTCTTTTACCTTTATTATTTCTTGAATATGTCCATGTTCTAATTGATTCTGAATTCTTTGGGAATATTCTTGTTTTGCCTTACCCAGATAAAATAAAACTAAAGCTATAGGCCTTGATTCACTAAGAGTTGGAAACATTCTCATGGTGGTAAAAAATTAAATTCATGAGAAAAAAACCTGAGACTGTCACTTTTAGGAAATAACCAGATAGGAAGACAATGAAAGTCAATGCCACTTTTTTTTACTCCTGAGAAGCATATTAAACTTTTTATTCCTTTTTAATCTATAGTAAACAGTGCCATTCATTTTCATTGTCTTCCTATCTGGTGATTCAGTAAAAGTGAAATTGTCAGCGTCCACTGACAGTCATCTGTTAATTACATTCCATTATCCTTTTCAGCAATATCATAATGTACGATGTCCAAACACTCAGCTATACAGATTTCAGGGAATTAGGGGATTGTAGTTCTATAACCCCTGGAGTAAAATCTGATAAAGGATGATGTCATAAGCACAGCAAAGTCAAATGGGAGAAATACACAGATTTCAAAGTTCTTGTTGTGAAGGTTGGACATACAATACAACAGTTTTATATCTATCTGACTTTAATCACTCTATGAGCTTCCACGTGTAGTTTTGACCCCAAGGCCTAATAACAGTACGTTTGGGTTTTTGGCTTAAACATGAAGGGGAAATGGAGACTTCAAACAATATAAAATAGGGGGACAATAACGTAACAAGGTAAAATCTATTTTTTTTGCTAATTGTACCATGCCAAATGCCATTAAAAGGTAGCTCTAATTGAGATGAATATCTTCAACTGTAGCATTCTCAGGCATGAGTCTCTTATGTCATGCAGATTACAATCATGGTATCACTCCATTTCTATGTTAATGATGAGAGTCTAGTCTATGGTATTTAACAAAAAGATCCCTGTTATTGTCTCTTCTCTTTCATCATATTGAGGCAATAAAAGCTTGTTGCTTAAAATAGTGAAACAAAGAAAAGATTCAACCACCCAAGACGAGCCAATTACCATAGCCTTTGTTTTGGTAAACTTCATTCAGCCAATCCAAAAGTTCTTCATATCAGAGAGTGTTTGTATAGACAATATTAAGTGAGACAGGGGCCAAGTCACTCTTATGAATCACAGATTAAAGATAACTACTTAAGGATCCACATATTTCCCCCCATACACGGCCTGCAAGCCTTAATATACACCAGAGGATTCACACAGGAGAGAAGCCATTTTCCTTCCCCGAGTGTATCAAGTGCTTTACAGATCGTTCAACCCTGCTTAGACACCAGAGGACCCACATTGACGAAAAACCATTGTAATGCCCTGAGTGTACAAATCGCACACCACTGTGTACACACCAGAGGAGTCTCCCTGGAGAAAACCCTTTAAATGTCTGCAATGGGAGATGGGCTTTAATCAAAGCAATGACCTTAAAGGTCAGTTGGAGTTTCATGCAGGAGAAAAGCCAAAATCTATATCTAGAATGTGACAAATGTTTTAAAACTTAGCAAGAATTGAATATTCATCATAGGATTATCAATAGAGAGAGGCCGCACTCATGTATTGAGTGGAATTAATGTTACCGGCAATGGGCACCTCCGGCAAGACACCTAAAGGTTTACACTGCCGTGTCTGAAATGTAACAATGTATTACAGAATCCCACACCAGGAGAGGGGATGTTTTTAAAAAATAACAAAAAAAACAAGCAAACTAAATATGATTTGACAACAGTTCCTCGGCTTTATATTGTGATCAGGGGGATGTTTCATATACCCAGACTTGCTTTTATTATAGTATTAAAACTGTTCTTTGTCCTCATTTTGGGTGTTTTAAATAGACTTTGCTAAGATGATTCATTAAGTTGCTTTTAGGCTTCATACTCACACTGTAGTTGGTACAACACTTTAACTCATGACAAAACAAGGCCTGTAAAAAAGAAGATTTCATATACCCTTATGTATTAGATAACATGAAAAGTAAATGGTATTATATAATATGATATATTATAGGTTTTATTTCCATGTGTTGTATCATTATTATATCGTAGGCCAAGGAAAAAAACATAAATATACAAAATTAAAATCTAACTTTTGAGTTGCCGGGTGATTTTACTCGGAAACGTAGATCCCAACTAGTTTCTCTTGTGACAATTTTGTCAAAGGATTTACATAGTAATTGAAATGAAATATTTTACATGTTGATATTCATATTTGCATATTCATGTTATCTAATGATACATACCTCTTAGTATTCCTATAGGTCCACCTTTCCTTGTGAGGTTACACCAAGAGGAAACTTCCTAAACAAACTTCTCAATCCTTATGACTCAAGACAAATTCTTAAAAATCTGAAAAAAAATAAACGATAAATTCATTTGTGATGTATTTCTCCTTTGTTATGAAATGACGAGGTCAAATGCATCTGTAAAATTCTCTGACATTGGTCTGTGATGTCAGGTATCGCCTTACACTATATTGAGGTGTTAATGACAATGAGACATTGGGAGCAAGTTGAGTGAAAAAGTGAAACAATGAAACAACTGCCATGAAAAGCCATTTACCATATAATTTGTATTGATGAAATCCATTCAGCCAAACCAAAGCCTCTTCATGTCAGTAAATGTTTGGACAGGCAAAATAAAGTGAGGATGGGCTGTCTCACATATGAATCACAGGGTTATGATAGGTCCTAAAGTATCCCCACACCCTCCCATAGCAGATACATTTCTATACTTTTAATGTCAAGTTATAAACCTTATATTTAACAATTTTTATTTGTGTTGAAATAATTTTGAACACCGCTAATGTGCTTAATATAAAGATAATGTAAAGAACACTTTGCCTCGATAAAGCAGCTGACTAGCTGTATAGGCTTTACTGAGCTAAAATCCGGTTCTGCCTTATTGAGGCGTATGTGGGCACACAGTGTCAGTTAGGCAGATCTTAGTTTAATAGATTTATATAACATAAATTATTGTGTCATTGTGTAGTTGGCTCTGACCGTTCTCTGCCCCTGCGTCCCCCGGCGGAGAGTTCCTGTGTAGGAACCCTCCGGACGTTACAGTTGTTTTAGAAGTTTCTAAATGACAGCAGCTTATGGGATAGACTCTCCAAATGTGTTTTGATTCTTCACAGGCTGCTTTTACTTTGTATCTTCTAAAGTCTCTTTACACACATTGCTTCAGCAACATAGGGGCACTTTAACCATTTCATACTGTAGCAAAACTTGTGAATTGTTCTTTGTTGAAAAGTCATGTCAAAAAGTTTATGGTTCTCTCATTTGGTATGATGTCACACCTTGGATAATGTTATCAGAATCCAAAATACATTTTATTTAACTGCACAAATTACGTATTAGGGTATAAAAGAAACAAATAAATATTTTAATAATAAATAGAATTAAAATATTCTATTTTGTTTCTTTGTTCTTGGATCACTCGCTGAACCAAAAACATTGATTGAAATTAAATATTTTACATTTTTATATTCACATTTGCATATTCATATGTCATTTGATGACACAATCTTAAGATACCTATGGGTCCACCTTTCCTTGTGTGGTTAAACCAAGAGGAAATTTCCTGATTCTTAAACAGGAAGCAAACTTCTCAATCCTTTAAACTCAAGATTAATTCTTAAAAATCAGTAGAATAAATGATAAATGCATTCGCTATGTATTTCTCCTTTTTATGAAATGATGAGATCAAATGCATCTGTAACATTCTCTGACATGGGTCTGTGATGTCAAGTTTCTCCTTTCGCTATATTGAGGTGTTAATGACAAGGAGACATTCAGAGAAAGTTGGGTAAAAAGGTGAAACAAAGCAACAACTGCCATGAAAAGCCATTTACCATATCCTTTGTTTTAAGGAAATCCATTCAGCCAAACCAAAGCCTCTTCATGTCAGTAAATGTTTGGACAGGCAAAAATAAGTAAAGATGGGCTCCGTTCAAACATATGAATCACAGGGTTATGATAGGTCCTAAAGTATCCCCACAGCCTCCCATAACAGATACATTTCTATACTTTTAGTGTCAAGTTATAAACCTTATATTTAACAATTTTTTTTTGTGCTGAAATAATTTTGAACACCGCTAATGTGCTTAATATAAAGATAATGTAAAGAACACTTTGGCCAAATGAAGCAGCTGACTAGCTGTATAGACTTTACTGAGCTAAAATCCGGTTCTGCCTTATGAAGGCTTATGTGTGCACACAGTGTCTATTAGGCAGATCTTAGTTTTATAGATTTATATAACATGGTTTAAGTTGATAGGTGAGATGGACCCACATGCTACAATATCGGTAGTCCTTTACCGGGAGCACTACCGTGAAATTGTGTAATATTAAAAATCCATATAAACATATCTGCTAATGATAGGTGGGGTCACCTAAACACCTGAACTGAATAAAACTCCTTGCTCAAGCTTGTGGTTTATTCTCTCATGGTAGGAATAAAATCCAGACGCGTCAGGTTTGGTAAATCATGGGTGGCAGAACCTGTCATCCCGATTTCCTCTTCCTTCCATTAAAATAAAAAAGCAGCCTGTCTGGATATTTCCTGATGCCGGGTGTATAAGTGACCCCTCCGTCTGCTATACAGCATATTTATAAGAATTTTTATCATTGGGCCATTTTTAGCAATAGTGCTACTTTAAGAGTTCCAGAGTTGACTAAGCAAATCTGCAGATCATGTCACCCCAACACCCATTACATTTATTCAGATGCTGTTTTTTTTACTGCAGAACATCAATTGTTAGGCGACTACAAGCATTAGCGTTCCCTAACATTCATCTGTTAATTACATTGCATAATTTTTTACAGCAGTATCCTAATGTCCTATTTCCAAACACTCAGCTATACAAATTTCAGGGAATTAGAGGATTGTAGTTCTATAACCCCTGGAGTAAAGTCTGTTGAACAAGGATGATGTCATAAGCACAGCAAAGTCAAATGGGAGAAATACACTTATTGCAAAGCTCTTGTTGAACATACAATACGGCAGTTTTATATCTGACTTTTGTCACTCAATGAGCTTTCACATTTAGTTTTGACCCCAAGACTTTATAACAGTGAGTTTGAGTTATTGGCTTAAACAGGAAGTGGAAATGGAGACTTCAAATCCTATAACATGGGGGGGGGCAATACCTTAACAGTGTAAAAACCTTATTCTGCTACTTCTACTATGCCAAATGCAATTAAGAAGGAGCTCTCATTGAGATGAATATCTGTAACTGTAGCATTCTCGGGCATGCGTGTCTTATGTCATGTAGATTACAATCATGGTATCACTCCATTTCTATGTTAATGATGAGAGTCTAGTCTATGGCATTTCACAAGAAGATCCCTGTTATTGTCTCTTCTCTTCCATTATATTGAGGCAATAAAAGCTTGTTGCTTCAAAAGGTGAAACAAAGAAACGATTCAACCACCCAAGACAAGCCAATTACCATAACCTTTGTTTTGATAAACTCAATTCAGCCAATCCAGAACTTCTTCATGTCAGAGAGTGTTTGTATAGACAATATAAAGTGAGGCCGGGCTCAGTCATTCTTATGAATCACAGATTCAAGACAACTTCTTAAGGATAAACATATTTCCCCAAAATACATACAAGGTAGGTGCCTATTTTATAATTGTGAAGGTATATCTGCTAGCTATTATATTATTTAGATTGATTTATACTTGTATGCCAGTTTTTGGATGCCGACATTTATATGTTTATATCAACGGAAATCGTTTATGTTCCCAAAATATTTACATTCACATGAACGACGGGAATTAAAAAGATTGTAGATTTGCAATGGGTGGGAAGTAGCTTCAGATATCTGGGGGTTACTATTTCCAAATACATTGCTCTACTGTATAAATTAAAGTGCACCTATACTCAGAAAGGTTATGTGGTCACCTTCCTGTGCCCCAAAACAGCCTGTGTTTCTATTTTTTACCATTTGCCTAATTTTGAAAAAACGCCAGGATACAAATATGCCATTTAATTCAGTCACAACCACAGCTCAGGAACGGGGAGCACTTCAACCTAACTGTCAGATAATGGCAGTTAGGTTGAAGTGCTCCCCATTCCTGAGCTGTGTGTGACCTAATTGATTGCTTCATCACTTGGTAGGGATTGGATGACTCACCTCAAGCTGCTGTTGTAGAAAAAACCCTTCTGCAGGCTGCCGAGGGCACACAACACCACTGGCCACCAGAGTCTCACCACTGAAGAGGCCATGGAGGTCTGGCTCGCAGCCATGGCCGCAGCCTGCTGGCAACACATGTACTTAACTCACCGCTGGAGTGAGGTGTGTCAGTCAACTTGGGCACCGCTGTCGGCCACCGGAGGCTCACTGATGGAACTCAGCCATATCCTCCACGGATTCCTTGATTGTGATGCGTCCAGCCAGTAGTGGGGTGCCTGATGGCATCTCCTCCACGTGGTTAAACTGACCCTAATGCTTTTCGGATCAACACTCTGCTATGCTCATTATTGGGGGTATTCTGATGATCAGGGGGTGATCAGCTAGCAGTTGCCCTGTAGTTGGGTGTAAAGGAGAGGACAGAAGTGAGGAAGGGGTAGTGACCAGAGCTCAGTTGGAAGGAGCTCCTCGCCAGGCAGCCGTTTCAGGCACCATCTTGTAATTTCATGTGACATCTTGTAAGCACTGCTTTTGTTCTTATTTTGTCCCCTGCTTCTGTAATTAACACAATGTTCTGTTTTTTTCTTTGCAGGTTGATCATTTAGTAGAAAGGCCGAATTTATTACAGATCAGTTGTTTTCCAAGAGCCCATGATGAGCCCCAAAGGAGTGAAGCCATATCAGTGCTCTGAGTGTGGGAAATGTTTCAGTCATAAGTCAAACCTCACATGTCACCACAGAGTTCACACTGGAGAAAAGCCATTCCCATGCTCTGAATGCGGTAAATGCTTTTCACATTCTCAACACCTGCGGATACACCAGAGGAGTCACACTGGAGAGAAGCCATTCCCATGCTCTGAATGTGGCAAATGCTTTACAAGTAGTCGAGACTTGCTTACACACCAAAGGGTTCACACTGGAGAGAAGCCATTCTCATGCTCTGAATGTGGTAACTGCTTTGCACGGCCTGCAAGCCTTCTTATACACCAGAGGAGTCACACTGGAGAGAAGCCATTTTCCAGCCCCGAGTGTAGCAAGTGCTTTAAAGATCGTTCAACCCTGGTTAGACACCAGAGGACCCACATTGGAGAAAAGCCATTGTAATGCCCTGAGTGTAGCAGGTGCTTTACAAATCACACACCGCTGCGTACACACCAGAGGAGTCACCCTGGAGAAAACCCTTTAAATGTCTGCAATGGGAGATGGGCTTTAATCAAAACAATGACCTTATAGGTCACTTAGAGTTCCATGCAGGAGAGAAGTCATATCTATGTCTACAATGTGACAAATGTTTTAAAACTTAGCAAGAATGGAATATTCAGCATAGGATTATCAATAGAGAGGCAGCACTCATGTATTGAATTAAATGAATGTTACCGGCAATGGACACCTGTGGCAAGACACTAAAAAATTTACACTGCCGTGTCTGAAATGTAACAATGTATTACAGAATCCCACACCAGGAGAGGGGATGTTTTGAAAAATAACAAATAAAACAAGCAAACTAAAAATGATTTGATAACAGTTCCTCGGCTTTATATTGTGAACAGGGGGGTGTTTTATATCCTGAGAGTGTCGTTCATTATAGAATTAAAACTGTTCTTTGTCCTCATTTTAGGGATTTTATGTAGAATTTGCTAAGATATTTATGTTTTTTCCTTGGCCTACTATATAATAATGATAGATGATAACTAAATAAACAAGAAAATGTTTAACAAATACCGCGCTAAATGATAATCCTAACAAAAAAAAAAAGCTCAACGTGTGTGACTCAAGTCCAGAAAAAGTCCAAAATACATCCAAAAAATATTAAAACACAGAGCTCATTAAGTGAATGATTAGGTGAAAATGTCCCAATTAGAAACGTATGTGATATCCACCGTTGTGTGCCCGTCACCAGTCTCACAAAACTCTTACCAGATTAAGATTTAATCTTTACAGTAAAGTGGATACAAGCCACCTCCAATATCCAAATCCAAAACTCCACAGAGAATGGATGATGATGATTGCTCACTAATTAAGGGAAATCCAGTTGGAAACGACTTCAGCTCTCCTTTAATGTGAATATGTGGCTCAAAATATAGACTTCAATGCCACAAATCCTTATAGCCAAAAGAAATACTCCAGTCCCATGTAAAGGAATAAAAGAAGAAAAGACTAGTGCAACATTGCTAGATAAAAGAAACCCACTTTAATAAATGCACTCACAGACAAACAAAGAAATTCAGCATATAAAAGGTTAAAACCGCGAACAGCTCTCACCGCTCCCGAATTGTAAAACTTGCAAGTGTCATGAAATGCCTCCAGTCAAATAGGAAGCCTGAGCCTCCAACGCGTTTCGTCGCTCGTGGGCGACTTTAACTATATAATAATGATAGATGCACTAATTTAAAGATGAAATAAAATGTTATGTTTTTGGTTCAGCAAGTGATCCAAGAAGTACAAAAAAACAAATAGAATTTTATTATTCTATATATTATTATAGTATTTATTTATTTCTGTAAACTCCAAGAAGTGATGTGTGATGTATCTGATTAAAGTCAAATAGATATAAAACTGTTGTATTGTATGTCCAACCTTCACAACAAGTTGCTTTTAGGCTTCACACTCACACTGTAGTTGGTACAACACTTTAACTCATGACAAAACAAGGTCTGTAAAAAAGAAGGTTTCATATATCCTTATGTATTAGATAACTTGAAAAGGAAATTGTATTATATATTATGATGTATTATATGGTTATATTTCCATGTGTTGTATAGCTTTGTTACTTTATGAATAGCATGGTAACATTAAATGTAAATAAAATACTTTCCTAGATTCTTTTACCTTTATTATTTCTTGAATATGTCCATGTTCTAATTGATTCTGAATTCTTTGGGAATATTCTTGTTTTGCCTTACCCAGATAAAATAAAACTAAAGCTATAGGCCTTGATTCACTAAGAGTTGGAAACATTCTCATGGTGGTAAAAAATTAAATTCATGAGAAAAAAACCTGAGACTGTCACTTTTAGGAAATAACCAGATAGGAAGACAATGAAAGTCAATGCCACTTTTTTTTACTCCTGAGAAGCATATTAAACTTTTTATTCCTTTTTAATCTATAGTAAACAGTGCCATTCATTTTCATTGTCTTCCTATCTGGTGATTCAGTAAAAGTGAAATTGTCAGCGTCCACTGACAGTCATCTGTTAATTACATTCCATTATCCTTTTCAGCAATATCATAATGTACGATGTCCAAACACTCAGCTATACAGATTTCAGGGAATTAGGGGATTGTAGTTCTATAACCCCTGGAGTAAAATCTGATAAAGGATGATGTCATAAGCACAGCAAAGTCAAATGGGAGAAATACACAGATTTCAAAGTTCTTGTTGTGAAGGTTGGACATACAATACAACAGTTTTATATCTATCTGACTTTAATCACTCTATGAGCTTCCACGTGTAGTTTTGACCCCAAGGCCTAATAACAGTACGTTTGGGTTTTTGGCTTAAACATGAAGGGGAAATGGAGACTTCAAACAATATAAAATAGGGGGACAATAACGTAACAAGGTAAAATCTATTTTTTTTGCTAATTGTACCATGCCAAATGCCATTAAAAGGTAGCTCTAATTGAGATGAATATCTTCAACTGTAGCATTCTCAGGCATGAGTCTCTTATGTCATGCAGATTACAATCATGGTATCACTCCATTTCTATGTTAATGATGAGAGTCTAGTCTATGGTATTTAACAAAAAGATCCCTGTTATTGTCTCTTCTCTTTCATCATATTGAGGCAATAAAAGCTTGTTGCTTAAAATAGTGAAACAAAGAAAAGATTCAACCACCCAAGACGAGCCAATTACCATAGCCTTTGTTTTGGTAAACTTCATTCAGCCAATCCAAAAGTTCTTCATATCAGAGAGTGTTTGTATAGACAATATTAAGTGAGACAGGGGCCAAGTCACTCTTATGAATCACAGATTAAAGATAACTACTTAAGGATCCACATATTTCCCCCCATACACGGCCTGCAAGCCTTAATATACACCAGAGGATTCACACAGGAGAGAAGCCATTTTCCTTCCCCGAGTGTATCAAGTGCTTTACAGATCGTTCAACCCTGCTTAGACACCAGAGGACCCACATTGACGAAAAACCATTGTAATGCCCTGAGTGTACAAATCGCACACCACTGTGTACACACCAGAGGAGTCTCCCTGGAGAAAACCCTTTAAATGTCTGCAATGGGAGATGGGCTTTAATCAAAGCAATGACCTTAAAGGTCAGTTGGAGTTTCATGCAGGAGAAAAGCCAAAATCTATATCTAGAATGTGACAAATGTTTTAAAACTTAGCAAGAATTGAATATTCATCATAGGATTATCAATAGAGAGAGGCCGCACTCATGTATTGAGTGGAATTAATGTTACCGGCAATGGGCACCTCCGGCAAGACACCTAAAGGTTTACACTGCCGTGTCTGAAATGTAACAATGTATTACAGAATCCCACACCAGGAGAGGGGATGTTTTTAAAAAATAACAAAAAAAACAAGCAAACTAAATATGATTTGACAACAGTTCCTCGGCTTTATATTGTGATCAGGGGGATGTTTCATATACCCAGACTTGCTTTTATTATAGTATTAAAACTGTTCTTTGTCCTCATTTTGGGTGTTTTAAATAGACTTTGCTAAGATGATTCATTAAGTTGCTTTTAGGCTTCATACTCACACTGTAGTTGGTACAACACTTTAACTCATGACAAAACAAGGCCTGTAAAAAAGAAGATTTCATATACCCTTATGTATTAGATAACATGAAAAGTAAATGGTATTATATAATATGATATATTATAGGTTTTATTTCCATGTGTTGTATCATTATTATATCGTAGGCCAAGGAAAAAAACATAAATATACAAAATTAAAATCTAACTTTTGAGTTGCCGGGTGATTTTACTCGGAAACGTAGATCCCAACTAGTTTCTCTTGTGACAATTTTGTCAAAGGATTTACATAGTAATTGAAATGAAATATTTTACATGTTGATATTCATATTTGCATATTCATGTTATCTAATGATACATACCTCTTAGTATTCCTATAGGTCCACCTTTCCTTGTGAGGTTACACCAAGAGGAAACTTCCTAAACAAACTTCTCAATCCTTATGACTCAAGACAAATTCTTAAAAATCTGAAAAAAAATAAACGATAAATTCATTTGTGATGTATTTCTCCTTTGTTATGAAATGACGAGGTCAAATGCATCTGTAAAATTCTCTGACATTGGTCTGTGATGTCAGGTATCGCCTTACACTATATTGAGGTGTTAATGACAATGAGACATTGGGAGCAAGTTGAGTGAAAAAGTGAAACAATGAAACAACTGCCATGAAAAGCCATTTACCATATAATTTGTATTGATGAAATCCATTCAGCCAAACCAAAGCCTCTTCATGTCAGTAAATGTTTGGACAGGCAAAATAAAGTGAGGATGGGCTGTCTCACATATGAATCACAGGGTTATGATAGGTCCTAAAGTATCCCCACACCCTCCCATAGCAGATACATTTCTATACTTTTAATGTCAAGTTATAAACCTTATATTTAACAATTTTTATTTGTGTTGAAATAATTTTGAACACCGCTAATGTGCTTAATATAAAGATAATGTAAAGAACACTTTGCCTCGATAAAGCAGCTGACTAGCTGTATAGGCTTTACTGAGCTAAAATCCGGTTCTGCCTTATTGAGGCGTATGTGGGCACACAGTGTCAGTTAGGCAGATCTTAGTTTAATAGATTTATATAACATGGTTTAAATTGATAGGTGAGATGGACCCACATGCTACAATATCGGTAGTCCTTTACCGGGAGCACTATCGTGAAATTGTGTAATATTAAAAATCCATATAAACATATCTGCTAATGATCGGTGGGGTCCCCTAAACACCTGAACTGAATAAAACTCCTTGTTCAAGCTTGTGGTTTATTCTCTCATGGTAGGAATAAAATCCAGATGCGTCAGGTTTGGTATATCAGGGGTGGCAGAACCTGTCACCCCGATTTCCTCTTCCTTCCATTAAAATAAAAAAGCAGCCTGTCTGGATATTTCCTGATGCCAGATGTATAAGTGACCCCTCCGTCTGCTATACAGCATATTTATAAGAATTTTTATCATTGGGCCATTTTTAGCAATAGTGCTACTTTAAGAGTTCCAGAGTTGACTAAGCAAATCTGCAGATCATGTCACCCCAACACCCATTACATTTATTCAGATGCTGTTTTTTTTACTGCAGAACATCAATTGTTAGGCGACTACAAGCATTAGCGTTCCCTGACATTCATCTGTTAATTACATTGCATAATTTTTTACAGCAGTATCCTAATGTCCTATTTCCAAACACACAGCTATACAGATTTCAGGGAATTAGGGGATTGTAGTTCTATAACCCCTGGAGTAAAGTCTGTTGAACAAGGATGATGTCATAAGCACAGCAAAGTCAAATGTGAGAAATACACTTATTGCAAAGCTCTTGTTGAACATACAATACGACAGTTTTATATCTGACTTTTGTCACTCAATGAGCTTTCACATTAAGTTGACCCCAAGACTTTATAACAGTGAGTTTGAGTTATTGGCTTAAACAGGGAGTGGAAATGGAGACTTCAAATCCTATAACATGGGGGGACAATACCTTAACACTGTAAAAACCTTATTCTGCTACTTCTACCATGCCAAATGCAATTAAGAAGGAGCTCTCATTGAGATGAATATCTGCAACTGTAGCATTCTCGGGCATGAGTGTCTTATGTCATGTAGATTACAATCATGGTATCACTCCATTTCTATGTTAATGATGAGAGTCTAGTCTATGGCATTTCACAAGAAGATCCCTGTTATTGTCTCTTCTCTTCCATTATATTGAGGCAATAAAAACTTGTTGCTTCAAACAGTGAAACAAAGAAACGATTCAACCACCCAAGACGAGCCAATTACCATAGCCTTTGTTTTGATAAACTCAATTCAGCCAATCCAGAGCTTCTTCATGTCAGAGAGTGTTTGTATAGACAATATAAGGTGAGGCCGGGCTCAGTCACTCTTATGAATCACAGATTCAAGACAACTTCTTAAGGATCCACATATTTCCCCAAAATACATACAAGGTAGGTGTCTGTTCCATAATTGTGAAGGTATATGTGCTAGCTATTATATTATTTAGATTGAGTTATACTTGTATGCCTGTTGTGCTGTACAGTTTTTGGATGCCGACATTTATATGTTTATATCAATGGAAATCGTTTATGTTCCCGAAATATTTACATTCACATGAACGACGGGAACTAAAAAAGATAGTAGATTTGCAATGGGTGGGAAGTAGCTTAAAATATCTGGGGGTTACTATTTCCAAAAATATTGCTCTACTGTATAAATTAAAGTGCACCTATACTCAGGTTATGTGGTCACCTTCCTGTGTCCCAAAACAGCCTGTGTTTCTTTTTCTTTTACCATTTGCCTAATTTTGAAAAAACACCAGGATACAAATATGCTATTTAATTCAGTCACAATCACAGCTCAGGAACGGGAAGTACTTCAAGCTAACTGTCAGATAATGGCAGTTAGGTTGAAGTGCTCCCCATTCCTGAGCTGTGTGTGACCTAATTGATTGCATCATCACTGGGTAGGGATTGGATGACTCACCTCAAGCTGCTGTTGTAGAAAAAACCCTTCTGCAGGCTGCCAAGGGCACACACCACTACTGGCCACCAGAGTCTCACCACTGAAGAGGCCATGGAGGTCTGGCTCGCAGCCATGGCCTCAGCCTGCTGGCAACACATGTACTTAACTCACCGCTGGAGTGAGGTGTGTCAGTCAACTTGGGCACCGCTGTCGGCCACCGGAGGCTCACTGATGGAACTCAGCCATATCCTCCACGGATTCCTTGATTGTGATTAGGGATGAGCGAATCGATCCGGACGAACCCGGATTCGATCCGAATTTCAGGAAAAATTCGATTCGGATCGAATCCGAATTTCCCCACGATTCGATCGCTCGAAGTTTTCCTTTAACATCCATTCATTTACATTACAGGCATTCTAAGATGGCGGACGGGACATGTCCAGACATGTAAGCTGGGGCAGTGTATGCTGGGACAGTCACATGCAGCCTATCAGCAGCCAGCAAGCCCGGTGACGTCACAGCTGTATTTAAGGCCGGCCATCTTGCTTTCCAGCCTCATTTCTCTATTGCATTCGTGAGAGACAGAACGCTGTGTAGCTGAGGGAGAGACAGACAGTTAGACAGGCAGGGACAGACAGGGACAGGCTGGAGACAGGCAGGAGACAGACAGGAGACAGACAGAAAGTCAGCGGAAAACAGGGAAAGGAATGGAAAATCGGAGGCTGTCAGTTTTTTTTTTTTTTTTCATCCAGCCTGACAGCCAGGCTTTGTTAGCGTTTTCAGGCTGCTTATACTAACTAACTGTGCATATATACTGAACTGATCTTAAGTCTGCTGTGAGGCATCCCATTCTGTGACTAAAGCAGCCTCTGTTTAAGACCATATAAGCATTTGCTCTTATCATATTTGAAATTAGCCTGATAAAGACACTTTTGCTGGGCATAGTACTACTGCATCTTTTTTGGGGGGCATCCCATTCTGTGACTAAAGCAGCCTCTGTTTAAGACCATATAAGCATTTGCTCTTATCATATTTGAAATTAGCCTGATAAAGACACTTTTGCTGGGCATAGTACTACTGCATCTTTTTGGGGGGGCATCCCATTCTGTGACTAAAGCAGCCTCTGTTTAAGACCATATAAGCATTTGCTCTTATCATATTTGAAATTAGCCTGATAAAGACACTTTTGCTGGGCATAGTACTACTGCATCTTTTTTGGGGGGCATCCCATTCTGTGACTAAAGCAGCCTCTGTTTAAGACCATATAAGCATTTGCTCTTATCATATTTGAAATTAGGCCTGATAAAGACACTTTTGCTGGGCATAGTACTACTGCATCTTTTTTGGGGGGCATCCCATTCTGTGACTAAAGCAGCCTCTGTTTAAGACCATATAAGCATTTGCTCTTATCATATTTGAAATTAGCCTGATAAAGACACTTTTGCTGGGCATAGTACTACTGCATCTTTTTTGGGGGGCATCCCATTCTGTGACTAAAGCAGCCTCTGTTTAAGACCATATAAGCATTTGCTCTTATCATATTTGAAATTAGGCCTGATAAAGACACTTTTGCTGGGCATAGTACTACTGCATCTTTTTTGGGGGGCATCCCATTCTGTGACTAAAGCAGCCTCTGTTTAAGACCATATAAGCATTTGCTCTTATCATATTTGAAATTAGGCCTGATAAAGACACTTTTGCTGGGCATAGTACTACTGCATCTTTTTTGGGGGGCATCCCATTCTGTGACTAAAGCAGCCTCTGTTTAAGACCATATAAGCATTTGCTCTTATCATATTTGAAATTAGCCTGATAAAGACACTTTTGCTGGGCATAGTACTACTGCATCTTTTTGGGGGGGCATCCCATTCTGTGACTAAAGCAGCCTCTGTTTAAGACCATATAAGCATTTGCTCTTATCATATTTGAAATTAGCCTGATAAAGACACTTTTGCTGGGCATAATACTACTGCATCTTTTTTGGGGGGCATCCCATTCTGTGACTAAAGCAGCCTCTGTTTAAGACCATATAAGCATTTGCTCTTATCATATTTGAAATTAGGCCTGATAAAGACACTTTTGCTGGGCATAGTACTACTGCATTTTTTTGGGGGGGCATCCCATTCTGTGACTAAAGCAGCCTCTGTTTAAGACCATATAAGCATTTGCTCTTATCATATTTGAAATTAGCCTGATAAAGACACTTTTGCTGGGCATAGTACTACTGCATCTTTTTTGGGGGGCATCCCATTCTGTGACTAAAGCAGCCTCTGTTTAAGACCATATAAGCATTTGCTCTTATCATATTTGAAATTAGGCCTGATAAAGACACTTTTGCTGGGCATAGTACTACTGCATCTTTTTTGGGGGGCATCCCATTCTGTGACTAAAGCAGCCTCTGTTTAAGACCATATAAGCATTTGCTCTTATCATATTTGAAATTAGCCTGATAAAGACACTTTTGCTGGGCATAGTACTACTGCATCTTTTTTGGGGGGCATCCCATTCTGTGACTAAAGCAGCCTCTGTTTAAGACCATATAAGCATTTGCTCTTATCATATTTGAAATTAGCCTGATAAAGACACTTTTGCTGGGCATAGTACTACTGTATCTTTTTTGGGGGGCATCCCATTCTGTGACTAAAGCAGCCTCTGTTTAAGACCATATAAGCATTTGCTCTTATCATATTTGAAATTAGCCTGATAAAGACACTTTTGCTGGGCATAGTACTACTGCATCTTTTTTGGGGGGCATCCCATTCTGTGACTAAAGCAGCCTCTGTTTAAGACCATATAAGCATTTGCTCTTATCATATTTGAAATTAGGCCTGATAAAGACACTTTTGCTGGGCATAGTACTACTGCATCTTTTTTGGGGGGCATCCCATTCTGTGACTAAAGCAGCCTCTGTTTAAGACCATATAAGCATTTGCTCTTATCATATTTGAAATTAGCCTGATAAAGACACTTTTGCTGGGCATAGTACTACTGCATCTTTTTTGGGGGGCATCCCATTCTGTGACTAAAGCAGCCTCTGTTTAAGACCATATAAGCATTTGCTCTTATCATATTTGAAATTAGCCTGATAAAGACACTTTTGCTGGGCATAGTACTACTGCATCTTTTTTGGGGGGCATCCCATTCTGTGACTAAAGCAGCCTCTGTTTAAGACCATATAAGCATTTGCTCTTATCATATTTGAAATTAGCCTGATAAAGACACTTTTGCTGGGCATAGTACTACTGCATCTTTTTTGGGGGGCATCCCATTCTGTGACTAAAGCAGCCTCTGTTTAAGACCATATAAGCATTTGCTCTTATCATATTTGAAATTAGGCCTGATAAAGACACTTTTGCTGGGCATAGTACTGCTGCATCTTTTTTGGGGGGCATCCCATTCTGTGACTAAAGCAGCCTCTGTTTAAGACCATATAAGCATTTGCTCTTATCATATTTGAAATTAGCCTGATAAAGACACTTTTGCTGGGCATAGTACTACTGCATCTTTTTTTGGGGGCATCCCATTCTGTGACTAAAGCAGCCTCTGTTTAAGGCCATATAAGCATTTGCTCTTATCATATTTGAAATTAGCCTGATAAAGACACTTTTGCTGGGCATAGTACTACTGCATCTTTTTTGGGGGGCATCCCATTCTGTGACTAAAGCAGCCTCTGTTTAAGACCATATAAGCATTTGCTCTTATCATATTTGAAATTAGCCTGATAAAGACACTTTTGCTGGGCATAGTACTACTGCATCTTTTTTGGGGGGCATCCCATTCTGTGACTAAAGCAGCCTCTGTTTAAGACCATATAAGCATTTGCTCTTATCATATTTGAAATTAGCCTGATAAAGACACTTTTGCTGGGCATAGTACTACTGCATCTTTTTTGGGGGGCATCCCATTCTGTGACTAAAGCAGCCTCTGTTTAAGACCATATAAGCATTTGCTCTTATCATATTTGAAATTAGCCTGATAAAGACACTTTTGCTGGGCATAGTACTACTGCATCTTTTTTGGGGGGCATCCCATTCTGTGACTAAAGCAGCCTCTGTTTAAGACCATATAAGCATTTGCTCTTATCATATTTGAAATTAGGCCTGATACAGACACTTTTGCTGGGCATAGTACTACTGCATCTTTTTTGGGGGGCATCCCATTCTGTGACTAAAGCAGCCTCTGTTTAAGACCATATAAGCATTTGCTCTTATCATATTTGAAATTAGCCTGATAAAGACACTTTTGCTGGGCATAGTACTACTGCATCTTTTTTGGGGGGCATCCCATTCTGTGACTAAAGCAGCCTCTGTTTAAGACCATATAAGCATTTGCTCTTATCATATTTGAAATTAGGCCTGATAAAGACACTTTTGCTGGGCATAGTACTACTGCATCTTTTTTGGGGGGCATCCCATTCTGTGACTAAAGCAGCCTCTGTTTAAGACCATATAAGCATTTGCTCTTATCATATTTGAAATTAGCCTGATAAAGACACTTTTGCTGGGCATAGTACTACTGCATCTTTTTTGGGGGGCATCCCATTCTGTGACTAAAGCAGCCTCTGTTTAAGACCATATAAGCATTTGCTCTTATCATATTTGAAATTAGCCTGATAAAGACACTTTTGCTGGGCATAGTACTACTGCATCTTTTTTGGGGGGCATCCCATTCTGTGACTAAAGCAGCCTCTGTTTAAGACCATATAAGCATTTGCTCTTATCATATTTGAAATTAGCCTGATAAAGACACTTTTGCTGGGCATAGTACTACTGCATCTTTTTTGGGGGGCATCCCATTCTGTGACTAAAGCAGCCTCTGTTTAAGACCATATAAGCATTTGCTCTTATCATATTTGAAATTAGGCCTGATAAAGACACTTTTTCTGGGCATAGCACTACTGGACCCTGCCAGGTCCACTTCTGTTGGGGCATCCCATTCTGTGACTAAAGCAGCCTCTGTTTAAGACCATATAACCATTTGCTCTTATCATATTTGAAATTAGGCCTGATAAAGACACTTTTGCTGGGCAAAGCACTACTGGACCCTGCCAGGTCCATTCCTGTTGGGGCATCCCATTCTGTGACTAAAGCAGCCTCTGTTTAACCCTTTTGTTGCCAAGCACGTAACACCTACGTGCTGGCTTGGCTGGGCCTTAAGTGCCAAGCCCGTAGGTGTTATGGGCTTGACTTTCCTGGCTTGTAGTGTAAAAAGTAAAAATAAAAAATACTCACCTGACCCCTTGTTGGATCCGGCCGGGTCTCCTCTTTAATTTGGTGCCATCCGATCCCCCGTGGGGGGTCGGATGGCTCCAGGAGAGCCCCCGGAATAGGCCGCCCCCCCCCGCTTCTGCAGCAGCAGCTTCTAACTGTAAAAAAAAAAATAAATAAAAATGACATTCACTTACCTGTGTGTGCGCTGGCTCCCGCTGTCCCTCCTCTTCACCTGGGGGGCCTCCGATCCCCCCCCCTTGGGGGCGGGGCTTATGAAGTCATCCCGGCCCCGATCTCAGGCTTCAGCCTTCTCAGCTTCTCAGATGCCGGTGATCGGCACAGGGGAAGGAGGTGACAGGAGATCCTCTGATCTCCTGCCTCCTCCTTCTCCTGTACCGATCACCGGCATCTGTCAGCACAGCATCGAGGGACAAGAGCTTGCAATCGAAGGTAAGTACAGTAAAAAAAAATTTTTTTTTTTCTAATAAAATACTTTTTATTATTGTGTCGTGTTTTTTTTTTACAGTTAACCCTTTGTGAGCTGGTAAGGGGTCCATGAGACCCCTTATACCAGTTCACAAGGCTGGGGGGGTGGCAAGTCACCTGCCCTAGCGGGTGGCTTGCCATTAACCCCCGCACCCCCATTACCTGCCTCCCCAAAGGCCAGGGGGGGCAGAAGAGCCCGGGCCCACATAGGCTATGTGGGCTCGTAGGCTGCAGGGTGGGGGGGCCACCAAAGCTGGCCCCCCCACTCTGTGCCTACAAGCCCCCATAGCTGGTCCCGGGCTGGTTACTTTGGGTAAGGGGGACCCCACGTCATTTTTTTTTTTGGATTTTGAAGGGTTTTTAACCCTTCAAAATCCAAAAAAAAATGGGGTCCCCCTCCCCGGGAAGGGGGACCCTATGTCATTTTTTTTTTTAATTAACCATTTGTCATCCAGCAGCTATAAAAGGCTTCTGGGCAGGAAAGGGTGTCTACCTATACATATGTGGTATCGCTGTAACCGGGAGAAATTGGGGTTTCTCACGCAATAAGATTTTATTGACAAACTTACATTTTTTATTACAAAAAACTCTACAAATTGTAAAAAAATATTTTTTTTTTATTTTTTTTCACACATTTCACCCAAAAAAATTGAGAATACACCTAAAAAATACAAACAAGACATTTCATGTTAAAGCCCAGACTCTGTTGAAAAAAACAATATATAATTTTCCTGGGAAATCCCTGGAAATCCTTTCAAAAATGACAGTTGAATATGTGCAGCGCAAAATAGTGAAACATCGTCTGGCAACAGGGAGTGGCAAATGCTGCAGGTAGGCTGGCAGCGAAAGGGTTAAGACCATATAAGCATTTGCTCTTATCATATTTGAAATTAGGCCTGATAAAGACACTTTTGCTGGGCATAGCACTACTGGACCCTGCCAGGTCCACTTCTGTTGGGGCATCCCATTCTGTGACTACAGCAGCCTCTGTTTAAGACCGTGTAAGCATTTGCTCTTATCATATTTGAAATTAGCCTGATAAAGACACTTTTGCTGGGCAAAGCACTACTTGTCCCTGCCAGGGCATCCCATTCTGTGACTAAAGCAGCCTCTGTTTAAGACCATATAAGCATTTGCTCTTATCATATTTGAAATTAGGCCTGATAAAGACACTTTTGCTGGGCATAGCACTACTGGACCCTGCCAGGTCCACTTCTGTTGGGGCATCCCATTCTGTGACTACAGCAGCCTCTGTTTAAGACCGTATAACCATTTTCACTTATCATATTTGAAATTAGGCCTGATAAAGACACTTTTGCTGGGCAAAGCACTACTGGACCCTGCCAGGTCCATTCCTGTTGGGGCATCCCATTCTGTGACTAAAGCAGCCTCTGTTTAAGACCATATAACCATTTGCTCTTATCATATTTGAAATTAGGCCTGATAAAGACACTTTTGCTGGGCATAGCACTACTGGACCCTGCCAGGTCCACTTCTGTTGGGGCATCCCATTCTGTGACTACAGCAGCCTCTGTTTAAGACCGTATAACCATTTTCACTTATCATATTTGAAATTAGGCCTGATAAAGACACTTTTGCTGGGCAAAGCACTACTGGACCCTGCCAGGTCCATTCCTGTTGAGGCATCCCATTCTGTGACTAAAGCAGCCTCTGTTTAAGACCATATAACCATTTGCTCTTATCATATTTGAAATTAGGCCTGATAAAGACACTTTTGCTGGGCATAGCACTACTGGACCCTGCCAGGTCCACTTCTGTTGGGGCATCCCATTCTGTGACTAAAGCAGCCTCTGTTTAAGACCATATAACCATTTGCTCTTATCATATTTGAAATTAGGCCTGATAAAGACACTTTTGCTGGGCAAAGCACTACTGGACCCTGCCAGGTCCATTCCTGTTGGGGCATCCCATTCTGTGACTAAAGCAGCCTCTGTTTAAGACCATATAAGCATTTGCTCTTATCATATTTGAAATTAGGCCTGATAAAGACACTTTTGCTGGGCATAGCACTACTGGACCCTGCCAGGTCCACTTCTGTTGGGGCATCCCATTCTGTGACTACAGCAGCCTCTGTTTAAGACCGTATAAGCATTTGCTCTTATCATATTTGAAATTAGCCTGATAAAGACACTTTTGCTGGGCATAGCACTACTTGTCCCTGCCAGGGCATCCCATTCTGTGACTAAAGCAGCCTCTGTTTAAGACCATATAAGCATTTGCTCTTATCATATTTGAAATTAGCCTGATAAAGACACTTTTGCTGGGCATAGTACTACTGGATCTTTTTTGGGGGCATCCCATTCTGTGACTAAAGCAGCCTCTGTTTAAGACCATATAAGCATTTGCTCTTATTATATTTATATTATAAGACACTTTTGCTGGGCATAGGCTTACTGCTGCCTGCCAGGTGCACTTCTGTTGAGGCATCCCATTCTGTAACATAGCATACCCCTCTTTATTTACACTAAGCAGCTCTCTTATTTACACTAAGCAGGCCTGTTGGAGGCTGAGTGTTACTGCTCACTTTTGGTGTGCATTATATTCTGTTTCATATAGACCCACCGCTGCCCGGGGGATCTTAAAATATCACCTACTCCCACGCCAGTTAGACTATGTCGGGCAGACAAGTGCCTGGAAGTGAAAAGAGGAGTGGCAGAGGCCAAGATTCCGCAGGCAGAGCTCGCATCAGACTGGGGGCCAGTAGCAGCAGGAGTCACGCTGAGAGACCTAATCTGCCAGTATCTGCTAGCGGTCGGGTCTCCACCAGTAACGCATCTGCCGTGGTAGATTGGTTGACGCGCTCATCAACAACATCATCACAACTTACGTCTGAGACCCCCAGTCTAGGGTCGGTAGGTTCCTCTGACACAACCCTGAGTTGGCATGCCCCGAGAGCAGTCCCTGTCCTCCCATTGCCTCTGTCCTACGCCGTTCCCTCCCCCAGCGACGTATCCTATGCTTTGGGTTCAGCTCCACTCTTTAGTGAGGAGGACCATCAGATAGAGGACAGTCAGCAGCTACTGCCCAGCCAAGAAATGGAGGTGGCTTCTCTAGCTAGGCAGACAGATAGTGATGTGGACAGTGTCGTGGGTGCTGCGAGCGTTCCAGCTCCTGCGCCAGACACTGTTGACGAATCCACGAACATCAGTGACGTACAGCCACAACTCGGTGATGATGATGATGACGATGAAGCCGATCGCACTTGGGAGCCGGGTGATGAAGGGGCTTCATCGTCATCATCAGGAGAAGAGGGGCGCAGGTTGCCCCGGAGTCAGCAGCTGAGGCAGCAAGGTGGTAGCAGTCAGCATGGGGGCACAATTCCAAAGGCTGGAGCCGGCCGGGGCCAGGGCCGGGGTAGAGCACCTGCTGTGCGGCAGTCTACCTTATCGGGAGGTAGTGGAGCAGGGGTTCCTGGAGTTGGCAACAGCAGCAGTGAATCAGTGAGGCCAGGGGGTGGGAAAAGTAGCTACTCGGCAGTGTGGCAGTTTTTCCTGAGGCATCCGCAGGAGGGTAACATGGCCACATGCAAGATATGTAGGCAAAAAGTGAAGCGTGGCCAGGGTCCAAATGTTGGCACCACGGCCCTGCGTCAACATATGATTCGTCACCATAAAACGACCTGGGAGAACCGAGGCTCCCAAGGGGTGGTCCAGTCTGCTTCCTCACCAAGTGAGCTCCCAATTTCTGCCAGCCAAGGCTCCAGCACCTCAGCCGAAGGCAGCTGTGCGTCATACCCATCCTCTGTCGCTCCTGCTCCTCCTCCTCCTCCTCCAAGTCATGCATCCCGCCAGCAATCCATCAGCGAAGCCATGTCCAAGAGACAGCAGTATGCGCCCACTCATCCTACGGCGCAGAAGCTGAATGTGCTCCTGTCCAAGTTGCTGGTGCTGCAGTCGCTCCCTTTTCAGGTGGTGGAATCTGCACCTTTCAGAGAACTGATGGCTTGTGCCGAGCCGAGGTGGAGAGTCCCAAGCCGTCATTTCTTTGCCAAGAAGGCAGTACCAGCGCTGCACACTTTTGTTGAACAGAAGGTGGGCCAGTCCTTGAGCCTGTCGGTGTGTAGCAAAATACATGGCAGCGCCGACATCTGGAGCTGTAACTACGGTCAGGGGCAGTACATGTCGTTTACGGCCCACTGGGTGAATGTGGTCCCTTTGCAGCAGCAACTTGGACAGGTCACGCCGCTTCGGCCTCCGCGCTCTCTGCCCATTGGGCCTGTGACACCGTGCGACTTGGCCTCCTCATCCTCCGCCATCTCCTCACCCTCCACTGTAGGCTCAAGTCTCAGTGCCCCTCCAGTCTACCATGTGTGCAGGGCACGGAGGTGTCACGCAGTGCTTCACATGGTTTGTCTTGGCGAACGGAGTCACACAGGGGAGGAACTGCTTAAATGTATTCATCAGGAAATCCAAACATGGCTTACTCCGAGAAAACTTAAAATGGGAATCATGGTTACCGACAATGGGAAGAACATTTTGTCTGCGCTGCGCCAAGGAAGCCTGACCCATGCCCCCTGCATGGCTCACGTCTTCAATCTGGTTGTCAAGCGGTTTCTGAAGTGTTCCCCCCATCTGCAGGACATCCTAACAACTTCACGGAAACTTTGCATGCACTTCAGCCACTCCTACACCGCCAAACACACCCTTCTTGAGCTACAGCGTCAGAATGGTATCCCCCAACATAGTCTGATTTGCGATGTTTCCACCCGTTGGAATTCCACCCTTCACATGTTGGACCGATTATATGAACAGAGAAAAGCCATCACGGATTTCCTGATGATCCAAGCAGATAGGGGGACTCCCCTGTGTAACTTCAATGTCAACCAGTGGCAGCTCATACGTGACACCTGCCGTTTGCTCAGGCCCTTTGAGGAAGCCACTTTATTTGTCAGTCGGCAGGATTACGGGATGAACGACGTGATTCCACTGCTTCATGTACTGCAGCACATGTTGGAAACCATGGCTGGTCAGGGCACTGGAGACATGGCGTTTACATCTTACGGCCACATGAACCCCGTTGGAGCTGAACTGGAGGAGGAGGAGGAGGAAGAGGAGGAGGAGGAGTTGCCCAGCGAAACACAGTTTAGGCTTGGCGAAATGGCTGGTTTATCTAGTCAGCGGACAGGAGAGGAGGAGCAGGAGCAGCCAGAGGAGCTAGAGGTTTTTGAGGAAGGAGAGACAGAGGACCCGGGCACACCGTGACAGTATGCAGTGGAGATGGAGACAGGTAGTCCATCCGAGTCACTTGCGCAAATGGCACGAAGCATGCTCACATGCTTGCGTAGTGACCCCAGAATTGTTTCCATCTGTCGGCGGGATGACTTCTGGCTGTCCACCTTATTGGACCCTCGCTTCCGGCACAAAATGGGGGCATTTTTTAAACCCACCGAGAGGGAGGACAAACTCAACTACTACAAAGACATTCTACGTAGGCAGTTGGCCGATGCCTATCTGCGCCATGGTCCATACTCTCGCAGGTCTGACTCGAGGGGACCTCTGCGCTCACCTTCCACTGCCATGGCCGCTGGGGGGGTTGGCAGCAGCAGCAGCAGAAGCTCCATCAGCAGCAGCAGCCTCAGTCTTCAGTCGCTAATGAGTAGCTTTCTACACCCGCATAGTGAGGCTACTCATGAGCAGCAGGAAGACCTGGAGCAGGACCTGAACCAGCAGGTCATGTCATACTTTGACATGACCATGCCAACACACCTTGAGGATCCGCTGGACTTCTGGGCAGCCAAACTTGATTTGTGGCCGCAACTAGCAGAGTTTGCCCTGGAAAAGCTGTCCTGCCCGGCAAGTAGCGTGCCATCTGAGCGGGTGTTTAGTGCGGCGGGGGCCATAGTTACGGCGAGGAGAACTCGTCTGTCAACTAAAAATGTGGAGAGACTCACCTTTGTCAAAATGAATCAGGGATGGATCAGCCAGGATTTCCACCCACCAATGCCTGATGCATGCGACTAGATTCAGCATGGTGCCACGTTTTACACTTTCCAAATGGTGCAAAACATATTTATGTCTTTAGGCCATTTTTTGGGCTCCTGCTGCTGCTACTGTCAACTCCTGCCAACTCCAGGGTGTGATTCATCCAATTTTTGGGCTCCTGAAGCCAACTCCAGTGTATATTTAGGCTCCTGCTGCTGCTGCCAACTTCTGCCAACTCCAGGGTGTGATTCATCCAATTTTTGGGCTCCTGAGGCCAACTCCAGTGTATATTTGGGCTCCTGCTGCTGCTGCTGTCAACTCCTGCCAACTCCAGGGTGTGATTCATCCAATTTTTGGGCTCCTGAGGCCAACTCCAGTGTATATTTGGGCTCCTGCTGCTGCTGCTGCCAACTTCTGCCAACTCCAGGGTGTGATTCATCCAATTTTTGGGCTCCTGAAGCCAACTCTAGTGTATATTTGGGCTCCTGCTGCTGCTACTGTCAACTCCTGCCAACTCCAGGGTGTGATTCATCCAATTTTTGGGCTCCTGAAGCCAACTCCAGTGTATATTTGGGCTCCTGCTGCTGCTGCTGTCAACTCCTGCCAACTCCAGGGTGTGATTCATCCAATTTTTGGGCTCCTGAGGCCAACTCCAGTGTATATTTGGGCTCCTGCTGTTGCTGCTGCCAACTTCTGCCAACTCCAGGGTGTGATTCATCCAATTTTTGGGCTCCTGAAGCCAACTCTAGTGTATATTTGGGCTCCTGCTGCTGCTACTGTCAACTCCTGCCAACTCCAGGGTGTGATTCATCCAATTTTTGGGCTCCTGAGGCCAACTCCAGTGTATATTTGGGCTCCTGCTGCTGCTGCTGTCAACTCCTGCCAACTCCAGGGTGTGATTCATCCAATTTTTGGGCTCCTGAAGCCAACTCTAGTGTATATTTGGGCTCCTGCTGCTGCTACTGTCAACTCCTGCCAACTCCAGGGTGTGATTCATCCAATTTTTGGGCTCCTGAAGCCAACTCCAGTGTATATTTGGGCTCCTGCTGCTGCTGCTGCCAACTTCTGCCAACTCCAGGGTGTGATTCATCCAATTTTTGGGCTCCTGAAGCCAACTCCAGTGTATATTTGGGCTCCTGCTGCTGCTGCTGTCAACTCCTGCCAACTCCAGGGTGTGATTCATCCAATTTTTGGGCTCCTGAAGCCAACTCCAGTGTATATTTGGGCTCCTGCTGCTGCTACTGTCAACTCCTGCCAACTCCAGGGTGTGATTCATCCAATTTTTGGGCTCCTGAAGCCAACTCCAGTGTATATTTGGGCTCCTGCTGCTGCTGCTGCCAACTTCTGCCAACTCCAGGGTGTGATTCATCCAATTTTTGGGCTCCTGAAGCCAACCCCAGGGTCTCTTTAAAGTAATGTTTGGGCTCCTGCTGCTGCTGCCAACTCCAGGGTGTGATTCATCCAATTTTTGGGCTCCTGAAGCCAACTCCAGTGTATATTTGGGCTCCTGCTGCTGCTGCTGTCAACTCCTGCCAACTCCAGGGTGTGATTCATCCAATTTTTGGGCTCCTGAAGCCAACTCCAGTGTATATTTGGGCTCCTGCTGCTGCTACTGTCAACTCCTGCCAACTCCAGGGTGTGATTCATCCAATTTTTGGGCTCCTGAAGCCAACTCCAGTGTATATTTGGGCTCCTGCTGCTGCTGCTGTCAACTCCTGCCAACTCCAGGGTGTGATTCATCCAATTTTTGGGCTCCTGAAGCCAACTCCAGTGTATATTTGGGCTCCTGCTGCTGCTACTGTCAACTCCTGCCAACTCCAGGGTGTGATTCATCCAATTTTTGGGCTCCTGAAGCCAACTCCAGTGTATATTTGGGCTCCTGCTGCTGCTGCTGTCAACTCCTGCCAACTCCAGGGTGTGATTCATCCAATTTTTGGGCTCCTGAAGCCAACTCCAGTGTATATTTGGGCTCCTGCTGCTGCTACTGTCAACTCCTGCCAACTCCAGGGTGTGATTCATCCAATTTTTGGGCTCCTGAAGCCAACTCCAGTGTATATTTGGGCTCCTGCTGCTGCTACTGTCAACTCCTGCCAACTCCAGGGTGTGATTCATCCAATTTTTGGGCTCCTGAAGCCAACTCCAGTGTATATTTGGGCTCCTGCTGCTGCTGCTGCCAACTTCTGTCAACTCCAGGGTGTGATTCATCCAATTTTTGGGCTCCTGAAGCCAACCCCAGGGTCTCTTTAAAGTAATGTTTGGGCTCCTGCTGCTGCTGCCAACTCCAGGGTGTGATTCATCCAATTTTTGGGCTCCTGAGGCCAACTCCAGTGTATATTTGGGCTCCTGCTGCTGCTGCTGCCAACTTCTGCCAACTCCAGGGTGTGATTAATCCAATTTTTGGGCTCCTGAAGCCAACTCCAGTGTATATTTGGGCTCCTGCTGCTGCTGCTGTCAACTCCTGCCAACTCCAGGGTGTGATTCATCCAATTTTTGGGCTCCTGAGGCCAACTTCAGTGTATATTTGGGCTCCTGCTGCTGCTACTGTCAACTCCTGCCAACTCCAGGGTGTGATTCATCCAATTTTTGGGCTCCTGAAGCCAACTCCAGTGTATATTTGGGCTCCTGCTGCTGCTGCTGTCAACTCCTGCCAACTCCAGGGTGTGATTCATCCAATTTTTGGGCTCCTGAAGCCAACTCCAGTGTATATTTGGGCTTCTGCTGCTGCTACTGTCAACTCCTGCCAACTCCAGGGTGTGATTCATCCAACTTTTGGGCTCCTGAAGCCAACTCCAGTGTATATTTGGGCTCCTGCTGCTGCTACTGTCAACTCCTGCCAACTCCAGGGTGTGATTCATCCAATTTTTGGGCTCCTGAAGCCAACTCCAGTGTATATTTGGGCTCCTGCTGCTGCTACTGTCAACTCCTGCCAACTCCAGGGTGTGATTCATCCAATTTTTGGGCTCCTGAAGCCAACTCCAGTGTATATTTGGGCTCCTGCTGCTGCTGCTGCCAACTTCTGCCAACTCCAGGGTGTGATTCATCCAAATTTTTGGGCTCCTGAAGCCAACCCCAGGGTCTCTTTAAAGTAATGTTTGGGCTCCTGCTGCTGCTGCCAACTCCAGGGTGTGATTCATCCAATTTTTGGGCTCCTGAGGCCAACTCCAGTGTATATTTGGGCTCCTTCTGCCCCTCATAGTGATGCCACTTCAACTCTCTGCAATTGTGCCGCTCTGCGATTCTATTAGCGATGCCTCTGATCTGCATGTGATATTTCTTCAAAGTATTATTTAACTAACCCAGCACGCATCCTGTGCGTGTTACAGCAAGGCTGAATGGTTTACAACCCTATTGAGGCTCTAGGAGGCTCAGAAATAGCCGTTTTTAATAGCGATTCGTCGCGAATTTATTCGGGTCGAAACGATTTTTGTCGGAAAATTCGGCGAATCAGTCGAATCGAATTTTTCAAAAGTTCGCTCATCTCTAATTGTGATGCGTCCAGCCAGTAGTGGGGTGCCTGATGACATCTCCTCCACGTGGTTAAACTGACCCTAATGCTTTTTGGATCAACACTCTGCTATGCTCATTATTGGGGGTATTCTGATGATCAGGGGGTGATCCACTAGCAGTTGCCCTGTAGTTGGGTGTAAAGGAGAGGACAGAAGTGAGGAAGGGGTAGTGACCAGAGCTCAGTTGTAAGGAGCTCCTCGCCAGGCAGCCGTTGCAGGCGCCATCTTGTAATTTCACGTGACATCTTGTAAGCACTGCTTTTGTTCTTATTTTGTCCACTGCTTCTGTAATTAACACAATGTTCTGTTTTTTTTTTGCAGGTTGATCATTTAGTAGAAAGGCGAAATTAATTACAGATCAGTTGTTTTCCAACAGCCCATGATGAGCCCCAAAGGAGTGAAGCCATATCAGTGCTCTGAGTGTGGGAAATGTTTCAGTCATAAGTCAAACCTCACATGTCACCACAGAGTTCACACTGGAGAAAAGCCATTCCCATGCTCTGAATGCGGTAAATGCTTTTCACATTCTCAACACCTGCGGATACACCAGAGGAGTCACACTGGAGAGAAGCCATTCCCATGCTCTGAATGTGGCAAATGCTTTACAAGTAGTCGAGACTTGCTTACACACCAAAGGGTTCACACTGGAGAGAAGCCATTCTCATGCTCTGAATGTGGTAAATGCTTTGCACGGCCTGCAAGCCTTCTTATACACCAGAGGAGTCACACCGGAGAGAAGCCATTTCCGTGCACTGAATGTGGCAAATGCTTTGCACGGCCTGAGAACCTTCTTATACACCAGAGGATTCACACAGGAGAGAAGCCATTTTCCTGCCCCGAGTGTAGCAAGTGCTTTAAAGATCGTTCAACCCTGGTTAGACACCAGAGAACCCACATTGGAGAATAGCCATTGTAATGCCCTGAGTGTAGCAGGTGCTTTACAAATCACACACCGCTGTGTACACACCAGAGGAGTCACCCTGGAGAAAACCCTTTAAATGTCTGCAATGGGAGACGAGCTTTAATCAAAACAATGACCTTATAGGTCACTTAGAGTTCCATGCAGGAGAGAAGTCATATCTATGTCTACAATGTGACAAATGTTTTAAAACTTAGCAAGAATGGAATATTCAGCATAGGATTATCAATAGAGAGAGGCAGCACTCGTGTATTGAATTAAATGAATGTTACCGGCAATGGACACCTCTGGCAAGACACTAAAAAATTTACACTGCCGTGTCTGAAATGTAACAATGTATCACAGAATCTCACACCAGGAGAGAGGATGTTTTGAAAAATAACAAATAAAACAAGCAAACTAAAAATTATTTGATAACAGTTCCTCGGCTTTATATTGTGAACAGGGGGGAGTTTTATATCCTGAGAGTGTCGTTCATTATAGAATTAAACTGTTCTTTGTCCTCTTTTTGGGTTTTATGTAGACTTTGCTAAGATATTTATGTTTTTTCCTTGGCCTACTATATAATAATGATAGATGCACTAATTTAAAGATGAAATAAAATGTTATGTTTTTGGTTCAGCAAATGATCCAAGAAGTACAAAAAAACAAATAGAATTTTATTATTCTATATATTATTATAATATTTATTTGTTTCTGTAAACCCCAATAAGTGATGTGTGATATATCTGATTAAAGTCAGATAGATATAAAACTGTTGTATTGTATGTCCAACCCTCACAACAAGTTGCTTTTAGGCTTCACACTCACACTAGTTGGTACAACACTTTAACTCATGACAAAACAAGGTCTGTAAAAAAGAAGGTTTCATATATCCTTATGTATTAGATAACGTGAAAAGGAAATGGTATTATATATTATGATGTATTATATGATTTTATTTCCATGTGTTGTATAGCTTTGTTACTTTATGAATAGCATGGTAACATTAAATAAAATACTTTCCTAGATTCTTTTACCTTTATTATTTCTTGAATATTTCCATGTTCTAATTGATTCTGAATTCTTTGGGAATATTCTTGTTTTGCCTTACCCAGATAAAATAAAACTAAAGCTATAGGCCTTGATTCACTAAGAGTTGGAAAAATTCTCATGGTGGTAAAAAATTAAATTCATGAGAAAAAAGCCTGAGACTGTCACTTTTAGGAAATAACCAGATAGGAAGACAATGAAAGTCAATGGCACTTTTTTTTACTCCTGAGAAACATATTAAACTTTTTATTCCTTTTTAATCTATAGTAAACAGTGCCATTGATTTTCATTGTCTTCCTATCTGGTGATTCAGTAAAAGTGAAATTGTCAGCGTCCACTGACAGTCATCTGTTAATTACATTCCATTATCCTTTCAGCAATATCATAATGTACGATGTCCAAACATTCAGCTATACAGATTTCAGGGAATTAGGGGATTGTAGTTCTATAACCCCTGGAGTAAAGTCTGTTGATAAAGGATGATGCCATAAGCACAGCAAAGTCAAATGGGAGAAATACACAGATTTCAAAGTTCTTGTTGTGAAGGTTGGACATACATTACAACAGTTTTATATCTATCTGACTTTAAACACTCTATGAGCTTCCACATCTAGTTTTGACCCCAATACCTTATAACAGTATGTTTGGGTTTTTGGCTTAAACATGAAGGGGAAATGGAGACTTCAAACAATATAAAATAGGGGGACAATACCATAACAAGGTAAAATCAATTATTTTTTGCTAATTGTACCATGCCAAATGCCATTAAAAGGTAGCTCTAATTGAGATGAATATCTCCAACTGTAGCATTCTCAGGCATGAGTCTCTTATGTCATGCAGATTACAATCATGTTATCACTCCATTTCTATGTTAATGATGAGAGTCTAGTCTATGGTATTTAACAAAAAGATCCCTGTTATTGTCTCTTCCCTTTCATCATACTGAGGCAATAAATGCTTGTTGCTTAAAATAGTGAAACAAAGAAAAGATTCAACCACCCAAGATGAGCCAATTACCATAGCCTTTGTTTTGGTAAACTTCATTCAGCCCATCCAAAAGTTCTTCATATCAGAGAGTGTTTGTATAGACAATATTAAGTGAGACAGGGGCCAAGTCACTCTTATGAATCACAGATTAAAGATAACTTCTTAAGGATCCACATATTTCCCCCCATACACGGCCTGCAAGCCTTAATATACACCAGAGGATTCACACGGGAGAGAAGCCATTTCCTGCCCCGAGTGTAGCGAGTGCTTTACAGATCGTTCAACCCTGCTTAGACACCAGAGGACCCACATTGACGAAAATCCATTGTAATACCCTGAGTGTACAAATTGCACACCACTGTGTACACACCAGAGGAGTCTCCCTGGAGAAAACCCTTTAAATGTCTGCAATGGGAGATGGGCTTTAATCAAAACAATCACCGTAAAGGTCAGATGGAGTTTCATGCAGAGAAAAGCCAAATCTATATCTACAATGTGACAAATGTTTTAAAACTTAGCAAGAATTGAATATTCATCATAGGATTATCAATAGATAGAAGCCGCGCTCATGTATCGAGTGGAATTAATGTTACCGGCAATGGACACCTCTGGCAAGACACCTAAAGATTTACACTGCCGTGTCTGAAATGTAACAATGCATCACAGAATCCCACACCAGGAGAGGGGATGTTTTTGAAAAATAAAAAAAACAAGCAAACTAAATATGATTTGAGGTAACAGAAAAATGGTGGATCCGCACTTCCTTAAAAGTAGATTCTTTATTCCAAAAAATGTTAAAATCATCAGTGTCTCCAGACCAAATCATAACATCCAAAGCCAGATAAAACCAGTATAGACTCGGGCAGAGAAGAAAGTGGGGCCCTCTGACGCGTTTCGGGTCCTTCAGCAGCCCTTAGTCATAGATGGGGGTACCCCTAAAGCTAAATCATTAAATAGTAATAAGAGGGAGACTCACCTGAAGCAGCAGCGCAGCCCGCAGCCGCGGGGAGCCACGACCAACGAGCAGTGATGACGTCAGGAATGCAGGAGGACGCGCCAGCCAATCACAGGCCGCGTCCACGGGCCAATCAGAGGGAAGAACCCTCTCACATGACACCGGGAAACCACAGCCAGCGCGCATTCCGCCTCCAGCCCAGACGTCAAAGTGTACACGTCGCCCTAGCAACCAAAACCGGCAAGCCAACTGACCCGCAGGGAGGCACTGGGCAACGGGAACTGCGGAAGAAGACCGGGGGGCCCCGCAGCATGCGCCAACGCTGTGCTCAGTGGTCAATGTAAACAAGCTCATATAAAGATGAACACATGATCCTAAATAATAATGACATTTACAAAAGCACGTGAAAAAGAGCATTAATCAATTCAATAATAATGAGCATAAACATCACACATAAATAAGCTATCATATAGTAAATGGGACATTATCTTGTACACGCATGGTAACTTGTGAATATAATATGCAGGGTCCCTTCTGTGTAAAACAATAAACAATGAGGTAATAAAAAAAAGGGCGGAATAATCTTCTTTATATACATATATATATATAAATATAAACCGCTCATCATTAATGGCACTATATAGCCTAGTTCATTAATATAAGGTGTATGGAACTGATAAGATATAGATAATAAAAAGATGCAGTGAGAAACTAAAGCATGTTTAAATTAATGGCAAAGGTATTATGGGGAACAGCAATATGAGCCGCAGGGAAATTAAAGAGTCTACATAAGAGCAAAATTAAAATTCTTAATAGGGGGCCCTAAATAGTCCCACTTATCATCCTCAATGGCATGGTAAACTTGAAAAACAGGGATAAGAGCATAGATCATCAGTGTTATTGTGTGCTGTAAACAGAATATATAAAGAAGGAACAAAACCTATATTATAAGTGGCCAAAGGAAAAGCAGAACATGGCAAGTGCATTTGATAGTGGGAGCGTGGAAAAAGGGCATAAATTATTTTTGTGTAATAAATGAAACATCCCATCAATAATTCATGCCCTGGGGAGATCTCATAGCTAAAGTAAAAATCCAAAAGGCCTCTCTGGCTAGCAATTTCTTATGCAAGTCGCCACCTCTAGGGCCCAAAGAGACTCTTTCTATAATACTAATTTTGAAGTTAGGTCTCTGTTCCTGGTGGCACATATTGTAATGGTGTGCCACGTTGGACCTTTTAGGGTGGTCTGGTTTGTGAATGCCGGACAGATGTTCTGTCAAGTGCATTTGATAGTGGGAGCGTTTTATATTGTGAACAGGGGGATGTTTCATATCCCCAGACTTGCCTTTATTATAGTATTAAAACTGTTATTTGTCCTCATTTTGGGTGTTTTAAATAGACTTTGCTAAGATGATTCATTAAGTTGCTTTTTGGCTTCACACTCACACTGTAGTTGGTACAACACTTTAACTCATGACAAAACAAGGCCTGTAAAAAAGAAGATTTCATATACACTTATGTATTAGATAACGTGAAAAGGAAATGGTATTATATATTATCATATATTATAGGCTTTATTTCCATGTGTTGTATCATTATTATATAGTAGGCCAAGGAAAAAAACATAAATATACAAATTTAAAATCTAACTTTTGAGTAGCCGGGTGATTTAACTCGGAAACGTAGATCCCAACTAGTTTCTCTTGTGACAATTTTGTCAAAGGATCTACATAGTAATTGAAATGAAATATTTTACATGTTGATATTCATATTTGCATATTCATGTTATCTAATAATACATACCTCTTAGTATTCCTATAGGTCCACCTTTCCTTGTGACATTACATCAAGAGGAAACTTCCTAAGCAAACTTCTCAATCCTTATAACTCAAGACAAATTCCTAAAAATCTGAAAAAATAAATGATAAAATCATTTGTGATGTATTTCTCCTTTGTTATGAAATGATGAGGTCAAATGCATCTGTAAAATTCTCTGACATTGGTCTGTGATGTCAGGTATCGCCTTACACTATATTGAGGTGTTAATGACAATGAGACATTGGGAGCAAGTTCAGTGAAAAAGTGAAACAAAGAAACAACAGCCATGAAAAGCCATTTACCATATAATTTGTATTGATGAAATCAATTCAGCCAAACCAAAGCCTCTTCATGTCAGTAAATGTTTGGACAGGCAAAATAAAGTGAGGATGGGCTGTCTCTCGTATGAATCACAGGGTTATGATAGGTCCTAAAGTGTCCCCACACCCTCCCATAACAGATACGTTTCTATACTTTTAATGTCAAGTTATAAACCTTATATTTAACAGTTTTTATTTGTATTGAAATTATTTTGAACACCGCTAATGTGCTTAATATAAAGATAATGTAAAGAACACTTTGCCTAGATAAAGCAGCTGACTAGCTGTATAGACTTTACATAGGTGAGATGGACCCACATGCTACAATATTGGTAGTCCTTTACCGGGAGCACTATCGTGAAATTGTGTAATATTAAAAATCCATATAAACATATCTGCTAATGATAGGTGGGGTCACCTAAACACCTGAACTGAATAAAACTCCTTGCTCAAGCTTGTGGTTTATTCTCTCATGGTAGGAATAAAATCCAGATGCGTCAGGTTTGGTATATCAGGGGTGGCAGAAGCGGTCACCCCGATTTCCTCTTCCTTCCATTAAAATAAAAAAGCAGCCTGTCTGGATATTTCCTGATGCCGGGTGTATAAGTGACCCCTCCGTCTGCTATACAGCATATTTATAAGAATTTTTATCACTGGGCCATTTTTAGCAATAGTGCTACTTTAAGAGTTCCAGAGTTGACTAAGCAAATCTGCAGATCATGTCACCCCAACACCCATTACATTTATTCAGATGCTGTTTTTTTCACTGCAGAACATCAATTGTTAGGCGACTACAAGCATTAGCGTTCCCTAACATTCATCTGTTAATTACATTGCATAATTTTTTACAGCAGTATCCTAATGTCCTATTTCCAAACACTCAGCTATACAGATTTCAGGAAATTAGGGGATTGTAGTTCTATAACCCCTGGAGTAAAGTTTGTTGAACAAGGATGATGTCATAAACAAAGTCAAAGGAGAGAAATACACTCATTGCAAAGCTCTTGTTGAACATACAATATGACAGTTTTATATCTGACTTTTGTCACTCAATGAGCTTTCACATTTAGTTGACCCCAAGACTTTATAACAGTGAGTTTGAGTTATTGGCTTAAACATGAAGTGGAAGTGGAGACTTCAAATCCTATAACATGGGGGGACAATACCTTAACAGTGTAAAAACCTTATTCTGCTACTTCTACCATGCCAAATGCAATTAAGAAGGAGCTCTCATTGAGATGAATATCTGCAACTGTAGCATTCTCGGGCATGAGTGTGTTATGTCATGTAGATTACAATCATGGTATCACTCCATTTTTATGTTAATGATGAGAGTCTAGTCTATGGCATTTCACAAGAAGATCCCTGTTATTGTCTCTTCTCTTCCATTATATTGAGGCAATAAAAACTTGTTGCTTCAAACAGTGAAACAAAGAAACAATTCAACCACCCAAGACGAGCCAATTACCATAGACTTTGTTTTGATAAACTCAATTCAGCCAATCCAGAGCTTCTTCATGTCAGAGAGTGTTTGTATAGACAATATAAAGTGAGGCCGGGCTCAGTCATTCTTATGAATCACAGATTCAAGACAACTTCTTAAGGATCCACATATTTCCCCAAAATACATACAAGGTAGGTGTCTATTCTATAATTGTGAAGGTATATGTGCTAGCTATTATATTATTTAGAATGATTTATACTTGTATGCCTGTTGTGCTGTATAGTTTTTGGATGCCAACATTTATATGTTTATATCAATGGAAATCGTTTATGTTCCCGAAATATTTACATTCACATGAACGACGGGAATTAAAAAAGATAGTAGATTTGCAATGGGTGGGAAGTATCTTAAAATATCTGGGGGTTACTATTTCCAAAAACACTGCTCTACTGTATAAATTAAAGTGCACCTATACTCAGAAAGGTTATGTGGTCACCTTCCTGTGCCCCAAAAAAGCCTGTGTTTCTATTTTTTACCATTTGCCTAATTTTGAAAAAACGCCAGGATACAAATTTGCTATTTAATTCAGTCACAACCACAGCTCAGGAGCGGGGTCAGATAATGGCAGTTAGGTTGAAGTGCTCCCCATTCCTGAGCTGTGTGTGCCCTAACCGATGGCATAATCACTGGGTAGGGATTGGATGACTCACCTCAAGCTGCTGTTGTTGTAGAAAAAACTCTTCTGCAGGCTGCCGAGGGCACACACCACCACTGGCCACCAGAGTCTCACCACTGAAGAGGCCATGGAAGTCTGGCTCTCAGACATGGCCGCATCCTGCTGGCAACACATGCACTTGACTCACCGCTGGAGTGAGGTGTGTCAGTCAACTTGGGCACCGCTGTCAGCCACCGGAGGCTCAGCGATGGAACTCAGCCATATCCTCCACGGATTCCTTGATTGTGATGCGTCCAGCCAGTAGTGGGGTGCCTGATGACATCTCCTCCACGTGGTTAAACTGACCCTAATGCTTTTCGGATCAACACTCTGCTATGCTCATTATTGGGGGTATTCTGATGATCAGGGGGAGATCAGCTAGCAGTTGCCCTGTAGCTGGGTGTAAAGGAGAGGACAGAAGTGAGGAAGGGGTAGTAACCAGAGCTCAGTTGGAAGGAGCTCCTCGCCAGGCAGCCATTTCAGGCGCCATCTTGTAATTTCATGCGACATCTTGTAAGCACTGCTTTTGTTCTTGTTTAGTCCACTGCTTCTGTAATTAACACAATGTTCTGTTTTTTTCTTTGCAGGTTGATCATTTAGTAGAAACGCTGAATTATTTACAGATCAGTTGTTTTCCAAGAGCCCATGATGAGCCCCAAAGGAGTGAAGCCATATCAGTGCTCTGAGTGTGGGAAATGTTTCAGTCATAAGTCAAACCTCACATGTCACCACAGAGTTCACACTGGAGAAAAGCCATTCCCATGCTCTGAATGTGGCAAATGCTTTTCACATTCTCAACACCTGCGGATACACCAGAGGAGTCACACTGGAGAGAAGCCATTCCCATGCTCTGAATGTGGCAAATGCTTTACAAGTAGTCGAGACTTGCTTACACACCAAACTGTTCACACTGGAGAGAAGCCATTTTCATGCTCTGAATGTGGCAAATGCTTTGCACGGTCTGCAAACCTTCTTATACACCAGAGGATTCACACTGGAGAGAAGCCATTTCCGTGCACTGAATGTGGCAAATGCTTTGCACAGCCTGCAAACCTTCATATACACCAGAGGATTCACACTGGAGAGAAGCCATTTCCGTGCACTGAATGTGGCAAATGCTTTGCCCGGCCTGCAAGCCTTCTTATACACCAGAGGATTCACACAGGAGAGAAGCCATTTTCCTGCTCCGAGTGTAGCAAGTGCTTTAAAGATCATTCAACCCTGCTTAGACACCCGAGGACCCACATTGGAGAAAAGCCATTGTAATGCCCTGAGTGTAGCAGGTGCTTTACAAATCACACACCGCTGCGTACACACCAGAGGAGTCACCCTGGAGAAAACCCTTTAAATGTCTGCAATGGGAGATGGGCTTTAATCAAAACAATGACCTTAAAGGTCAGTTGGAGTTTCATGCAGGAGAAAAGCCAAATCTATATCTAGAATGTGACAAATGTTTTAAAACTTAGCAAGAATTGAATATTCATCATAGGATTATCAATAGAGAGAGGCTGCACTCATGTATTGAGTGGAATTTATGTTACCGGCAATAGACACCTCTGGCAAGACACCTAAAGATTTACACTGCCGTGTCTGAAATGTAACAATGTATTACAGAATCTCACACCAGGAGAGGGGATGTTTTTGAAAAATAACAAAAAAACAAGCAAACTAAATATGATTTGACCACAGTTCCTCTGCTTTATATTGTGAACAGGGGTATGTTCCATATCCCCAGACTTGCTTTTATTATAGTATTAAAACTGTTCTTTGTCCTAATTTTGGGTGTTTTAAATAGATTTTGCTAAGATGATTCATTGAGTTGCTTTTAGGCTTCACACTCACACTGTAGTTGGTACAACACTTTAACTCATGACAAAACAAGGCCTGTAAAAAGATTTCATATACCCTTATGTATTAGATAACGTGAAATGAAAATGGTATTATATATTATGATATATTATAGGCTTTATTTCCATGTGTTGTATTGCTTTGTTACTTTATGAATAGCATGGTAACATGAAATTTAAATAAAATACTTTCCTAGATTCTTTTACCTTTCGTATTTCTTGACTATGTCCATGTTCTAATTGTGCCTGAATTCTTTAGACATATTCTTGTTTTGCCTTACCCAGATAAAATACAATTAAAGTCTATAGGCCTTGATTCACTAAGAGTTGAAAAAATTCTCATGGTGGTAAAAAATTAAATTCATGAGAAAAAAGCCTGAGACTGTCACTTTTAGGAAATCACCTGATAGGAAGACAATGAAAGTCAATGGCACTTTTTTTACTCCTGAGAAACGTATTGAACTTTGTATTCCTTTTTAATCTATAGTAAACAGTGCCATTCATTTTCATTGTCTTCATATCTGGCGATTCAGCAAAAGTGAAATTCTCATTCTTTTTTCTCATAAAGTGATTTTTTTTTACTACCATGACAATTTTTTTTCAACTTTTAGCGAATCAACGCCTGTGGTGAAAAATTCTGGCTAATGAAAGCAACTAAAGGAGCCTTGTCATAAGTATCAATTATTAAATATATATCTGGGTATCTTACATCTGTAATCCAACATGAAAGTGTTCACATGTCAACCCCCAACTGTTCCTCAGGGGGCCTAATCCCCCCCCCCCAAAAAAAAAGTAAGAAAAACTAATATTCATGGTTACCCAATGCCCAAGTTAAATACAAAGCATGGCTAAAAGTAGCCAGACATGATTGTTGGGACCTTGGAACAGGAAGTTGAGATATGAAACTGAAAGCGTTCAGTGAGTGATGTAGAAGAGGGTGAACAGTAAAGAAAGGGGGGGGAGAGAAATGGTCATGTATGCAAGTGAGAAAGGTGAAACAAAGCAACAACTGCCATGAAATGCCATTTACCATATCCTTTGTTTTAAGGAAATCCATTCAGCCAAACCAAAGCCTCTTCATGTCAGTAAATGTTTGGACAGGCAAAAATAAGTGAGGATGGGCTTAGTCTCACATATGAATCACAGGGTTATGATAGGTCCTAAAGTGTCCCCACACCCTTCCATAACAGATACGTTTACTTTATATTTAACAATTTTTATTTGTGCTGAAATAATTTTGAACACTGCTAATGTGCTTAATATAAAGATAATGTAAAGAACACTTTGCCTAGATAAAGCAGCTGACTAGCTGTAGAGACTTTACTGAGCTAAAATCCGGTTCTGCCTTATGAAGGCTTATGTGGACACACAGTGTCTATTAGGCAGATCTTAGTTTTATAGATTTATATAACATGGTTTAAGTTGATAGGTGAGATAGACCCACATGCTACAATATCGGTAGTTCTTTTCCCGGGAGCACTATCGTGAAATTGTGTAATATTAAAAATCCATATAAACATATCTGCTAATGATCGGTGGGGTCACCTAAACACCTGAACTGAATAAAACTCCTTGTTCAAGCTTGTGGTTTATTCTCTCATGGTAGGAATAAAATCCAGATGCGTCAGGTTTGGTATATCAGGGGTTGCAGAACCTGTCACCCTGATTTCCTCTTTCTTCCATTAAAATAAAAAAGCAGCCTGTCTGGAAACTTCCTGATGCCGGGTGTATAAGTGACCCTCCTTCTGCTATACAGCATATTTATAAGAATTTTTATCATTGGGCCATTTTTAGCAATAGTGCTACTTTAAGAGTTCCAGAGTTGACTAAGCAAATCTGCAGATCGTGTCACCCCAACACCCATTACATTTATTCAGATGCTGTTTTTTTTACTGCAGAACATCAGGGGACTAAAAGCATTAGCGTTCCCTGACATCCATCTGTTAATTACATTGCATAATTTTTTACAGCAGTATCCTAATGTCCTATTTCCAAACACACAGCTATACAGATTTCAGGGAATTAGGGAATTGTAGTTCTATAACCCCTGGAGTAAAGTCTGTTGAACAAGGATGATGTCATAAGCACAGCAAAGTCAAATGTGAGAAATACACTTATTGCAAAGCTCTTGTTGAACATACAATACAACAGTTTTATATCTGACTTTTGTCACTCAATGAGCTTTCACATTAAGTTGACCCCAAGACTTTATAACAGTGAGTTTGAGTTATTGGCTTAAACAGGAAGTGGAAATGGAGACTTCAAATCCTATAACATGGGGGGACAATACCTTAACAGTGTAAAAACCTTATTCTGCTACTTCTACCATGCCAAATGCAATTAAGAAGGAGCTCTCATTGAGATGAATATCTGTAACTGTAGCATTCTCGGGCATGAGTCTCTTATGTCATGTAGATTACAATCATGGTATCACTCCATTTCTATGTTAATGATGAGAGTCTAGTCTATGGCATTTCACATGAAGATCCCTGTTATTGTCTCTTCTCTTTCATTATATTGAGGCAATAAAAACTTGTTGCTTCAAACAATGAAACAAAGAAACAATTCAACCACCCAAGATGATGCTAAATACCATAGCCTTTGTTTTGATAAACTCAATTCAGCCAATCCAGAACTTCTTCATGTCAGATAGTGTTTGCATAGACAATATAAAGTGAGGCCGGGCTCAGTCACTCTTATGAATCACAGATTCAAGACAACTTCTTAAGGATCCACATATTTCCCCAAAATACATACAAGGTAAGTGTCTATTCTATAATTGTGAAGGTATATGTGCTAGCTATTATATTATTTAGATTGAGTTATACTTGTATGCCTGTTGTGCTGTACAGTTTTTGGATGCCGACATTTATATATCAACGGAAATCGTTTATGTTCCCGAAATATTTACATTCACATGAACGACGGGAATTAAAAAAGATAGTAGATTTGCAATGGGTGGGAAGTAGCTTAAAATATCTGGGGGTTACTATTTCCAAAAACATTGCTCTACTGTATAAATTAAAGTGCACCTATATTCAGAAAGGTTATGTGGTCACCTTCCTGTGCCCCAAAACAGCCTGTGTTTCTTTTTTTTACCATTTGCCTAATTTTGAAAAAACGCCAGGATACAAATATGCTATTTAATTCAGTCACAACCACAGCTCAGGAACGGGGAGCACTTCAACCTAACTGTCAGATAATGGCAGTTAGGTTGAGGTGCTCCCCATTCCTGAGCTGTGTGTGACCTAACTGATTGCATCATCACTGGGTAGGGATTGGATGACTCACTTCAAGCTGCTGTTGTAGAAAAAAAAACCTTCTGCAGGCTGCCGAGGGCACACACCACCACTGGCCACAAGAGTCTCACCACTGAAGAGGCCATGGAGGTCTGGCTCGCAGCCATGGCCGCAGCCTGCTGGCAACACATGTACTTAACTCACCGCTGGAGTGAGGTGTGTCAGTCAACTTGGGCACCGCTGTCGGCCACCGGAGGCTCACTGATGGAACTCAGCCATATCCTCCACGGATTCCTTGATTGTGATGCGTCCAGCCAGTAGTGGGGTGCCTGATGACATCTCCTCCACGTAGTTAAACTGACCCTAATGCTTTTTGGATCAACACTCTGCTATGCTCATTATTGGGGGTATTCTGATGATCAGGGGGTGAACAGCTAGCAGTTGCCCTGTAGTTGGGTGTAAAGGAGAGGATAGAAGTGAGGAAGGGGTAGTGACCAGAGCTCAGTTGGAAGGAGCTCCTCGCCAGGCAGCCGTTTCAGGCACCATCTTGTAATTTCACGTGACATCTTGTAAGCACTGCTTTTGTTCTTATTTTGTCCACTGCTTCTGTAATTCACACAATGTTCTGTTTTTTTCTTTGCAGGTTGATCATTTAGTAGAAAGGCCGAATTAATTACAGATCAGTTGTTTTCCAAGAGCCCATGATGAGCCCCAAAGGAGTGAAGCCATATCAGTGCTCTGAGTGTGGGAAATGTTTCAGTCATAAGTCAAACCTCACATGTCACCACAGAGTTCACACTGGAGAGAAGCCATTCCCATGCTCTGAATGTGGTAAGTGCTTTTCACATTCTCAACACCTGCGGATACACCAGAGGAGTCACACTGGAGAGAAGCCATTCCCATGCTCTGAATGTGGCAAATGCTTTACAAGTAGTCGAGACTTGCTTTCACACCAAAGGGTTCACACTGGAGAGAAGCCATTCTCATGCTCTGAATGTGGTAAATGCTTTGCACGGCCTGCAAGCCTTCTTATACACCAGAGAAGTCACACCGGAGAGAAGCCATTTCCGTGCACTGAATGTGGCAAATGCTTTGCACGGCCTGAAAACCTTCTTATACACCAGAGGATTCACACAGGAGAGAAGCCATTTTCCTGCCCCGAGTGTAGCAAGTGCTTTAAAGATCGTTCAACCCTGGTTAGACACCAGAGGACCCACATTGGAGAAAAGCCATTGTAATGCCCTGAGTGTAGCAGGTGCTTTACAAATCACACACCGCTGCGTACACAGCAGAGGAGTCACCCTGGAGAAAACCCTTTAAATGTCTGCAATGGGAGATGGGCTTTAATCAAAACAATGACCTTATAGGTCACTTAGAGTTCCATGCAGGAGAGAAGTCATATCTATGTCTACAATGTGACAAATGTTTTAAAACTTAGCAAGAATGGAATATTCAGCATAGGATTATCAATAGAGAGAGGCAGCACTCATGTATTGAATTAAATGAATGTTACCGGCAATAGACACCTCTGGCAAGACACTAAAAAATTTACACTCCCGTGTCTGAAATGTAACAATGTATTACAGAATCTCACACCAGGAGAGGGGATGTTTTGAAAAATAACAAATAAAACAAGCTAACTAAAAATGATTTGATAACAGTTCCTCGGCTTTATATTGTGAACAGGGGGGAGTTTTATATCCTGAGAGTGTCGTTCATTATAGAATTAAAACTGTTCTTTGTCCTCATTTTAGGTGTTTTATGTAGACTTTGCTAAGATATTTATGTTTTTTCCTTGGCCTACTATATAATAATGATAGATGCACTAATTTAAAGATGAAATGTTTTTGGTTCAGCAAGTGATCCAAGAAGTACAAAAAAACAAATAGAATTTTATTATTCTATATATTATTATAATATTTATTTGTTTCTGTAAACCCCAATAAGTGATGTGTGATGTATCTGATTCAAGTCAGATAGATATAAAACTGTTGTATTGTATGTCCAACCTTCACAACAAGTTGCTTTTAGGCTTCACACTCACACTAGTTGGTACAACACTTTAACTCATGACAAAACAAGGTCTGTAAAAAAGAAGGTTTCATATATCCTTATGTATTAGATAACGTGAAAAGGAAATGGTATTATATATTATGATGTATTATATGGTTTTATTTCCATGTGTTGTATAGCTTTGTTACTTTATGAATAGCATGGTAACATTTAATGTAAATAAAATACTTTCCTAGATTCTTTTACCTTTATTATTTCTTGAATATGTTCATGTTCTATTTGATTCAGAATTCTTTGGGAATATTCTTGTTTTGCCTTACCCAGATGAAATACAACTAAAGCTATAGGCTATAGGCTGGAAAAATTCTCATGGTGGTAAAAAATTAAATTCATGAGAAAAAAGCCTGAGAGTGTCACTTTTAGGAAATAACCAGATAGGAAGACAATGAAAGTCAATGGCACTTTTTTTACTCCTGAGAAACATATTAAACTTTTTATTCCTTTTTAATCTATAGTAAACAGTGCCATTGATTTTCATTGTCTTCCTATCTGGTGATTCAGTAAAAGTGAAATTGTCAGCGTCCACTGACAGTCATCTGTTAATTACATTCCATTATCCTTTCAGCAATATCATAATGTACGATGTCCAAACACTCAGCTATACAGATTTCAGGGAATTAGGGGATTGTAGTTCTATAACCCCTGGAGTAAAGTCTGTTAATAAAGGATGATGCCATAAGCACAGCAAAGTCAAATGGGAGAAATACACAGATTTCAAAGTTCTTGTTGTGAAGGTTGGACATACATTACAACAGTTTTATATCTATCTGACTTTAAACACTCTATGAGCTTCCACATCTAGTTTTGACCCCAAGACCTTATAACAGTATGTTTGGGTTTTTGGCTTAAACATGAAGGGGAAATGGAGACTTCAAACAATATAAAATAGGGGGACAACACTGTAACAAGGTAAAATCAATTATTTTTTGCTAATTGTACCATGCCAAATGCCATTTAAAGGTAACTCTAATTGAGATGAATATCTCCAACTGTAGCATTCTCAGGCATGAGTCTCTTATGTCATGCAGATTACAATCATGTTATCACTCCATTTCTATGTTAATGATGAGAGTCTAGTCTATGGTATTTAACAAAAAGATCCCTGTTATTGTCACTTCTCTTTCATCATATTGAGGCAATAAAAGCTTGTTGCTTAAAATAGTGAAACAAAGAAAAGATTCAACCACCCAAGATGAGCCAATTACCATAGCCTTTGTTTTGGTAAACTTCATTCAGCCCATCCAAAAGTTCTTCATATCAGAGAGTGTTTGTATAGACAATATTAAGTGAGACAGGGGCCAAGCCGAAGTGGACCAAAACCCAGGATAGTCAAAATCCTGGGTGTTGGTCCACTTTAAGGAAGTGCGGATCCACCATTTTTCTGTTACCTCAAATCAAATTTAGTTTGCTTGTTTTTTTTTATTTTTCAAAAACATCCCTTCTCCTGGTGTGGGATTCTGTAATACATTGTTACATTGTTACAAGAATACTTACATTCCAGGAAGTCATAGAAAAATTCCCATTCACAGCCCCACACACCTTTGCATACTTTCAACTGTCATCCTATGTCAAAAAAACAATTAAAAATTTCTCCACTCGGGATTGGGAAAACGAGCTAGACACGCTGCTGAACACAACACCACCAAACGGCAAAGCCGTAGCGACACACTACAAACTTTTAAGACATACTCTTCACTATGAAGAACTCAACACAGGCATGATCAAGTGGTGCGCTCATTTTCCAGAGTTGGATGTTTCATATCCCCAGACTTGCTTTTATTATAGTATTAAAACTGTTCTTTGTCCTCATTTTGGGTGTTTTAAATAGACTTTGCTAAGATGATTCATTAAGTTGCTTTTAGGCTTCACACTCACACTGTAGTTGGTACAACACTTTAACTCATGACAAAACAAGGTCTGTAAAAAAGAAGATTTCATATACCCTTATGTATTAGATAACGTGAAAAGGAAATGGTAATATATATTATGATATATTATAGGCTTTATTTCCATGTGTTGTGTCATTATTATATAGTAAGCCAAGGAAAAAAATAAATATACAAAATTAAAATCTAACTTTTGAGTAGCCGGGTGATTTAACTCGGAAACGTAGATCCCAACTAGTTTCTCTTGTGACAATTTTGTCAAAGGATCTACATAGTAATTGAAATGAAATATTTTACATGTTGATATTCATATTTGCATATTCATGTTATCTAATGATACATACCTCTTAGTATTCCTATAGGTCCACCTTTCCTTGTGAGGTTACAGCAAGAGGAAACTTCCTAAGCAAACTTCTCAATCCTTATAACTCAAGACAAATTCTTAAAAATCTGAAAAATAAATGATAAATTCATTTGTGATGTATTTCTCCTTTGTTATGAAATGACGAAGCCAAATGCATCTGTAAAATTCTCTGACATGGGTCTGTGATGTCAGGTATCGCCTTACACTACAGTGAGGTGTTAATGACATGGAGACATTGGGAGCAAGTTGAGTGAAAAAGTGAAACAAAGAGACAACTGCCATGAAAAGCCATTTACCATATAATTTGTATTGATGAAATCCATTCAGCCAAACCAAAGCCTCTTCATGTCAGTAAATGTTTGGACAGGCAAAATAAAGTGAGGATGGGCTGTCTCACATATGAATCACAGGGTTATGATAGGTCCTAAATAGAATAGGTCCATAACAGATACGTTTCTATACTTTTAATGTCAAGTTATAAACCTTATATTTAATAATTTTTATTTGTGTTGAAATAATTTTGAACACCGCTAATGTGCTTAATATAAAGATAATGTAAAGAACACTTTGCCTAGATAAAGCAGCTGACTAGCTGTATAGACTTTACTGAGCTAAAATCCGGTTCTGCCTTATTGAGGCGTATGTGGGCACACAGTGTCAGTTAGGCAGATCTTAGTTTAATAGATTTATATAACATGGTTTAAATTGATATGCTACAATATCGGTAGTCCTTTACCGGGAGCACTACCGTGAAATTGTGTAATATTAAAAATCCATTTTATTCTCTCATGGTAGGAATAAAATCCAGATGCGTCAGGTTTGGTATATCAGGGCTATACAGCATATTTATAAGAGTTTTTATCATTGGGACATTTTTAGCAATAGTGCTACTTTAAGAGTTCCAGAGTTGACTAAGCAAATCTGCAGATCATGTCACCCCAACACCCATTACATTTATTCAGATGCTGTTTTTTTTACTGCAGAACATCAATTGTTAGGCGACTACAAGCATTAGCGTTCCCTGACATTCATCTGTTAATTACATTGCATAATTTTTTACAGCAGTATCCTAATGTCCTATTTCCAAACACACAGCTATACAGATTTCAGGTAATTAGGGGATTGTAGTTCTATAACCCCTGGAGTAAAGTCTGCTGAAAAAGGATGATGTCATAAGCACAGCAAAGTCAAATGGGAGAAATACACTTATTGCAAAGCTCTTGTTGAACATACAATACGGCAGTTTTATATCTGACTTTTGTCACTCAATGAGCTTTCACATTCAGTTGACCTCAAGACTTTATAACAGTGAGTTTGAGTTACTGGCTTAAACAGGAAGTGGAAATGGAGACTTCAAATCCTATAACATGGGGGGACAATACCTTAACAGTGTAAAAACCTAATTCTGCTACATCTACCATGCCAAATGCAACTAGGAAGGAGCTCTCATTGAGATGAATATCTGTAACTGTAGCATTCTCGGGCATGAGTGTCTTATGTCATGTAGATTACAATCATGGTATCACTCCATTACTATGTTAATGATGAGAGTCTAGTCTATGGCATTTCACAAGAAGATCCCTGTTATTGTCACTTCTCTTCCATTATATTGGGGCAATAAAAGCTTGTTGCTTCAAACAGTGAAACAAAGAAAAGGTGCAACCACCCAAGACAAGCCAATTACCATAGCCTTTGTTTTGATAAACTCAATTCAGCCAATCCAGAACTTCTTCAAGTCAGAGAGTGTTTGTATAGACAATATAAAGTGAGGCCGGGCTCAGTCATTCTTATGAATCACAGATTCAAGACAACTTCTTAAGAATCCACATATTTCCCCAAAATACATACAAGGTAGGTGTCTACTCTATAATTGTGAAGGTATATGTGCTAGCTATTATATTATTTAGATTGATTTATACTTGTATGCCTGTTGTGCTGTACAGTTTTTGGATGCCGACATTTATATGTTTATATCAACGGAAATCGTTTATGTTCCCAAAATATTTAAATTCACATGAAAAAAGGGAATTAAAAAAGATTTGCAATGGGTGGGAAGTAGCTTAAAATACCTGGGGGTTACTATTTCCAAAAACATTGCTCTACTGTATAAATTAAAGTGCACCTATACTCAGGTTATGTGGTCACCTTCCTGTGCCCCAAAACAGCCTGTGTTACTTTTTTTTACCATTTGCCTAATTTTGAAAAAACACCAGGATACAAATATGCTATTTAATTCAGTCACAACCATAGCTCAGGAACGGGGAGCACTTCAACCTAACTGTCAGATAATGGCAGTTAGGTTGAAGTGCTCCCCATTCCTGAGCTGTGTGTGCCCTAACCGATTGCATCATCACTGGGTAGGGATTGGATGACTCACCTCGAGCTGCTGTTGTTGTAGAAAAAACCCTCCTGCAGACTGCTGAGGGCACACACCGCCACTGGCCACCAGAGTCTCACCACTGAAGAGGCCATGGAGGTCTGGCTCGCACACATGGCTGCAACCTGCTGGCAACACATGCACTTGACTCACCGCTGGAGTGAGGTGTGTCAGTCGACTTGGGCACCACTGTCGGCCACCGGAGGCTCATCGATGAAACTCAGCCATATCCTCCACGGATTCCTTGATTGTGATGCGTCCAGTCAGTAGTGGGGTGCCTGATGACATCTCCTCCACGTGGTTAAACTGACCCTAATGCTTTTCAGATCAACACTTTGCTCTGCTCATTATTGGGGGTATTCTGATGAGCAGGGGGTGATCAGCTAGTAATTGTCCTGTAGTTGGGTTTAAAGGAGAGGACAGAAGTGAGGAAGGGGTAGTAACCAGAGCTCAGTTGGAAGGAGCTCGTCGCCAGGCAGCCGATTCAGGCACTATCTTGTAATTTCAGGCGCCATCTTGTAAGCACTGCTTTTGTTTTAATTTTGTCCACTGCTTCTGTAATTAACACAATGTTCTGTTTTTTTCTTTGCAGGTTGATCATTTAGTAGAAAGGCCAAATTAATTACAGGTCAGTTGTTTTCCAACAGCCTATGATGAGCCCCAAAGGAGTGAAGCCATATCAGTGCTCTGAGTGTGGGAAATGTTTCAGTCAGAAGTCAAACCTCACAAGTCACCACAGAGTTCACACTGGAGAGAAGCCATTCTCATGCTCTGAATGCGGTAAATGCTTTACACAGTCTCAACACCTGCGGATGCACCAGAGGAGTCACACTGGAGAGAAGCCATTCCCATGCTCTGAATGTGGCAAATGCTTTACAAGTAGTCGAGACTTGCTTACACACCAAAGGATTCACACTGGAGAGAAGCCATTCTCATGCTCTGAATGTGGTAAATGCTTTGCACGGCCTGCAAGCCTTCTTATACACCAGAGGAGTCACACTGGAGAGAAGCCATATTCATGCCCTGAGTGTAGCAAGTGCTTTACCCATAGTTCAAACCTGAAAAAACATCAGAGAACCCACAATGGACAGAAGCCATTCCCGTGCTCTGAATGTGGCAAATACTTTACACAGCCTACATACCTGCTAGCACACCAGAAGGTTCACTTTAATGGGCTTTAATCAAAACAATGACCTTAAAGGTCAGTTGGAGTTTCATGCGAGAGAAAAGCCAAATCTATATCTAAAATGTGACAAATTTTTAAAACTTAGCAAGAATTGAATATTCATCATAGGATTATCAATAGAGAGAGGCCGCACTCACGTAATGAATGAAATTAATGTTACCGGCAATGGACAACTCTGGCAAGACACCTAAAGATTTACACTGCCGTGTCTGAAATGTAACAATGTATCACAGAATCTCACACCAGGAGAGAGGATGTTTTTGATAAATAACAAATAAAACAAGCACTAAATATAATTTGATAACAGTTCCTCAGATTTATATTGTGTACAGGGGATGTTTCATATTCCAAGACTGACTTTTATTATAGAATTAAAACTGTTCTTTGTCCTCATTTTGGATGTTTTAAATAGAATTTGCTAAGATTCTTCAATAAGTTGCTTTTAGGCTTCACACTCACACTGTAGTTGGTACAACACTTTAACTCATGACAAAACAAGGTCTGTAAAAAAGAAGGTTTCATATACCCTTATGTATTAGATAACGTGAAACGGAAATGGTATTATATATTATGATGTATTATTTGGCTTTATTTCCATGTGTTGTATTGCTTTGTTACTTTATGAATAGCATGGTAACATGAAATTTAAATAAAATACTTTCCTAGATTCTTTTTCTTTTAGTATTTCTTGAATGTGTCCATGTTCTAATTGATTCTGAATTCTTTGGAAATATTCTTGTTTTGCCTTACCCAGATAAAATACCATTAAATTCAATAGGCCTTGATTCACTAAGAGATGGAAAAATTCTCATTGGGACATTTTTAGCAATAGTGCTACTTTAAGAGTTCCAGAGTTGACTAAGCAAATCTGCAGATCATGTCACCCCAACACCCATTACATTTATTCAGATGCTGTTTTTTTTTACTGCAGAACATCAATTGTTAGGCGACTACAAGCATTAGCGTTCCCTGACATTCATCTGTTAATTACATTGCATAATTTTTTACAGCAGTATCCTAATGTCCTATTTCCAAACACACAGCTATACAGATTTCAGGTAATTAGGGGATTGTAGTTCTATAACCCCTGGAGTAAAGTCTGCTGAAAAAGGATGATGTCATAAGCACAGCAAAGTCAAATGGGAGAAATACACTTATTGCAAAGCTCTTGTTGAACATACAATACGGCAGTTTTATATCTGACTTTTGTCACTCAATGAGCTTTCACATTCAGTTGACCTCAAGACTTTATAACAGTGAGTTTGAGTTACTGGCTTAAACAGGAAGTGGAAATGGAGACTTCAAATCCTATAACATGGGGGGACAATACCTTAACAGTGTAAAAACCTAATTCTGCTACATCTACCATGCCAAATGCAACTAGGAAGGAGCTCTCATTGAGATGAATATCTGTAACTGTAGCATTCTCGGGCATGAGTGTCTTATGTCATGTAGATTACAATCATGGTATCACTCCATTACTATGTTAATGATGAGAGTCTAGTCTATGGCATTTCACAAGAAGATCCCTGTTATTGTCACTTCTCTTCCATTATATTGGGGCAATAAAAGCTTGTTGCTTCAAACAGTGAAACAAAGAAAAGGTGCAACCACCCAAGACAAGCCAATTACCATAGCCTTTGTTTTGATAAACTCAATTCAGCCAATCCAGAACTTCTTCAAGTCAGAGAGTGTTTGTATAGACAATATAAAGTGAGGCCGGGCTCAGTCATTCTTATGAATCACAGATTCAAGACAACTTCTTAAGGATCCACATATTTCCCCAAAATACATACAAGGTAGGTGTCTGTTCTATAATTGTGAAGGTATATGTGCTAGCTATTATATTATTTAGATTGAGTTATACTTGTATGCCTGTTGTGCTGTACAGTTTTTGGATGCCGACATTTATATGTTTATATCAACGGAAATCGTTTATGTTCCAGAAATATTTACATTCACATGAACGACGGGAATTAAAAAAGATAGTAGATTTGCAATGGGTGGGAAGTAGCTTAACCCTTTCGCTGCCAGCCTACCTGCAGCATTTGCCACTCCCTGTTGCCAGACTGAGTTTGAGTGTTTTGCGCTACACATGTTCAACTGTCATTTTCGAAGGGATTTCCAGGGATTTCCCAGGAAAATTATATATTGTTTTTTTCAACAGAGTCTGGGCTTTAACATGAAATGTCTTGTTTGTGTTTTTTAGGTGTATTCTCAACATTTTTGGGTGAAATGTGTGAAAAAAAATAAAAAAAATATATTTTTTTACAATTTGTAGAGTTTTTTTGTAATAAAAAATGTAAGTTTGTCAATAAAATTTTATTGCGTGAGAAACCCCAATTTCTCCCGCTTACAGCGATACCACATATGTATAGGTAGACACCCTTTCCTGCCCAGAAGCCTTTTATAGCTGCTGGATGACAAATGGTTAATTAAAAAAAAAAATGACATAGGGTCCCCCTTCCCGGGGAGGGGGACCCCATTTTTTTTGGGATTTTTAAGGGTTAAAAACCCTTAAAAATCCAAAAAAAAAAATGACGTGGGGTCCCCCTTACCCAAAGTAACCAGCCCGGGACCAGCTATGGGGGCTTGTAGGCACAGAGTGGGGGGGCCAGCTTTGGTGGCCCCCCCACCCTGCAGCCTACGAGCCCACATAGCCTATGTGGGCCCGGGCTCTTCTGCCCCCCCCTGGCCTTTGGGGAGGCAGGTAATGGGGGTGCGGGGGTTAATGGCAATGCCACCCCCCCAGCCATGTGAACTGGTATAAGGGGTCTCATGGACCCCTTACCAGCTCACAAAGGGTTAACTGTAAAAAAAAAAACACCACACAATAAAAAAAAGTATTTTATTAAAAAAAAATAATTTTTTTTTACTGTACTTACCTTCGATTGCAAGCTCTTGTCCCTCGCCGCTCAGCTGACAGATGCCTGTGATCGGCATCCAGAGAAGGAGAAGGCAGGAGATCAGAGGATCTCCTGTCACCTCCTTCCAGGGCACCGATCACCGGCATCTGAGAAGCTGAGAAAGCTGAAGCCGGTGATCGGGACCGGGATGACGTCATAAGCCCCGCCCCCAAGGGGGCGGGGCTTAGAGGCAAGATGGCGGTCGCCATCTTGAAGAAGAGAGGAGAGAGCCTCCCAGGCTCCCTCCTGAAGATCGGTAAGTCCTGGGGGGGGATCGGAGGCCCCCCAGGTGAAGAGGAGGGACAGCGGGAGCCAGCGCACATGGAGGTAAGTGAATGTCATTTTTATTTTTTTTTTTTTTTTACAGTTAGCAGCTGCTGCTGCAGAAGCGGGGGGGGGGGCGGCCTATTCCGGGGGCTCTCCTGGAGCCATCCGACCCCCCACGGGGGATCGGATGGCACCAAATTAAAGGGGAGACCCGGCCGGATCCAACAAGGGGTCAGGTGAGTATTTTTTATTTTTATTTTTTAAACTAGAAGCGATCAAAGTCAAGCACGTAACACCTACGGGCTTGGCACTTAAGGCCCAGCCAAGCCAGCACGTAGGTGTTACGTGCTTGGCAACAAAAGGGTTAAAATATCTGGGGGTTACTATTTCCAAAAACATTGCTCTACTGTATAAATTAAAGTGCACCTATACTCAGAAAGGTTATGTGGTCACCTTCCTGTGCCCCAAAACAGCCCATGTTTCTTTTTTACCATTTGCCTAATTTTGAAAAAACACCAGGATACAAATATGCTATTTAATTCAGTCACAACCACAGCTCAGGAGCTCAGGATCGGGGAGCACTTCAACCTAACTGTCAGATAATGGCAGTTAGGTTGAAGTGCTCCCCATTCCTGAGCTGTGTGTGCCCTAACCCATTGCATCATCACTGGGTAGGGATTGGATGACTCACCTCAAGCTGCTGTTGTTGTAGAAAAAACCCTCCTGCAGACTGCTGAGGGCACACACCGCCACTGGCCACCAGAGTCTCACCACTGAAGAGGCCATGGAGGTCTGGCTCGCACACATGGCTGCAACCTGCTGGCAACACATGCACTTGACTCACCGCTGGAGTGAGGTGTGTCAGTCGACTTGGGCACCGCTGTCGGCCACCGGAGGCTCATCGATGAAACTCAGCTACATCCTCCACGGATTCCTTGATTGTGATGCGTCCAGTCAGTAGTGGGGTGCCTGATGACATCTCCTCCACGTGGTTAAACTGACCCTAATGCTTTTCAGATCAACACTCTGCTCTGCTCATTATTGGGGGTATTCTGATGAGCAGGGGGTGATCAGCTAGTAATTGTCCTGTAGTTGGGTTTAAAGGAGAGGACAGAAGTGAGGAAGGGGTAGTAACCAGAGCTCAGTTGGAAGGAGCTCGTCGCCAGGCAGCCGATTCAGGCACTATCTTGTAATTTCAGGCGCCATCTTGTAAGCACTGCTTTTGTTTTAATTTTGTCCACTGCTTCTGTAATTAACACAATGTTCTGTTTTTTTCTTTGCAGGTTGATCATTTAGTAGAAAGGCCAAATTAATTACAGGTCAGTTGTTTTCCAACAGCCTATGATGAGACCCAAAGGAGTGAAGCCATATCAGTGCTCTGAGTGTGGGAAATGTTTCAGTCAGAAGTCAAACCTCACAAGTCACCACAGAATTCACACTGGAGAGAAGCCATTCCCATGCTCTGAATGTGGTAAATGCTTTACACAGTCTCAACACCTGCGGATGCACCAGAGGAGTCACACTGGAGAGAAGCCATTCCCATGCTCTGAATGTGGCAAATGCTTTACAAGTAGTCGAGACTTGCTTACACACCAAAGGATTCACACTGGAGAGAAGCCATTCTCATGCTCTGAATGTGGTAAATGCTTTGCACGGCCTGCAAGCCTTCTTATACACCAGAGGAGTCACACTGGAGAGAAGCCATATTCATGCCCTGAGTGTAGCAAGTGCTTTACCCATATTTCAAACCTGAAAAAACATCAGAGAACCCACAATGGACAGAAGCCATTCCCGTGCTCTGAATGTGGCAAATACTTTACACAGCCTACATACCTGCTAGCACACCAGAAGGTTCACTTTAATGGGCTTTAATCAAAACAATGACCTTAAAGGTCAGTTGGAGTTTCATGCGAGAGAAAAGCCAAATCTATATCTAAAATGTGACAAATTTTTAAAACTTAGCAAGAATTGAATATTCATCATAGGATTATCAATAGAGAGAGGCCGCACTCACGTAATGAATGAAATTAATGTTACCGGCAATGGACAACTCTGGCAAGACACCTAAAGATTTACACTGCCGTGTCTGAAATGTAACAATGTATCACAGAATCTCACACCAGGAGAGAGGATGTTTTTGATAAATAACAAATAAAACAAGCACTAAATATAATTTGATAACAGTTCCTCAGATTTATATTGTGTACAGGGGATGTTTCATATTCCAAGACTGACTTTTATTATAGAATTAAAACTGTTCTTTGTCCTCATTTTGGATGTTTTAAATAGAATTTGCTAAGATTCTTCAATAAGTTGCTTTTAGGCTTCACACTCACACTGTAGTTGGTACAACACTTTAACTCATGACAAAACAAGGCCTGTAAAAAAGAAGGTTTCATATATCCTTATGTATTAGATAACGTGAAACGGAAATGGTATTATATATTATGATGTATTATTTGGCTTTATTTCCATGTGTTGTATTGCTTTGTTACTTTATGAATAGCATGGTAACATGAAATTTAAATAAAATACTTTCCTAGATTCTTTTACTTTTAGTATTTCTTGAATGTGTCCATGTTCTAATTGATTCTGAATTCTTTGGAAATATTCTTGTTTTGCCTTACCCAGATAAAATACCATTAAATTCAATAGGCCTTGATTCACTAAGAGATGGACAAATTCTCATGGTGGTAAAAAATTCAGAGATTCATAAGAATAAAGCCTGAGACTATCACTTTTAGGAAGTCACCAGATAGGAAGACAATGAAAGTAAATGGCACTTTTTTTACTCCTGAGAAACATATTAAACTTTTTGTTCCTTTTTAATCTATAGTAAACAGTGTCATTCATTTTCATTGTCTTCCTATCTGGCGATTCAGTAAAAGTGAAATTCTCATTCTTTTTTTGAGTGATTTTTTTTACTACCATGAGAATTTTTTTTCAACTCTTAGTGAATCAAGACCTATGTTGAAAAGTTCTGGCTACTGAAAGCAACTAAACTCCATTCAGCCAATCCAGAACTTTTTCATATCAGAGAGTGTTTGTATAGACAATATAAAGTGAGGCCAGGCTCAGTCTCAGATTCAAGAGAACTTTTAAGGATCCGAATATTCCCCCCATACTAGGTAGGTGTCTTTTATATTACTGTGATACCAGGCAATCCAAGACTGTACAGTAGAGGAAGGTCTATCCGAGAGAGCATAAAGTATTACACAATAAGCAAAACTGAAAATTATATACATATAATAAATGTCAAAATCAGTGACACACTGCTGGTAAGAAGTAAAATAATTACTAAATGCTACATGAACATGGTTGCAATAATCTATATCTAAAAGATAACCGCAGCACAGTGAATACAATACTATATATAGTGTCAAGATCAGGGTTGCTATTGGCAATGACAACCCTGGAATATCCCTTAAGGTGAAGTACTATAGTTTATTGTATTGAAAAATATCCAACACAAATGCTATTTTTCACAATTTGTACCTTTTAAAAAAAAAAAATAAAATAAATAAAATCCCTGTTCCATTCCTGCCCAGGAGACAGTCCCAGGCTGAAAAGAGCATGTAAGGCCCAGAGGGACACCTGTCTTCTAGGTGAGTCTACAACCTCCAATCTCTGCTGCTAGCTTCACCTATAGTCAAGTCCCTGTTTGCCGGGACGCTTTATACGCCTCACAGGACAAATGGAGGCTTATCGCAGGCATGTTCATATTCACTCACTGCCCATTTTTTTTCAACCACTGCCCAATTTTTCTGCTGGAAGTTTGTTCCTGGCATCTACTACTCTTTCTGTAAAATAATAATTTCTAACATTGCTCCTGATCTTCCCTCCAACTAGCTTCAGGTTGGGCCCCCTTGTTCTATCATTATGTTAGGCTTTTACTCACACTGTAGTTGGTACAACACTTTAACTCATGACAAAACAAGGCCTGTAAAAAAGAAGGTTTCATATATCCTTATGTATTAGATAACGTGAAAAGGAAATGGTATTATATATTATGATATATTATAGGCTTTATTTCCATGTGTTGTATCATTATTATATAGTAGGCCAAGGAAAAAAACATAAATATACAAAATTAAAATCTAACTTTTGAGTAGCCGGGTGATTTAACTCGGAAACGTAGATCCCAACTAGTTTCTCTTGTGACAACTTTGTCAAAGGATCTACATAGTAATTGAAATGAAATATTTTACATGTTGATATTCATATTTGCATATTCATGTTATCTAATGATACATACCTCTTACTATTCCTATAGGTCCACCTTTCCTTGTGAGGTTACACCAAGAGGAAACTTCCTAAGCAAACTTCTCAATCCTTATAACTCAAGACAAATTCTTAAAAATCTGAAAAAAATAAACGATAAATTCATTTGTGATGTATTTCTCCTTTGTTATGAAATGACGAGGTCAAATGCATCTGTAAAATTCTCTGACATTGGTCTGTGATGTCAGGTATCGCCTTACACTACAGTGAGGTGTTAATGACAATGAGACATTGGGAGCAAGTTGAGTGAAAAAGTGAAACAAAGAAACAACTGCCATGAAAAGCCATTTACCATATAATTTGTATTGATGAAATCAATTCAGCCAAACCAAAGCCTTTTCATGTCAGTAAATGTTTGGACAGGCAAAATAAAGTGAGGATGGGCTGTCTCACATATGAATCACAGGGTTATGATAGGTCCTAAAGTATCCCCACACCCTCCCATAGCAGATACGTTTCTATACTTTTAATGTCAAGTTATAAACCTTATATTTAACAATTTCTATTTGTGTTGAAATAATTTTGAACACCGCTAATGTGCTTAATATAAAGATAATGTAAAGAAGACTTTGCCTGACTGACTAGCTGTATAGAATTTACTGAGCTAAAATCCGGTTCTGCCTTATTGAGGCTTATGTGGGCACACAGTGTCAGTTAGGCAGATCTTAGTTTTATAGATTTATATAACATGGTTTAAATTGATAGGTGAGATGGACCCACATGCTACAATATCGGTAGTCCTTTACCGGGAGCAGTATCCTTAAATTGTTTAATATTAAAAATCCATATAAACATATCTGCTAATGATAGGTGGGGTCACCTAAACACCTGAACTGAATAAAATTCCTTGCTCAAGCTTGTGGTTTATTCTCTCATGGTAGGAATAAAATCCAGATGCGTCAGGTTTGGTATACCAGGGGTGGCAGAACCTGCCACCCCGATTTCCTCTTTCTTCCATTAAAATAAAAAAGCAGCCTGTCTGGAAATTTCCTGATGCCAGGTGTATAAGTGACCCCTCCTTCTGCTATACAGCATATTTATAAGAGTTTTTATCATTGGGCCATTTTTAGCAATAGTGCTACTTTAAGAGTTCCAGAGTTGACTAAGCAAATCTGCAGATCATGTCACCCCAACACCCATTACATTTATTCAGATGCTGTTTTTTTTACTGCAGAACATCAATTGTTAGGCGACTACAAGCATTAGCGTTCCCTGACATTCATCTGTTAATTACATTGCATAATTTTTTACAGCAGTATCCTAATGCCCTATTTCCAAACACTCAGCTACACAGATTTCAGGAAATTAGGGGATTTTAGTTCTATAACCCCTGGAGTAAAGTCTGTTGAACAAGGATGATGTCATAAGCACAGCAAAGTCAAATGGGAGAAATACGCTTATTGCAAAGCTCTTGTTGAACATACAATACGGCAGTTTTACATCTGACTTTTGTCACTCAATGAGCTTTCACATTTAGTACTCAGAAAGGTTATGTGGTCACCTTCCTGTGCCCCAAAACAGCCTGTGTTTCTTTTTTTTACCATTTGCCTAATTCTGAAAAAACGCCAGGATACAAATATGCTATTTAATTCAGTCACAACCACAGCTCAGGAACGGGGAGCACTTCAACCTAACTGTCAGATAATGGCAGTTAGGTTTAAGTGCTCCCCATTCCTGAGCTGTGTGTGACCTAACTGATTGCATCATCACTGGGTAGGGATTGGATGACTCACCTCAAGCTGCTGTTGTAGAAAAAACCCTTCTGCAGGCTGCCGAGGGCACACACCACTACTGGCCACCAGAGTCTCACCACTGAAGAGGCCATGGAGGTCTGGCTCGCAGCCATGGCCGCAGCCTGCTGGCAACACATGTACTTAACTCACCACTGGAGTGAGGTGTGTCAGTCTACTTGGGCACCGCTGTCGGCCACTGGAGGCTCACCGATGGATGAGGAGCCATATCCTCCATGGATTCCTTGATTGTGATGCGTCCAGCCAGTAGTGGGGTGCCTGATGACATCTCCTCCACGTGGTTAAACTGACCCTAATGCTTTTTGGATCAACACTCATTATTGGGGGTATTCTGATGATCAGGGGGTGATCAGCTAGCAGTTGCCCTGTAGTTGGGTGTAAAGGAGAGGGCAGAAGTGAGGAAGGGGTAGTGACCAGAGCTCAGTTGGAAGGAGCTCCTCGCCAGGCAGCCGTTTCAGGCACCATCTTGTAATTTCACGCGACATCTTGTAAGCACTGCTTTTGTTCTTGTTTTGCCCACTGCTTCTGTAATTAACACAATGTTCTGCTTTTTTCTTTGCAGGTTGATCATTTAGCAGAAAGGCCGATTACAGATTAGTTGTTTTCCAAGAGCCCATGATGAGCTCCAAAGGAGTGAAGCCATATCAGTGCTCTGAGTGTGGGAAATGTTTCAGTCATAAGTCAAACCTCACATGTCACCACAGAGTTCACACTGGAGAAAAGCCATTCCCATGCTCTGAATGTGGTAAATGCTTTTCACATTCTCAACACCTGCGGATACACCAGAGGAGTCACCCTGGAGAGAAGCCATTCCCATGCTCTGAATGTGGCAAATGCTTTACAGGTAGTCGAGACACACCAAAGGGTTCACACTGGAGAGAGGCCATTCTCATGCTCTGAATGTGGTAAATGCTTTGCACGGCCTGCAAGCCTTCTTATACACCAGAGAAGTCACACCGGAGAGAAGCCATTTCTGTGCACTGAATGTGGCAAATGCTTTGCACGGCCTGAAAACCTTCTTATACACCAGAGGTGTCACGAATGACTTGCCTTCTACCCGTGCCCCTGGTGTCCCTAGGCAACGGGCTCGGGTTCCTCCTGCCCAGCAGCCGCTTATGCCTCGGTTGCCATCCCCAGTGGCGCATGTGTCGTCGAGTAAGGCCTCCCTCCTTGCCCATTGTCACTCAGCTTGTGCTTGCTGGCCTATACAGTCAGCTCATGTCTTCCGGTGGTGCAATACTCAGAATGGCCACCGGAGGCTGTTTAAAAGAACGAAGTCTAGAAGGTGCAGCACTGAGCAGTTTGCCTGGGAAGCTCAGCTGGGGCAATCAGCCCAGAGCTCACCAATCAGACTACAGGGCCAGTGCTCCAATCTGCCGCCAGATCCTATGTGCACCAATCCTAGCCACTGTCTCCCTGTCCAGTCCTGCCGGTTTGCCCACTATAAAGGGATTTCCACTGCAGTGTGTGATGGCCCGTGATAGCGTGCTGCTGGGTGCGAATTGGTGTCTGTTTCCGTCTACGTATCTTGCCGTGTATGACCATCCTTGATTGCTGCCTGGACCGACCTTAGCCTGTTTTCCTGACCACGATTTCTGCCTGCTCCTCTGTACTGCGTACCTGTGATTCCCCGGTGTGACCTTTGGCTCGACTCGACTATTCTTCTGTCTCATCCTCCTGTACCGCGCTTCATTGGACTGATTTGCCGTGTATGACCCCTGCGCGTCTGACCTACCCAGTCTCGTTCCAGGTTCGTCTGCCTTCCCCTGCATAAGTCTGCATCCTTTGTGCTAAGAAGTCCTGGGGGCAACCGTGTCCGGTGAGGCGTGACCAGCGTCCCGGCAAACGGGGGCTTGTCTATAGGCGAAGCTAGCAGTGGAGATTGGGGGTTACAGACTTATTTGGAAGGTGGGCGTCCCTCGGGACCTGACAAGAGGATTCACACAGGAGAAAAGCCATTTTCCTGCCCCGAGTGTAGCAAGTGCTTTAAAGATCGTTCAACCCTGGTTAGACACCAGAGGACCCACATTGGAGAAAAGCCATTGTAATGCCCTGAGTGTAGCAGGTGCTTTACAAATCACACACCGCTGCGTACACACCAGAGGAGTCACCCTGGAGAAAACCCTTTAAATGTCTGCAATGGGAGACGAGCTTTAATCAAAACAATGACCTTATAGGTCACTTAGAGTTCCATGCAGGAGAGAAGTCATATCTATGTCTACAATGTGACAAATGTTTTAAAACTTAGCAAGAATGGAATATTCAGCATAGGATTATCAATAGAGAGGCAGCACTCATGTATTGAATTAAATGAATGTTACCGGCAATGGACACCTCTGGCAAGACACTAAAAAATTTACACTGCCGTGTCTGAAATGTAATAATGTATTACAGAATCTCACACCAGGAGAGGGGATGTTTTGAAAAATAACAAATAAAACAAGCAAACTAAATATGATTTGAAAACAGTTCCTCGGCTTTATATTGTGAACAGGGGGATGTTTTATATCCTGAGAGTGTCGTTCATTATAGAATTAAACTGTTCTTTGTCCTCATTTTGGGTGTTTTATGTAGACTTTGCTAAGATATTTATGTTTTTTCCTTGGCCTACTATATAATAATGATAGATGCACTAATTTAAAGATGAAATAAAATGTTATGTTTTTGGTTCAGCAAGTGATCCAAGAAGTACAAAAAAACAAATAGAATTTTATTATTCTATATATTATTAGAATATTTATTTGTTTCTGTAAACCCCAATAAGTGATGTGTGATGTATCTGATTAAAGTCAGATAGATATAAAACAGTTGTATTGTATGTCCAAACTTCACAACAAGTTGCTTTTAGGCTTCACACTCACACTGTAGTTGGTACAACACTTTAACTCATGACAAAACAAGGTCTGTAAACAAGAAGGTTTCATATATCCTTATGAATTAGATAACGTGAAAAGGAAATGGTATTATATATTATGATGTATTATATGGTTTTATTTCCATGTGTTATATAGCCTTGTTACTTTGTGAATAGCATGGTAACATTAAATGTACATAAAATACTTTCCTAGATTCGTTTACCTTTATTATTCTTGAATATGTTCATGTTCGAATTGATTCTGAATTCTTTGGGAATATTCTTGTTTTGCCTTACCCAGATAAAATACAACTAAAGCTATAGGCCTTGATTCACTAAGAGTTGGAAAAATTCTCATGGTGGTAAAAAATTAAATTCATGAGAATAAAGCCTGAGAATGTCACTGTTAGTGAATCACCTGATAGGAAGACAATGAAAGTCAATGGCACTTTTTTTTTAGTCCTGAGAAACATATTAAACTTTTTATTCCTTTTTAATCTATAGTAAACAGTACCATTCATTTTCATTGTCTTCCTATCTGGTGATTCAGTAAAAGTGAAATTGTCAGCGTCCACTGACAGTCATCTGTTAATTACATTCCATTATCCTTTTCAGCAATATCATAATGTATGATGTCCAAACACTCAGCTATACAGATTTCAGGGAATTAGGGGATTGTAGTTCTATAACCCCTGGAGTAAAGTCTGTTGATAAAGGATGATGCCATAAGCACAGCAAAGTCAAATGGGAGAAATACACAGATTTCAAAGTTCTTGTTGTGAAGGTTGGACATACAATACAACAGTTTTATATCTATCTGACTTTAAACACTCTATGAGCTTCCACATCTGGTTTTGACCCCAAGACCTTATAACAGTACGTTTGGGTTTTTGGCTTAAACATGAAGGGGAAATGGAGACTTCAAACAATATAAAATAGGGGGACAACACCGTAACAAGGTAAAATCAATTATTTTTTGCTAATTGTACCAGGCCAAATGCCATTAAAAGGTAGCTCTAATTGAGATGAATATCTCCAACTGTAGCATTCTCAGGCAAGAGTCTCTTATGTCATGCAGATTACAATCATGGTATCACTCCATTTCTATGTTAATGATGAGAGTCTAGTCTATGGTATTTAACAAAAAGATCCCTGTTATTGTCTCTTCCCTTTCATCATATTGAGGCAATAAAAGCTTGTTGCTTAAAATAGTGAAACAAAGAAAAGATTCAACCACCCAAGATGAGCCAATTACCATAGCCTTTGTGTTGGTAAACTTCATTCAGCCAATCCAAAAGTTCTTCATATCAGAGAGTGTTTGTATAGACAATATTAAGTGAGACAGGGGCCAAGTCACTCTTATGAATCACAGATTAAAGATAACTTCTTAAGGATCCACATATTTCCCCCCATACACGGCCTGCAAGCCTTAATATACACCAGAAGATTCACACAGGAGAGAAGCCATTTTCCTTCCCCGAGTGTATCAAGTGCTTTACAGATCGTTCAACCCTGCTTAGACACCAGAGGACCCACATTGACGAAAATCCATTGTAATGCCCTGAGTGTACAAATCGCACACCACTGTGTACACACCAGAGGAGTCTCCCTGGAGAAAACCCTTTAAATGTCTGCAATGGGAGATGGGCTTTAATCAAAGCAATGACCTTAAAGGTCAGTTGGAGTTTCATGCAGGAGAAAAGCCAAATCTATATCTAGAATGTGACAAATGTTTTAAAACTTTGCAAGAATTGAATATTCATCATAGGATTATCAATAGAGAGAGGATGCACTCATGTATTGAGTGGAATTAATGTTACCGGCAATGGACACCTCCGGCAAGACACCTAAAGATTTACACTGCCGTGTCTGAAATGTAACAATGTATTACAGAATCTCACACCAGGAGAGGGGATGTTTTTGAAAAATAACAAAAAAAACAAGCAAACTAAATATGATTTGACAACAGTTCCGCGGCTTTATATTGTGAACATGGGGATGTTTCATATCCCCAGACTTGCTTTTATTATAGTATTAAAACTGTTCTTTGTCCTCATTTTGGGTGTTTTAAATAGACTTTGCTAAGATGATTCGTTAAGTTGCTTTTAGGCTTCACACTCACACTGTAGTTGGTACAACACTTTAACTCATGACAAAACAAGGTCTGTAAAAAAGAAGATTTCATATACCCTTATGCATTAGATAACGTGAAAAGGAAATGGTAATATATATTATGATATATTATAGGCTTTATTTCCATGTGTTGTATCATTATTATATAGTAGGCCAAGAAAAAAAAATAAATATACAAAATTAAAATCTAACTTTTGAGTAGCCGGGTGATTTAACTCAGAAAAGTAGATCCCAACTAGTTTCTCTTGTGACAATTTTGTCAAAGGATCTACATAGTAATTGAAATGAAATATTTTACATGTTGATATTCATATTTGCATATTCATGTTATCTAATGATACATACCTCTTAGTATTCCTATAGGTCCACCTTTCCTTGTGAGGTTACACCAAGAGGAAACTTCCTAAGCAAACTTCTCAATCCTTATAACTCAAGACAAATTCTTAAAAATCTGAAAAATAAATGATAAATTCATTTGTGATGTATTTCTTTGAGAAATTCGGCGAAGCGCCGAATCAAATTTTTGAGAAGTTCGCTCATCTCTAGATATAAACATTATTTGTTTATATCCACACAAATTTCTCCAGATAAATTTACATTCACGTGAACTACAGGGATTTAAAAAGGTAGTAATTTACAATGGGTGGTAAGTAGCTTTAACCCTTTAAGTGCCAGCCTACCTGGAGTTTTTGTTGCCAGACCATTTTGCACTATTTTGGCTCCACATGTTCGACTGTGAATTTTAATGTGATTTCCAAGGATTTCCCAGGGAATTTATCTATTGTTTTTTTTCAGCAGACTCTGAAACCCCCGTGAGATTCTATAATGTCCTGGGCAATAGTTATGGATGAAAACCCACGCTGTAGGTAAATCTTATCAATTTAATTTAATCTACCTAAAATAAATTTATTCCTGCTCAACGTGTTGCACCTATTATCCCAAGGTAAGTATACTCTCAATATATTCACATCAAACACAGAGCATGCAACTATTAATAAACCGCAATTTTTCCTTAGAACTCCGGCCTTTTATATGGCCGTTGTGGTTACATCAAAGAAAGTTCATCCACACTGCTCAATGCAGTTAAATATGGTGTTATAGTGTGTCTCCTCCTTGTTTTCAATGTCACCACTTCTTATTGCTGTAATTTCATTAATACCCACAAGTTCACAGCATCACCAACGTGCCCGTCACCAATGTTAGGGTACTCTTACCAACTGGTAGGCGGTGTAACACATAGGGTTTTAATTCCTCACGGAATTCCTCCACTTTTTATCCTTCAGCTGGTGGATGGCATGCCACATGTAATTTTAATTCCACAAGGTATTCCTCCTCTATGTGTGCTCCTAATGAGGTGGCTGTGGACTATGCCTAGTTGTTTCAATCCTCTGTTGCTTAAACAATGGGAGAAGTAAAGCAGGAAAGGGGGAAAAAATCTAGTGTAATCCCGTTTTTTTATTTTAAAAGTATGTATCTTTAAAAATGTGCACTCACATTTAAAATTCTTGTTACAAGCATATCTCACTTTAAGCGAGGCTCTCACCCATCTCCTATCACCACGGCCGTTGGTGTAAAGCTGGAAGGTGGGGGGCAATCGCCAAAGGGTCTTTGGATATCCTGCTGAGTTAAAAGGTAGATACCGCTCGCTGCCGTCAACGCGTTTCACTGCCTATGGGCAGCTTTCTCAAGACTCCTTGTCAAGTCTTGAGAAAGCTGCCCATAGGCAGTGAAGCGCGTTGACGGCAGCGAGCGGTATCTACCTTTTGAGAGATGTGAGATGGACCCACATGCTACAATATCGGTAGTCCTTTAGCGGGAGCACTATCGTGAAATTGTGTAATATTAAAAATCCATATAAACATATCTGCTAATGATAGGTGGGGTCACCTAAACACCTGAACTGAATAAAACTCCTTGCTCAAGCTTGTGGTTTATTCTCTCATGGTAGGAATAAAATCCAGATGTGTCAGGTTTGGTATATCAGGGGTGGCAGAACCTGTCACTCTGATTTCCTCTTCCATTAAAATAAAAAAGCAGCCTGTCTGGATATTTCCTGATGCCGGGGGTATAAGTGACCCTCCTCCTGCTATACAGCATATTTATAAGAATTTTTATCATTGGGCCATTTTTAACAATAGTGCTACTTTAAGAGTTCCAGAGTTGACTAAGCAAATCTGCAGATCATGTCACCCCAACACCCATTACATTTATTCAGATGCTGTTTTTTTTTACTGCAGAACATCAATTGTTAGGTGACTACAAGCATTAGCGTTCCCTGACAATCATCTGTTAATTACATTGCATAATTTTTTACAGCAGTATCCTAATGTCCTATTTCCAAACACACAGCTATACAGAATTCAGGAAATTAGGGGATTGTAGTTCTATAACCCCTGGAGTAAAGTCTGTTGATAAAGGATGATGTCATAAGCCCAGCAAAGTCAAATGGGAGAAATACACAGATTTCAATGTTCTTGTTGTGAAGGTTGGACATACAATACAACAGTTTTATATCTATCTGACTTTAATCACTCTATGAGCTTCCACGTGTAGTTTTGACCCCAAGGCCTTATGACAGTACGTTTGGGTTTTTGGCTTAAACATGAAGTGGAAATGGAGACTTCAAACAATATAAAATAGGGGGACAACACCGTAACAAGGTAAAATCAATTTATTTTTGCTAATTGTACCAGGCCAAATGCCATTAAAAGGTGGCTCTAATTGAGAGGAATATCTCCAACTGTAGCATTCTCAGGCATGAGTCTCTTATGTCATGCAGATTACAATCATGGTATCACTCCATTTCTATGTCAATGATGAGAGTCTAGTCTATGGTATTTAACAAAAAGATCCCTGTTATTGTCTCTTCTCTTTCATCATAATGAGGCAATAAAAGCTTGTTGCTTAAAATAGTGAAACAAAGAAAAGATTCAACCACCCAAGATAAGCCAATTACCATAGCATTTGTTTTGGTAAACTTCATTCAGCCAATCCAAAAATTCTTCATATAAGAGAGTGTTTGTATAGACAATATTAAGTGAGACAGGGGCCAAGTCATTCTTATGAATCACAGATTAAAGATAACTTCTTAAGGATCCACATATTTCCCCCCATACACGGCCTGCAAGCCTTAATATACACCAGAGGATTCACACAGGAGAGAAGCCATTTTCTTTCCCTGAGTGTAGCAAGTGTTTTACAGATCGATCAACCCTGCTTAGACACCAGAGGACCCACATTGACGAAAATCCATTGTAATGCCCTGAGAGTACAAATCGCACACCACTGTGTACACACCAGAGGAGTCTCCCTGGAGAAAACCCTTTAAATGTCTGCAATGAGAGATGGACTTTAATCAAAGCAATGACCTTAAAGGCCAGTTGGAGTTTCATGCAGGACAAAAGCCAAATCTCTATTTAGAATGTGACAAATGTTTTAAAACTTAGCAAGAATTGAATATTCATCATAGGATTATAAATAGAGAGAGGATGCACTCATGTATTGAGTGGTATTAATGTTACCGGTAATGGACACCTCTGGCAAGACACCTAAAGATTTACACTGCCGTGTCTGAAATGTAACAATGTATTACAGAATCTCACACCAGAAGAGGGGATGTTTTTTAAAAATAACAAAAAAACAAGCAAACTAAATATGATTTGACAACAGTTCCTCTGCTTTATATTGTGAACAGGGGGATGTTTCATATCCCCAGACTTGCTTTTATTATAGTATTAAAACTGTTCTTTGTCCTCATTTTGGGTGTTTTATTTAGACTTTGCTAAGATGATTCATTAAGTTGTTTTTAGGCTTCACACTCACACTGTAGTTGGTACAACACTTTAACTCATGACAAAACAAGGCCTGTAAAAAAGAAGATTTCATATTCCCTTTTGTATTAGATAACGTGAAAAGGAAATGGTATTATATATTATGATATATTATAGGCTTTATTTCCATTTTTTGTATCATTATTATATAGTAGGCCAAGGAAAAAAAACATAAATACACAAAATTAAAATCTAACTTTTGAGTAGCCGGGTGATTTAACTCAGAAACGTAGATCCCAACTAGTTTCTCTTGTGACAACTTTGTCAAAGGATCTACATAGTAATTGAAATGAAATATTTTACATGTTGATATTCATATTTGCATATTCATGTTATCTAATGATACATACCTCTTAGTATTCCTATAGGTCCACCTTTCCTTGTGAGACTACACCAAGAGGAAACTTCCTAAACAAACTTCTCAATCCTTATAACTCAAGACAAATTCTTAAAAATCTGAAAAAAAATAAATGATAAATTCATTTGTGATGTATTTCTCCTTTGTTATGAAATGACGAGGTCAAATGCATCTGTAAAATTCTCTGACATTGGTCTGTGATGTCAGGTATCGCCTTACACTATATTGAGGTGTTAATGACAATGAGACATTGGGAGCAAGTTGATTGAAATACTGAAACAATGAAACAACTGCCATGAAAAGCCATTTACCATATAATTTGTATTGATGAAATCCATTCAGCCAAACCAAAGCCTCTTCATGTCAGTAAATGTTTGGACAGGCAAAATAAATTGAGGATGGGCTGTCTCTCGTATGAATCACAGGGTTATGATAGGTCCTAAAGTGTCCCCACACCCTCCCATAGCAGATATGTTTCTATACTTTTAATGTCAAGTTATAAACCTTATATTTAACAATTTTTATTTGTGTTGAAATAATTTTGAACACCGCTAATGTGCTTAATATAAAGATAATGTAAAGAACACTTTGCCTAGATAAAGCAGCTGACTAGCTGTATAGACTTTACTGAGCTAAAATCCGGTTCTGCCTTATTGAGGCTTATGTGGGCACACAGTGTCAGTTAGGCAGATCTTAGTTTAATAGATTTATATAACATGGTTTAAATTGATAGGTGAGATGGACCCACATGCTACAATATCGGTAGTCCTTTACCGGGAGCACTACCGTGAAATTGTGTAATATTAAAAATCCATTTTATTCTCTCATGGTAGGAATAAAATCCAGATGCGTCAGGTTTGGTATATCAGGGGTGGCAGAACCTGTCACCCCAATTTCCTCTTCCTTCCATTAAAATAAAAAAGCAGCCTGTCTGGAAATTTCCTGATGCCGGGTGTATAAGTGACCCCTCCTTCTGCTATACAGCATATTTATAAGAGTTTTTATCATTGGGCCATTTTTAGCAATAGTGCTACTTTAAGAGTTCCAGAGTTGACTAAGCAAATCTGCAGATCATGTCACCCCAACACCCATTACATTTATTCAGATGCTGTTTTTTTTACTGCAGAACATCAATTGTTAGGCGACTACAAGCATTAGCGTTCCCTAACATTCATCTGTTAATTACATTGCATAATTTTTTACAGCAGTATCCTAATGTCCTATTTCCAAACACTCAGCTATACAAATTTCAGGGAATTAGGGGATTGTGGTTCTATAACCCCTGGAGTAAAGTCTGTTGAACAAGGATGATGTCATAAGCACAGCAAAGTCAAATGGAAGAAATACACTTATTTCAAAGCTCTTGTTGAACATACAATATGGCAGTTTTATATCTGACTTTTGTCACTCAATGAGCTTTCACATTTAGTTGACCCCAAGACTTTATAACAGTGAGTTATTGGCTTAAACAGGAAGTGGAAATGGAGACTTCAAATCCTATAACATGGGGGGACAATACCTTAACAGTGTAAAAACCTTATTTTGCTACTTCTACCATGCCAAATGCAATTAAGAAGGAGCTCTCATTGAGATGAATATCTGTAACTGTAGCATTCTCGGACATGAGTCTCTTATGTCATGTAGATTACAATCATGGTATCACTCCATTTCTATGTTAATGATGAGAGTCTAGTCTATGGCATTTCACAAGAAGATCCCTGTTATTGTCTCTTCTCTTCCATTATATTGAGGCAATAAAAACTTGTTGCTTCAAACAGTGAAACAAAGAAACGATTCAACCACCCAAGACGAGCCAATTACCATAGCCTTTGTTTTGATAAACTCAATTCAGCCAATCCAGAGCTTCTTCATGTCAGAGAGTGTTTGTATAGACAATATAAAGTGAGGCCAGGCTCAGTCACTCTTATGAATCACAGATTCAAGACAACTTCTAAAGGATCCACATATTTCCCCAAAATACATACAAGGTAGGTGTCTGTTCTATAATTGTGAAGGTATATGTGCTAGCTATTATATTATTTAGATTGAGTTATACTTGTATGCCTGTTGTGCTGTACAGTTTTTGGATGCCGACATTTATATGTTTATATCAATGGAAATCGTTTATGTTCCCGAAATATTTACATTCACATGAACGACGGGAACTAAAAAAGATTGTAGATTTGCAATGGGTGGGAAGTAGCTTAAAATATCTGGGGGTTACTATTTCCAAAAACATTGGTCTACTGTATAAATTAAAGTGCACCTATACTCAGAAAGGTTATGTGGTCACCTTCCTGTGTCCCAAAACAGCCTGTGTTTCTTTTTTTTTTACCATTTGCCTAATTTTGGAAAAACACCAGGATACAAATATGCTATTTAATTCAGTCACAACCACAGCTCAGGAACGGGAAGTACTTCAACCTAACTGTCAGATAATGGCAGTTAGGTTGAAGTGCTCCCCATTCCTGAGCTGTGTGTGCCCTAACTGATTGCATCATCACTGGGTAGGGATTGGATGACTCACCTCAAGCTGCTGTTGTTGTAGAAAAAACCCTACTGCAGGCTGCCGAGGGCGCACACCACCACTGGCCACCAGAGTCTCACCACTGAAGAGGGCATGGAGGTCTAGCTTGCAGACATGGCCGCAGCCTGCTGGCAACACATGCACTTGACTCACCGCTGGAGTGAGGTGTGTCAGTCGACTTGGGCACCGCTGTCGGCCACTGGAGGCTCATCGATGAAACTCAGCTATATCCTCCACGGATTCCTTGATTGCCATGCGTCCAGCCAGTAGTGGGGTGCCTGATGGCATCTCCTCCACGTGGTTAAACTGACGCTAATGCTTTTCAGATCAACACTCTGCTCTGCTCATTATTGGGGGTATTCTGATGATCAGGGGGTGATCAGCTAGTAATTGTCCTGTAGTTGGGTTTAAAGGAGAGGACAGAAGTGAGGAAGGGGAAGTAACCAGAGCTCAGTTGGACGGAGCTCCTCGCCAGGCAGCCGTTTCAGGCACTATCTTGTAATTTCAGGCGCCATCTTGTAAACACTGCTTTTGTTCTTATTTTGTCCACTGCTTCTGTAATTAACACAATGTTCTGTTTTTTCTTTGCAGGTTGATCATTTAGTAGAAAGGCCAAATTAATTACAGGTCAGTTGTTTTCCAACAGCCCATGATGAGCCCCAAAGGAGTAAAGCCATATCAGTGCTCTGAGTGTGGGAAATGTTTCAGTCATAAGTCAAACCTCACACGTCACCACAGAGTTCACACTGGAGAGAAGCCATTCCCATGCTCTGAATGTGGTAAATGCTTTACACAGTCTCAACACCTGCAGATACACCAGAGGAGTCACACTGGAGAGAAGCCATACTCATGCTCTGAATGTGGCAAATGCTTTAAAAGTAGTTTAGAATTGCTTACACACCAAAGGATTCACACTGGAGAAAAGCCATTCTCATGTTCTGAATGTGGCAAATGCTTTGCACAGCCTGCAAGCCTTCTTATACACCAGAGGAGTCACACTGGAGAGAAGCCATATTCATGCCCTGAGTGTAGCAAGTGCTTTACCCATAGTTCAAACCTGAAAAAACATCAGAGAACCCACAATGGACAGAGGCCATTCCCGTGCTCTGAATGTGGCAAATACTTTACACAGCGTACACGCCTGCTAGCACACCAGAAGGTTCACTTTAATGGGCTTTAATCAAAACAATGACCTTAAAGGTCAGTTGGAGTTTCATGCAGGAGAAAATCCAAATCTATATCTAAAATGTGACAAATTTTTAAAACTTAGCAAGAATTGAATATTCATCATAGGATTATCAATAGAGAGAGGCCGCACTCACGTAATGAATGAAATTAATGTTACCGGCAATGGACAACTCTGGCAAGACACCTAAAGATTTACACTGCCGTGTCTGAAATGTAACAATGTATCACAGAATCTCACACCAGGAGAGAGGATGTTTTTGATAAATAACAAATAAAACAAGCACTAAATATAATTTGATAACAGTTCCTCAGATTTATATTGTGTACAGGGGATGTTTCATATTCCCAGACTGGCTTTTATTATAGAATTAAAACTGTTCTTTGTCCTCATTTTGGATGTTTTAAATAGAATTTGCTAAGATTCTTCAATAAGTTGCTTTTAGGCTTCACACTCACACTGTAGTTGGTACAACACTTTAACTCATGACAAAACAAGGTCTGTAAAAAAGAAGGTTTCATATACCCTTATGTATTAGATAATGTGAAAAGGAAATGGTATTATATATTATGATGTATTATATGGCTTTATTTCCATGTGTTGTATAGCTTTGTTACTTTATGAATAGCATGGTAACATGAAATTTAAATAAAATACTTTCCTAGATTCTTTTACCTTTAGTATTTCTTGAATATGTCCATGTTCTAATTTATTCTGAATTCTTTAGAAATATTCTTGTTTTGCCTTACCCAGATAAAATACCATTAAATTCAATAGGCCTTGATTCACTAAGAGATGGAAAAATCCTCATGGTGGTAAAAAATTCAGAGATTCATGAAAAAAAAGACTGAGGAAATCACCAGATAGGAAGACAAAGAAAGTAAATGGCACTTTTTTTTACTCCTGAGAAACATATTAATCTTTTTATTCATTTTTAATCTATAGTAAACAGTGCCATTCATTTTCATTGTCTTCCTATCTGGCGATTCAGTAAAAGTGAAATTCTCATTCTTTTTTCTCATAGAGTGATTATTTTACTACCATGAGAATTTTTTTTCAACTCTTACTGAATCAAGGCCTATGGTGAAAAGTTCTGGCTACTGAAAGCAACTAAATTCCATTCAGCTAATCCAGAACTTTTTCATGTCAGAGAGTGTTTGTATAGACAATATGAAGTGAGGCCATTCTCAGTCACGATCAGGGTTGCTATTGGCAATGACAACCCTGGAATATCCCTTAAGGTGAAGTACTATACAGTTTATTGTATTGAAAAATATCCAACACAAATGCTATTTTTCACAATTTGTACCTTTTTTTAAAATAAAAAAAATAAAATCCCTGTTCCATTCCTTCCCAGGAGACAGTCCCAGGCTGAAAAGAGCATGTAAGGCCCAGAGGGACACCTGTCTTCTAGGTGAGTCTACAACCTCCAATCTCTGCTGCTAGCTTCACCTATAGTCAAGTCCCTGTTTGCCGGGACGCTTTATATGCCTCACAGGACAAATGGAGGCTTATCGCAGGCATGTTCATATTCACTCACTGCCCATTTTTTTCAACCACTGCCCAATTTTTCTGCTGGAAGTTTGTTCCTGGCATCTACTACTCTTTCTGTAAAATAATAATTTCTAACATTGCTCCTGATCTTCCCTCCAACTAGCTTCAGGTTGGGCCCCCTTGTTCTATCATTATGTTAGGCTTCACACTCACACTGTAGTTGGTACAACACTTTAACTCATGACAAAACAAGGCTTGTAAAAAAGAAGGTTTCATATAGCCTTATGTATTAGATAACGTGAAAAGGAAATGGTATTATATATTATGATATATTATAGGCTTTATTTCCATGTGTTGTATCATTATTATATAGTAGGCCAAGGAAAAAAACATAAATATACAAAATTAAAATCTAACTTTTGAGTAGCCGGGTGATTTAACTCGGAAACGTAGATCCCAACTAGTTTCTCTTGTGACAACTTTGTCAAAGGATCTACATAGTAATTGAAATGAAATATTTTACATGTTGATATTCATATTTGCATATTCATGTTATCTAATAATACATACCTCTTAGTATTCCTATAGGTCCACCTTTCCTTGTGACATTACATCAAGAGGAAACTTCCTAAGCAAACTTCTCAATCCTTATAACTCAAGACAAATTCTTAAAAATCTGAAAAAATAAATGATAAAATCATTTGTGATGTATTTCTCCTTTGTTATGAAATGATGAGGTCAAATGCATCTGTAAAATTCTCTGACATTGGTCTGTGATGTCAGGTATCGCCTTACACTATATTGAGGTGTTAATGACAATGAGACATTGGGAGCAAGTTGAGTGAAAAAGTGAAACAATGAAACAACTGCCATGAAAAGCCATTTACCATATAATTTGTATTGATGAAATCCATTCAGCCAAACCAAAGCCTCTTCATGTCAGTAAATGTTTGGACAGGCAAAATAAAGTGAGGATGGGCTGTCTCACATATGAATCACAGGGTTATGATAGGTCCTAAAGTGTCCCCACACCCTCCCATAACAGATACGTTTCTATACTTTTAATGTCAAGTTATAAACCTTATATTTAACAATTTTTATTTGTGTTGAAATAATTTTGAACACCGCTAATGTGCTTAATATAAAGATAATGTAAAGAACACTTTGCCTAGATAAAGCAGCTGACTAGCTGTATAGACTTTACTGAGCTAAAATCTGGTTCTGCCTTATTGAGGCGTATGTGGGCACACAGTGTCAGTTAGGCAGATCTTAGTTTAATAGATTTATATAACATGGTTTAAATTGATAGGTGAGATGGACCCACATGCTACAATATCGGTAGTCCTTTACCGGGAGCACTACCGTGAAATTGTGTAATATTAAAAATCCATATAAACATATCTGCTAATGATCGGTGGGGTCACCTAAACACCTGAACTGAATAAAACTCCTTGTTCAAGCTTGTGGTTTATTCTCTCATGGTAGGAATAAAATCCAGATGCGTCAGGTTTGGTATATCAGGGGTTGCAGAACCTGTCACCCTGATTTCCTCTTTCTTCCATTAAAATAAAAAAGCAGCCTGTCTGGATATTTCCTGATGCCGGGTGTATAAGTGACCCCTCCGTCTGCTATACAGCATATTTATAAGAATTTTTATCATTGGGCCATTTTTAGCAATAGTGCTACTTTAAGAGTTCCAGAGTTGACTAAGCAAATCTGCAGATCGTGTCACCCCAACACCCATTACATTTATTCAGATGCTGTTTTTTTTACTGCAGAACATCAATTGTTAGGCGACTACAAGCATTAGAGTTCCCTGACTTTCATCTGTTGCATAATTTTTTACAGCAGTATCCTAATGTCCTATTTCCAAACACTCAGCTATACAGATTTCAGGGAATTAGGGGATTGTAGTTCTATAACCCCTGGAGTAAAGTCTGTTGGACAAGGATGATGTCATAAGCACAGCAAAGTCAAATGGGAGAAATACACTCATTGCAAAGCTCTTGTTGAACATACAATACAACAGTTTTATATCTGACTTTTGTCACTCAATGAGCTTTCACATTAAGTTGACCCCAAGACTTTATAACAGTGAGTTTGAGTTATTGGCTAAACATGAAGTGGAAATGGAGACTTCAAATCCTATAACATGGGGGGACAATACCTTAACAGTGTAAAAACCTTATTCTGCTACTTCTACCATGCCAAATGCAATTAAGAAGGAGCTCTCATTGAGATGAATATCTGTAACTGTAGCATTCTCGGGCATGAGTGTCTTATGTCATGTAGATTACAATCATGGTATCACTCCATTTCTATGTTAATGATGAGAGTCTAGTCTATGGCATTTCACAAGAAGATCCCTGTTATTGTCTCTTCTCTTCCATTATATTGAGGCAATAAAAACTTGTTGCTTCAAACAGTGAAACAAAGAAACGATTCAACCACCCAAGACGAGCCAATTACCATAGCCTTTGTTTTGATAAACTCAATTCAGCCAATCCAGAGCTTCTTCATGTCAGAGAGTGTTTGTATAGACAATATAAAGTGAGGCCAGGCTCAGTCACTCTTATGAATCACAGATTCAAGACAACTTCTTAAAGTGGACCAACACCCACCCGTGATCGGCCCGGGAATCTATAAGATTCCCAGGCCGATCACCTCCCTCCCCGCGGGACATCCGAGATCGGGATGTCCCGCGGGGTGAAACCCCCCCAAACCCCCCAAACTCCTTACCTTAGTTTCGGCGGCGGCCGGCCGCCGCCGCCTCCCTCGCGCCCCTCTAGTCGTGCGCGCGCCCGCGCCGGCCGTCTGTGAATGGCCGGCGCGGGCACGCGCGCGTCAACAGGGACGCGCGGGAGGCGGCGGCGGAGGAGCCGCTTGTCCGCGGCTTGTCCGTCGCCGCTGACAGAGGTGAGTTCGGGGGGTTCGGGGGGGTTTCACACAGCGGGGCACCCCGATCGGGGGTGCCCCACCGAAGTGGACCAAGACCCAGGATAGTCAAAATCCTGGGTGTTGGTCCACTTTAAGGATCCACATATTTCCCCAAAATACATACAAGGTAGGTGTCTGTTCTATAATTGTGAAGGTATATGTGCTAGCTATTATATTATTTAGATTGAGTTATACTTGTATGCCTGTTGTGCTGTACAGTTTTTGGATGCCGACATTTATATGTTTATATCAATGGAAATCGTTTATGTTCCCGAAATATTTACATTCACATGAACGACGGGAACTAAAAAAGATTGTAGATTTGCAATGGGTGGGAAGTAGCTTAAAATATCTGGGGGTTACTATTTCCAAAAACATTGGTCTACTGTATAAATTAAAGTGCACCTATACTCAGAAAGGTTATGTGGTCACCTTCCTGTGTCCCAAAACAGCCTGTGTTTCTTTTTTTTTTACCATTTGCCTAATTTTGAAAAAACACCAGGATACAAATATGCTATTTAATTCAGTCACAACCACAGCTCAGGAACGGGAAGTACTTCAACCTAACTGTCAGATAATGGCAGTTAGGTTGAAGTGCTCCCCATTCCTGAGCTGTGTGTGCCCTAACTGATTGCATCATCACTGGGTAGGGATTGGATGACTCACCTCAAGCTGCTGTTGTTGTAGAAAAAACCCTACTGCAGGCTGCCGAGGGCGCACACCACCACTGGCCACCAGAGTCTCACCACTGAAGAGGGCATGGAGGTCTGGCTTGCAGACATGGCCGCAGCCTGCTGGCAACACATGCACTTGACTCACCGCTGGAGTGAGGTGTGTCAGTCGACTTGGGCACCGCTGTCGGCCACTGGAGGCTCATCGATGAAACTCAGCTATATCCTCCACGGATTCCTTGATTGCCATGCGTCCAGCCAGTAGTGGGGTGCCTGATGGCATCTCCTCCACGTGGTTAAACTGACGCTAATGCTTTTCAGATCAACACTCTGCTCTGCTCATTATTGGGGGTATTCTGATGATCAGGGGGTGATCAGCTAGTAATTGTCCTGTAGTTGGGTTTAAAGGAGAGGACAGAAGTGAGGAAGGGGTAGTAACCAGAGCTCAGTTGGACGGAGCTCCTCGCCAGGCAGCCGTTTCAGGCACTATCTTGTAATTTCAGGCGCCATCTTGTAAACACTGCTTTTGTTCTTATTTTGTCCACTGCTTCTGTAATTAACACAATGTTCTGTTTTTTCTTTGCAGGTTGATCATTTAGTAGAAAGGCCAAATTAATTACAGGTCAGTTGTTTTCCAACAGCCCATGATGAGCCCCAAAGGAGTAAAGCCATATCAGTGCTCTGAGTGTGGGAAATGTTTCAGTCATAAGTCAAACCTCACACGTCACCACAGAGTTCCCACTGGAGAGAAGCCATTCCCATGCTCTGAATGTGGTAAATGCTTTACACAGTCTCAACACCTGCAGATACACCAGAGGAGTCACACTGGAGAGAAGCCATACTCATGCTCTGAATGTGGCAAATGCTTTAAAAGTAGTTTAGAATTGCTTACACACCAAAGGATTCACACTGGAGAAAAGCCATTCTCATGTTCTGAATGTGGCAAATGCTTTGCACAGCCTGCAAGCCTTCTTATACACCAGAGGAGTCACACTGGAGAGAAGCCATATTCATGCCCTGAGTGTAACAAGTGCTTTACCCATAGTTCAAACCTGAAAAAACATCAGAGAACCCACAATGGACAGAGGCCATTCCCGTGCTCTGAATGTGGCAAATACTTTACACAGCGTACACACCTGCTAGCACACCAGAAGGTTCACTTTAATGGGCTTTAATCAAAACAATGACCTTAAAGGTCAGTTGGAGTTTCATGCAGGAGAAAATCCAAATCTATATCTAAAATGTGACAAATGTTTTAAAACTTAGCAAGAATTGAATATTCATCATAGGATTATCAATAGAGAGGCTGCACTCATGTAATGAATGAAATTAATGTTCCCGGCAATGGACACCTCTGGCAAGACACCTAAAGATTTACACTGCCGTGTCTGAAATGTAAAAATGTATCACAGAATCTCACACCAGGCGAGGGGATGTTTTTTATAAATAACAAAAAAACAAGCACTAAATATAATTTGATAACAGTTCCTCAGATTTATATTGTGTACAGGGGATGTTTCATATTCCCAGACTGGCTTTTATTATAGTATTAAAACTGTTCTTTGTCCTCATTTTGGGTGTTTTAAATAGAATTTGCTAAGATTCTTCAATAAGTTGCTTTTAGGCTTCACACTCACACTGTAGTTGGTACAACACTTTAACTCATGACAAAACAAGGTCTGTAAAAAAGAAGGTTTCATATACCCTTATGTATTGGATAATGTGAAAAGGAAATGGTATTATATATTATGATGTATTATATGGCTTTATTTCCATGTGTTGTATAGCTTTGTTACTTTATGAATAGCATGGTAACATGAAATTTAAATAAAATACTTTCCTAGATTCTTTTACCTTTAGTATTTCTTGAATATGTCCATGTTCTAATTTATTCTGAATTCTTTAGAAATATTCTTGTTTTGCCTTACCCAGATAAAATACCATTAAATTCAATAGGCCTTGATTCACTAAGAGATGGAAAAATCCTCATGGTGGTAAAAAATTCAGAGATTCATGAAAAAAAAGACTGAGGAAATCACCAGATAGGAAGACAAAGAAAGTAAATGGCACTTTTTTTTACTCCTGAGAAACATATTAATCTTTTTATTCATTTTTAATCTATAGTAAACAGTGCCATTCATTTTCATTGTCTTCCTATCTGGCGATTCAGTAAAAGTGAAATTCTCATTCTTTTTTCTCATAGAGTGATTATTTTACTACCATGAGAATTTTTTTTCAACTCTTACTGAATCAAGGCCTATGGTGAAAAGTTCTGGCTACTGAAAGCAACTAAATTCCATTCAGCCAATCCAGAACTTTTTCATGTCAGAGAGTGTTTGTATAGACAATATGAAGTGAGGCCATTCTCAGTCACGATCAGGGTTGCTATTGGCAATGACAACCCTGGAATATCCCTTAAGGTGAAGTACTATACAGTTTATTGTATTGAAAAATATCCAACACAAATGCTATTTTTCACAATTTGTACCTTTTTTTAAAATAAAAAAAAATAAAATCCCTGTTCCATTCCTGCCCAGGAGACAGTCCCAGGCTGAAAAGAGCATGTAAGGCCCAGAGGGACACCTGTCTTCTAGGTGAGTCTACAACCTCCCATCTCTGCTGCTAGCTTCACCTATAGTCAAGTCCCTGTTTGCCGGGACGCTTTATATGCCTCACAGGACAAATGGAGGCTTATCGCAGGCATGTTCATATTCACTCACTGCCCATTTTTTTCAACCACTGCCCAATTTTTCTGCTGGAAGTTTGTTCCTGGCATCTACTACTCTTTCTGTAAAATAATAATTTCTAACATTGCTCCTGATCTTCCCTCCAACTAGCTTCAGGTTGGGCCCCCTTGTTCTATCATTATGTTAGGCTTCACACTCACACTGTAGTTGGTACAACACTTTAACTCATGACAAAAAAAGGCTTGTAAAAAAGAATGTTTCATATATCCTTATGTATTAGATAACGTGAAAAGGAAATGGTATTATATATTATGATATATTATAGGCTTTATTTCCATGTGTTGTATCATTATTATATAGTAGGCCAAGGAAAAAAACATAAATATACAAAATTAAAATCTAACTTTTGAGTAGCCGGGTGATTTAACTCGGAAACGTAGATCCCAACTAGTTTCTCTTGTGACAACTTTGTCAAAGGATCTACATAGTAATTGAAATGAAATATTTTACATGTTGATATTCATATTTGCATATTCATGTTATCTAATGATACATACCTCTTAGTATTCCTATAGGTCCACCTTTCCTTGTGAGGTTACACCAAGAGGAAACTTCCTAAGCAAACGTCTCAATCCTTATAACTCAAGACAAATTCTTAAAAATCTGAAAAATAAATGATAAATTCATTTGTGATGTATTTCTCCTTTGTTATGAAATGAAATGATGAGGTCAAATGCATCTGTAAAATTCTCTGACATTGGTCTGTGATGTCAGGTATCGCCTTACACTATATTGAGGTGTTAATGACAATGAGACATTGGGAGCAAGTTGAGTGAAAAAGTGAAACAATGAAACAACTGCCATGAAAAGCCATTTACCATATAATTTGTATTGATGAAATCAATTCAGCCAAACCAAAGCCTCTTCATGTCAGTAAATGTTTGGACAGGCAAAATAAAGTGAGGATGGGCTGTCTCACATATGAATCACAGGGTTATGATAGGTCCTAAAGTGTCCCCACACCCTCCCATAACAGATACGTTTCTATACTTTTAATGTCAAGTTATAAACCTTATATTTAACAATTTTTATTTGTGTTGAAATAATTTTGAACACCGCTAATGTGCTTAATATAAAGATAATGTAAAGAACACTTTGCCTAGATAAAGCAGCTGACTAGCTGTATAGACTTTACTGAGCTAAAATCCGGTTCTGCCTTATTGAGGCGTATGTGGGCACACAGTGTCAGTTAGGCAGATCTTAGTTTAATAGATTTATATAACATGGTTTAAATTGATAGGTGAGATGGACCCACATGCTACAATATCGGTAGTCCTTTACCGGGAGCACTACCGTGAAATTGTGTAATATTAAAAATCCATATAAACATATCTGCTAATGATCGGTGGGGTCACCTAAACACCTGAACTGAATAAAACTCCTTGTTCAAGCTTGTGGTTTATTCTCTCATGGTAGGAATAAAATCCAGATGCGTCAGGTTTGGTATATCAGGGGTTGCAGAACCTGTCACCCTGATTTCCTCTTTCTTCCATTAAAATAAAAAAGCAGCCTGTCTGGATATTTCCTGATGCCGGGTGTATAAGTGACCCCTCCGTCTGCTATACAGCATATTTATAAGAATTTTTATCATTGGGCCATTTTTAGCAATAGTGCTACTTTAAGAGTTCCAGAGTTGACTAAGCAAATCTGCAGATCATGTCACCCCAACACCCATTACATTTATTCAGATGCTGGTTTTTTTTACTGCAGAACATCAATTGTTAGGCGACTACAAGCATTAGAGTTCCCTGACTTTCATCTGTTGCATAATTTTTTACAGCAGTATCCTAATGTCCTATTTCCAAACACTCAGCTATACAGATTTCAGGGAATTAGGGGATTGTAGTTCTATAACCCCTGGAGTAAAGTCTGTTGGACAAGGATGATGTCATAAGCACAGCAAAGTCAAATGGGAGAAATACACTTATTGCAAAGCTCTTGTTGAACATACAATACAACAGTTTTATATCTGACTTTTGTCACTCAATGAGCTTTCACATTAAGTTGACCCCAAGACTTTATAACAGTGAGTTTGAGTTATTGGCTAAACATGAAGTGGAAATGGAGACTTCAAATCCTATAACATGGGGGGACAATACCTTAACAGTGTAAAAACCTTATTCTGCTACTTCTACCATGCCAAATGCAATTAAGAAGGAGCTCTCATTGAGGTGAATATCTGCAACTGTAGCATTCTCGGGCATGAGTGTCTTATGTCATGTAGATTACAATCATGGTATCACTCCATTTCTATGTTAATGATGAGAGTCTAGTCTATGGCATTTCACAAGAAGATCCCTGTTATTGTCTCTTCTCTTCCATTATATTGAGGCAATAAAAACTTGTTGCTTCAAACAGTGAAACAAAGAAACAATTCAACCACCCAAGACGAGCCAATTACCATAGACTTTGTTTTGATAAACTCAATTCAGCCAATCCAGAGCTTCTTCATGTCAGAGAGTGTTTGTATGTACAATATAAAGTGAGGCCGGGCTCAGTCACTCTTATGAATCACAGATTCAAGACAACTTCTTAAGGATCCACATATTTCCCCAAAATACATACAAGGTAGGTGTCTATTCTATAATTGTGAAGGTATATGTGCTAGCTATTATATTATTTAGATTGAGTTATACTTGTATGCCTGTTGTGCTGTACAGTTTTTGGATGCCGACATTTATATGTTTATATCAATGGAAATCGTTTATGTTCCCGAAATATTTACATTCACATGAACGACGGGAACTAAAAAAGATTGTAGATTTGCAATGGGTGGGAAGTAGCTTAAAATATCTGGGGGTTACTATTTCCAAAAACATTGGTCTACTGTATAAATTAAAGTGCACCTATACTCAGAAAGGTTATGTGGTCACCTTCCTGTGTCCCAAAACAGCCTGTGTTTCTTTTTTTTTTACCATTTGCCTAATTTTGAAAAAACACCAGGATACAAATATGCTATTTAATTCAGTCACAACCACAGCTCAGGAACGGGAAGTACTTCAACCTAACTGTCAGATAATGGCAGTTAGGTTGAAGTGCTCCCCATTCCTGAGCTGTGTGTGCCCTAACTGATTGCATCATCACTGGGTAGGGATTGGATGACTCACCTCAAGCTGCTGTTGTTGTAGAAAAAACCCTACTGCAGGCTGCCGAGGGCGCACACCACCACTGGCCACCAGAGTCTCACCACTGAAGAGGGCATGGAGGTCTGGCTTGCAGACATGGCCGCAGCCTGCTGGCAACACATGCACTTGACTCACCGCTGGAGTGAGGTGTGTCAGTCGACTTGGGCACCGCTGTCGGCCACTGGAGGCTCATCGATGAAACTCAGCTATATCCTCCACGGATTCCTTGATTGCCATGCGTCCAGCCAGTAGTGGGGTGCCTGATGGCATCTCCTCCACGTGGTTAAACTGACGCTAATGCTTTTCAGATCAACACTCTGCTCTGCTCATTATTGGGGGTATTCTGATGATCAGGGGGTGATCAGCTAGTAATTGTCCTGTAGTTGGGTTTAAAGGAGAGGACAGAAGTGAGGAAGGGGTAGTAACCAGAGCTCAGTTGGACGGAGCTCCTCGCCAGGCAGCCGTTTCAGGCACTATCTTGTAATTTCAGGCGCCATCTTGTAAACACTGCTTTTGTTCTTATTTTGTCCACTGCTTCTGTAATTAACACAATGTTCTGTTTTTTCTTTGCAGGTTGATCATTTAGTAGAAAGGCCAAATTAATTACAGGTCAGTTGTTTTCCAACAGCCCATGATGAGCCCCAAAGGAGTAAAGCCATATCAGTGCTCTGAGTGTGGGAAATGTTTCAGTCATAAGTCAAACCTCACACGTCACCACAGAGTTCACACTGGAGAGAAGCCATTCCCATGCTCTGAATGTGGTAAATGCTTTACACAGTCTCAACACCTGCAGATACACCAGAGGAGTCACACTGGAGAGAAGCCATACTCATGCTCTGAATGTGGCAAATGCTTTAAAAGTAGTTTAGAATTGCTTACACACCAAAGGATTCACACTGGAGAAAAGCCATTCTCATGTTCTGAATGTGGCAAATGCTTTGCACAGCCTGCAAGCCTTCTTATACACCAGAGGAGTCACACTGGAGAGAAGCCATATTCATGCCCTGAGTGTAGCAAGTGCTTTACCCATAGTTCAAACCTGAAAAAACATCAGAGAACCCACAATGGACAGAGGCCATTCCCGTGCTCTGAATGTGGCAAATACTTTACACAGCGTACACACCTGCTAGCACACCAGAAGGTTCACTTTAATGGGCTTTAATCAAAACAATGACCTTAAAGGTCAGTTGGAGTTTCATGCAGGAGAAAATCCAAATCTATATCTAAAATGTGACAAATGTTTTAAAACTTAGCAAGAATTGAATATTCATCATAGGATTATCAATAGAGAGGCCGCACTCATGTAATGAATGAAATTAATGTTCCCGGCAATGGACACCTCTGGCAAGACACCTAAAGATTTACACTGCCGTGTCTGAAATGTAAAAATGTATCACAGAATCTCACACCAGGCGAGGGGATGTTTTTTATAAATAACAAAAAAACAAGCACTAAATATAATTTGATAACAGTTCCTCAGATTTATATTGTGTACAGGGGATGTTTCATATTCCCAGACTGGCTTTTATTATAGTATTAAAACTGTTCTTTGTCCTCATTTTGGGTGTTTTAAATAGAATTTGCTAAGATTCTTCAATAAGTTGCTTTTAGGCTTCACACTCACACTGTAGTTGGTACAACACTTTAACTCATGACAAAACAAGGTCTGTAAAAAAGAAGGTTTCATATACCCTTATGTATTAGATAATGTGAAAAGGAAATGGTATTATATATTATGATGTATTATATGGCTTTATTTCCATGTGTTGTATAGCTTTGTTACTTTATGAATAGCATGGTAACATGAAATTTAAATAAAATACTTTCCTAGATTCTTTTACCTTTAGTATTTCTTGAATATGTCCATGTTCTAATTTATTCTGAATTCTTTAGAAATATTCTTGTTTTGCCTTACCCAGATAAAATACCATTAAATTCAATAGGCCTTGATTCACTAAGAGATGGAAAAATCCTCATGGTGGTAAAAAATTCAGAGATTCATGAAAAAAAAGACTGAGGAAATCACCAGATAGGAAGACAAAGAAAGTAAATGGCACTTTTTTTTACTCCTGAGAAACATATTAATCTTTTTATTCATTTTTAATCTATAGTAAACAGTGCCATTCATTTTCATTGTCTTCCTATCTGGCGATTCAGTAAAAGTGAAATTCTCATTCTTTTTTCTCATAGAGTGATTATTTTACTACCATGAGAATTTTTTTTCAACTCTTACTGAATCAAGGCCTATGGTGAAAAGTTCTGGCTACTGAAAGCAACTAAATTCCATTCAGCCAATCCAGAACTTTTTCATGTCAGAGAGTGTTTGTATAGACAATATGAAGTGAGGCCATTCTCAGTCACGATCAGGGTTGCTATTGGCAATGACAACCCTGGAATATCCCTTAAGGTGAAGTACTATACAGTTTATTGTATTGAAAAATATCCAACACAAATGCTATTTTTCACAATTTGTACCTTTTTTTAAAATAAAAAAAAATAAAATCCCTGTTCCATTCCTGCCCAGGAGACAGTCCCAGGCTGAAAAGAGCATGTAAGGCCCAGAGGGACACCTGTCTTCTAGGTGAGTCTACAACCTCCCATCTCTGCTGCTAGCTTCACCTATAGTCAAGTCCCTGTTTGCCGGGACGCTTTATATGCCTCACAGGACAAATGGAGGCTTATCGCAGGCATGTTCATATTCACTCACTGCCCATTTTTTTCAACCACTGCCCAATTTTTCTGCTGGAAGTTTGTTCCTGGCATCTACTACTCTTTCTGTAAAATAATAATTTCTAACATTGCTCCTGATCTTCCCTCCAACTAGCTTCAGGTTGGGCCCCCTTGTTCTATCATTATGTTAGGCTTCACACTCACACTGTAGTTGGTACAACACTTTAACTCATGACAAAAAAAGGCTTGTAAAAAAGAATGTTTCATATATCCTTATGTATTAGATAACGTGAAAAGGAAATGGTATTATATATTATGATATATTATAGGCTTTATTTCCATGTGTTGTATCATTATTATATAGTAGGCCAAGGAAAAAAACATAAATATACAAAATTAAAATCTAACTTTTGAGTAGCCGGGTGATTTAACTCGGAAACGTAGATCCCAACTAGTTTCTCTTGTGACAACTTTGTCAAAGGATCTACATAGTAATTGAAATGAAATATTTTACATGTTGATATTCATATTTGCATATTCATGTTATCTAATGATACATACCTCTTAGTATTCCTATAGGTCCACCTTTCCTTGTGAGGTTACACCAAGAGGAAACTTCCTAAGCAAACGTCTCAATCCTTATAACTCAAGACAAATTCTTAAAAATCTGAAAAATAAATGATAAATTCATTTGTGATGTATTTCTCCTTTGTTATGAAATGAAATGATGAGGTCAAATGCATCTGTAAAATTCTCTGACATTGGTCTGTGATGTCAGGTATCGCCTTACACTATATTGAGGTGTTAATGACAATGAGACATTGGGAGCAAGTTGAGTGAAAAAGTGAAACAATGAAACAACTGCCATGAAAAGCCATTTACCATATAATTTGTATTGATGAAATCAATTCAGCCAAACCAAAGCCTCTTCATGTCAGTAAATGTTTGGACAGGCAAAATAAAGTGAGGATGGGCTGTCTCACATATGAATCACAGGGTTATGATAGGTCCTAAAGTGTCCCCACACCCTCCCATAACAGATACTTTTCTATACTTTTAATGTCAAGTTATAAACCTTATATTTAACAATTTTTATTTGTGTTGAAATAATTTTGAACACCGCTAATGTGCTTAATATAAAGATAATGTAAAGAACACTTTACCTAGATAAAGCAGCTGACTAGCTGTATAGACTTTACTGAGCTAAAATCCGGTTCTGCCTTATTGAGGCGTATGTGGGCACACAGTGTCAGTTAGGCAGATCTTAGTTTAATAGATTTATATAACATGGTTTAAATTGATAGGTGAGATGGACCCACATGCTACAATATCGGTAGTCCTTTACCGGGAGCACTACCGTGAAATTGTGTAATATTAAAAATCCATATAAACATATCTGCTAATGATCGGTGGGGTCACCTAAACACCTGAACTGAATAAAACTCCTTGTTCAAGCTTGTGGTTTATTCTCTCATGGTAGGAATAAAATCCAGATGCGTCAGGTTTGGTATATCAGGGGTTGCAGAACCTGTCACCCTGATTTCCTCTTTCTTCCATTAAAATAAAAAAGCAGCCTGTCTGGATATTTCCTGATGCCGGGTGTATAAGTGACCCCTCCGTCTGCTATACAGCATATTTATAAGAATTTTTATCATTGGGCCATTTTTAGCAATAGTGCTACTTTAAGAGTTCCAGAGTTGACTAAGCAAATCTGCAGATCATGTCACCCCAACACCCATTACATTTATTCAGATGCTGTTTTTTTTTACTGCAGAACATCAATTGTTAGGCGACTACAAGCATTAGAGTTCCCTGACTTTCATCTGTTGCATAATTTTTTACAGCAGTATCCTAATGTCCTATTTCCAAACACTCAGCTATACAGATTTCAGGGAATTAGGGGATTGTAGTTCTATAACCCCTGGAGTAAAGTCTGTTGGACAAGGATGATGTCATAAGCACAGCAAAGTCAAATGGGAGAAATACACTTATTGCAAAGCTCTTGTTGAACATACAATACAACAGTTTTATATCTGACTTTTGTCACTCAATGAGCTTTCACATTAAGTTGACCCCAAGACTTTATAACAGTGAGTTTGAGTTATTGGCTAAACATGAAGTGGAAATGGAGACTTCAAATCCTATAACATGGGGGGACAATACCTTAACAGTGTAAAAACCTTATTCTGCTACTTCTACCATGCCAAATGCAATTAAGAAGGAGCTCTCATTGAGATGAATATCTGCAACTGTAGCATTCTCGGGCATGAGTGTCTTATGTCATGTAGATTACAATCATGGTATCACTCCATTTCTATGTTAATGATGAGAGTCTAGTCTATGGCATTTCACAAGAAGATCCCTGTTATTGTCTCTTCTCTTCCATTATATTGAGGCAATAAAAACTTGTTGCTTCAAACAGTGAAACAAAGAAACAATTCAACCACCCAAGACGAGCCAATTACCATAGACTTTGTTTTGATAAACTCAATTCAGCCAATCCAGAGCTTCTTCATGTCAGAGAGTGTTTGTATGTACAATATAAAGTGAGGCCGGGCTCAGTCACTCTTATGAATCACAGATTCAAGACAACTTCTTAAGGATCCACATATTTCCCCAAAATACATACAAGGTAGGTGTCTATTCTATAATTGTGAAGGTATATGTGCTAGCTATTATATTATTTAGATTGAGTTATACTTGTATGCCTGTTGTGCTGTACAGTTTTTGGATGCCGACATTTATATGTTTATATCAATGGAAATCGTTTATGTTCCCGAAATATTTACATTCACATGAACGACGGGAACTAAAAAAGATTGTAGATTTGCAATGGGTGGGAAGTAGCTTAAAATATCTGGGGGTTACTATTTCCAAAAACATTGGTCTACTGTATAAATTAAAGTGCACCTATACTCAGAAAGGTTATGTGGTCACCTTCCTGTGTCCCAAAACAGCCTGTGTTTCTTTTTTTTTTACCATTTGCCTAATTTTGAAAAAACACCAGGATACAAATATGCTATTTAATTCAGTCACAACCACAGCTCAGGAACGGGAAGTACTTCAACCTAACTGTCAGATAATGGCAGTTAGGTTGAAGTGCTCCCCATTCCTGAGCTGTGTGTGCCCTAACTGATTGCATCATCACTGGGTAGGGATTGGATGACTCACCTCAAGCTGCTGTTGTTGTAGAAAAAACCCTACTGCAGGCTGCCGAGGGCGCACACCACCACTGGCCACTGGAGTCTCACCACTGAAGAGGGCATGGAGGTCTGGCTTGCAGACATGGCCGCAGCCTGCTGGCAACACATGCACTTCACTCACCGCTGGAGTGAGGTGTGTCAGTCTACTTGGGCACTGCTGTCGGCCACCGGAGGCTCATCGATGAAACTCAGCCATATCCTCCACGGATTCCTTGATTGCCATGCGTCCAGCCAGTAGTGGGGTGCCTGATGGCATCTCCTCCACGTGGTTAAACTGACCCTAATGCTTTTCAGATCAACACTCTGCTCTGCTCATTATTGGGGGTATTCTGATGATCAGGGGGTGATCAGCTAGTAATTGCCCTGTAGTTGGGTTTAAAGGAGAGGACAGAAGTGAGGAAGGGGTAGTAACCAGAGCTCAGTTGGACGGAGCTCCTCGCCAGGCAGCCGTTTAAGGCACTATCTTGTAATTTCAGGCGCCATCTTGTAAACACTGCTTTTGTTCTTATTTTGTCCACTGCTTCTGTAATTAACACAATGTTCTGTTTTTTCTTTGCAGGTTGATCATTTAGTAGAAAGGCCAAATTAATTACAGGTCAGTTGTTTTCCAACAGCCCATGATGAGCCCCAAAGGAGTAAAGCCATATCAGTGCTCTGAGTGTGGGAAATGTTTCAGTCATAAGTCAAACCTCACAAGTCACCACAGAGTTCACACTGGAGAGAAGCCATTCCCATGCTCTGAATGTGGTAAATGCTTTACACAGTCTCAACACCTGCGGATGCACCAGAGGAGTCACACTGGAGAGAAGCCATACTCATGCTCTGAATGTGGCAAATGCTTTAAAAGTAGTCGAGACTTGCTTACACACCAAAGGATTCACACTGGAGAAAAGCCATTCCCATGCTCTGAATGTGGCAAATGCTTTGCACAGCCTGCAAGCCTTCTTATACACCAGAGGAGTCACACTGGAGAGAAGCCATATTCATGCCCTGAGTGTAGCAAGTGCTTTACCCATAGTTCAAACCTGAAAAAACATCAGAGAACCCACAATGGACAGAGGCCATTCCCGTGCTCTGAATGTGGCAAATACTTTACACAGCGTACACACCTGCTAGCACACCAGAAGGTTCACTTTAATGGGCTTTAATCAAAACAATGACCTTAAAGGTCAGTTGGAGTTTCATGCGAGAGAAAAGCCAAATCTATATCTAAAATGTGACAAATTTTTTAAACTTAGCAAGAATTGAATATTCATCATAGGATTATCAATAGAGAGAGGCCGCACTCACGTAATGAATGAAATTAATGTTACCGGCAATGGACAACTCTGGCAAGACACCTAAAGATTTACACTGCCGTGTCTGAAATGTAACAATGTATCACAGAATCTCACACCAGGAGAGAGGATGTTTTTGATAAATAACAAATAAAACAAGCACTAAATATAATTTGATAACAGTTCCTCAGATTTATATTGTGTACAGGGGATGTTTCATATTCCCAGACTGGCTTTTATTATAGAATTAAAACTGTTCTTTGTCCTCATTTTGGATGTTTTAAATAGAATTTGCTAAGATTCTTCAATAAGTTGCTTTTAGGCTTCACACTCACACTGTAGTTGGTACAACACTTTAACTCATGACAAAACAAGGCCTGTAAAAAAGAAGGTTTCATATATCCTTATGTATTAGATAACGTGAAACGGAAATGGTATTATATATTATGATGTATTATATGGCTTTATTTCCATGTGTTGTATAGCTTTGTTACTTTATGAATAGCATGGTAACATGAAATTTAAATAAAATACTTTCCTAGATTCTTTTACCTTTAGTATTTCTTGAATATGTCCATGTTCTAATTTATTCTGAATTCTTTAGAAATATTCTTGTTTTGCCTTACCCAGATAAAATACCATTAAATTCAATAGGCCTTGATTCACTAAGAGATGGAAAAATCCTCATGGTGGTAAAAAATTCAGAGATTCATGAAAAAAAAGACTGAGGAAATCACCAGATAGGAAGACAAAGAAAGTAAATGGCACTTTTTTTACTCCTGAGAAACATATTAATCTTTTTATTCATTTTTAATCTATAGTAAACAGTGCCATTCATTTTCATTGTCTTCCTATCTGGCGATTCAGTAAAAGTGAAATTCTCATTCTTTTTTCCCATAGAGTGATTATTTTACTACCATGAGAATTTTTTTTCAACTCTTAGTGAATCAAGGCCTATGGTGAAAAGTTCTGGCTACTGAAAGCAACTAAATTCCATTCAGCCAATCTAGAACTTTTTCATGTCAGAGAGTGTTTGTATAGACAATATAAAGTGAGGCCGGGCTCAGTCACAGATTCAAGAGAACTTTTAAGGATACGAATATTCCCCCCATACTAGGTAGGTGTCTTTTATATTACTGTGATACCAGGCAATCCAAGACTGTACAGTAGAGGAAGGTCTATCCGAGAGAGCATAAAGTATTACACAATAAGCAAAACTGAAAATGATATACATATAATAAATGTCAAAATCAGTGACACACTGCTGGTAAGAAGTAAAATAATTACTTAATGCTACATGAACATGGTTGCAATAATCTATATCTAAAAGATAACCGCAACACAGTGAATACAATACTATATATAGTGTCAAGATCAGGATTGCTATTGGCAATGACAACCCTGGAATATCCCTTAAGGTGAAGTACTATAGTTTATTGTATTGAAAAATATCCAACACAAATGCTATTTTTCACAATTTGTACCTTTTTTTAAAATAAAAAAAAATAAAATCCCAGTTCCATTCCTGCCCAGGAGACAGTCCCAGGCTGAAAAGAGCATGTAAGGCCCAGAGGGACACCTGTCTTCTAGGTGAGTCTACAACCTCCAATCTCTGCTGCTAGCTTCACCTATAGTCAAGTCCCTGTTTGCCGGGACGCTTTATACGCCTCACAGGACAAATGGAGGCTTATCGCAGGCATGTTCATATTCACTCACTGCCCATTTTTTCAACCACTGCCCAATTTTTCTGCTGGAAGTTTGTTCCTGGCATCTACTACTCTTTCTGTAAAATAATAATTTCTAACATTGCTCCTGATCTTCCCTCCAACTAGCTTCAGGTTGGGCCCCCTTGTTCTATCATTATGTTAGGCTTCACACTCACACTGTAGTTGGTAGAACACTTTAACTCATGACAAAACAAGGTCTGTAAAAAAGAAGGTTTCATATATCCTTATGTATTAGATAACGTGAAAACGAAATGGTATTATATATTATGATGTATTATATGGTTTTATTTCCATGTGTTGTATAGCTTTGTTACTTTATGAATAGCATGGTAACATTAAATGTAAATAAAATGCTTTCCTAGATTCTCTTACCTTAAGTATTTCTTGAATATGTCCATGTTCTAATTGATTCTGAATTCTTTGGGAATATTCTTGTTTTGCCTTACCCAGATAAAATACAACTAAAGGCTATAGGCCTTAAATCACTAAGAGTTGGAAAAATTCTCATGGTGGTAAAAAATTAAATTCATGAGAAAAAGCCTGAGACTGTCACTTTTAGAAAATAACAGATAGAAAGACAATGAAAGTCAATGGCACTTTTTTACTCCTGAGAAACATATTAAACTTTTTATTCCTTGTTAATCTATAGTAAACAGTGCCATTCATTTTCATTGTCTTCCTATCTGGTGATTCAGTAAAAGTGAAATTGTCAGTGTCCACTGACAGTCATCTGGTAATTACATTCCGTTATCCTTTTCAGCAATATCAAAATGTACGATGTCCAAACACTCATGGGAGAAATACACTTACTGCAAAGCTCTTGTTGAAATAGTTGGACATACAATACGGCAGTTTTATACCTAACTTTAATCACCCAATGAGCTTCCACATTTAGTTTTGACTTTTGATTTTTGACTTTCTGTTTTGTTTTGACCCCAAGACTTATTCAATAACAGTGAGTTTGGGTTATTGGCTTAAACAGGAAGTGTCAACGGAGACTTCAAACCATAAAAAAGTAAAATCACTATTTTGCTACTTGTACCATGCCAAATGCAATAAAGAAGAAGCTCTCATTGAGATGAATATCTGTAACTGTAGCATTCTCGGGCATGAGTCTCTTATATCATGCAGATCATTGTATCACTCCATTTCTATGTTAATGATGAGAGTCTAGTCTATGGTATTTCACAAAAAGATCCCTGTTATTGTCTCTTCTCTTTCATTATATTGAGGCAATAAAAGTTTGTTGCTTCAAATAGCGAAACAAAGAAAAGGTGCAACTGCCAAAGACGAGCCAATTGCCATAGACTTTGTTTTAAAAATCTTCATTCAGCCAATCCAGAACTTCTTCATGTGAGAGAGTGTTTGTATAGACAATATAAAATGAGGCAGGGCTCAATCACTCTTATGAATCACAGATTCAAGAGAACTTCTTAAGGATCCCAATATTTCCCCCATACAAGGTAGGTGTCTATTCTATAATTGTGAAGGTATATGTGCTAGCTATTATACTATTTAGGATGAGTTATAGTTGTATTTTTGTTATGTTGTACAGTTTTTGAATGTTGATGTTCTTTTAGATATAAACATTATATGTTTATATCCACACAAAATTCTCCAGATAAATTTACATTCACATGAACTTCAGGAATTTAAAAAGGTAGTAATTTACAATGGGTGGGAAGTAGCTTTAACCCTTTAAGTGCCAGCCTACCTGGAGTTTTTGTTGCCAGACCATTTTGCACTATTTTGGCTCCACATGTTCGACTGTGAATTTTAATGTGATTTCCAAGGATTTCCCAGGGAATTATTATATTGCTTTTTTTCAGCAGAGTCTGAAACCCCCGTGAGATTCTATAATGTCCTGGACCCACAAACCAACATAGAAGCCCCCTACTACTCCTTTGCAGGAAATGTTTTTGACAGAAGATCCATTTCCTAGTCAACTTTCAAGTTGTCCAATTGCAATAAAGAAGGAGCTCGTATTGAGAGTTATTTGTCTAACTGTAGTATTCTGTGGCATTAGTCTGTTATGTCATGCAGATTGCAATCGTGGTATCACTCCATTTCTATGCTAATGATGAGATTCTGGTCTAAGGATTTGAACAAAAAAGAAAGGGGCCTTTTATATAAGGAGCAAGATGATGTAATATTATTTCTTCGGTATAAAAGGCCACTTCTCCACTGACAGTCATCTATTAATTACATTCCATTATCCTTTTCAGCAATATCATAATGTACAATGTCCAAACACTCAGCTATACAGATTTCTGGGAATTAGGGGATTGTAGTTCTATAACCCCTGGAGTAAAGTCTGTTGAAAAGAATGATGTAATAAATGTAAAGTCAAATGGGAGAAATACACAGATTTCAAAGTTCTTGTTGTGAAGGTTGGACATACAATACAACAGTTTTATATCTATCTGATTTTAATCACCCTATGAGCTTCCACGTGTAGTTTTGACCCAAAGGCCTTATAACAGTACATTTGGGTTTTTGGCTTAAACATGAAGTGGAAATGGAGACTTCAAACAATATAAAATAGGGGGACAATACCGTAACAAGGTAAAATCATTTTTTTTTTGCTAATTGTACCATGCCAAATGCCATTAAAAGGTAGCTCTAATTGAGATGAAAATCTCCAACTGTAGCATTCTCAGGCATGAGTCTCTTATGTCATGCAGATTGCAATCATGATATCACTCCATTTCTATGTTAATGATGAGAGTCTAGTCTATGGTATTTAACAAAAATATCCCTGTTATTGTCTCTTATCTTTCATCATATTGAGGCAATAAAAGCTTGTTGCTTAAAATAGTGAAACAAAGAAAAGATTCAACCACCCAAGATGAGCCAATTACCATAGCCTTTGTTTTGGTAAACTTCAGTCAGCCAATCCAAAAGTTCTTCATATCAGAGAGTGTTTGTATAAACAATATTAAGTGAGACAGGGGCCAAGTCACTCTTATGAATCACAGATTAAAGATAACTTCTTAAGGATCCACATACTTCCCCCCATACACGGCCTGCAAGCCTTAATATACACCAGAGGATTCACACAGGAGAGAAGCCATTTTCCTTCCCCGAGTGTAGCAAGTGCTTTACAGATCGTTCAACCCTGCTTATACACCAGAGGACCCACATTGACGAAAATCCATTGTAATGCCCTGAGTGTACAAATCGCACACCACTGTGTACACACCAGAGGAGTCTCCCTGGAGAAAACCCTTTAAATGTCTGCAATGAGAGATGGACTTTAATCAAAGCAATGACCTTAAAGGCCAGTTGGAGTTTCATGCAGGACAAAAGCCAAATCTCTATTTAGAATGTGACAAATGTTTTAAAACTTAGCAAGAATTGAATATTCATCATAGGATTATAAATAGAGAGAGGATGCACTCATGTATTGAGTGGTATTAATGTTACCGGTAATGGACACCTCTGGCAAGACACCTAAAGATTTACACTGCCGTGTCTGAAATGTAACAATGTATTACAGAATCTCACACCAGGAGAGGGGATGTTTTTTAAAAATAACAAAAAAACAAGCAAACTAAATATGATTTGACAACAGTTCCTCTGCTTTATATTGTGAACAGGGGGATGTTTCATATCCCCAGACTTGCTTTTATTATAGTATTAAAACTGTTCTTTGTCCTCATTTTGGGTGTTTTAAATAGACTTTGCTAAGATGATTCGTTAAGTTGCTTTTAGGCTTCACACTCACACTGTAGTTGGTACAACACTTTAACTCATGACAAAACAAGGTCTGTAAAAAAGAAGATTTCATATACCCTTATGTATTAGATAACGTGAAAAGGAAATGGTATTATATATTATGATATATTATAGGCTTTATTTCCATTTGTTGTATCATTATTATATAGTAGGCCAAGGAAAAAAACATAAATACACAAAATTAAAATCTAACTTTTGAGTAGCCGGGTGATTTAACTCAGAAACGTAGATCCCAACTAGTTTCTCTTGTGACAACTTTGTCAAAGGATCTACATAGTAATTGAAATGAAATATTTTACATGTTGATATTCATATTTGCATATTCATGTTATCTAATGATACATACCTCTTAGTATTCCTATAGGTCCACCTTTCCTTGTGAGACTACACCAAGAGGAAACTTCCTAAACAAACTTCTCAATCCTTATAACTCAAGACAAATTCTTAAAAATCTGAAAAAAAATAAATGATAAATTCATTTGTGATGTATTTCTCCTTTGTTATGAAATGACGAGGTCAAATGCATCTGTAAAATTCTCTGACATTGGTCTGTGATGTCAGGTATCGCCTTACACTATATTGAGGTGTTAATGACAATGAGACATTGGGAGCAAGTTGATTGAAAAACTGAAACAATGAAACAACTGCCATGAAAAGCCATTTACCATATAATTTGTATTGATGAAATCCATTCAGCCAAACCAAAGCCTCTTCATGTCAGTAAATGTTTGGACAGGCAAAATAAAGTGAGGATGGGCTGTCTCTTGTATGAATCACAGGGTTATGATAGGTCCTAAAGTGTCCCCACACCCTCCCATAGCAGATATGTTTCTATACTTTTAATGTCAAGTTATAAACCTTATATTTAACAATTTTTATTTGTGTTGAAATAATTTTGAACACCGCTAATGTGCTTAATATAAAGATAATGTAAAGAACACTTTGCCTAGATAAAGCAGCTGACTAGCTGTATAGACTTTACTGAGCTAAAATCCGGTTCTGCCTTATTGAGGCTTATGTGGGCACACAGTGTCAGTTAGGCAGATCTTAGTTTAATAGATTTATATAACATGGTTTAAATTGATAGGTGAGATGGACCCACATGCTACAATATCGGTAGTCCTTTACCGGGAGCACTACCGTGAAATTGTGTAATATTAAAAATCCATTTTATTCTCTCATGGTAGGAATAAAATCCAGATGCGTCAGGTTTGGTATATCAGGGGTGGCAGAACCTGTCACCCCAATTTCCTCTTCCTTCCATTAAAATAAAAAAGCAGCCTGTCTGGAAATTTCCTGATGCCGGGTGTATAAGTGACCCCTCCTTCTGCTATACAGCATATTTATAAGAGTTTTTATCATTGGGCCATTTTTAGCAATAGTGCTACTTTAAGAGTTCCAGAGTTGACTAAGCAAATCTGCAGATCATGTCACCCCAACACCCATTACATTTATTCAGATGCTGTTTTTTTTACTGCAGAACATCAATTGTTAGGCGACTACAAGCATTAGCGTTCCCTAACATTCATCTGTTAATTACATTGCATAATTTTTTACAGCAGTATCCTAATGTCCTATTTCCAAACACTCAGCTATACAAATTTCAGGGAATTAGGGGATTGTGGTTCTATAACCCCTGGAGTAAAGTCTGTTGAACAAGGATGATGTCATAAGCACAGCAAAGTCAAATGGAAGAAATACACTTATTTCAAAGCTCTTGTTGAACATACAATATGGCAGTTTTATATCTGACTTTTGTCACTCAATGAGCTTTCACATTTAGTTGACCCCAAGACTTTATAACAGTGAGTTATTGGCTTAAACAGGAAGTGGAAATGGAGACTTCAAATCCTATAACATGGGGGGACAATACCTTAACAGTGTAAAAACCTTATTTTGCTACTTCTACCATGCCAAATGCAATTAAGAAGGAGCTCTCATTGAGATGAATATCTGTAACTGTAGCATTCTCGGACATGAGTCTCTTATGTCATGTAGATTACAATCATGGTATCACTCCATTTCTATGTTAATAATGAGAGTCTAGTCTATGGCATTTCACAAGAAGATCCCTGTTATTGTCTCTTCTCTTCCATTATATTGAGGCAATAAAAACTTGTTGCTTCAAACAGTGAAACAAAGAAACGATTCAACCACCCAAGACGAGCCAATTACCATAGCCTTTGTTTTGATAAACTCAATTCAGCCAATCCAGAGCTTCTTCATGTCAGAGAGTGTTTGTATAGACAATATAAAGTGAGGCCAGGCTCAGTCACTCTTATGAATCACAGATTCAAGACAACTTCTTAAGGATCCACATATTTCCCCAAAATACATACAAGGTAGGTGTCTGTTCTATAATTGTGAAGGTATATGTGCTAGCTATTATATTATTTAGATTGAGTTATACTTGTATGCCTGTTGTGCTGTACAGTTTTTGGATGCCGACATTTATATGTTTATATCAATGGAAATCGTTTATGTTCCCGAAATATTTACATTCACATGAACGACGGGAACTAAAAAAGATTGTAGATTTGCAATGGGTGGGAAGTAGCTTAAAATATCTGGGGGTTACTATTTCCAAAAACATTGGTCTACTGTATAAATTAAAGTGCACCTATACTCAGAAAGGTTATGTGGTCACCTTCCTGTGTCCCAAAACAGCCTGTGTTTCTTTTTTTTTTACCATTTGCCTAATTTTGGAAAAACACCAGGATACAAATATGCTATTTAATTCAGTCACAACCACAGCTCAGGAACGGGAAGTACTTCAACCTAACTGTCAGATAATGGCAGTTAGGTTGAAGTGCTCCCCATTCCTGAGCTGTGTGTGCCCTAACTGATTGCATCATCACTGGGTAGGGATTGGATGACTCACCTCAAGCTGCTGTTGTTGTAGAAAAAACCCTACTGCAGGCTGCCGAGGGCGCACACCACCACTGGCCACCAGAGTCTCACCACTGAAGAGGGCATGGAGGTCTGGCTTGCAGACATGGCCGCAGCCTGCTGGCAACACATGCACTTGACTCACCGCTGGAGTGAGGTGTGTCAGTCGACTTGGGCACCGCTGTCGGCCACTGGAGGCTCATCGATGAAGCTCAGCTATATCCTCCACGGATTCCTTGATTGCCATGCGTCCAGCCAGTAGTGGGGTGCCTGATGGCATCTCCTCCACGTGGTTAAACTGACGCTAATGCTTTTCAGATCAACACTCTGCTCTGCTCATTATTGGGGGTATTCTGATGATCAGGGGGTGATCAGCTAGTAATTGTCCTGTAGTTGGGTTTAAAGGAGAGGACAGAAGTGAGGAAGGGGTAGTAACCAGAGCTCAGTTGGACGGAGCTCCTCGCCAGGCAGCCGTTTCAGGCACTATCTTGTAATTTCAGGCGCCATCTTGTAAACACTGCTTTTGTTCTTATTTTGTCCACTGCTTCTGTAATTAACACAATGTTCTGTTTTTTCTTTGCAGGTTGATCATTTAGTAGAAAGGCCAAATTAATTACAGGTCAGTTGTTTTCCAACAGCCCATGATGAGCCCCAAAGGAGTAAAGCCATATCAGTGCTCTGAGTGTGGGAAATGTTTCAGTCATAAGTCAAACCTCACACGTCACCACAGAGTTCACACTGGAGAGAAGCCATTCCCATGCTCTGAATGTGGTAAATGCTTTACACAGTCTCAACACCTGCAGATACACCAGAGGAGTCACACTGGAGAGAAGCCATACTCATGCTCTGAATGTGGCAAATGCTTTAAAAGTAGTTTAGAATTGCTTACACACCAAAGGATTCACACTGGAGAAAAGCCATTCTCATGTTCTGAATGTGGCAAATGCTTTGCACAGCCTGCAAGCCTTCTTATACACCAGAGGAGTCACACTGGAGAGAAGCCATATTCATGCCCTGAGTGTAGCAAGTGCTTTACCCATAGTTCAAACCTGAAAAAACATCAGAGAACCCACAATGGACAGAGGCCATTCCCGTGCTCTGAATGTGGCAAATACTTGTAGCCCTGTTTTGGGGGGGGTGATGATAAATGCCCCACTCTAGACAGGCTATGGCGCTGACCTGTTGGTAACAAAATGGGGGCTGAGCCTTCGCTTAATGGAAGAGTGGGATATAGGTTCTTTATAGCAGTGCCTCCACCCAGAATAGGCCCCTGGTAACTGTTGGGGAACCTTTCTGGGAAATAGATCCAGTCTAATCACAAACATACATTGAGAGCAGAGGGACTACTGCTCCCAGCAATTTCTTAAAGTAAACACTAGCACATCTGAATATAATACTACTGTAAACTTTATATAGCAAATGGTAAAGGTATAAGATACATACAGCATACACAGAATAATGCAATAATGGGATAATGGAAGGCCTAGCTTCAGTCCGTGCACATATACCCGGGTATATATTAACCTTATAGTACAAATACCTCCAAGAGAGTCTGCATAGGATGGAACGCTGCAGGGGCCCCTGACCTTGATAGCAGAATCCTCTCTTGATTGTAGTAGTTGATCAGCCCGGTGAAGTTCTCCACTGGATTCAGTGTGCATGCAGGTCAATAAGCTGGCAGCACAGAAGTTCCACAGAAGCTGCAGATGATCTCAGCTTGCAGCAAACTCAGCTGAACTGGCAGATGAACAGTTTAATGGCCAAAGGAAGAATCCAGATACCACTGTGAGGCTCTGAATATAATGAGTAGCAGCACAGCTCCTAACAGCAAGCCGTGTGCTCAGGTCTCTGAGTCTGTATGCAGGAAGTCTATTCTCTTTTATAGTCCAGCACAGGGCTGCATACCCAGAGTTGCAGGGGCAAGAAGTATCTGTTTTAAAGAGGGAGTGCTGTGTGAAATCAACACTTCCCTACATACTCCCCCTGGTGGAATCTTTACGTCCCGTCAAAGAGAAACTGTGATTAAGGTCAACATTAATAAACACGAAACAACGTCGTCCTCTCTCCATTACAATGGATTGCTGCAAGAAACAGGTCAATAGTAATACATTCCAGGAGTAGCAAAAACAGGCAACATATTAACCAAATTGGAAACTGCACCTACCCAAGCATGATACAGCTGTGGCTGGCTGATAAAGCTGGGATTCCCCAAATTATCATAGGTAAAAATGGGTGGAGCATGTCTAACTCTTTCCCCTCTTCGTACTCCCCTCTGAGGCAATCCGGTGGTTTCAGGCCCTGAACTAGGACTGTGAGTCATGGGCAGGGATGGTGCTGGTTCTGTAGCAGAATTAGGCTCCTGCCTGGGGGTAGTCACTGACTGAGGCACAAACTCTGGAGAGCTAGGACTCAACAACTCTCTTGAAGGGGCAGGAGCAGTTGGGCTAGTGACTTCAGGAACTGAAGTCCAATCACTCTCATTAGTATCTGGAAGATCAGAAGTGGAATCTGCCTGAGGCTGAGGCGTATCACTCACTGCAAAATCTTCTGAGCCACTGTCATTTTCGATTTGAGGGATAGGCAGCAAATGGTTTCGATGCCAGGTCTTTATTCTACCTTCTGGTCCCTTTATTTTGTATACTGGGATCCCAGGCAGCTTGTCCACTACAGTAAAAGTCTCTTTTCTCCAGCGGTCAGCCAGTTTATGTTTTCCAGATGCTCCTAGGTTTCGCAGCAGGACTTGGTCCCCTGGTTTCAAGTCTCTATATCTCACACGAAGATCAAAGCGCCTCTTATTTCCAACATTTACTTTAGCTGTATTTTCTTCAGCAAGGCGATACGCTGATTCAAGGGAATCTTTCAGACGAGCCACATATTGATAATGGTTCTGATGACTAACTCCATCGGTTGAAACTCCTAAGAGGATATCAATAGGCAATCTAGGCTCTCTTCCAAACATCAGAAAATATGGTGAAAATCCTGTACTCTCATGTCTAGTGCTATTGTAGGCATGTACCATAGCTTCAACCTTGCGACTCCAGGACTGCTTGTCTTGGACTTCCAGAGTACCCAGCATATCAAGCAAGGTCCGGTTGAATCTCTCCGGAAGAGCATCACCCTCTGGGTGATAAGGCGTAGTCCGACTTTTACGAATGTTCAATAGCTGAAGTAATTCTTTGATTAACTTGCTCTCGAAGTCTCTGCCTTGGTCTGAATGCAGTCTGTGAGGTAGACCATAATGGATAAAATACTTCTCCCAGAGCACTCTTGCGACGGTAACAGCTCTTTGATCCTTAGTGGGGAAAGCTTGAGCGTAGCGAGTAAAGTGGTCGGTCACTACTAATACATTTCCAATCCCTCTTGAGTCATTGTCAATACAGAGAAAGTCCATACACACCAAGTCCATGGGGCCCGAACTCTGTAAGTGTTCCATTGGGGCAGCTCGGGTTGGCAAAGCTTTCCTCTGTAGACATCTGAGACATCGCCTGCACAAACTGGTCACAGTATCTCTCATCTTTGGCCAGTAGAATCGATCTTGCACCAGACCATATGTTTTCTCAGGTCCCAAGTGACCATGGTAATCATGTAGACTTCTGAAGACCATTCTCTGGAAACAAGAGGGAAGAACTAGTTGACGCCTTCCAGGATGATCATGATACAAAACCACACGATAGAGTAGGCCTTTGTCTATCTCAAACTTCTCCCAATCTCTTAAGAACTGACCACACTCATTGGGTAAATACTTTTTCAACAGTGTAGGGTCCTTGGCATGTACTGCTTGGTATAGAGGTCCAATTACTGGGTCAGCCTTCTGACTTCTGATCATCTGCTTTGGGGGTATAGAACAGTTTTCAAATGACCCCAGTGCAGCAGGATAGGCGAACATGTCTGGCACAGCCTCTGGTCCACCTCCCATGGAATCAATAAGCCGCATCTCAGAGAAAGCCACTTGATCTTCAGTTACTGCAGTTATGGCACATAGGGCTCTAACGCCAGGACCAGGGACTTCTTCCCATTCAGTGTCTTCAGTAGCAGGAATCAATCCGGGCCGCCTAGACAGGGCATCTGCTCCAATGTTCTTTGGGCCTGGTTTATACTTCAGGGTGAACTGATAGTTAGATAGAGCTGCCAACCAGCGATGTCCTGTGGCATCCAGCTTAGCTGTAGTTAGAACATAGGTCAAGGGGTTGTTGTCTGTTCTTACTTCAAAGGGAACCCCATACAGGTAATCATGCAGCTTATCAACGACAGCCCATTTGAGTGCTAGAAACTCCAACTTATGAACTGGATAGTTGCGTTCGCTCAGAGTGAGGCTTCGGCTGATGAAAGCGACAGGTCGAAGGCCAGATGGATATTCCTGATGCAACACTCCACCCAATCCTTCAAAACTTGCATCCACATGGAGCACATATGGCTTCTGTGCATCGGCATAGGCTAGCACGGGTGCATCTGTCACCTTCTTCTTCAACTGAGTGAAAGCCTCTTGACATGCAGGAGTCCAATGGTCCCCAAAAGGAGCTTTGGAAGTCTTCTTTTGCTTCTCTGAAGCACTTACATCACTCTTCAGCAGGTCATGGAGAGGCTTGGCTATGCTGGAATAACCTTCCACAAACCGGCGGTAGTATCCACAAAAACCAAGGAAAGAACGTAGCTCTGTGACATTCTGAGGTTGGGGCCAGTTCACCACTGCTTCAACCTTGGCTGGGTCGGTTGCGACTCCTTCAGCAGAAACGATGTGACCTACATAGGTAACTGATGACCGGAAGAACTTACACTTGTCTGCTGACAGCTTCAGCCCTTCGTCTCGCAGGCGATCAAGTACTCTCATGAGCCATTCTTCATGTTCTTCTAAGGTAGACCCGAACACAATAATGTCATCCAGATACACAAGACATTCTCGGGGCACTAGATCTCCCAACACTCGCTCCATCAATCTTTGGAATGTTGCTGGTGCGCCTCTGATGCCTTGTGGCATGCGAGTGAACTGAAAGAAACCCAAGGGACATATAAATGCTGTCTTCTCCTGATCTTCAGGTGCCATGGGAACTTGGTAGTACCCAGATCGCAGGTCTAATACAGTGAACCAACAGTTTCCATTCAAAGCCTCCAGAGCCTCTTCAATCCTGGGCAAGGTATACTGATCAGGTATGGTTCTCCTATTCAGAGTTCGATAGTCTACACATAGACGGATCGATCCACACTTTTTCCTCACCACCACGATGGGCGAAGCATAGGGGCTCTTGCTGTCCACAATTATCCCTTGATCTTTCATCTGGTGTAGGGTCTGTCTCAATTCATCAACGTCTTTTGGGGCTATCCGTCGGGGCCGTTCTCTAAACGGTGTAGCATCAGTTAGACGGAAGGTGTGTTGAGCACTCTTGGCGCAGCCGACATCCATATCACCCGTAGAGAACACTTCAGGTATGCTTGATAGCTGCTTTGTCAATTTCTGGTTCCAGGTTTCTGGTAGATTTGGATCGCTCAAATCAAACTTGAGAGTAGATGACTTTTCTTTAACTTCAACCCAACACACTTCAGCATAAGAGTTGACACCAAGCACAGGATATACATGGGCTACATCTTGATGATGACCGATTATGACTGGGTGGGGAGAGCAATTTTTAACAGTCACCACCGTCGATAATGGCACTTGGGTCCTCCAATCCTTTCTTTCAGGAATAATCATCCAGCCCTTCTTAGTAATCATTTCTTCAGGGGTTTCCATGAGGACATAACTCCCATCTCCAATTAGTTCAGAAGCAATGCGGGAGGCCACTCTAAGCACTCTCTCTCCCCCTGGTGGAATCTCCACTGGATGCTCACCGATGTGATATACCATCCCATGCCGGTAACCAACAGAAAGTACATCACAGAGCTCTTTGAGTTTGGGTGGCATGTCAGCTTCATCAGAAGGTGTAACTCCATCTCCTTCAAGAAACTTCTGGAAAGCGTTGTACACTGCTTTGCAATTCGTGCCCAAAATCACTGGGGCTGCATGGGAGTCACCGGTGTCCGGACAAACTAGAGCTGTAATCTCCATAGCAGGAAAAGCTAGCCCGGAAATAGTCACAACCACTTGCAAGCTTCCATCTACGGGATATGATTCAGAGTTCAGACCCCATAACTCCATCTGCCCGGTGGACTGAAGGGGTATGCTCCTCAGATACTTCTTGTAAAATGAGCGGTAAATTAAGGTGACTTGAGACCCCGTATCAAATAGAGCTGGGGTGGAATGACCATTAATAGTGACTTTAATAATAGATTTTGAACCTAGGAGAGGTCCTCTTGATTTTGGCTTGAAGCGCTTCCTGCTGCGCCTGGGCTTCTGCACAGGAAAGGCCACGCCTTGCACTGTTTCCTCACACTCCTCCAGACACTGTTTAGTGGAATGGCCGCTCTGACCACACCGTGCACAACTCCTAGAGTTCCTTCCCCGCCATGATGCAGCAGGTTTCACCTCTGGTGGTTTGGGTCTATATGATTCGGGAGGTTCTCTTTGTGTCAGGTTGGAGGGGGTCGCCTCTCTATGAAAACTTTTACTTTTCTGAAAACTGAACCGCACATTAGCTTCTTGCTGCTTCACTATGTTCATTAATTCAGGAAGGGGAAGTGCTTGGTTTAATAGCAGCATTTTTAAAATTTGTGCAAGGGGGTGATGGGGCGACAAGCCTCTCACTAGCTGGCTGGATCTCATAGAGTCCACTGAAGAGGGGGATATAGCCTTATGATACACCAGACGTGATAGAAGTAACTGCAATCTGTTAATAAAGGTGGAAACATCTTCTCCCTCCTTCTGACGGGACATTCGGTAATTAGCAACCATCTGTTCTAGATCATAGTATGGCTCAAAGTGGTCAGACAATACTTGTACATAGTCCACTGCAGTAGCTCCCTCATGGGTGTCCCGGTACAGGCGGATTAATTCTGCAGCTGGTGACCGTAAACTTTCACTAACCCTCTGACGCTTGCTCTCTTCTGAGCAGGACCACTCTCTCAAGCTCTGAAGAGTGTGCTCTTTCCATACTTCAAAACTTTCTTCTCCTTGTGGCACAGGGACATTACCAGAGAACATCTTCAGCTTCTTATAATGTGCAGCCTGTAGCCCTTGTGCTAGCATTTCGATCAAGTTGCTTATATCACCAGCTGCCTTTTCATTAGGTGGCTCCATGTCAATAACTATACTGTCAGAGAGACTACCTGACATTGGCTCTTCTTTTTTTACATAAGATTGTGCTGGAGCAGGGGAAACTTGAGGATATCCCCCTAGATTGTATGGATTTTCCATATCTATTAACCCACTTCGATCTCAGCCAAAGTGCCTCCAAATGTAGCCCTGTTTTGGGGGGGGTGATGATAAATGCCCCACTCTAGACAGGCTATGGCGCTGACCTGTTGGTAACAAAATGGGGGCTGAGCCTTCGCTTAATGGAAGAGTGGGATATAGGTTCTTTATAGCAGTGCCTCCACCCAGAATAGGCCCCTGGTAACTGTTGGGGAACCTTTCTGGGAAATAGATCCAGTCTAATCACAAACATACATTGAAAGCAGAGGGACTACTGCTCCCAGCAATTTCTTAAAGTAAACACTAGCACATCTGAATATAATACTACTGTAAACTTTATATAGCAAATGGTAAAGGTATAAGATACATACAGCATACACAGAATAATGCAATAATGGGATAATGGAAGGCCTAGCTTCAGTCCGTGCACATATACCCGGGTATATATTAACCTTATAGTACAAATACCTCCAAGAGAGTCTGCATAGGATGGAACGCTGCAGGGGCCCCTGACCTTGATAGCAGAATCCTCTCTTGATTGTAGTAGTTGATCAGCCCGGTGAAGTTCTCCACTGGATTCAGTGTGCATGCAGGTCAATAAGCTGGCAGCACAGAAGTTCCACAGAAGCTGCAGATGATCTCAGCTTGCAGCAAACTCAGCTGAACTGGCAGATGAACAGTTTAATGGCCAAAGGAAGAATCCAGATACCACTGTGAGGCTCTGAATATAATGAGTAGCAGCACAGCTCCTAACAGCAAGCCGTGTGCTCAGGTCTCTGAGTCTGTATGCAGGAAGTCTATTCTCTTTTATAGTCCAGCACAGGGCTGCATACCCAGAGTTGCAGGGGCAAGAAGTATCTGTTTTAAAGAGGGAGTGCTGTGTGAAATCAACACTTCCCTACATACTTTACACAGCGTACACACCTGCTAGCACACCAGAAGGTTCACTTTAATGGGCTTTAATCAAAACAATGACCTTAAAGGTCAGTTGGAGTTTCATGCAGGAGAAAATCCAAATCTATATCTAAAATGTGACAAATGTTTTAAAACTTAGCAAGAATTGAATATTCATCATAGGATTATCAATAGAGAGGCCGCACTCATGTAATGAATGAAATTAATGTTCCCGGCAATGGACACCTCTGGCAAGACACCTAAAGATTTACACTGCCGTGTCTGAAATGTAAAAATGTATCACAGAATCTCACACCAGGCGAGGGGATGTTTTTTATAAATAACAAAAAAACAAGCACTAAATATAATTTGATAACAGTTCCTCAGATTTATATTGTGTACAGGGGATGTTTCATATTCCCAGACTGGCTTTTATTATAGTATTAAAACTGTTCTTTGTCCTCATTTTGGGTGTTTTAAATAGAATTTGCTAAGATTCTTCAATAAGTTGCTTTTAGGCTTCACACTCACACTGTAGTTGGTACAACACTTTAACTCATGACAAAACAAGGTCTGTAAAAAAGAAGGTTTCATATACCCTTATGTATTAGATAACGTGAAAAGGAAATGGTATTATATATTATGATGTATTATATGGCTTTATTTCCATGTGTTGTATAGCTTTGTTACTTTATGAATAGCATGGTAACATGAAATTTAAATAAAATACTTTCCTAGATTCTTTTACCTTTAGTATTTCTTGAATATGTCCATGTTCTAATTTATTCTGAATTCTTTAGAAATATTCTTGTTTTGCCTTACCCAGATAAAATACCATTAAATTCAATAGGCCTTGATTCACTAAGAGATGGAAAAATCCTCATGGTGGTAAAAAATTCAGAGATTCATGAAAAAAAAGACTGAGGAAATCACCAGATAGGAAGACAAAGAAAGTAAATGGCACTTTTTTTTACTCCTGAGAAACATATTAATCTTTTTATTCATTTTTAATCTATAGTAAACAGTGCCATTCATTTTCATTGTCTTCCTATCTGGCGATTCAGTAAAAGTGAAATTCTCATTCTTTTTTCCCATAGAGTGATTATTTTACTACCATGAGAATTTTTTTTCAACTCTTAGTGAATCAAGGCCTATGGTGAAAAGTTCTGGCTACTGAAAGCAACTAAATTCCATTCAGCCAATCTAGAACTTTTTCATGTCAGAGAGTGTTTGTATAGACAATATAAAGTGAGGCCGGGCTCAGTCACAGATTCAAGAGAACTTTTAAGGATACGAATATTCCCCCCATACTAGGTAGGTGTCTTTTATATTACTGTGATACCAGGCAATCCAAGACTGTACAGTAGAGGAAGGTCTATCCGAGAGAGCATAAAGTATTACACAATAAGCAAAACTGAAAATGATATACATATAATAAATGTCAAAATCAGTGACACACTGCTGGTAAGAAGTAAAATAATTACTTAATGCTACATGAACATGGTTGCAATAATCTATATCTAAAAGATAACCGCAGCACAGTGAATACAATACTATATATAGTGTCAAGATCAGGATTGCTATTGGCAATGACAACCCTGGAATATCCCTTAAGGTGAAGTACTATAGTTTATTGTATTGAAAAATATCCAACACAAATGCTATTTTTCACAATTTGTACCTTTTTTTAAAATAAAAAAAAATAAAATCCCAGTTCCATTCCTGCCCAGGAGACAGTCCCAGGCTGAAAAGAGCATGTAAGGCCCAGAGGGACACCTGTCTTCTAGGTGAGTCTACAACCTCCAATCTCTGCTGCTAGCTTCACCTATAGTCAAGTCCCTGTTTGCCGGGACGCTTTATACGCCTCACAGGACAAATGGAGGCTTATCGCAGGCATGTTCATATTCACTCACTGCCCATTTTTTCAACCACTGCCCAATTTTTCTGCTGGAAGTTTGTTCCTGGCATCTACTACTCTTTCTGTAAAATAATAATTTCTAACATTGCTCCTGATCTTCCCTCCAACTAGCTTCAGGTTGGGCCCCCTTGTTCTATCATTATGTTAGGCTTCACACTCACACTGTAGTTGGTAGAACACTTTAACTCATGACAAAACAAGGTCTGTAAAAAAGAAGGTTTCATATATCCTTATGTATTAGATAACGTGAAAACGAAATGGTATTATATATTATGATGTATTATATGGTTTTATTTCCATGTGTTGTATAGCTTTGTTACTTTATGAATAGCATGGTAACATTAAATGTAAATAAAATGCTTTCCTAGATTCTCTTACCTTAAGTATTACTTGAATATGTCCATGTTCTAATTGATTCTGAATTCTTTGGGAATATTCTTGTTTTGCCTTACCCAGATAAAATACAACTAAAGGCTATAGGCCTTAAATCACTAAGAGTTGGAAAAATTCTCATGGTGGTAAAAAATTAAATTCATGAGAAAAAGCCTGAGACTGTCACTTTTAGAAAATAACAGATAGAAAGACAATGAAAGTCAATGGCACTTTTTTACTCCTGAGAAACATATTAAACTTTTTATTCCTTGTTAATCTATAGTAAACAGTGCCATTCATTTTCATTGTCTTCCTATCTGGTGATTCAGTAAAAGTGAAATTGTCAGTGTCCACTGACAGTCATCTGGTAATTACATTCCGTTATCCTTTTCAGCAATATCAAAATGTACGATGTCCAAACACTCATGGGAGAAATACACTTACTGCAAAGCTCTTGTTGAAATAGTTGGACATACAATACGGCAGTTTTATACCTAACTTTAATCACCCAATGAGCTTCCACATTTAGTTTTGACTTTTGATTTTTGACTTTCTGTTTTGTTTTGACCCCAAGACTTATTCAATAACAGTGAGTTTGGGTTATTGGCTTAAACAGGAAGTGTCAACGGAGACTTCAAACCGTAAAAAAGTAAAATCACTATTTTGCTACTTGTACCATGCCAAATGCAATAAAGAAGAAGCTCTCATTGAGATGAATATCTGTAACTGTAGCATTCTCGGGCATGAGTCTCTTATATCATGCAGATCATTGTATCACTCCATTTCTATGTTAATGATGAGAGTCTAGTCTATGGTATTTCACAAAAAGATCCCTGTTATTGTCTCTTCTCTTTCATTATATTGAGGCAATAAAAGTTTGTTGCTTCAAATAGCGAAACAAAGAAAAGGTGCAACTGCCAAAGACGAGCCAATTGCCATAGACTTTGTTTTAAAAATCTTCATTCAGCCAATCCAGAACTTCTTCATGTGAGAGAGTGTTTGTATAGACAATATAAAATGAGGCAGGGCTCAATCACTCTTATGAATCACAGATTCAAGAGAACTTCTTAAGGATCCCAATATTTCCCCCATACAAGGTAGGTGTCTATTCTATAATTGTGAAGGTATATGTGCTAGCTATTATACTATTTAGGATGAGTTATAGTTGTATTTTTGTTATGTTGTACAGTTTTTGAATGTTGATGTTCTTTTAGATATAAACATTATATGTTTATATCCACACAAAATTCTCCAGATAAATTTACATTCACATGAACTTCAGGAATTTAAAAAGGTAGTAATTTACAATGGGTGGGAAGTAGCTTTAACCCTTTAAGTGCCAGCCTACCTGGAGTTTTTGTTGCCAGACCATTTTGCACTATTTTGGCTCCACATGTTCGACTGTGAATTTTAATGTGATTTCCAAGGATTTCCCAGGGAATTATTATATTGCTTTTTTTCAGCAGAGTCTGAAACCCCCGTGAGATTCTATAATGTCCTGGACCCACAAACCAACATAGAAGCCCCCTACTACTCCTTTGCAGGAAATGTTTTTGACAGAAGATCCATTTCCTAGTCAACTTTCAAGTTGTCCAATTGCAATAAAGAAGGAGCTCGTATTGAGAGTTATTTGTCTAACTGTAGTATTCTGTGGCATTAGTCTGTTATGTCATGCAGATTACAATCACTGTATCACTCCATTTCTATGCTAATGATGAGATTCTGGTCTAAGGATTTGAACAAAAAAGAAAGGGGCCTTTTATATAAGGAGCAAGATGATGTAATATTATTTCTTCGGTATAAAAGGCCACTTCTCCACTGACAGTCATCTATTAATTACATTCCATTATCCTTTTCAGCAATATCATAATGTACAATGTCCAAACACTCAGCTATACAGATTTCTGGGAATTAGGGGATTGTAGTTCTATAACCCCTGGAGTAAAGTCTGTTGAAAAGAATGATGTAATAAATGTAAAGTCAAATGGGAGAAATACACAGATTTCAAAGTTCTTGTTGTGAAGGTTGGACATACAATACAACAGTTTTATATCTATCTGATTTTAATCACCCTATGAGCTTCCACGTGTAGTTTTGACCCAAAGGCCTTATAACAGTACATTTGGGTTTTTGGCTTAAACATGAAGTGGAAATGGAGACTTCAAACAATATAAAATAGGGGGACAATACCGTAACAAGGTAAAATCATTTTTTTTTTGCTAATTGTACCATGCCAAATGCCATTAAAAGGTAGCTCTAATTGAGATGAAAATCTCCAACTGTAGCATTCTCAGGCATGAGTCTCTTATGTCATGCAGATTGCAATCATGATATCACTCCATTTCTATGTTAATGATGAGAGTCTAGTCTATGGTATTTAACAAAAATATCCCTGTTATTGTCTCTTATCTTTCATCATATTGAGGCAATAAAAGCTTGTTGCTTAAAATAGTGAAACAAAGAAAAGATTCAACCACCCAAGATGAGCCAATTACCATAGCCTTTGTTTTGGTAAACTTCAGTCAGCCAATCCAAAAGTTCTTCATATCAGAGAGTGTTTGTATAAACAATATTAAGTGAGACAGGGGCCAAGTCACTCTTATGAATCACAGATTAAAGATAACTTCTTAAGGATCCACATACTTCCCCCCATACACGGCCTGCAAGCCTTAATATACACCAGAGGATTCACACAGGAGAGAAGCCATTTTCCTTCCCCGAGTGTAGCAAGTGCTTTACAGATCGTTCAACCCTGCTTATACACCAGAGGACCCACATTGACGAAAATCCATTGTAATGCCCTGAGTGTACAAATCGCACACCACTGTGTACACACCAGAGGAGTCTCTCTGGAGAAAACCCTTTAAATGTCTGCAATGGTTGATGAGCTTTAATCAAAACAATGACCTTAAAGGCCAGTTGGAGTTTCATGCAGAACAAAAGCCAAATCTATATCTAGAATGTGACAAATGTTTTAAAACTTAGCAAGAATTGAATATTCATCATAGGATTATCAATACAGAGCGGCAGCACTCATGTATTGAGTGGAATTAATGTTACCGGCAATGGACACCTCTGGCAAGACACCTAAAGATTTACACTGCTGTGTCTGAAATGTAACAATGTATTACAGATTCCCACAGCAGGAGAGGGGATGTTTTTGAAAAATAACAAAAAAACCCAAGCAAACTAAATATTATTTGACAACAGTTCCTCGGCTTTATATTGTGAACAGGGAGATGTTTCATATCCCCAGACTTGCTTTTAATATAGTATTAAAACTGTTCTTTGTCCTCATTTTGGGTGTTTTAAATAGACTTTGCTAAGATGATTCATTAAGTTGCTTTTAGGCTTCACACTCACACTGTAGTTGGTACAACACTTTAACTCATGACAAAACAAGGCCTGTAAAAAAGAAGATTTCATATACCCTTATGTATTAGATAACGTGAAAAGGAAATGGTAATATATATTATGATATATTATAGGCTTTATTTCCATGTGTTGTGTCATTATTATATAGTAGGCCAAGGAAAAAAAATAAATATACAAAATTAAAATCTAACTTTTGAGTAGCCGGGTGATTTAACTCGGAAACGTAGATCCCAACTAGTTTCTCTTGTGACAATTTTGTCAAAGGATCTACATAGTAATTGAAATGACTATTTGCATATTCATGTTATCTAATGATACATACCTCTTAGTATTCCTATAGGTCCACCTTTCCTTGTGAGGTTACAGCAAGAGGAAACTTCCTAAGCAAACTTCTCAATCCTTATAACTCAAGACAAATTCTTAAAAATCTGAAAAATAAATGATAAATTCATTTGTGATGTACTTCTCCTTTGTTATGAAATGACGAAGCCAAATGCATCTGTAAAATTCTCTGACATGGGTCTGTGATGTCAGGTATCGCCTTACACTACAGTGAGGTGTTAATGACAATGAGACATTGGGAGCAAGTTGAGTGAAAAAGTGAAACAAAGAAACAACAGCCATGAAAAGCCATTTACCATATAATTTGTATTGATGAAATCCATTCAGCCAAACCAAAGCCTCTTCATGTCAGTAAATGTTTGGACAGGCAAAATAAAGTGAGGATGGGCTGTCTTACATATGAATCACAGGGTTATGATAGGTCCTAAATAGGATAGGTCCATAACAGATACGTTTCTATACTTTTAATGTCAAGTTATAAACCTTATATTTAACAATTTTTATTTGTGTTGAAATTATTTTGAACACAGCTAATGTGCTTAATATAAAGATAATGTAAAGAACACTTTGCCTAGATAAAGCAGCTGACTAGCTGTATAGACTTTACTGAGCTAAAATCCGGTTCTGCCTTATTGAGGCTTATGTGGGCACACAGTGTCAGTTAGGCAGATCTTAGTTTTATAGATTTATATAACATGGTTTTAATTGATAGGTGAGATGGACCCACATGCTACAATATCGGTAGTCCTTTACCGGGAGCATTACCGTGAAATTGTGTAATATTAAAAATCCATTTTATTCTCTCATGGTAGGAATAAAATCCAGATGCGTCAGGTTTGGTATATCAGGGGTTGCAGAACCTGTCACCCCAATTTCCTCTTCCTTCCATTAAAATAAAAAAGCAGCCTGTCTGGAAATTTCCTGATGCCGGGTGTATAAGTGACCCCTCCTTCTGCTATACAGCATATTTATAAGAGTTTTTATCATTGGGCCATTTTTAGCAATAGTGCTACTTTAAGAGTTCCAGAGTTGACTAAGCAAACCTGCCGATCATGTCACCCCAACACCCATTACATTTATTCAGATGCTGTTTTTTTTACTGCAGAACATCAATTGTTAGGCAACTACAAGCATTAGCGTTCCCTGACATTCATCTGTTAATTACATTGCATATTTTTTTACAGCAGTATCCTAATATCCTATTTCCAAACACACAGCTATACAGATTTCAGGAAATTAGGGGATTGTAGTTCTATAACCCCTGGAGTAAAGTCTGTTGAACAAGGATGATGTCATAAGCACAGCAAATGTGAGAAATACACTTATTGCAAAGCTCTTGTTGAACATACAATACGGCAGTTTTATATCTGACTTTTGTCACTCAATGAGCTTTCACATTTAGTTGACCCCAAGACTTTATAACAGTGAGTTTGAGTTATTGGCTTAAACATGAAGTGGAAGTGGAGACTTCAAATCCTATAACATGGGGGGACAATACCTTAACAGTGTAAAACCTTATTCTGCTACTTCTACCATGCCAAATGCAATTAAGAAGGAGCTCTCATTGAGATGAATATCTGTAACTGTAGCATTCTCGGGCATGAGTGTCTTATGTCATGCAGAGTACAATCATGGTATCACTCCATTTCTATGTTAATGATGAGAGTCTAGTCTATGGCATTTCACAAGAAGATCCCTGTTATTATCTCTTCTCTTCCATTATATTGAGGAAATAAAAACTTGTTGCTTCAAACAGTGAAACAAAGAAACGATTCAACCACCCAAGACGAGCCAATTACCATAGCCTTTGTTTTGATAAACTCAATTCAGCCAATCCAGAACTTCTTCATGTCAGAGAGTGTTTGTATAGACAATATAAAGTGAGGCCGGGCTCAGTCATTCTTATGAATCACAGATTCAAGACAACTTCTTAAGGATCCACATATTTCCCCAAAATACATACAAGGTAGGTGTCTGTTCTATAATTGTGAAGGTATATGTGCTAGCTATTATATTATTTAGATTGATTTATACTTGTATGCCTGTTGTGCTGTACAGTTTTTGGATGCCGACATTTATATGTTTATATCAACGTAAATCGCTTATGTTCCCGAAATATTTACATTCACATGAACGACGGGAATTAAAAAAGATAGTAGATTTGCAATGGGTGGGAAGTATCTTAAAATATCTGGGGGTTACTATTTCCAAAAACATTGCTCTACTGTATAAATTAAAGTGCACCTATACTCAGAAAGGTTATGTGGTCACCTTCCTGTGCCCCAAAGCCTGTGTTACTTTTTTTACCATTTGTCTAATTTTGAAAAAACACCAGGATACAAATATGCTATTTAATTCAGTCACAACCAAAGCTCAGGAACGGGGAGCACTTCAACCTAACTGTCAGATAATGGCAGTTAGGTTGAAGTGCTCCCCATTCCTGAGCTGTGTGTGCCCTAACTGATTGCATCATCACTGGGTAGGGATTGGATGACTCACCTCAAGCTGCTGTTGTTGTAGAAAAAACCCTTCTGCAGGCTGCCGAGGGCACACACCACCACTGGTCACCAGAGTCTCACCACTGAAGAGGCCATGGAGGTCTGGCTCTCAGACATGGCCGCAGCCTGCTGGCAACACATGCACTTGACTCACTGCTGGAGTGAGGTGTGTCAGTCAACTTGGGCACCGCTGTCGGCCACCGGAGGCTCACCGATGGAACTCAGCCATATCCTCCACGGATTCCTTGATTGTGATGCGTCCAGCCAGTAGTGGGGTGCCTGATGGCATCTCCTCCACGTGGTTAAACTGACCCTAATGCTTTTCGGATCAACACTCTGCTATGCTCATTATTGGGGGTATTCTGATGATCAGGGGGTGATCAGCTAGCAGTTGCCCTGTAGTTGGGTGTAAAGGAGAGGATAGAAGTGAGGAAGGGGTAGTAACCAGAGCTCAGTTGGAAGGAGCTCCTCGTCAGGCAGCCGTTTGAGGCACCATCTTGTAATTTCATGTGACATCTTGTAAGCACTGCTTTTGTTCTTATTTTGTCCACTGCTTCTGTAATTAACACAATGTTCTGTTTTTTTCTTTGCAGGTTGATCATTTAGTAGAAAGGCCGAATTTATTACAGATCAGTTGTTTTCCAAGAGCCCATGATGAGCCCCAAAGGAGTGAAGCCATATCAGTGCTCTGAGTGTGGGAAATGTTTCAGTCATAAGTCAAACCTCACATGTCACCACAGAGTTCACACTGGAGAAAGGCCATTCCCATGCTCTGAATGCGGTAAATGCTTTTCACATTCTCAACACCTGCGGATACACCAGAGGAGTCACACTGGAGAGAAGCCATTCCCATGCTCTGAATGTGGCAAATGCTTTACAAGTAGTCGAGACTTGCTTACACACCAAAGGGTTCACACTGGAGAGAAGCCATTCCCATGCTCTGAATGTGGCAAATACTTTGCACGGCCTGCAAGCCTTCTTATACACCAGAGGAGTCACACCGGAGAGAAGCCATTTCCGTGCACTGAATGTGGCAAATGCTTTGCACGGCCTGAAAACCTTCTTATACACCAGAGGATTCACACAGGAGAGAAGCCATTTTCCTGCCCCGAGTGTAGCAAGTGCTTTAAAGATCGTTCAACCCTGGTTAGACACCAGAGGACCCACATTGGAGAAAAGCCATTGTAATGCCCTGAGTGTAGCAGGTGCTTTACAAATCACACACCGCTGCGTACACACCAGAGGAGTCACCCTGGAGAAAACCCTTTAAATGTCTGCAATGGGAGATGGGCTTTAATCAAAATAATGACCTTATAGGTCACTTAGAGTTCCATGCAGGAGAGAAGTCATATCTATGTCTACAATGTGACAAATGTTTTAAAACTTAGCAAGAATGGAATATTCATCATAGGATCATCAATAGAGAGAGGCAGCACTCGTGTATTGAATTAAATGAATGTTACCGGCAATGGACACCTCTGGCAAGACACTAAAAAATTTACACTGCCGTGTCTGAAATGTAACAATGTATCACAGAATCTCACACCAGGAGAGGGGATGTTTTGAAAAATAACAAATAAAACAAGCAAACTAAATATGATTTGATAACAGTTCCGCGGCTTTATATTGTGAACAGGGGGATGTTTTATATCCTGAGCGTGTCGTTCATTATAGAATTAAAACTGTTCTTTGTCCTCATTTTAGGTGTTTTATGTAGACTTTGCTAAGATATTTACGTTTTTTCCTTGGCCTACTATATAATAATGATAGATGCACTAATTTAAAGATGAAATAAAATGTTATGTTTTTGGTTCAGCAAGTGATCCAAAAAGTACAAAAAACCAAATAGAATTTTATTATTCTATATATTATTATAATATTTATTTGTTTCTGTAAACCCCAATAAGTGATGTGTGATGTATCTGATTAAAGTCAGAAAGATATAAAACTGTTGTATTGTATGTCCAACCCTCACAACAAGTTGCTTTTAGGCTTCACACTCACACTAGTTGGTACAACACTTTAACTCATGACAAAACAAGGTCTGTAAAAAAGAAGGTTTCATATATCCTTATGTATTAGATAACGTGAAAAGGAAATTGTATTATATATTATGATGTATTATATGGTTTTATTTCCATGTGTTGTATAGCTTTCTTACTTTATGAATAGCATGGTAACATTAAATGTAAATAAAATACTTTCCTAGATTCTCTTACCTTTATTATTTCTTGAATATGTCCATGTTCTAATTGATTCTGAATTCTTTGGGAATATTCTTGTTTTGCCTTACCCAGATAAAATACAACTAAAGCTATAGGCCTTGATTCACTAAGAGTTGGAAAAATTCTCATGGTGGTAAAAAATTAAATTCATGAGAAAAAAGCCTGAGAATGTCACTGTTAGTGAATCACCAGATAGGAAGACAATGGAAGTCAATGGCACTTTTTTTTTTACTCCTGAGAAACATATTAAACTTTTTTATTCCTTTTTCATCTATAGTAAACAGTGCCATTGACTTTCATTGTCTTCCTATCTGGTGATTCAGTAAAAGTGAAATTGTCAGCGTCCACTGACAGTCATCTGTTAATTACATTCCATTATCCTTTCAGCAATATCATAATGTACGATGTCCAAACACTCAGCTATACAGATTTCAGGGAATTAGGGGATTGTAGTTCTATAACCCCTGGAGTAAAGTCTGTTGATAAAGGATGATGCCATAAGCACAGCAAAGTCAAATGGGAGAAATACACAGATTTCAAAGTTCTTGTTGTGAAGGTTGGACATACAATACAACAGTTTTATATCTATCTGACTTTAAACACTCTATGAGCTTCCACATCTAGTTTTGACCCCAAGACCTTATAACAGTACGTTTGGGTTTTTGGCTTAAACATGAAGGGGAAATGGAGACTTCAAACAATATAAAATAGGGGGACAATACCGTAACAAGGTAAAATCTATTTTTTTTGCTAATTGTACCAGGCCAAATGCCATTAAAAGGTAGCTCTAATTGAGATGAATATCTCCAACTGTAGCCTTCTCAGGCATGAGTCTCTTCTGTCATGCAGATTACAATCATGGTATCACTCCATTTCTATGTTAATGATGAGAGTCTAGTCTATGGTATTTAACAAAAAGATCCCTGTTATTGTCTCTTCTCTTTCATCATATTGAGGCAATAAAAGCTTGTTGCTTAAAATAGTGAAAGTATCCAAAAGAAGGGGTATGGGGTTTACATATGGGCACTCTCACTCAAAATATAGAAAATAGATAACACATTTTATTGAAAGTGCTATGTACAAAGTTTAAAAAAAACACATATTGACACAAAAAATACAAGACACATTAAAAATACAAGGTACCTGGGATATACTGAATATACAATATGTGCCATATATCAATCTTGATATAAGAGGGAAATAAATGAATACAATGTGCATGGGTATTTGTTGCCCCCTGGTGTTTAAAAATAATCAAAGCATATTAAATAAGGGGTATAATTTGCAGGACAAACGAATAAATAATTAGTCTATTTAAACTCTAAAGCCAAGCTAATAAAGTGATTTAAAGTATATGAAAAGCACAACCAATATTGCAAAGGCTAAGATTAAATGGGTCAACCGGACCCCAAAATGAATAAGTGACAAATGTTAAATACCAAAATTGATGTTATAAAAAACGACTATTAAAGATAATATAAATGTAAAAATAAAGTGCTGACGTTCTATATAGGTATCAATAAATATATGTGAAAAAATATAATAAGTATGGGCAATAAAGTGCTGAGTGCTATATGTGCTATATAAATTAAACCAAGGTATAAGGCACCTGAAAAAATGTGTGAAGAGAATGAACTAAAAATAGTGTACTGTCCTTTGAATAATATACAAATTGTTAGTATCAAGCCCCAGAGATGCACACAGTAAATGATCAAGTAACTATCCCTGTGCTGTGAACTAGCCAAGATCCACTTGATAATAGTTTGGATACATTAAACAGTCAGCAAGGGCTAGACACAAAGCCATATGAGGCTAAACAGGGAGAGCAGGGAGAGCACAAAACCATGCATCTATTTCAACAATGATCAAACATGATAAAGAAATACCGCCATCAGTAGTAGTGGAGAGCCCAGGACCGCTGGCTGCCCCGCGCGCTCCGCCGTGTGCCCACGGCTTCTAATCGGGGTAATCTGCCTTCGCCCCTGTCAGCTTTTTAAACCTGTCTGACCGGCAGCACGTGTGCCGCATCACACACACGTCAGCCCGACAGCGGCCGCCTCAGCGCTCCCGCCCGCCGGACACGCCCCCCCCGATGACCCGGACGCCGTCAACAGGATGCAAAGCAGCAAGGGGGCGTGTCCAGTCAGCGTGAGCACATCTGCGGAAATGCCGCACTATGCTGCCAAATAAGACAGGGAGCCGGGGAATGGTGGCTTACAATATACCTCCCATAGCACATTATTCAATTATAAATACTATCTCATTAACACATATATGGTACAAATCAATCATCAAATTAATATCATTATAAATTACACAGTCAAGAGACTTACTTATACAAAACCTATTTAAAGTTGCACTGCATTCAATAGCTCACTTAACAATAACCCTAGAGATGGCATCCACATGATATTCTTTTACAAGGTACATATTTCTGTTCAATATCCACAGATGACTTGTGAAGCCAGTTTGGCCCAGGTCTAGAACTGTGACCTGGCCAGTTTGACCCAGGTCTAAGTCCACCAGCTGAGAGTACTTCTATTCAACTGAGACTTATATTTCATTTTCTCAGTTATGAAACCCCAGCCAGTCATCTTTTTTACACTGTTTCTGACTTCTCCTGATTGTACTTCTTCAAACCCTTTGTCCATCCACGGTGTTTAATAGCTCCTCTATGGTGCCGATCAGACATTTGTGGAGGCTGCCAAATTTCCAAACCAGTCATTCCCGAAAGTGCACAAAAGATCCCACACTTATTCTGTGTCCTATAACTTAAAGAAGATAAAAGTAAAAAATATGTGATGGGTATATATATATAAAATTAAGTGCAAAAACCTCCAAAATGCCACTATGGCTCACAACTAGAATATTAACAATGCCAAGATCATCCCCCCCCCACTCATTCATTTTCTAATGTAGTGCATGAAAAACCGTGTCCCGCGTGACATATCACCAAACAAAAAGCCTTTAAAAACCCCTACCAAGTGCGTGACAGCACGTGTCACGTATAATTCCCCTAATCGGTAGGAAATACAAACCTCTGCCGGAAGGGACCCTGTGGAGGAGACCTAACTGTGGGCATTAGACAAAGGGTACATATGAGATGTCTTCATTTAGGCCCCGTGGGGCTGCGGTATCCAAATTGAATATCCACTTGAGCTCCTCCCTTAACAGTAGGTTCTTAAGGTTCCCCCCTTGGGGACCCACTGTCACCCTCTGTAGGCCTATTACCTTTAAGTCCCGTAAATTAGACTGATGTTGTACAAGAAAATGTCTGGCTACTGGTGTAAGGGTCTTACCTGCTTCATGATCTCTAGCCGCTGTGTCACAATGTGACAAATGTTTTAAAACTTAGCAAGAATGGAATATTTAGCATAGGATTATCAACAGAGAGAGGCCGCACTCATGTATTGAATTAAATGAATGTTACTGGCAATGGACACCTCTGGCAAGACACTAAAAAATTTACACTGCCATGTCTGAAATGTAACAATGTATTACAGAATCCCACACCAGGAGAGGGGATGTTTTGAAAAATAAGAAATAAAACAAGCAAACTAAAAATGATTTGATAACAGTTCCTCGGCTTTATATTGTGAACAGGGGGGAGTTTTATATCCTGAGAGTGTCGTTCATTATAGAATTAAAACTGTTCTTTGTCCTCATTTTAGGTGTTTTATGTAGACTTTGCTAAGATATTTATGTTTTTTCCTTGGCCTACTATATAATAATGATAGATGCACTAATTTAAAGATGAAATAAAATGTTATGTTTTTGGTTCAGCAAGTGATCCAAGAAGTACAAAAGAACAAATAGAATTTTATTATTCTATATATTATTATAATATTTATTTGTTTCTGTAAACCCCAATAAGTGATGTGTGATGTATCTGATTAAAGTCAGATAGATATAAAACTGATGTATTGTATGTCCAAACTTCACAACAAGTTGCTTTTAGGCTTCACACTCACACTGTAGTTGGTACAACACTTTAACTCATGACAAAACAAGGTCTGTAAACAAGAAGGTTTCATATATCCTTATGTATTAGATAACGTGAAAAGGAAATGGTATTATATATTATGATGTATTATATGGTTTTATTTCCATGTGTTGTATAGCTTTGTTACTTTATGAATAGCATGGTAACATTAAATGTAAATAAAATACTTTCCTAGATTCTTTTACCTTTATTATTTCTTGAATATGTCCATGTTCTAATTGATTCTGAATTCTTTGGGAATATTCTTGTTTTGCCTTACCCAGATAAAATACAACTAAAGCTATAGGCCTTGATTGACTAAGAGTTGAAAAAATTCTCATGGTGGTAAAAAATTTAATTCATGAGAAAAAAAGCCTGAGACTGTCACTTTTAGGAAATAACCAGATAGGAAGACAATGAAAGTCAATGCCACTTTTTTTTACTCCTGAGAAGCATATTAAACTTTTTATTCCTTTTTAATCTATAGTAAACAGTGCCATTCATTTTCATTGTCTTCCTATCTGGTGATTCAGTAAAAGTGAAATTGTCAGCGTCCACTGACAGTCATCTGTTAATTACATTCCATTATCCTTTTCAGCAATATCATAATGTACGATGTCCAAACACTCAGCTATACAGATTTCAGGGAATTAGGGGATTGTAGTTCTATAACCCCTGGAGTAAAGTCTGTTGATAAAGGATGATGTCATAAGCACAGCAAAGTCAAATGGGAGAAATACACAGATTTCAAAGTTCTTGTTGTGAAGGTTGGACATACAATACAACAGTTTTATATCTATCTGACTTTAAACACTCTATGAGCTTCCACATCTAGTTTTGACCCCAAGACCTTATAACAGTATGTTTGGGTTTTTGGCTTAAACATGAAGGGGAAATGGAGACTTCAAACAATATAAAATAGGGGGACAATACCGTAACAAGGTAAAATCTATTTTTTTTGCTTATTGTACCATGCCAAATGCCATTAAAAGGTAGCTCTAATTGAGATGAATATCTTCAACTGTAGCATTCTCAGGCATGAGTCTCTTATGTCATGTAGATTACAATCATGGTATCACTCCATTTCTATGTTAATGATGAGAGTCTAGTCTATGGTATTTAACAAAAAGATCCCTGTTATTGTCTCTTCTCTTTCATCATATTGAGGCAATAAAAGCTTGTTGCTTAAAATAGTGAAACAAAGAAAAGATTTAACCACCCAAGATGAGCCAATTACCATAGCCTTTGTTTTGGTAAACTTCATTCAGCCAATCCAAAAGTTCTTCATATCAGAGAGTGTTTGTATAGACAATATTAAGTGAGACAGGGGCCAAGTCACTCTTATGAATCACAGATTAAAGATAACTACTTAAGGATCCACATATTTCCCCCATACACGGCCTGCAAGCCTTAATATACACCAGAAGAGGGGATGTTTTTTAAAAATAACAAAAAAACAAGCAAACTAAATATGATTTGACAACAGTTCCTTTGCTTTATATTGCGAACAGGGGGATGTTTCATATCCCCAGACTTGCTTTTATTATAGTATTAAAACAGTTCTTTGTCCTCATTTTGGGTGTTTTAAATAGACTTTGCTAAGATGATTCATTAAGTTGTTTTTAGGCTTCACACTCACACTGTAGTTGGTACAACACTTTAACTCATGACAAAACAAGGCCTGTAAAAAAGAAGATTTCATATACCCTTATGTATTAGATAACATGAAAAGGAAATGGTATTATATATTATGATATATTATAGGCTTTATTTCCATGTGTTGTATCATTATTATATAGTAGGCCAAGGAAAAAAACATAAATACACAAAATTAAAATCTAACTTTTGAGTAGCCGGGTGATTTAACTCGGAAACGTAGATCCCAACTAGTTTCTCTTGTGACAATTTTGTCAAAGGATCTACATAGTAATTGAAATGAAATATTTTACATGTTGATATTCATATTTGCATATTCATGTTATCTAATGATACATACCTCTTAGTATTCCTATAGGTCCACCTTTCCTTGTGAGATTACACCAAGAGGAAACTTCCTAAACAAACTTCTCAATCCTTATAACTCAAGACAAATTCTTAAAAATCTGAAAAAAAATAAACGATAAATTCATTTGTGATGTATTTCTCCTTTGTTATGAAATGACGAGGTCAAATGCATCTGTAAAATTCTCTGACATTGGTCTGTGATGTCAGGTATCGCCTTACACTATATTGAGGTGTTAATGACAATGAGACATTGGGAGCAAGTTCAGTGAAAAAGTGAAACAATGAAACAACTGCCATGAAAAACCATTTACCATATAATTTGTATTGATGAAATCCATTCAGCCAAACCAAAGCCTCTTCATGTCAGTAAATGTTTGGACAGGCAAAATAAAGTGAGGATGGGCTGTCTCTCGAATGAATCACAGGGTTATGATAGGTCCTAAAGTGTCCCCACACCCTCCCATAACAGATACGTTTCTATACTTTTAATGTCAAGTTATAAACCTTATATTTAACAATTTTTATTTGTGTTGAAATAATTTTGAACACCGCTAATGTGCTTAATATAAAGATAATGTAAAGAACACTTTGCCTAGATAAAGCAGCTGACTAGCTGTATAGACTTTACTGAGCTAAAATCCGGTTCTGCCTTATTGAGGCGTATGTGGGCACACAGTGTCAGTTAGGCAGATCTTAGTTTTATAGATTTATATAACATGGTTTAAATTGATAGGTGAGATGGACCCACATGCTACAATATCGGTAGTCCTTTACCGGGAGCACTACCGTGAAATTGTGTAATATTAAAAATCCATATAAACATATCTGCTAATGATCAGTGGGGTCACCTAAACACCTGAACTGAATAAAACTCCTTGTTCAAGCTTGTGGTTTATTCTCTCATGGTAGGAATAAAATCCAGATGCGTCAGGTTTGGTATATCAGGGGTTGCAGAACCTGTCACCCTGATTTCCTCTTTCTTCCATTAAAATAAAAAAGCAGCCTGTCTGGATATTTCCTGATGCCGGGTGTATAAGTGACCCCTCCGTCTGCTATACAGCATATTTATAAGAATTTTTATCATTGGGCCATTTTTAGCAATAGTGCTACTTTAAGAGTTCCAGAGTTGACTAAGCAAATCTGCAGATCATGTCACCCCAACACCCATTACATTTATTCAGATGCTGTTTTTTTTACTGCAGAACATCAATTGTTAGGCGACTACAAGCATGACTTTCATCTGTTGCATAATTTTTTACAGCAGTATCCTAATGTCCTATTTCCAAACACTCAGCTATACAGATTTCAGGGAATTAGGGGATTGTAGTTCTATAACCCCTGGAGTAAAGTCTGTTGGACAAGGATGATGTCATAAGCACAGCAAAGTCAAATGGGAGAAATACACTTATTGCAAAGCTCTTGTTGAACATACAATACGGCAGTTTTACATCTGACTTTTGTCACTCAATGAGCTTTCACATTTAGTTGACCTCAAGACTTTATAACAGTGAGTTTGAGTTACTGGCTTAAACAGGAAGTGGAAATGGAGACTTCAAATCCTATAACATGGGGGGACAATACCTTAACAGTGTAAAAACCTAATTCTGCTACATCTACCATGCCAAATGCAATTAGGAAGGAGCTCTCATTGAGATGAATATCTGTAACTGTAGCATTCTCTGGCATGAGTGTCTTATGTCATGTAGATTACAATCATGGTATCACTCCATTTCTATGTTAATGATGAGAGTCTAGTCTATGGCATTTCACAAGAAGATCCCTGTTATTGGCTCTTCTCTTCCATTATATTGGGGCAATAAAAGCTTGTTGCTTCAAACAGTGAAACAAAGAAAAGGTGCAACCACCCAAGACGAGCCAATTACCATAGCCTTTGTTTTGATAAACTCAATTCAGCCAATCCAGAACTTCTTCATGTCAGAGAGTGTTTGCATAGACAATATAAAGTGAGGCCGGGCTCAGTCACTCTTATGAATCACAGATTCAAGACAACTTCTTAAGGATCCACATATTTCCCCAAAATACATACAAGGTAGGTGCCTTTTCTATAATTGTGAAGGTATATGTGCTAGCTATTATATTATTTAGATTGATTTATACTTGTATACCTGTTGTGCTGTACAGTTTTTGGATGCCGACATTTATATGTTTATATCAATGGAAATCGTTTATGTTCCCGAAATATTTACATTCACATGAACAACGGGAATTAAAAAAGATAGTAGATTTGCAATGGGTGGGAAGTAGCTTAAAATATCTGGGGGTTACTATTTCCAAAAACATTGCTGTATAAATTAAAGTGCACCTATACTCAGGTTATGTGGTCACCTTCCTGTGCCCCAAAACAGCCTGTGTTTCTTTTTTTTACCATTTGCCTAATTTTGAAAAAACGCCAGGATACAAATATGCTATTTAATTCAGTCACAACCACAGCTCAGGAACGGGAAGTACTTCAACCTAACTGTCAGATAATGGCAGTTAGGTTGAAGTGCTCCCCATTCCTGAGCTGTGTGTGACCTAACTGATTGCATCATCACTGGGTAGGGATTGGATGACTCACCTCAAGCTGCTGTTGTAGAAAAAACCCTTCTGCAGGCTGCCGAGGGAACACACCACTACTGGCCACCAGAGTCTCACCACTGAAGAGGCCATGGAGGTCTGGCTCGCAGCCATGGCCGCAACCTGCTGGCAACACATGCACTTAACTCACCGCTGGAGTGAGGTGTGTCAGTCAACTTGGGCACCGCTGTCGGCCACCGGAGGCTCACTGATGGAACTCAGCCATATCCTCCATGGATTCCTTGATTGTGATGCGTCCAGCCAGTAGTGGGGTGCCTGATGGCATCTCCTCCACGTGGTTAAACTGACCCTAATGCTTTTTGGATCAACACTTTGCTATGCTCATTATTGGGGGTATTCTGATGATCAGGGGGTGATCAGCTAGCAGTTGCCCTGTAGTTGGGTGTAAAGGAGAGGACAGAAGTGAGGAAGGGGTAGTGACCAGAGCTCAGTTGGAAGAAGCTAATCGCCAGGCAGCCGTTTCAGGCACCATCTTGTAATTTCACGTGACATCTTGTAAGCACTGCTTTTGTTCTTACTTTGTCCACTGCTTCTGTAATTAACACAATGTTCTGTTTTTTTCTTTGCAGGTTGATCATTTAGTAGAAAGGCCGAATTAATTACAGATCAGTTGTTTTCCAAGAGCCCATGATGAGCCCAAAAGGAGTGAAGCCATATCAGTGCTCTGAGTGTGGGAAATGTTTCAGTCATAAGTCAAACCTCACATGTCACCACAGAGTTCACACTGGAGAAAAGCCATTCCCATGCTCTGAATGCGGTAAATGCTTTTCACATTCTCAACACCTGCGGATACACCAGAGGAGTCACACTGGAGAGAAGCCATTCCCATGCTCTGAATGTGGTAAATGCTTTACAAGTAGTCGAGACTTGCTTACACACCAAAGGGTTCACACTGGAGAGAAGCCATTCCCATGCTCTGAATGTGGCAAATACTTTGCACGGCCTGCAAGCCTTCTTATACACCAGAGGAGTCACACCGGAGAGAAGCCATTTCCGTGCACTGAATGTGGCAAATGCTTTGCACGGCCTGAAAACCTTCTTATACACCAGAGGATTCACACAGGAGAGAAGCCATTTTCCTGCCCCGAGTGTAGCAAGTGCTTTAAAGATCGTTCAACCCTGCTTAGACACCAGAGGACCCACATTGGAGAAAAGCCATTGTAATGCCCTGAGTGTAGCAGGTGCTTTACAAATCACACACCGCTGCGTACACACCAGAGGAGTCACCCTGGAGAAAACCCTTTAAATGTCTGCAATGGGAGATGGGCTTTAATCAAAACAATGACCTTATAGGTCACTTAGAGTTCCATGCAGGAGAGAAGTCATATCTATGTCTACAATGTGACAAATGTTTTAAAACTTAGCAAGAATGGAATATTCATCATAGGATTATCAATAGAGAGAGGCCGCACTCATGTGTTGAATTAAATGAATGTTACCGGCAATGGACACCTCTGGCAAGACACTAAAAAATGTACACTGCCGTGTCTGAAATGTAACAACGTATTACAGAATCCCACACCAGGAGAGGGGATGTTTTGAAAAATAACAAGCAAACTAAAAATGATTTGATAACAGTTCCTCGGCTTTATATTGTGAACAGGGGGATGTTTTATACCCTGAGAGTGTCGTTCATTATAGAATTAAACTGTTCTTTGTCCTCATTTAGGGTGTTTTATGTAGACTTTGCTAAGATATTTATGTTTTTTCCTTGACCTACTATATAATTATGATAGATGCACTAATTTAAAGATGAAATAAAATGTTATGTTTTTGGTTCAGCAAGTGATCCAAGAAGTACAAAAAACCAAATAGAATTTTATTATTCTATATATTATTATAATATTTATTTGTTTCTGTAAACCCCAATAAGTGATGTGTGATGTATCTGATTAAAGTCAGATAGATATAAAACTGTTGTATTGTATGTCCAAACTTCAAAACAAGTTGCTTTTAGGCTTCACACTCACAATGTAGTTGGTAGAACACTTTAACTCATGACAAAACAAGATCTGTAAACAAGAAGGTTTCATATACCCTTATGTATTAGATTACGTGAAAATGAAATGGTATTATATATTATGATGTATTATACGGTTTTATTTCCATGTGTTGTATAGCTTTGTTACTTTATGAATAGCATGGTAACATTAAATGTAAATAAAATACTTTCCTAGATTCTTTTACCTTTATTATTTCTTGAATATGTCCATGTTCTAATTGATTCTGAATTCTTTGGGAATATTCTTGTTTTGCCTTACCCAGAAAAATACAACTAAAGCTATAGGCCTTGATTCACTAAGAGTTGGAAAAATTCTCATGGTGGTAAAAAATTAAATTCATGAGAAAAAAGCCTGAGACTGTCACTTTTAGGAAATAACCAGATAGGAAGACAATGAAAGTCAATGGCACTTTTTTTACTCCTGAGAAACATTAAACTTTTTATTCCTTTTTAATCTATAGTAAACAGTGCCATTGATTTTCATTGTCTTCCTATCTGGTGATTCAGTAAAAGTGAAATTGTCAGCGTCCACTGACAGTCATCTGTTAATTACATTCCATTTTCCTTTTCAGCAATATCATAATGTACGATGTCCAAACACTCAGCTATACAGATTTCAGGGAATTAGGGGATTGTAGTTCTATAACCCCTGGAGTAAAATCTGATAAAGGATGATGTCATAAGCACAGCAAAGTCAAATGGGAGAAATGCACAGATTTCAAAGTTCTTGTTGTGAAGGTTGGACATACAATACAACAGTTTTATATCTATCTGACTTTAATCACTCTGTGAGCTTCCATGTGTAGTTTTGACCCCAAGGCCTAATTACAGTACGTTTGGGTTTTTGGCTTAAACATGAAGTGGAAATGGAGACTTCAAACAATATAAAATAGGGGGATGATACCGTAACAAGGTAAAATCTATTTTTTTTGCTAATTGTACCAGGCCAAATGCCATTAAAAGGTAGCTCTAATTGAGATGAATATCTCCAACTGTAGCATTCTCAGGCATGAGTCTCTTATGTCATGCAGATTACAATCATGGTATCACTCCATTTCTATGTTAATGATGAGAGTCTAGTCTACGGTATTTAACAAAAAGATCCCTGTTATTGTCTCTTCTCTTTCATCATATTGAGGCAATAAAAGCTTGTTGCTTAAAATAGTGAAACAAAGAAAAGATTCAACCACCCAAGACAAGCTAATTACCATAGCCTTTGTTTTGGTAAACTTCATTCAGCCAATCCAAAAGTTCTTCATATCAGAGAGTGTTTGTATAGACAATATTAAGTGAGACAGGGGCCAAGTCACTGTTATGAATCACAGATTAAAGATAACTACTTAAGGATCCACATATTTCCACCATACACGGCCTGCAAGCCTTAATATACACCAGAGGATTCACACAGGAGAGAAGCCATTTTCCTTCCCCGAGTGTAGCAAGTGCTTTACAGATAGTTCAATCCTGCTTAGACACCAGAGGACCCACATTGACGAAAAACCATTGTAATGCCCTGAGTGTACAAATCGCACACCACTGTGTACACACCAGAGGAGTCTCCCTGGAGAAAACCCTTTAAATGTCTGCAATGGGAGATGGACTTACCTTAAAGGTCAGTTGGAGTTTCATGCAGGAGAAAAGCCAAATCTATATCTACAATGTGACAAATGTTTTAAAACTTAGCAAGAATTGAATATTCATCATAGGATTATCAATAGAGAGAGGCTGCACTCATGTATTGAGTGGAATTAATGTTACCGGCAATGGACACCTCTGGCAAGACACCTAAAGATTTACACTGCCGTGTCTGAAATGTAACAATGTATTACAGAATCTCACACCAGGAGAGGGGATGTTTTTGAAAAATAACAAAAAAACAAGCAAACTAAATATGATTTGACAACAGTTCCGCGGCTTTATATTGTGATCAGGGGGATGTTTCATATCCCCAGACTTGCTTTTATTATAGTATTAAAACTGTTCTTTGTCCTCATTTTGGGTGTTTTCTTTCAATATTTTTATTCGTTTCAAAAAGGCAATACAAAGGAAAAGTATGGTCAGCCAACACAGAAATCCTTCCCACGCAGGGGAGGCAAACAACACAGAGAGCACAGCAAATTTTCGTGATCTAAACCAATATCAATGTGCAACCTTTCAGTTCAACAATAAAACGATTGATAACATGGTTACAGTATGATAAACACTAGAGTGGACAATAAGTACATCGAGATTTGTCAATTTTTATCAGGTCACAGTCGCGCTGTCTCTTGCGCCAGTTATTTACCGTCCTATACAAACCATAAGGAATAAAGAGGGGAAAAGAGGGGGGGAATGGGGGTTGAGCTGGGTGAAAGAAGGAGGTAAGGAACAAGGAGGGGGTAGGGTGGGGAGAGGGGGGGGGAAATCCCCGCAGCCTGGTCTGCACCAAACACCTAATGGAGCAAACCCAATGGAACACTGGGCCAGGTGTACTGTATCCATGGTTCCCAGATGGAGAGAAACTTATCCTGTGTGTCGGCTAGAATGCTCGAAAGCCTCTCGTTAATCAGGAATCCATTCATTCTGGATGACACCTCCGATACCGGGACAATCTGTTTTTTCCAGGCTCTGGCGATGGTCTGCTTCGCCGCCAAGAGCAAGTAAGTGAACAGCTTGCACTGTTTCCTAGTAAGATCTGGAGGTCTACAGTGAAGGAGGGCCACCCAGGGATCCTTTTTAATGGTCTTTTGAAACATTCTGCCGGCTATTTTGTGTATATGGGACCAGAAACGGGTTAGCATGGGGCAGGTCCACCAAATATGCATAAAGGTACCTTCAGCATCACAACCTCTAAAGCACGTATTGGCCTGCCCGGGGAACATCTTACCGAGGCGACTAGGCACCAAGTACCAACGAAACAAGACTTTGTAAGCTGTCTCGGTTGTCAGAATGTTCGTGGAGCATGAGGAGGTCGCACTCCAGATCTCTTCCCACCCCCTGTCCGAAGTACATGGGCCCAGGTCTCTCTCCCATTTCTCCACATAGGTATGAACTCCCGCCCCCATACTGTTCAACTTGGAGTACAACATGGATATCAATCCCCTACAGAACGGGTCTTCGCTACAGATCTCCTCAAAGGGGGTACACCTTCGAAAGGGTTGCCCCAATCTAGTTAGAGGTGTTAGCCAATGCCTCAACTGTAGATATTGGAAAAAGGCCCTCTGGGGAACGTCAAATTTTCTTCTCAAGGAGTCATACGATAGGAACCCCTCCTCTGTCAAAAGATGGATTATCCTAGTCATCCCATGTTCCCTCCACCAATGGTAAGTTGAGCTATTATCCATTCCTGGGGGGAAGGATGGGTTACCCCAGAGATGAGCTAGAGGGGTATGGGGGGACATCAGGGAGGCAGAGTACTTCACTGAGTCCCACACTGAAAGTGAATGTTTCATTAGGGGGCTAAGTGTCTCGGGTCTGGACGCCGGGTCCATCCACAATAGGCCATCTATCGGGGTTGGTGAGCAGTCTGGGAGTTCCAGAAACGTCCAGAGGGGAGGCTTCGAGAGAGAATGCATGGGGGCCAGCTGGGCTATCTGGGTGGCCTTATAATACAAACTAATGTTGGGAACACCAAGCCCACCCAGCGATTTATGGCAAAACATGGTGCGCTTGGGTACTCGCGGACGAGCGCCGGACCAGATAAAGATCGATATTCTCCTCTGCATCGCACGCAATCTGTACATTGGGATTGGTACTGGCAGCGTTCTAAATAGATATAGGAGTTTAGGGAGGATGGACATTTTAACCGCGTTTATTCGTCCCAACCAGGAGAGCGAGTGCGACCTCCAAGTCTCGAGTAGTTGTGTTAAAGATTTGAACAAGGGTGGATAGTTAGCCCCGTAAAGATCCTCATATGTCGCCGTAATATATACTCCCAAGCGGCTCTGTCGTCCATTTGAAGGAAAAGTTATTCTTAATATGCATCACCGTCTCTGGGGTCAAGGATATATTAAGGGCCTGGGATTTGTCGCTATTTATAGTTAGACCGGAAATGCGGGCAAATTGATCCAGGGTGGTGTACAGGTTTGGGAGAGAAGTAAGAGGTTGCGAGATCGCCACCACAACGTCGTCCGCAAAAAAGAGAGCCTTATGGTGGACCCCCGCCACCTCCAGTCCCCTAATATTTGGATTTTGCCTGATTGCTGCACCCAGGGGCTCCAGGGCTAAGATGAAAAGGATCGGGGAGAGGGGGCATCCCTGCCTCGTGCCCCCAGAAATCCGAAAGGTCTCGGAGGTGAAACCCGAGTACCGTACTCGTGCTGTTGGATTGTTATAGAGGGCCTTGATCCATTCAATAAATCGTTGCCCAAATCCCCATTTCTTCAACACCCAGAACAAGTAGTCCCAGGAAATGGTGTCAAAAGCCTTTTGTATATCGAGGGACAACAGAAAAGCTGGGATGTTTCTTGCCCGGGTGTGGTGGACTAAGTGAGCAACCCTCCTGACATTGTCCCCTGCCTGGCGGGAAGGTACAAAACCCACCTGATCTCTGTGCACAAGCTCCTCCAGAAACGTATTCAATCTGGCTGCCAATACTTTGGCCAGCAACTTCACATCCGCGTTGATTAAAGATATGGGTCTGTAGTTGGGTATTTGCAGGCTATCCTTGTCAGGCTTTGGTATCATGCAGATGTCTGCCAACAGGGAGCACGGGCCTAAGGCAGCATCCGCACACAGGGCATTGAAGAGATTGGCCAGGTGGGGTGCCAGGAGGGGGGCAAACTTTTTATAATAAAGATTACTGAAACCATCAGGTCCCGGGGTCTTAGAGGATTTGGTAGATTTAATGGCCGCTATTATTTCCTGAGGCGTGACTGGGGAATCCATCAAGTCAATATGATCTTGGGTCACAGGCGGTAGCTCAACACGCTCGAAGAATCTCTCAAGGTCGGCGTTATTGGCCTTTGGGGGAGCCGAGTACAGTGTAGATAGAAACCCCCGAAATGCAGCTACAATTTTATCCGGATTGGCCGTTATGGAACCTGAACCAAGCCTAAGTTTCACTGGCCGTTGTTTATCCAAGGCAGTGTTTTTCAGTTTCCGGGCCATCATAGTATCCGGTTTGTTGCCCCTAGCATAGAATCTTTGTTTGGCCCAGCGGAGCCGTTTTTCAGCCTGATCATCTAAGAGCGCGTTGAGCTCCGTCCTAAGCCTATCAACGATCTTTTTATGTTTAGAGTTCGGGGCTCTCTTCCACTGTGCCTCTGCTTGCTCGTATTTCGCCGTCAGTTCCTTGAGTCGCTTCTGCCTCTCTCTTTTCCTAAGGGAAGCAATACTTATAATATTACCCCGTATAACAGCTTTCTGAGCCTCCCAGAGGGTGATCGGGGAGCGGACTGAGTCGACGTTCAGGGCGAAATAATCCCTAAGGGCGTCCTGGATCTTCAGGCATGTTTCCTGAGAGCTTAGGAGGGAATCGTTTAATCTCCAGTTGTAAGATCGTTTGGCTGGGACCAGTAGGTCAACCGCCGCCATTACAGGATTATGGTCTGACCAGGTCGAGTTATAGATTTTAGAGTTAATGATTGCCGGGAGTATAGCCTGGGGGACAAAGATGTGGTCTATCCGACAGAAGGATCCATGAGGGTTAGAGTAAAACGTAAAGTCTCTGGTAGTGGGGTTTTTTTCCCTCCAGACATCGCAGAGACCGTGTGTGTCCAGAAGATCACCAAAGCCAGTAGTGTGGGGATCTGTCCCCTGTAGCGCAGTAGCGGGTTGTCCCGTTCTCTGTCTGTCCATCTTAGGGTTCAAAACCATATTTGAGTCTCCACCCATTATTAAGATGCCCTTAGTGTTGTTCTGGACTACCGACAGTAGGTGCTTAAAGAAGCGTGTCTGAAAGGAGTTGGGTGTATAGTATGTGACCAGAGTGATATCGATATCGTATAGGGACCCTTGAAGAACCACATATCTGCCCGTTGGATCAATGATTTCTTTACAGCAGATAAAGGGGAGGTTTTTGCTAAAGGCTATCAACACCCCTCTTTTCTTTTCTCTAGCGCATGACATATGGGACACCGGGTATTGGTGGCTTAGATACCTTGGCCTGGAGTGGGTCGAGAACCTTGTCTCTTGCAGGAAGAGTATATCTGCCTTGCAGGACTTGTAATAGTGGAAAGCTTTATTCCTCTTAACAGGGCTGTTAAAGCCCTGGACATTGTGGGAAATTAACTTAATGTTAAGCCCCGCCATCTAGGTAGAGTCGGTTTTCTAATGGGAAAAAGAGCAGACCAGGCGCGGGGGGGGGGGGGCGAGGGAGGAGCGGGGGCTTAGGCGGGAGGGGGGGGGAGGGGACAGGTAGCAAGAAGGAACGACAAGAAAAAACTTAACATAGTGAACAATTCAGAAACAATGAACAGTTTAAATATACACAAAACAAAAAACAGTAAGGACCTAAGCCCAATAAGACCCTCTGGGTCAAGTAAGACCCAGAAGATTCCTGCCGGGGCAGGAAGCCGTCCAGGCACCGGGGGCAAAAGCATCCCAGTCCGGGACGACTCGTACAGTGTGGGGGGTGATACTCGGAGGCACTGGCCACCACCCCAGTGCAAAAGAGAAACGGCAACCGGATAAGGAACAATACACATTAATACTTAGACCCCGCGAGAGAGAGGGGAGAGATCCGTCTCCCCCCCCGCACGCCCATCTATCCCAAGTTATGAGGGGAGCAGCCACGCCGCTCGGTGGATCATCGCGCGCCACCGCAGACCGTCCCGGGCACAGGGTCCTAAAGGCCCCGTATCCCGAGGGCCCACGGCAGGCGCCCAACCCCAACAAGCGGGCGGGGGGCCCCCAATTTACGCCACCGTAACAGAACAGTCTAGAGAGAAATATAACTTTAAACTCGTTGTCATTAGGCATATAACGTTATAAAAGCTGACTTATCAAACCCATATAAACTTAAGGAACTCAGGAGGGGGGGTAGAAGGCGAGATCCAGGGAGATAGAAATATGAAGCCTGCGTTCGGCCAATAGGGCTCACCCAAAATCAGGCGCCAGGGCATGGTTCACCAACTCCGACCCGGTCCGGCCCCGAAAGGCCTCAGCCCGGATCAGAGTCAGAGACCGGCCGGCGGCCAACTCCCCGATCCCGTCTCCTGCGCGAGCGAACCTTCTCCCAGATGGGCCGCAACGGCTGGCGTCGGGCCTCCCGCTGGGCCGCCCGGTCAGGTGCAGCCACTAGCGGGTCCTTTAAGGGTATGCCCAGCTCCCGTATGAGGTTTTGAAGCTCACCAAGGGAGCCCGCAGCGCATTGTCGGCCCGCGTGGGAGAACATCAGTCTAAAGGGGAACCCCCAACGATACCTGATACCATGTGATTTCAAGATCTCCAGGCCCGGTCTCATCTCCCGTCTCCGCTGGAGCGTCTGGGGGGCAACATCTGGATAAATCTGGTAAGCGTGATTCTGGAAAGAAAGGTGGGTTGCCGCCCTGGAAGCTTCTAGGATGGCCTCTTTTGTACGGTAGAATGTAGGCCTGATGACAATGTCCCTAGGGCGACCGTCCGATCTTTGGGGGCCTAAGGCCCTATGGGCTCTGTCCAATTCCAGGCGTTCAGTCGGCATAGAGGGGAGAAGTTCACGAAGCAGCGCTGTAACTGTGGCGGGAACATCCTCCATGGACTCCGGAAGACCCCGGATCCGGACATTTTCTCTCCTGGATCTGTTTTCAAGGTCTTCCAGCTTTTGTTGAAGTAGGGTCACATCCTCTCGCACTGCTGCGGTGCAAGACTCACCAGAGTCCAGGGCCGTCACTATTTCATCCATTCTTTCCTCCAGTGTGTTGGTCCGGTCACCCAGATCTCTAATGTCGTTGGCGAAGCTGGTAGAAAGCTGGGACACTGCTGCGGCCAACTCTTGTTGTAATAACAGCTTAAATTTGGCCAACAACTGTTCATCGCGTATAATTGGATCAGCTGGGCAGGGAGACCCCTGGGCACTCCGCGGGTCATCTTCCTGTACATCTTCAATCAAAGGTTGGGAGGAAGCGCTGCTGCCCGGCCTGGGGGTCGTTTCAAATATGAGAGGGAAGTCTCTGCTGCTAGCAAGGGACAAGGGCAATCCTTCATCCATGCCTCCATTGGGGCCAGCTGGGCTCAGATGTGGGGGACCAGCACCTCCATTGCTCCCCCTCGGCAGCGTGCCAAGTTGCAGGGGTCTGGGATCAGCAGCAGGCGTCAGGTGCTGCGGGCTGTGCTGTGGCCATTGATGAGGGGTGGGGGATTGTGATGGGGCAGGCAGGGGCGCAGACTGAGGGCGCAAGGGCGCCTGCAAGGGCGGGAAGTCCGTTCCCGTATCCCCCCTCCAACCCCCGTCGGTTCCCGAGTCCGGGGGGGGCCCGATGGACCTGGCAACGGGGCCGTGCTCCCTCTTTCCTCGTGCGGCCGGGGTGATCGTTGCGGCTGTGGGGACCTCCGCCTCCCGCCCACGTGGTCGGGGCTGCCCCCAGCTCCTACCTCCGTCTCCGGCTCCCGCACTGTGCTCTTCGGGACTGGTGAGGTATGGTCTGGCGGGTGAAGCTGACCTCCATGACGGGTGTCCCGGTCGGCGATCGTGTGGTGGGCGGCCTGGGACTGCCGCCTGAGCTCCGCCATGATGTCTGGCTGGCGGGAGCATGCGGCACCTCTCCTCTCGCCGCCCGTCTTCCTCTCCCTCGTCTTGGCCCCGCTTCTGCCCATCCGAGGACTCAGGCAGGTGATGTGGGGCGAATGCTGACAGGTGGGTGCTCGCTGCGGCTGTGAAAAGGCTACTTTTGGGGTGGTTTTGGTGCCTCGAGGTGGCGAGCACTAAGGAGAAGCAGCCATCTTCCCCAGCGTTCGGCCACGCCCCCATTTTGGGTGTTTTAAATAGACTTTGCTAAGATGATTCGTTAAGTTGCTTTTAGGCTTCACACTCACACTGTAGTTGGTACAACACTTTAACTCATGACAAAACAAGGCCTGTAAAAAAGAAGATTTCATATACCCTTATGTATTAGATAACGTGAAAAGGAAATGGTATTATATATTATGATATATTATAGGCTTTATTTCCATTTGTTTTATCATTATTATATAGTAGGCCAAGGAAAAAAACATAAATATACAAAATTAAAATCTAACTTTTGAGTAGCCGGGTGATTTAACTCGGAAACGTAGATCCCAACTTGTTTCTCTTGTGACAATTTTGTCAAAGGATCTACATAGTAATTGAAATGAAATATTTTACATGTTGATATTCATATTTGCATATTCATGTTATCTAATGATACATACCTCTTAGTATTCCTATAGGTCCACCTTTCCTTGTGAGGTTACACCAAGAGGAAACTTCCAAAGCAAACTTCTCAATCCTTATAACTCAAGACAAATTCTTAAAAATCTTAAGAATGAATGATAAAATAATTTGTGATGTATTTCTCCTTTGTTATGAAATGACGAGGTCAAATGCATCTGTAAAATTCTCTGACATTGGTCTGTGATGTCAGGTATCGCCTTACACTATATTGAGGTGTTAATGACAATGAGACATTGGGAGCAAGTTGAGTGAAAAAGGGAAACAAATAAACAATTGCCATGAAAAGCCATTTACCATATAATTTGTATTGATGAAATCCATTCAGCCAAACCAAAGCCTCTTCATGTCAGTAAATGTTTGGACAGGCAAAATAAAGTGAGGATGGGCTGTCTCACATATGAATCACAGGGTTATGATAGGTCCTAAATTATCCCCACACCCTCCCATAGCAGATACGTTTCTATACTTTTAATGTCAAGTTATAAACCTTATATTTAACAATTTTTATTTGTGTTGAAATAATTTTTAACACCGCTAATGTGCTTAATATAAAGATAATGTAAAGAACACTTTGCCTAGATAAAGCAGCTTACTAGCTGTATAGACTTTACTGAGCTAAAATCCGGTTCTGTCTTATTGAGGATTATGTGGGCACACAGTGTCAGTTAGGCAGATCTTAGTTTTATAGATTTATATAACATGGTTTTAATTGATAGGTGAGATGGACCCACATGCTACAATATCGGTAGTCCTTTACCGGGAGCACTACCGTGAAATTGTGTAATATTAAAAATCCATATAAACATATCTGCTATTGATCGGTAGGGTCACCTAAACACCTGAACTGAATAAAACTTCTTGCTCAAGCTTGTGGTTTATTCTCTCATGGTAGGAATAAAAAAAAAAAGTGGCAGAACCTGTCACCCCGATTTCCTCTTCCTTCCATTAAAATAAAAAAGCAGCCTGTCTGGATATTTCCTGATGCCGGGTGTATAAGTGACCCCTCCGTCTGCTATACAGCGTATTTATAATAATTTTTATCATTGGGCCATTTTTAGCAATAGTGCTACTTTAAGAGTTCCAGAGTTGACTAAGCAAATCTGCAGATCGTGTCACCCCAACACCCATTACATTTATTCAGATGCTGTTTTTTTTACTGCAGAACATCAATTGTTAGGCGACTACAAGCATTAGCGTTCCCTGACATTCATCTGTTAATTACATTGCATAATTTTTTACAGCAGTATCCTAATGTCCTATTTCCAAACACTCAGCTATACAAATTTCAGGGAATTAGGGGATTGTGGTTCTATAACCCCTGGAGTAAAGTCTGTTGAACAAGGATGATGTCATAAGCACAGCAAAGTCAAATGGAAGAAATACACTTATTTCAAAGCTCTTGTTGAACATACAATACGGCAGTTTTATATCTGACTTTTGTCACTCAATGAGCTTTCACATTTAGTTGACCTCAAGACTTTATAACAGTGAGTTTGAGTTACTGGCTTAAACAGGAAGTGGAAATGGAGACTTCAAATCCTATAACATGGGGGGACAATACCTTAACAGTGTAAAAACCTAATTCTGCTACATCTACCATGCCAAATGCAATTAGGAAGGAGCTCTCATTGAGATGAATACCTGTAACTGTAGCATTCTCGGGCATGAGTGTCTTATGTCATGTAGATTACAATCATGGTATCACTCCATTTCTATGTTAATGATGATAGTCTAGTCTATGGCATTTCACAAGAAGATCCCTGTTATTGTCTCTTCTCTTCCATTATATTGGGGCAATAAAAGCTTGTTGCTTCAAACAGTGAAACAAAGAAAAGGTGCAACCACCCAAGACGAGCCAATTACCATAGCCTTTGTTTTGATAAACTCAATTCGGCCAATCCAGAACTTCTTCATGTCAGAGAGTGTTTGCATAGACAATATAAAGTGAGGCCGGGCTCAGTCACTCTTATGAATCACAGATTCAAGACAACTTCTTAAGGATCCACATATTTCCCCAAAATACATACAAGGTAGGTGTCTATTCTATAATTGTGAAGGTATATGTGCTAGCTATTATATTATTTAGATTGATTTATACTTGTATACCTGTTGTGCTGTACAGTTTTTGGATGCCGACATTTATATGTTTATATCAATGGAAATCGTTTATGTTCCCGAAATATTTACATTCACATGAACGACGGGAATTAAAAAAGATAGTAGATTTGCAATGGGTGGGAAGTAGCTTAAAATATCTGGGGGTTACTATTTCCAAAAACATTGGTCTACTGTATAAATTAAAGTGCACCTATACTCAGGTTATGTGGTCACCTTCCTGTGCCCCAAAACAGCCTGTGTTTCTTTTTTTTACCATTTGCCTAATTTTGAAAAAACGCCAGGATACAAATATGCTATTTAATTCAGTCACAACCACAGCTCAGGAACGGGAAGTACTTCAACCTAACTGTCAGATAATGGCAGTTAGGTTGAAGTGCTCCCCATTCCTGAGCTGTGTGTGACCTAACTGATTGCATCATCACTGGGTAGGGATTGGATGACTCACCTCAAGCTGCTGTTGTAGAAAAAACCCTTCTGCAGGCTGCCGAGGGAACACACCACTACTGGCCACCAGAGTCTCACCACTGAAGAGGCCATGGAGGTCTGGCTCGCAGCCATGGCCGCAGCCTGCTGGCAACACATGTACTTAACTCACCGCTGGAGTGAGGTGTGTCAGTCAACTTGGGCACCGCTGTCGGCCACCGGAGGCTCACTGATGGAACTCAGCCATATCCTCCACGGATTCCTTGATTGTGATGCGTCCAGCCAGTAGTGGGGTGCCTGATGGCATCTCCTCCACATGGTTAAACTGACCCTAATGCTTTTTGGATCAACACTCTGCTATGCTCATTATTGGGGGTATTCTGATGATCAGGGGGTGATCAGCTAGCAGTTGCCCTGTAGTTGGGTGTAAAGGAGAGGACAGAAGTGAGGAAGGGGTAGTGACCAGAGCTCAGTTGGAAGGAGCTCCTCGCCAGGCAGCCGTTTCAGGCACCATCTTGTAATTTCACGTGACATCTTGTAAGCACTGCTTTTGTTCTTACTTTGTCCACTGCTTCTGTAATTAACACAATGTTCTGTTTTTTTCTTTGCAGGTTGATCATTTAGTAGAAAGGCTGAATTAATTACAGATCAGTTGTTTTCCAAGAGCCCATGATGAGCCCAAAAGGAGTGAAGCCATATCAGTGCTCTGAGTGTGGGAAATGTTTCAGTCATAAGTCAAACCTCACATGTCACCACAGAGTTCACACTGGAGAAAAGCCATTCCCATGCTCTGAATGCGGTAAATGCTTTTCACATTCTCAACACCTGCGGATACACCAGAGGAGTCACACTGGAGAGAAGCCATTCCCATGCTCTGAATGTGGCAAATGCTTTACAAGTAGTCGAGACTTGCTTACACACCAAAGGGTTCACACTGGAGAGAAGCCATTCCCATGCTCTGAATGTGGCAAATACTTTGCACGGCCTGCAAGCCTTCTTATACACCAGAGGACCCACATTGGAGAAAAGCCATTGTAATGCCCTGAGTGTAGCAGGTGCTTTACAAATCACACACCGCTGCGTACACACCAGAGGAGTCACCCTGGAGAAAACCCTTTAAATGTCTGCAATGGGAGATGGGCTTTAATCAAAACAATGACCTTATAGGTCACTTAGAGTTCCATGCAGGAGAGAAGTCATATCTATGTCTACAATGTGACAAATGTTTTAAAACTTAGCAAGAATGGAATATTCATCATAGGATTATCAATAGAGAGGCCGCACTCATGTATTGAATTAAATGAATGTTACCGGCAATGGACACCTCTGGCAAGACACTAAAAAATGTACACTGCCGTGTCTGAAATGTAACAACGTATTACAGAATCCCACACCAGGAGAGGGGATGTTTTGAAAAATAACAAGCAAACTAAAAATGATTTGATAACAGTTCCTCGGCTTTATATTGTGAACAGGGGGATGTTTTATATCCTGAGAGTGTCGTTCATTATAGAATTAAACTGTTCTTTGTCCTCATTTAGGGTGTTTTATGTAGACTTTGCTAAGATATTTATGTTTTTTCCTTGGCCTACTATATAATTATGATAGATGCACTAATTTAAAGATGAAATAAAATGTTATGTTTTTGGTTCAGCAAGTGATCCAAGAAGTACAAAAAACCAAATAGAATTTTATTATTCTATATATTATTATAATATTTATTTGTTTCTGTAAACCCCAATAAGTGATGTGTGATGTATCTGATTAAAGTCAGATAGATATAAAACTGTTGTATTGTATGTCCAAACTTCACAACAAGTTGCTTTTAGGCTCCACACTCACACTGTAGTTGGTAGAACACTTTAACTCATGACAAAACAAGATCTGTAAACAAGAAGGTTTCATATATCCTTATGTATTAGATAACGTGAAAAGGAAATGGTATTATATATTATGATGTATTATACGGTTTTATTTCCATGTGTTGTATAGCTTTGTTACTTTATGAATAGCATGGTAACATTAAATGTAAATAAAATACTTTCCTAGATTCTCTTACCTTTATTATTTCTTGAATATGTCCATGTTCTAATTGATTCTGAATTATTTGGGAATATTCTTGTTTTGCCTTACCTAGATAAAATACAACTAAAGCTATAGGCCTTGATTCACTAACAGTTGGAAAAATTCTCATGGTGGTAAAAAATTAAATTCATGAGAAAAAAGCCTGAGAGTGTCACTTTTAGGAAATAACCAGATAGGAAGACAATGAAAGTCAATGGCACTTTTTTTACTCCTGAGAAACATATTAAACTTTTTATTCCTTTTTAATCTATAGTAAACAGTGCCATTGATTTTCATTGTCTTCCTATCTGGTGATTCAGTAAAAGTGAAATTGTCAGCGTCCACTGACAGTCATCTGTTAATTACATTCCATTATCCTTTTCAGTAATATCATAATGTACGATGTCCAAACACTCAGCTATACAGATTTCAGGGAATTAGGGGATTGTAGTTCTATAACCCCTGGAGTAAAGTCTGTTGATAAAGGATGAAGCCATAAGCACAGCAAAGTCAAATGGGAGAAATACACAGATTTCAAAGTTCTTGTTGTGAAGGTTGGACATACATTACAACAGTTTTATATCTATCTGACTTTAAACACTCTATGAGCTTCCACATCTAGTTTTGACCCCAAGACCTTATAACAGTATGTTTGGGTTTTTGGCTTAAACATGAAGGGGAAATGGAGACTTCAAACAATATAAAATAGGGGGACAATACCATAACAAGGTAAAATCAATTATTTTTTGCTAATTGTACCATGCCAAATGCCATTAAAAGGTAACTCTAATTGAGATGAATATCTCCAACTGTAGCATTCTCAGGCATGAGTCTCTTATGTCATGCAGATTACAATCATGGTATCACTCCATTTCTATGTTAATGATGAGAGTCTAGTCTATGGTATTTAACAAAAAGATCCCTGTTATTGTCTCTTTCCTTTCATCATATTGAGGCAATAAAAGCTTGTTGCTTAAAATAGTGAAACAAAGAAAAGATTCAACCACCCAAGATGAGCCAATTACCATAGCCTTTGTTTTGGTAAACTTCATTCAGCCAATCCAAAAGTTCTTCATATCAGAGAGTGTTTGTATAGACAATATTAAGTGAGACAGGGGCCAAGTCACTCTTATGAATCACAGATTAAAGAGAACTTCTTAAGGATCCACATACTTCCCCCCATACACGGCCTGCAAGCCTAAATATACACCAGAGGATTCACACAGGAGAGAAGCCATTTCCTGCCCCGAGTGTAGCGAGTGCTTTACAGATCGTTCAACCCTGCTTAGACACCAGAGGACCCACATTGACGAAAATCAATTGTAATACCCTGAGTGTACAAATCGCACACCACTGTGTACACACCAGAGGAGTCTCCCTGGAGAAAACCCTTTAAATGTCTGCAATGGGAGATGGGCTTTAATCAAAACAATCACCGTAAAGGTCAGATGGAGTTTCATGCAGAGAAAAGCCAAATCTATATCTACAATGTGACAAATGTTTTAAAACTTAGCAAGAATTGAATATTCATCATAGGATTATCAATAGATAGAAGCCGCGCCCATGTATCGAGTGGAATTAATGTTACCGGCAATGGACACCTCTGGCAAGACACCTAAAGATTTACACTGCCGTGTCTGAAATGTAACAATGCATCACAGAATCCCACACCAGGAGAGGGGATGTTTTTGAAAAATAAAAAAAACAAGCAAACTAAATATGATTTGAGGTAACAGAAAAATGGTGGATCCGCACTTCCTTAAAAGTAGATTCTTTATTCCAAAAAATGTTAAAATCATCAGTGTCTCCAGACCAAATCAAAACATCCAAAGCCAGATAAAACCAGTATAGACTCGGGCAGAGAAGAAAGTGGGGCCCTCTGACGCGTTTCGGGTCCTTCAGCAGCCCTTAGTCATAGATGGGGGTACCCCTAAAGCTAAATCATTAAATAGTAATAAGAGGGAGACTCACCTGAAGCAGCAGCGCAGCCCGCAGCCGCGGGGAGCCACGACCAACGAGCAGTGATGACGTCAGGAATGCAGGAGGACGCGCCAGCCAATCACAGGCCGCGTCCACGGGCCAATCAGAGGGAAGAACCCTCTCACATGACACCGGGAAACCACAGCCAGCGCGCATTCCGCCTCCAGCCCAGACGTCAAAGTGTACACGTCGCCCTAGCAACCAAAACCAGCAAGCCAACTGACCCGCAGGGAGGCACTGGGCAACGGGAACTGCGGAAGAAGACCGGGGGGCCCCGCAGCATGCGCCAACGCTGTGCTCAGTGGTCAATGTAAACAAGCTCATATAAAGATGAACACATGATCCTAAATAATAATGACATTTACAAAAGCACGTGAAAAAGAGCATTAATCAATTCAATAATAATGAGCATAAACATCACACATAAATAAGCTATCATATAGTAAATGGGACATTATCTTGTACACGCATGGTAACTTGTGAATATAATATGCAGGGTCCCTTCTGTGTAAAACAATAAACAATGAGGTAATAAAAAAAAGGGCGGAATAATCTTCTTTATATATATATATATATAAATATAAACCGCTCATCATTAATGGCACTATATAGCCTAGTTCATTAATATAAGGTGCATGGAACTGATAAGATATAGATAATAAAAAGATGCAGTGCGAAACTAAAGCATGTTTAAATTAATGGCAAAGGTATTATGGGGAACAGCAATATGAGCCGCAGGGAAATTAAAGAGTCTACATAAGAGCAAAATTAAAATTCTTAATAGGGGGCCCTAAATAGTCCCACTTATCATCCTCAATGGCATGGTAAACATGAAAAACAGGGATAAGAGCATAGATCATCAGTGTTATTGTGTGCTGTAAACAGAATATATAAAGAAGGAACAAAACCTATATTATAAGTGGCCAAAGGAAAAGCAGAACATGGCAAGTGCATTTGATAGTGGGAGTGTGGAAAAAGGGCATAAATTATTTTTGTGTAATAAATGAAACATCCCATCAATAATTCATGCCCTGGGGAGATCTCGTAGCTAAAGTAAAAATCCAAAAGGCCTCTCTGGCTAGCAATTTCTTAAGCAAGTCGCCACCTCTAGGGCCCAAAGAGACTCTTTCTATAATACTAATTTTGAAGTTAGGTCTCTGTTCCTGGTGGCACATATTGTAATGGTGTGCCACGTTGGACCTTTTAGGGTGGTCTGGTTTGTGAATGCCGGACAGATGTTCTGTCAAGTGCATTTGATAGTGGGAGAGTTTTATATTGTGAACAGGGGGATGTTTCATATCCCCAGACTTGCCTTTATTATAGTATTAAAACTGTTATTTGTCCTCATTTTGGGTGTTTTAAATAGACTTTGCTAAGATGATTCATTAAGTTGCTTTTTGGCTTCACACTCACACTGTAGTTGGTACAACACTTTAACTCATGACAAAACAAGGCCTGTAAAAAAGAAGATTTCATATACACTTATGTATTAGATAACGTGAAAAGGAAATGGTATTATATATTATGATATATTATAGGCTTTATTTCCATGTGTTGTATCATTATTATATAGTAGGTCAAGGAAAAAAACATAAATATACAAAATTAAAATCTAACTTTTGAGTAGCCGGGTGATTTAACTCAGATACGTAGATCCCAACTAGTTTCTCTTGTGACAATTTTGTCAAAGGATCTACATAGTAATTGAAATGAAATATTTTACATGTTGATATTCATATTTGCATATTCATGTTATCTAATAATACATACCTCTTAGTATTCCTATAGGTCCACCTTTCCTTGTGACATTACATCAAGAGGAAACTTCCTAAGCAAACTTCTCAATCCTTATAACTCAAGACAAATTGTTAAAAATCTGAAAAAATAAATGATAAAATCATTTGTGATGTATTTCTCCTTTGTTATGAAATGATGAGGTCAAATGCATCTGTAAAATTCTCTGACATTGGTCTGTGATGTCAGGTATCGCCTTACACTATATTGAGGTGTTAATGACAATGAGACATTGGGAGCAAGTTCAGTGAAAAAGTGAAACAAAGAAACAACAGCCATGAAAAGCCATTTACCATATAATTTGTATTGATGAAATCAATTCAGCCAAACCAAAGCCTCTTCATGTCAGTAAATGTTTGGACAGGCAAAATAAAGTGAGGATGGGCTGTCTCTCGTATGAATCACAGGTTTATGATAGGTCCTAAAGTGTCCCCACACCCTCCCATAACAGATACGTTTCTATACTTTTAATGTCAAGTTATAAACCTTATATTTAACAGTTTTTATTTGTATTGAAATTATTTTGAACACCGCTAATGTGCTTAATATAAAGATAATGTAAAGAACACTTTGCCTAGATAAAGCAGCTGACTAGCTGTATAGACTTTACATAGGTGAGATGGACCCACATGCTACAATATTGGTAGTCCTTTACCGGGAGCACTATCGTGAAATTGTGTAATATTAAAAATCCATATAAACATATCTGCTAATGATAGGTGGGGTCACCTAAACACCTGAACTGAATAAAACTCCTTGCTCAAGCTTGTGGTTTATTCTCTCATGGTAGGAATAAAATCCAGATGCGTCAGGTTTGGTATATCGGGGGTGGCAGAACCGGTCACCCCGATTTCCTCTTCCTTCCATTAAAATAAAAAAGCAGCCTGTCTGGATATTTCCTGATGCCGGGTGTATAAGTGACCCCTCCGTCTGCTATACAGCATATTTATAAGAATTTTTATCATTGGGCCATTTTTAGCAATAGTGCTACTTTAAGAGTTCCAGAGTTAACTAAGCAAATCTGCAAATCATGTCACCCCAACGCCCATTACATTTATTCAGATGCTGTTTTTTTCACTGCAGAACATCAATTGTTAGGCGACTACAAGCATTAGCGTTCCCTAACATTCATCTGTTAATTACATTGCATAATTTTTTACAGCAGTATCCTAATGTCCTATTTCCAAACACTCAGCTATACAGATTTCAGGAAATTAGGGGATTGTAGTTCTATAACCCCTGGAGTAAAGTTTGTTGAACAAGGATGATGTCATAAACAAAGTCAAATGAGAGAAATACACTCATTGCAAAGCTCTTGTTGAACATACAATACGGCAGTTTTACATCTGACTTTTGTCACTCAATGAGCTTTCACATTTAGTTGACCTCAAGACTTTATAACAGTGAGTTTGAGTTACTGGCTTAAACAGGAAGTGGAAATGGAGACTTCAAATCCTATAACATGGGGGGACAATACCTTAACAGTGTAAAAACCTTATTCTGCTACTTCTACCATGCCAAATGCAATTAAGAAGGAGCTCTCATTGAGATGAATATCTGCAACTGTAGCATTCTCGGGCATGAGTGTCTTATGTCATGTAGATTACAATCATGGTATCACTCCATTTTTATGTTAATGATGAGAGTCTAGTCTATGGCATTTCACAAGAAGATCCCTGTTATTGTCTCTTCGCTTCCATTATATTGAGGCAATAAAAACTTGTTGCTTCAAACAGTGAAACAAAGAAACAATTCAACCACCCAAGATGAGCCAATTACCATAGACTTTGTTTTGATAAACTCAATTCAGCCAATCCAGAGCTTCTTCATGTCAGAGAGTGTTTGTATAGACAATATAAAGTGAGGCCGGGCTCAGTCATTCTTATGAATCACAGATTCAAGACAACTTCTTAAGGATCCACATATTTCCCCAAAATACATACAAGGTAGGTGTCTATTCTATAATTGTGAAGGTATATGTGCTAGCTATTATATTATTTAGAATGATTTATACTTGTATGCCTGTTGTGCTGTACAGTTTTTGGATGCCAACATTTATATGTTTATATCAATGGAAATCGTTTATGTTCCCGAAATATTTACATTCACATGAACGTGAATATCTGGGGGTTACTATTTCCAAAAACACTGCTCTACTGTATAAATTAAAGTGCACCTATACTCAGAAAGGTTATGTGGTCACCTTCCTGTGCCCCAAAACAGCCTGTGTTTCTATTTTTTACCATTTGCCTAATTTTGAAAAAACGCCAGGATACAAATTTGCTATTTAATTCAGTCACAACCACAGCTCAGGAGCGGGGAGCACTTCAACCTAACTGTCAGATAATGGCAGTTAGGTTGAAGTGCTCCCCATTCCTGAGCTGTGTGTGCCCTAACCGATGGCATAATCACTGGGTAGGGATTGGATGACTCACCTCAAGCTGCTGTTGTTGTAGAAAAATCTCTTCTGCAGGCTGCCGAGGGCACACACCACCACTGGCCACCAGAGTCTCACCACTGAAGAGGCCATGGAAGTCTGGCTCTCAGACATGGCCGCATCCTGCTGGCAACACATGCACTTGACTCACCGCTGGAGTGAGGTGTGTCAGTCAACTTGGGCACCGCTGTCAGCCACCGGAGGCTCAGCGATGGAACTCAGCCATATCCTCCACGGATTCCTTGATTGTGATGCGTCCAGCCAGTAGTGGGGTGCCTGATGACATCTCCTCCACGTGGTTAAACTGACCCTAATGCTTTTCGGATCAACACTCTGCTATGCTCATTATTGGGGGTATTCTGATGATCAGGGGGAGATCAGCTAGCAATTGCCCTGTAGCTGGGTGTAAAGGCGAGGACAGAAGTGAGGAAGGGGTAGTAACCAGAGCTCAGTTGGAAGGAGTTCCTCGCCAGGCAGCCGTTTCAGGCGCCATCTTGTAATTTCATGCGACATCTTGTAAGCACTGCTTTTGTTCTTGTTTAGTCCACTGCTTCTGTAATTAACACAATGTTCTGTTTTTTTCTTTGCAGGTTGATCATTTAGTAGAAACGCTGAATTATTTACAGATCAGTTGTTTTCCAAGAGCCCATGATGAGCCCCAAAGGAGTGAAGCCATATCAGTGCTCTGAGTGTGGGAAATGTTTCAGTCATAAGTCAAACCTCACATGTCACCACAGAGTTCACACTGGAGAAAAGCCATTCCCATGCTCTGAATGTGGCAAATGCTTTTCACATTCTCAACACCTGCGGATACACCATAGGAGTCACACTGGAGAGAAGCCATTCCCATGCTCTGAATGTGGCAAATGCTTTACAAGTAGTCGAGACTTGCTTACACACCAAACTGTTCACACTGGAGAGAAGCCATTTTCATGCTCTGAATGTGGCAAATGCTTTGCACGGTCTGCAAACCTTCTTATACACCAGAGGATTCACACTGGAGAGAAGCCATTTCCGTGCACTGAATGTGGCAAATGCTTTGCCCGGCCTGCAAGCCTTCTTATACACCAGAGGATTCACACAGGAGAGAAGCCATTTTCCTGCTCCGAGTGTAGCAAGTGCTTTAAAGATCATTCAACCCTGCTTAGACACCAGAGGACCCACATTGGAGAAAAGCCATTGTAATGCCCTGAGTGTAGCAGGTGCTTTACAAATCACACACCGCTGCGTACACACCAGAGGAGTCACCCTGGAGAAAACCCTTTAAATGTCTGCAATGGGAGATGGGCTTTAATCAAAACAATGACCTTAAAGGTCAGTTGGAGTTTCATGCAGGAGAAAAGCCAAATCTATATCTAGAATGTGACAAATGTTTTAAAACTTAGCAAGAATTGAATATTCATCATAGGATTATCAATAGAGAGAGGCTGCACTCATGTATTGAGTGGAATTTATGTTACCGGTAATGGACACCTCTGGCAAGACACCTAAAGATTACACTGTCTGAAATGTAACAATGTATTACAGAATCTCACACCAGGAGAGGGGATGTTTTTGAAAAATAACAAAAAAACAAGCAAACTAAATATGATTTGACCACAGTTCCTCTGCTTTATATTGTGAACAGGGGTATGTTTCATATCCCCAGACTTGCTTTTATTATAGTATTAAAACTGTTCTTTGTCCTCATTTTGGGTGTTTTAAATAGACTTTGCTAAGATGATTCATTAAGTTGCTTTTAGGCTTCACACTCACACTGTAGTTGGTACAACACTTTAACTCATGACAAAACAAGGTCTGTAAAAAAGAAGATTTCATATACCCTTATGTATTAGATAACGTGAAATGAAAATGGTATTATATATTATGATATATTATAGGCTTTATTTCCATGTGTTGTATTGCTTTGTTACTTTATGAATAGCATGGTAACATGAAATTTAAATAAAATACTTTTACCTTTCGTATTTCTTGACTATGTCCATGTTCTTATTGTGCCTGAATTCTTTAGACATATTCTTGTTTTGCCTTACCCAGATAAAATACAATTAAAGTCTATAGGCCTTGATTCACTAAGAGTTGAAAAAATTCTCATGGTGGTAAAAAATTAAATTCATGAGAAAAAAGCCTGAGACTGTCACTTTTAGGGAATCACCTGATAGGAAGACAATGAAAGTCAATGGCACTTTTTTTTACTCCTGAGAAACGTATTGAACTTTGTATTCCTTTTTAATCTATAGTAAACAGTGCCATTCATTTTCATTGTCTTCATATCTGGCGATTCAGCAAAAGTGAAATTCTCATTCTTTTTTCTCATAAAGTGATTTTTTTTACTACCATGATAATTTTTTTTCAACTTTTAGCAAATCAAGGCCTGTGGTGAAAAATTCTGGCTAATGAAAGCAACTAAAGGAGCCTTGTCATAAGTATCAATTATTAAATATATATCTGGGTATCTTACATCTGTAATCCAACATGAAAGTGTTCACATGTCAACCCCCAACTGTTCCTCAGGGGGCCGAATATTCATGGTTGCTCAATGCCCAAGTTACATACAAAGCATGGCTAAAAGTAGCCAGACATGATTGTTGGGACCTTGGAACAGGAAGTTGAGATATGAAACTGAAAGCGTTCAGTGAGTGATGTAGAAGAGGGTGAACAGTAAAGAAAGGGGGGGGGGGAGAGAAATGGTCATGTATGCAACTGAGAAAGGTGAAGGGAAGTGAAGGGGAAATCCGGCTTCTGTATGCAAAGTACCTACATGAGCCAGTTCAATGTACAGCGTGACCAAACAATCTGAATGTGTGGGAAAACATACCAGGCAATACAAGACTGTACAAAAGAGGAAGGCCTATGCTAGAGAACAAAAAGTATTACACAATAAGCAAAATGATAAATACACAATATGTAATGTCCAAATCAGTGACACGCTGGGAATTGTTATGGACAAGCAGAGACTGGTAAGAAATAATTGATATATATACATGGTTGCAGTAATCTATATCTAAAAGGTAACCACAGTTCAGTCAATAGAATACTATATATAGTGTCAGGATTAGGGTTGCTATTGGCAATGACAACTATGGAAAACTCCATAAGGTGAAGTATTATGCAGTTGATTATATTGAAAAATGTTCAACACTAATGCTATTTTTTTACAATGTGTACCTTTCTTTAAATTAAAAAATGTACGTTCTTTAAGAAAATCATACTGCGGGTAAAAGCCCTGTTCCTCTCAAATCACCAGACATCCGTTCATGCCCAGGAAACGTCCACAGGCTGAAAAGAGCGCATTGGAAGATTTTAAAATAAAATACAACTACTATGCTCACAATGCAGTTTTTTTAAGAAAAAAAATATTTGCTCTCACTCCTTTATTAGCCCTGAATTATCTACTTAATGCTACTCATCATCCTCAGGTTTCTGCTGTTCTTCTAAGGTGCTTCTAAGGAGATTATGCTTTTTAGCTTTCTGGTCTATAAAGTATAATTTATACAGACCTTATAAAATTACTAGTGATTTACTTTTTGCTCTCTAACCCAGGACCTTTGGTGAGCATATGGGGACCTTTTGGGGGGTTACACAGTACTCTAAAAGTTGTGCGGTTTTATATCTCACTTTCTTCACTCAATGAGCCCCACATATAAATTCAGTTTGACCTTAAGACTCCATCACTAACAGTCTGCTTGTGTTTCTGGCTTAAAAAAACGGGGAGGCTGATTCATTAATAGCGGCAGGTAGCGACAGATGAGCGTCTGAAGTGCGGCGCTATGAGCGACCGCTAGTGTCCGCCACGATCGGCTGTAAGTCGCTATTGCAGGCCTCCTCAGTCGCTATCTGCCATTCTTGGGAATAATGCAGACATTGGTGAATGTCATGTTTCAGATCTTCTTTAGAGGCGCTGTTTTTTTTCACACGGTATTCAATACAGCACCTGAGCGTTTGTTTGCTGTTGGCTACAAATCAATGTTAGAACATTCTGTAGAAAACACATTGCACCATGGTTTTAGTTTAATTTTACATTTTTTTGTTTTTTTGGGTGATATTGTCAGGAGTCCAAATCATGCATTTGAATCTTCATGGTGCCTAAAAAAGAAACAAAATTGTAGTACATTTTTTTGTTGTTTTTTTTTGGGTATACTTAACTTTTTTTTTTGTTTGTGGCATTTAATAACATACCCAGTGCTTTTTTGTTTTTTATTAAAAAATTTGACTTGTTGACATTTACCATATAACTAGACCCATTTTTTTTGTTTTTGTTTTCTTTATTTTGGGTGACCTTGAAGACCAACCCATTTTTTGGGGGGTTAATTTAACCCTTTAAGTGCCAGCCCACCTGGAGATTTTGTCACCCTCTGTTGCCAGAGCATTTTTTACCATTTTGAGCTACACGTGTTCAACTGTAATCTTTGAAGGGATTTCCCGGGACTTCCCATGAAAATTATATGTTGTTTTTTTCAGCAGAATCTGGGCTTTAACATCATATGTCTTGTTTATCATTTTTGTAGTCTTTTCCTAATTATTTTGGGTGAAATATGTGAAAGAAAATTAAAAATACACACGTTTTTACATTTTGCAGTGTTTTTTTTTTTAATAAAAAATGAAGGTTTTCCAATAAAAACATATTAAGAGCAAAAGCCGCGTTTCTTCCGGTTACCACGGTACCACACATGTATTAGTAGACACCCTTTCCTGCCCAGGAGACCCAAGAAACTGCAAAGAGTGCAAGAGGAGATTTTCAGATAAAATACAAATACTATGCGCTCCTCATAATTTTTCAAAAAATACAACCCTTTACATTTAAAATACCCCCCACAAACTATATATTATTGGAAAGTGCACAATTCAAGGTTTCTAAGCCTACTGGGATTGTTGGCGTGGGTGCATTGGTTTGGACTAAATCCATTGGCAGAATCTCTGGTTCCAAAGGCTTTACCTAAAAAAACAAGCAAAAAGCAGATTCAAAACCATATTTTCCTATAAAAACAATAAGCAAGCAAGAAATAACACAGTAAATCTGAAAGCACAACGTCTCCTGAACAAAACAATACCCCACATGCATAGGTACTTTGAAGGGTAGAGTTGGCAAACACCCCAAAGTCAAGCATGCGCTTGAGGGTCATTTTACTGGAAAAAATCAGCTGCGCACACAAAGTGCGCACATGGCGGTTTTTCCAAATTTACAACCCTTTACATTTGAAATACCCCCCACAAACTATATATTTTTGGAAAGTACATACCTCAAGGTTTCTAAGCCTACTGGGCTTGTTGACGTGGGTGCATTGGTATGGATTCAATTCATTGGCAGAATATCTGGTTCCAAAGACTTTACCTAAAAAAATAGGCAATAAGCAGATTCAAAACCATATTTTCCTATAAAAGCAATAATCAAGCAAGAAATAAAACAGTAAATCTGAAAGCACAGCGTCTCCTGAACAAAACAATACCCCACATGCATAGGTACTTTGAAGGGTAGAGTTGGCAAACACCCCAAAGTCAAGCATGCGCTTGAGGGTCATTTTACTGGAAAAAATCAGCTGCGCACACAAAGTGCGCACCTTGCGTTTTTTCCAAATTTACAACCCTTTACATTTGAAATACCCCCCACAAACTATATATTTTTGGAAAGCACATACCTCAAGGTTTCTAGGCGTGCTGTTTTTTTGTTGCAGGAACCATTTTCTGGATGAAAAACCTTGAGGTGATCATTGTTTGCAATGGATTTCCCTAAAAAATATTAATAAATATGCAGCATACAAGACAGTTTTCCTAATATATCAATATGCAAACAAGAAAAAAAAACAATAAATCTGAAACCGCAAGGTCCCTGGAACAGAATACATAACACGCATAGTTTTAAAAAGGGTAGGGTTGCTGAACACCCCAAAGTAAAACATATGCGTAAGGGAAATTTGACTTCAATATTTTAGTTCTGCACTTTTGCAATCTAGGGATGCTATTGTGGGCACAGACCGCTAGACAAATAGCACAGAAGTTAAATATCTGAAAAAACAATGCAAAATAAACTCAATAATGGCACTAAGGGGTGCTGCTATGATTAGTCATGGGAGGATTAGCCTTGTGCCGATAGATTGTGAACGTCAGTAAACAATGAAATCCTAATGAAGGGCTCCATGTTTTCATCATCTATCACAAGTATCCAGAGGCTCCTCCTTCACCATTTCCTCCATCAGCTTTTGGCTTCACAAGTACCAAAAAAAAAAGGGACAAGAAAATGCAATTACCTAACTAAATTGTGAACTAGAGAAAGTATAAATTAAAGTGGCAAATAGCCTAAAAGATTCCAGGTCTGGCCACTTACCTTCACCCAGCTGCGGAGATGTATTCTGTTACTATAGATCTGGGGGGGGTTTGCAGAGCAGGGTATTCCAAACCAGGATGACCCTAGGGCACGAAACAAAACCTAACCTAAAGCCTACATACAGTCTAAAGTTAAATCTAAAAATCCAGAACAAAACAATTTAAAAATCAAAAATCGAATTGAGTATGGTATGCTTCAAAGCAACCTTCCAAACACAAACCAGGTTGGCTGGAACATGTTGGGCAGTAGTAGCGCACATCTCTCATAAAGCCACGCCTACTACATACCCTACAAGGCTTCTGGGGATCTCTTCCTATTGATGGTGGGAATGCATTTTATGAAATGCTTCCCCACTAATCTAGCCTCGTCATCATTACCAGCCATCTCTGGTGCCTGCTTGGTATCCCCAAATAACAGAGCAGGGAGTATCTGCAGCTGATATTTTACAAACGACAAATTGGAGCCTGGTACTGCTGCCTTGAAGACAACAAAGGAGTTATAAGTTGCTAATTGGACCAAATGGATAGCAACTTTTTTGTACCAGACTCTGGATTTTCTGGTGGCGTTGTAATATGTTAAAATTTGGTCTGTTTTATCAACGCCACCCATGAATTTATTATAATCTTTAATACAACGTGGCTTTTGGGAAGGGGCTTGGGGACCACGTTGCCGTAAATTCACGACTGACTCATCGTGGATTGTCAGCATGAATACATTTTTTTGTCTATGTACTTCACGGCCAGGAGCTCATCGCTTCTTACAGCATACGACTCTCCACGATTTAGTTTTTTTTTCAGCATTGACCTGGGCAAGCCGTTTCGATTACGGTTGATGGTGCCGCAGGCCGGTGTGTCCAATGAGTAGAGGGCTCGAAATAGGGGGATGCTGGTATAAAAGTTATCCACATATAAATGGTAATCTTTCCCCAGTAGAGGAGTCATGAGCTCCCAAACTATTTTGCCACTGACAGACAAATCAAGGGGAAAACCAGGGGGGTCCAGATGTGTGTCCCTTCCTTCGTAAAGACGAAAAAATTTGGTGTAGCCGGTCGAGCTTTCACACAATTTGTAAAATTTTATCCCATAGCGGGCACGCTTACTAGGGATATACTGACGAAATACAATGCGCCCTTTATAAAGCAGAAGCGATTCGTCAATACTTACATTTTGGGAGGGGGTGTACACTTCTGCAAAGTGCTCAGACAGACTATCGATCAGGGGACGTACTTTGTGAAGTCTGTCGTGACCGGGCTCACCACGGGGAATTGCAGTGGCATTATCATTAAAATGTAGAAACCGCAGTAAAATTTGGTAGCGGTTTCTGGTCATTATGGCCGGAAATAATGGTGTTGCCAAAAGGGTTCGGGTATTCCAGTAGGAGGCGATACAAAATTTTTTGCAGATACCCATGGCTAAAGTGAGCCCCCAAAATTTTTTTAACTCACTTATGTTTGTGGGATGCCATGCATGGGTGCGGGCGTGCCTTTGTGGGGGATTTTGTGCTAGGACCCACTCAGCATAGCAGTTTGTATGGTAGACTATGTCCTGTAGGATGGCCTCTGTGATGAACAATTTGAAAAAGTCAACAGGACGGAAGTTTGTTGTGTCAACGTTGACTCCGGGGACCGAATCGAAAGGGGGAATTTCGGGGGAATAATTATTATAAGGCCTCCACGCAGTCACTCCATCACCAGCTGCAGCACTCTCCATCTGATCTACACTCTCCTCCAGCGTGGCTTCTCCTTGTGCGCTACCATCCCTTCTAGGATGCCTAGCACTACCACTGGTACTACTGCACGGCTGTGTCTCTTCAGTAGAGGAGACACTGTCAGACTCACTATCTGAGGGCAAATAATCTGACCCTGAATCATGTAAGCCGCTGCTTCCTGGGCAGAGTACCTTTTCCCAGCCATCCTGAAATCTGCTAAACAAAGGCTAAAACCAAATGAAAACAATAAAAATACTACACTAAAGGGGAGGAACTAGGGGGAAGTTTACAGTAACTAAAAGCTAAACTAAAGTCTAGAACTAAAGTTGGGGAACAAAACAGCCAAAAAGCAAATACTCAAAAGTAAATGTCAGCAAGCTTGCAGAACCAAGAATCTTCGAGAGCAATCGCAATCTAAAAGGAAGTTAAAGTAACAGAACATTACAATTAAGAAGGATGGTTGAAACCACCTGCAGCCGTAGTGCCCATGTACAGAGAGGCAGGAGGAGCAGGTGTGTACACAATATGTATATGCTGGAGTTGTACCTCTCTGTACATGGGCCCCTCCAAGATAGAAACAATGAATGGACAATTGCAGCAGCGCAACATGGAAGGAAGGAGCTGGTCCGCCGATCAGTGATCGCTTACACATCGAGCAGTGGAGGTAGGTGGGGATGGGGTGGCTCCTTGTGTTCCCCCCACTCAGAGGGGAGAGATTTGCCCTGATCAGCGACCGGTCGTGGCAGCGGCGATCACATCCTACCTCCCACCAAAGCTCACACACTGATTGGTGGCCACTCAGGGACACACCGATTGGCAGACAGTACAAGACAGGTGAGAGAGTGAGAGCAGGTCTGGCAATCACATGGGGGTAACACAAGGAGCCGTGTTACCCCCCACCCATGTGATCGCTTACACACTGATCGGTGGAGGGATCGCCGCTGCCCCGACCTGTCACTGATTACCGCTAATCTCTCCCCCCTTCCGGCGATCTGAGAGATTTGCCCTGATCATTGACAGGTTTGGGCAGTGGCGATCACATGCAGGGAATGGGGGAATACGAGGAGCCGCCGTCCCGCCAAAGCTCACAAATGGCTAGGGAATGGCACAGGCGGGGGTGGCCAGGTCTGGAGCAGCCGCTGCCCTCCAAAGCTCTCACACTGATTGGAGGCCCTGAGGGGCACACCAATCGGCAAACAGAACTTGCCAGGCAAGAGTGAGGGACAAGTGGCAGGGCATCTGTCACTCATGCTGATCAGTGACAGGCATGGGCAGCGGCATCACTCCTTGCATGTGATCACCACTGCCCTGACCCATCACTGATTAGCGCAAATCTCTTTCCCCTCCTCTGATCAGTGGAGAGATTTGCACTTATCAGTGACAGGCCAGGGCAGAAGTGTAGGTGAGGGATCACATGCAGGGTGATGGACACCTTGAGAGAACGGAACAGTCGCGGGTGGATTACATGTAGGGAGGGGGGCAACACGAGCAGCCGCCTGCCAAAGCTTGGTGTGGACAGGTCAGTGTCAGAGAAAGGTCTGGGCAGCGGCATCACACCCTGCATGTGGTCACAGCTGCCCGACCTGTCACTGATCAGCACAAATCTCGCTCCTCCCCCATCTTTCACTGATCAGCGCAAATCTCTCCCCTCTCTGCCCATCGTCGGAGGGGAGAGAGGTTTGTGCTGATCAGTGACAGGTTGGGGCAGCGTGCTCGCCCCTAGCCCTAAACCTAACCTAGGGTTAGGGCTAGGGTTAGGGGTGTCTCTCCAACGCTTGCTCTTTCATTAACAAGTTAGGCCCTATGAGTGGTATTTTTCCATGTTTATTTCAGACAGTAATCAATTAGTTCTTGCCAATCCCTTGCATTGCTAGTAGTAAAAAAAATATGTGTTTATATAAAGACATGTGACAACTGACACATGAAAGCCTATATACAATTATCTAAAAGTAATTTTTGATTTCCCTTATTTGCCTGTAATTGTAAATGAATTTAGTCACCCTATATAGTGTATGCAGATAGTGTGATCAGCCCTAACCCTAGGTTTAGGGTTAGGTCTAGGGTTAGGGCATGTGTGTTGTCCCCCCTCCCTTTCCCCATGGCTCCCTCATGCCCCCATCCCCCCCATCACGCTAGGGGGGGCATGAGGGAGCCATAGGGGAAGGGAGGGGGGACAACACATGCCCTAACCCTAATGCGTGATGGGGGAGGGGGGCATGAGGGAGACATGGGGGAAGGGAGGGGGGACAACACACATGCCCTAACCCTAATGCGTGATGGGGGCATGAGGGAGACATGGGGGAAGGGAGGGGGGACAACACACATTCCCTAACCCTAATGCGTGATGGGGGAGGGAGGCATGGGGGAAGGGAGGGGGGACAAAAAAAATGCCCCAACCCTAATGCATGATAGGGAGGGGGGTATGAGGGAGACATGGGGGAAGGGAGGGGAGACAACACACATGCCCTAACCTAATGTGTGATGGGGGCATGAGGGAGCCATGGGGGAAGGGAGGAGGGACAACATATGCCCTAACCCTAATGCGTGATGGGGGAGGGGGGCATGAGGGAGACATGGGGGAAGGGAGGGGGACAACACACATGCCCTAACCCTAATGCGTTATGGGGGCATGAGGGAGCCATGGGGGAAGGGAGGAGGGACAACATATGCCCTAACCCTAATGCGTGATGGGGGAGGGGGGCATGAGGGAGACATGGGGGAAGGGAGGGGGGACAACACACATGCCCTAACCCTAATGCGTGATGGGGCGGGGGCATGAGGGAGACATGGGGGAAGGGAGGGGGGACAACACACATGCCCTAACCCTAATGCGTGAAGGGGGAGGGAGGCATGGGGGAAGGGAGGGGGGACAAAAAAAAATGCCCCAACCCTAATGCATGATCGGGGAGGGGGGGCATGAGGGAGACATGGGGGAAGGGAGGGGGGACAACACACATGCCCTAACCCTAATGCGTGATGGGGGCATGAGGGAGCCATGGGGGAAGGGAGGGGAGACAACACACATGCCCTAACCCTAATACGTGATGGGGAGGGGGGCACGAGGGAGTCATGGGGGAAGGGAGGGGGGGACAACACACATGTCCAGTGACAGGTCAGGGCAGCATGATCGCTGCAGCCCTGATCTGTCGCTGACAGCAGAGATCGGCAGCATGAAGGGGGAGGGAGGCAGTTGGGAAGCCAAGGTGGAAGGGAGGGGGGGGAAACACTTATGCCCAGTGACAGATCGGGGCAGCGGTGATCACGCTGCCTGACCTGTCACTGATCAGCATGAATCTCTCACCCCTCCGCCGATGGGACTCCCACAGAGTAGTTTGTAGGACAAATAGATATGCAATGGGGTGGGCTCAAGTTATATTTATGGGACACATATTTCACTGGAGCAGCAAGGGTTGATGCACACACCTTTCTTTATTGCATTGATTTTTTAGAACACTTTCCTGTTCTATGATCTATTTATGGTGTATGTGGCTCCTGACCACCTCTCAGTGTTGAATGTGGCTCTTATGTTCATAAAGGTTGGGAACCCCTTATAAGGTATCCATAAAAAAGTCTAAGTCAATTTCTAAATAGTTTCCTGTAAAATGTTTTTAGAACTACAACTGGTAGCAAGAATATATCCACAAGGATCACAGGTAGTTACATACTGCTCCTCTACAACCACACTAAGAAAAAATCTTGGTTGAGCTGAACTGTAGAAGAAATACCCACAGTGTAAGAAAGCGTATTCATTTCTTTCCTTTAGGGGTCAGATACTGACAGATATTGATTCATTATGTACTGCATGTAAAATTGGGTGGCACAAGCCAAGCCCAATGTCGACACAAACCATCGGAGGACATTTTCACTACATTGAACTACAAGCCAGATGTCCAACTACAGGTGTTCTATTGACCTCATGCCTCCACTTTCAAAAACTATTGTCATGCACAGCAAGACAGCAATAAAGGAATTGAAGTTATATTCTCCTCCTCAGCAATGAGTTTCTCTTTTGTCTCGGATGCAATGATATCCAAAGACTGATCTAGGGACCATGTGGACACAACCTGTCCAGTGACAGATCAGCGCAGCATGATCGCTAGAGCCCTGATCTGTCACCGATATCAGAGGTCGGTGGAATGAAGGGGGAGCGAGGCAGTGGAGGAGGCGAGATGGGAGTGGGGGAGGGACAACACATATCCACTGACAGATCAGCGCAGCATGCAGCATGATCAATCGCTGCAGCCCTGATCCGTCACTGATAGCAAAGGTCGGCAGAATGAAGGGGGAGTAAGGCAGTGGATGAGCCGAGATGGGGCGGGGGGGAGGGACAACACATATCCAGTGACAGATCAGCGCAGCATGATCGATCGCTGCAGCCCTGATCCGCCGCTGATAGCAGAGGTCGGCAGAATAAAGGGGGAGGGAGGCAGTGGGGGAGCGACAACACACATCCAGTGAAAGATCAGCGCTGCAGCCCTGATCTGTCGCTAACAATAGAGATCGGCACCATGAAGGGGGAGCGAGGCAGTGTGGGAGCCAAGATGGAAGGGCGGCGGCATCGGCGGAACAATAGGAAGGGGGAACAACACAAGGGAATGCCACAAGTGGGGGGCGCAGACGACATGTGGGCTACAAAGCACACAGAACGGTGTGCTGATGCACCGGAGTGGCAGCCGGCAAGTGATGGGGCGGGGGGGCACAGCAGCCAGCAAGTGATCTGGGGATTTGTGCAGGCAGGAATCAATAAGAAATATTACAACAGCTCCCCTCCAGGACCCTACTCACCTCAGATCCAGGAAGAAAAAGACCATATGCCATGTGACCTGGGCTTTTAAAGCAGTGCGGCGCCGGCTGATGACATCTGCAGAAGCCGCACTTTGATTGGCTCCTGCAGCGATCGAGTCATAGGTACAACCCTCAGCTCACCTCTGAATGACCCCCCAAGCCTCCTCTTCAAAAAAAATCCAAAACTGCGGTGCTGTGACCTTCCAATCGGCTTTAAGGTAGGAAAATGTCAGCTACGTGACTCTCACGTAGCTGGCACTTAACGGTTGGAGAGGCAGCTACGTGAGAGTCACGTAGCTGGCACTAGAAGGGTTAAAGGTGTACTAATAGCTAAGGTGCATACACCATGAAATGCCATTACAAACTAATAGAAAATATATCACCAAATTTAGAGGGCTAGATCCAACCCGCTATTGTGAAAGAGACAATAGCAGGATCTCATCATTAGCAAGTAAATGGAGTGATACCATGATTGTGATCTGCATGACACAGCAGAGTGGGATTGGTAATTGTTGGCAGAGGCTAGGCCTCAGATTCTGCTAACAAAATGGCTGAAGCGAACAAAATGGCTGCCAGATATAGTTATATGCAAAGCTTCACATAAAAAGGAATATATATGTATATATATTTGCAAGCTTCATTGGAAATGTTATTGCAGAAGTGTATGCTAGCGAAATGTAACTGCAAAACCGCAAAAAATAGCTAAATGGGGAAATTTCTCGGTATCTGTGTACGTGCTGACCTTTTCCTCTGTGGAAACTGTCAGCTTGCACTTCTGTGTGGTTTTGTCATATATGTCGCAAATGTGGAACAAGTACATACTGTGTCTGTGGTTTTTTGCTATATAAGTCAACCCTAAAGCGGAAGTAAATTAGAATTTGTACTAGGTCTGTGTGTATGTCGTTCTTATCAAAACCCGGGTGCAAATTCTCTGAGATATCACAAGTCACAAATTAGAATTATTTCAATTGTGAGACAGCGTGCCTCAAAAAAGGGGATCCAGAGAGATCGCCCTAGAGCAAATAGGCTCATTCTTTCAGCGGTGGAGTTTGATGCGGGCAACACACCTTGAAGGGGGTAAGTAATTTTATTTACTAAACCCCTCGGACAGTCCTGAAGGTGAGCAGGACTCAGGCAATTGACTTTAAATGTATAAGATATATTTTTTTTGTGTCATCATCTGTCAGGCTGAAAGCAAGATCCCCCATGTTGGTGAAGATTGTATTCACTATGTAGAGAGATTAACGGGAGGGGCTTATTATACCTTACCTTTTGTGGAAAATATGGCAGGTTGGACGGAGGCTATGGGTAGCCCCCATCCCTTCCCTAGAACAGGAGGTAGTGACCCCTATTATATGGAAATGATATTGGGAATGTGCCTTGGAGATAAAAAGGCGTGGCCCTATTATCCAGGGGATCCTAATTGGGATAAGTCCTGTATGAGAGAGTGTGGTATAAAATGGTTAGAAATAGCACCAGGGTGGTATAGGAGAAATGGATTAATGAGTCTCAGGAAAAAAGTTAGTAAAAAGGAATTAGAGAACAGACATAAAAGTGAGAAATTGAATTATGAAATTAGAAATCATTCCAACCCCGACATTAAACCTAGCGCTCCACCCCCACCATATGATACGAAGGAGCTCAGACCTAAACAGGTAAAAGTAAAAACTGTAACTACCACTCAATATCCCTCCTTAACGCCATTCCAAGGAAATGATTTGAGTCCCACTGCAGCCGTGATAACAATGGCGGCAGTGGAACAAACTAAATACAATAGGAAACAAAAAGAGGAGAGAATAGATGTGGAAGAAATGAAGAGAAAAAAGGGAAAGAGAAAAAAAAAGAGAAACTAGAGAAAGAAAAAAAGAAAATGTCACAAAATATCCTTCCTCAGAATGAGAACCAGTGGTCACATGCTGATGAACAGCAACCAGAAAAGACGCTAGGGGAGGAAGAGGATAAGGGACATGAAGAGGAATTAGACACAGAATCTTTCACAGTTACTGATAAGAAAACTAAGCCAGTTAAGCAAACACGCCTGTGTCAGGACAAACAAATCATACTTAACGTTAACATAGGGGAGTCCCCGAGACAGACCAGGAACCAGTCTAAACGAACACTGGATAGTACACTTAAAGAACCTACAGGTGACATAGATTCCATAGAGACCGTAGCAGCAGCAGCGCCCACTGCATCAACAAGCTCCATGACCATGGTCAGTACATACAATCCTTTCATAACAGCAGGAGACATTCTGGTTATCACCCCTCCTGATATGAAAGAATTAGATCACATGGCCAAACACTGTCCATACCCCTCCAAGTCTTCCAAAAGGTACAATTGCTTACCTTCGGATGGCAATTAAAGGAAAAAAATGATATGCCCGAAGACATTAAGATGGTTTTAGAGATGGTAGTGGGGGAGAATAGTCCACTTAGCTGGGTAGGGATACCACACATGGAAAAGGACACACCCGCACATACAAGGCCAGGTGAAATACCCCTGTACCAAGAAGGGAATGAAGCTAACATGTGGGAGGCATTAGAAGAACACTCAAACCGAGTATTTAAGCCCAGAGTTGATATGGCACTCTCTCTTGCATGTAAGAAAAGAAAGGTGAATCATTGACTGAGTTTTGGAAGAGATTCCTACAGGTTTGGCGATTAGAAAGTCAGATGGGAGATGGCCCAGGGATACCCGCCCTGTGTATCAGTACATTTATCTCCAACTGCCTACCAAGTTTAGGTTTACAAATTTAGCAGCAAATAGATGGATGGACTGAGATGCCAATAGAAGAGTTTGGTAGGAGGTTAACAAGTAAAGATGCGACAGGATGCTTTGAACTAATAAGACCGTCAGTGACACACGCAGCACAGCTCAGCATACCAGAGCCAGTTCCATATCCCTATGGGGACCCATGGGGACAACAGCAATACTGGGAAGAGAAACGCAGGTTAGCCCGGTCAGCCCCTAGGGGTAGAGGACGAGGCAGGGGAAATGGGGGAAATCTCAAACAGCAATGGGGAGACAGACAGGGACCCCCCCAAACAGCAGGCTAGGAATGCTGGCTGTTTTAATTGTGGTGCAATGGATCATTGGAGAGCTGATTGCCCATACCCTGATACACACAAGCAGGTTTCAAACAGACCTCCACAGGCTGCTCCCTCCAATGTACAACACAATACCCCTTGCCTCAATGTTGACTGGCAAAATGTAGGACCCCAATGAAGGTGCCCAGGGGCAAATCCCACCTTCCCAGTAGTCTCACAGCATTTCTCACAACAAACATGCATTGATTTGATGATTAGAAAAAAAAAGTTAAAATTTTTAGTGGATTCTGGAGCTACATGTAGCGTATTGGGGAGAAATGCATACACGGGACCAAGGGAAGAGGCCGGCCCCTCCATGAGTATTAATGGGATATTAACACAAACATTTGAAACACCACCACTCACGGTGACGGACCTCCATCAGAGCCCCCCGATCAACCATGTCTTTAAAATCAGGACCAGCTATCCTGTTAACCTGATAGGCAGGGACTTAATGGCGAAGATGGCTATTTCCCTCAGGGTAAATTCTGAAGGCGGTGTCCGAGTTGATAGTGACACTTATAGGCTCACACCTGTGAACAAGAGGAGAAACTGCCATGCAGACTCCTACTTCCCTGTCATCCTCCCAGATTACCCCTGCCTCAAATTGGTCCCTCCGGAGGTATGGGCTACTGGGGACTATGATGTGGGCTTTACAAATGTCACTCCTTATCGAGCCATCTTAAAGAAGGGGTCACAGCCAGTCTATACTAAACAATACCCCTTGAACAAAGAAAGGGAAGAGGGTATAAGACTTTTAATAGACAATTTTCTACAACAGGGCATATTAGAAAAAGCGGTATCACCGTATAAATTCCCCAATTCACCCAATTAAGAAACCTGATGGAACTTACAGATCCGTTCAAGACCTGCGTGCTATAAATAGCTTGTAGTATCGCTGGCTCCCATTGTGCCCGACGTGGTGCCACTTCTAACCGCCATTCCCGAAGACGCCAAAATATTTAGCGTCTGCGATATAAAAAACGCCTTTTTTGGGATCCCAGTGCATCCCGAGACACGCCCGCTCTATGCATTCAAATACTGCGGAGAATCCCTAACTTTTACCCGTTTAGCGAGGGGATTTTTGAATTCGCCTGTTTGTTTGTTTTTTCCATTGTTTTGAGAGAAGTGCTAAAAGCACATAAACCGAACTGTAACTCGATTGTTCTGACCTACTGTGATTGGCCAGTCAATCAATAACCGCGGCCCGAGAGGACGGAATCCTCCTATTGAAATGTCTGTCAGCATGGGATAAAGATTTCTGTTAAGAAATTACAATGGTGTCAGCAGCGTGTTGAATATTTGGGTTTTGTGTTGTCACAGGGAAAGAGAGAGTTAAATCCCAAACGTGTAGCGGCAATCGTGGAATTGGGGCTTCCACAGAATAAAAAAAACATGCTAAGCTTTCTTGGAATGATTAGCTATTGCCGTCAATGGATCCCTTGCTGCTCTTATTATGACAACATATTGAGAGTTACCAAACACGTGCTGATCAACCTGACACCATAGATTGGTCAGATGAACTGTTAAATGCTTTTAAAAGGTTAAAGGAGGCACTGATATCCTCCCGGGCTAGGTTTACCAAGCTATGTGAAGGTGTTCCACCTGTATGTCCATGACTTTTGTAAGGGATACAGCTCAGTTTTAGCTCAAAGCCATGGGGGTAAATTAAGACCCGTGGCATACTTCTCTAAACTTCTCCCGGTTCAAGTCTAAGGAATGCCAGATTGTTTACAATCGTTAGCATCTTGGGCAATGGCGTTAGGGCAGGCCCCCTCGGTCACGCTGGGACACCACACGATACTGCATGCAGGACACAATGTAAAACAGTTAATGAACAATTTACATACCCAACATATGTCAGCGCAGCGATTCAGCGGATATGAAGTAATCCTTTTGTCAAATCCCCATCTAGAGATCAAATATGCCCCAAATACCGAGGGACCTGCCCCAATAGTAAATGCATTATTAGGTTTAAAAAGGGAGGCTGACAAAATTCCTCCGCGACAGCCCAAATGGATATTGCAAGAGGAAATTCTTTAGCAGATAGGGTGGCTAGAGAAGCAGCCAGACAGCAAACTCTGACAGGAAGCCATCTGGGTCCTAATGCTCATACTCCATTAACCCTTCCTATGCTAACACTAGATGCTATTGATTTTACAATAGGATGTCTGCAGGAGCAGACATCTGTTTCTGAAGTGGGGGATTGGGCACTGGCAGGGGCACAGAAATCAATGGCTGGGATTTGGTGCATCGAGGGTAAACCATGCATACCCATACATAGTGCCCCCCTATTTATTTCTCAAGCACACAGTGTCACGGGGACCACCTTGCACGGGACTACCTTACACTCACCTGTCCTCCGGTCCCACGCCGGCTGCTGTCACTCGGCCGGCGTGCGGGCTGGGCGGCTTCTCCGACAGGCGGCGGCTCGGCGTCTCCTCTTCCCGGCCGCCGCTCGGCTATTTCTGCCGCGAGCAGCCGCTCGGCTGTGTCCGCCGCGAGCGGCTGCTCGGGCGGCTTCCTCTCCGGCGGCGTCGGGAGCGGCCGCGCCACTGCCATCTCGGCGCGCTCCCGGCGCGCAGCCTCATACACACGCGCGCGCGAGAGGCTTCTCTATTTATGCTCTCCGGCGGTGCTATACACAGTGCGCCCGCCGGAGGTAATTAGATCTGGGCCAATGAGCCCAAGGTCGTTTAGTTTGAATGGGGCAATCAGCCTCAGGGTTCCTGAATTGCACCAATCATTTCCCTCTCCCTGTTCCATCATTCCTATAAAGGTGTTCCCTCTGCAGTTGATCCTTGCCCGTGATAGCGTGCTGCTGGGTGTGATTGTGATCTCTGTTTTCCCTACGAATCTTACCGTGTATGACCATCCCTGATTGCCGCCTGGACCGACCTTGCCTGTTTTTGACCACGATTCCTGCCTGCTCCTCTGTACCGCGTATCTCTGACCCCCCGGTGTGACCTTTGGCTAGCCCTGACTATTCTTCTATCTAAACCCTCCTGTACCGTGCTTCCTTGGATTGATCTCCTGTGTATGAGCCCTGCCCGATTGTCTCTACCCAGTCTTGTTCCTGGTTCGTTTGCCTTCCCCTGCATAAGTCAGCATCCTTTGTGCTAACAAGTCCTGGGGGCAACCGTGTCCGGTGAGGCGTGTCCTGCGTCCCGGCAAACGGGGGCTTGGCTATAGGCGAAGAAAGCAGCGGAGATTGGGGGTTGCTGACTTATTGGAAGGTGGGCGTCCCACGGGACCTGACACACGGCATAGGACACAAAAGTGCACAACACGCATACATGGCGGTGAAACAAAGTTTTTTCATTTAACAATGTGAGAAACAGGTGAAAGCTTATGTAGAGAAATGCATAACATGCCAGATGAATAGCCCCAACGTTTCACATAAGCCACAGCATGACCATCTAGTCTACCCCACAGAACCCTGGACTTATTGGAACATTGACCATACACACATTACAGTTACACCAGGAGGTAAGCCTGAAATTTTACTAGTTATGGTAGACATGTTGTCAAAATGGCCAGAATGCTTTCCAGTCAAGAAAGAAAATGCTAAGACCATAGTGAAAATTTTGGCACAAGAAATAATACCGCGCTTTAGATGCTTTTCGCGCATACGCAGCGATAAAGGCACAGCCTTTAAGGCCAAAATATGTCAAGATTTAGTAGAACATTTAAACATTGAATGGCAGTTTCACATCCCATACCATCCTCAAAGTTCAGGGATAGTGGAGCGCATGAATAGAACAATAAAAGACAAACTTAGAAAAGCTACTGAAGGAACTTTTAAAAACTGGAAACACAAGCTACCCGCAGTTTTAGCTGAAATAAGGATGACACCTAATAAAGTAACTAAGCTTTCTCCTTATGAAATATTAATGGGTAGACCATTTCCTTTGCCATGGCACAGGACCATTAGAGAGACTAGCGAAGAAGGGAAGTGCAAGCAGGAGGATTACACCAGGGCTCTGGTGGAGAGGCTCACTGCTAGTGAAACACTTGTCTGTCAGAAGTTTCCTTCTCTTTTACAGGACTCGTTTCATGACATAAAGATTGGAGACACGGTGTTAGTGAAAAAGCACGGTAATCAACCGAAGATCGAGTTCCCTTTCGAGAAGCCGACGAAGGTGATAGCAGTCGCTCGGACGGCCGTGCTTGTGGAAGGAAATCAGAATTGGATTCACGCCACGCGGGTGAAGAGAGTCCCTACACTTCAGATACTGGACGAGGATGAAGTACTGCAAGTTAAAGGATCAGACGCCCCACCAAGGGGGCCACAGTCAGACGCCCCACCCAGGGGGGCCAAAGCCAGACGTCCCACTGAGGGGACAAGAAGAAGCTGGTTGCAGACCCCCAGCTAGGAACAATGGGTCCGAAAAAAGGCCAGCACTGGCTTGCCCGCTGGTTCTATGGCTCCAATCATTTTTGCACTGCAATGATTCTGTCTTTTCTGATAGTGTCAGTAATATGGGTTGTGTGTAGCTGTGTTTATGATCGCCCCGCCATAGGTCCACTTCAGCAGGTATGTGAACCTTTGGGTTTGAGACCGAGTGCCCTTATACCCCCCTCCCCGCGTCCGCAGCCTGAAACTCCCATGCCCCATGTTGTAAAGAAAAGGGCTACGGAGATAAACTCATCTCCAAATATGTGAGTAAAAACGCCAAAGGTGAAGTAACATTCTGGTTCAATACCTCAGAGCCCAGCATGATTTACACTTTTGATCTGTGCGATGTATATCCTTGTGCCTCCTAAATGATGCTAATTGGTCCAGTTGGTTTAAAGATTTCTTTTCCAGCTGGAAAGGTTTTCTCACACAGTTCTGTATTATTGTTATGCTGGTGATCATTGCTATTGTTACATTTAAGATCATTATGTGTGTCATTGCTGTAAAAACTAATAAGCAACAGGGAGTTTACGCTGCTTACTTGGCAGAGAATGAAGCTCACTATGATTATATAGTTCGCAGGGCAGAATCTGAGACATATGATGATGCCATGGTTGGTGAGTCTGAGAACTTGTAATAAGTTCTGAAACTCAGGCTAGGCCTCAGATTCTGCTAACAAAATGGCTGAAGCGAACAAAACGGCTGCCAGATATAGTTATATGCAAAGCTTCACATAAAAAGGAATATATATGTATATATATTTGCAAGCTTCATTGGAAATGTTATTGCAGAAGTGTATGCTAGCGAAATGTAACTGCAAAACCGCAAAAAATAGTTAAATGGGGAAATTTCTCGGTATCTGTGTACGTGCTGACCTTTTCCTCTGTGGAAACTGTCAGCTTGCACTTCTGTGTGGTTTTGTCATATATGTTGCAAATGTGGAACAAGTACATACTGTGTCTGTGGTTTTTTGCTATATAAGTCAACCCTAAAGCGGAAGTAAATTAGAATTTGTACTGGGTCTGTGTGTATGTCGTTCTTATCAAAACCCGGGTGCAAATTCTCTGAGATATCTCAAGTCACAAATTAGAATTATTTCAATTGTGAGACAGCGTGCCTCAAAAAGGGGATCCAGAGAGATCGCCCTAGAGCAAATAGGCTCATTCTTTCAGTAATAAAGGCATTAGAGTCCATATAAGATGGTGACACCACAGACACATGCCAGAGAATGCTACAGTTAGACACATTAATTTAAATAATTTATTAATTTAAACCTTGTCTGTAGAACTGCCCCTTACGTGTGCACAGCATGTTTTATTTATTTATACATGGAATGTTTTTTTTTTACTTTATTGTGTATAACGTGAGAAAAGCTTTGACCGCCTCTCCAAACTCAGCATCTACAGAAAAATCCAAAATCATTTGGATTACTTCCCAGGTGTTCCCCATATAATGTTTATTTTAGTTTAGGTCCCAGTTCATCTGCTTTTACCTATTAAAAATTGAAATCGGAATGGGCCAGGATTTTTAGGTCAGAGACATCATAGTGGATACGCTGCCTTCCATTTAATATGTGTATATCTATATGTATGTCATCCTTTATTATGCTTACCATTATAGCCCCCCCCCCCCCTTCCCTCCTTATCCTTCTGTGCCAATTCTTATTCAAGATTTTCCAGAAGCATTTCTTGACGGTCTTCCAGAAGCATTTTTCATACTGGCCAGATTTGGAAAGTGACCATTCTACTTTTAGACTATGCCTTAACTTACAGATCCAAGAATGAATTGTTGATAGCCGCTGTACTCCCCCAATATGTAGCAATATGCTGTTTTGTAAAGGTTAGTATCACATTTATGAGTCTGGTATTTACCACTTTTGGATTTTCCTGTGGCCTTTATAGGAGAGCAGATCCTGGAGTTAATTCTAGGTTTAGATTCCCATGCTGCTTAATATATTTAGCTATCTCCAACCAAAGACTAGTAATATGTTGGCCCTCCCACCACAGATGCAGCACCGGCCCCATTTCCCCTTTACACCACCAGCAAAAGAAAGAAGGAACTGATATTTGGGGAATATATGGCAGCTGTAGTTCAATAGATCTCTTACCATTTGTTTGTGCTATTCTATGTCGTCTTCCAATTTATTTTGGTAGGTTGGTATTCCTTTTTTGATGATATATCAAAAGTTGACTAGGAAATGGATCTTCTGTAATTTCCTGCAAAAGGGAAGTGGGGGCATCAGTGCTCAGGAGATTTAAAAGTTATATAATACCAGATATCTAGTGATATTTAAAATGTATTTCGGATTCTATCCTTTCATTACTAATCATACCTTCTATGCCGGTTTGTAGGTCTATGACATTATAGACTCTCACGAGGGTTACTTTATTTCCCCATGTTGCCATCTATTTATTGTATATCTAGCTGCTTTTTGTTTTGTTATCACTGTTATTAATTTGTCTGAAAGGGGTGACAGTTCTGGGTGTATAATTAAGTATTTAAGTGATTTATAAATATACTGTTAATGAATTTGGTATGTTATTCTTTCCCAGGTGAACCGGGTCTTTTTACATTTCAGGAGGTCAGAGTATCTAGTTCCAAGCTGGTCCACTCACCCGTTTTATTTTTTTATTATTTATCCATTTACCCACGCTTTGTAGTCGGGTGACCAGGAAATATGCCTTATGATCTGGGGCTCCCAACCCACCTTTTTATTGAGTCTACTCAGGAATGTTTAACTAATCTGGTGTTTTTTTGCAGTATTGTATGTCCAACTTTTTCAACAAGAGCTTTGCAATAAGTGTATTTACAATCTCCTAATTCTCTGAAATCTGTATAGCTGAGTGTTTGGAAATAGGACATTAGGATACTGCTGTAAACGATTATGCAATGTAATTAACGGATGGATGTCAGGGAATGCTGATGCTTGTAGTCCCCTGACAACTGATGTTAAGCAGTAAAAAAATCAGGATCTGAATAAATGTAATGGGTGTTGGAGCGGCATGATATGCAGATTTGCTTAGTCAACTCTGGAACTTGTAATGTAGCACTATAGTCAAAAAATGGCTCAATGATAAAAAATGATATAAATATGCTGTATAGCAGAAGAGGTCACGAATACACCCAGCATCAGAAATCTAGCCAGGCTTTTTATTATTTAAATGAAAGAAAGCAGAAATCTTATCTAATCTTGTATACACCAAATCTGGCATCCCTGGATTTTATTCCTACCATGAGAGAATAAGCCACAAGCTTGACAGGAGTTTTATTCAGTAAAGGCATATAAGTGACCCCTCCTATCATTAGCCGGTGTGTTTATATGGATTTTAATATTGCACAATTTCTCGATAGTGCTCCTGGTAAATTACTACAGGTATTGTAGAGTGTGGGTCCATCACACCTATCAATTTAAACCATGTTATATAAATTTATAAATCTAAGAGCTGCCTATTTGACACTGTGTGCCCCCCTAAGCCTCAATAAGCCAGAACTTGATTTTAGCTCAGTAAAGTCTGTACAACTAGTCAGCTGCTTTATCTGACCAAAGTGTTCTTTACATTCTCTTTATATTAAGCACATTAGCAGCATTCAAAATTATTTCAATACAACTCAAAATTGTTAAATTTAAGATAACTTGACAATAAAAGTATAGAAACCTATCTGCTATGGGAGGCTGTGGGGATACTTTAGGACCTATCATAACCCTGGGATTTAAATGTTAGAATGAGCCCATCCTCACTTTTTTTTGCCCATCCAAACATTTACTGACATGAAGAGGCTTTGGTTTGGCTGAATGGATTTCATGAATACAAAGGATATGGTAAATGGCTCTTCATGGCCATTGTTTCATTATTTCAAGTTTTTACTTAACTTTCTCTCAATGTCTCATTTTCATTAATACCTCAATATAGTGAAAGGAGATACTTGACATTACAGACCCAATGTCAGAGAATTTTACAGATGCATTTGACCTCATCATTCCATAAGAAATGAGAAATACATCACAAATGCATTTGTCATTTATTTTACAGATTTTTAAGAACAGTTTTGAGTTATAAAGATTGATAAGTTTGTTTCCTCTTTAACAATCAGGAAGTTTCCTCTTGGTGTAACCACACAAGGAAAGGTGGACCCATAGGAATCTTAAGAGTATTGTATCATCAGATAACATATAAATATGCAAATATGAATATAAAATGTAAAATTTCAATCACTATGTAGATCATTTGACAAAGTTGCACAAAAGAAACTAGTTGGATCTACATTTCTGAGTTAAATCACCTGACTACTCAAAAGTTAGATTTTAATTTTGTATATTTATGTTTTACCTTGGTGTTCTATATAATAAAGATAGATGCACCAATTTAAAGATGAAATAACATGTTTTTGGTTCAGTAAGTGATCCAAGAAGTACAAAAAACCAAATAGAATATTATTATTCTATATTATAATATTTATTTGTTTCTTTTAAACCCCAATAAGTGATGTGTGATGTATGTGATTTGTGCAGTAAAATAGAAATGTATTTTGGATTTTGATAACATTATCCAAGGTGTGACATCATACCAGATGAGAGAACCATAAACTTTCTGACATGACTTTTCAACAAACACAGAACAATACACAACTGTTGCTACAGTATGAAATGGTTAAAGTGCCCCTATGTTACTGAAGCAATGTGTGTAAAGACTTTAGAAGATACAAAGTAAAAGCAGCCTGTGAAGAATCAAAACACATTTGGAGTGTCTATCCCATAAGCTGCTGTCATTTTGTCATTCTAAACCAACATATCTGCCCTGTTAAATATCAATTTTCAAATGAAGTGCCCCCATCAAATGTATACAGCATTTTGTTTTTTAATTAGAATTAAAAAAATCTTTTTATTTTACTTTATTGTGTTTAGAGCAGGAAAAGCTCTGAATGCCTCTCCAAACTGAGCATCTACAGAAAAATCCCCAAATAATTTAGATAACCCCTAGAGTGATTTCTACATAATGTTTATATCTAGAAGGATATCAACATGCAAAAACATCACAATAAAACAAATGCAGTGTGGCTAAATGAATAGCAAAAAACTCCGCGGGACTGGCAACAATATAACAAACTTATATCTTCAGTCTTTATAACTCTAAACTGATTTCACCAGCTGTGCTCTTCAATCACAAACGTGTATCCCAACACCAGACCTTAAATACACGTACCAGATAGCTTCTTTAGATAAAGCCTGTAAATTCCATAAGCACTTTCCACAAATCGGTTTCCTTTTATAACAACAACGGTATCTTCACCAGTAAATACCTCCGTATATAGTTACCACATAGATTTTAGTAAGGAATGAGGAGGGAAGCAAAGGACATTGCACATAGCGTAACTCCGTTTGGCAAATTAAAATATATAAGCTTTATTATGCTTACCGCATAGCAGGATTAAAATGGCATTCGTATTAACATCCAAAAAGATTCCCACAGCAAAGTCAGCGTTGCCTTTCAATTCATCCAAACTAAGGCTTAACAAAGACCTTCAGAAGCCGCGCTCCCCCGGCCGTGGGAGACGCGTTTATTCCAGCGCGCGCAGTAACTCCAATAGAGACGTCTGTTGAAGCAGGTGATGCAGGTGGAGCCACGCCCAACGCGTTTCGTCGCTCGGGACTTTGTCATAGGCTCAGCCTTGGATCTGTGATTCATGAGAGTGGCTGAGCTCTGCTTCACTTTGGGGGTTATTTAAAAAACTCTAGGTCCAGGTAGTGCTACGTAGTGCCTAATGAGTGTCAGGTGAATGTCAGGTCCCAGTCAAAAAGGTGTATTTATTATCAAGTCAAAAATCCAGAGCACCTGTGATAGCGCGCCGCCGGGTAGTGTCCCCTCTATCCTCAGCGTCAGCGATGGGATAATTGCCGATGGTTACAATTCTTTAGGCATTTTATATTCATTTTTGCATATTTTGTGGGACTGGTATATGTTCCCCCGGGATCGCTGGGCTGGTTGGGAATATTTTTGGATGCATTTTAGCACTTTTGTTTTTGCACTGCAAACTTGTGATTTGGGCCGTGAGTAAGCTGTGTCATGTTTTTCTAGTGTCCCTAATGTAATTCCTATTTTTATTTAAAAAAAAAAATTCAGAACCCTACAAAATATAAAATTGGGATTCCCAGGCGCTGTGTGTCTGAATTCCCATTTTTTGAGAGCCTGTGGGAGAGCTTGCTATTTTTTTCAAAAGTATACTCTGCCTTCAGTGCTCTCAGCCTGCGCTAGAAGTTGCTAGTGCATAGGCAAATAAAACCTGTGCGCTGCAAACACTGCCTGGCCGGAAGCGATACAGCTGACAGCGCCTAATCTGTTCTGTTGCGGGCGCTGCTTAGCATCTCTGACGAAGCGCTCAAGTGGCGCCCGCACCTCTAATAATAAATTAGCCTCCACATCTTGTCCGTACAAACAGTAACAAATATGATGAGGCTTTTGATTGGCTGAATGGATTGCATCAAAACAAAGGGTGTGGTAAAGGATTCTTGGGCAGATGGAGTTAATTTTAGTTTTAGATTCCCATGCTGCTTAATGTATTTAGCTATCTCCAACCAAAGCCTAGTAATATGTTGGCACTCCCACCACAGATGCAGCACCGACCCCATTTCCCCTTTACTCCACCAGCAATAGAAAGAAGGAACTGATATTTGGGCAATATATGGCAGCTGTAGTTCCATAGATCTCTTCCCGTTCATTTTGTGCTATTCTACATCCTATGTCTTTTTCCCATTTGTTTTGGTAGGTTATTATTCCTTTTTGATGCCTATCAAAATTATATCATGATATCTCGAAAGTTGACTAAGAAATGGATCTTTTCCTGCAAAGAAGTAGTAGGGGGCGTCAGTGCTCGAGAGAAAATTATATAATACCAGATATCTGGTGATATTTAAAATGAATTCCCGATTCTCTCCTTTCATTATTGAACATACCTTCTATGTACAGTTTGTGGGTCCAGGACATTTTAGAATCTCACGGGGGGTTTCCTTTTTCCCCCCGTGTTGCCACCTATTTATTGTATATCTAGCTGCTTTTTGTTTTGCTATCACTGTTATTAATCTGTCAGAATAGGGTGACAGTTCTGGGTGTATCATTAACTTAAATTTAAGTGATATATATATATATATATATATATATATATATATATATATATACTGTTAATAAATTTGGTATGTTATTCTTTCCCAGGTTTTTTTCATTTATCCATTTACCCACTCTTTGTAGTCAGGTGACTAGGAAATATCTTATGATCTGGGGCTCCCAACCCACCTTTCTTGTTGAGTCTACTCAGCTTTTCTAACTAATCTGGTGTTTTTTTTATTACTTCATATAATATTTGAAATAGACTTCTGAATATATTTAAAAAAATCTTTGATGAATGGTGGTTGAAAGTGTTTGCAATAGGTTGATAGATTTTTATAAAAAGGCCATTTTCACTAAGGAAATTCTACCTATAATACTTAGGGGCACTTTACTCCATGTTTAATTTTCTTTTTTAAAGACAGCTAGTGGCTCATAGTGTAATTCATACAGCAGGGCAATGTTTTTGGAAATAGTAACCCCCAGGTATTTTATGCTACTTCTCCCCCATTGCAAATTACTAACTTTCTCAATATCTCAATATTTTCTACAAATAATTTTCAGCTCCTATTTTTTCATAGGATTTTCTAAAACCAGACAGAAGATTTTTATTTCCTGTTTTTGTATGATACCTAATGAAGTAAGTGATGTGAGGCTGATGGTTTAAGCATAAGCCATATTGTGCTGGAGGAGTGAAAAGCCCCTGGGCCGTCCATGAGGAAGTCCAGAGACTCTTGGAGGTTGTAGCAACCCCCGAGGATAGGGAGGCTATTGAGTCTTTTCTATCGCCAAATGTGGAATTTGAGGCAAAAAAAGACTATATTAGAATGAATAAATAGATGTTGAGGTGGAAATAGATATGTTGGGTGCCAGTGCAAAAAGAGGTTTCAAAAAGGTGGGAGAAGAGGAAAGAAAAGCAAGACTGAAGCTAGCCATAGTCTTCAGGTTATAAAAACACTGCCCCATTACAAACATTCATGCCTAGTGTACATGCTTCCCCTCTATTTATGAAAAACAGTTCGGCCGAACTTTAAACAAAAGTTTGGTTCAGGTGGCTGAACTTTGCCGAACACAAACCCGAACACGGGTCCCTATTGAAATTAATGGGGATCTGGACTTGTGATGGTGGTTGTGGGGGTACAGAGTGGCAGCTGAAAGCAAGCAGGCAGGGATGGAGGGAGGAAATGGATCACAGGGCAGGAAAATCCTTAATCTTTATAAACTGATATGGAGAAATTCAGCATCCTATTCACGGCACTGTTACTCTCATACAAAGAATAGAACACATTGCTTTTCCAGTTCTGTTAAGTTATCCAGATTACAATCATGATGTCACTTCATTTCTATGGTAAATTAAGTTAATTTATTTTTTTTTTTAACAAAATAAATAGTAATCTTTTTTTAGTTAACAATTTATTGAAATGTTAATATTTTTGGCTATTGGTTATTCAAGTGTTGTGTAGTCAGCTGAAAAAATGAAAAAATGTAAATCTACATCCGAGTTCTCCTAATATCCCTTTCTTTTGTTATGATGTCCAAATGCATGTGTCCAATCCAAAGCCAAGTCATATTTATCACTGTTTGCAAAGAAAAAATAGTTTCAGGCTCAGTCACAAAACCAGGGTTGGTCAAGAGAGTTTATAAGGATCATCATATCACCACATATCAGGTGGGTACGGTAGATATCTTTGCGTTATACTATGATGTCACTGTATATGAAGATGTTATCCTGTGTTATTTGAAATCATGTAGTTACAGGATATACACAGTATATTTAGATATAAATATCTTCATTTTACTAATTAGGTAGAGATGCTCTTTGCCCAAAGAAAGGAAATATATAAACTCTTCACACCTAAAAAATAGATAAATTACCTTTATTTATCATACTGTACCTTAAGAAATGACCTTAATGAAAAAATACCTTACAAAAACAAACGATCTAGATCAGCAGAAACAAAATAACAATAATAAAATAATAAGGAAATATTACATTTAGGTGTATCATTTTCAGTTTTGCTTATTGTGTAATACTTGTATATTTATATATGTGCTCTTTAGGATGAGCATCCCTCCTTTGTACAGTCTATGCCCGGTATGTTAACTCACATATGCTGATTGTTTGTTCGCACTTTATATTGCACTGACCCATGTAGGTACTTTGAATATGGAAGCCGGGAGTTCCCCTTCCCTACACATTTCTCACTTGCGTACATGACCATCTTCCTTCCTTCTTTGCTGATCATTAATGTGGGTCCTCTGGTGTCTAAGCAGGTGTGAACCTATAGTAAAGCACTTGCTACACTCAGAGCAGGAAAATGGCTTCTCCCCAGTGTGAACCCTCTGGTGTATAAGAAGACTTCCAGGCTGTGTAAAGCATTTGCCACATTCAGAACATGGGAATGGCTTCTCTCCAGTGTGAATCCTTTGGTGTGTAAGCAAGTCTCTGTGAATTGTAAAACATTTGCCACATTCAGAACATGGGAATGGCTTCTCTCCAGTGTGAATCCTTTGGTGTGTTAGCAAGGCATTGCGACGTGTAAAACATTTACCACATTCAGAACATGGGAATGGCTTTTCTCCAGTGTGAATCCTTTGGTGTAGTAGCAAGTGTGAACTGCGTGTAAAGCTTTTGCCACATTCCATACACGGGAATGGCCTCTCTCCAGTGTGAACCCTTTGATGTGTAAGCAACTGTAGACTACTTGTAAAGCTTTTGCCACATTCAGAACATGAGTATGGCTTCTCTCCAGTGTGACTCCTCTGGTGTATTTTCAGGTGTTGAGACTGTGTATAGCATTTGTCACATTCAGAGCATGAGAATGGCTTTTCTCCAGTGTGAACTCTCTGGTGACATGTGAGGTTTGACTTCCGACTGAAACATTTCCCACACTCAGAGCACTGATATGGCTTCACTCCTTTGGGGCTCATCATGGGCTGTTGGAACACAACTGATCTGTGATAAATTTTGCTTTTCTGTTAAATGACCAACCTGCAAAGAAAAAACAATACATTGTGTTAATAACAGAAGCAGTGGACAAAACAAGAACAAAAGCAGTGCTTACAAGATGGCGCCTGAAATTACAATATGGTGCCTGAAATGGGTGCCTAGCGAGGAGCTTCTTCCAACTGAGCTCTGGTTACTACCCCTTCCTCACTTCTGTCCTCTCCTTCACACCAACTACAGGGCAACTGCTAGCTGATCACCCCCTGATAATCAGAATACCCCCCATAACGAGCAGAGCAGAGTGACGATCTGAAAAGCATCAGGGTCAACCATGTGTAGGAGATACCATCAGGCACCCGAGTACCGGCTGGATGCATCATGATCAAGGGATCCAAGGAAAGTATAGCTGAGTTCCAGCGGTGAGTCTCTGGTGGCCAGCGGCAGTGCCCAAGTCGACTGACATACCTTGCTTCTACAGTGAGACCACTGCATGTGTTGCCAGCAGGCTGCGACTGTGTCGGCAGCCAGACCTCCGCTGCCACCCCAGTGGTGAGCCCCTCGTGGCTAGTGGCGGTGTGTGCCTTCGGCAGCCTGTGAAGGGGTTGATTCTGCAACAACAGCAGCTTGGGGTGAGTCATCCAACCACCCCTAAATGATGATGTAATCATTTAGGGCACACACAGCTCAGCAATGGGGAGCACTTCAACCGAACCGCCATTATGTGACAGTTTGGTTGTAACTGAATTAGTTAGCATATGGCTGCCATTCACCATAATAATAGCATATTTATTTCCTGCTTTATTTTTGAATATTAGGCAAATGGTAAAAAAAAGAACACAGGCTTTTTTGGGGCACAGGGCCACGGATGGAAGGTGACCACATAACCTTTCTAAGTATAGGTGCACTTTAATTTCTACAGTAGGGAAATGTTTTTGGAAATAGTAACCCCCAGGTATTGTAAGCTACTTCCCACCCATTGCAAATCTACTATCTTTTATAATTCCCGACGTTCATGTGAATGTAAATTTATCGGGAAAATGACCAAATTCTGTTGATATAAACATATAAATGTTGGCATGCAAAAACTGTACAGCACAACAGGCATACAGGTATAACTCAACCTAAATAATATAATAGCTAGCACATATACCTTCACAATTATAGAATAGACACCTACCTTGTATGGGGGAAATATGGGGATCCTTAAGAAGTTCTCTTGAATCTGTGATTCATAAGAGTGACTGAGCCCGGCCTCACTTTATATTGTCTACACAAACACTCTCTGACATGAAGAAGTTTTGGATTGGCTGAATGGAGTTTATCAAAACAAAGGCTATGGTAATTGGCTCGCCTTGGGCGATTGAATCTGTTCTTTGTTTCACTATTTGAAGCAACAAGCTTTTATTGCCTCAATATAATGGAAGAGAACAGACAATAACAGTAACAACAATAATAATGCCATAGACTAGACTCTCATCATTAACATAGAAATGGAGTGATACCATGATTGTAATCTGCATGACATAAGAGACTCATGCCCGAGAATGCTACAGTTACAGATACTCATCTCAATGAGCGCTCCTTCTTAATTGCATTCAGCATGGTGCAAGTCGCAAAATAATGATTTTACATTGGTAATATATTGGTTTCCGCCATGGTATAAGGTTTGAAGTCTCCATTTCCACTTCCTGTTTAAGCCAATTACCCAAACTCACTGCTATAAGGCCTTGGGGTCAAAACTAAATGTGGAAGCTCATTGAGTGATTAAGGTCAAATATAAATCTGCAGTATTGTATGTCCAACCTTCTCAACAAGAACTTTGCAATAAGTGCATTTCTCCCATTTGACTTTGCTGTGCTTATGACATCATCCTTTTTCAGCAGACTTTACTCCAGGGCTTATAGAACTACAATCCCCTAATTCCCTGAAATCTGTATAGCTGATTGTTTGGAAATAGGACATGAGAATACTGCTGTAAAATATTATGCAATGTAATTAACAGATGGATGTCAGGGAATGCTGATGCTTGTAGTCCCCTGACAACTCAGTAAAAAATCAGGATCTGAATAAATGTAATGGGTGTTGTGGTGACATGTGCAGATTTACTTAGTCGAACCACATTAGCAACATTCAAAATTATTTCAACACAAATCAAAATTGTTAAATAAAAGATAACTTGACATTAAAAGTATAGAAACGTATCTGCTATGGGAGGGTGTGGGGATACTTTAGGACCTATCATGACCCTGTGATTCACATGGGAGACTGAGCCCATCCTCACTTTATTTTGCCCATCCAAACATTTACTGACATGAAGAGGCTTTGGTTTGGCTGAATGGACTTCATCAATACAAAGTATGTGGTAAATGGCTTTTCATGGCAGTTGTTTCTTTGTTTTACTTTTTTACTTAACTTGCTCTCAATTTCTTATTGTAATTAATAGTGATGAGCGAATAGTATTCGACCGAGCCGGTATTCGATCGAATACTACGCTGTTCGTCATACTCGATTTCGATCGAGTACAGCGGCGATGGCGCACTCACAATTCGTTTCCCCTCCCACCTTCCCTGGCGCGTTTTTTACACCAATCACCATGCAGGGGGGGTGGGACAGGTCCTGGGAGGACGCTGGCATCGCGAAAACGGCGTCTACACGCATTGGCTGGAAAAACCATGTGACCTCGAATATACAAAACTCAGCACTTCCTCTTCGTCAGCATTAGCAGCTTGAACTTAGTGAGGGACAGACGCTCACAGCAGGGAAAGACAGGCTGTCGCTGGCAGGGCCCCAGAAGCTCGGAATATCGCATTTACCACCATCTATACCAGCTACCAGAAGACAAGAGAGTCATTAAGAGCCCTTATTAGGGCTACTACGCTGAACAGTATATAGCTCATATCCTATGTAGGCAGGCAGGGCCCCAGAAGCTCAGAATATAGCTTTTACCACCATATATACCAGCTACCAGAAGACAAGAGAGTCCTTAAGAGCCCTTATTAGGGCTACTACGCTGAACAGTATATAGCTCATATTCTATGTAGTCAGGCAGGGCCCCAGAAGCTCAGAATATAGCTTTTACCACCATATATACCAGTTACCAGAAGACAAGAGAGTCCTTAAGAGCCCTTATTAGGGCTACTACGCTGAACAGTATATAGCTCATATCCTATGTAGGCAGGCAGGGCCCCAGAAGCTCAGAATATACCTTTTACCACCATATATACCAGCTACCAGAAGACAAGAGAGTCCTTAAGAGCCCTTATTAGGGCTACTACGCTGAACAGTATATAGCTCATATCCTATGTAGGCAGGCAGGGCCCCAGAAGTGCAGAATATAGCTTTTACCACCATATATACCAGCTACCAGAAGACAAGAGAGTCCTTAAGAGCCCTTATTAGGGCTACTACGCTGAACAGTATATAGCTCATTTTCTATGTAGTCAGGCAGGGCCCCAGAAGCTCAGAATATAGCTTTTACCACCATATATACCAGCTACCAGAAGACAAGAGAGTCCTTAATCCCTTATTAGTGCTGCTATGTTGAACAGTATATAGCTCATATCCTATGTAGGCAGGCAGGGCCCCAGAAGCTCAGAATATAGCTTTTACCACCATATATACCAGCTACCAGAAGACAAGAGAGTCCTTAAGAGCCCTTATTAGGGCTACTACGCTGAACAGTATATAGCTCATATCCTATGTAGGCAGGCAGGGCCCCAGAAGCGCAGAATATAGCTTTTACCACCATATATACCAGCTACCAGAAGACAAGAGCGTCCTTAAGAGCCCTTATTAGGGCTACTACGCTGAACAGTATATAGCTCATTTTCTATGTAGTCAGGCAGGGCCCCAGAAGCTCAGGATATAGCTTTTACCACCATACATACCAGCTACCAGAAGACAAGAGAGTCCTTAAGAGCCCTTATTAGGGCTACTACGCTGAACAGTATATAGCTAATATCCTATGTAGGCAGGCAGGGCCCCAGAAGCTCAGAATATAGCTTTTACCACCATATATACCAGCTACCAGAAGACAAGAGAGTCCTTAATCCCTTATTAGTGCTGCTACGTTGAACAGTATATAGCTCATATCCTATGTAGGCAGGCAGGGCCCCAGAAGCTCAGAATATAGCTTTTACCACCATATATACCAGCTACCAGAAGACAAGAGAGTCCTTAAGAGCCCTTTTTAGGGCTACTACGCTGAACAGTATATAGCTCATATTCTATGTAGTCAGGCAGGGCCCCAGAAGCTCAGAATATAGCTTTTACCACCATATATACCAGCTACCAGAAGACAAGAGAGTCCTTAATCCCTTATTAGTGCTGCTATGTTGAACAGTATATAGCTCATATCCTATGTAGGCAGGCAGGGCCCCAGAAGCTCAGAATATAGCTTTTACCACCATATATACCAGCTACCAGAAGACAAGAGAGTCCTTAAGAGCCCTTATTAGGGCTACTACGCTGAACAGTATATAGCTCATATCCTATGTAGGCAGGCAGGGCCCCAGAAGCGCAGAATATAGCTTTTACCACCATATATACCAGCTACCAGAAGACAAGAGAGTCCTTAAGAGCCCTTATTAGGGCTACTACGCTGAACAGTATATAGCTCATTTTCTATGTAGTCAGGCAGGGCCCCAGAAGCTCAGAATATAGCTTTTACCACCATATATACCAGCTACCAGAAGACAAGAGAGTCCTTAAGAGCCCTTATTAGGGCTACTACGCTGAACAGTATATAGCTCATATCCTATGTAGGCAGGCAGGGCCCCAGAAGCTCAGAATTTAGCTTTTACCACCATATATACCAGCTACCAGAAGACAAGAGAGTCCTTACGAGCCCTTATTAGGGCTACTACGCTGAACAGTATATAGCTCATATCCTATGTAGGCAGGCAGGGCCCCAGAAGCGCAGAATATAGCTTTTACCACCATATATACCAGCTACCAGAAGACAAGAGAGTCCTTAAGAGCCCTTATTAGGGCTACTACGCTGAACAGTATATAGCTCATTTTCCATGTAGTCAGGCAGGGCCCCAGAAGCTCAGAATATAGCTTTTACCACCATATATACCAGCTACCAGAAGACAAGAGAGTCCTTAAGAGCCCTTATTAGGGCTACTACGCTGAACAGTATATAGCTCATATCCTATGTAGGCAGGCAGGGCCCCAGAAGCTCAGAATATAGCTTTTACCACCATATATACCAGCTACCAGAAGACAAGAGAGTCCTTAAGAGCCCTTATTAGGGCTACTACGCTGAACAGTATATAGCTCATATTCTATGTAGTCAGGCAGGGCCCCAGAAGCTCAGAATATAGCTTTTACCACCATATATACCAGCTACCAGAAGACAAGAGAGTCCTTAATCCCTTATTAGTGCTGCTATGTTGAACAGTATATAGCCCATATCCTATGTAGGCAGGCAGGGCCCCAGAAGCTCAGAATATAGCTTTTACCACCATATATACCAGCTACCAGAAGACAAGAGAGTCCTTTAGAGCCCTTATTAGGGCTACTACGCTGAACAGTATATAGCTCATATCCTATGTAGGCAGGCAGGGCCCCAGAAGCGCAGAATATAGCTTTTACCACCATATATACCAGCTACCAGAAGACAAGAGAGTCCTTAAGAGCCCTTATTAGGGCTACTACGCTGAACAGTATATAGCTCATTTTCTATGTAGTCAGGCAGGGCCCCAGAAGCTCAGAATATAGCTTTTACCACCATATATACCAGCTACCAGAAGACAAGAGAGTCCTTAAGAGCCCTTATTAGGGCTACTACGCTGAACAGTATATAGCTCATATTCTATGTAGTCAGGCAGGGCCCCAGAAGCTCAGAATATAGCTTTTACCACCATATATACCAGCTACCAGAAGACAAGAGAGTCCTTAAGAGCCCTTATTAGGGCTACTACGCTGAACAGTATATAGCTCATTTTCTATGTAGTCAGGCAGGGCCCCAGAAGCTCAGAATATAGCTTTTACCACCATATATACCAGCTACCAGAAGACAAGAGAGTCCTTAAGAGCCCTTATTAGGGCTACTACGCTGAACAGTATATAGCTCATATCCTATGTAGGCAGGCAGGGCCCCAGAAGCTCAGAATATAGCTTTTACCACCATATATACCAGCTACCAGAAGACAAGAGAGTCCTTAAGAGCCCTTATTAGGGCTACTACGCTGAACAGTATATAGCTCATATTCTATGTAGTCAGGCAGAGCCCCAGAAGCTCAGAATATAGCTTTTACCACCATATATACCAGCTACCAGAAGACAAGAGAGTCCTTAATCCCTTATTAGTGCTGCTATGTTGAACAGTATATAGCTCATATCCTATGTAGGCAGGCAGGGCCCCAGAAGCTCAGAATATAGCTTTTACCACCATATATACCAGCTACCAGAAGACAAGAGAGTCCTTAAGAGCCCTTATTAGGGCTACTACGCTGAACAGTATATAGCTCATATCCTATGTAGGCAGGCAGGGCCCCAGAAGCGCAGAATTTAGCTTTTACCACCATATATACCAGCTACCAGAGGACAAGAGAGTCCTTAAGAGCCCTTATTAGGGCTACTACGCTGAACAGTATATAGCTCATTTTCTATGTAGTCAGGCAGGGCCCCAGAAGCTCAGAATATAGCTTTTACCACCATATATACCAGCTACCAGAAGACAAGAGAGTCCTTAAGAGCCCTTATTAGGGCTACTACGCTGAACAGTATATAGCTCATATTCTATGTAGTCAGGCAGGGCCCCAGAAGCTCAGAATATAGCTTTTACCACCATATATACCAGCTACCAGAAGACAAGAGAGTTCTTAATCCCTTATTAGTGCTGCTATGTTGAACAGTATATAGCTCATATCCTATGTAGGCAGGCAGGGCCCCAGAAGCTCAGAATATAGCTTTCACCACCATATATACCAGCTACCAGAAGACAAGAGAGTCCTTAAGAGCCCTTATTAGGGCTACTACGCTGAACAGTATATAGCTCATTTTCTATGTAGTCAGGCAGGGCCCCAGAAGCTCAGAATATAGCTTTTACCACCATATATACCAGCTACCAGAAGACAAGAGAGTCCTTAAGAGCCCTTATTAGGGCTACTACGCTGAACAGTATATAGCTCATATTCTATGTAGTCAGGCAGGGCCCCAGAAGCTCAGAATATAGCTTTTACCACCATATATACCAGCTACCAGAAGACAAGAGAGTCCTTAATCCCTTATTAGTGCTGCTATGTTGAACAGTATATAGCTCATATCCTATGTAGGCAGGCAGGGCCCCAGAAGCGCAGAATATAGCTTTTACCACCATATATACCAGCTACCAGAAGACAAGAGAGTCCTTAATCCCTTATTAGTGCTGCTATGTTGAACAGTATATAGCTCATATCCTATGTAGTCAGGCAGGGCCCCAGAAGCTCAGAATATACCTTTTACCACCATATATACCAGCTACCAGAAGACAAGAGAGTCCTTAAGAGCCCTTATTAGGGCTACTACGCTGAACAGTATATAGCTCATTTTCTATGTAGTCAGGCAGGGCCCCAGAAGCTCAGAATATAGCTTTTACCACCATATATACCAGCTACCAGAAGACAAGAGAGTCCTTAAGAGCCCTTATTAGGGCTATTACGCTGAACAGTATATAGCTCATTTTCTATGTAGTCAGGCAGGGCCCCAGAAGCTCAGAATATAGCTTTTACCACCATATATACCAGCTACCAGAAGACAAGAGAGTCCTTAAGAGCCCTTATTAGGGCTACTACGCTGAACAGTATATAGCTCATATTCTATGTAGTCAGGCAGGGCCCCAGAAGCTCAGAATATAGCTTTTACCACCATATATACCAGCTACCAGAAGACAAGAGAGTCCTTAATCCCTTATTAGTGCTGCTACGTTGAACAGTATATAGCTCATATCCTATGTAGGCAGGCAGGGCCCCAGAAGCGCAGAATATAGCTTTTACCACCATATATACCAGCTACCAGAAGACAAGAGAGTCCTTAAGAGCCCTTATTAGGGCTACTACGCTGAACAGTATATAGCTCATTTTCTATGTAGTCAGGCAGGGCCCCAGAAGCTCAGAATATAGCTTTTACCACCATATATACCAGCTACCAGAAGACAAGAGAGTCCTTAAGAGCCCTTATTAGGGCTACTACGCTGAACAGTATATAGCTCATATCCTATGTAGGCAGGCAGGGCCCCAGAAGCTCAGAATATAGCTTTTACCACCATATATACCAGCTACCAGAAGACAAGAGAGTCCTTAAGAGCCCTTATTAGGGCTACTACGCTGAACAGTATATAGCTCATATCCTATGTAGGCAGGCAGGGCCCCAGAAGCGCAGAATATAGCTTTTACCACCATATATACCAGCTACCAGAAGACAAGAGAGTCCTTAAGAGCCCTTATTAGGGCTACTACGCTGAACAGTATATAGCTCATATCCTATGTAGGCAGGCAGGGCCCCAGAAGCGCAGAATATAGCTTTTAACACCATATATACCAGCTACCAGAAGACAAGAGAGTCCTTAAGAGCCCTTATTAGGGCTACTACGCTGAACAGTATATAGCTCATTTTCTATGTAGTCAGGCAGGGCCCCAGAAGCTCAGAATATAGCTTTTACCACCATATATACCAGCTACCAGAAGACAAGAGAGTCCTTAAGAGCCCTTATTAGGGCTACTACGCTGAACAGTATATAGCTCATATTCTATGTAGTCAGGCAGGGCCCCAGAAGCTCAGAATATAGCTTTTACCACCATATATACCAGCTGCCAGAAGACAAGAGAGTCCTTAATCCCTTATTAGTGCTGCTACGTTGAACAGTATATAGCTCATATCCTATGTAGGCAGGCAGGGCCCCAGAAGCTCAGAATATAGCTTTTACCACCATATATACCAGCTACCAGAAGACAAGAGAGTCCTTAAGAGCCCTTATTAGGGCTACTACGCTGAACAGTATATAGCTCATTTTCTATGTAGTCAGGCAGGGCCCCAGAAGCTCAGAATATAGCTTTTACCACCATATATACCAGCTACCAGAAGACAAGAGAGTCCTTAAGAGCCCTTATTAGGGCTACTACGCTGAACAGTATATAGCTCATATCCTATGTAGGCAGGCAGGGCCCCAGAAGTGCAGAATATAGCTTTTACCACCATATATACCAGCTACCAGAAGACAAGAGAGTCCTTAAGAGCCCTTATTAGGGCTACTACGCTGAACAGTATATAGCTCATTTTCTATGTAGTCAGGCAGGGCCCCAGAAGCTCAGAATATAGCTTTTACCACCATATATACCAGCTACCAGAAGACAAGAGAGTCCTTAAGAGCCCTTATTAGGGCTACTACGCTGAACAGTATATAGCTCATATTCTATGTAGTCAGGCAGGGCCCCAGAAGCTCAGAATATAGCTTTTACCACCATATATACCAGCTACCAGAAGACAAGAGAGTCCTTAATCCCTTATTAGTGCTGCTATGTTGAACAGTATATAGCTCATATCCTATGTAGGCAGGCAGGGCCCCAGAAGCGCAGAATATAGCTTTTACCACCATATATACCAGCTACCAGAAGACAAGAGAGTCCTTAATCCCTTATTAGTGCTGCTATGTTGAACAGTATATAGCTCATATCCTATGTAGTCAGGCAGGGCCCCAGAAGCTCAGAATATACCTTTTACCACCATATATACCAGCTACCAGAAGACAAGAGAGTCCTTAAGAGCCCTTATTAGGGCTACTACGCTGAACAGTATATAGCTCATTTTCTATGTAGTCAGGCAGGGCCCCAGAAGCTCAGAATATAGCTTTTACCACCATATATACCAGCTACCAGAAGACAAGAGAGTCCTTAAGAGCCCTTATTAGGGCTATTACGCTGAACAGTATATAGCTCATTTTCTATGTAGTCAGGCAGGGCCCCAGAAGCTCAGAATATAGCTTTTACCACCATATATACCAGCTACCAGAAGACAAGAGAGTCCTTAAGAGCCCTTATTAGGGCTACTACGCTGAACAGTATATAGCTCATATTCTATGTAGTCAGGCAGGGCCCCAGAAGCTCAGAATATAGCTTTTACCACCATATATACCAGCTACCAGAAGACAAGAGAGTCCTTAATCCCTTATTAGTGCTGCTACGTTGAACAGTATATAGCTCATATCCTATGTAGTCAGGCAGGGCCCCAGAAGCTCAGAATATAGCTTTTACCACCATATATACCAGCTACCAGAAGACAAGAGAGTCCTTAAGAGCCCTTATTAGGGCTACTACGCTGAACAGTATATAGCTCATATCCTATGTAGGCAGGCAGGGCCCCAGAAGCTCAGAATATAGCTTTTACCACCATATATACCAGCTACCAGAAGACAAGAGAGTCCTTAAGAGCCCTTATTAGGGCTACTACGCTGAACAGTATATAGCTCATATCCTATGTAGGCAGGCAGGGCCCCAGAAGCGCAGAATATAGCTTTTACCACCATATATACCAGCTACCAGAAGACAAGAGAGTCCTTAAGAGCCCTTATTAGGGCTACTACGCTGAACAGTATATAGCTCATATCCTATGTAGGCAGGCAGGGCCCCAGAAGCGCAGAATATAGCTTTTAACACCATATATACCAGCTACCAGAAGACAAGAGAGTCCTTAAGAGCCCTTATTAGGGCTACTACGCTGAACAGTATATAGCTCATTTTCTATGTAGTCAGGCAGGGCCCCAGAAGCTCAGAATATAGCTTTTACCACCATATATACCAGCTACCAGAAGACAAGAGAGTCCTTAAGAGCCCTTATTAGGGCTACTACGCTGAACAGTATATAGCTCATATTCTATGTAGTCAGGCAGGGCCCCAGAAGCTCAGAATATAGCTTTTACCACCATATATACCAGCTGCCAGAAGACAAGAGAGTCCTTAATCCCTTATTAGTGCTGCTACGTTGAACAGTATATAGCTCATATCCTATGTAGGCAGGCAGGGCCCCAGAAGCTCAGAATATAGCTTTTACCACCATATATACCAGCTACCAGAAGACAAGAGAGTCCTTAAGAGCCCTTATTAGGGCTACTACGCTGAACAGTATATAGCTCATTTTCTATGTAGTCAGGCAGGGCCCCAGAAGCTCAGAATATAGCTTTTACCACCATATATACCAGCTACCAGAAGACAAGAGAGTCCTTAAGAGCCCTTATTAGGGCTACTACGCTGAACAGTATATAGCTCATATCCTATGTAGGCAGGCAGGGCCCCAGAAGTGCAGAATATAGCTTTTACCACCATATATACCAGCTACCAGAAGACAAGAGAGTCCTTAAGAGCCCTTATTAGGGCTACTACGCTGAACAGTATATAGCTCATTTTCTATGTAGTCAGGCAGGGCCCCAGAAGCTCAGAATATAGCTTTTACCACCATATATACCAGCTACCAGAAGACAAGAGAGTCCTTAAGAGCCCTTATTAGGGCTACTACGCTGAACAGTATATAGCTCATATTCTATGTAGTCAGGCAGGGCCCCAGAAGCTCAGAATATAGCTTTTACCACCATATATACCAGCTGCCAGAAGACAAGAGAGTCCTTAATCCCTTATTAGTGCTGCTACGTTGAACAGTATATAGCTCATATCCTATGTAGGCAGGCAGGGCCCCAGAAGCTCGGAATATAGCTTTTACCACCATATATACCAGCTACCAGAAGACAAGAGAGTCCTTAAGAGCCCTTATTAGGGCTACTACGCTGAACAGTATATAGCTCATTTTCTATGTAGTCAGGCAGGGCCCCAGAAGCTCAGAATATAGCTTTTACCACCATATATACCAGCTACCAGAAGACAAGAGAGTCCTTAAGAGCCCTTATTAGGGCTACTACGCTGAACAGTATATAGCTCATATCCTATGTAGGCAGGCAGGGCCCCAGAAGTACAGAATATAGCTTTTACCACCATATATACCAGCTACCAGAAGACAAGAGAGTCCTTAAGAGCCCTTATTAGGGCTACTACGCTGAACAGTATATAGCTCATTTTCTATGTAGTCAGGCAGGGCCCCAGAAGCTCAGAATATAGCTTTTACCACCATATATACCAGCTACCAGAAGACAAGAGAGTCCTTAATCCCTTATTAGTGCTGCTATGTTGAACAGTATATAGCTCATATCCTATGTAGGCAGGCAGGGCCCCAGAAGCTCAGAATATAGCTTTTACCACCATATATACCAGCTACCAGAAGACAAGAGAGTCCTTAAGAGCCCTTATTAGGGCTACTACGCTGAACAGTATATAGCTCATATCCTATGTAGGCAGGCAGGGCCCCAGAAGCGCAGAATATAGCTTTTACCACCATATATACCAGCTACCAGAAGACAAGAGAGTCCTTAAGAGCCCTTATTAGGGCTACTACGCTGAACAGTATATAGCTCATTTTCTATGTAGTCAGGCAGGGCCCCAGAAGCTCAGAATATAGCTTTTACCACCATACATACCAGCTACCAGAAGACAAGAGAGTCCTTAAGAGCCCTTATTAGGGCTACTACGCTGAACAGTATATAGCTAATATCCTATGTAGGCAGGCAGGGCCCCAGAAGCTCAGAATATAGCTTTTACCACCATATATACCAGCTACCAGAAGACAAGAGAGTCCTTAATCCCTTATTAGTGCTGCTACGTTGAACAGTATATAGCTCATATCCTATGTAGGCAGGCAGGGCCCCAGAAGCTCAGAATATAGCTTTTACCACCATATATACCAGCTACCAGAAGACAAGAGAGTCCTTAAGAGCCCTTTTTAGGGCTACTACGCTGAACAGTATATAGCTCATATTCTATGTAGTCAGGCAGGGCCCCAGAAGCTCAGAATATAGCTTTTACCACCATATATACCAGCTACCAGAAGACAAGAGAGTCCTTAATCCCTTATTAGTGCTGCTATGTTGAACAGTATATAGCTCATATCCTATGTAGGCAGGCAGGGCCCCAGAAGCTCAGAATATAGCTTTTACCACCATATATACCAGCTACCAGAAGACAAGAGAGTCCTTACGAGCCCTTATTAGGGCTACTACGCTGAACAGTATATAGCTCATATCCTATGTAGGCAGGCAGGGCCCCAGAAGCGCAGAATATAGCTTTTACCACCATATATACCAGCTACCAGAAGACAAGAGAGTCCTTAAGAGCCCTTATTAGGGCTACTACGCTGAACAGTATATAGCTCATTTTCTATGTAGTCAGGCAGGGCCCCAGAAGCTCAGAATATAGCTTTTACCACCATATATACCAGCTACCAGAAGACAAGAGAGTCCTTAAGAGCCCTTATTAGGGCTACTACGCTGAACAGTATATAGCTCATATCCTATGTAGGCAGGCAGGGCCCCAGAAGCTCAGAATATAGCTTTTACCACCATATATACCAGCTACCAGAAGACAAGAGAGTCCTTAAGAGCCCTTATTAGGGCTACTACGCTGAACAGTATATAGCTCATATCCTATGTAGGCAGGCAGGGCCCCAGAAGCGCAGAATATAGCTTTTACCACCATATATACCAGCTACCAGAAGACAAGAGAGTCCTTAAGAGCCCTTATTAGGGCTACTACGCTGAACAGTATATAGCTCATTTTCCATGTAGTCAGGCAGGGCCCCAGAAGCTCAGAATATAGCTTTTACCACCATATATACCAGCTACCAGAAGACAAGAGAGTCCTTAAGAGCCCTTATTAGGGCTACTACGCTGAACAGTATATAGCTCATATCCTATGTAGGCAGGCAGGGCCCCAGAAGCTCAGAATATAGCTTTTACCACCATATATACCAGCTACCAGAAGACAAGAGAGTCCTTAAGAGCCCTTATTAGGGCTACTACGCTGAACAGTATATAGCTCATATTCTATGTAGTCAGGCAGGGCCCCAGAAGCTCAGAATATAGCTTTTACCACCTTATATACCAGCTACCAGAAGACAAGAGAGTCCTTAATCCCTTATTAGTGCTGCTATGTTGAACAGTATATAGCTCATATCCTATGTAGGCAGGCAGGGCCCCAGAAGCTCAGAATATAGCTTTTACCACCATATATACCAGCTACCAGAAGACAAGAGAGTCCTTAAGAGCCCTTATTAGGGCTACTACGCTGAACAGTATATAGCTCATATCCTATGTAGGCAGGCAGGGGCCCAGAAGCTCAGAATATAGCTTTTACCACCATATATACCAGCTACCAGAAGACAAGAGAGTCCTTAAGAGCCCTTATTAGGGCTACTACGCTGAACAGTATATAGCTTATTTTCTATGTAGTCAGGCAGGGCCCCAGAAGCTCAGAATATAGCTTTTACCACCATATATACCAGCTACCAGAAGACAAGAGAGTCCTTAAGAGCCCTTATTAGGGCTACTACGCTGAACAGTATATAGCTCATATTCTATGTAGTCAGGCAGGGCCCCAGAAGCTCAGAATATAGCTTTTACCACCATATATACCAGCTACCAGAAGACAAGAGAGTCCTTAATCCCTTATTAGTGCTGCTATGTTGAACAGTATATAGCTCATATCCTATGTAGGCAGGCAGGGCCCCAGAAGCTCAGAATATAGCTTTTACCACCATATATACCAGCTACCAGAAGACAAGAGAGTCCTTAAGAGCCCTTATTAGGGCTACTACGCTGAACAGTATATAGCTCATATCCTATGTAGGCAGGCAGGGCCCCAGAAGCGCAGAATATAGCTTTTACCACCATATATACCAGCTACCAGAAGACAAGAGAGTCCTTAAGAGCCCTTATTAGGGCTACTACGCTGAACAGTATATAGCTCATTTTCTATGTAGTCAGGCAGGGCCCCAGAAGCTCAGAATATAGCTTTTACCACCATATATACCAGCTACCAGAAGACAAGAGAGTCCTTAAGAGCCCTTATTAGGGCTACTACGCTGAACAGTATATAGCTCATATTCTATGTAGTCAGGCAGGGCCCCAGAAGCTCAGAATATAGCTTTTACCACCATATATACCAGCTACCAGAAGACAAGAGAGTCCTTAATCCCTTATTAGTGCTGCTATGTTGAACAGTATATAGCTCATATCCTATGTAGGCAGGCAGGGCCCCAGAAGCTCAGAATATAGCTTTTACCACCATATATACCAGCTACCAGAAGACAAGAGAGTCCTTAAGAGCCCTTATTAGGGCTACTACGCTGAACAGTATATAGCTCATTTTCTATGTAGTCAGGCAGGGCCCCAGAAGCTCAGAATATAGCTTTTACCACCATATATACCAGCTACCAGAAGACAAGAGAGTCCTTAAGAGCCCTTATTAGGGCTACTACACTGAACAGTATATAGCTCATATTCTATGTAGTCAGGCAGGGCCCCAGAAGCTCAGAATATAGCTTTTACCACCATATATACCAGCTACCAGAAGACAAGAGAGTCCTTAATCCCTTATTAGTGCTGCTATGTTGAACAGTATATAGCTCATATCCTATGTAGGCAGGCAGGGCCCCAGAAGCGCAGAATATAGCTTTTACCACCATATATACCAGCTACCAGAAGACAAGAGAGTCCTTAATCCCTTATTAGTGCTGCTATGTTGAACAGTATATAGCTCATATCCTATGTAGTCAGGCAGGGCCCCAGAAGCTCAGAATATAGCTTTTACCACCATATATACCAGCTACCAGAAGACAAGAGAGTCCTTAAGAGCCCTTATTAGGGCTACTACGCTGAACAGTATATAGCTCATTTTCTATGTAGTCAGGCAGGGCCCCAGAAGCTCAGAATATAGCTTTTACCACCATATATACCAGCTACCAGAAGACAAGAGAGTCCTTAAGAGCCCTTATTAGGGCTACTACGCTGAACAGTATATAGCTCATTTTCTATGTAGTCAGGCAGGGCCCCAGAAGCTCAGAATATAGCTTTTACCACCATATATACCAGCTACCAGAAGACAAGAGAGTCCTTAAGAGCCCTTATTAGGGCTACTACGCTGAACAGTATATAGCTCATATTCTATGTAGTCAGGCAGGGCCCCAGAAGCTCAGAATATAGCTTTTACCACCATATATACCAGCTACCAGAAGACAAGAGAGTCCTTAATCCCTTATTAGTGCTGCTATGTTGAACAGTATATAGCTCATATCCTATGTAGGCAGGCAGGGCCCCAGAAGCGCAGAATATAGCTTTTACCACCATATATACCAGCTACCAGAAGACAAGAGAGTCCTTAAGAGCCCTTATTAGGGCTACTACGCTGAACAGTATATAGCTCATTTTCTATGTAGTCAGGCAGGGCCCCAGAAGCTCAGAATATAGCTTTTACCACCATATATACCAGCTACCAGAAGACAAGAGAGTCCTTAAGAGCCCTTATTAGGGCTACTACGCTGAACAGTATATAGCTCATATCCTATGTAGGCAGGCAGGGCCCCAGAAGCTCAGAATATAGCTTTTACCACCATATATACCAGCTACCAGAAGACAAGAGAGTCCTTAAGAGCCCTTATTAGGGCTACTACGCTGAACAGTATATAGCTCATATCCTATGTAGGCAGGCAGGGCCCCAGAAGCGCAGAATATAGCTTTTACCACCATATATACCAGCTACCAGAAGACAAGAGAGTCCTTAAGAGCCCTTATTAGGGCTACTACGCTGAACAGTATATAGCTCATATCCTATGTAGGCAGGCAGGGCCCCAGAAGCTCAGAATATAGCTTTTACCACCATATATACCAGCTACCAGAAGACAAGAGAGTCATTAAGAGCCCTTATTAGGGCTACTATGCTGAACAGTATATAGCTCTTATGTAGGCAGGCAGGGCCCCAGAAGCTCAGAATATCGCATTTACCACCATATATACCAGCTACCAGAAGACAAGAGAGTCATTAAGAGCCCTTATTAGGGCTACTATGCTGAACAGTATATAGCTCTTATGTAGGCAGGCAGGGCCCCAGAAGCTCAGAATATCGCATTTACCACCATATATACCAGCTACCAGAAGACAAGAGAGTCATTGAGAGCCCTTATTAGGGCTGCTATGTTTTAAAAATTGTGTGGAGGCCCAAGAGCTGAGACCTTTTAAAAATTGTGTGGAGGCCCAAGAGCTGAGACCTTTTAAAAATTGTGTGGAGGCCCAAGAGCTGAGACCTTTTAAAAATTGTGTGGAGGCCCAAGAGCTGAGACCTCTCAAACATTGTGTGGAGTCCCACGAGCTGAGACCTCTTAAAAATTGTGTGGAGGCCCAAGAGCTGAGACCTTTTAAAAATTGTGTGGAGGCCCAAGAGCTGAGACCTTTTAAAAATTGTGTGGAGGCCCAAGAGCTGAGACCTTTTAAAAATTGTGTGGAGGCCCAAGAGCTGAGACCTTTTAAAAATTGTGTGGAGGCCCAAGAGCTGAGACCTCTTAAAAATTGTGTGGAGGCCCAAGATCTGAGACCTCTTAAAAATTGTGTGGAGGCCCAAGAGCTGAGACCTTTTAAAAATTGTGTGGAGGCCCAAGAGTTGAGACCTCTTAAAAATTGATTGTATTAAGCCTAAGAGGTGAGCCATAATTTTTTTCATTAATACAGCAATTCTACGGCGGTTAAGGAGGAGGAGGAGGAGGAGGAGGAAATGGCACTTCATACAGATGGCACTTCACTCTTGGCTGCTTTCCACTGTTGTACAAGCAAAGTCCGGGTCAATCCACTTGCTGTTCATTTTGATTAGCGTCAGCCTGTCGGCACTGTCGGTTGACAGGCGGCTGCGCTTATCGGTTATAATGCCCCCGGCTGCGCTGAACACCCTTTCTGATAGCACGCTGGCGGCAGGGCAGGCAAGCACCTCCAAGGCGTACAGGGACAGTTCCAGCCACGTGTCCAACTTGGAGACCCAGTAAGTGTAGGTCGCCGAGGGATCGGGGAGGACAGGGGTGTGGTCTGCCAGGTAGTCCCGCAACATCCGCCGATACTTGTCCCTCCTGCTGATAGCGGGCCCCGCAGTGATGGAAGTTGCACGAGGGGGTGACATGAACGTGTCCCACACCTTGGAGAGTGTTCCCCTGGTGGCTGTGGGCCTGATCGATGTTGTCAGACTCTGGGAGACACTCTCCTCTCTGCCGCCAGCGATGCTGGGTGGGAAAATCTGCATCATGTTCTGCAAGAGTTCCCTCTGGTATTCCAGTAATCGATTTGTCCTCTCCTCTACCGGAATAAAAGAGGAGAAGTTATCTTTATACCGCGAAGACCCAGTATAGTTTGTTCTCCAATATCCGGACAACACGTATGTCCGGGAAAAGCAGCCCAGCATGAAGTCAGCCATGTGTGCCAGACTCTGAGTAGGCATGACCTCACTGCCCCCACCAGAAGGATCATTTTCCATTTCCTCCTCTTCCTCCTCCTCTCCGCCCCATCCGCGCTGAACCAATGGGACGCACACAGCCTGACTGCTACCCTCGCCGCCAGCATCCTCTTCCACAGCCACCTCCACGTTGTCCTCCTCCTCCTCATCCTCCTCCTGCAACTGCCACCGAGCAGCAGACAAAAGTGTGGTCTGACTGTCTACCTGCGTTGCGTCTCCTCCTACCCCCATCTCCTCTGTGTGCAATGCGGTCTCCCTTATTGCGATGAGCGATTCTTTAAGGACGCCTAGGAGCGGGATGGTTACGCTCACTATAGCGTCCTCGCTGCTGACCTTCTTAGTGGACTCCTCAAAGATACGCAATACATCGCATATGTCTGCCATCCATGGCCACTCGTGGTTGGCAAACTGAGGGAGCTGAGTTGGAGGCACGCGTGGATGCATCATCTGGTACTCCATCAATGCTTTCTGCTGCTCACACACCCTGGCCAACATGCAATAGGTGGAATTCCAGCGAGTGGGCAGGTCGCACAACAGCCGATGTTGAGGCAAATGGAGGCGTTGCTGGATTTTTTTTTAAGCTAACAGCAGCTACAGTTGACTTCCGAAAGTGAGCGCACAAGCGCCGCACTTTGACCAGTAGCTCTGCCAGGTTGGGGTAAGTCTTTAGAAACTTTTGTACTACCAAATTAAAAACGTGGGCCAGGCATGGTACGTGATTGAGTTCTGCAAGCTCCAGAGCCGCCACCAGGTTACGGCCGTTATCGCACATGACCATGCCTGGTCCTAGCTGCAGCGGCGACAGCCACATCTCTGTCTGCTGCAATATGGCGTGCCTCACCTCTGCGGCGCTGTGCTTCCTGTCGTCCAAGCTGATGAGCTTAAGAACCGCCTGCTGACGTCTCCCCGTGCCAGTGCTGCAACGCTTCCAGCTAGGGGCTGAGGGCGATGTTAAGGCAGAGGAGGAGGAGGAGGAAGAGGAGGGGGGTCTATCAGAACCCGTGCTGGCAATCTTGGGCGGGGGTGGTATGTAGGCCGTCCCTGTTTGCGACCCCGTCCTCGCTTCCACAACATTCACCCAGTGTGCCGTCAAAGAGATGTAGCGTCCTTGGCCGCAAGCGCTTGTCCACGAGTCGGTGGTCAAGTGGACCTTTGCGCTGACTGCGTACCTCAGGGTCCGCCTGATGTTACGCGACACGTGCTGGTGCAGGGCGGGGACGCCACACCGGGAAAAATAGTGGCGGCTAGGGACGGAATAGCGAGGTGCGGCAGCCGCCATCAGGTCGCGGAAGGCCTGCGTCTCCACAAGCCAAAACGGCAACATCTCCAGGGCCAGCAGTTTGGAGATGAGGCAGGTTAAGGCTTGGGCTTGGGGGTGACTGGAGGCGTACTTCCGCCTGCGGTTGAACGCCTGCGAGATGGACAGTTGATGGGACGAGGAGATGGAAGGTGCAGACGAAGATGCGGGGGAAGGGGGGGCTGAAGGAGAAGGCCCCAAAGTAGCCGAGGCAGAGGCAGATGTGGAGGTGTCCTGGCTGGAGGTCTGGACCGCAGTGGCAGCACACAACAAAGGGGAAGAGGCAGTGGCAGCAAGACGGGGCGCAGGTTGTATTGCGTTTGCTCTCTCCCACTCAGCCCAGTGCTTGAATTCCAAGTGACGGCGCATGCCTGAGGTGGTCAGATTGCTCTTCTCAGAGCCCCTACTCAGTTTTGAGTGGCAGATTGCGCAAACCGCGCTCAGTTTGTCATCCGCGCAAACATTAAAAAATCTCCACACCACAGAAGTACGAGGCCTCGATGGGGGAGCTTCGCGCGACTGCCTGCTGCCGGGAAGAGCTTCGGCCCTGCTGGCTGTGGCCTGCCTTCTCTGTCTGGACTGTCCTCTGCCTCTGGACTGTCCTCTGCCTCTTGCTGCCTTATTCGGTGATGCGCAGACCGCATCTCCACTGCTTTCCCCGCTGGACATCACCCCTGTCCAAGTGGGGTCGGTCATTTCTTCGTCCACCACCTCCTCTTCCACTTCCTCTCTCTACTCCTCCTCCTGCCCACTGGACATTCCAACAGCCTCCCTTGATGGCAACTGCGTCTCATCATCATCATCGCTCATGATAGCAGATGCTGGTTCCGGGTCCACATCACTAGCAGATGGCGGATACTCAAGTGTTTGGGCATCACTACAAACAAATTCCTCTGCTAGCTCCTGGGATTCTTGCAGCACATCTAGAAAAGGACCCGAAAAGAGGTCCTGGGAGGGGTCAAGGGTGGGCTGACTCTGTTGGCCAGGTTGGGAGGAAGGAGGGTCAGAGTGAGACTGTGTGGATGACTGGGTGGTGGACAAGTGACTGGAAGCGTTATCGGCCATCCATTGCACCACCTGTTCACGCTGCTCAGGCTTTAACAGAGGTGTACCCCGCCCCCCGCATAACTGTCCCATAAAGGCAGGGAAGCTGGATGAGCATAATGCTGGCTGCCCCTCATCAGCACGCATTGTATCCCCACTGGCTTCAACGCGGTTTGTGCCCCCACCAGCATTTCCGCGCCCCCGTCCTCGTCCACGTCCCTTTGCGCTAGCCCTCCGCATTTCAGACGTTTTACTTTTTTGGCCACGCGTTATGCCAAATATAAAAATATGTTTAAGAAGAACACCTGGCTATACAGCCGTATACTGCCAGAAGGTGAAATGGTGCCTATACGCACCGGGTATATAACAAGGTTTTGTTGGTAAAGAGGACACAAAACAGTAGTGCCAAATATAAAAAATATTTTTAAGAAAAACACCTGGCTATACAGCCGTATACTGCCAGAAGGTGAAATGGTGCCTATACGCACCGTGTATAAAACAGTGTTTTGTTGGCACAGAGGACACAAAACAGTAGTGCAAAATATAGTTTTGTATATAGGTGCTAATACACCACTGAAGTCTTTCTGTCCCTATTCCAGCATCAGCAGCTACCCCTCACTAAAGCAGCCGTTTTGAGCAGAGTGTATATAGTTTTGTATATAGGTGGTAATACACCACTGAAGTCTTTCTGTCCCTATTCCAGCAGCAGCAGCTACCCCTCACTAAAGCAGCCGTAGCTGCAGCACTAATAAGTGCTCAGCTCTTGGGCCTCCACACAATGTTTGAGAGGTCTCAGCTCTTGGGCCTCCACACAATTTTTAAAAGGTCTCAGCTCTTGGGCCTCCACACAATTTTTAAAAGGTCTCAGCTCTTGGGCCTCCACACAATGTTTGAGAGGTCTCAGCTCTTGGGCCTCCACACAATTTTTAAAAGGTCTCAGCTCGTGGGACTCCACACAATGTTTGAGAGGTCTCAGCTCTTGGGCCTCCACACAATTTTTAAAAGGTCTCAGCTCTTGGGCCTCCACACAATTTTTAAAAGGTCTCAGCTCTTGGGCCTCCACACAATTTTTAAGAGGTCTCAGCTCATGGGACTCCACACAATGTTTGTGAGGTCTCAGCTCTTGGGCCTCCACACAATTTTTAAGAGGTCTCAGCTCGTGGGACTCCACACAATGTTTGAGAGGTCTCAGCTCTTGGGCCTCCACACAATTTTTAAAAGGTCTCAGCTCTTGGGCCTCCACACAATTTTTAAGAGGTCTCAGCTCTTAGGCCTCCACACAATGTTTGAGAGGTCTCAGCTCTTGGGCCTCCACACAATTTTTAAAAGGTCTCAGCTCTTGGGCCTCCACACAATGTTTGAGAGGTCTCAGCTCTTGGGCCTCCACACAATTTTTAAAAGGTCTCAGCTCGTGGGACTCCACACAATGTTTGAGAGGTCTCAGCTCTTGGGCCTCCACACAATTTTTAAAAGGTCTCAGCTCTTGGGCCTCCACACAATTTTTAAAAGGTCTCAGCTCTTGGGCCTCCACACAATTTTTAAGAGGTCTCAGCTCGTGGGACTCCACACAATGTTTGAGAGGTCTCAGCTCGTGGGACTCCACACAATGTTTGAGAGGTCTCAGCTCTTGGGCCTCCACACAATTTTTAAGAGGTCTCAGCTCTTGGGCCTCCACACAATGTTTGAGAGGTCTCAGCTCTTGGGCCTCCACACAATTTTTAAAAGGTCTCAGCTCTTGGGCCTCCACACAATTTTTAAGAGGTCTCAGCTCTTGGGCCTCCACACAATTTTTAAAAGGTCTCAGCTCTTGGGCCTCCACACAATTTTTAAAAGGTCTCAGCTCTTGGGCCTCCACACAATTTTTAAAAGGTCTCAGCTCTTGGGACTCCACACAATGTTTGAGAGGTCTCAGCTCTTGGGCCTCCACACAATTTTTAAGAGGTCTCAGCTCTAAGCTTCCCTTACTGCTGGGGTGACACACTGTAACAAACCTCCTCCTGTAAGCTTCCCTGACTGCTGGGGTGACACACTGTAACAAGCCTCCTCCTGTAAGCTTCCCTTACTGCTGGGGTGACACACTGTAACAAACCTCCTCCTTTAAGCTTCCCTTACTGCTGGGGTGACACAATGACACAAGAGGACATGTCTGACCACATCTCACACACACACACACACACAATGACAATTAGGGGTGGGGTCTATTTATTTTCCCCCTTGCCTATGCCATCTGTGGTTGTCATTAGGCAACGTGATTTTAAGGGGTGCAGAATTTTGTTCTTCTTTTTTGTACAGTTTGGCTTGGGGTCCATGGCAATGTAGAGGAAAGAAGGTTTCCTTGTCTTGTCTCACTTTACGAAGAAGTTATATTGTGTTTGGAGTGTATTGTTGAGTGGCTGTGATAGTGGCATAATAGTGCGACTTGGGCGCGTTATATGCACCCAGACATGCTTCCCCTGCTGTCCCAGTTGCATTCCAGCAGTGTTGGCATCATTTTCTGATGTTTCAGGGTGGACTTGGTGACCTCCAAGTGGTCGAATTGAGATTTCCAAGTGTCGAGCATTTTTTTCCCATAGACTATAATGGGATTCGATATTCGGTCGAGTAGTCGAGTAACGCGGCCTATTCGAATCGAAATTCGAAATTTCGAATATTTCCCTACTCGCTCATCTCTAGTAATTAATATCTTTCTTGCTACTCAGGAGTTTATCACTAATCTTGTGTTTTTAATAACCTCATAGAGCATTTGAAATAGATCTCTGAATACCTTTAAAAAATCTTTGAGGAATGGAGATTGAAATTGTTTTCAATAGGTTGATAGATTTATGTAAAAAGGTCATTTTCAGTAAGGAAATCCTACCTATAATACTTAGGGACACTTTAATCCATTTTAATGTCCTTTTTTTTAAAAGACAGCTAGTGGCTTATAGTTTAATTTATACAGTACGCCAATGTTTTGGGAAATAGTAACCCCCAGGTATTTAAAGCTAATTCCAACCCAATTGCAAATCTACTAACTTTTTTAAATTCCTGCCGTTCATGTGAATGTAAATTTATTTGGAGAATTATCGATTTCTGTGGATATCATTTTTGTATCTATAAAATATCAACATTCAAAAACTGCACAATAGAACAAATATACAAGTATAACTCAATCTAAATAGTATAATAGCTATTACATATCACTTCAGAATTATAGAATAGACACCTACCTTGTATGGGGGAAATATGTGGATCCTTAAGATGTTGTCTTGAATCTGTGATTCATAAGAGTGACTGAGCCCGGCCTCACTTTATATTGTCTACACAAACATCTCTGACATGAAGAAGTTTTAGATTGGCTGAATAAAGTCAAAACAAATGCTATGGTAATTGGCTCGTCTTGGGCAGTTGCACCTTTTCTTTGTTTCACTGTTTGAAGCAACAAGCTTTTATTGTCTCAATATAATGAAAGAGAAGAGACAATAACAGGGATCTTTTTGTGAAATGCCATAGACTAGACTCTCATCATTAACATAGAAATGGAGTGATACCATGATTGTAATCTGCATGACATAAGAGACTCATGCCTGAGAATGCTACCATTGGAGATATTAATCTCAGTGAAAGCTCTTTCTTAATTGCATTTGTCATGGTACAAGTAGCAAAATAGTGATTTCACCATGTTACGTTATTTCTCTATGTTATAGGGTTTGAAGTCTCCATTTTAACTTCCTGTTTAAGCCAATAATCCAAATTCACTGGTCTTGGTGTCAAAACTAAATGTGGAAGCTCATTGGGTGATTAAAGTCAGATATAAAACTGCTGTATTGTATGTCCAACCTTTTCAACAAGAGCTTTGCAATAAGTGCATTTTTCCCATTTGACTTTGCTGTGCTTATGACATCATCCTTTGCAAACAGACTTTACTCCAGGGGTTATAGAACTACAATCCCCTAATTCCCTGAAATCTGTATAGCTGTGATGAGTATTTGGACATCGGACATTATGGTATTGCTGAAAAAGATTATGCAATGTAATTACCAGATGAATGTCAATGGACGCTGATGCTTTTAATCCCCTGACAACTCATGTGAAGCAGTAAAAATTCAGGATCTGAATAAATATAATGGGTGTTGGGTGGCGGCATTATATGCAGATAACACATTTGGTTAGACGACTCTGGAACTCTTTAAGTAAAGGACTATCCGTATTGTAGAGTGTGGGTCCATCACGCCTGCAATAATTAATAGAAAATAAATGTGACAAGCAGCGGCTCCTTCCCACACTCTTGTCTCTGTTTACAAATCATGATTATGTTGAGCTATAAAACTATATGTTATCCTCTAAGCTGGAGACACAAGAAAATGAGAATAGGCAACCCAACCGAACTATGTGGAATACAGGAAAGGGGGGGGGAGCCTCTCGACAATCCTCCTGAGTTGATTTAGAGCCTCCACGGCCCCAAATGCTTTAAGGGTCCCTGCAGTGGGACACTTTGGCTCGAGTGTCCTTGCTTTGATTATTTCTATTTTTGTATACTTTCAGCAGTTTGGCTACTTTTAGTTTGGAACATTAAAAGTTATATTTTAGGAGAAGCTGGATAATCAACTGTTATAAATTCAACTCTAAGCTGGAGAACAGTCTTCAATTCTTGTCCCTGTTGCTCATCGTATTACAGGAAAGCCCACTAAACTGGACAGGCCAGGGAAAAACTCGGCCTGTATAATGTGTCTGACATACAAAATAATTATTACTCAGAGAATTTAAAAAATTATATATCACATCTAAGTCACCCTCCACCTGCCTCTCCAGGTGATAGTATATACTTATGGTGGTGGCACCATAACAGCTTGCGGTGCAAACTGGATCACCCTCTTACTAACTAATAATGCCCATAATGCTCCCCTTCATTACGAGCCAGCGCTGGAAAAGGAGTCCTGTGATTTGCCTCCGGGCAGTCATGGGGCCAGGTGGTTCTAATTGCCGGTGCCGAGGACACGACTATGGTCCAAGTGACCCGGTGGCCCATCGCGGACCTCCTTTCTTGGCACTGGCTCGAAATGAAGGTGAGAATTACGGATGTTCAGGGGGAGGGTTATGTGTTCGCGGCTCCAGCATTCTGGATGTCCCCTGAGCTTGTTGTTGTTGACTGACAGCAGGACCAACACCCATTAAAGACAAAACAGGTTTTGGTCTGGTTTAAGAGTAGGACTGCAGGAAAAAGAGGTGCCATGATGTGGCCTTGCAGCTTACCATACATTTACAAATATGTGCAACAGATACTTCTCTGTTTTTTAAAATGGAGACAGATTGCAGAATTTGTTGCAGATTGCTGATGATTTGGGTGCTGGGGCTGAATTCCAATCTGTCTGCAATCTGTTTTTGCCCATAACTATTTGCCCGGCCCAGTGTGCACCACCCAGTCCAGCTGAAAAATTATGGTGCTACTTGCCATCTCCTTCCCACCACCGAACACCACCTGTCCAGTGCCAGAAGCAGCCTTTTATATTGAAGGAATATGATTACATTATCTTGCTCCTCCTATGAAAGGCCTCTTTCTTTTTATACAGGATCTTTTTTGTTGAAATCCATAGACCAGACTCTTATCATTAGCATAGAAATGGAGTGATACCACGATTGTAATCTGCATGACATAAGAGACTCATGCCAGACAATACTACAGTTAGACAAATAACTCTCAATACGAGCTCCTTCTTTATTGCGATTAGTACAAGTAACAAAATAGTGAATTTACTTTGTTACATTTTTGTTTCCCAATGTTCTGGGGTTTGAAGATTCCACTTTCTGTTTACACAAGAAACCTAATCTCACTGTTATTGAATACATCTTGGGTGAAAATTAAATGAGTTATGGATGGGGCTCATTTAGTGATTTTAGTCGAGTGATGTGTATTCAAAGGTATCCAAATATTTCATTTACATTTTTTATTTTAAAAAAGGCTACAATTTTCCACATAGTTCCCCAAAAGTATTGATAAATTATAAACAGAACATTCCATGTTAAAGCCAAAACTATGCAGAAAAAAACAATATATAATTTTTTTCTGGGAAATCCCTGGACATTCCTAGACATGTATAGCACAAAATGTTTAAAAATGGCCTGGAAACAGAGGGTGACCATGTCTCTAGGTAGGCTGGCAGTTAAAGTGTTAAACCCGGATGGGAATAATGTATGTGTTAGTGTTTGCTGTACCCTTTTCCATGCTGAGTTTAATCAATTTGTGTTGGACATTTTTCATTACAATAAACTGTATAATACTTCACCTTAATTTTTATGTAGCAATTATTTCAGAGTTATTACCAGCCTCTGCTTGTCCATAACAATTCCAAGTATATCACTGATTTGGGCGAATCATTTTCAATTTTGCTTATTGTGTAATACTTGTATATGCATATATGTGCTCTTTAGGATGAGCATCCCTCCTTTGTACAGTCTATGCCCGGTATGTTAGCTCTCATATTCTGATTGTTTGGTTGCACTGTACATTGCACTGGTCCATGTAGGTACTTTGAATATGGAAGCTGGGATTTCCCCTTCCCTTCCCTTCACCTTTCTCAGTTGCATACATGACCATTTCTTCCCTCCTTCTTTACTGATCAGCAGTGTGGGTCCTCTGGTGTCTAATCAGGCTTGAACCTGTAGTAAAGCACTTGCTACACTCAGGGCAGGAAAATGGCTTTTCTCCAGTGTGAACCCTCTGGTGTATAAGAAGGGTTGAAGGCCGTGCAAAGCATTTGCCACATTCAGAGCATGGAAATGGCTTCTCTCCAGTGTGAACCATCTGGTGTATAAGAAGGGTTGAAGGCCGTGCAAAGCATTTGCCACATTCAGAGCAGGAAAATGGCTTCTCTCCTGTGTGAACCATCTGGTGCATAAGAAGGGTTGAAGGCCGAGCAAAGCATTTGCCACATTCAGAACATGGAAATGGCTTCTCTCCAGTGTGAACCCGCTGGTGTCTAACTAAGTTTCTGTGAATTATAAAGCATTTGCCACATTCGGAACATGGGAATGGCTTCTCTCCAGTGTGAACCTGCTGGTGTCTAAGCAAGTCTCTGCGAATTATAAAGCATTTGCCACATTCGGAACATGGGAATGTCTTCTCTCCAGTGTGAACCTGCTGGTGTCTAAGCAAGTCTCTGCGAATTGTAAAGCATTTTCCACATTCAGAACATGAGAATGGCTTTTCTCCTGTGTGAACCCTTTGATGTGTAAGCAGGTCTTGACTACTTGTGAAGCATTTGCCACATTCAGAGCATGGGAATGGCTTCTCTCCAGTGTGACTCCTCTGGTGTATCCTCAGGTGTTGAGACTGTGTAAAGCATTTACCACATTCAGAGCATGGGAATGGCTTCTCTCCAGTGTGGGTCCTCTGGTGTATCAACAGGTGTTGATGCAGTTTAAAGCATTTACCACATTCAGAGCATGAGAATGGCTTCTCTCCAGTGTGAACTCTCTGGTGACTTGTGAGGTTTGACTTCTGACTGAAACATTTCCCACACTCAGAGCACTGATATGTCTTCACTCCTTTGGAGCTCATCATGGGCTGTTGGAAAACAACCGATCTGTAATTAATTTTGCTTTTCTGTTAAATGACCAGCCTGCAAAGAAAAAAACAATGAATTGTTTTAATTACAGAAGCAGTGGGCAAAACAAGAACAAAAGCAGTGTTTACAAGATGGCGCCTGAAATTACAAGATGGTGCCTGAAATGGCTGCTTAGCAAGAAGCTCCTTCAAACTGAGCTCTGGTTACTACTCCTTCCCCACTGCTGTTCTCTCCTTTACACCCAACTACAGGGCAACCGCTAGCTGATCACCCCTAATCAACAGAATACCCCAAATAACAAGCAGAGTGGTGATCCGAGAAGCATCAGGGTCAGTTCAACCACACAGAGGAGATGTCATCAGACACCCCACTACCAGCTGGATCAAGGAAACAAGGAGGATACAGCTTCAGTTCCAGCAGTGAGTCTCTGGTTGCAAAGTCGACTGACATACCTCACTCCAGTGGTGAGTCCAGTGCGTCTGTTGGCAGTAGGCTATGACCATATCAGCGGCCAGACCTCTGCAGCCGCTCCAGTGACAAGCCCCTGGTGGCCAGTGGCGGTGTGTGCCCTTGGCAGCCGGCGGAACGGTTGCTTTTGCAACAACAGAAGCTTGGGGTGAGTCATCCAATCCCCCCCAATGATGATTGGTTATGACACACACAGCTCAACAATGGGGAGCACTTAACCTAACTGTCATTATGTGACAGTTTGGTTGTAACTGAATTAATTGGCATATTTTTTTCCTGGCATATTTATTAATATTGGGCAAACAGTAAAAAAAAGAAACACAGGCAGTTTTGGGGCACAGGGCAGGCGATGGAAAGTGACCACAATTTTCCTTTCTGAGTATAGGTGCATATTAATTTATACAGTAGGGAAATGTTTTTGGAAATAGTAACCCCCAGATCTATTAAGCTACTTCCCACCCATTGCAAATCTACTATCTTTTTAAATTCCCGCTGTTCATGTGAATGTAAATTTATCAGGAGACTTACTGATTTCTGTCTCTATAAACATATAAAAATCTATATCTAAAAGAATATTGACATGCAAATTCTGTAGAGCAGAACCAAATTACAACTATAACTCATTCTAAATAGTATAATAGCTAGCGCATATAACTTAGTTATAGATTAGACACCTACCTTGTATGGGGGAAATATGTGGATCCTTAAGGAGTTCTCTTGAATCTGTGATTTATAAGAGTGACTGAGCCCGGCCTCACTTTATATTGTCTATACAAACATTCTCTGACATGAAGAAGTTCCGGATTGGCTGAATGGAGTTTATCAAAACAAAGGCTATGGTAATTGGCTTGTCTTGGGCGGTTCCACCTTTTCTTTGTTTCACTGTTTGAAGCCACAAGCTTTTATTGCCCCAATATATTAAAAGAGAAGCGACAATAACAGGGATCTTTTTGTGAAATGCCATAGACTAGACTCTCATCATTAACATAGAAATGGAGTGATACCATGATAATAATCTGCATGACATAAGAGACTCATGCCCGAGAATGCTACAGTTGCAGATATTCATCTCAATGAGAGCTCCTCCTTTATTGCATTTGTCATGGTATAATTAGCAAAATCGTGATTTTACATTGTTATGGTATTGGTTTCCTATGTTATAGGGTTTGACGTCTCCATTTCCAATTGCTGTTTAGCCAATAACCCAAACTCACTGTTATAAGGTCTTGGGGTCAAAACTAAATGTTGAAGCTCATTGAGTGATTAAAGTCAGATATAAAACTGCCGTATTGTATATCCAACTTTTTCAACAAGTGCTTTGCAATAAGTGTTTTCTCCCATTTGACTTTTGCTGTGCTTATGACATTATCCCTTTTCAGCAGACTTTACTCCAGGGGTTATAGAACTACAATCCCCTAATTCTCTGATATCTGTATAGCTGAGTGTTTGGAAATAGGACATTAGGATACTGCTGTAAAATATTATGCAATGTAATCATCTGATGGATGTCAGGGAATGCTGATGCTTGTAGTCCCCTGACAACTCATGTGAAACAGTAAAGATTCAGGATCTGAATAATTGTAATAGGTGGGAGTGGCATGATCTGCAGATTTGCTTAGTCAACTCTGTAACTATTAAAGTAGCATTATCGCAAAATAATGGTCCAATGATGAAAATTCATATAAATATTCTGTATTGCAGGAGGAGGGTAAATAATACACGCTGTATCAGGAAATATCCAACCTGCATTTTTTTATTTAAATGAAAGAAAGTGGAAATCTTATCACATCTTGGATACACCAAACCTGGCAGCCCTGGATTTTATTCCTACCATGAGAAAAAATGAATAAACCACAAGCTTGATGGGAGTCTTATTCAGTTCAGGCATCTAAGTGACCCCTCCTATCATTAGACAATGTGTTTATATGGATTTTTAATATTACTAGAAACAAGTTGGTGATGGCAACACTAATAGCAAAGAAGCCAAAATAATATAAATAACCAGAAGGTACACCCCAAGGAGACCGTATAAAGCCAGGGCACTCAACTAGGTAACATGTATAGCAGTAAGTTTATTATGTAAATTGAGCCATCATATAAAAAACAAGCAACAAGATGACAAGACAAATTAAAAACAAGACTATAACATATCCAGGAAGTATATGATACAATAAATATATAAAGCTGATACGGATCTAATCAATCACAATACTATTAAGATAATAAATATAATACTAATAGTTCTTATAAGCCAAGAGTATGTTTAGGGCCAAGGCGTGGGGATTTAAAGAAAATGCTCCTACAAGAGGAGCTTAAATGGATTTACACTTTGGATACAGAGGTCCCTCATGGTTTAAATGAGGACGTGTCTTTCGGGCCCTTCATTAACTAAGGCACCATATAGTAATGGTGTACAAAAAAATAAATTAACAAGAATTATATATATATTTTTTTCTCTCTCTCTCTTCTAGTACTCTAGTACAGCCCTCCGTATCTCTTTCAACCAACCTATATAAAGAGGGGCACATTTATCCTCTAGTAATAGAGGTCTTTTTCATTGCACGATACCATGTATACACCATTATAAAAACAAAAGATTAAAAAATTATTTATTGGTTGTGTTTGTTCTTATTTGATATCACTAGTTCTGTTTTTTTTCTGGATTTTTAATATTACACAATTTCATGATAGTGCTCCTGTACTACTGATATTGTAGAGTGTGGGTCCATCTTACCTATCAATTCAAACCATGGTATATAGATCTATAAAACTAAGGGCTGCCTATTTGACACTGTGTGTCCACATAAGCCTCAATAAGCCAGAACTGGAATTTAGCTCAGTAAATTCTATACAACCAGTCAGCTGCTTTATTTGGCCAAAGTGTTCTTTACATTCTCTTTATATTAAGCACATGAGCAATGTTCAAAATTATTTCAATACAAATCAAAAATATTATAAATAATGTTGATAACTTGACATTAAATGTATAGAAACCTATCTGCTATGGGAGGGTGTGGGGATACTTTAGGACCTATCGTGGCCCTGTGATTCACATGTTAGACTGAGCCCATCCTCATTTTTTTTGCCCATCCAAACATTTACTGACATGAAGAGGCTTTGGTTTGGCTGAATGGATTTCATCAATACAAAGGATATGGTAAATGGCTTTTCATGGCAGTTGTTTCTTTGTTTAACTTTTTTACTTCACTTTCTCTCAATGTCCCATTGTCATTAATACCTCAATATAATGAAAGGAGATACTTGACATCACAGACCCATGTCAGAGAATTTTACAGGTGCATTTGACCTCATCATTTCATAATAAAGGAGAAATACATCACAAATGCATTTATCATTTATTTTATAGATTTTTTAAGAATTCATCTTGAGTTATAAGGATTGAGAAGTTTGTTTCCTCGGGAAACAATCAGGAAGTTTCCTCTTGGTGTAACCACACAATGAAATGTGGACCCATAGAGATCTTAAGAGTAATGTATCATCAGATGTTAGATGATATGAATATGCAAATGTGAATATAAATATGTCAAATATTTAATTTCAAAAACTATGTAGATCCTTTGACAGGGTTGTCACAAAAGAAAGTAATTGGGATCTACGTTTCCGAGTTAAATCACCCGGCTACTTTCATTTTGTATAGTTATGTTTTACCTTGGCGTTTTAAATAATAAAGATAGATGCACCACTTTAAAGATTAAATAAAATGTAATGTTTTTGGTTCAGCAAGTGATCCAAGAAGTACAGAAAAACAGAATATTATATTATTATTATTATTCTATTCATTATTATAATATTTATTTGTTTCCTTTAAACCCCAATACGTGATGTGTGACGTATATGATTTGTGCAGTGAAATAGAAATGTATTTTGGATTTTCATTACATAATCCAAGGTGTGACATCATAGCAGATGAGAGGACTATAAACTTTCTGACATGACTTTTCAGCAAACACAGAACAATTCACAACTGTTGCTAAAGTATGAAATGGTTAAAGTGCCCCTATGTTACTGAAGCAATGTGTGTAAAGACTTTAGAAGATACAAAGTAAAAGCAGCCTGTGAAGAATCAAAACACATTTGGAGAGTCTATCCCATAAGCTGCTGTCATTTTGAAACTTCTAACTCAAAATATCTGCCCTGTTAAAAATCAATTTGCACTTGAATTGTCCCCATCAAATGTACACAGCATTTAAGTTTAATTAGAATTAAACTATTTTTTTATTTTACTTTATTGTGTTTAGGGCAGGAAAAGTTGTGAATGCCTCTCCAAACTGAGCATCTACAGAAAAAAAAAAAAAATCATTTAGATAACCCCTAGAGTGATTTCTACATAATGTTTATATCTAGAAGGATATTAGCATGCAAAAACATGAAATAAAAGAACAACTATAACTCATTAGAAACAGGTTAATAGCACATATCACCTCACAGTCATAAAATAGACGCCTACCTAGTATGTGGAATCCTTAAAAGTTCCCTTGGATCTGTGATTCATGAGAGTGACTGAGCCCGACCTCACTTTACATTGTCTATACAAACACTAACAAGAGAGATGAGGCTTTTGATTGGCCGAATGGATTGCATCAAAACACAGGGTGTGGTAAATGGTTCTTGGGCAGATGTAACTTTTCTTTGTTTCACTATTTCACACAACACGCTTTCATTGCCTTTACCACCTCAATATAGTGAAAGAGACAACAGCAGGGATCTTTTTTGTGCCAACCCATAAGATTAGCAAGTGAGTGAGACCATGACACAGCAGACTAGAATTGATAATAAAAGCATTATAGTGTATATAAGAATGGGGCCCCACAGACACAGACCAGAGAATGCTACAGTTGGACATATTAATTTCAAGAGGAGATCCTTATGTTATATTTATGTTCTATGGTTTGAAGTTCCTACTTACTTTTTCTAAGCCAGAAACCCAAGCAGACTGTTAGTGATGGAGTCTTTAGGTCAAACTAAATTTATATGTGGGGCTCATTGAATGAAGTAGGTGAGATATAAAACTGCACAACTTTAGTGTACTGTGTAACCCCCCAAAAGGTCCCCATATGCTCACCAAAGGCCCTGGGTTAGTGAGCCAAAAGTAAATAACTAGTAATTACAAAAGGAGTATATAAAGTATAATGTATTGGCCAGAAAGCTAAAAATCATAAGCTCCTTAGAAGGACAGCAGAAACCTGAGGCTAATGAATAACATTTAGTAGATAATTCAGGGCTAATAAAGGAGGGAGAGCAAATATTTTTTTCTTGAAAAACTGCATTGTGAGCTGTTGTATTTTATATGAAAATCTTCCAATGCGCTCTTTTTAGCCTGTGGACATCTCCTGGGCATGAACGGATGTCTGGTGATTTGGGAGGAACAGGGCTTTTACCCGCAGTATGATTTTCTTTAAAAACGTAATTTTTTTAATTTAAAGAAAGGTACACATTGTAAAAAAAATAGCATTAGTGTTGAACATTTTTCAATATAATCAACTGTATAACACTTCACCTTATGGAGTTTTCCAGAGTTGTCATTGCCAATAGCAACCCTAATCCTGACACTATATATAGTATTGTATTTACTGTACTGTGGTTACCTTTTAGATATAGATTACTGCAACCATGTTTATATATCAATTATTTCTTACCAGTCGCTGCTTGTCCATAACAATCTTCAGTGTGTCACTGATTTGGACATTTATTATGTATATATCATTTTGCTTATTGTGTAATACTTTTTGTTCCCTAGCATAGGCCTTCCTCTTTTGTACAGTCTTGTATTGCCTGGTATTTTTGCCCACACATTCAGATTGTTTGGTCGCGCTGTACATTGCACTGGCTCATGTAGGTACTTTGCATACAGATGCCGTGATTTCCCCTTCACTTCCCTTCTCCTTTCTCACTTGCATACATGACCATTTCTCCCCCCCCCTTTCTTTACTGTTCACCCTCTTCTACATCACTCGCTGACGTTGTTGCAAACGCTCTCAGTTTCAAATCTAAACTTCCTGTTCCAAGGTCCCAACAATCACGTCTGGCTACTTTTAGCCATGCTTTGTATTTAACTTGGGCATTGGGTAACCATGAATATTAGTTTTTCTTACTTTTTTTTGGGGGGGGGGGATTAGGCCCCCTGAGGAACAGTTGGGGGTGACATGTGAACACTTTCATGTTGGATTACAGATGTAAGATACCCGGATATATTTATTAATTGATACTTATGACAAGGCACCTTTAGTTGCTTTCAGTAGCCAGAATTTTTCACCACAGGCCTTTTTGAAAAAAAATTCACATGGTAGTAAGAAAAATCACTTTATGAGAAAAAAGAATGAGAATTTCACTTTTACTGAATCACCATATAGGAAGACAATGAAAGTCAATGGCAATGTTTACTATATATTAAAAAGGAATAAAAAGTTTAATATGTTTCTCAGGAGTAAAAAAAAGGTGCCATTGGCTTTCATTGTCTTCCTATCAGGTGATTTCCTAAAAGTGACAGTCTCAGGCTTTTTTCTCATGAATTACATTTTTTACCACCATGAGAATTTTTCCAACTCTTAGTGAATCAAGGCCTAAAGACTTTAATTGTATTTTATCTGGATCAGGCAAAACAAGAATATGCCCAAATAATTCAGAATCAATTAGAACATAGACATATTCAAGAAATACTAAAGGTAAAAGAATCTAGGAAATTATTTTATTTAAATTTCATGTTACCATGATATTCATAAAGTAACAAAGCTATACAACACATGGAAATAAAACCATATAATACATCATAATATATAATACCATTTCATTTTCACGTTATCTAATACATAAGGATATATGAAACCTTCTTGTTTACAGACCTTGTTTTGTCATGAGTTAAAGTGTTGTACCAACTACAGTGTGAGTGTGAAGCCTAAAAGCAACTTGTTGTGAAGTTTGGACATACAATACAACAGTTTTATATCTATCTGACTTTAATCAGATACATCACACATCACTTATTGGGGTTTACAGAAACAAATAAATATTATAATAATATATAGAATAATAAAATTCTATTTGTTTTTTTGTACTTCTTGGATCACTTGCTGAACCAAAAACATAACATTTTATTTCATCTTTAAATTAGTGCATCTATCATTATTATATAGTAGGCCAAGGAAAAAACATAAATATCTTAGCAAAGTCTATATAAAACACCCTAAATGAGGACAAAGAACTGTTTAATTCTATAATGAACGACACTCTCAGGATATAAAACATCCCCCTGTTCCCAATATAAAGCCGAGGAACTGTTATCAAATCATTTTTAGTTTGCTTGTTTTATTTGTTATTTTTCAAAACATCCCCTCTCCTGGTGTGGGATTCTATAATACATTGTTACATTTCAGACACGGCAGTGTAAATTTTTTAGTGTCTTGCCAGAGTTGTCCATTGCCGGTAACATTCATTTAATTCAATACATGAGTGCTGCCTCTCTCTATTGCTAATCCTATGATGAATATTCCATTCTTGCTAAGTTTTAAAACATTTGTCACATTGTAGACATAGATATGGCTTCAATCCTGCATGGAACTCTAAGTGACCTATAAGGTTATTGTTTTGATTAAAGCCCATCTCCCATTGCAGACATTTAAAGGGTTTTCTCCAGGGTTACTCCTCTGGTGTGTACGCAGCGGTGTGTGATTTGTAAAGCACCTGCTACACTCAGGGCATTACAATGGCTTTTCTCCAATGTGGGTCCTCTGGTGTCTAAGCAGGGTTGAACGATCTTTAAAGCACTTGCTACACTCGGGGCAGGAAAATGGCTTCTCTCCTGTGTGAATCCTCTGGTGTATAAGAAGGTTTTCAGGCCGTGCAAAGCATTTGCCACATTCAGTGCACGGAAAAGGCTTCTCTCCGGTGTGACTCCTCTGGTGTATAAGAAGGCTTGCAGGCCGTGCAAAGTATTTGCCACATTCAGCGCATGGGAATGGCTTCTCTCCAGTGTGAACCCTTTGGTGTGTAAGCAAGTCTCGACTACTTGTAAAGCATTTACCACATTCAAAGCATGGGAATGGCTTCTCTCCAGTGTGACTCCTCTGATGTATCCGCAGGTGTTAAGAATGTGAAAAGCATTTACCACATTCAGAGCATGGGAATGGCTTTTCTCCAGTGTGAACTCTGTGGTGACTTGTGAGGTTTGACTTATGACTGAAACATTTCCCACACTCAGAGCACTGATATGGCTTCACTCCTTTGGGGCTCATCATGGGCTCTTGGAAAACAACTGATTTGTAATTAATTTGGCCTTTCTACTAAATGATCAACCTGCAAAGAAAAAACAGAACATTGTGTTAATTACAGAAGCAGTGGACAAAATAAGAACAAAAGCAGTGCTTACAAGATGGCGCCTGAAATTACAAGATAGTGCCTGAAACTGCTGCCTGGCGAGGAACTCCATCCAACTGAGCTCTGGTTACTACCCCTTCCTCACTTCTGTCCTCTCCTTTAAACCCAACTACAGGGCAACTGCTAGCTGATCACCCCCTGATCATCAGAATACCCCCAATAATGAGCAGAGCAGAGTGTTGATCTGAAAAGCATTAGGGTCAGTTTAACCATGTGGAGGAGATGCCATCAGGCACCCCACTACTGACTGGACGCATGGCAATCAAGGAATCCGTGGAGGATATAGCTGAGTTTCATCGATGAGCCTCCGGTGGCCAACATCGGTGCCCAAGTCGACTGACACACCTCACTCCAGCGGTGAGTCAAGTGCATGTGTTGCCAGCAGGCTGCAGCCATGTGTGCGAGCCAGGCCTCCATGGTCTCTTCAGTGGTGCAACTCTGGTGGCCAGTGGCGGTGTGTGCCCTCAGCAGTGTGCAGGAGGGTTTTTTCTACAACAACAGCAGCTTGAGGTGAGTCATTCAATCCCTACCCAGTGATTATGCAATCGGTTAGGGCACACACAGCTCAGGAATGGGGAGCACTTCAACCTAACTGCCATTATCTGACAGTTAGGTTGAAGTGCTCCCCGTTCCTGAGCTGTGGTTGTGACTGAATAAAATAGCATATTTGTATCCTGGTGTTTTTTCAAAATTAGGCAAATGGTAAAAAAAAGAAACACGGGCTGTTTTGGGGCACAGGAGATGACCACATAACCTTTCTGAGTATAGGTGCACTTTAATTTATACAGTAGAGCAATGTATTTGGAAATAGTAACCCCCAGATATTTTAAGCTACTTTCCACCCATTGCAAATCTACTATCTTTTTTAATTCCCGTCGTTCATGTGAATGTAAATATTTCGGGAACATAAACGATTTCCGTTGATATAAACATATAAATGTCGGCATCCAAAAACTGTACAGCACAACAGGCATACAAGTATAAATCATTCTAAATAATATAATAGCTAGCACATATACCTTCACAATTATAGAATCGACACATACCTTGTATGTATTTTGGTGAAATATGTGGATCTTTAAGAAGTTGTCTTGAATCTGTGATTCATAAGAATGACTGAGCCCGGCCTCACTTTATATTGTCTATACAAACACTCTCTGACATGAAGAAGTTCTGGATTGGCTGAATTGAGTTTATCAAAACAAAGGCTATGGTAATTGGCTCGTCTTAGGTGGTTGAATCGTTTCTTTGTTTCACTGTTTGAAGCAACAAGTTTTTATTGCCTCAATATAATGGAAGAGAAGAGACAATAACAGGGATCTTCTTGTGAAATGCCATAGACTAGACTCTCATCATTAACATAGAAATGGAGTGATACCATGATTGTAATCTGCATGACATAAGAGACTCATGCCCGAGAATGCTACAGTTACAGTTATTCATCTCAATGAGAGCTCCTTCTTAATTGCATTCGGCATGGTAGAAGTAGCAGAATAAGGTTTTTACACTGTTAAGGTATTGTCCCCCCATGTTATAGGATTAGAAGTCTCCATTTCCACTTCCTGTTTAAGCCAATAACTCAAACTCCCTGTTATAAAGTCTTGGGGTCAACTAAATGTGAAAGCTCATTGAGTGACAAAAGTCAGATATAAAACTGCCGTATTGTATGTTCAACAAGAGCTTTGCAATAAGTGTATTTCTCCCATTTGACTTTGCTGTGCTTATGACATCATCCTTGTTCAACAGACTTTACTCCAGGGGTTATAGAACTACAATCCCCTAATTTCCTGAAATCTGTATAGCTGTGTGTTTGGAAATAGGACATTAGGATAGTGCTGTAAAAAATTATGCAATGTAATTAACAGATGAATGTTAGGGAACGCTAATGCTTGTAGTCACCTAACAATTGATGTTCTGCAGTAAAAAAAACAGCATCTGAATAAATGTAATGGGTGTTGGGGTGACATGATCTGCAGATTTGCTTAGTCAACTCTGGAACTCTTAAAGTAGCACTATTACTAAAAATTGCCCAATGATAAAAATTCTTATAAATATGCTGTATAGCAGAAGGAGGGGTCACTTATACACCCGGCATCAGGAAATATCCAGACAGGCTGCTTTTTTATTTTAATGGAAGGAAGAGCAAATCGGGGTGACAGGTTCTGCCACCCCTGATATACCAAACCTGACGCATCTGGTTTTTATTCCTACCATGAGAGAATAAACCACAAGCTTGAGCAAGATGTTTTATTCAGTTCAGGTGTTTAGGTGACCCCACCTATCCTTAGCAGATATGTTTATATGGATTTTTAATATTACACAATTTCACGATAGTGCTCCCGGTAAAGGACTACCGATATTGTAGCATGTGGGTCCATCTCACCTATCAATTTAAACCATGTTATATAAATCTATAAAACTAAGATCTGCCTAACTGACACTGTGTGGCCAAATAAGGTTCAATAAGGCAGAACCGGATTTTAGCTCAGTAAAGTCTATACAGCTAGTCAGCTGCTTTATCTAGGCGAAGTGTTCTTTACATTATCTTTATATTAAGCACATTAGCGGTGTTCAAAATTATTTCAACACAAATAAAAATTGTTAAATATAAGGTTTATAACTTGACATTAAAAGTATAGAAACGTATCTGCTATGGGAGGGTGTGGGGATACTTTAGGACCTATCATAACCCTGTGATTCATATGTGAGACTGAGCCCATCCTCACTTTATTTCGCCTGTCCAAACATTTACTGACATGAAGAGGCTTGCTCTCAATGTCTCATTGTCATTAACACCTCAATATAGTGTAAGGCGTTACCTGACATCACAGACCCATGTCAGAGAATTTTACAGATGCATTTGACCTCGTCATTTCATAACAAAGGAGAAATACATCACAAATGAATTATCATTCATTCTTAAGATTTTTAAGAATTTGTCTTGAGTTATAAGGATTGAGAAGTTTGCTTAGGAAGTTTCCTCTTGGTGTAATCTCACAAGGAATGGTGGACCTATAGGAATACTAAGAGGTATGTATCATTAGATAACATGAATATGCAAATATGAATATCAACATGTAAAATATTTCATTTCAATTACTATGTAGATCCTTTGACAAAGTTGTCACAAGAGAAACTAGTTGGGATCTACGTTTCCGAGTTAAATCACCCGGCTACTCAAAAGTTAGATTTTAATTTTGTATATTTATGTTTTTTTCCTTGGCCTACTATATAATAATGATACAACAAATGGAAATGAAGCCTATAATATATCATAATATATAATACCATTTCCTTTTCACGTTATCTAATACATAAGGGTATATGAAATCTTCTTTTTTATAGGCCTTGTTTTGTCATGAGTTAAAGTGTTGTACCAACTACAGTGTGAGTGTGAAGCCTAAAAGCAACTTAATGAATCATCTTAGCAAAGTCTATTTAAAACACCCAAAATGAGGACAAAGAACAGTTTTAATACTATAATAAAAGCAAGTCTGGGGATATGAAACATCCCCCTGTTCACAATATAAAGCCGAGGAACTGTTGTCAAATCATATTTAGTTTGCTTGTTTTTTTGTTATTTTTCAAAAACATCCCCTCTCCTGGTGTGAGATTCTGTAATACATTGTTACATTTCAGACACGGTAGTGTAAATCTTTAGGTGTCTTGCCAGAGGTGTCCATTGCCGGTAACATTAATTCCACTCAATACATGAGTGCAGCCTCTCTCTATTGATAATCCTATGATGAATATTCAATTCTTGCTAAGTTTTAAAACATTTGTCACATTCTAGATATAGATTTGGCTTTTCTCCTGCATGAACTGACCTTTAAGGTCATTGTTTTGATTAAAGCCCATCTCCCATTTCAGACATTTAAAGGGTTTTCTCCAGGGAGACTCCTCTGGTGTGTACACAGTGGTGTGCGATTTGTACACTCAGGGCATTACAATGGTTTTTCGTCAATGTGGGTCCTCTGGTGTCTAAGCAGGGTTGAACGATCTGTAAAGCACTTGATACACTCGGGGAAGGAAAATGGCTTCTCTCCTGTGTGAATCCTCTGGTGTATATTTAGGCTTGCAGGCCGTGTATGGGGGAAATATGTGGATCCTTAAGTAGTTATCTTTAATCTGTGATTCATAACAGTGACTTGGCCCCTGTCTCACTTAATATTGTCTATACAAACACTCTCTGATATGAAGAACTTTTGGATTGGCTGAATGAAGTTTACCAAAACAAAGGCTATGGTAATTGGCTCATCTTGGGTGGTTGAAACTTTTCTTTGTTTCACTATTTTAAGCAACAGGCTTTTATTGCCTCAATATGATGAAAGAGAAGAGACAAAAACAGGGATCTTTTTGTTAAATACCATAGACTAGACTCTCATCATTAACATAGAAATGGAGTGATACCATGATTGTAATATGCATGACATAAGAGACTCATGCCTGAGAATGCTACAGTTGAAGATATTCATCTCAATTAGAGCTACCTTTTAATGGCATTTGGCATGGTACAATTAGCAAAAAAAATAGATTTTACCTTGTTACGGTATTGTCCCCCTATTTTATATTGTTTGAAGTCTCCATTTCCACTTCATGTTTAAGCCAAAAACCCAAACGTACTGTAATTAGGCCTTGGGGTCAAAACTACACATGGAAGCTCATACAGTGATTAAAGTCAGATAGATATAAAACTGTTGTATTGTATGTCCAACCTTCACAACAAGAACTTTGAAATCTGTGTATTTCTCCCATTTGACTTTGCTGTGCTTATGGCATCATCCTTTATCAGATTTTACTCCAGGGGTTGTAGAACTACAATCCCCTGAAATCTGTATAGCTGAGTGTTTGGACATCGTACATTATGATATTGCTGAAAAGGATAATGGAATGTAATTAACAGATGACTGTCAGTGGACGCTGACAATTTCACTTTTACTGAATCACCAGATAGGAAGACAATGAAAATGAATGGCACTGTTTACTATAGATTAAAAAGGAATAAAAAGTTTAATATGCTTCTCAGGAGTAAAAAAAAGTGGCATTGACTTTCATTGTCTTCCTATCTGGTATTTCCTAAAAGTGACAGTCTCAGGCTTTTTTCTCATGAATTTAATTTTTTACCACCATGAGAATGTTTCCAACTCTTAGCGAATCAAGGCCTATTGCCTTTAGTTGTATTTTATCGGGGTAAGGCAAAACAAGAATATTCCCAAAGAATTCAGAATCAATTAGAACATGGACATATTCAAGAAATACTAAAGGTAAGAGAATCTAAGAAAGTATTTTATTTACATTTAATGTTACCATGCTTATCATAAAGTAACAAAGCTATACAACACATGGAAATAAAACCATATAATACATCATAATATATAATACCATTTCATTTTCACGTTATCTAATACATAAGGATATATGAAACCTTCTTGTTTACAGACCTTGTTTTGTCATGAGTTAAAGTGTTGTACCAACTACAGTGTGAGTGTGAAGCCTAAAAGCAACTTGTTGTGAAGTTTGGACATACAATACAACAGTTTTATATCTATCTGACTCTAATTAGATACATCACACATCACTTATTGGGGTTTACAGAAACAAATAAATATTCTAATAATATATAGAATAATAAAATTCTATTTGGTTTTTAGTACTTCTTGGATCACTTGCTGAACCAAAAACATAACATTTTATTTCATCTCTAAATTTGTGCATCTATCATAATTATATAGTAGGCCAAGGAAAAAACATAAATATCTTTACATAAAACACCCTAAATGAGGACAAAGAACAGTTTAATTCTATAATGAACGACACTCTCAGGATATAAAACATCCCCCTGTTCACAATATAAAGCTGAGGAACTGTTATCAAATCATTTTTAGTTTGCTTGTTTTATTTGTTATTTTTCAAATCATCCTCTCTCCTGGTGTGAGATTCTGTAATACGTTGTTACATTTCAGACACGGCAGTGTAAATTTCTTAATGTCTTGCCAGAGGTGTCTATTGCCGGTAACATTCATTTAATTCAACACATGAGTGCTGCCTCTCTCTATTGATTATCCTATGATGAATATTCCATTCTTGCCAAGTTTTAAAACATTTGTCACATTGTAGACATAGATATGGCTTCAATCCTGCATGGAACTCTAAGTGACCTATAAGGTCATTGTTTTGATTAAAGCCCATCTCCCATTGCAGACATTTAAAGGGTTTTCTCCAGGGTTACTCCTCTGGTGTGTACGCAGCGGTGTGTGATTTGTAAAGCACCTGCTACACTCAGGGCATTACAATGGCTTTTCTCCAATGTGGGTCCTCTGGTGTCTAAGCAGGGTTGAACTATCTTTAAAGCACTTGCTACACTCGGGGCAGGAAAATGGCTTCTCTCCTGTGTGAATCCTCTGGTGTATAAGAAGGTTTTCAGGCCGTGCAAAGCATTTGCCACACTCAGTGCACGGAAAAGGCTTCTCTCCGGTGTGACTCCTCTGGTGTATAAGAAGGCTTGCAGGCCGTGCAAAGTATTTGCCACATTCAGAGCATGGGAATGGCTTCTCTCCAGTGTGACTCCTCTGGTGTATCCGCAGGTGTTGTGAATGTGAAAAGCATTTACCACATTCAGAGCATGGGAATGGCTTTTCTCCAGTGTGAACTCTGTGGTGACATGTGAGATTTGACTTATAACTGAAACATTTCCCACACTCAGAGCACTGATATGGCTTCACTCCTTTGGGGCTCATCATGGGCTCTTGGAAAACAACTGATCCGTAATTAATTCGGCCTTTCTACTAAATGATCAACCTGCAAAGAAAAAATCAGAAAATTGTGTTAATTACAGTAGCAGTGGACAAAATAAGAACAAAAGCAGTGCTTACAAGATGTCACGTGAAATTACAAGATGGTGCCTGAAACGGCTGCCTGGCGAGGAGCTCCTTCCAACTGAGCTCTGGTTACTACCCCTTCCTCACTTCTGTCCTCTCCTTTACACCCAACTACAGGGCAACTGCTAGCTGATCACCCCCTGATCATCAGAATACCCCCAATAATGAGCATAGCAGAGTGTTGATCTGAAAAGCATTAGGGTCAGTTTAACCACGTGGAGGAGATGCCATCAGGCACCCCACTACTGGCTGGATGCATCACAATCAAGGAATCCGTGGAGGATATGGCTGAGTTCCATCGGTGAGCCTAGGGTGGCCGACAGCGGTGCCCAAGTTGACTGACACACCTCACTCCAGCGGTGAGAGCCAGACCTCCATGGCCTCTTCAGTGGTGAGACTCTGGTGGCCAGTGGTGGTGTGTGCCCTCGGCAGCCTGCAGAAGGGTTTTTTCTACAACAACAGCAGCTTGAGGTGAGTCATCCAATCCCTACCCAGTGATGATGCAATCAGTTAGGGCACACACAGGTCAGGAATAGGGAGCACTTCAACCTAACTGCCATTATCTGACAGTTAGGTTGAAGTGCTCCCCGTTCCTGAGCTGTGGTTGTGACTGAATTAAATAGCATATTTGTATCCTGGTGTTTTTTCAAAATTAGGCAAATGGTAAAAAAAAGAAACACGGGCTGTTTTGGGGCACAGGAAGGTGACCACATAACCTTTCTGAGTATAGGTGCACTTTAATTTATACAGTAGAGCAATGTTTTTGGAAATAGTAACCCCCATATATTTTAAGCTACTTCCCACCCACTGCAAATCTACTATATTTTTTAATTCCCATCATTCATGAGAACGTAAATATTTCTGGAACATAAACGATTTCCGTTGATATAAACATATAAATGTCGCCATCCAAAAACTGTACAGCACAACAGGCATACAAGTATAAATCAATCTAAATAATATAATAGCTAGCACATATACCTTCACAATTATAGAATAGACACCTACCTTGTATGTATTTTGGTGAAATATGTGGATCCTTAAGAAGTTGTCTTGAATCTGTGATTCATAAGAATGACTGAGCCCGGCCTCACTTTATATTGTCTATGCAAACAATCTCTGACATGAAGAAGTTCTGGATTGGCTGAATTGAGTTTATCAAAACAAAGGCTATGGTAATTGGCTCGTCTTGGATGGTTGAATTGTTTCTTTGTTTCACTGTTTGAAGCAACACGTTTTTATTGCCTCAATATAATGGAAGAGAAGAGACAATAACAGGGATCTTCTTGTGAAATGCCATAGACTAGACTCTCATCATTAACATAGAAATGGAGTGATACCATGATTGTAATGTACATGACATAAGACACTCATGCCTGAGAATGCTACAGTTACAGATACTCATCTCAATGAGAGCTCCTTCTTAATTGCATTTGGCATGGTAGAAGTAGCAGAATAAGGTTTTTACACTGTTAAGGTATTGTCCCCCCATGTTATAGGATTTGAAGTCTCCATTTCCACTTCCTGTTTAAGCCAATAACTCAAACTCACTGTTATAAAGTCTTGGGGTCAACTAAATGTGAAAGCTCATTGAGTGACAAAAGTCAGATATAAAACTGTTGTATTGTATGTTCAACAAGAGCTTTGCAATAAGTGTATTTCTCCCATGTGACTTTGCTGTGCTTATGACATCATCCTTTTTCAACAGACTTTACTCCAGTACTACAATCCCCTAATTCCCTGAAATCAGTAGAGCTGAGTATTTGGACATAGGGCATTATAATACTGCTGCTAAAGATCCTGTAATGTAATCAGCAAACAAATGTCAGGGAACACTGATGCTTGTAGTCCCCTGACAACTCATGTGAAGCAGTAAAAATTTGCGATCTGAATAAATGTAGTGGATTTTGGGGGTGGCATGATAGGCAGATAACACATTTGGTTAGACTTTGGAACTTTTGAGTAAAGCACTATCTTTATTCAGTTGCTTTCACAATATCTTTTATGTGGAAAAACATTCTGTAACACATTTATTAAACAATCAAAATGTAAGTTTTTCAGAAAAATCATATTGCTTGCAAAAGCCTCATTCCTCCCAGTAACAACTGTAATGTATTGGTAGATACCCTTTCCTGCCCAGACTGAAACAGCACTTTAGGAGATTTTCAACTAAAATACAACTACTATGAGCACCTGTGGTGAGTACATGTGGATGTACATGAGGGGCCCTCAGCCGCATTTTGTCGAGTTGATCCCCCCCACATAGGAATCACCAGAGGTAAATGGTTAGAGTTAGAGAGTATCCATCGCTACGTATACATATTGTAGGATTTGTTGCTGGCCCAGCCAGTGTGCACCACCCAGTCCAGCTATAAACTGCTTGCCATTTAATTTCTATCTGTTGTATTGTGGTGAGTGCATGTAAATAAATGCTGAGGGGCCTCATGTAGTGAAGTCAACCTCCCCACATGTGAATCACCAGACGCGAAGGGTTGCGAGTCCTGGGTAGCCTCTGGTAAGTTCAGTGTACCATTGCTATGTATGTCCCAAAAATGGGAGAGAGCTCACTGTTTAGAGCTGGACTGCAAGAAAAAGAGGTGCCGTGACATGGCCCGGCATGCTTCCCATACATTTACAAATGTGTGCAACAAATACCTCTCTGTTTTTAAAAAATGTGGACAACTTCCCATACATTTTCAAATGTGTGCAACAAATACCTCTCTGTTTTTAAAAAATGTGGACAGATTGTAGGATTTGTTGCACACTGATGGGGATTTGGGTGCTGGAGTATTCCTTTTTGTTTTGCCAGGCCCAGTGTGCACTGCACATTCCAGCTATAAATTTATGGTGCTACTTGCCATCTCCTTCCCATCACCGAACACCACCTCTCCAGTGCCAGAAGCAGCCTTTTATACTGAAGGAAAATTGTTACATAGCTCCTCCTTTAAAAGGCCCCTTTAAATTTATACATGATCTTTTTGTGCAAATCCATAGACCAGACTCTCATCATTAGCATATAAATGGAGTGATACAGTGATTGTAATCTGCATGACATAACAGACTAATGCCAGAGAATACTACAGTTAGACTAATAACTCTCACTACGAGCTTCTTCTTTATTGCAGTTGGCCAAAAGTAGCAAAATAGTGAATTTACTTTGTTAATTTTTTGTTTCCCAATGTTTTGGGGTTTGAAGATTCCATTTCCTGTTTACACAAGAAACCTACGCTCACTGTTATTGAATACATCTTGGGTGAAAATGAAATGAGTTATGGATGGGGCTCATTTAGTGATTACAGTCCATAGGAAATAAAACCCTAATCAAATGTAACAAGGTTAATGTGATTCATTGTTATAAATACATCTGTGATGCTTTTGGAAACTTTAGACCCAAGAAAAGAGGAAAAAAGGGAAAGAGTAGAGGGGAGAATATAATAAAATACTGCGCATCTTATCTAAGAATACCCAAGTGATATGTACTCAAAGCTATCCAAATATTTCACTTACATTTTTTATTTTTTAAAAGGTACAAATTGTAAAAAATACATTTTTTTTTTATTTTTTATTTTTTACACACAGTTCACCCAATAATATTGAGAAAGTACAAACAGAACATTCCATTTTAAAGCAGAAACTGTTGAAAATATATATATAATTTTTTCTGGGAAATCCCTGGACATTCCTGGACATGCAAAGCACAAAATGTTGAGAAATGGCCTGGCAACAGAGGGTGACAATGTCTGTAGGTAGGCTGGCAGGTAAAGGGTTAATCCCGGACAGGAAGAATGTATATGTTAGTGTTTGCTGCACCCTTTTCCATGTTGAGTTAAATCAATTTGTGTTGGATATTTTTCATTAAAATAAACAGTATAATACTTCACCTTACGGGATATTCCAGGGTTGTCATTGCCAATAGCAACCCTGATCTTGACACTATATATAGTATTGTATTCACTGTGCTGCGTTTATCTTTTTTTATCATTGCAATAATTTTTATGTAGCAATTATTTAAGAGTTTTTAACAGCCTCTGGTTGTCCATTGCAATTCCAAGTGTGTCACTCATTTGGGCGTATCATTTTCTATTTTGCTTATTGTGTAATACTTGTATTTGCATATATGTGCTCTTTAGGATGAGCATTCCCGTAAAGTCTATGCCCAGTATGTTAGCTCACATATGTTGAACTGGCCCATGTAGGTACTTTGAATATGGAAGTCCTGATTTCCGCTTCCCTTCCCTTCACCTTTCTCAGTTGCATACATGACCATTTCTTCTTTCCTTCTTTGCTGATCAACAGTGTGGGACCTCTGGTGTCTAAGCAGTTGTGAACCTGTAGTAAAGCACTTGCTGCACTCAGGGCAGGAAAATGGCTTCTCTCCAGTGTGAATCCTCTGGTGTGTAACAAGGGTTGCAAGCTGTGCAAAGCATTTGCCACATACAGAACATGGGAATGGCTTCTCAACAGTGTAATTCCTCTGGTGTATAAGAAGGCTTCCAGGCTGTGCAAAGCATTTGCCACATACAGAACATGGGAATGGCTTCTCTCCAGTGTGAACCCGCTGGTGTATAAGAAGCGTTGAAGACCTTGCAAAGCATTTGCCACATTCAGAACATGGGAATGGCTTCTCTCCAGTGTGAACCTGCTGGTGTCTAAGCAAGTCTTTGCGAATTGTAAAGCATTTGCCACATTCAGAACATGAGAATGGCTTTTCTCCGGTGTGAACCCTTTGGTGTGTAAGCAGGTCTTGACTATTTGTAAAGCATTTGCCACATTCAGAGCATGGGAATGGCTTCTCTCCAGTGTGACTCCTCTGGTGTCTCAGCAGGTTTTGAGACTGTGTAAAGCATTTGCCACATTCAGAACATGAGAACGGCTTCTCTCCAGTGTGACTCCTCTGGTGTATCCGCAGGTGTTGAGGCTGTGTAAAGCATTTGTCGCATTCAGAACATGGGAATGGCTTTTCTCCGGTGTGAACCCTTTGGTGTGTAAGCAGGTCTTGACTAGTTGTAAAGCATTTGTCACATTCAGAGCATGGGAATGGCTTCTCTCCAGTGTGATGCCTCTGGTGTATCCGCAGGTGTTGAGACTGTGTAAAGCATTTGCCACATTCAGAGCATGGGAATGGCTTCTCTCCAGTGTGACTCCTCTGGTGTCTCAACAGGTGTTGAGAATGTGTAAAGCATTTGCCACATTCAGAGCATGAGAACGGCTTCTCTCCAGTGTGAACTCTCTGGTGACTTGTGAGGTTTGACTTCTGACTGAAACATTTCCCACACTCAGAGCACTGATATGCCTTCCCTCCTTTGGGGCTCATCATGGGCTGTTGGAAAACAACTGATCTTTAATTAATTTTGTTTTTCTGTTAAATGACCAACCTGCAAAGAAAAAACAGAACATTGTGTTAATTACAGAAGCAGTGGGCAAAACAAGAACAAAAGCAGTGCTTACAAGATGGCGCCTGAAATTACAAGATGGTGCCTGAAATGGCTGCCTGGCGAGGAGATTCCTCCAACTGAGCTCTGGTTACTACCCCTTCCACACTTCTGTCCTCTCCTTTACACCCAACTACAGGGCAACTGCTAGCTGATCACCCCTAATCATCAGAATACCCCAAATAACAAGCAGAGTGGTGATCCAAGAAGCATCAGGGTCAGTCAGTGTCATCAGACACCCCACTACCAGCTGGACGCATTGTGATCAAGGAATACAAGGAGGATATAGCTCCAGTTCCAGCATTGAGTCTCTGGTTGTCGGCGGCGGTGCAAAGTCGACTGACATACCTCACTCCAGTGGTGAGTCCAGTGCATCTGCTGGCAGCAGGCTGCGACCATGCCACTGCCCAGACCTCCATGGCCGCTCCATTGGTAAGCCCCTGGTGGCCAGTGGCGGTGTGTGCCCTCAGCGGCCTGCAGAGGGGTTGTTTCTGCAACAACAACAGCTTGGGGTGAGTCATCCAATCCCCCCCAGTGATGATTGGTTAGGACACGCACAGCTCAGTAATGGGGAGCACTTAACCTAACTGTCATTATGTGACAGTTTGGTTGTAACTGAATTCATTGGCATATTTTTTCCTGGCATATTTATTAATATTAGGCAAACAGTAAAAAATGAAACACAGGCTGTTTTGTGGCACAGGGAAGGCGACGGAAGGTGACCACAACTTTACTTTCTGAGTATAGGTGCATATTAATTTATACAGTAGGGCAATGTTTTTGGAATTACTAAGCCCCAGATATATTAAGCTACTTCCCACCCATTGCAAATCTACTATCTTTTTAAATTCCCGTTGTTCATGTGAATGTAAATTTATCAGGAGACTTACCGATTTCTGTGGCTATAAACATATAAAAATCTATATCTAAAAGAATATCAATATGCAAATACTGTACAGCAGAACAAAAATACAACTATAACCCAGTCTAAATAGTATAATAGCTAGCACATATAACTTCACATTTATAGAATAGACACCTACCTTGTATGAGGGAAATATAGGGATCCTTAAGAAGTTCTCTTGAATGTGTGATTCATAAGAGTGACTGAGCTCGGCCTCACTTTAAATTGTCTATACAAACCCTCTCTGAAATTAGGAAGTTCTGGATTGGCTGAATGGAGTTTAGCAAAACAAAGGCTATGGTAATTGGCTTGTCTTGGGCAGCTGCAACTTTTCTTTGTTTCACAGTTTGAAGCAACAAGATTTTATTATCTCAATATAATGAAGGTATTTGTGAAATACCTTAGACTAGACTCTCATCATTAACATAGAAATGGAGTGATACCATGATTGTAATCTGCATGACATAAGAGACTCATGCCCGAGAATGCTACAGCTGGAGATATTCATTTCAATGAGAGCTCCTTTTTTATATGCATTTGGCATAGTACAAGTAGCAAAATAATGGTTATACATTGTTACTTTATTGGTTCCCAATGTTATAGGGTTTGACGTCTTCATTTCCACTTCATGTTTAAGCCAATTACCCAAACTCACTGTTTGGGGTCAAAACTACACGTGGAAGCTCATTGAGTGATTAAAGTCAGATATAAAACTGCCGTATTGTATGTCCAACTTTTTCAACAAGAGCTTGCCTTCCTTTTTGTATAAGACTTGTTCTTTCTTAAGCTTACCATTATGGCTTCCCCTCCTTCCCTCCTTATCCTTCTGTGTCTTCCAATTCTTATTCAAGATTTTCCAGAAGCATTTCTTTATACTGGTCAGATTTGGAAAGTGACCATATTCTAGACTATCCCTTAACTTACAGATCCAAGAATGAATTGTTGGGGGCTGTGGTGCTCCCCAACATGTAGCAATATGCTGTTTTGTACAGGTTAGTATCACATTCATGAGTCGGGTAGTTACCACTTTTGGATTTCCCCGTGGCCTTTAAAGGAGAACATATCCTGGAGTTAATTCTAGGTTTAGATTCCCATGCTGCTTAATGTATTTAGCTATCTCCAACCAAAGCCTAGTAATACATTGGCACTCCCACCACAGGTGGAGCCCCAGCCTCATTTCCCCTTTACACCACCAGCAGAAGAAAGAAGGAACTGCTATTTGGGGAATATATGACAGCTCTAGTTCCATAGATCTCTTACCATTTGTTTTTGTGCTATTCTACTTCCTATGTCTTCTTCTCATTTATTTTGGTAGGTTGGTATTCCTTTTTTGATGCCTATTATAGTTGACTAGGAAATGGATCTTCTGTCATTTCCTGCAACGGGGAAGTAGGGGCGTCAGTGCTCGGGAGATATAATACTAGATATCTAGTGATATTTAAAACGAATTCTGGATTCTCTCCTTTCATTACCAAACATACCTTCTATGTCGGTTTGTGGGTCCAGGACATTTAAGACTCTCACAGGGGTTTCCTTTTTCCCCCCGTGTTGCCATCTATTTATTGTATATCTAGCTGCTTCTTGTTTCGTTATCACTTTTATTAATCTGTCTGAATAGGGTGACAGTTCTGGGTGTATCATTAAGTATTTAAGTGTTTTATAAATATACTGTTAATGAATTTGGTATGTTATTCTTTCCCAGGTGAACCGGGTCTTGTTAAACTTCAGGAGGTCAGAGTAACTAGTTCCAAGCTGGTCCACCCACCAGTATTATTTTTTTTATTATTTATCCATTTACCCACGCTTTGTAATCGGGCGACCAGGAAATATGCCTTATGATCTGGGGCTCCCAACCCACCTTTTTTTGAGTCTGCTCAGGAGTGTTTAACCAATCTGGTGCTTTTTTTTTTTATTACTCCATAGAACATTTAAAAAAGATTTCTGAATATCTTTAAAAAATCTTTGAGTAAAAGTGATTGGACGTGTTTGAAATAGGTTGATAGATTTTTATAAAAAGTCAATTTTATGTCGGGAGATTCTACCTATAATACTTAGGGGCACTTTACTCCATTTTTAATGTTCTTTTTAAAAAGACAGCTAGTGGCTTATAGTGTAATTTTTACAGCATGGCAATATTTTTGGAATTAGTAACCCCCGGGTATTTTAAGCTACTTCCCACCCATTGCAAATCTACTAACTTTTTAAAATTCCTGCCGTTCACGTGAATGTAAATTTATCGGACGACTTACCAATTTCTGTGGCTGTAAACATATAAAAATCTATATCTAAAAGAATATCGGCATGCAAAAACTGTACAGCAGAACAAAAATACAACTATAACTCAATCTAAATAGTATAATAGCTAGCACATATAACTTCACAATTATAGAATAGACACTTACCTTGTATGGGGGTAATATGGGGATCCTTAAGAGGTTTCTTGAATCTGTGATTCCTAAGAGTGACTGAGCCCGGCCTCACTTTATATTGTCTATACAAACACTCTCTGATATGAAGACGTTTTGGATTGGCTGAATGAAGTTTACCAAAACAAAGGCTATGGTAATTGGCTCGTCTCAGGCGGCTGAATCTTTTCTTTGTTTCACTATTTGAAGCAGACAATAACAGGGATCTTTTTGTGAAATGCCATAGACCAGACTCTCATCATTAACATAGAAATGGAGTGATACCATGATTGTAATCTGCATGACATAAGAGACTCATGCCTGCGAATGCTACAGTTACAGATATTCATGTCAATGAGAGCTCCTCCTTTGTTGCATTTGTCATGGTATAATTAGCAATCAGCAAAATGTCCACTTCCTGTTTAAGCTAAAAACCCGGACTTACTGTTAAAAGGTCTTTGGGTCAAAACTAAATGTGGAAGCTCATTTTGTGATTAAAGTCAGATATAAAACTGCCGTATTGTATGTCCAACCTTCTCAACAAGAGCTTTGCAATCTGTGTATTTTTCCCATTTGACTTTGCTGTGCTTATGACATCATCCTATTTAAACAGACTTTATTCCAGGGGTTATAGAACTACAATCCCCTAATTCCCTGAAATCTGTATAGCTGAGTGTTTGGACATTGGATATTATAGTATTGCTGAAAAAGATTATGCAATGTAATTACCAGATGAATGTCAATGGACGCTGATGCTTGTAGTCCCCTGACAACTCATGTGAAGCAGTAAAAATTCAGGATCTGTATAAATATAATGGGTGTTGGGGGCAGAATTATATGCAGATAACACATTTGGTTAGACGACTCTGGAACTATCCCTATTGTAGAGTGTGGGTCCATCACGCCTACAATAATTAATAGAAAACAAATGTGACCAGCAGCGGCTCATTCCCACATTCTTGTCTCTGTATACAAATCAGCATTATGTTGAGCTATAAAACTAAATGTTATCCTCTAAGCTGGAGACACAAGAAAATAAGAATAGCCAACCCAACTGAACTACGTGGAAGTCAGGAAAAAGGGGGGAGAGCCTCTCGACAATCCTCCTGAGTTGATTAAGAGCCTCCACGGCCCCAAACGCATTAAGGGTCCCTGCAGTGGGACACTTTGGCTCCAGCGTCCTTGCTTTGATTATTTCTATTTTTGGATACTTTCAGCAGTTTGGATACTTTTAGTTTTGATCATTAAAAGTTATATTTTAGGAGACGCTGGATAATCAACTGTTATTAATTCAACTCCAAGCTGGAGGACAGTCCTCAATTCTTGTCCCTGGCTGTTGATATGTTGATCATTGTATTACAGGAAAGCCCACTAAACTGGACAGGCCAGAGGAAAGACTTGGCCTGTATAATGTGTCTGACATACAAAATAATTATTACTCAGAGAACTTAAAAAATCATACATCACATCTAAGTTACCCTCCACCTGCCTCTCCAGGTGATAGTATATAATGATGGTGGTGGCACCATCACAGCTTGCAGTACAAACCGAAGCACCCTCTCATGAGCTACTCATGCCCATAATGCTCCCCTTCATTACGAGCCAGTGCCGGGAAAGGAGTCCTGTGATTGGCCTCCGAGCAGTCCTGGGGGCAGGTTGTTCTATATGCCGGTGCCAAGGACATGACTATGGCCCAATTGACCCGGCGGCCCATCACGGAACTCTTTCGCGGTGCTGGCTCGTAATGAAGGTGAACATTACAGGAGTTTTGAGGTGTTATGTGTGAGGTGGGCTCCAGCATTCTGGATGCCCCCTGAGCTTGTTGTTATTGACTGACAGTAGGACCAACACCCTTTAAATAAAAAATGGCTGTTGGTCCGGTTTAAGATTAGGACTGCAGGAAAAAGAGGTGCCATGACGTGGCCCTGCAGCCTCTCATACATTTCCAAATGCGTGCAAGAAAAACCTCTCTGTTTTTAAAAATGTAGACAGGATTTGTTGCAGGCTGGTGGAGATTTGGGGGCTGGGGTATTCCTTTTTGTTTTGTCTTTTTTTTGTGCAATTCCTTAGACCAGGCTCTCATCATTAGCATAGAAATGGAGTGATACCACGATTGTAATCTGAATGACATAACAGACTAATGCCAAAGAATACTACAGTTAGACACATAACTCTCAATACGAGCTCCTTAGTTATTGCAATTGGCACAAGTGGCAAAATAGTGAATTTACTTTGTAAAATTTTGTGTCCCAATGTTCTGGGGTTTGAAGACTCCACTTCCTGTTTACACAAGAAACCCAAGCTCACTGTTATTGAATACATCAAATTAAATGAGTTATGGCTCATTTAGTGATTACAGTCCATAGGAAATAAAACCCTAATCAAATGTAACAACGTTAAATGTGATTCATTGTTATAAATACATCTGTGATGCTTTTGGAAATATTAGACCCAAGAAAAGGGGTAAAAAGGGAAGGAGCTAGCAAGAAAGAAAAGAGAAGGAAAAAAGGAAAGAGAAGAGGGGAGAATATAATAAAATACTGCACAGCTACTTAGCTAAGAATAACCAAGTGATATGTATTCAAAGCTAACCAAAAATTTCACTTACATTTTTTATTTAAAAAAAGCTACAAATAGCGGTGTTCAAAATTATTTCAACACAAATAAAAATTGTTAAATATAAGGTTTATACCTTGACATTAAAAGTATAGAAACGTATCTGCTATGGGAGGGTGTGGGGATACTTTAGGACCTATCATAACCCTGTGATTCATATGTGAGACAGCCCATCCTCACTTTATTTTGCCTGTCCAAACATTTACTGACATGAAGAGGCTTTGGTTTGGCTGAATGGATTTCATCAATACAAATTATATGGTAAATGGCTTTTCATGGCAGTTGTTTATTTGTTTCACTTTTTCACTCAACTTGCTCAATATAGTGTAAGGCGATACCTGACATCACAGACCAATGTCAGAGAATTTTACAGATGCATTTGACCTCGTCATTTCATAAAAAAGGAGCAATACATCACAAATGAATTTATCATTTATTTTTCAGATTTTTAAGAATTTGTCTTGAGTTATAAGGATTGAGAAGTTTGCATAGGAAGTTTCCTCTTGATGTAATGTCACAAGGAAAGGTGGACCTATAGGAATACTAAGAGGTATGTATCATTAGATAACATGAATATGCAAATATGAATATCAACATGTAAAATATTTCATTTCAATTACTATGTAGATCCTTTGACAAAGTTGTCACAAGAGAAACTAGTTGGGATCTACGTTTCTGAGTTAAATCACCCGGCTACTCAAAAGTTAGATTTTAATTTTGTATATTTATGTTTTTTTCCTTGACCTACTATATAATAATGATACAACCCATGGAAATAAAGCCTATAATATATCATAATATATATTGCCATTTACTTTTCACGTTATCTAATACATAAGGGTATATGAAATCTTCTTTTTTACAGGCCTTGTTTTGTCATGAGTTAAAGTGTTGTACCAACTACAGTGTGAGTGTGATGCCTAAAAGCAACTTAATGAATCATCTTAGCAAAGTCTATTTAAAACACCCAAAATGAGGACAAAGAACAGTTTTAATACTATAATAAAAGCAAGTCTGGGGATATGAAACATCCCACTGTTCACAATATAAAGCAGAGGAACTGTTGTCAAATCATATTTAGTTTGCTTGTTTTTTTTTGTTATTTTTCAAAAACATCCTCTCTCCTGGTGTGAGATTCTGTAATACATTGTTACATTTCAGACACGGCAGTGTAAATCTTTAGGTGTCTTGCCAGAGGTGTCCATTGCCGGTAACATTAATTCCACTCAATACATGAGTGCAGCCTCTCGCTATTGATAATCCTATGATGACGTTTTAAAACATTTGTCACATTCTAGATATAGATTTGGCTTTTCTCCTGCATGAAACTCCAACTGACCTTTAAGGTCATTGTTTTGATTAAAGCCCATCTCCCATTGCAGACATTTAAAGGGTTTTCTCCAGGGAGACTCCTCTGGTATGTACACAGTGGTGTGCGATTTGTACACTCAGGGCATTACAATGGTTTTTCGTCAATGTGGGTCCTCTGGTGTATAAGCAGGGTTGAACGATCTGTAAAGCACTTGATACACTCGGGGAAGGAAAATGGCTTCTCTCCTGTGTGAATCCTCTGGTGTATATTAAGGCTTGCAGGCCGTGTATGGGGGAAATATGTGGATCCTTAAGAAGTTATCTTTCATCTGTGATTCATAAGAGTGACTTGGCCCCTGTCTCACTTAATATTGTCTATACAAACACTCTCTGACATGAAGAACTTTTGGATTGACTGAATGAAGTTTACCAAAGCAAAGGCTATGGTAATTGGCTCATCTTGGGTGGTTGAATCTTTTCTTTGTTTCACTATTTTAAGCAACAAGCTTTTATTGCCTCAATATGATGAAAGAGAAGAGACAATAACATGGATCTTTTTGTTAAATACCATAGACTAGACTCTCATCATTAACATAGAAATGGAGTGATAGCATGATTGTAATCTGCATGACATAAGAGACTCATGCCTGAGAATGCTACAGTTGGAGATATTCATCTCAATGAGAGCTACCTTTTAATGGCATTTGGCCTGGTACAATTAGCAAAAAATATAGATTTTACCTTGTTACGTTATTGTCCCTCTATTTTATATTGTTTGAAGTCTCCATTTCCACTTCATGTTTAAGCCAAAAACCCAAACGTACTGTTATAAGGCCTTGGGGTCAAAACTACACGTGGAAGCTCATAGAGTGATTAAGGTCAGATAGATATAAAACTGTTGTATTGTATGTCCAACCTTCACAACAAGAACTTTGAAATCTGTGTATTTCTCCCATTTGACTTTGCTGTGCTTATGACATCATCCTTTTTCAACAGACTTTACTCCAGGGGTTATAGAACTACAATCCCCTAATTCCCTGAAATCTGTATAGCTGAGTGTTTGGACATCGTACATTATGATATTGCTGAAAAGGATAATGGAATGTAATTAACAGATGACTGTCAGTGGAGAAGAAGTGGCCCCTTTCTTTTTTGTGCAAATCCTTAGACCAGAATCTCATCATTAGCATAGAAATGGAGTGATACAGTGATTGTAATCTGCATGACATAACAGACTTATGCCACAGAATACTACAGTTAGACAAATAACTCTCAATACGAGCTCCTTCTTTATTGCAATTGGACAACTTGAAAGTTGACTAGGAAATGGATCTTCTATCAAAAACATTTCCTGCAAAGGAGTAGTAGGGGGCTTCAGTGCTCGGGAGATAGAAACATAGAAACATAGAAGGTTGACGGCAGAAGGAGACCATACGGTCCATCTAGTCTGCCCTTACGTGTATACTGTATGTTCTCTTTATCTTAGGATAGATGTGTGCTTATCCCAGGCATGTTTAAATTCAGTGACTGTTGATGTTTCAACTACCTCTGCTGGAAGTTTGTTCCAAGCACCTACTACTCTTTCTGTAAAATAATATTTTCTAACATTGCTCCTGATCTTCCCCCCGACTAGCTTCAGGTTGTGCCCCCTTGTTCTATCGTTAAGTTTCTTCTTAAAAACACTTCCCTCCTGAACCTTATTCAATCCTTTCACATATTTAAAGGTCTCAATCATGTCCCCTCTCTCCCTTCTTTCCTCCAGACTGTACAAATTAAGTTCTTTAAGTCTCTCCTGATAAGTTTTAAGTGTAAGTCCTTCCACCATTTTCGTTGCCCGCCTTTGGACACGTTCTATTTGAATAATGTCTTTTTGCAGGTAAGGTCTCCAGAACTGCACACAGTATTCTAGCTGTGGCCTTACCAGGGCTCTATACAGCGGCATCACAACCTCCCTCTTCCTACTGGTGATGCCTCGAGCTATGCAGCCGAGCATCCTGCTTGCTTTTCCCACTGCCTGGCTACACTGTCCACTCATCTTGCAGCTATCAGTAATCAGTACCCCTAAATCTCTCTCCTCCGAGGTCCTGGCTAACACAGTACTGCCCATACGGTACTCAGAGCAGGGATTCCTTCTACCCAAGTGCATGATTTTACATTTAGAGACATTAAACTCTAGTTTCCACAGTTTTGACCATCTATCCAGTAAAGCTAAATCATTTTCCATGTTGCAGACACCTCCAGGAATATCCACCCTATTACTAACCTTTGTATCATCAGCAAACAGACAAACTTTTCCTACCAAGCCTTCTCCTATGTCACTTACAAATATATTAAAAAGAATGGGGCCCAGGACAGAGCCCTGCGGCACACCACTTGTAACTCGCCTTTGTTCAGATTGCACGCCATTTACAACCACACTCTGATACCGATCCCTCAGCCAACTGGAAATCCACTGAACTATCCAGGGATTGAGTCCTACCTTCAATAACTTATCTATGAGCTCCTTATGTGGTACAGTGTCAAAGGCTTTGCTAAAATCCAGATAGGCGATATCCACAGCACCACCTTCATCTAACACTTTAGTGACATTGTCAAAGAAATCAATAAGATTGGTCTGACATGATCTGCCCTCAGTAAAGCCGTGCTGTTTTGGGTCCAATAGGTCATTAATTTTTAGATGGGAAATTATCTGTTTTTTTAAGAGTGTTTCCATTAATTTGACCACTATAGATGTTAAACTAACTGGCCTGTAATTACTGGCTTCTTCTCTACTTCCCTTTTTATGGATTGGTACGACATTGGCCATTCTCCAATCATCTGGAACCTCACCAGTTGAAAGGGAATGGTTAAGTAAATCAGTTAGAGGGGCTGCAATCACAAATCTAAGTTCCCTTAGAACTCTGGGGTGGATTCCATCTGGACCCATTGCCTTACTTACCTTTAGATGTGCCAGCTCGGCTAAGACATCAGCCTCCAGAAACTCCGGAGCTGTACTCTCCCAGCTGGATGTTGTGCTATCACAATGCCTGCTACTATCTGAAAATACCGAACAAAAGTAGCTATTCAGATGGTCAGCCACAGCCTTATCTCCGCCAATATATTTATTTTCCCTATTTCTAATTTTTGAGACTGCATTGTTTTTCTTCTTTCTGTCACCAATATATCGGAAAAAGGTTTTATCTCCCCTCTTCATAGATTTGGCCATTTCTTCCTCTTTTTGCCCTTTAGCAGTCCTTATAATTAGTTTTGCTTCCCTCTGTTTAATTTTATACGCCTCTCTGTCAGCTACACTTCCACTTACTTTATACTTCTTATAGGCAGACTTCTTATCTTTTATGATAGTGCTGACTTCCCTAGTAAACCATAATGGTTTCTTCTTCCTTTTATTCTTGCTAGTTTGTTTCACATATTGCTTAGTTGCCTTTAAGATGGCCATTTTTAATAGTGACCACTGGGCACTCACTTCTGCTACTCTGTTCCACTCACCTAATTTTCTTTCTACATACTCCGCCATTTCCTTGAAGTTTGTCTTCCTAAAGTCAAGCACTTTGGTTCTGGTGTGTGATTGCACAATGTCTGTTTTTATTCTGAACCATAAGCATTGATGGTCACTGGAACCCAGATTTTCTTCAACCCTGACCTCGGACACCAGATCCCCATTGGTCAGAACTAAGTCCAGAATGTTATCTCCTCTAGTTGGCAATGTCACAAGTTGTTTTAGAGACACTCCATTAAGTGCCTCTAATATAGTCCTGCTCTTGCATGCCGATGCACTTGGGATATTCCAGTCCACATCAGGCATGTTGAAGTCACCTGTAATTACAACGTCCCCCTTCTCTGCCATTCCACTGATTTCATCTATTAACAGGTTATCTAGATCCTCAGATTGTCCAGGGGGCCTATATATCACACCAATTCTGACCACAGCTCCCTCCTTAGTCTGCATGGTAACCCAGAGAGTTTCTAGTTCATTATGTGTATGCTGAATTATTGTTGATTGAAGGGTAGTCTTGACATAAATGGCTACTCCACCGCCCTTTCTATCCAATCTGTCTTTTCTGTACAATGTGTAACCGGGTATGGCTATCTCCCAGTCATTGTGATCCTTGAACCAAGTCTCTGTTATTGCAACAAGATCCAATTCATCTCTGGATATGATAGCCATTAATTCACAGAGCTTGTTGCCCAAGCTGCGAGCATTGGTACACATCATGTGGATGTTGTTGGTATTGTATTTTAGTGTGTCCTTGATCTTTTCCACCTCTAGCCTACCACTAACCGGGTTTCCTGCTTCAATGTCCTGCTTCATCCTAAATGGTAGGGGACAGAAATCACCCTCGCAAGTTACATCTCTGTCCCCTTCCTCTAGTTTAAATCAAAAAATGCTCTGAGTTCCACTCCAAGTTCTTTTGTGCCTTTCTGTGAAGGATGCAAGCCATCCCTCTTAAACAACTCATTGTTCGACCACCTTCTAACATCATGACTAATACATCCAAAGCCTTTGTCTTCACACCACTGACGTAACCACAAGTTGAACTTGGTGATGTTGAGTGCCTTTTTTCCCTGAGTACATACTGGCAAAACTTCAGAAAATGTGATGGAACCTGTTATTTTGCAAAGTTCCTGACTAAAATTTTGGAAGTCCCTCTGCACAACAAACAAATCTTTTTGGGATAAGTCATTTGTGCCAAGATGTAGCACAATGTCCACTTGGTTATGTTTGCTTGCAGACTTCACAATATTTATAATACGTTTCTTATCCCTATTAACCGTGGCACCTGGGAGACACCTCACTTCCTTTAGCTCATCTTTATCCTGTCCAAAGTCCACACCTCTAATTGTTGAGTCACCAACCAGAATATGTCTTTTCCTATTGGTTGGCTTGGTAACTGTTCCTTGCTGCCCTTTTGTACTCATTTTATATGGTCCCTTATTTAAGTCCACTTCCTTTGATCTTACCAAATCCTGCCCAGACTGAGAATTAGCAGATACATCCACATCAAGCTCAGAAAGAACAGCAAATGGGTTATATTGGCTTAGTCCAAAATGTTGATGTTTTTGTTCTACAATGCGCAATCTTCCAGAGCCAACAGTCTTCCACTCTGCCCCTCTCTTGTGAAGTCTTTGTGGGAGTGGTGGCTGTATAACAAGCTGCTTTACTGGCTGGGATAGCTTCATAACTTCAGACTGAAGAGTAGAAACTAAAGACTGTAATTTTGAAATCTTGTCATACAACCCCTTCATTTGCATACAAATTGGACAGCATCGCAAGTTCCACAGAGTACTACGAAACACAACGGCCAGGCAAGAGTTACACTGCACCAAACCAGACATTCTAGATAATAAGAATAGGTACGGCTAAAAAGTAAATGCTGTACTCACCACTATTACTTGTGTACAACCCCTGCTGTTTTCAAACTACTGCAGTTTTTAAAACTACACACTTGTGTCCTGCTGCACTTATGTCAAGCTGCTCTCACACAGGCTGAAACTCCACAGAGTGAAACTCCACAGAGCAGCTCACCTGTTTATATACAAGCCCCTCTAAGTTAAGCTAATGAGAGATTGCTAGCTCTTTTGCTATGTTAATTAGAACCCACCCTATTTAATCAACACCTGCTTAGCAAACAGCAACAGGCCAAAACCAAAACTTTTACTACCAATGCAATACTATCCAAATCACATTTAAGACAAATTAAAACAGTACACTTTTGACTTATAAAAGGAAGATTCAAATACAAATACAGTTACTTACCAAATCCAATGTAACTACTGCAGTTTTTAAAACTACACACTTGTGTCCTGCTGCACTTATGTCAAGCTGCTCTCACACAGGCTGAAACTCCACAGAGTGAAACTCCACAGAGCAGCTCACCTGTTTATATACAAGCCCCTCTAAGTTAAGCTAATGAGAGATTGCTAGCTCTTTTGCTATGTTAATTAGAACCCACCCTATTTAATCAACACCTGCTTAGCAAACAGCAACAGGCCAAAACCAAAACTTTTACTACCAATGCAATACTATCCAAATCACATTTAAGACAAATTAAAACAGTACACTTTTGACTTATAAAAGGAAGATTCAAATACAAATACAGTTACTTACCAAATCCAATGTAACTACTGCAGTTTTTAAAACTACACACTTGTGTCCTGCTGCACTTATGTCAAGCTGCTCTCACACAGGCTGAAACTCCACAGAGTATATAAAAGTTATATAATACCAGATATCTGGTGATATTTAAAACAAATTCCGGATTCTCTACTTTCATTATTGAACATACCTTCTATGTTGGTTTGTGGCTCCAGGACATTAAAGAATCTCACGGGGGTTTCAGACTCTGCTGAACATGTGGAGCCAAAATAGTGCAAAACTCCAGGTAGGCTGGCACTTAAGGGGTTAAAGCTACTTCCCACCCATTGTAAATTACTACCTTTTTAAATTCCTGTAGTTCATGTGAATGTAAATTTATCTGGAGAATTTTGTGTGGATATAAACATATAATGTTTATATCTAAAAGAACATCAACATTCAAAAACTGTACAACATAACAAAAATACAACTATAACTCATTCTAAATAGTATAGTAAGTCTATGGTAATTGGCTCGTCTTTGGCAGTTGCACCTTTTCTTTGTTTCGCTGTTTGAAGCAACAAGCTTTTATTGCCTCAATATGATGAAAGAGAAGAGACAATAACAGGGATCTTTTTGTTAAATACCATAGACTAGACTCTCATCATTAACATAGAAATGGAGCGATACCATGATTGTAATCTGCATGATATAAGAGACTCATGCCCGAGAATGCTACAGTTACAGATATTCATCTCAATGAGAGCTCCTTCTTTATTGCATTTGGCATCGTACAAGTAGCAAAATAGTGATTTTTTAACGGTTTGACGTCTCCGTTGACACTTCCTGTTTAAGCCAATAACCCAAACTCACTGTTATTGAATAAGTCTTGGGGTCAAAACAAAATAGAAAGTCAAAAATCAAAAGTCAAAACTAAATGTGGAAGCTCATTGGGTGATTAAAGTTAGGTATAAAACTGCCGTATTGTATGTCCAACTTTTTCAACAAGAGCTTTGCAATAAGTGCATTTCTCCCATGTGACTTTGCTGTGCTTATGACATCATCCTTTTTCAACAGACTTTACTCTAGGGGTTATAGAACTACAATCCCCTAATTCCCTGAAATCAGTAGAGCTGAGTATTTGGACATAGGGCATTATAATACTGCTGCTAAAGATCCTGTAATGTAATCAGCAAACAAATGTCAGGGAACACTGATGCTTGTAGTCCCCTGACAACTCATGTGAAGCGGTAAAAATGTGGGATCTGAATAAATGTAGTGGATTTTGGGGGTGGCATGATATGCAGATAACACATTTGGTTAGACTTTGGAACTTTTAAGTAAAGGACTATCTTTATTCAGTTGCTTTCACGATATATTTTATATTAAATAATATATATTTAATATATAATAAATAATATTTATTAAATAATCAAAATGTACGTTTTTCAGAAAAATCAAATTGCTTGTAAAAGCCCCATTCCTCCCATTTATGACTGTACCACTGTGTATTGGTAGACACCCTTTCCTGCCCAGACTGAAACAGCACTTTAGGAGATTTTCAACTAAAATACAACTACTATGCGCACCTGTGGTGAGTACATGTGGATGTACATGAGGGACTCGCAGCCACATTTTGTCGAGTTGATCCCCCCACATGTGAATCACCAGAGGTAAATGGTTAGAGTTAGAGAGTATCCATTGCTACGTATACATATTGTAGGATTTGTTGCTGGCCCAGCCAGTGTGCACCACCCAGTCCAGCTATAAACTGCTTGCCATTTCATTCCTATCTGTTGTATTGTGGTGAGTGCATGTAAATAAATGTTGAGAGGCCTCATGTAGTGAAGTCAACCTCCCCACATGTAAATCACCAGACGCGAAGGGTTGCGAGTCCTGGGTAGCCTCTGGTAAGTTCAGTGTACCATTGCTATGTATGTCCCAAAAATGGGGGAGAGCTCACTGTTTAGAGCAGGACTGCAAGAAAAAGAGGTGCCGTGACATGGCCCGGCAGCTTCCCATACATTTACAAATGTGTGCAACAAATACCTCTCTGTTTTTAAAAAATACGGACAGATTGTAGGATTTGTTGCACACTGATGGGGATTTGGGTGCTGGAGTATTCCTTTTTGTTTTGCCAGGCCCAGTGTGCACTGCCCATTCCAGCTATAAATTTATGGTGCTACTTGCCATACATATATGCCATACATAGCTCCTCCTATAAAAGGCCCCTTTCTATATATACATGATCTTTTTGTGCAAATCCATAGACCAGACTCTCATAGTTAGCATAGAAATGGAGTGATACAGTGATTGTAATCTGCATGACATAACAGACTAATGCCAGAGAATACTACAGTTAGACAAATAACTCTCAATACGAGCTCCTTCTTTATTGCAGTTGGCCAAAAGTAGCAAAATAGTGAATTTACTTTGTTAATTTTTTGTTTCCCAATGTTCTGGGGTTTGGAGATTCCACTTCCTGTTTACACAAGAAACCTAAGCTCACTGTTATTGAATACATCTTAGGTGAAAATGAAATGAGTTATGGATGGGGCTCATTTAGTGATTACAGTTCATAGAAAATAAAACCCTTATCAAATGTAACAAGGTAAATGTGATTCATTGCTATAAATACATCTGTGATGCTTTTGGAAACATTAGACCCAAGAAAAGAGGAAAAAAGGAAAGAGTAGAGGGGAGAATATAATAAAATACTGCGCATCTTAGCTAAGAATACCCAAGTGATATGTACTCAAAGCTATCCAAATATTTCACTTACATTTTTAATTTTTTTAAAAAGGTACAAATTGTAAAAAATAATTTTTTTAATTTTTTATTTTTTACACACAGTTCACCCAATAATATTGAGAAATTACAAACAGAACATTCCATGTTAAAGCACAAACTGTTGAAAATATATATATAATTTTTTTCTGGGAAATCCCTGGACATTCCTGGACATGCAAAGCACAAAATGTTGAGAAATGGCCTGACAACAGAGGGTGACAATGTCTCTAGGTAGGCCGGCAGGTAAAGGGTTAACCCCGGACAGGAAGAATGTATATGTTAGTGTTTGCTGCACCCTTTTCCATGTTGAGTTAAATCAATTTGTGTTGGACATTTTTCATTAAAATAAACTGTATAATACTTCACCTTACGGGATATTCCAGGGTTGTCATTGCCAATAGCAACCCTGATCTTGACACTATATATAGTATTGTATTCACTGTGCTGCGGTTATCTTTTTTTATTATTGCAATAGTTTTTATGTAGCAATTATTTAAGAGTTTTTTAACAGCCTCTGGTTGTCCATTGCAATTCCAAGTGTGTCACTCATTTGGGCGTATCATTTTCTATTTTGTTTATTGTGTAATACTTGTATATGCATATATGTGCTCTTTAGGATGAGCATTCCCGTAAAGTCTATGCCCGGTATGTTAGCTCACATATGCTGATTGTTTGGGCACCCTGTACATTGAACTGGCCCATGTAGGTACTTTGAATATGGAAGCCCTGATTTCCCCTTCCCTTCACCTTTCTGAGTTGCTTACATGACCATTTCTTCTCTCCTTCTTTGCTGATCAACAGTGTGGGACCTCTGGTGTCTCAGCAGTTGTGAACCTGTAGTAAAGCACTTGCTACACTCAGGGCAGGAAAATGGCCTCTCTCCAGTGTGAATCCTCTGGTGTGTAAGAAGGCTTGCAAGCTGTGCAAAGCATTTGCCACATTCAGAACATGGCAATGGCTTCTCTCCAGTGTGAACCCTCTGGTGTGTAAGAAGGCTTCCAGGCTATGCAAAGCATTTGCCACATACAGAACATGGGAATGGCTTCTCTCCAGTGTGAACCCGCTGGTGTGTAAGCAAGTCTTTGCGAATTGTAAAGCATTTGCCACATTCAGAACATGGGAATGGCTTCTCTCCAGTGTGAACCCGCTGGTGTCTAAGCAAGTCTTTGCGAATTGTAAAGCATTTGCCACATTCAGAGCATGGGAATGGCTTCTCTCCAGTGTGACTCCTCTGGTGTATCCGCAGGTGTTGAGACTGTGTAAAGCATTTGCCACATTCAGAGCATGGGAATGGCTTCTCTCCAGTGTGACTCCTCTGGTGCCTCAGCAGGTGTGGAGACTGTGTAAAGCATTTGCCACATTCAGAGCATGAGAATGGCTTCTCTCCAGTGTGAACTCTCTGGTGACTTGTGAGGTTTGACTTCCGACTGAAACATTTCCCACACTCAGAGCACTGATATGGCTTCACTCCTTTGGGGCTCATCATGGGCTGTTGGAAAACAACTGATCTGTAATTAATTTTGTTTTTCTGTTAAATGACCAACCTGCAAAGAAAAAACAGAACATTGTTTTAAATACAGAAGCAGTGGGCAAACCAAGAACAAAATCAGTGCTTACAAGATGGAGCCTGAAATTACAAGATGGTGCCTGAAATGGCTGCCTGGCGAGGAGCTCCTTCCAACTGAGCTCTAGTTACTACTCCTTCCTCACTTCTGTCCTCTCCTTTACACTCAACTACAGGACAACTGCTAGCTGATCACCCCTAATCATAAGAATACCCCAAATAACAAGCAGAGTGGTGATCCGAGAAGCATCAGGGTCCGTCAGTGTCATCAGACACCCCACTACCAGCTGGACGCATTGTAATCAAGGAATACACAGAGGATATAGCTCCAGTTCCAGCAGTGAGTCTCTGGTTGTCGGCGGTGGTGCAAAGTCGACTGACATACCTCACTCCAGAGGTGAGTCCAGTGCATCTGTTGGCAGCAGGCTGCGACCATTTCAGCGCCCAGACCTCCATGGCCGCTCCAGTGGTAGGACCCTGGTGGCCAGTGGCGATGTGTGCCCTCAGCATCCTGCAGAGGGGTTGTTTCTGCAACAACAACAGCTTGGGGTGAGTCATCCAATCCCCCCCAGTGATGATTGGTTAGGACACACACAGCTCAGCAATGGGGAGCACTTAACCTAACTGTCATTATGTGACAGTTTGGTTGTAACTGAATTAATTGGCATATTTTTTCCTGGCATATTTATTAATATTAGGCAAACAGTAAAAAAAGAAACACAGGCTGTTTTGTGGCACAGGGAAGGCGATGGAAGGTGACCACAACTTTACTTTCTGAGTATAGGTGCATATTAATTTATACAGTAGGGCAATGTTTTTGGAAATACTAACCCCCAGATCTATTAAGCTACTTCCCACCCATTGCAAATCTACTATCCAATTAAATTCCCGTTGTTCAAGTGAATGTAAATTTATCAGAAGACTTACCAATTTCTGTGGCTATAAACATATAAAAATCTATATCTAAAATAATATCAACATGCAAATACTGTACAGCAGAACAAAATACAACTATATCCCAAGCTAAATAGTATAATAGCTAGCGCATATACCTTCACATTTATAGAATAGACACCTACCTTGTATGAGGGAAATATAGGGATCCTTAAGAAGTTCTCTTGAATCTGTGATTCATAAGAGTGACTGAGCCCAGCCTCACTTTATATTGTCTATATAAACCCTCTCTGAAATTAGGAAGTTCTGGATTGGCTGAATGGAGTTTAGCAAAACAAAGGCTATGGTAATTGGCTTGTCTTGGGCAGCTGCAACTTTTCTTTGTTTCACAGTTTGAAGCAACAAGATTTTATTATCTCAATATAATGAAGGTATTTGTGAAATACCTTAGACTAGACTCTCATCATTAACATAGAAATGGAGTGATACCATGATTGTAATCTGCATGACATAAGAGACTCATGCCCGAGAATGCTACAGCTGGAGATATTCATCTCAATGAGAGATACTTTTTTATATGCATTTGGCATGGTACAAGTAGCAAAATAATGGTTATACATTGTTACTTTATTGGTTCCCAATGTTATAGGGTTTGACGTCTTCATTTCCAATTCCTGTTTAAGCCAATTACCCAAACTCACTGTTTGGGGCAAAACTAAATGTGGAAGCTCATTGAGTGATTAAAGTCAGATATAAAACTGCCGTATTGTATGTCCAACTTTTTAAACAAGAGCTTGCCTTCCTTTTTGTATAAGACTCGTCCTTTCTTAAGCTTACCATTATGGCAACCCCTCCTTCCCTCCTTATCCTACTGTGTCTTCCAATTCTTATTCAAGATTTTCCAGAAGCATTTCTTTATACTTGTCAGATTTGGAAAGTGACCATATTCTAGACTATCCCTTAACTTACACATCCAAGAATGAATTGTTGGGGGCTGTGGTACTCCCCAATGTGTAGCAATATGCTGTTTTGTACAGGTTAGCATCACATTCATGAGTCCGGTAGTTACCACTTTCGGATTTCCCCGTGGCCTTTAAAGGAGAACATATCCTGGAGTAAATTCTAATTTAGCTATCTCCAACCAAAGCCTAGAAATACATTGGCACTCCCACCACAGGTGCAGCACCGGCCCCATTTCCCCTTTACACCACCAGCAGAAGAAAGAAGGAACTGATATTCGGGGAATATATGGCAGCTCTAGTTCCATAGATCTCTTACCATTTGTTTTGTGCTATTCTACATCATATGTCTTCTTCCCATTTATTTTGGTAGGTTGATATTCCTTTTTTGATGCCTATTATAGTTGACTAGGAAATGGATCTTCTTTCATTTCCTGCAACGGGGAAGTAGTGGCGTCAGTGCTCGGGAGATATAAAAGTGATATAATACCAGATATCTAGTGATATTTAAAACGAATTCTGGATTCTCTCCTTTCATTACCAAACATACCTTCTATGTCGGTTTGTGGGTCCAGGACATTATAGACACAGGGGTTTCCCTCCCCCCTCCCCGTGTTGCCATCTATTTATTGTATATCTAGCTGCTTCTTGTTTCGTTATCACTTTTATTAATCTGTCTGAATAGGGTGACAGTTCTGGTTGTATCATTAAGTATTTAAGAGATTTATAAATATAATGTTAATGAATTTGGTATGTTATTCTTTCCCAGGTGAACCGGGTCTTGTTAAACTTCAGGAGGTCAGAGTAACTAGTTCCAAGCTGGTCCACCCACCAGTATAATTTTTTTTATTATTTATCCATTTACCCACGCTTTGTAGTCGGGCGACCAGGAAATATGCCTTATGATCTGGGGCTCCCAACCCACCTTTTTTTGAGTCTGCTCAGGAATGTTTAACCAATCTGGTGCTTTTTTTTTAATTACTCCATAGAACATTTAAAAAAGATTTCTGAATATCTTTAAAAATCTTTGAGTAAAGGTGATTGGAAGTGTTTGAAATAGGTTGATAGATTTTTATAAAAAGTCAATTTTCTGTCGAGAGATTCTACCTATAATACTTAGGGGCACTTTACTCCATTTTTTAATGTTCTTTTTAAAAAGACAGATAGTGGCTTATAGTGTAATTTTTACAGCATGGCAATATTTTTGGAAATAGTAACCCCCGGGTATTTTAAGCTACTTCCCACCCATTGCAAATCTACTAACTTTTTTAAATTCCTGCCGTTCACGTGAATGTAAATTTATTGGATGACTTACCAATTTCTGTGGCTATAAACATATAAAAATCTATATCTAAAAGAATATCAGCATGCAAAAACTGTACAGCAGAACAAAAATACAACTATAACTCAATCTAAATTGTATAATAGCTAGCACATATAACTTCACATTTATAGAATAGACTCCTACCTTGTATGGGGGTAATATGGGTCCTTAAGAAGTTTCTTGAATCTGTGATTCATAAGAGTGACTGAGCCCGGCCTCACCTTATATTGTCTATAAAAACACTCTCTGATATGAAGAAGTTTTGGATTGGCTGAATGAAGTTTACCAAAACAAAGGCTATGGTAATTGGCTCGTCTCAAGCGGTTGAATCTTTTCTTTGTTTCACTATTTGAAGCAGACAATAACAGGGATCTTTTTGTGAAATACCATAGACCAGACTCTCATCATTAACATAGAAATGGAGTGATACCATGATTGTATCCGCATGACATAAGAGACTAATGCCTGAGAATGCTACAGTTACAGATATTCATCTCAATGAGAGCTCCTCCTTTATTGCATTTGTCATGGTATAATTAATTAATCCAACCTTCTCAACAAGAGCTTTGCAATCTGTGTATTTTTCCCATTTGACTTTGCTGTGCTTATGACATCATGACATCATCCAATTTAAACTGACTTTATTCCAGGGGTTATAGAACTACAATCCCCTAATTCCCTGAAATCTGTATAGCTGAGTATTTGGACATCGGACATTATGGTATTGCTGAAAAAGATTATGCAATGTAATTACCAGACGAATGTCAATGGACGCTGATGCTTGTAGTCCCCTGACTAATGTGAAGCAGTAAAACTTCAGGATCTGTATAAATATAATGGGTGTTGGGGGGCTGCATTATATGCAGATAACACATTTGGTTAGACGACTCTGGAACTATCCCTATTGTAGAGTGTGGGTCCATCACGCCTACAATAATTAATAGAAAATAAATGTGACAAGCAGCGGCTCCTTCCCACACTCTAGTCTCTGTATACAAATCAGCATTATGTTGAGCTATAAAACTATATGTTATCCTCTAACCTGGAGACACAAGAAAATAAGAATAGCCAACCCAACTTAACTACGTGGAAGCCAGGAAAAGGGGGGAGAGCCTCTCGACAATCCTCCTGAGTTGATTAAGAGCCTCCATGGCCCCAAACGCATTAAGGGTCCCTGCAGTGGGACACTTTGGCTCCAGCGTCCTTGCTTTGATTATTTCTATTTTTGTATACTTTCAGCAGTTTGGCTACTTTTAGTTTTGATCATTAAAAGTTATATTTTAGGAGACGCTGGATAATCAACTGTTATAAATTCAACTCCAAGCTGGAGGACAGTCCTCAATTCTTGTCCCTGGCTGTTGATATGTTGCTCATTGTATTACAGGAAAGCCCACTAAACTGGACAGGCCAGAGGAAAGACTTGGCCTGTATAATGTGTCTGACGTCTGACATACAAAATAATTATTACTCAGAGAACTTAAAAATCATACATCACATCTAAGTTACCCTCCACCTGCCTCTCCAGGTGATAGTATATAATTATGGTGGTGGCACCATCACAGCTTGCAGTACAAACCGAAGCACCCTCTCATGAGCTACTCATGCCCATAATGCTCCCCTTCATTACGAGCCAGTGCCAGGAAAGGAGTCCTGTGATTGGCCTCCGAGCAGTCCTGGGGCAGGTTGTTCTCTATGCCGGTGCCGAGGACATGACTATGGCCCAATTGACCCGGCGGCCCATCGCGGAACTCTTTCGCGGTGCTGGCTCGTAATGAAGGTGAGCATTACAGGAGTTTGGAAGTGTTATGTGTGAGGGGGCTCCAGCATTCTGGATGCCCCCTGAGCTTGTTGTTATTGACTCACAGTGGGACCGACACCCTTTAAATAAAAAATAGCTGTTGGTCCAGTTTAAGATTAGGACTGCAGGAAAAAGAGGTGCCATGACGTGGCCCTGCAGCCTCTCATACATTTCCAAATGTGTGCGAGAAAAACCTCTCTGTTTTTAAAAATGTAGACAGGATTTGTTGCAGGCTGGTGGGGATTTGGGGGCTGATGTATTCCTTTTTTTTTGTCTTTTTTTGTGCAAATCCTTAGACCAGGCTCTCATCATTAGCATAGAAATGGAGTGATGCCACGATTGTAATCTGAATGACATAACAGATTAATGCCAGAGAATACTACATTTAGACACATAACTCTCAATACGAGCTTCTTAGTTATTGCAATTGGCACAAGTAGCAAAATAGTGAATTTACTTTGTAAAATTTTGTGTCCCAATGTTCTGGGGTTTGAAGATGCCACTTCCTGTTTACACAAGAAACCCAAGCTCACTGTTATTGAATACATCAAATTAAATGAGTTATGGCTCATTTAGTGATTACAGTCCATAGGAAATAAAACCCTAATCACATGTAACAAAGGTAAATGTGATTCATTGCTATAAATACATCTGTGATGCTTTTGGAAATATTAGACCCAAGAAAAGGGGTAAAAAAGGAAGGAGCTAGCAAGAAAGAAAAGAGAAGGAAAAAGGAAAGAGAAGAGGGGAGAATATAATAAAATACTGCACATCTACTTAGCTAAGAATAACCATGTGATATGTATTCAAAGCTATCCGAATATTTCACTTACATTTTTTATTTAAAAAAAGCTACAAATTACAAACAGGACATTACATGTTAAAGCCCAAACTCTGCTGAAAAAAAAAAACATATATAATTTTTTCTGGGAAATCCCTGGACATTCCTAGACATGTATATCACAATATGTTGAAAAATGTCCTGCAACAGAGGGTGACAACATCTCTAGGTAGGCTGGCAGTTAAAGGGTTAACCCCGGATGGGAATAATGTATGTGTTAGTGCTTGATGCACCCTTTCCATGCTGAGTTAAATCAATTTGTGTTGGACTTTTTTCATTACCATAAACAGTATAATACTTCACCTTACAGGATATTTCAGGGTTGTCATTGCCAATAACAACCCTGGTCTTGACACTATATATAGTATTGTATTCACTGTGCTGCAGTTATCTTTTATTTATTATTGCAATCATTTTTATGTAGCAATTATTTCAGAGTTCTTACCAGCCTCTGCTTGTCCATAACAATTCCAAGTATATCACTGATTTGGGCGTATCATTTTTAATTTTGCTTATTGTGTAACACTTGTATATGCATATATGTGCTCTTTAGGATGAGTATTCGTCCTTTGAACAGTCTATGTCCGGTATGTTAGCTCACATATTCTGATTGTTTAGTTGCACTGTACATTGCAATGGCCCGTGTAGGTACTTTGAATATGGAAGCCGGGATTTCCCCTTCCCTTCCCTTCACCTTTCTCACTTACATATATGAAGATTTCTTCCCTCCTTCTTTGCTGATCACCATTGTGGGTCCTTTGGTGTGTAAGCAGGCTTGAACCTGTAGTAAAGCACTTGCTACACTCAGGGCAGGAAAATGGCTTCTCTCCAGTGTGAACCCTCTGGTGTATAAGAAGGCTTCCAGGCTGTGCAAAGCATTTGCCGCATTCAGAACATGGGAATGGCTTTTCTCCAGTGTGAACTCTCTGGTGTGCAAGCAGGTGTGTACTCTGTTGAAAGCTTTTGCCACATTCCGGACATGGGAATGGCTTCTCTCCAGTGTGAGCCCTCTGGTGTCTAAGCAAGTCTTTGTGAAAGGAAAAACATTTGCCACATTCAGAGCATGGGAATGGCTTCTCTCCAGTGTGACTCCTCTGGTGTATCCGCAGGTGTTGAGACTGTGTATAGCATTTGCCATATTCAGAGCATGGGAATGGCTTCTCTCCAGTGTGACTCCTCTGGTGTATCCGCAGGTGTTGAAGCTGTGTAAAGCATTTGTCGCATTCAGAGCATGAGAATGGCTTCTCTCCAGTGTGACTCCTCTGGTGTATCCGCAGGTGTTGAGACTGTGTATAGCACTTGTCACATTCAGAACATGGGAATGGCTTCTCTCCAGTGTGAACTCTCTGGTGACTTGTGAGGTTTGACTTCTGACTGAAACATTTCCCACACTCAGAGCACTGATATGGCTTCACTCCTTTGGGGCTCATCATGGGCTCTTGGAAAACAACTGATCTGTAATTAATTCGGCCTTTCTACTAAATGTACAACCTGCAAAGAAAAAAACAGAACATTGTGTTAATAACAGAAGCAGTGGGCAAAACAAGAACAAAAGCAGTGCTTACAAGATGGCGCCTGAAATTATAAGATGGTGCCTGAAATGGCTGCCTGGCGAGGAGATTCCTCCAACTGAGCTCTGGTTACTACTCCTTCCTCACTTCTGTCCTCTCCTTTACAACTACAGGACAACTGCTAGCTGATCACCCCTAATCAACAGCAAATAACAAGTAGAGTGGTCATCCGAGAAACATCAAGGTCAGTTCAACCACACGGAGGAGATGTCATCAGGCACCCCACTACCAACTGGATGCATCGTGATGCAAAACAAGGAGGCTATAGCTCCAGTTCCAGCAGTGAGCAGCAGTTGCCGACGGTGGTGCCCAATTCGACTGACATACCTTGCTCCAGTGCATCTGTTGCCAGCAGGCTGTGACCATGTCAGTGGCCAGACCTCCATGGCCGCTCCAGTGGCCAGTGGCGGTGTGTGCCCTTGGCAGCATGTGGAGGGGTTGTTGTTGCAACAACAGCAGTTTGGGGTTAGTCATCCAATCCCCCCCAGTGATGATTGGTTAGGACACACCCAGCTCAGCAATGGGGAGCACTTAACCTAACTGTCATTATGTGATAGTTTGGTTGTGACTGAGTTAATTGGCATATTGTTTTCCTGGTGTTTTTATTAATATTAGGCAAATGGTAAAAAAAGAAACACAGGCTGTTTTGTGGCACAGGGAAGGCGATGGAAAGTGAGCACAACTTTCCTTTCTGAGTATAGGTGCACATTAATTTATACAGTAACACAATATTTTGGAAATAGTAACCCCCAGATATATTAAGCTACTTCCCACCCATTGCAAATCTACTATCTTTTTAAACTCCCGTTTCTCATGTAAATGTAAATTTATCAGGAGACTTACCGATTTCTGTGGCAATAAACATATAAAAACCTATATCTAAAAGAATATTGACATGCAAATACTGTACAGCAGAACAGCCATAAAAATACAACTATAATTCATTCTAAATAGTATAATAGCTAGCACATATAACTTCACAATTAAAGAATAGACACCTACCTTGTATGAGGGAAATATGTCAATCCTTAAGATGTTCTCTTGAATCTGTGATTCATATAAGTGACTGAGACCGGCCTCAGTTTATATTGTCCATACAAACACTCTCTGACATGAAGAAGTTCTGGATTGGCTGAATGGAGTTTATCGAAACAAAGGCTATGGTAATGAAAGAGAAGAGACAATAACAGGAATCTTTTTGTGAAATACCATAGACTAGACTCTCGGATATTCATCTCAATGAGAGCTCCTTTTTTAACGCATTGTTCATGGTATAATTAGCAAAATAGTGTTTTTACCTTGTTACGGTATTGGTTCCCTATGTTATAGGGTTTGAAGTCTCCATTTCCGCTTCATGTTTTAGCCAATAACTCAAAATCACTGTTATACGGTCTTGGGGTCACTCATTGAGTCAGATATAAAACTGTCGTATTGTATATGCAAATTTTTCAACAACAGCTTTGCAATAAGTGCATTTCTCTCATGTGACTTTTGAACACTATTGAATGTGTTTCTTGCAATGCCACAACATGCGACAGTGTAAAAAAAAGTAAATGATATTTTTTTGTGGTGTATTTTGGCAGATAGTGCTTGATAATTCAATAAAGTGGAAGTCCACTAAAACTGTTTTCTGCAGCCTGCTTTACCCGCACAGATATGTCTGCTTTTGGTAATAAAATTAATAGCTTACATTTAACTCCATTCCCACAGTGGGGCTCTCTGTGGCAGCCACTGGTGACGCTCCCATTGAGAGCTTCAGTGGTTATGAGACATCCCAACATAACAATACCAAAGCAGTCTGCCAATTATTTAGCCACCTAATGTCACATCATCCAATATTATTATTATATATATTCTTTTAGGACTTTATGCTGTTTTTAAGTAAAATGGAGCTCTGAGTCAGCTCAATAAATTTATGTGGGTTACCCCAGAAAGTGATTCAAATGACCAATATTTTGGGATCATGGAAAGTGGTTAGCTCTGGCAAATTTAGATATTCCCACAAAGGGGTCTGTAGAGAAAATAAGATTATTAACAGTTTCTTATGTTCAAACTGTATTTTTTTAATCTGTATTTTGATTGCTAAACGTGTAATAGCTGAATGGTTCAAGTGTGTTTTTCCACTACAATGGAGAAATAAATTGCTGAATTATCAAGGCAGCTTTCTGAATTGTTCAGGATCCTATAGCAATGTTTGCAACATAAGTCATGTGATCCAATCATCCAATCATTTGAAATGTTACAATGAGCCCAGTCTGTTATATTACAAAAAGTTCCCCTTGTTGCTGTTCATAATCTTTGGTTATTAGTTTGGTGTATAAGATTATTTTGAATTTTTTTATCTCTTTTTGTTGCAAATACTTGTCTAAAAAAATGGAATCTAAAGTTTTAGGCTTTGTTTTCATCCAAAATGTAAAATGCTCTATTCAGTTCTTACCAAATTGATTCACCCATCTCATTTGTGATTCATATTATTGTAATGCTAAAAGACTTGGCACACTCTTGTGTGATTGCCTGAAACTACCAAAGAGGAGCATTTAGCAATTCCCTTGTCACAAAGCCAATTCCATTTAGCCAATCAAAAGCTTCTTCACGTAAATGAATTTTTAGTACAATTAGCTTAAGATATTGTTCCCCATGTTATAGGGTTTAAAGTCTTCATTTTTGCTTCCTGCTTAAAGTGGACCAACACCCAGGATTTTGACTATCCTGGGTTTTGGTCCACTTCAGGGGGGCACCCCGATTAGGGGTGTCCCGCTGTGTAAAACCCCCCAGAACCCCGAAAAACTCACCTCATCACGCTCACGGACAAGCGGCGGACAAGACAGTGCGCCCGCCGCCGCCTCCCGCACGCCTCCCGCACGTCGCTCTGACAGGGCGCGCGCCCGCGCCGGCCATTCACAAACGGCCGGCGCAGGTGCGCGCACGTCTAGAGGAGGTGAGTTTTTTGGGGGTTTTGGGGGGGGTCCCTCACCGCGGGACATCCCGATCTCGGATGTCCCGTGGGGAGGGAGGTGATCGGCCCGGGAATCTTATAGATTCCCGGGCCGATCACAGGAGGGTGATGGTCCACTTTAAGCCAATAACCCAAACTCACTGTTGTAAGGTCTTGGGGTCAAAACTAAATGTGGAAGCTCTCTGACCGATTAAAGTCAGATATAAAACTGCCGTATTGTATGGCCAACTTTTCAACAAGACCGTTGAAATAAGTGTATTTCTCCCCTTGACTTTTCTGTGCTTATGACATCATCCTTTAAAAAAAAAAAAATCATATTGCTTGTAAAAGCTCCATTCCTCCCATTTATGACTGTACCACATGTGTATTGGTAGACACCCTTTCCTGTCCAGACTGAAACAGGACTTTAGGAGATTTTCTATTAAAATTCAACTACTATGCGCACCTGTGGTGAGTACATGTGGATAAATGTTGAGGGGCCCGCAGCCACATTTTGTGTAGTCGATCCCCCACATGTGAATCACCAGAGGTAAATGGTTAGAGCCCTGGACTGCCTCAGGTAAGTTCAGCTATCAGCTTATCCATTGCTATGTATGTCCCAAAAGTGGGGAGCATTCACTGTGACTGGGCAAATGAGTGACTATGAATCTTAGCAGGCACAGTGTGGTTATACTAAACCTGATTAGGTCAATGCATTTAACACACAACTTACTGACGTGTACAGTCATTTATTTGCTTGCAGGGCCTTGTTGGCATTTTGCCAGGCTTAGAAACCCTGGAATATTTGATTATTTTAGTCTAAATGTAAGTATTTTAGGAATTTAACTTTCTTAAAGTGGACCAACACCCAGGGGTGATTGGCCCGGGAATCTATAAGATTCCCGGGCCGATCACCTCCCTCACAGCAGGGCATCCGAGATCGGGATGTCCCACGGTGAGGGACCCCCAAAAAACCTTACCTTTGCGGCGATGGATCAGCCGCCGTCGCCTCCCGCGCGCCCCTCTAGCAGTGCGCGCGCCCGCGCCGGCCGTTTGTGAATGGCCGGCGCAGGCGCGCGCCCTGTAAGAGGGACGCGTGGAAGGCAGAGGCGGCAGCTTATCCGTCGCCGCAAAGGTACGTTTTTTGGGGCTTTTGGGGGGGTTTCACACAGCGGGGCATCCTGATCTCGGATGCCCCGCTGAAGTGGACCAACACCCAGGATAGTGAAAATCCTGTGTGTTGGTCCACTTTAATGCAGACAATTTTCTGATCATATTCTGCACTAATGAGCCATGAGAAAATGAGATGAAATGTCAGGTTATCAATTTAAAAAGAAATTTATCACAAAAGTATTTATCATTTATTTTACAGATTTCTTAGGAAATTACAAGGATTGTGAAGTTCTCTTCCTGTTTAAGAATCCTGTTGGTGTAACCACACAAAGAAAGGTGGACATATAGGAATCTAAAGAGTAATGTATCTTCAGATAACATATAAATATGCAATTATGAATATAAAAATGTAAAATATTTTATTATAGTTGAACAAATTTCTGAGTGACATTACCTATATTTTAATGTTGTAAATTTAAGTTTCTCCTTGGTGTTCTATAATAATGATATATGCACCAGTGTGAAGATGAAATAAAATGACCTTTAAAAAGAAAAAAAAAATTTGTGCAGAATTGATATTACAGGTCTGATATTAATGTATTCATATTACTAAATTATTTGAAAAACTTATTTTTTTGGTTTCCAAAAATATGGTGGTTTGGGGGTTAAAAAACTATTAACATATCGCCTCCAGCGCTCTGGGGTTGAAACATGCATTTCACAGCATCTGAATTTTTTTAGCCTGATTTTTTGATGAATATGGTGGGAGACGGTCGCTCTGACCAGTCGCTATCATGCGCACCCATACATCGCCACACCGACTGAGTCGCTGTCAACAACCGAACAACGGGCAAGCACAGTGACTACTAGCGGGCGCTGTGAAAATACCGCTACAGTCGCTCAACTGTCGCTACATGTCGCTATTAATAAATAAGCCTCCCCGTCTATTGTCCAATAGCCGCTGCTTTGCTATACTATAGGGCTTGGCTAAAGCATGTAGTCGTTTAAGACATTTATGGTCCTGGAGAAACTCCAGGACCATGCTGCGAGTTCCTTGCTGCGAGTTTAAGTTTAAATTTGCCTTTTTTATTTCCTATAAAACTGATCATTGATAAAATTGGAATAAAAATATATAAACAGCTAAATGATATTAAAGCAAGCATGCCTATATGGTAGAAAAAATTACCTTTAGTATTTTCTCTCTTGAGTCTGTGCTCATTTAATTTACATGTAATTCACAACTGTTCATTATACACCTGTTCATTATATTTATAATAGGTTATTGTATAGGCTGGCAAGACTCAGCACAAGATAAATAACAATAGTCACGCAAAATATTTTCAGCTATTCGTTCCTGGGAGGAGCAGCCCAGCCGTATAAGATCATCAACATATCAAAACACTGCGTTTACAGTTTGAGTGAAACCTAGTGCTGCCATGACTGTTATTTGGATGACAAAGGAGACTGGAATCAGCTAATAGTTTTTTTTCTCAGGCTGTGGCATTACAGTGCCATTCCAAGAAGAAAAATTAAGTACTTTTTATAGTCCTTGTATTTTTAATATATCTTGTCTGGAGGTGAAGATTGAGGGACAAATAGTGTATTTATTCATCTATACCCTGCATAGGTTACATGGAACTTCCTATCAGTCCCTGTCACAGCCTTAGCTATTAATAACTGCTACCATATAAATAGTGGTTCATCTATGAAGGTTCTGGTGTTGGGGCATCACAGTTGCATAATAGATACAATTGTGCAAGCCAACCCTTTCTGCCCCAGTTCCTAAGACCCCTTTAAGGGCACAGGGGCAATGTTTAATCTGAAAATAACTCTTGTCTAGGTCAGACTAGGTCAGGAGGAAATAAGACATTTGCCTTCCTTTCTGGTGGTAAGCAGGTTGTATATAATATATATATATATATATATATATATCTTCTTTGCTGTGTAGGTCTTTATTTGTCGCTGCCAGCATTAGCGTAGCTTTGCTTAATTTTCTATGGAGTATAGTGATATTTATACAGCAGGGCAATGTTTTTGGAAATAATAACCCCCAGGTATTTTAAGCTATTCCCCACCCATTGCAAATCTTAAATTCCTGCCGTTCACGTGATTGTAAATTTATCGGATGACTTACCAATTTCTGTGTATATAAACATATAAATGTTTATATCTAAAAGAATATCGACGTGCAAGAACTGTAGAGCAGAACAAAAATACAACTGTAACTCAAGCTAAATAGCAGATAATAGCTAGCACATATACCTTCACATTTATAGAATAGACACCTACCTTGTATGGAGGAAATATAGGGATCCTTAAGAAGGTCTCTTGAATCTGTGATTCATAAGAGTGACTTGGCCCTGCCTCACCTTATATTGTCTATACAAACACTCTCTGATATGAAGAAGTTTTGGATTGGCTGAATGGAGTTTAGCAAAGCAAAGGCTATGGTAATTGGCTCGACTTGGGCAGTCGCACCCTTTCTTTGTTTCACTGTTTGAAACAACAAGATTTAATTATCTCAATATAATGAAGGTATTTGTGAAATACCTTAGACTAGACCCTCATCATTAACATAGAAATGGAGTGATACCATGATTACAATCTGCATGACATAAGAGAATCATGCCCGAGAATGCTACAGTTGGGGATATTCATCTCAATGAGAGTTCCTTCTTTCTACTTCCTGTTTAAGCCAATAACCCAAACTCACTGTTATAAGGTCTTGGGGTTAAAACTAAATGTTGAAGCTCATTGAGTGATTAAAGTCAGATATAAAACTGCCGTATTGTATGTCCAACTTTTTCAACAAGAGTTTTGCAATAAGTGTTTTCTCCCATTTTCTTTGCTGTGCTTATGACATCATCCCTTTTCAGCAGACTTTACTCCAGGGGGTATAGAACTACAATTCCCTAATTCCCTGAAATCTGTATAGCTGAGTGTTTGGAAATAGGACATTAGGATACTGCTGTAAGAGATTATGCAATGTCATAAACAGATGAATGTCAAGGAATGCTGATGCTTGTAGTCCCCTGACAACTCATGTGAAGCAGTAAAAAATCAGGATCTGAATAAATGTAATGGGTGTTGGGGGCGGCATGATCTGCAGATTTGCTTAGTCAACTCCTGAACCCTAAGTAGCACTATTGTGAAAAAATGGCCCAATGATAATGCTGTATAGCAGGAGGGGTCACTTACACACCCGACTTCAGGAAATATCCAGCCAAGCTGTTTTTTTATATTAATGGAAGAGGAAATCTGGGGTAGTTCAGACACCCCTGATACACCAAACCTGACACATCTGGATTTTTTTCCTACCATGAGAGAATAAACCACAAGTTTGACTGGAGTTTTATTCAGTTCAGGCATATAAGTGACCCCTCCTATCATTAGCCAATGTGTTTATAAGGATTATTGACATTTCAAAATTTCACAATAGTGCTCCTGGTGAAGTACTACCAGTATTGTAGAGTGTGGGTCCATCTTACCTACCAATTCAAGCCATGTTATATAAATCTATAAAACTAAGAGCTGCATATTTGACACTGTGTGTCCACCTAAGCCTCAATAAGCCAGAACTGGATTTTAGCTCAGTAAAGTCTATACAACTAGTCAGTGTCAGGTCCCGTGGGACACCCGCCTTCTAAGTAAGTCTGCAACCCCAATCTCCGCTGCTAGCTTCACCTATAGACAAGCCCCCGTTTGCCGGGACGCTTAATATGCCTCACCGGGCACAGTTGCCCCCAGGACTTCATAGCACAAAGGATGCAGAATTACGGGGAGTAAAGAGGATGAACCCAGAACGAGACTGGACGAGGTCGGGTAAGCAAGGGTCATACATGAGAGATGAGTCCGAACAAGCGCGGCACCAAAGGATGAGAGGGAAGAGTAGTCAAAGTTGAGTCAGGAGTTGAGCAGGAAAGTCACAGGTATGCAGTACAAGGGAGCAGGCAAATCATAGTCAGAAACAGGCAATTGTCGGTCCAGGCCACAATCACGGGATGGTCAATACACAGCAAGATCAATAAGGGAAGTTCAGATACAGATAAACACACCAGGAGTAAGGAGTAAGTGTGAGAAAACCACCTTTTTTTGATGGGAGCTAATTGGATTGGCTGGGGAGGGAGTTTGTGGTGATTGGTGTAACTGGGAACCTTGGGCTGATTGTCCTGTTTAAACTCTAAGGGCTCATTGGCCCACTAAGGACTCTTTACACCAAGCCTCTGGCGGGCGCGCTGCCTGCAGCGCCGCTGGAGGTCATAAGACAGCCGTGCGTGCACGGACTGTCAGTGAGGAGAGGCTGTGATGCAAAGAGGGGGCGTGCCCACTCGGCCCCACTCGCTCCGACGCCGCCTGACGGAGACACGGCTGCCGGGCGGGGAGGGAGCCTGACAGCTGCCGGACCGGCGAGAAGGTGAGTTGTCCATGACAGTCAGCTGCTTTATTGGCCAAAGTGTTCTTTACATTCTCTTTATATTAGGGACAAAATCATTTCAACACAAATCAAAATTGTAATAAATAAGGTTGAAAACGTGACATTAAAAGTATAGAAACCTATCTGCTATGGGAGGGATTGAGGATACTTTAGGACCTATCATGGGTCTGTAATTCATATGTTAGACTGAGCCGTCCTCACTTTATTTTGCCTGTCCAAACATTTACTGACATGAAGAGACTTTGGTTTGGCTGAATGGATTTCATCAAAACAAAGGATATGGTAAATGACTTTTCATGGCAGTTGTTTCTTTGTTTCACTTTTTTACTTAACTTGATCCCAATGTCTCCTTGTCGTTAACACCTCAATATAGTGTAAGGAGATACTTGACATCACAGAGAATGTCAGACATGTCAGAGAATTTTACAGATTAATTTGTCCTCATCATTTCATAATAAAGGAGAAACACATTTATCATTTATTTTTAAGAATTTAGATTTTTAAGAATTAGTCTTGAGTTATAAGGATTGAGAAGTTTGCTTCCTGTTTAAAATCAGGAAGTTTCCTCTTGGTGCAACCACACAAGGAAAGGTGGACTCGTAGATTTTAATTTTGTTTATATATATGTTTTATCTTGGCGTTCTATATAATAATTATAAATGCACCAATTTAAAGATGAAATAAAATGTAATGTTTTTGGTTCAGCAAGTGATCCAAGAAGTACAAATATTACTATAATTCAATACTATAATTTAATACAATATTATTGTTCTATATATTATTATAATATTTATTTGTTTCTTTTAAACCCCAATACGTGATGTGTGACGTATATGATTCGTGCAACGAAATAGAAATGTATTTTGGATTTTGATACCATTATCCAAGGTGTGACATCATACCAGATGAGAGGACTATAAACTTTCTGACATGACTTTTCAACAAACACAGGACAATTCACAATTGTTGCTACAGTATGAAATGGTTGCACCTATGTTGCTGAAGCAATGTGTGTAAAGACTTTCTATCCCATAAGCTGCTGTCATTTTGAAACTTCTAAACCAACATATCTGCCCTGTTAAAAATCAATTTGCACATGAAGTGCCCCCATCAAATGTACACAGCATTCAAGTTTAATTAGAATTAAACTATTTTTTTATTTTACTTTATTGTGTTTAGGGCAGGAAAAGCTCTGGATGTCTCTCAAAACTGAGCATCTACAGAAAACCCCCACACCATTTAGATAAACCCTAGAGTGACTTATACATAATGTTTACACCTAGAAGGATATCAGCATGGAAAAATATTTAAATAAAACAACTATAACTCATTAGAAACAACTTAATAGCACATATCACCTCATTGTAATTAGTGTGCCTACCTAAACGCCTAAATAGACACCTACATAGTATGTGGAAATATAGAGTTCTTAAGAAGTTCTCTTGGATCTGTGATTCCTGAGAGTGACTTAGCCAGGCCTCACTTTGGGGGTAATTTAAGAAACTCTAGGTCCAGGTAGTGCTGATCTTTGCTGATCACCAGTGTGGATCCTCTGATGTGTAAGCAGGTTTGAACTTTGGGTAAAGCACTTGCTACACTCAGGGCAGGAAAACGGCTTCTCTCCAGTGTGAATCTTCTGGTGTATAAGAAGGGTTGAAGGCCGTGCAAAGCATTTGCCGCATTCAGAGCATGGAAATGGCTTCTCTCCAGTGTGGATCCTCTGGTGTCTAAGAAGGGTTGAAGGCTGTGCAAAACATTTGCCGCATTGAGAGCATGGAAATGGTTTCTCTCCAGTGTGAATCCTCTGGTGTCTAAGAAGGGTTGAAGGCCGTGCAAAGCATTTGCCGCATTCAGAGCATGGAAATGGTTTCTCTCCAGTGTGACTCCTCTGGTGTCTCAGCAGGTGTTGAGGCTGTGTAAAGCATTTGCCACATTCAGAACATGAGAATGGCTTTTCTCCGGTGTGAATCTTTTGGTGTACTAGCAGGTGTGAACTCTGTTTAAAGCTTTTGCCACATTCAGAACATGAGAATGGCCTCTCTCCAGTGTGGATCCTCTGGTGTCTCAGCAGGTGTTGAGGCTGTGTAAAGCATTTGCCACATTCAGAGCATGGGAATGGCTTCTCTCCAGTGTGAACTCTCTGGTGACTTGTGAAGTTTGACTTATTAATGAAACATTTCCCACACTCAGAGCACTGATATGGCTTCACTCCTTTGGGGCTCATCATGGGCTGTTGGAAAACAACTGATCTGTAATTAATGCAGCCTTTCTGCTAAACGATCAACCTGCAAAGAAAAAAAAAACAGAACATTGTGTTAACTACACAGTTTGCCGTAAACAAAATCAAATAGAAATATGTTTTAGTTTTTAAAACCAGCTAAACGATGAGTGACTTATATGATCTGTGCAGTGAAATAGAATTGATACAATTGATTTTTTGAATATGACAAAATTATCCAGGGTCTTGCTGACATGACATTTCAACAAACACAGAAATACTCACAGCTGTTGCTACAGTGTGAAATAGTTAACATTGTTATTATTATTACTATTATTATTATTATTAAGATTATACTGGAAGTGGGAGTGGGCCTCCCTGAACCTTAGTGCCCCACAGACCTCACAACTATGTGAGGTCCAGTCCCTCTTCCAGTAGAATGTTCATATTGTTGAACCCCCCATTGCCCAGCATTTAAACAACCTTTTGTTGGTGGTAGATCCATCTATTCCACCATGAGGGGTAAATGCAGGTATTTAAAGTAGTATTATTAAGTGCACCCATGTTGCTGATGCAATGTGGCACAATACATACAGAACGTATAAAATAACAGCAGCCTACGCAGAATCTAAACACATTTGGCTAATTTTTAATGCATTTTAATTTCACATAGGCTGGTGTTTATTGTAACTTTTAAAATAAAATATCTACCCTATATAAAGCACCTGTATAACGGCACCATCGCACACACACAGCATATTGATTTTAAAATAGAAGACAAAAAGACATTTTTATTTTCACATTGTCTGTAGGGCGAGGAAATCTCTAGCAGCCAAACTCTTCCTCTACAGAAAAATCTTAAGTCATCTGGAGAACCTCAAATTGCTCTCTACATAATTAGGGATGAGCGAACTGGTTCGGACGAACCGGAATTTGCTCCGAATTTCATGGAAAATTCGATTCGGCACGAACCTGATTTTTTTTCGGTTCGTGCCGGTCGAATTTTCCCTGAAACAAAAAAAAAATGGTGGCATGGGGGAAGTGGGCAGGCCGGCTACGCTGTCAGCGGGCGGCTGAAGCCGGCCCGCTGACAGCGCAGCCGGCCTGCCCGCTCCCATCATGCCGGCATTTTTTTAAAAAGCAAAAACTTACCTGCATGGTCGGAGCTTGGAGGCCGGCGCCACTCTCAGGCGCCCTCTGATGACGTGGCCTCTGATGACGCGTCCTCTGATGACAGCTGAGAGCGGCGCCGGCCTCCACGCTCCGACCATGCAGGTAAGTGTTTGCTTAAAAAAAAAATGCCGACATGGTGGGAGCGGGCAGGCCAGCTGCGCTGTTTTTTTTTCAGATGAGCGATTAGTGAAAATTCGATTCGAGCGAACCCTAATTTCTTGGGGAAATTCGGCGAATCGCCCTAATCGAACTTTCAAGAAGTTCGCTCATCTCTATACATAATGTTTATATCTAGAAGAATATTAACGTTCAAACATGTTTCAACAAATGGACTATGACTCATTCTAAACAGGTTATTAGCTAGCACATATAACTTCATAGTAATATAATAGACACTTACCTGGTTTTAGGAAATATGTGGATCCTTAAGAAGTTCTCTTGAATCTGTGGATAAACAGGAAACGCCAGCCTTAATCCAGTTGAAAGGATAAAATATCCACATTTATTGTTCCGTACAAAACTTCTTTAAAATCATTCCATCCATAGATGCAAGTCAGAATACAGCATAAGGGAGCAGTTTAGTAGCCAACGCGTTTCGGGCACAGACTCAGCCCTAAATCATGACATGACATGGTCATAACTGTAATTAATCTGTCCAACTAGGGTAACAGTTCTGGGTGTATCATTAATTATATATATATCCTGTTAATGAATTTTGTATGTTATTATTTCCCAGGAAAACTGGGTCTCTTTAAAATTCAGTCAGTAGGTCAGAGTATCTAGTTCCAAACCGTTCCACTCACCGGTTTTTCTTTTTTTTTTGTATCCGTTTACCCACTCTTTGTAGTTGGGCGGCCATGAAATATGCCTCATGGTCTGGGGCTCCCAACACACCTTTCTTGTTGAGGCTACTCAAAAGTTTGTGACTAATCTGCTGTTTTTTATTATGTCATAGAACGTTTGAAATAGATGTGTCGGCAATAGGTTGATATATTTTGATTTTCACTAAGGAAATACTACCTATGATACATAGGGGCACTTTACTATATGTTTGTAATTGTATTTTTTAAAAGACATCTGGTAGCTTATAGTTGCATTTATACAGTAGAGCAACGTTTTGGAAATAATAACCCCCAGGTATTTTAAGCTACTTCCCACCCAATTGCAAATCTACTAACTAATTCAATTTCTGTTGTTCATGTGAATGTAAATTTATCAGGAGACTTACCAAATTCTGTGGATATAAACATATAAATGTTTATATCTAAAAGAATATCGGCATGCAAAAACTGTACAGCAGAACAAAAATACAACTATAGCTCAATCTAAATAGTATAATAGCTAGCACATATAACTTCACAATTATAGAATAGACACCTACCTTGTATGGGGGAAATATGTGGATCCTTAAGAAGCTTCTTGAATCTGTGATTCATAAGAGTGACTGAGCCTGGCCTCACTTTATATTGTCTATACAAACACTCTCTGACATAAAGAAGTTTTGGATTGGCTGAATGGAGTTCATCAAAACAAAGGCTATGGTAATTGGCTCGTCTTGGGCGGTTGCACCTTTTCTTTGTTTCACTGTTTGAAGCAACAAGCTTTTATTGCCTGAATATAATGAAAGAGAAGAGACAATAACAGGGATTTTTTTGTGAAATACCATAGACTAGACACTCATCATTAACATAGAAATGGAGTGATACCATGATTGTAATCTGCATGACATAAGAGATTCATGCCAGAGAATTCTTCAGTTACAGGTATTCATCTCAATGAGTGATACTTTTTAAGGGTATTTGGCATGGTACAAGTAGCAAAATAATGATTTTACATTGTTAAGGTATTGTCCCCCTATTTTATATTGTTTGAAGTCTCCATTTCCAATTCCCATTTAAGCCCAAACCCCAAATTTACTGTTATAAGGTGTAGGGGGATCAAAACTAAATGTGGAAGCTAATTGGGTGATTTAAGTCAGATATAAAACTGCTGTATTGTATGTCCAACCTTCTCAGCAAGAGCTTTGCAATAAGTGAATTTCTCCCATTTGACTTTACATTTATTGCATCATTCTTTTCAACAGACTTTACTCCAGGGGTTATAGAACTACAATCCCCCAATTCCCTGAAATCTGTATAGCTGAGTGTTTGGACATCAGACATTATGATATTGCTGAAAAGGATTATGCAATGTAATTACCAGATGAATGTCAGGGAACGCTGATGCTTTTAGTCCCCTGACAACTCATGTGAAGCAGTAAAAATTCAGGATCTGAATAAATGTAATGGGTGTTGGGGGGGCTGCATGAAATGCAGATAACACATTTGGTAAAATTACTCTTGAGCTCTTAAGTAAAAGACTGTCGGTATTGTACAGTGTGGGTCCATGAGAGATGAGCGAACTTTTGAAAAATTTGATTCGGCCGATTCGCCAAATTTTCCGGGAAAAATAGTTTCGGTCCGAATTTATTCGCAATGAATCACTATTAAAAACGGCTATTTCTGAGTCAGTTTTGCTTGGCTGGAACATGCATAGGATGCATGCTGGGTTAGTGAAATACTATTGTAAAGAAGTATGGCATGCAGATCAGAGACGTCGCTATTAGATTCGCTGTCGCAGAGCGGCACAATTACAGAGCCTTGAGGTGGCATCAGCATGATGAGCCCATATATTGCCTGAAAGACACACTCTGGACTTGGCAGCAGCATAGGGAGCCCATATATTGCCTGAAAAGCACATTGGAGCTGGAAGCAGCATAGGGAGCCCATATATTGACTGAAAAACACACCCAGGAGTTGGCAGCAGCATAGGGAGCTCATATATTGCTTCAAAGACACACACAGGAGTTGGCAGCAGCTTAGGGAGCCCATATATTGCCTGAAAAGCACATTGGAGTTGGCAGCAGCATAGGGAGCCCATATATTGCCTGAAAGAAACACCCAGGAGTTGGCAGCAGCATGGGGAGCCCATATATTGTCTGAGAGACACACCCAGGAGTTGGCAGCAGCATAGGGAGCCCCCATATTGCCTGAAAGACACACCCAGAAGTTGGCAGCAGCATTAGGAGCCCACATAGTGACTGAAAAACACAACCTGGATTTGGCAGCAGCATGGGGATCCCATATACTGCCTGAAAGACACACCCAGGAGTTGGCAGCAGCATAGGGAGCCCATATATTGCCTGAAATTGACTCTGCAGTTGGCAGCAGCATAAGGAACCAATATATTGCCTGAAAACACTCTGGAGTTGGCAGCAGCATTAGGAGCCCATATATTGCCTGAAAAACACACCCTGGAGTTGGCAGCAGCATGGGGAGCAGCATATTATTATTATTAGAAACTGCTCATATTGAGTGAATAGTGGCTGCAAAGCCACCATGGCTGCAATTCAGACTCCTTTCCAAGTCTGACTCCTTCTAAGTCTGCAGCGAATTTAACCCGAATTCACTCTATGGACCCAGAACCACATCACTCTTCCTCCATATCACCACCACCTGCATTCTGATATGTCTCCTCTCTCATTCACAGGTACGCATTTTGATCTCACCAGCAACTTTTAACCCTTTCCTGCCTGTGTAATACCTGCTGCCATTCTCTCATCCTGATACGCATTTTGATCTCACCAGCAACTTTTAACCCTTTCCTGCCTGTGTAATACCTGCTGCCATTCTCTCATCCTGGTACGCATTTTGATCTCACCAGCAACTTTTAACCCTTTCCTGCCTGTGTAATACCTGCTGCCATTCTCTCATCCTGGTACGCATTTTGATCTCACCAGCAACTTTTAACCCTTTCCTGCCTGTGTAATACCTGCTGCCATTCTCTCATCCTGGTACGCATTTTGATCTCACCAGCAACTTTTAACCCTTTCCTGCCTGTGTAATACCTGCTGCCATTCTCTCATCCTGGTACGCATTTTGATCTCACCAGCAACTTTTAACCCTTTCCTGCCTGTGTAATACCTGCTGCCATTCTCTCATCCTGGTACGCATTTTGATCTCACCAGCAACTTTTAACCCTTTCCTGCCTGTGTAATACCTGCTGCCATTCTCTCATCCTGGTACGCATTTTGATCTCACCAGCAACTTTTAACCCTTTCCTGCCTGTGTAATACCTGCTGCCATTCTCTCATCCTGGTACGCATTTTGATCTCACCAGCAACTTTTAACCCTTTCCTGCCTGTGTAATACCTGCTGCCATTCTCTCATCCTGGTACGCATTTTGATCTCACCAGCAACTTTTAACCCTTTCCTGCCTGTGTAATACCTGCTGCCATTCTCTCATCCTGGTACGCATTTTGATCTCACCAGCAACTTTTAACCCTTTCCTGCCTGTGTAATACCTGCTGCCATTCTCTCATCCTGGTACGCATTTTGATCTCACCAGCAACTTTTAACCCTTTCCTGCCTGTGTAATACCTGCTGCCATTCTCTCATCCTGGTACGCATTTTGATCTCACCAGCAACTTTTAACCCTTTCCTGCCTGTGTAATACCTGCTGCCATTCTCTCATCCTGGTACGCATTTTGATCTCACCAGCAACTTTTAACCCTTTCCTGCCTGTGTAATACCTGCTGCCATTCTCTCATCCTGGTACGCATTTTGATCTCACCAGCAACTTTTAACCCTTTCCTGCCTGTGTAATACCTGCTGCCATTCTCTCATCCTGGTACGCATTTTGATCTCACCAGCAACTTTTAACCCTTTCCTGCCTGTGTAATACCTGCTGCCATTCTCTCATCCTGGTACGCATTTTGATCTCACCAGCAACTTTTAACCCTTTCCTGCCTGTGTAATACCTGCTGCCATTCTCTCATTAGATTCATTATTTTAAACTTGACTCTTCCCGTGTCATCTTAATTGTGCATATGCCTTATTTAAGAGTTATGTCATTATTTTGAATGCCCCATCTGGTTCCCCTGCCCATATCTATATTTGCGATACTATCATCTGTTACTATCTCCTAAATTTAAACTGACCACTATTGCCCCTTGTGTGTTCACTGAACCATAGCATCTAGCAACATTCCATTTGATGTTTTATTACCTTATGTGCCCCCCCTGACCAAACTTAGGACTGTCCGAGCCCCACCCTTTAGGCCCAAGTGTTGTGCATGAGCTAATCATAGGCACTTAGAAACTGCTCATATTGAGTGAATAGTGGCTGCAAAGCCACCATGGCTGCAATTCAGACTCCTTTCCAAGTCTGACTCCTTCTAAGTCTGCAGCGAATTTAACCCGAATTCAACCTGGAGGAAACCTGCACCGGATTCTGCTTGTCTGAATAGCCCAGCATTAGCTAAAATGATCACCTTCTACCTCATCACACTGCTTCCTCTTACCCTCAGAATCCTAGGCTCACAGTATCCCCCTGCTCCTGGTAAGTCCCTATATATCTCCCCCTCTCTGCTCTCCTCCCCCTACCTCTCTGCTCACGAATTCCTTTCCTTGGCAAAATCACACACCACCTCTATATCCAAGCACAAGGCACATTACTCCACCCTCAAAAGCCACAACCATCTCTTCTCTCTCCTTTTACTCTTACTTGCCGCCGGAGACATCAGTCCTAATCCAGGCCCACTCTTTCACCCCCCCTCCTCCATAAATATTCATCTTTCATCAAAGCCAAAAGTCTACAACCGTGTTAAACCAGGATACACACGCAACCTATCTAATCTGATAAAGCTTACTCACTCTCCATCCCTTCCCGCCACTGTCACCTGCGCACTGTGGAATGCACGCTCAGTGCGCAATAAACTCACCTATATTCACGACCTGTTTCTCTCTAACTCTTTTACCTTCATGGGACTCACAGAAACATGGCTGACCCCATCAGACACAGCCTCACCCGCTGCCCTCTCACATGGGGGACTACATCTCAGCCACACCCCCAGATCCAACAACAAACAGGGTGGGGGCGTCGGCATCCTTCTTTCCAAACTCTGCTCCTTTAAACCACTCCCTGCCTTGCCATCTCTATCCTTCTCATCTTTTGAAGTTCACTGTGTCCGTTTATATTCTCCCTGTAACCTGAAAATCGCAGTCATCTACCGCCCTCCTGGAACTACTACTCTTTTTCTCGACCACTTTTCTACCTGGCTCCTTCATTTTCTGTCCACAGACATCCCTGCAATCATCATGGGTGACTTTAACATATCTGTTGACACTAGCAACCCTGCTGCCACCAGACTACTGTCACTAACCTCATCGTTCGGCCTCAAGCAATGGTCTACTGCACCCACCCACAAAGACGGCCACACAATTGACCTCCTCTTCACTAACCTCTGCTCTGTCTCAAACCTCTCATCCTCTTTGCTCCCCCTCTCTGATCATAATCTGCTGACTATGACCCTCGCTCCAATGCCTGCTAACCCCCCTCCACACAAACCCACAACTCAACGCAGGAACTTAAGAAACCTAGACCTTCAGTCCTTTTCTGCCTCACTTCAACCTCTTCAGACCTTGACCTCATTCACGGACATAGACGCTGCATCTTCACACTACCATAATACTCTCTCCTCAGCTCTGGATTTTGTCGCCCCCCTCACCTATAGCCGTCCCCGCACCAGAAACCCACAACCCTGGCTAAATGCAGGCACAACCAGATTGAAACAGCTGTCTCGAGCTGCTGAACGGCGATGGAGGAAAACCAAAGCCAATCATGACTTTCTATTCTACAAACAAGCCCTTCAGGAACTCAGGACGGCCCTTTCATCTGCTAAGCAAGCTTATTTCTCTTCACTGATTTCTGCACAAGCCCGGAATCCCAAACAACTCTTCAACACTTTCAGTTCCTTACTCCGCCCACCACCTCCTCCTCCAACCTCCCAAATAACAGCAGAAGAATTTTCTGCATTCTTCAAAGGAAAAATTGACAACATTCGACTCGGCTTTGCCCCTCTGAATCCCTCACCACTTCAAACAATCCCCCCGCCTTACTCTCTTACTTTCTTCACTCCAATAACTGAGCTTGGACTAACCTCTCTCATATCTAGAGCCCACCTGACTACCTGCTCCCTCGATCCTATTCCATCCCACCTTATTCCTCAACTGTCTCCATCCCTCACTCCAGCCTTAACATCCATATTCAACCTTTCTCTCTCCACTGGCACCTTTCCTTCTTCCTACAAACATGCAGTTATTACTCCGATAATCAAGAAGCCCTCTCTCGACCCCTCTGCCCTCTCCAACTACCGCCCTATCTCGCTACTCCCTTTCTCCTCCAAACTTCTTGAACAACATGTCCACTCAGAACTGTCACAATACTTATCCGCTAACAACTTATTTGACCCCTTACAATCAGGATTCCGCCGTAACCACTCCACTGAAACTGCCCTCACCAAAGTCACCAATGATCTACTTACTGCCAAAAGCATTGGTCACTACTCCATCCTCATCCTTCTTGACCTCTCCTCAGCCTTTGATACTGTCGACCACTCTCTGCTTCTTGATATTCTCTCCTCTCTTGGGGTTCAAGGGCTTGCACTCTCTTGGCTCACCTCTTACCTCTCTGACAGATCATTCAGTGTATCCTATTCTAACACAGTCTCATCCTCACGTTCTCTTTCTGTTGGTGTGCCGCAAGGTTCTGTCCTAGGCCCCCTACTTTTCTCAGTCTACACCCACGGCCTTGGCAAACTTATAACTTCACTAGGCTTTCAATACCACTTCTATGCGGATGACACTCAGATATATCTCTCAGGCCCCAATCTCTCCTCTCTACTATCTCGCCTCCCCAACTGCCTCTCAGCTATTTCTTCATTCATGTCATCTCGCTACCTCAAGCTAAACATGGACAAGACAGAACTGGTCATTTTCCCACCATCTAACTCCCCTCCCCTCTCTAACACGTCTATTTCTGTCAACAATTACACAATAACAGCAACTCCCCAAGCTCGGTGCCTGGGAGTCATTCTGGACTCTGCCCTCTCTTTCAAACCACATATTCACTCCCTGGCCACCTCCTGTCGCCTCCAACTTAAAAACATCTCCCGCATCCGTCCTTTCCTCTCACCTGACACCACTAAAATGCTAGTGCATGCCCTGGTCATATCCCGACTGGATTACTGCAACATCCTTCTTTGTGGCTTACCAACTAACAGACTGGCACCCCTCCAATCTATCCTGAACTCTGCTGCGCGCCTCATCCATCTCTCCTCTCGCTACTCTAATTCTGCACCTCTCTGCCAATCCCTACACTGGCTGCCAGTCCCTCAGCGAATCCTGTTCAAAACTCTAACTCTTGCATACAAAGCTCTCTCCAACCAGGCCCCTCCCTACATCTCATCTCTAATCCAACAGTATCAACCTAGACGCAGCCTCCGCTCCTCTGCCGACCTACTCCTGTCCTCCACCCTGGTCACCTCCTCTCACGCCCGCCTCCAGGACTTCTCACGAGCAACCTCAATCTTCTGGAATGCCCTCCCGCACCCAATCCGCCACTCCACAACCCTCAAAACCTTCAAAGGCGCCCTTAAAACTCACTTATTCAGACAAGCATATAATCTGGCCTAACCAATCTTCTCAAGGGTGCATGCCACAAAGCTCAATACTGACTGTTTGTGATCCTTCCCCCTCGTCTTCACCCCTCTTCCTTTAGACTGTAAGCTCGCAAGGGCAGGGCTCTCTCCCCTATTGTATCTTGTATTCAGAATATCCATTGTCAACTCTGTAAAACTGCATTTGAATTATTATATGTACCGTATGTTTCTACCCTGTCTGTAATTACTACTTTGTAAAGCGCTACGGAAGATGATGGCGCTATATAAATAAACAATAATAATAATAATAATAATTATCTTTGCACAGTGCAAGGTGTATTGAGAAAGCTGTTGAAAGCGAAACATGTTTACCCTAAGAAATACACAGTGAGAGAAAAAGCATGGAATATTTTGATATGGATTATGTAAGGATAAGGTTTCTGAGATATTGCTAATAAATTGTATATTTTTATGAATTTTAAGATGTGGTCAAGTAAATGGGTACAATGTGGGGGGTATAAGCCTAATACCTCAATTTGAGTCTGTGTTCTATATTGTATATCTAGCTGCTTCTTGTTTCATTATCACTGTTATTAATCTGTCCAAATAAGGAGACAGTTCTGGGTGTATCATTAAGTATTTAAATGATTTATAAATATACGGTTAATGAATTTGGCATGTTATTCTCTCCCAGATGAACCGGGTCTCTTTAACATTCAGTCAGGAGGTCAGAGTATCTAGTTCCAAGCTGGTCCATGCACCTGTTTATTTTTATTTATCCAGTTACCCGCTCTTTGTAGTCAGCCTGCCAGGAAATATGCCTCATGGTCTGGGGCTCCCACCCACCTTTCTTGTTGAGTCTACTCAGGAGTTTGTAACTAATCTGGTGCTTTTATGACTCCACAGAACATTTAAAATAAATCTCTGAATATCCTTAAAAATCTTTGAGGAAAGGTGATTGGAAGTGTTTGCAATAGGTTGATATATTTTGATAAAAAGGAAATTCTACCTATAATACTTAGTACCTAAGTAAAGGACTATCTTTATTCAGTTGCTTTCACGATATCTTTTTAAAAAAAAAATTCATTTTGCAAAACATTTATTAAATAATCAACATGGAAGTTTTTCAGTAAAATCATATTGCTTGTAAAAGCCTCATTCCTCCCAGTTACAACTGAAATGTATTGGTAGATACCCTTTCCTGCCCAGACTGAAACAGCACTTTAGGAGATTTTCAACTAAAATACAACTACTATGCGCACATGTGGTGAGTACATGTGGATGTACATGAGGGGCCCGCAGCCACATTTTGTCAAGTTGATCCCCCCCACATGGGAATCACCAGAGGTAAATGGTTAGAGTTAGAGAGTATCCATTGCTACGTATACATATTGTAGGATTTGTTGCTGGCCCAGCCAGTGTGCACCACCCAGTCCAGCTATAAACTGCTTGCCATTTAATTCCTATCTGTTGTATTGTGGTGAGTGCATGTAAATAAATGTTGAGGGGCCTCATGTAGTGAAGTCAACCTTCCCACATGTGAATCACCAGACGCGAAGGGTTGCGAGTCCTGGGTAGTCTCTGGTAAGTTCAGTGTACCATTGCTATGTATGTCCCAAAAATGGGAGAGAGCTCACTGTTTAGAGCAGGACTGCAAGAAAAAGAGGTGCCGTGACATGGCCCGGCAGCTTCCCATACATTTACAAATGTGTGCAACAAATACCTCTCTGTTTTTAAAAAAATGTGGACAGATTATAGGATTTGTTGCACACTGATGGGGATTTAGGTGCTGGAGTATTCCTTTTTGTTTTGCCAGGCCCAGTGTGCTCCGCCCAGTCCAGCTATAGATTTATGGTGCTACTTGCCATCTCCTTCCCATCACCGAACACCACCTCTCCAGTGCCAGAAGCAGCCTGTTATACTGAAGGAAAATTATTACATAGCTCCTCCTATAAAAGGCCCCTTTCTATTTATACATGATCTTTTTGTGCAAATCCATAGACCAGACTCTCATCATTAGCATAGAAATGGAGTGATACAGTGATTGTAATCTGCATGACATAACAGACTAATGCCAGAGAATACTACTGTTAGACAAATAACTCTCACTACGAGCTTCTTCTTTATTGCAGTTGGCCAAAAGTAGCAAAATAGTGAATTTACTTTGTTAATTTTTTGTTTCCCAATGTTTTGGGGTTTGAAGATTCCACTTCCTGTTTACACAAGAAACCTAAGCTCACTGTTATTGAATACATCTTGGGTGAAAATGAAATGAGTTATGGGTGGGGCTCATTTAGTGATTACAGTCCATAGGAAATAAAACCCTAATCAAATGTAACAAGGTAAATGTGATTCATTTTTATAAATACATCTGTGATGCTTTTGGAAACTTTAGACCCAAGAAAAGAGGAAAAAAGGAAAGAAATAAGCAAGAAAGAAAGGAGAAGGAAAAAAGGGAAAGAGTAGAGGGGAGACTATAATAAAATACTGCGCATCTTATCGAAGAATACCCAAGTGATATGTACTCAAAGCTATCCAAATATTTCACTTACATTTTTTATTTTTTAAAAAGGTACAAATTGTAAAAAATACATTTTTTTAATTTTTAATTTTTTACACACAGTTCACCCAATAATATTGAGAAATTACAAACAGAACATTCCATGTTAAAGCACAAACTGTTGAAAATATATATATAATTTTTTCTGGGAAATCCCTGGACATTCCTGGACATGCAAAGCACAAAATGTTGAGAAATGGCCTGACATTGAGGGTGACAATGTCTCTAGGCAGGTAAAGGGTTAACCCCGGACAGGAAGAATGTATATGTTAGTGTTTGCTGCACCCTTTTCTATGTTGAATTAAATCAATTTGTGTTGGACATTTTTCATTAAAATAAACTGTATAATTACTTTAATACTTCACCTTACGGGGTATTCCAGGGTTGTCATTGCCAATAGCAACCCTGATCTTGACACTATATATAGTATTGCATTCACTGTGCTGCGGTTATCTTTTTTATTATTGCAATAATTTTTATGTAGCAATTATTTAAGAGTTTCTAACAGCCTCAGGTTGTCCATTGCAATTCCAAGTGTGTCACTGATTTGGGCGTATCATTTTCTATTTTGCTTATTTTGTAATACTTGTATATGCATAAATGTGCTCTTTAGGATGAGCATTCCCGTAAAGTTTATGCCCAGTATGTTAGCTCACATATGCTAATTGTTTGGGCACCCTGTACATTGAACTGGCCCATGTAGGTACTTTGAATATGGAAGCCCTGATTTCCCCTTCCCTTCCCCTTTCTCAGTTGCATACATAACCATTTCTTCTTTCCTTCTTTGCTGATCAACAGTGTGGGACCTCTGGTGTCTAAGCAGTTGTGAACCTGTAGTAAAGCACTTGCTGCACTCAGGGCAGGAAAATGGCTTCTCTCCAGTGTGAATCCTCTGGTGTGTAAGAAGGGTTGCAGGCTGTGCAAAGCATTTGCCACATACAGAACATGGGAATGGCTTCTCTCCAGAGTGAATCCTCTGGTGTGTAAGAAGGGTTGCAGGCCGTGCAAAGCATTTGCCACATTCAGAACATGGGAATGGCTTCTCTCCAGTGTGAACCCGCTGGTGTGAAAGAAGGGTTGAAGACCTTGCAAAGCATTTGCCACATTCAGAACATGGGAATGGCTTCTCTCCAGTGTGAGCCCGCTGGTGTATAAGCAAGTCTCTGCGAATTGTAAAGCATTTGTCACATTCAGAACATGGGAATGGCTTTTCTCCGGTGTGACTCCTCTGGTGTCTCAGCAGGTGTTGAGGCTGGGCAAAGCATTTGCCACATACAGAACATGGGAATGGCTTCTCTCCAGTGTGAATCCTCTGGTGTGTAAGAAGGGTTGCAGGCCGTGCAAAGCATTTGCCACATTCAGAACATGGGAATGGCTTCTCTCCAGTGTGAACCCGCTGGTGTGAAAGAAGGGTTGAAGACCTTGCAAAGAATTTGCCACATTCAGAACATGGGAATGGTTTCTCTCCAGTGTGAGCCCGCTGGTGTATAAGCAAGTCTCTGTGAATTGTAAAGCATTTGTCACATTCAGAACATGGGAATGGCTTTTCTCCGGTGTGAACCCTTTGGTGTGTAAGCAGGTCTTGACTACTTGTAAAGCATTTGCCACATTCAGAGCATGGGAATGGCTTCTCTCCAGTGTGACTCCTCTGGTGTCTCAGCAGGTGTTGAGGCTGTGAAAAGCATTTGCCACATTCAGAGCATGGGAATGGCTTTTCTCCAGTGTGAACTCTCTGGTGACTTGTGAGGTTTGCCTTCCAACTGAAACATTTCCCACACTCAGAGCACTGATATGGCTTCACTCCTTTGGGGCTCATCATGGGCTGTTGGAAAACAACTGATCTGTAATTAATTTTGTTTTTCTGTTAAATGACCAACCTGCAAAGAAAAACAGAACAATGTTTTAATTACAGAAGCAGTGGGCAAAACAAGAACAAAAGCAGTGCTTACAAGATGGCGCCTGAAATTACAAGATGGTGCCTGAAATGGCTGCCTGGCGAGGAGATTCCTCCAACTGAGCTCTGGTTACTACTCCTTCCTCACTTCTGTCCTCTCCTTTACACCCAACTACAGAGCAACTGCTAGCTGATCACCCCTAATCATCAGAATACCCCAAATAACAAGCAGAGTGGTGATCTGAGAAGCACCGGGGTCAGTCAGTGTCATCAGACACCCCACTACCAGTTGGACGCATTGTGATCAAGGACTACAAGGAGGATATAGCTCCAGTTCCAGCAGTGAGTCTCTGGTTGTCGGTGGTGGTGCAAAGTCGACTGACATACCTCACTCCAGTGGTGAGTCCAGTGCATCTGCTGGCAGCAGGTTGTGACCATGTCAGCGCCCAGACTTCCATGGCCTCTCCAGTGGTAAGCCCCTGGTGCCCAGTGGTGGTGTGTGCCCTCAGCAGCCTGCGGAGGGGTTGTTTCTGCAACAACAGCTTGGGGTGAGTCATCCAATCCCCCTCAGTGATGATTGGTTAGGACACACACAGCTCAGGAATGGGGAGCACTTAACCTAACTGTCATTATGTGACAGTTTGGTTGTAACTGAATTAATTGGCATATTTTTTCCTGGCATATTTATTAATATTAGGCAAACAGTAAAAAAAGAAACACATGCTGTTTTGTGGCACAGGGAAGGCGACAGAAGGTGACCACAACTTTACTTTCTGAGTATAGGTGCATATTAATTTATACAGTAGGGCAATGTTTTTGGAAATACTAACCCCCAGATCTATTAAGCTACTTCCCACCCATTGCAAATCTACTATCTTTTTAAATTCCAGTTGTTCATGTGAATGTAAATTTATCAGGAGACTTAACGATTTCTGTGGCTATAAACATATAAAAATCTATATCTAAAAGAATATCAACATGCAAATACTGTACAGCAGAACAAAAATACAACTATAACTTATTCTAAATAGTATAATAGCTAGCACATATACCTTCACAATTATAGAATAGACACCTAACTTGTATGAGGGAAATATGGGGATCCTTAGAAAGTTCTCTCGAATCTGTGATTCATAAGAGTGACTGAGCCCGGCCTCACTTTATATTGTCCATACAAACACTCTCTGAAATTAGGAAGTTCTGGATTGGCTGAATGGAGTTTAGCAAAACAAAAGAGATGGTAAATGGCACGTTTTGGGCAGCTGCACCTTTTCTTTGTTTCACTATTTGAAGCAACAATATTTTATTATCTCAATATAATGAAAGAGAAGAGACAATAACAGGGATCTTTTTGTGAAATACCATAGACTAGACTCTCATCATTAACATAGAAATGGAGTGATACCATGATTGTAATCTGCATGACATAAGAGACTCATGCCCGAGAATGCTACAGCTGGAGATATTTATCTCAATGAGAGCTACTTTTTTATATGCATTTGGCATGGTACAAGTAGCAAAATAATGGTTATACATTGTTACTGTATTGGTTCCCAATGTTATAGGGTTTTACGTCTTCATTTCCAATTCCTGTTTAAGCCAATAACCCAAACTCACTGTTTGGGGTCAAAACTAAATGTGGAAGCTCATTGAGCGATTAAAGTCAGATATAAAACTGCCGTATTGTATGTCCAACTTTTACAACAAGAGCTTGCCTTCCTTTTTGTATAAGACTTGTCCTTTCTTAAAGTGGACCAACACCCAATGCTGATCGGCCCGGTAATCTATAAGATCCCCCTGAAACCCCCTGAAACCCCTAAATCCCTACCTGCTCCTCGATCCAGCGGCGCCCCCGCCGCCGCCTCCCCCTAGCAGGACGCGCATCCGCGCCGGCCGTTTGTGAATGGCCGTTGCGGGCGCATGCCCTGTAAGAGTGACGTGCGGGAGGCGGCGGCGGGAGTGCTCTCTTGTCCGTCGCTGCCTCCCGCTTGTCCGTTGGCGGGGATTGGCTGCAGCGGTCACATGGGAGCGGGGAGAGGTGAGTTTTTGGGGCTTTCTGGGGGGTTTCACACAGCGGGGCACCACCGAAGTGGACCAAAACCCAGGATAGTCAAAATCCTGGGTGTTGGTCCACTTTAAGCTTACCATTATGGCTACCCCTCCTTCCCCCCTTATCCTTCTGTGTCTTCCAATTCTAATTCAAGATTTTCCAGAAGCATTTCTTTATACTGGTCAGATTTGGAAAGTGACCATATTCTAGACTATCCCTTAACTTACAGATCCAAGAATGAATTGTTGGGGGCTGTGGTACTCCCCAATATGTAGCAATATGCTGTTTTGTACAGGTTAGTTTCACATTCATGAGTCTGGATTTCCCTGTGGCCTTTAAAGGAGAACATATCCTGGAGTAAATTCTAGGTTTAGATTCCCATGCTGCTTAATGTATTTAGCTATCTCCAACCAAAGCCTAGTAATACATTGGCACTCCCACCACAGATGCAGCACCAGCCTCATTTCCCCTTTACACCACCAGCAGAAGAAAGAAGGAACTGATATTTGGGGAATATATGGAAGCTCTAGATCCATAGATCTCTTACCATTTGTTTTTTGACTAGGAAATAGATCTTCTGTCATTTCCTGCAATGGGGAAGTAGGGGCATCAGTGCTCGGAAGATATAAAAGTGATATAATACCAGATATCTAGTGATATTTAAAACGAATTCTGGATTCTCTCCTTTCATTACCAAACATACCTTCTATGTCGGTTTGTGGGTCCAGGACATTATAGACTCTCACAGGGGTTTCCTCCCCCCCCCCGTGTTGCCATCTATTTATTGTATATCTAGCTGCTTCTTGTTTCGTTATCACTTTTATTAATCTGTCTGAATAGGGTGACAGTTCTGGTTGTATCATTAAGTATTTAAGTGATTTATAAATATACTGTTAATGAATTTGGTATGTTATTCTTTCCCAGGTGAACCGAGTCTTGTTAAACTTCAGGAGTCAGAGTAACTAGTTCCAAGCTGGTCCACCCACCAGAATTTTTTTTTTTTTATTATTTATCCATTTACCCACCCTTTGTAGTCGGGCGACCAGGAAATATGCCTTATGATCTGGGGCTCCCAACCCACTTTTTTTTTGAGTCTGCCACGGAGTGTTTAACCAATCTGGTACTTTTTTTTATTATTCCATAGAACATTTAAAATAGATCTCTGAATATCTTTAAAAAAATCTTTGAGTAAAGGTGATTGGAAGTGTTTGAAATAGCTTGATAGATTTTTATAAAAAGTCCATTTTCTGTCAGGAGATTCTACCTATAATACTTAGGGGCACTTTACTCCATTTTTTAATGTTCTTTTTTAAAAGACAGCTAGTGGCTTATAGTGTAATTTTTACAGCATGGCAATATTTTTGGAAATAGTAACCCCCGGGTATTTTAAGCTACTTCCCACCCATTGCAAATCTACTAACTTTTTAAAATTCCTGCCGTTCACGTGAATGTAAATTTATCGGACGACTTACCAAATTCTGTGGCTATAAACATATAAAAATCTATATCTAAAAGAATATCGGAATGCAAAAACTGTACAGCAGAACAAAAATACAACTATAACTCAATCTAAATAGTATAATAGCTAGCACATATAACTTCACAATTATAGAATAGACACCTACCTTGTATGGGGGTAATATGGGATCCTTAAGAAGTTTCTTGAATCTGTGATTCATAAGAGTGACTGAGCCTGGCCTCACTTTATATTGTCTATACAAACACTCTCTGACATAAAGAAGTTTTGGATTGGCTGAATGGAGTTCATCAAAACAAAGGCTATGGTAATTGGCTCGTCTTGGGTGGTTGCACCTTTTCTTTGTTTCACTGTTTGAAGCAACAAGATTTTATTGTCTCAATATAATGAAAGAGAAGAGACAATAACAGGGATTTTTTTCGTGAAATACCATAGACTAGACTCTCATCATTAACATAGAAATGGAGTGATACCATGATTGTAATCTGCATGACATAAGAGACACATGCCAGAGAATGCTACAGTTACAGATATTCATCTCAATGAGAGATACTTTTTAAGGGTATTTGGCATGGTACAAGTAGCAAAATAATGATTTTAAATTGTTAAGGTATTGTTCCCTATTTTATATTGTTTGAAGTCTCCATTTCCAATTCCCATTGAAGCCCAAAACCCAAGCTTACTTCGGGTCAAAGCTAAATGTGGAAGCTGATTGGGTGATTGAAGTCAGATATAAAACTGCTGTATTGTATGTCCAACCTTCTCAGCAAGAGCTTTGCAATAAGTGTATTTCTCCCATTTGACTTTACATTTATAACATCATCCTTTTCAACAGACTTTACTCCAGGGGTTATAGAACTACAATCCCCTAATTCCCTGAAATCTGTATAGCTGAGTATTTGTACATCAGACATTATGATATTGCTGAAAAGGATTATGCAATGTAATTAACAGATGAATGTCAGGGAGCGCTGATGCTTTTTGTCCCCTGACAACTCATGTGAAGCAGTAAAAATTCAGGATCTGAATAAATGTAGTGGGTGTTGGGGGGGCTGCATGAAATGCAGATAACACATTTGGTAAAATGACTCTTGAGCTCTTAAGTAAAAGACTGTCGGTATTGTAGAGTGTGGGTCCATGAGAAATGAGCAGACTTTTGAAAAATTCGATTCGGCCGATTCGCCAAATTTTCCGGGAAAAATAGTTTTGGTCCAAATTTATTTGCGACAAATCGCTATTAAAAATGGCTATTTCTGGGTCGTCCGAGAGCATCCATAGGGTTGCAGAACGTTTTGCTTGGCTGGAACATGCATAGGATGCATGCTGGGTTAGTGAAATACTATTGTAAAGAAGTATGACATGCAGATCAGAGGAGTCGCTATTAGATTCGCTGTCGCAGAGCGGCACAATTACAGAGCCTTGAGGTGGCATCAGCATGATGAGTCCATATATTGCCTGAAAGACACACTCTGGACTTGGCAGCAGCATGGGGAGCCCATATATTGCCTGAAAGACACACTCTGGACTTGGCAGCAGCATAGGGAGCCCATATATTGCCTGAAAGACACACCCAAAAGTTGGAAGCAGCATAGGGAGCCCATATATTGCCTGAAAAGCACATTGGAGTTGACAGCAGCATAGGGAGCCCATATATTGCCTGACAGACACACCCAGGAGTTGGCAGCAGCATAGGGAGCCCATATATTGACTGAAAAACACACCCAGGAGTTGGCAGCAGCATAGGGAGCTCACATATTGCCTGAAAGACACACCCAGGAGTTGGCAGCAGCATATGGAGCCCATATATTGCCTGAAAAGCACATTGGAGTTGGCAGCAGCATAGGGAGCCCATATATTGCCTGAAAGACACACCCAGGAGTTGGCAGCAGCATAGGGAGCCCATATACTGCCTGAAAGACACACCTAGGAGTTGGCAGCAGCATAGGGAGCCCATATATTGCCTGAAAAGCACATTGGAGTTGGCAGCAGCATAGGGAGCCCATATATTTCCTGAAATACACACTCAGGAGTTGGCAGCAGCATAGGGAGCCCATATATTGACTGAAAAACACACCCAGGAGTTGGCAGCAGCATAGGGAGCTCATATATTGCCTGAAAGACACACCCAGGAGTTGGCAGCAGCATAGGGAGCCCATATATTGCCTGAAAAGCACATTGGAGTTGGCAGCAGCATAGGGAGCCCATATATTGCCTGAAAGACACACCCAGGAGTTGGCAGCAGCATAGGGAGCCCATATATTGCCTGAAAGACACACCCAGGAGTTTGCAGCAGCATAGGGAGCCTATATATTGCTTGAAAAGCACATTGGAGTTGGTAGCAGCATAGGGAGCCCACATATTGCCTGAAAGACACACACAGGAGTTGGCAGAAGCATAGGGAGCCCATATATTGCCTGAAAAACACACCCAGGTGTTGGCAGCAGCATAGGGAGCCCATATATTGTCTGAAAGAGACACTGGAGTGCATTACGTAGTATATATACAAAGTAAACATTTATAAACAGCATGTCCAAACTACACTAAACCAATGTAGCATATGAAACATTTGTATCTTAATTGATACTAATGGTTTTAGATTCAGCTTCTATGAGCAAGCAGCTGCGAGCTGCGAGACTAAACAAAAATGGTGCAGGCTTCTCCAAAATGGAGCCTTTTATTAATTAACAGTGGAACTGTATATTTCACTGCACAGTTGAGTCACTATTTTTTATTTTTATCTTTGCACAGTGCAAGGGGTATTGAGAAAGCTGTTGAAAGAGAAACATGTTTACCCTGAGAAATACACAGTGAGAGAAAAAGCATGGAATATTTCTTCTTTTTTATGGAATGTAAACATCACACTATATGAGAATCTGTAGAATATAAATTTGTAATTATGCACGGCAAATGAAAATTTTTGGTATGGATTATGTACGGATAAGGTTTTTGAGATATTGCTAATAAATTGTATATTTTTCTGAATTTCAAGATGTGGTCAAGTAAATGGGTACAATTTACCTCCATTTGAGTCTGTTTTCTATATTGTATATCTAGCTGCTTCTTGTTTTGTTATCACTGTTATTAATCTGTCCAAATAAGGAGACAGTTCTGGGTGTATCATTTAGTATTGCCGGCAAAAATGCTTTTTTTTTTTTTTTTTAAATGCCGGCATGGTGGGAGAGGGCCGGCCCCCACCATGCCGGCATTTTTTTTTTTTTATTTCAGGGAAAATTCGATCGGCACGAACCCCCAAAAATTCGGTTTCGCGCCGAATCGAATTTTCCCTGAAATTCGGAGCGAATTCCGGTTCGGACGAACCGGTTCGCTCATCTCTAGATACCACGATTGTAATCCGCATGACATAACAGACTAATGGCAGAGAATACTAAAGTTAGACAAATAACTCTCAATACGAGCTCCTTCGGTATTGCTTTTGGCACAAGTAGCAAAATATTGAATTTACTTTGTTACACTTTTGTTCTGGGGTTTGAAGATTCTACTTCCTATTTACACAAGAAACCCAAGCTCACTGTTATTAAATACATCTTAGGTGAAAATTAAATAAGTTATGGGTGGGGCTCATTTAGTGTTTATAGTCCATAGGAAATAAAACCCTAATCAAATGTAACAAGGTACATTGTTAAAAGTCATCTGTGATGACATGTGGTCAAGTAAATGGGTACAATGTGGGGGGTATAGGCCTAATACCTCCATTGAGTCTGTTTTCTATATTGTATATCTAGCTGCTTCTTGTTTCGTTATCACTGTTATTAATCTGTCCAAATAATGAGACAGTTCTGGGTGTATTATTAAGTATTTAAATGATTTATAAATATACTGTTAATGAATTCAGCATGTTATTCTTTCCCGGGTGAACCGGGTCTCTTTAACATTCAGTCAGGAGGTCAGAGTATCTAGTTCCAAGCTGGTTCATGCACCCGTTTATTTTTATTTATCCAGTTACCCGCTCTTTGTAGTTGGGCGGCCAGGAAATTCCTAATGATCTGGGGCTCCCACCCACCTTTCTTGTTGAGTCTACTCAGGAGTTTGTAATTAATCTGGTGTTTTTATGACTCCACAGAACATTTGAAATAAATCTCTGAATATCCTTAAAAATCTTTGAGGAAAGGTGATTGGAAGTGTTTGCAATAGGTTGATAGATTTTGATAAAAAGGAAATTCTACCTATAATACTTAGGGGCACTTTACTATATGTTTTTTTATTTTCTTATTTAAAAAGACAGGTAGTGGCTTATAGTTTAATTTATACAGTAGGGCAATGTTTTTGCAAATAGTAACCCCCCGGGTATTTTAAGATACTTCCCACTCATTGCAAATATACTAACTTTTTTAATTCCCGTTGTTCATATGAATGTAAATTAATCAGGAGACTTATCAATTTTTTTGTGGATATAAACATATAAATGTTTATATCTAAAAGAATATTGGCATGAAAAAACTGTACAGCAGAACAAACATACAACTATAACTCAATCTAAATAGTATAATAGCTAGCACAATTATAGACTAGAAATTTGCCTTGTATGGGAGAAACATAGAAATCCTTAAAGTTGTCTTGAATCTGTGATTCATAACAGTGACTTGGCCCGGCCTCACCTTGTATTGTTTATACAAAAACTCTCATGAACTCTCAAAAACTGACATGAAGAAGTTCTGAATTGGCTGAATGGAGTTTACCAAAACAAATGCTATGGTAAATGGCTCGTCTTGGGCGATTGAATATTTTCTTTGTTTCACTGTTTGTAGCCACAAGCTTTCATTGCCTCAATATAATAAAGGGATAGGAGACAATAACAGGGATCCTTTTGTGAAATACCATAGACTAGACTCTCAACATAGAAATGGAGTGATACCATGATTGTAATCTGCATGACATAAGAGACTCATGCCCGAGAATGCTACAGTTGGAGATATTCATCAAGTCATTCACAGTGGTTTTACAATGTTAATATATTGTTATAGGGTTTGAAGCCTCCATTTCCAATTCCTGTTTAAGCCAATAACCCAAACCCAAATATTGAGGGGCCCTTCAGCCACATATAGTATAGACAATCCCCCCCCACATGTGAATCACCAGAGGTAAATGGTTAGAACCCTGGACGACCTCAGGTAAATTCAGCTATCAGCTTATCCTTTGCTATGTATGTCCCAAAAATGGGGGAGCACTCACTGTTTAGAGCAGTAAAAAGAGGTGCCGTGATGTGGCCCTGCAGCTTCTCATACATTTACAAATATGTGCAACAAAAACCTGTCTTTTTATAATAATGTAGACAGATTGTAGGATTTGTTGCCGGCTGGTGGGGATTTGGATGCTGAGGTATTTCCTTTTGTTTTATCTGTAACAAATTGCCCGGCCCAGTGTGCTCAGCCCAGTCCAGCTATAAATTTATGTTGCATCTTGCCATCTCCTTCCCACCACCAATCACCACCTCTCCAGTGCCAGAAGCAGCCTTTTATACTGAAGAAATATGATTACATTATCTAATTACATCTATAAAAGGCCCCTTTCTTTTTATACAGGATCTTTTTGTGCAAATACTTAGACCAGACTCTCATCATTAGCATAGAAATGGAGTGAAACCATGATTTTAATCTGCATGACATAACAGACTAATGGCAGAGAATACTACAGTCAGACAAATAGCTCTCAATACGAGCTCCTTCTTTATTGTAATTGGCACAAGTAGCAAAATAGTGAATTTACTTTGTTACACTTTTGTTTCCCAGTTTTCTGGGGTTTGAATATTCCACTTCCTGTTTACACAAGAATCCCAAGCTCACTGTTATTAAATACATCTTAGATGAAAATTAAATGAGTTATGGGAGGGGGGGCTCATTTAGTGATTATAGTACATAGGAAATAAAACCTAATCAAATGTAACAAGATAAATGTGATTCATTGTTATAAATACATCTGTGATGCTTTTGGAAACTTTAGACACAAGAAAAGGGGCAAAAAAGGGAAGGAGCTAGCAAGAAAGAAAGGAGAAGGAAAAAAGGAAAGAGTAGAGGGGAGAATATAATAAATTACTGCTCATCTACTTAGTTAAGAATAACCAAGTGATATGTACTCAAAGTTATCTAAATATTTCACTTACATTTTTATTTTTAAAAAAGCTACAAATTGTCCAAATACATTTTTTTAATTTTTAACTTTAAAATTTTTCCTCATAGTTCACCCAACAATATTGAGAAATTACAAACAGAACATTCCATGTTAAAGCACAAACTGCTGAAACTGGGAAATCCCTGGACATTCCTGGACATGTATAGCACAGGATGTTGAGAAATGTCCTGGCAACAGAGGGTGACATTGTCTCTAGGTAGGCTGGCAGTTAAAGGGTTAACCCCGGATGTGAAGAATGTATGTGTGTGCTTGCTGCACCCTTTTCCATGCTGAGTTAAATCAATTTGTGCTGGACATTTTTCATTACAATAATCAGTATAACACTTCACCTTACGGGATATTTCAGGGTTGTCATTGCCAATAGCAACCCTGATCTTGACACTATATATAGTATTGTATTCACTGTGCTGCGGTTATCTTTTATTTATTATTGCAATAATTTTTATGTAGCAATTATTTCAGAGTTCTTACCAGCCTCTGCTTGTCCATAACAATTCCAAGTGTGTCACTGATATGGGTGTATCATTTTCAGTTTTGCTTATTGTGTAATACTTGTATATGCATATATGTGCTCTTTAGGATGAGTATTTCTCCTTTGTACAGTCTATGTCCGGTATGTCATATCATCAGACACCCCACTACCAGTTGGACGCATTGTGATCAAGGACTACAAGGAGGATATAGCTCCAGTTCCAGCAGTGAGTCTCTGGTTGTCGGTGGTGGTGCAAAGTCGACTGACATACCTCACTCCAGTGGTGAGTCCAGTGCATCTGCTGGCAGCAGGTTGTGACCATGTCAGCGCCCAGACTTCCATGGCCTCTCCAGTGGTAAGCCCCTGGTGCCCAGTGGTGGTGTGTGCCCTCAGCAGCCTGCGGAGGGGTTGTTTCTGCAACAACAGCTTGGGGTGAGTCATCCAATCCCCCTCAGTGATGATTGGTTAGGACACACACAGCTCAGGAATGGGGAGCACTTAACCTAACTGTCATTATGTGACAGTTTGGTTGTAACTGAATTAATTGGCATATTTTTTCCTGGCATATTTATTAATATTAGGCAAACAGTAAAAAAAGAAACACATGCTGTTTTGTGGCACAGGGAAGGCGACAGAAGGTGACCACAACTTTACTTTCTGAGTATAGGTGCATATTAATTTATACAGTAGGGCAATGTTTTTGGAAATACTAACCCCCAGATCTATTAAGCTACTTCCCACCCATTGCAAATCTACTATCTTTTTAAATTCCAGTTGTTCATGTGAATGTAAATTTATCAGGAGACTTAACGATTTCTGTGGCTATAAACATATAAAAATCTATATCTAAAAGAATATCAACATGCAAATACTGTACAGCAGAACAAAAATACAACTATAACTTATTCTAAATAGTATAATAGCTAGCACATATACCTTCACAATTATAGAATAGACACCTACCTTGTATGAGGGAAATATGGGGATCCTTAGAAAGTTCTCTCGAATCTGTGATTCATAAGAGTGACTGAGCCCGGCCTCACTTTATATTGTCCATACAAACACTCTCTGAAATTAGGAAGTTCTGGATTGGCTGAATGGAGTTTAGCAAAACAAAAGAGATGGTAAATGGCACGTTTTGGGCAGCTGCACCTTTTCTTTGTTTCACTATTTGAAGCAACAATATTTTATTATCTCAATATAATGAAAGAGAAGAGACAATAACAGGGATCTTTTTGTGAAATACCATAGACTAGACTCTCATCATTAACATAGAAATGGAGTGATACCATGATTGTAATCTGCATGACATAAGAGACTCATGCCCGAGAATGCTACAGCTGGAGATATTTATCTCAATGAGAGCTACTTTTTTATATGCATTTGGCATGGTACAAGTAGCAAAATAATGGTTATACATTGTTACTGTATTGGTTCCCAATGTTATAGGGTTTTACGTCTTCATTTCCAATTCCTGTTTAAGCCAATAACCCAAACTCACTGTTTGGGGTCAAAACTAAATGTGGAAGCTCATTGAGCGATTAAAGTCAGATATAAAACTGCCGTATTGTATGTCCAACTTTTACAACAAGAGCTTGCCTTCCTTTTTGTATAAGACTTGTCCTTTCTTAAAGTGGACCAACACCCAATGCTGATCGGCCCGGTAATCTATAAGATCCCCCTGAAACCCCCTGAAACCCCTAAATCCCTACCTGCTCCTCGATCCAGCGGCGCCCCCGCCGCCGCCTCCCCCTAGCAGGACGCGCATCCGCGCCGGCCGTTTGTGAATGGCCGTTGCGGGCGCATGCCCTGTAAGAGTGACGTGCGGGAGGCGGCGGCGGGAGTGCTCTCTTGTCCGTCGCTGCCTCCCGCTTGTCCGTTGACGGGGATTGGCTGCAGCGGTCACATGGGAGCGGGGAGAGGTGAGTTTTTGGGGCTTTCTGGGGGGTTTCACACAGCGGGGCACCACCGAAGTGGACCAAAACCCAGGATAGTCAAAATCCTGGGTGTTGGTCCACTTTAAGCTTACCATTATGGCTACCCCTCCTTCCCCCCTTATCCTTCTGTGTCTTCCAATTCTAATTCAAGATTTTCCAGAAGCATTTCTTTATACTGGTCAGATTTGGAAAGTGACCATATTCTAGACTATCCCTTAACTTACAGATCCAAGAATGAATTGTTGGGGGCTGTGGTACTCCCCAATATGTAGCAATATGCTGTTTTGTACAGGTTAGTTTCACATTCATGAGTCTGGATTTCCCTGTGGCCTTTAAAGGAGAACATATCCTGGAGTAAATTCTAGGTTTAGATTCCCATGCTGCTTAATGTATTTAGCTATCTCCAACCAAAGCCTAGTAATACATTGGCACTCCCACCACAGATGCAGCACCAGCCTCATTTCCCCTTTACACCACCAGCAGAAGAAAGAAGGAACTGATATTTGGGGAATATATGGAAGCTCTAGATCCATAGATCTCTTACCATTTGTTTTTTGACTAGGAAATAGATCTTCTGTCATTTCCTGCAATGGGGAAGTAGGGGCATCAGTGCTCGGAAGATATAAAAGTGATATAATACCAGATATCTAGTGATATTTAAAACGAATTCTGGATTCTCTCCTTTCATTACCAAACATACCTTCTATGTCAGTTTGTGGGTCCAGGACATTATAGACTCTCACAGGGGTTTCCTCCCCCCCCCCCCCGTGTTGCCATCTATTTATTGTATATCTAGCTGCTTCTTGTTTCGTTATCACTTTTATTAATCTGTCTGAATAGGGTGACAGTTCTGGTTGTATCATTAAGTATTTAAGTGATTTATAAATATACTGTTAATGAATTTGGTATGTTATTCTTTCCCAGGTGAACCGAGTCTTGTTAAACTTCAGGAGTCAGAGTAACTAGTTCCAAGCTGGTCCACCCACCAGAATTTTTTTTTTTTTATTATTTATCCATTTACCCACCCTTTGTAGTCGGGCGACCAGGAAATATGCCTTATGATCTGGGGCTCCCAACCCACTTTTTTTTTGAGTCTGCCACGGAGTGTTTAACCAATCTGGTACTTTTTTTTATTATTCCATAGAACATTTAAAATAGATCTCTGAATATCTTTAAAAAAATCTTTGAGTAAAGGTGATTGGAAGTGTTTGAAATAGCTTGATAGATTTTTATAAAAAGTCCATTTTCTGTCAGGAGATTCTACCTATAATACTTAGGGGCACTTTACTCCATTTTTTAATGTTCTTTTTTAAAAGACAGCTAGTGGCTTATAGTGTAATTTTTACAGCATGGCAATATTTTTGGAAATAGTAACCCCCGGGTATTTTAAGCTACTTCCCACCCATTGCAAATCTACTAACTTTTTAAAATTCCTGCCGTTCACGTGAATGTAAATTTATCGGACGACTTACCAAATTCTGTGGCTATAAACATATAAAAATCTATATCTAAAAGAATATCGGAATGCAAAAACTGTACAGCAGAACAAAAATACAACTATAACTCAATCTAAATAGTATAATAGCTAGCACATATAACTTCACAATTATAGAATAGACACCTACCTTGTATGGGGGTAATATGGGATCCTTAAGAAGTTTCTTGAATCTGTGATTCATAAGAGTGACTGAGCCTGGCCTCACTTTATATTGTCTATACAAACACTCTCTGACATAAAGAAGTTTTGGATTGGCTGAATGGAGTTCATCAAAACAAAGGCTATGGTAATTGGCTCGTCTTGGGTGGTTGCACCTTTTCTTTGTTTCACTGTTTGAAGCAACAAGATTTTATTGTCTCAATATAATGAAAGAGAAGAGACAATAACAGGGATTTTTTTCGTGAAATACCATAGACTAGACTCTCATCATTAACATAGAAATGGAGTGATACCATGATTGTAATCTGCATGACATAAGAGACACATGCCAGAGAATGCTACAGTTACAGATATTCATCTCAATGAGAGATACTTTTTAAGGGTATTTGGCATGGTACAAGTAGCAAAATAATGATTTTAAATTGTTAAGGTATTGTTCCCTATTTTATATTGTTTGAAGTCTCCATTTCCAATTCCCATTGAAGCCCAAAACCCAAGCTTACTTCGGGTCAAAGCTAAATGTGGAAGCTGATTGGGTGATTGAAGTCAGATATAAAACTGCTGTATTGTATGTCCAACCTTCTCAGCAAGAGCTTTGCAATAAGTGTATTTCTCCCATTTGACTTTACATTTATAACATCATCCTTTTCAACAGACTTTACTCCAGGGGTTATAGAACTACAATCCCCTAATTCCCTGAAATCTGTATAGCTGAGTATTTGTACATCAGACATTATGATATTGCTGAAAAGGATTATGCAATGTAATTAACAGATGAATGTCAGGGAGCGCTGATGCTTTTTGTCCCCTGACAACTCATGTGAAGCAGTAAAAATTCAGGATCTGAATAAATGTAGTGGGTGTTGGGGGGGCTGCATGAAATGCAGATAACACATTTGGTAAAATGACTCTTGAGCTCTTAAGTAAAAGACTGTCGGTATTGTAGAGTGTGGGTCCATGAGAAATGAGCAGACTTTTGAAAAATTCGATTCGGCCGATTCGCCAAATTTTCCGGGAAAAATAGTTTTGGTCCAAATTTATTTGCGACAAATCGCTATTAAAAATGGCTATTTCTGGGTCGTCCGAGAGCATCCATAGGGTTGCAGAACGTTTTGCTTGGCTGGAACATGCATAGGATGCATGCTGGGTTAGTGAAATACTATTGTAAAGAAGTATGACATGCAGATCAGAGGAGTCGCTATTAGATTCGCTGTCGCAGAGCGGCACAATTACAGAGCCTTGAGGTGGCATCAGCATGATGAGTCCATATATTGCCTGAAAGACACACTCTGGACTTGGCAGCAGCATGGGGAGCCCATATATTGCCTGAAAGACACACTCTGGACTTGGCAGCAGCATAGGGAGCCCATATATTGCCTGAAAGACACACCCAAAAGTTGGAAGCAGCATAGGGAGCCCATATATTGCCTGAAAAGCACATTGGAGTTGACAGCAGCATAGGGAGCCCATATATTGCCTGACAGACACACCCAGGAGTTGGCAGCAGCATAGGGAGCCCATATATTGACTGAAAAACACACCCAGGAGTTGGCAGCAGCATAGGGAGCTCACATATTGCCTGAAAGACACACCCAGGAGTTGGCAGCAGCATATGGAGCCCATATATTGCCTGAAAAGCACATTGGAGTTGGCAGCAACATAGGGAGCCCATATATTGCCTGAAAGACACACCCAGGAGTTGGCAGCAGCATAGGGAGCCCATATACTGCCTGAAAGACACACCTAGGAGTTGGCAGCAGCATAGGGAGCCCATATATTGCCTGAAAAGCACATTGGAGTTGGCAGCAGCATAGGGAGCCCATATATTTCCTGAAATACACACTCAGGAGTTGGCAGCAGCATAGGGAGCCCATATATTGACTGAAAAACACACCCAGGAGTTGGCAGCAGCATAGGGAGCTCATATATTGCCTGAAAGACACACCCAGGAGTTGGCAGCAGCATAGGGAGCCCATATATTGCCTGAAAAGCACATTGGAGTTGGCAGCAGCATAGGGAGCCCATATATTGCCTGAAAGACACACCCAGGAGTTGGCAGCAGCATAGGGAGCCCATATATTGCCTGAAAGACACACCCAGGAGTTTGCAGCAGCATAGGGAGCCTATATATTGCTTGAAAAGCACATTGGAGTTGGCAGCAGCATAGGGAGCCCACATATTGCCTGAAAGACACACACAGGAGTTGGCAGAAGCATAGGGAGCCCATATATTGCCTGAAAAACACACCCAGGTGTTGGCAGCAGCATAGGGAGCCCATATATTGTCTGAAAGAGACACTGGAGTGCATTACGTAGTATATATACAAAGTAAACATTTATAAACAGCATGTCCAAACTACACTAAACCAATGTAGCATATGAAACATTTGTATCTTAATTGATACTAATGGTTTTAGATTCAGCTTCTATGAGCAAGCAGCTGCGAGCTGCGAGACTAAACAAAAATGGTGCAGGCTTCTCCAAAATGGAGCCTTTTATTAATTAACAGTGGAACTGTATATTTCACTGCACAGTTGAGTCACTATTTTTTATTTTTATCTTTGCACAGTGCAAGGGGTATTGAGAAAGCTGTTGAAAGAGAAACATGTTTACCCTGAGAAATACACAGTGAGAGAAAAAGCATGGAATATTTCTTCTTTTTTATGGAATGTAAACATCACACTCTATGAGAATCTGTAGAATATAAATTTGTAATTATGCACGGCAAATGAAAATTTTTGGTATGGATTATGTACGGATAAGGTTTTTGAGATATTGCTAATAAATTGTATATTTTTCTGAATTTCAAGATGTGGTCAAGTAAATGGGTACAATTTACCTCCATTTGAGTCTGTTTTCTATATTGTATATCTAGCTGCTTCTTGTTTTGTTATCACTGTTATTAATCTGTCCAAATAAGGAGACAGTTCTGGGTGTATCATTTAGTATTGCCGGCAAAAATGCTTTTTTTTTTTTTTTTAAATGCCGGCATGGTGGGAGAGGGCCGGCCCCCACCATGCCGGCATTTTTTTTTTTTTATTTCAGGGAAAATTCGATCGGCACGAACCCCCAAAAATTCGGTTTCGCGCCGAATCGAATTTTCCCTGAAATTCGGAGCGAATTCCGGTTCGGACGAACCGGTTCGCTCATCTCTAGATACCACGATTGTAATCCGCATGACATAACAGACTAATGGCAGAGAATACTAAAGTTAGACAAATAACTCTCAATACGAGCTCCTTCGGTATTGCTTTTGGCACAAGTAGCAAAATATTGAATTTACTTTGTTACACTTTTGTTCTGGGGTTTGAAGATTCTACTTCCTATTTACACAAGAAACCCAAGCTCACTGTTATTAAATACATCTTAGGTGAAAATTAAATGAGTTATGGGTGGGGCTCATTTAGTGTTTATAGTCCATAGGAAATAAAACCCTAATCAAATGTAACAAGGTACATTGTTAAAAGTCATCTGTGATGACATGTGGTCAAGTAAATGGGTACAATGTGGGGGGTATAGGCCTAATACCTCCATTGAGTCTGTTTTCTATATTGTATATCTAGCTGCTTCTTGTTTCGTTATCACTGTTATTAATCTGTCCAAATAATGAGACAGTTCTGGGTGTATTATTAAGTATTTAAATGATTTATAAATATACTGTTAATGAATTCAGCATGTTATTCTTTCCCGGGTGAACCGGGTCTCTTTAACATTCAGTCAGGAGGTCAGAGTATCTAGTTCCAAGCTGGTTCATGCACCCGTTTATTTTTATTTATCCAGTTACCCGCTCTTTGTAGTTGGGCGGCCAGGAAATTCCTAATGATCTGGGGCTCCCACCCACCTTTCTTGTTGAGTCTACTCAGGAGTTTGTAATTAATCTGGTGTTTTTATGACTCCACAGAACATTTGAAATAAATCTCTGAATATCCTTAAAAATCTTTGAGGAAAGGTGATTGGAAGTGTTTGCAATAGGTTGATAGATTTTGATAAAAAGGAAATTCTACCTATAATACTTAGGGGCACTTTACTATATGTTTTTTATTTTCTTATTTAAAAAGACAGGTAGTGGCTTATAGTTTAATTTATACAGTAGGGCAATGTTTTTGCAAATAGTAACCCCCCGGGTATTTTAAGATACTTCCCACTCATTGCAAATATACTAACTTTTTTAATTCCCGTTGTTCATATGAATGTAAATTAATCAGGAGACTTATCAATTTTTTTGTGGATATAAACATATAAATGTTTATATCTAAAAGAATATTGGCATGAAAAAACTGTACAGCAGAACAAACATACAACTATAACTCAATCTAAATAGTATAATAGCTAGCACAATTATAGACTAGAAATTTGCCTTGTATGGGAGAAACATAGAAATCCTTAAAGTTGTCTTGAATCTGTGATTCATAACAGTGACTTGGCCCGGCCTCACCTTGTATTGTTTATACAAAAACTCTCATGAACTCTCAAAAACTGACATGAAGAAGTTCTGAATTGGCTGAATGGAGTTTACCAAAACAAATGCTATGGTAAATGGCTCGTCTTGGGCGATTGAATATTTTCTTTGTTTCACTGTTTGTAGCCACAAGCTTTCATTGCCTCAATATAATAAAGGGATAGGAGACAATAACAGGGATCCTTTTGTGAAATACCATAGACTAGACTCTCAACATAGAAATGGAGTGATACCATGATTGTAATCTGCATGACATAAGAGACTCATGCCCGAGAATGCTACAGTTGGAGATATTCATCAAGTCATTCACAGTGGTTTTACAATGTTAATATATTGTTATAGGGTTTGAAGCCTCCATTTCCAATTCCTGTTTAAGCCAATAACCCAAACCCAAATATTGAGGGGCCCTTCAGCCACATATAGTATAGACAATCCCCCCCCACATGTGAATCACCAGAGGTAAATGGTTAGAACCCTGGACGACCTCAGGTAAATTCAGCTATCAGCTTATCCTTTGCTATGTATGTCCCAAAAATGGTGGAGCACTCACTGTTTAGAGCAGTAAAAAGAGGTGCCGTGATGTGGCCCTGCAGCTTCTCATACATTTACAAATATGTGCAACAAAAACCTGTCTTTTTATAATAATGTAGACAGATTGTAGGATTTGTTGCCGGCTGGTGGGGATTTGGATGCTGAGGTATTTCCTTTTGTTTTATCTGTAACAAATTGCCCGGCCCAGTGTGCTCAGCCCAGTCCAGCTATAAATTTATGTTGCATCTTGCCATCTCCTTCCCACCACCAATCACCACCTCTCCAGTGCCAGAAGCAGCCTTTTATACTGAAGAAATATGATTACATTATCTAATTACATCTATAAAAGGCCCCTTTCTTTTTATACAGGATCTTTTTGTGCAAATACTTAGACCAGACTCTCATCATTAGCATAGAAATGGAGTGAAACCATGATTTTAATCTGCATGACATAACAGACTAATGGCAGAGAATACTACAGTCAGACAAATAACTCTCAATACGAGCTCCTTCTTTATTGTAATTGGCACAAGTAGCAAAATAGTGAATTTACTTTGTTACACTTTTGTTTCCCAGTTTTCTGGGGTTTGAATATTCCACTTCCTGTTTACACAAGAATCCCAAGCTCACTGTTATTAAATACATCTTAGATGAAAATTAAATGAGTTATGGGAGGGGGGGCTCATTTAGTGATTATAGTACATAGGAAATAAAACCTAATCAAATGTAACAAGATAAATGTGATTCATTGTTATAAATACATCTGTGATGCTTTTGGAAACTTTAGACACAAGAAAAGGGGCAAAAAAGGGAAGGAGCTAGCAAGAAAGAAAGGAGAAGGAAAAAAGGAAAGAGTAGAGGGGAGAATATAATAAATTACTGCTCATCTACTTAGTTAAGAATAACCAAGTGATATGTACTCAAAGTTATCTAAATATTTCACTTACATTTTTATTTTTAAAAAAGCTACAAATTGTCCAAATACATTTTTTTAATTTTTAACTTTAAAATTTTTCCTCATAGTTCACCCAACAATATTGAGAAATTACAAACAGAACATTCCATGTTAAAGCACAAACTGCTGAAACTGGGAAATCCCTGGACATTCCTGGACATGTATAGCACAGGATGTTGAGAAATGTCCTGGCAACAGAGGGTGACATTGTCTCTAGGTAGGCTGGCAGTTAAAGGGTTAACCCCGGATGGGAAGAATGTATGTGTTAGTGCTTGCTGCACCCTTTTCCATGCTGAGTTAAATCAATTTGTGCTGGACATTTTTCATTACAATAATCAGTATAACACTTCACCTTACGGGATATTTCATGGTTGTCATTGCCAATAGCAACCCTGATCTTGACACTATATATAGTATTGTATTCACTGTGCTGCGGTTATCTTTTATTTATTATTGCAATAATTTTTATGTAGCAATTATTTCAGAGTTCTTACCAGCCTCTGCTTGTCCATAACAATTCCAAGTGTGTCACTGATATGGGTGTATCATTTTCAGTTTTGCTTATTGTGTAATACTTGTATATGCATATATGTGCTCTTTAGGATGAGTATTTCTCCTTTGTACAGTCTATGTCCGGTATGTTAGCTCACATATTCAGATTTTTTGGTCGCCCTGTACATTGCACTGGCCCGTGTAGGTACTTTAAATATGGAAGCCGGAATTTTCCCATCACCTTTCTCAATTGCATACATGACCATTTCAGTCCCTCCCTCCTTCTTTACTGATTACCAGTGTGGGTCCTCTGGTGTGTAAGCAGGTTTGAACTTTGGGTAAAGCACTTGCTACACTCAGGGCAGGAAAATGGCTTCTCTCCAGTGTGAATCCTCTGGTGTATAAGAAGGGTTGAAGGCCGTGCAAAGCATTTGCCGCATTCAGAGCATGGAAATGGTTTCTCTCCAGTGTGAATCATCTGGTGTCTAAGAAGGGTTGAAGGCCGTGCAAAGCATCTGCCGCATTCAGAGCATGGAAATGGTTTCTCTCCAGTGTGGATCCTCTGGTGTCTCAGCAGGTGTTGAGGCTTTGAAAAGCATTTGCCACATTCAGAACATGAGAATGGCTTTTCTCCGGTGTGAATCTTTTGGTGTTCTAGCAGGTGTGAACTTTGTTTAAAGCTTTTGCCACATTCAGAACATGAGAATGGCCTCTCTCCAGTGTGAATCCTTTGATGTTTAAGTAAGTCTTGATTACTTGTAAAGCATTTATCACATTCAGAGCATGGAAACGGCTTCTCTCCAGTGTGAATTCTCTGGTGACTTGTGAGGTTTGACTTATTAATGAAACATTTCCCACACTCAGAGCACTGATATGGCTTCACTCCTTTGGGGCTCATCATGGGCTGTTGGAAAACAACTGATCTGTAATTAATGCAGCCTTTCTGCTAAACGATCAACCTGCAAAGAAAAAAAAACAGAACATTGTGTTAACTACACAGTTTGCCGTAAACAAAATCAAATAGAAATATGTTTTAGTTTTTAAAACCAGCTAAACGATGAGTGACTTATATGATCTGTGCAGTGAAATAGAATTGATACAATTGATTTTTTAAATATGACAAAATTATCCAGGGTCTTGCTGACATGACATTTCAACAAACACAGAACTATTCACAGCTGTTGCTACAATGTGAAATTGTTAACATTGTTATTATTATTATTATTATTAAGATTATACTGGAAGTGGGAGTGGGCCTCCCTGAACCTTAGTGCACCACAGACCTCACAACCTTGTGAGGTCCAGTCCCACTTCCAGTAGAATGTTCATATTGTCAAACCCCCCATTGCCCAGCATTTAAACAACCTTTTGTTGGTGGTAGGTCCATCTATTCCACCATAGGGATAAAATACAGGTATTTAAAGTAGTATTATGAAGTTCACCCATGTTGCTGATGCAATGTGGAACAATACATACAGAACGTATAAAATAACAGCAGCCTATGCAGAATCTAAACACATTTGGCTATTTTTTAATGCATTTGAATTTCACATAGGCTGGTGTTTAATGTAACTTTTAAAATAAAATATCTACCCTATGAAACCTGTAGAACGGCACCATCACACACACACAGCATATTGATTTTGAAATAGAAGACAAAAAGACCTTTTTATTTTCACATTGTCTGTAGGGCGAGGAAATCTCTAGCAGCCAAACTCTGCCTCTACAGAAAAATCCTAAGTCATCTGGAGAACCTCAAATTGCTCTCTACATAATGTTTATATCTAGAAGAATATTGACATTCAAACAAGTTTCAACAAATATTGGACTATGACTCATTCTAAACAGGTTATTAGCTAGCACATATAACTTCATAGTAATATAATAGACACTTACCTGGTATTAGGAAATATGGGGATCCTTAAGAAGTTCTCTTGAATCTGTGATTCATATCAGTGACTGAGCCCGGCCTCACTTTATATTGTCCATACACCATACAAACAATAACAGATGTGCTGAGGCTTTGGAATGGTTGAATGGATTGAATCAAAACAAATGGTAATTTACTCTTCTTGTGCAGATGTAACTTTTCTTTGTTTCACTGACTCAGCAAGTTTTCATTATAGTAAAAAAGAGACAATAGCAGGATTTTTTTTCTTGTGCAAAAGCATAAGATTAGACTCTCGTCATTAGCAAATAGATGGAGTGATACCATGATTGTGATCTGCATGACACAGCAGGCTGGGATTGGGAATAAAAACATTATAGTCCATATAAGATGGTGACATCACAGACACACACCAGAGAATGCTACAGTTAGACATATTAATTTTATTAACTTAAACATTGGCTGTAGAACTGCCTCTTATGTGTGCACAGCATGTTTATTTATACATGGAATGTTTTTTTTTTACTTTATTGTGTATAACGTGAGAAAAGCTTTGACCGTGTCTCCAAACTCAGCATCTACAGAAAAATCCAAAATCATTTGGATAACTTCCAAAGTGTTCTCCATATAATGTTTATTATATAACTCAGTTATTGATTCCTCTGCTCTGCAGATATTTTGGGTCCCAGTTCATCTGCTTTTCCCTATTAAACATTGGGATCAGCATGGGCCAAGATATTTTGAGGTCTCTGCATAGAGTCATAGACATCATAGTGGATAAGTTAGTGTGCATATTAATGACAGTGCAGCTGCCTTCATTTTTGTATCTTTATATTTATATGTCATCCTTTCTCATGCTTACCATTATAGCTACCCACCCCTTCCCTCCTTATCCTTCTCTGCCAATTCTTATTCAAGATTTTCCAGAAGCATTTCTTGCCGGTCTTTCAGAAACATTTCTTCATACTGGCCAGTTTTGGAAAGTTCTACATTCTACTTATAGACTATCCCTTAACTTATAGTTCCAAGAATGAATTGTTGATAGCCGCTGTACTCCCCCAATATGTAGCAATGTGCTGTTTTGTACAGGTTAGTATCGCATTTATGAGTCCGGTATTTACCACTTTTGGATTTTCCTGTGGCCTTTATAGGGAAGCAGATCCTGGAGTTAATTCTAGGTTTAGATTCCCATGCTGCTTAATATATTTAGCTATCTCCAACCAAAGCCTAGTAATACGTTGTCACTTCCACCACAGATGCAGCCCCGGCCCCATTTCCCCTTTACACCACCAGCAATAGAAAGAAGAAACTGATATTTGGAGAATATATGGCAGCTCTAGTTCCATAGATCTCTTCCCATTCATTTTGTGCTTTTCTATGCCCTATATCTTTTTCCCATTTGTTTTGGTAGTTTGCTATTCCTTTAGTGATGCCTATGATATTATAATATCTTGAAAGTTGACTAGGAAATGGTTCTTCTGTAGAAACATATCAGTGTGCCAGTACTCAGGAGATTTAAAGATGATATAATACCAGATATCTGGTGATATTTAAAACAAACTCTGGATTCTCTCCTTTCATTACTAAACATAACTTCTATGCTGGTTTTTGGGTCCAGGACATTTTAGACTCTCACAGGGGTTTCCTATTTTCCCCATGTTGCCACCTATATATTGTATATCCAGCTGCTTCCTGTTTCATCATAATGTTATTAATCTGTCCAAATAGGGTAACAGTTCTGGATGTATCATTAATTATATATATATATACTGTCAATGAATTTTGTATGTTATTCTTTCCCAGGTAAACTGGGTCTCTTTAAAATTCAGTCAGGAGGTCAGAGTATCTAGTTCCAAACTGGTCCACTCACCCATTTTTCTTTTTTTTTTTTGTATCCGTTTACCCACTCTTTGTAGTTGGGCGGCCATGAAATATGCCTCATGGTCTGGGGCTCCCAACACACCTTTCTTGTTGAGGCTACTCAAAAGTTTGTGACTAATCTGCTGTTTTTTATTACTTCATAGAACGTTTGAAATAGATCTCTGAATATCGTTGAAGAATGGTGATTATAGGTGTCGGCAATAGGTTAATACTATTTTCACTAAGGAAATACTACCTATGATACATAGGGGCACTTTACTATATGTTTGTAATTGTATTTTTTAAAAGACATCTGGTGGCTTATAGTTGCATTTATACAGTAGAGCAAAGTTTTGGAAATAGTAGCCCCCAGGTATTTTAAGCTACTTCCCACCCAATTGCAAATCTATTAACTTTTTCAATTTCTGTTGTTCATGTGAATGTAAATTTATCAGGAGACTTACCAAATTCTGTGGATATAAACATATAAATGTTTATATCTAAAAGAATATCGGCATGCAAAAACTGTACAGAACAAAAATACAACTATAACTCAAGCTAAATAGTATAATAGCTAGCACACATACCGTCACAATTATAGAATAGGCACTTACCTTGTATGGGGGTAATATGGGATCCTTAAGAAGTTTCTTGAATTTGTGATTCATAAGAGTGACTGAGTGGAGTTCATCAAAACAAAGGCTATGGTAATTGGCTCGTCTTGGGTGGTTGCACCTTTTCTTTGTTTCACTGTTTGAAGCAACAAGCTTTTATTGCCTGAATATAATGAAAAAGAAGAGACAATAACAGGGATTTTTTTGTGAAATACCATAGACTAGACTCTCATCATTAACATAGAAATGGAGTGATACCATGATTGTAATCTGCATGACATAAGAGACTCATGCCAGAGAATGCTACAGTTACAAGTATTCATCTCAATGAGGGTATTTGGCATGGTACAAGTGGCAAAATAATGATTTTACATTGTTAAGGTATTGTTCCCCTATTTTATATTGTTTGAAGTCTCCATTTCCAATTCCCATTTAAGCCCAAAACCCAAACTTGCTGTTATAAGGTCTTGGGGTCAAAACTAAATGTGGAAGCTAATTGGGCGATTGAAGTCAGATATAAAACTGCTGTATTGTATGTCCAACCTTCTCATCAAGAACTTTGCAATAAGTGTATTTCTCCCATTTGACTTTACATTTATTACATCATCCTTTTCAACAGACTTTACTCCAGGGGTTATAGAACTACAATCCCCTAATTCCCTGAAATCTGTATAGCTGAGTGTTTGGACATCAGACATTATGACATTGCTGAAAAGTATTATGCAATGTAATTAACAGATGAATGTCAGGGAACGCTGATGCTTTTAGTCCCCTGACATCTCATGGGAAGCAGTAAAAATTCAGTGCCTTATTCTAGTGGGGGTACATGGAGGGGGGTGAGTAGTGTTGCCCCATTTGGGGAAGAAAAGGAAAATACATACAGACATAGTGCAATATTTACTCACTGCATGCAAGTGGGTGGGCTTGTGTCCGTTACCTTTTTAAGATAAAGCTGTATCATTGTGGAGGGTTTCCTCCTGTTGAAAATAGGAGAAGGGATTTTAGTTTGCATCCCTCTTGTTATTTTTGGTGTGGCACCATGTATAGATAAAAATTTACCTTAGTGTACGTTGGAAGTCCAGGTTAACCGGTCTCCCTGCGGGGGTTCTCTGGGTGATCCCCGGGGTATTAGCCGGCGGGGTATTTTCTCCCACATTGGCTCATTCTCTGTGAGCCGAAAGTGCGTTGGAGTGCATTTCCTTTGTGTGCAGCCCTAACCTGGTTCTCTATAAGCGGCCATTTTGGCTTGGTCTAGGCTGTTTACTATGGAGGCCCCATTTTTGGAAGGACCGTGGTCGCCTGTATGGGCGACGCCATTTTGTTGGTTAGTTTGCTCTCCAGCTTATCTTTGGATAGCGGACACTGGCCCTAAGTGCATTACATGAAGTATGCTTAAAAGTACAGTACATTTCTTAATAGCTTCTCAAACACTTGTTTATTCCTATTTACATTCCTGCTTAGGTGTGTGTTAAAATTACTTATGTGTGCATTATTTCTTGTATGGGATGGTTGTTTAAAGGGAGCAGTCCCTTTGTGTTGTTATCCGTGTTTCTAGTGGGATCATTCGTGATTTTGTCATTGGTTCTTATAAATAACTCACATTAGTGGAATTTGTATATTCGGTTTTCTATTGCTGACGGTGGTATTTTTTCCTTCCTTACTTGTCTCCCATGATCCCATAGTTATTGTGGTGGGGGCTGGTATTATCTTGGTTGGTAGATAGTGTTTATAGTTGGACATCTATCAGAGGAAGGGGGTAAAACTGTTATACTCATTGAGTCCCGGTGGTCTTGTTGCTGCCAGTTTGGCTATCCACCTGTGCCAGGAAGGAGACCTTGCTGGGATCCGACCTTTGGTGCTGAAGGAAATGTCTGCCTATTAGGGTTGTGGTGGTGCCATTTTTTATGTCCCTCACATGTTCGTAGATCCTCACCTAGAAGCGTGGGCATGTACAAGTCAAAAAATAAATTATATGGTTTGTGTTGCAGTTCACAAAGTGTCTCAGTGTGTGTATTTGGCCGTTTGGTAACTGAATTTCTTTGCCCTGCTTGATATACCTGCAGGTGCTGCAGCCACCGCACTTGTATATCCCTTGTGTTTTACAGCAGATTGGGTCAACCGTCCTGTTGTAGTGACTGTGTACTAGTGTATCTTTGATTGATTTTGGTCGTCTGAATGTCAGTTGGGGTGTCTGTGGGATCAGTGGAGATAAGTCAGGGTCGTGGGTGAGTATATTCCAGTGTCTTTGAATGATCTGCCTGACGTCTTGGTGCTGTTGGGTGTAAGTGAGGATAAATGGTAGTTTTGGCTGTTTGTCTCCGATGTCAGTGTGTCTTTTTCCAAACAGTAGTGTTTGTCTGTCTTTCTCTTTGGATTTGTTATAGGCTCGTTTGAGGATCCTTTTGGAGTATCCCCTATTCTTAAGAATTTCTCTGATTCCGTCTGCTGCTATTTGGAAATCAGTCATGGTCATGCTGTTTCGTCTGGCTCGTAGATACTCGCCATATGGAATACTCTTTTTCAGAGCTGATTGGTGTGCACTGCTGGCCCTTAAGATGTTGTTCACCGCAGTTGGTTTGCGGTAAAAACTGGTTTGGATGCTACCGTCTGTGTTTCGGTGGATGATGACATCTAGGAAGGGGACTTTTTCTTTATGGTAATCTAGTGTGAATTTGAGGTTAAGTTCGTTCTTATTGAGTGTGTTGACAAAGGTCTTTAGTTGTGTTTCTGTGCACTCCCAGACTATCAGGATATCATCTATGTACCGCAACCATACTAAGATGTTATCCTGATAGTTTGTGAGGTCCTCATGTTGACAAAGGTTGTGTTCCCACCAGCCCAAATATAAATTTGCATAAGTGGGCGCACAGGTTGTGCTCATGGCTGTGCCTTGGTTTTGATGATACAATTCCTGATTAAATACAAAAATATTGTGGGTCAATATGAAATGTAATAGTGTCGTGATAAAACTGCTGTGTTCATAGTCACTGATGGGTAGTTTATCTAGAAAGGATTTGACTGCTCTGAGTCCCTGTGTGTGGGGAATGCTAGAGTATAACGCTTCGACGTCCAATGTTACTAGTAAGGAGTCATCTGGAATGGTAAGGTCATGTAAAATTTGTAACAGGTAGGGAGTGTCCTTCACATATGATGGTAAAGCCTGAACAAAGGGTTGTAGGCAGGCGTCCACATAAATGCTTGCTCGGCTGGTGAGTGAATCAATGCCTGAGACAATTGGTCTCCCTGGTGGGTCGGTTAATGACTTGTGTACCTTGGATAATGTATAAAATGTTTGTATGGTGGGGTTAGGTATAATGAGGAACTCGGCTGTCTGTTTGTCTATTATTTTGTGTTTTAGTTCTTCACTGATGGTCTGTTCGTATGTTTCTTTGTCTCTTGCTAAAGTTGTCATTGGGACTGTCAGGACTGTACCAAACACCCGTCTGTCTTGAGCTGGTATCCCCCAATCTCCGCCGCCACTTCTGCCTATAGACAAGCCCCCGCTTGTAGGAGACGCGGGTAATGCCTCTCCCAGTCGGTTGCCCCCAGGACTTATAAGGCGCAAAGGATACCGGCTTAAGGTGCAGAAAGATGTTTGGCAGGGAATCCCGAGTGAGGATACCGGATGGCAGAAGTCCGAATTACAGGCCGAGGTCAAACCAGGAGGTCACGGGGCGTGGTATCCGAAGGAGGTAACGAAGGGGTGGACAAGGCTAGCCGAGGTCAAATCCAGGAGGTCACGGAGCGAGGTATCAGAAGGGTCAGGCAAAGGCGTGGTCAGGCAAAGCAAAAGGTCAGGGCAGGCAGCAAGCAAGGGTAGTCAAAGTCCAATATCCAAACGATCACAAAAGACACTGCAACGCACATCCAAAACCCAGAGGCTATAACGGGCACTGGGATGAAGGAGCAGAAAAACTTTATAGGGAATGCTGGCCAATAGGGAAGGGCGCAATTGGGGGGAAGATCAATAATTGGTGCATACAAACGAAAATGGGATCGGTCCCAGGAGCTGGACGGCCCAGGCCAGACAGGCCGACCAGTCCCTGGGTCCGATCCCAGGATCCAGCTGCCGATAGGTCACTTTAACACTCGCCCCCGGCGGGCGCGCTGGAGGAAGCGCCGCCGGGAGGCATAAGAGAGACGTGCTCGCGCGCGCGCGCGAGCACGACGTGAGACAGGCGCGCCCCCGCCCGGAGGAGGCAGCGTCACGCCACCCGGAAGCCCAGCAGGCCGGCGCAGCCGCGCGGAGCGGGCTGCGACGTGGCCATCAGCCTCGTCCTGTGCCGACAGCCCCCGGACCCCACAGGGGCGCCGAGGGGACGGATGAGCCAGGGACCGCCGAGCAGAGGCCCGCTGGGGCCCACGCAACAGTGCGCCGCGGGACCCGGAACGGCGAGCAGGTAAGAGTCTAACATTACCCCCCCCCCTGAGGAGGGGCCACTGGACCCTCCAAGCTGGGTTTCAATGGATTCTCCTTATGAAACCTCTTCACCAGATTCTGCGCATGAACCTCTCTGGCTGGAACCCAAGATCTTTCTTCCGGGCCGTACCCCTTCCAGTCAATTAAATACTGAAGAGAGTTCCTAAAAAGGCGGGAGTCAAGAATTCGGGCGACTTCAAATTCCTGATGACCATCGACTAACTCAGGACCGGGGACCTTACCGGGTTCATGGTTTCTAGCAGATTTAAGAAGAGAAACATGAAAAGACCTACAAATCTTCATGGACGAAGGGAGGGCCAACTGAAACGTGACCTGATTAATTTTCCGTACTATGGGGAAGGGACCAATAAATTTAGGTCCTAACTTAGCGGAGGGCTGGCGTAGTGCCAAGTTCTTAGTTGAAAGCCAAACCCAGTCTCCCACCTTATAACTAGGGTTAGAGGAACGTTTGCGATCTGAAATTTTTTTCTGCTGAAGAGCGGCCTTAGTTAGATGTTGTTGGATCTTATTCCATTCCTCTGGCCATTTGGAAACCCATTCATCCACGGAGGGAACTCTAGACGGTTGGTCCGGAAGGGCCGAAAACTTCAGGTCCTTGCCATAAACACAATGGAAGGGAGAAACCCCCGTGGAAGAATGTGCAGCGTTGTTAAATGCAAACTCCGCAAATGGTAAGAAGAAGGCCCAGTCAGTTTGGGTATCAGCCGTAAAACAACGCAAATACTGTTCCAAAGACTGATTCGTTCTCTCGGTTTGTCCATTCGACTGTGGATGGAAAGCCGAGGAAAGGGAGACAGTGAAACCCAACTTAGTACAGAAAGCCCTCCAAAACCGGGAGACAAACTGGACCCCCCTATCCGAAACAATATCTATGGGAATACCATGGATTCTGAAAATGTGAGTGATGAAGAGTTGAGCTAATGTTTGGGCTGAGGGGAGTTTCTTTAAAGGAACGAAATGAGCCATCTTGCTAAAGCGGTCCACAATTACCCAAATAACAGTATATCCCTGGGAAGGGGGAAGGTCAGTAACAAAATCCATGGCCAGATGGGTCCACGGAGAGGCGGGAATGGATAATGGAAGGAGTGGGCCTTCAGGAGAATGCCTTAACCCTTTAACCGCCAGCCTACCTTGAGATTTTGTCACCCTTTGTTGCCAGACCATTTTGCACTATTTTGCGCTCCCTTGTTCAACTGTGATTTTTGAGGGGATTTCCAGGGATTTCCCAGGAAAATGATATATTGTTTTTTTCAGCAGAGTCTCGGCTTTAACATGAAATGTCATGTTTGTCATTTGTTAGGTGTATTCTTAATATTTTTGGGTGAAATATGTGCAAAAAAAAAAAAAAAATCTTATTGCGTGTGAAATCCCAATTTCTCCCGGTTACAGCGGTACCACATATGTATAGGTAGACACCCTTTCCTGCCCAGGAGACTCCCCCAAACTGAAACAGCGCTTTAGGAGATTTTCAGATAAAATACAACTATGCTATGCAATATGCGCACCTTGCGGTTTTTCCAGAAAAACAACCCTTTACATTTAAAATACCCCCAACAAACTATATATTCTCTGGAAGTACACACCTCAGGCTTTCTAGGCGTACCAGGCTTGTGGATGTGGCCATAGTTTTCTGGAAGTAATCCCTCAACGTAATCTTTGGTTGCAAAGAGTTTCCCTAAAAAAAGGATAAAAAAGCAGAATCAAAGTCACATTTTCCTAAAAAAACTATATACAAACAAGAAAAATCAAGTTTAATCTGAAAAAGCAACATCTCCCGAACAGAACGATACCCAACATGCATAGGTTCTGTCAAGGGAAGAGTTGCCAAACACCCCAAAGTAAAGCATGCGCATAACGGTAATTTTACTTGAAAATTTCAGCTCTGCAGACAAAGTGCGCACCTTGCGATTTTTCAACCAAAACAACCCTTTACATTTGGAATATCCCCCATAAACCATATATTCCCTGAAAGTACACACGTTAAGCTTTCTAAGGGTACCCAGCTTGTTGTAGTGGGCTCATCTTTCTGGAATTAATTCCTCAAAGAATTCTTTGGTTGCGCAGGGTTTCCCTAAAAAATGTATAAAAAAGCTGAATAAAAAACACCTTTTCCTAAAATATAAATATGCAAACCAGAAAAAACAAGCTAAGTCTGAAAGCGCAAGGTCCCCCGAACAGAACAATACCCAACATGCATAGGTACTATTAACCCTTTTAATTGCCAGCCTACTTGAGATTTTGTCACCCTCTGTTGACAGGCCATTTTTCCCCATTTTGCGTCATGTTTTGCGACGTTTTGCGCCATTTTTGCTGGAACTTTCAGAAAAATTATATATTTTTTTTTTGCAGCAGAGTTTAGACTTTAACATGAAATGTCTTGTTTGTAATTTTTTTTTTTTTTTTTACAATATTATTAAGTGAAAAAAAAAAAAAATAAATAAAATTTTTTTTTAAGAAATTGACTCCTTTATTTTAAATAAAAAATGTATTTTATTAAGGAAAATCATATTGCATGTGAAAGCCCCATTTCTACCGATTAGAACGGTACCACATATTTATCGGTAGCCCCCCGTTCCTGCCCAGGAGACCCCCCTAACTGAAACAAGTATTTTATAACATTCACAAAAAAAACACAAAAACCATCCACACTACAAAGGGTTAAATCGAGAAAAAAAATGACATAGGGTCCCCCCTCCCAGGGGAGGGAGACCCCATTTTTTTTTTTGATTTTTAAGGGTTAAAAACCCTTAAAAATCAAAAAAAAAATTGATGTGGGGTCCCCCTTACCCGAAGTAACCAGCCCGGGACCAGCTATGGGGGCTTGTAGGCACAGAGTGGGGGGGCCAGCTTTTGTGGCCCCCCCACCCTGCAGCCTACGAGCCCACATAGCCCATGTGGGCCCGGGCTCTTCTGCCCCCCCCTGGCCTTTGGGGAGGCAGGTAATGGGGGTGCCGGGGGTTAATGGCAAGCCACCCGCTAGCGCAGGTGGCTTGCCATCCCCCCAGCCTTGTGAACTGGTATAGTGGTCATGGACCCCTTACCAGTTCACAAGGGGTTAAAAGTAAATAATCACACAGACACACAAAAGAGAAAAAATATTTTATTAATTTTTATTTTTTTTTTACACTGTACTCACCTCCCATCCATCCTGGAGCACTCTGTCCCTCGGCGATCACTGGCTTCTGCTCACTTGCTAGAAGCCTTTTATAGCTGCTGGATGACAGAACACAAAGAGTTAATAAAAAAAAAAATGACATAGGGTCCCCCCTCCCAGGGGGGGCGGACCCCATTTTTTTTTTGATTTTTAAGGGTTAAAAACCCTTAAAAATCAAAAAAAAATTGACGTGGGGTCCCCCTTACCCACAGTAACCAGCCCGGGACCAGCTATGGGGGCTTGTAGGCACAGAGTGGGGGGGCCAGCTTTTGTGGCCCCCCCACCCTGCAGCCTACGAGCCCACATAGCCCATGTGGGCCCGGGCTCTTCTGCCCCCCCCGGCCTTTGGGGAGGCAGGTAATGGGGGTGCCGGGGGTTAATGGCAAGCCACCCGCTAGCGCAGGTGGCTTGCCATCCCCCCAGCCTTGTGAACTGGTATAGGGGTCATGGACCCCTTACCAGTTCACAAGAGGTTAAAAGTAAAAAATGACACAGACACACAAAAGAGAAAAAATATTTTATTAATTTTTTTTTTTTTTTTTTACACTGTACTCACCTCCCATCCATCCTGGAGCACTCTGTCCCTCGGCGATCACTGGCTTCTGCTCACTTGCTAGAAGCCTTTTATAGCTGCTGGATGACAGAACACAAAGGGTTAATCAAAAAAAAAAAATGACATAGGGTCCCCCCTCCCAGGGGGGGCGGACCCCATTTTTTTTTTGATTTTTAAGGGTTAAAAACCCTTAAAAATCAAAAAAAAAATTGACGTGGGGTCCCCCTTACCCACAGTAACCAGCCCGGGACCAGCTATGGGGGCTTGTAGGCACAGAGTGGGGGGGCCAGCTTTTGTGGCCCCCCACCCTGCAGCCTATGAGCCCACATAGCCCATGTGGGCCCGGGCTCTTCTGCCCCCCCCTGGCCTTTGGGGAGGCAGGTAATGGGGGTGTCAGGGGTTAATGGCAAGCCACCCGCTAGCGCAGGTGACTTGCCAGACCCCCGAGCCCTGTGAACTGGTATAGGGGTCACATGGACCCCTTACCAGTTCACAAAGGGTTAAAAGGTAAAAAAAAGACACACACGTTTTTTTTAAAAAGTTTATTAAAAAAAAAAAAAAACTTTTACTTTACTCACCTCCGATCTTCATCTTCTGTGTCCCGCGGCGATCTGCTGTCAGTGACGGCTGGGCAGAGAAGGGGGGAGGCAGGCGATCGGAGGATCGCCTACCTCCCTCCTTCCCCTCCCAGCCGTCACCGGCATCTGAGAGACGAACTGCCGGGTGCCCCGATGACACCCGGCGGTGACGTCATCTGGCCCCGCCCCGTGACGTCACCAAGATGGCGGCCGCCATCGGAAGGAAGCAAGGGAGGAGGGCTGTTATGCCCCCTCCAGAAGACAGAAGAGCGGGGGGGGGGGATCGGAGCCCCCCCACCGTGAAGAGGAGAGCCTGCGGGAGCCGGCGGGGACAAAGGTAGGTGACTGTTTTTTTTTTTTTGTTTTTTTTTTATAGGAAACCGGGCGGCTGCTGAAACGGGGGGGGGGCACCCTGTTCCGGGCCCTCCCCTGCAGCCGGAGGAGCCCCGATGGGCGATCGGAGCCCCTCTGGCTGAAGAGGAGACCCGACCGGATCGAACGAGGGGTCAGGTAAGTGTCTTTTATTTTTACTTTTTTTTTTATTTCTGGGGAAAGTCAGGCACGTAAATTTTACGTGGCTGGCGTTTAACTGTTGGAGAGGCAGCCACGTAAAATTTACGTGGCTGGCGTTTAAAGGGTTAAAGATTTACTTCGGGCACAGACTTTACAAGTGGAGACAAATTTTTGAACGTCCCTCCTGAGAGAGGGCCACCAAACTTGGCGCGTTAATAAAGCAATGGTTTTCTTGACCCCTGGATGACCCGCTGTTTTGGTGACATGAAAATGGGACAAAAAATCAGACCGGTAAGTAGAAGGCACAAACTGGGTTGAGTCAGGTTTCCCAGGAGGAGCTTGGGCCTGAAACTGAGTAAGGTCAGGAAGTTGGGGTTGGATAGCGGCTACCACTAGGGAGTGGGGTAAAATGGGAGAAACCAGCCGTTCAGGTAAGTCGGGAGCGGAGAAACTCCGAGACAGGGCATCTGCTTTAATGTTTTTGGATCCGGGCTTATAAGTTATAGAGAAGTTAAATCGAGAAAAGAATAAGGACCAGCGAGCCTGTCTAGGAGTTAATCTCTTAGCAGATTGAATGTATTCTAGATTTTTATGATCCGTAAAGACCGTGACTGGATACTGAGCCCCCTCCAGCCAGTGTCTCCATTCCTGAAAGGCTAACTTGATGGCCAATAATTCTCTATTGCCGATATCGTAATTTCTTTCGGCCGCTGAGAATTTCTTGGAAAAGAAGGCACATGGATGAAGGCGTTCAGGTGACCCGTAATACTGTGACAAGACTGCTCCAACTGCGACTTCAGAAGCATCTACCTCCACAAGGAAGGGTCGTTGCTCATCAGGGTGGACTAGGACGGGAGCGGCACTAAACACCCTTTTTAGATTCTCGAAGGCCTGGACAGCTTGAACAGGCCATACTGAGGGGTACCCGCTTTTCTTGGTCAGATTGGTTAGTGGTGTAACAAGGGCAGAAAAATTTTTAATGAACCTCCTATAGAAATTAGCAAAGCCCAGAAACCTTTGCAGGCCCTTCAAATCTCTGGGCTGCTCCCATTCTAAGACTGCCTTCACCTTAGATTGATCCATGGATAGACCAGATTTAGAGATAATGTAACCGAGAAACGGAACCTCTGACACTTCAAATTGACATTTCTTTAACTTAGCATATAAACAGTTTTCCCTAAGTTTTTGCAAGACCAAACACACGTGCTTGCGATGTTCATCAAGGGACGAAGAAAAAATTAAAATGTCGTCTAAATAAACGACCATAAAGCGGCCAAGATAGTCCCTAAAAATTTCGTTAACGAAACTTTGAAAGACCGCGGGGGCATTGCACAGGCCGAAAGGCATTACTAGATACTCATAATGCCCTTCAAGGGTATTGAAGGCCGTCTTCCACTCGTCTCCCTGCCTAATTCTAATGAGGTTATAGGCCCCCCGGAGATTGAGTTTAGAAAAGACCTGCGCCCCAACCACCTGCGTAAATAATCCCTCAATAAGTGGTAGGGGGTACTTATTCTTAACTGTGATGTTATTTAAACCCCGATAATCAATACAGGGGCGGAGTCCCCCATCTTTCTTCTCCACAAAAAAACCCCTGCCCCTGCTGGGGAAGATGAAGGCCGGATAAACCCCTTCTCTAAGTTCTCGGCAATATATTCCCGCATGGCGAGGGTTTCAGTTCGGGTCAAATTAAATATTCTCCCTCTGGGAGGCATGGTACCGGGGAGAAGTTCAATAGGGCAATCCCATGGTCTATGGGGAGGAAGTTTGTCTGCCGCCCTTTCAGAAAAGACGTCAGCAAACTCTAAGTATGGAGTGGGGACCCCAACCGGCGCCAGATGCGCGACCCTGAGTGGAAATTCTAAGCAGCTCTGAAAACACTGGCGTCCCCACTTAGTGATTTGCCCTGAGACCCAATCAATTTGGGGATTGTGCTCCTGCAGCCATGGCAATCCCAAGATTAAAGGGGTACTTGGCATACTCAATACCAAAAAACTGATAACTTCAGAATGATTGGCTCCCACTTTGATTTGTATAGGAGGGGTTCGGAACCGAACTAACCCCCCGGCCACTGGAGTGCCATCAATGGCTGAAACCCGGATGGGAGTCGGCAAGGGCTGGATCATATTTCCTAAAGTCTGCGCTAGTTTGGAGTCTAGGAAGTTCCCAGCAGCTCCTGAATCTAGGAGAGCCTTTAGATTCAAACACTTAAAATTAATCTTAATCTGAACTGGAATAAGAACTGGAGACGATACTTGAGGAGATACCTTACAGCCTAGGAGGGCCCCCTCGAAACCCCCTAGGCTCTGGAGTTTCTTTGGGCAAAGTCTGACCATGTGGCCGGTTCCACCACAATACAGACAAAGCCCCTCGGATAAACGTCGTCGCCTCTCGCCTTCAGTGAGCCTTGTGGCACCTAGTTGCATGGGCTCTTCCGAAGGCTGTACGACTGGGACCTCAGACCTTGAAGCAGACTCGGCATGCAACCCTTTTTCTAGGCGCCTCTCCCGAAGCCGACGATCAATGCGGATGGCAAGGTGCATTAATTCGTCTAGGGTCTGAGGTTCCGGGTAGTTCACCAAGGTGTCTTTGATGGTATCAGCCAATCCTAGCCGGAATTGGCCGCAGAGGGCAGGATTGTTCCAACGGGAATCTACCGCCCAGCGACGGAATTCTGAGCAGTAGTCTTCGGCTGGACGGCGTCCCTGGCGAAGAGTACGTAACTTGGCATCAGCTGTGGCCCCTTTGTCGGGATCATCATAGAGAACCTCCATTGCAGAAAAAAAGCTATCCACAGAGAGACGGATTGGGTCCTGAGCTGATAAGCTGAAGGCCCAGGACTGAGGATCTCCTTGAAGAAGGGAAACAATCAAGCCGACCCTTTGCTCTTGTGACCCTGAGGAGACAGGACGGAGCTGGAAATACAATTTACAAGAGTCCCGGAAGTTGGCAAATTTTGCCCTGTCGCCGTGGAATTTTTCAGGAAGTGGGATCTTAGGTTCCACCAACATTGCGGCCGGAGTCCCCTGAGGACTGGGGACGTTAGGAGCTGGACGGTTCTCCTGGGCCGCAACCCGATGAGCCAGGTGCTCCACCGCCGCTGTTAAGGCTTGCACCTGTTCCAGGATTTGGTCCATTCTTTCTGGCCCGTTATAATGTCAGGACTGTACCAAACACCCGTCTGTCTTGAGCTGGTATCCCCCAATCTCCGCCGCCACTTCTGCCTATAGACAAGCCCCCGCTTGTAGGAGACGCGGGTAATGCCTCTCCCAGTCGGTTGCCCCCAGGACTTATAAGGCGCAAAGGATACCGGCTTAAGGTGCAGAAAGATGTTTGGCAGGGAATCCCGAGTGAGGATACCGGATGGCAGAAGTCCGAATTACAGGCCGAGGTCAAACCAGGAGGTCACAGGGCGTGGTATCCGAAGGAGGTAACGAAGGGGTGGACAAGGCTAGCCGAGGTCAAATCCAGGAGGTCACGGAGCGAGGTATCAGAAGGGTCAGGCAAAGGCGTGGTCAGGCAAAGCAAAAGGTCAGGGCAGGCAGCAAGCAAGGGTAGTCAAAGTCCAATATCCAAACGATCACAAAAGACACTGCAACGCACATCCAGAACCCAGAGGCTATAACGGGCACTGGGATGAAGGAGCAGAAAAACTTTATAGGGAATGCTGGCCAATAGGGAAGGGCGCAATTGGGGGGAAGATCAATAATTGGTGCATACAAACGAAAATGGGATCGGTCCCAGGAGCTGGACGGCCCAGGCCAGACAGGCCGACCAGTCCCTGGGTCCGATCCCAGGATCCAGCTGCCGATAGGTCACTTTAACACTCGCCCCCGGCGGGCGCGCTGGAGGAAGCGCCGCCGGGAGGCATAAGAGAGACGTGCTCGCGCGCGCGCGCGAGCACGACGTGAGACAGGTGCGCCCCCGCCCGGAGGAGGCAGCGTCACGCCACCCGGAAGCCCAGCAGGCCGGCGCAGCCGCGCAGAGCGGGCTGCGACGCGGCCATCAGCCTCGTCCTGTGCCGACAGCCCCCGGACCCCACAGGGGCGCCGAGGGGACAGATGAGCCGGGGACCGCCGAGCAGAGGCCCGCTGGGGCCCACGCAACAGTGCGCCGCGGGACCCGGAACGGCGAGCAGGTAAGAGTCTAACAGGGACCTTCTTGTACCAGTTCTTGCTCCCTAGTATTTTGTTACACATGTTTTCATATTGTAGCCGGTGTAGTAAGAATCAGGGTGATTATAACAATTAATGGTGGGCTGATAAGAATGAGAGGGGGAGAGAAATTGTGTGGAATTTTTTTGACCTCATTGACTTCCACATGAATTTTAACGACTTCCATCCCACAATACGTTTGAAACTCACCCATTCACCAACAGAAATCAATTTCTTTGACACCACCATACGTGTTAAGGGACAGGCCCTACAAACATCCATCTACCAGAAACCCACAGACCGACCTACATACCTTAACCATAACAGCTTCCACCCAAACCACACCAAGAGGTCCCTCGTATTCTGCCAGGGAATCAGATACAACAGAATCTGTTCCGATACCATGGACAGAAACGCACATATGGACAATCTAAAAAGGGACTTTATTAGGCAGGGCTACAAACCATCAGAAACAGAGGCCCAGTTGCAGAAAGCACTCCACATCCCCAGACACAGACTCCTGCAGAACAAAGAATCCCAAAAAATTAACCGTGTTCCTCTAGTTGTCACATACAATCCACGTCTGGAGATTCTAAGGAAAATTGCGAAGGAGCTCCAACCTCTCTTACACAGGAATGAGAGACTTTCTGAGATTTTCCCAGATCCTCCTCTTTTGGCATACAGACAACCTCCCAACCTCAGAAAACTCATTGTGAGGAGCTCCCTAAGTGACCCAGCACAAAATGGGACATGGCCTTGCCTGCAGAAAAGGGGTGAAACCTGCACACACATCTACACCACCGATAGAATAAAGACACCAGGTATGCATCATGATTACAAAGTACAGGGTATTTTCACATGCAAATCCCCTAATGTAGTACACCTGATCATGTGTGTGCAGTGCCCCTCAGCATTTTACATCGGGCAGACAGGACAAGCACTAAGAAAGCGACTAAATCTGCACAGGTTCACAATCAAAAATAATAAAACTGATGTGCCTGTTGCAGCCCATTTCTGCAGACCAGGCCATGGCCTATGTGATCTCAAACTCACAGTGCTCAAGGGGGGTTTCCGCTCACAAAAGGAGAGATTGGAATAGGAGTGTAAATGCATCCAAATCTTTAAATCGATGGACTGTGGGCCATTATGACATGGATTGAATAGACAAGACTCATCACAAGGTCTGATATTAAACAGACTGTCTGGCCTGGTGTGAGAGCAATAAAAATTCCACACACTTTCTCTCCCCCTCTCATTCTTATCAGCCCACCATTAATTGTTATAATCCCCCTGATTCTTATCTCACAGTATACGATTTTACGACTTTTTTTCATTTTTTTACGCTATTCTTACGCTATTTTTCATGTGTGCCAGTGCAAAAACAATTGTCACTCCTTTGTAGTGTTTTGTATAAATGTGTGTCTAAGTCTAAGTTACAGATCTGTATTATGCTTGAAGAAGAAGCTTGAACAGCTTCGAAAAGCCTGCATTTTCAATCTTATTGAGTTAGCCAATAAATGGTATTACCTTAACCTTGGATTTCCTGCTTACATCGATGGCTAACACGGTACAACAACTTACTGATGAATGATGATTGAAAGTGTTTGCAATAGGTTGATAGATTTTTATAAAAAGGCCATTTTCACTAAAGAAATTCTACCTATAATACTTAGGGGCACTTTACTCCATTTATTAATGTTCTTTTTTAAAAGACAGCTAGTGGCTTATAGTGTAATGTATACAGCAGGGCAATGTTTTGGAAATAGTAACCCCCAGGTATTTTAAGCTACTTCTCACCCATTGCAAATCTACTAACTATTTTAAATTCCTGCCGTTCATGTGAATGTAAATTTATCGGATGACTTACCGATTTCTGTGGATATAAACATATAAATGTTTATATCTAAAAGAATATCGGCATGCAAAAACTGTACAGCAGAACAAAAATACAACTATAACTCAATCTAAATAGTATAATAGCTAGCACATAAACCTTCACATTTATAGAATAGACACCTACCTTGTATGAGGGAAATATGTGGATCTTTAAGAAGTTCTCTTGAATCTGTGATTCATTAGAGTGACTGAGCCCGGCCTCACTTAATATTGTCTATAAAAACACTCTCTGATATGAAGAAGTTCTGGATTGGCTGAATGGAGCTTATCAAAACAAAGGCTATGGTAATTGGCTCGTCTTGGGCACTTGAATCTTTTCTTTGTTTCACTATTTGAAGCAACAATATTTTATTGCCTCAATATAATAAAGACAAGAGACAATAACAAGGATCTTTTTGTGAAATACCATAGACTAGACTCTCATCATTAACATAGAAATGGAGTGATACCCTGATTATAATCTGCATGACATAAGAGACTCATGCCTGAAAATGCTACAGTTACAGATATTCATCTCAATGAGAGCTCCTTCTTTATTGCATTTGTCATGGTACAATTAGCAAAATAGTGATTTTACCTTGTTAGGGTATTGTCCCCTATTTTATATTGTTTAAAGTCTCCATTTCAACTTCCTGTTTAAGCCCAAAACCCAAACTTACTGTTATAAGGTCTTGGGGTCAGCACTAAATGTGGAAGCTCATAGAGAGATTAAAGTCAGATAGATATAAAACTGTTGCATTGTATGTCCAACCTTCTCAACAAGAAGGAAAAAATGGGGACTTGCACTATACCCTATTCAATCTGTAGGAGGTGCCACTCCCAAAGCAGCAAAAAAGCTCAAACCAAACTCTTCTGTCATTTCCTGCAACGGGAAGTAGGGGCGTCAGTGCTTGGGAAATTTAAAAGTTATATATTACCAGATATCTAGTGATCTTTAAAACGTATTCCGGATTCTATCCTTTCATTGCTAATCATACCTTCTATGCCGGTTTGTAGGTCTATGACATTATAGACTCTCACAAGGGTTTCTTTATTTCCCCATGTTGCCATCTATTTATTGTATATCTAGCTGCTTTTTGTTTTGTTATCACTGTTATTAATCTGTCCAAATAGGGTCACAGTTCTGGGTGTATAATTAAGTATTTAAGTGATTTATAAATATACTGTTAATTAATTTGGTATGTCATCCTTTCCCAGGTGAACCGGGTCTTTTTAAATTTCAGGAGGTCAGAGTATCTAGTTCAAAGCTGGTCCACTCACCCGTTTTATTTTTTATTATTCATCCATTTACCCACGCTTTGTAGTCGGGCGACCAGGAAATATGCCTTATAATCTGGGGCTCCCAACCCACCTTTTTTTGAGTCTATTCAGGAGTGTTTAACTAAGCTGGTGTTTGTTTATTACTCCATAGAACATTTAAAATAGATTTCTGAATATCTTTTAAAAATCTAAAGTAAAGGTGATTGGAAGTGTTTGAAATAGGTTGATTTGATGATGTGTGACCTAAATGATGTGTAAGTGCCGGCCCACCCAGAGACGCTGTCATGTTTAACTGTGATTTTTGAAGGAATGTCAATAGATTTCCCAGGAAAATGATATATATTTTTTTCAGGAGAGTTTAACATTAAATATTCTGTAATTGTTTCTCAATATTTTTGGGGGAAATATGTAGAACAATTAAAATAATGTTTTTTTTTACATGTTGTAGCATTTTTTTTAATAATCCTAAATGATTTATTGTTTAAAAAATCATATTGCTTGTAAAAGCCCCATTCCTCCCAGTGACAACTGTAATGTATTGGTAGACACCCTTTCCTGCCCAGACTGAAACAGCACCTTAGGAGATTTTCCAATCAAATACAACTATTATGCGCACCTGTGGTGAGTACATGTGGGTAAATGTTGAGGGGCCCTAAACCACATTTTGTGTAGTCGACCCCCCCACATGTGAATCACCAGAGGTAAAGGGTTACAGCCCTGGGCAGCCTCAGGTATGTTCAGCTCTCAGATAATCCATTGCTACATATACATATTGTAGGATTTGTTGTCGACTGGTGGAGATTTGGGTGCTGGGGGTATTTCTTTTTGTTTAGTTTGTGTTAGGCACTTACTTCGTCGCCGTCCCTGGTCCCGCGGCGCGCTGTCGGGCGGTCCCCGGCTGGTTGCTGCCCGGCGCTCCCCGGGTGTCCTGGCTCCTCAGCGCGGTTGCGGCGGTCAGGGGTCGGCGGCGCGGGCTGGTCTCGGCGGCCGCGCCGCAGCCCGCTCTGCGCGGCTGCGCGGTCCCGTCGGGCTCCCTCGCTGTTCGGTGCTTCCGCCTCCCGGCGGGGGCGCGCTCGATCTTCAGCGTGCTCGCGCGCACGCGCGAGCACGTCACCTTTATGCCTCCCGGCGGCGCTTTCCCCAGCGCGCCCGCCGGGGGCGAGTTTGATTCATCCAACCCTGGCCCTGTTCATAAAGGGAGCCCAGGGACTGGTCGGCCTGTCTGGCCTGGGCCGTCCAGTTCCTGGGACCACTCCCGTTTTTAGTGTTGCACCAAGCACCTTCCTTCCCTCCTTTTTCCCTGTTCCCCATTGGCCAGATATTCCTATAAATCTGCACTACTCCAGTTTCCCAGTGCCCGTTATAGCTTCTGGGTTCTGGATGTGCGTTGCTGTGTCTTAGTGAAGAATTTGGATTTGGATTGGACTTCGATTATTCTTGCTAGCTGCCTGCCCTGACCTTCTGCTTTGCCTGACCACTCTTTTGCCTGACCCTCCTGTACCTCGCCTGTGACCTCCTGGACTTGACCTCGGCTACCCTTGACCACTCTTTGTTACCTCCCTTGGATACCTCGCCTGTGACCTCCTGGTTTGACCTCGGCCTGAATTACGGACTTTCGCACCCGGCATCCTCATTCGGGATTCCCTGCCAAACATCAATCTGCACCTTAAGCTGTTATCCTTTGCGCCTGTTAAGTCCTGGGGGCAACCGACTGGGAGAGGCATTTCCCGTGTCTCCTACAAGCGGGGGCTTGTCTATAGGCGGAAGTGGCGGTGGAGATTGGGGGATATCGGCTTAAGACAGACGGGTGTTTGGTACAGTCCTGATATTATAACGGGCCAGAAGAAGAATGGACCAAATCCTGGAGCAGGTGCAAGCCTTGACAGCGGCGGTGGAGCACCTGGCTCATCGAGTTGCGGCCCAGGAGAACCGTCCTACTCCCATCGTCCCCACTTCTCAGGGGACTCCGGCCACAATGTCTGTGGAACCCAAGATCCCACTCCCTGAAAAGTTTTTTGGCGATAGGGCAAAATTTGCCAATTTTCGGGACTCTTGTAAACTGTACTTCCAGCTTCGTCCGGTTTCCTCAGGGTCACAGGAGCAAAAGGTGGGCTTGATTATTTCCCTGCTGCATGGAGACCCTCAGTCCTGGGCCTTTAGCTTATCAGCTCAGGACCCAATTCGCCTATCGGTGGATAGTTTCTTCGCTGCAATGGAGGTCCTCTATGATGATCCTGACAAAGGGGCCTCAGCTGATGCCAAATTACGTACCCTCCGCCAGGGACGCCGTCCAGCCGAAGACTACTGTTCTGAATTCCGGCGTTGGGCGGTTGACTCACGTTGGAACAATCCTGCCCTCTGCGGCCAATTCCGACTAGGTCTGGCTGACTCTATCAAGGACACCCTGGTGAACTACCCGGAACCGCATTGATCGTCGACTCCGGGAGAGGCGCCTAGAGAAAGGATCACATCCTGAATCGGCTTCAAAGTCTGAGGCTCTAGTCGCTCAACCTTCAGAAGAGCCCATGCAGCTAGGTGCCACCAGGCTCACCGAAGGCGAGAGACGATGACGCCTATCTGAGGGGCTCTGTCTTTACTGTGGTGGAACCGGCCACATGGTTAGACTTTGCCCAAAGAAACCGTCGGGAAACTTCAGAGCCTAGGGGGTTTCGAGGGGGCCCTCCTAGGCTGTAAGGTATCTCCTCAAGTATCGTCTCCAGTTTTCGTTCCAGTCCAGTTTATGAGTGGTGTTAAATGTGTTAATCTAAAGGCTCTTCTAGATTCTGGAGCAGCTGGGAATTTCCTAGACTCTGAACTAGCGCAGACTTTAGGAATTATGGTACAGACCTTGCCAACTCCTATCCGGGTTTCAGCCATTGATGGCACTCCAGTGGCCGGGGGGTTAGTTCGGTTCCAATCCCCTCCTATGCAAATCAAAGTGGGAGCCAGTCATTCTGAGGTTATCAGGTTCTTGATTTTGAGTATGCCTGGTACTCCTTTGATTTTGGGTTTGCCATGGCTGCAGGAGCATAATCCCCAAATTGATTGGGTTTCGGGGCAAATCACCAAGTGGGGACACCAGTGTTTTCGGAACTGCCTAGAATTCCCTCTCAGGGTTGCGCGCCTAGCCCCTATTGGGGTTCCCACTCCATATTTGGAGTTTGCTGACGTCTTTTCAGAAAAGGCGGCAGACAAACTTCCTCCCCATAGACCTTGGGACTGCCCAATAGAACTGCTCCCTGGTACGATGCCTCCCAGAGGGAGAATATTTAATTTGACCCGAGCTGAAACCCTTGCCATGCGGGAATATATCGCCGAGAACTTAGAAAAAGGGTTCATTCGGCCTTTGTCTTCTCCAGCAGGGGCAGGGTTCTTTTTTGTGGAAAAAAAAGATGGGGGACTTCGCCCCTGCATCGATTACCGGGGCTTAAATAACATCACGGTAAAAAATAAGTATCCCCTACCGCTTATTGAGGGACTCTTTACTCAGGTGGTTGGGGCGCAGGTCTTCTCTAAACTGGATCTCCGGGGGGCCTATAACCTCATAAGAATCAGGCAGGGGGACGAGTGGAAAACGGCCTTCAATACCCTTGAAGGGCATTATGAGTATTTGGTAATGCCTTTCGGCCTGTGTAATGCCCCTGCGGTCTTTCAAAGTTTTGTCAACGAAATTTTCGGGGATTATCTTGGCCGGTTTATGGTTGTTTACCTAGATGACATTTTAATTTTTTCTTCATCCATTGACGAACATCGTAAACATGTGTGCCTAGTTTTACAGAAACTTAGGGAGAATTGCTTATATGCCAAGTTAAAGAAATGTCAATTTGAAGTATCTGAGGTTCAGTTTCTCGGTTACATTATCTCCAAATCTGGTCTGTCTATGGACCAATCTAAGGTGAAGGCTGTTCTAGAATAGGAGCAGCCCAGAGATCTGAAGGGCCTGCAAAGGTTTTTGGGTTTTGCCAATTTTTATAGAAGGTTCATTAAGAATTTCTCTGCCCTGGTTACACCACTAACTAACCTAACTAAGAAAAGCGGGTACCCCCCGGTTTGGCCGGCTCAAGCTGTCCAGGCCTTCGGGAATCTTAAGAGGGTATTTAGTGCTGCTCCTGTCCTAGTCCATCCTGATGAGCAACGACCTTTCCTTGTGGAGGTGGATGCTTCTGAAATAGCGGTCGGAGCGGTCTTGTCTCAGTACCACGGCTCACCTGCACGCCTCCATCCATGTGCCTTCTTTTCCAAGAAATTCTCAGCGGCCGAAAGAAATTATGATATCGGCAACAGAGAATTACTGGCCATCAAGCTTGCCTTCCAGGAATGGAGACACTGGCTGGAGGGGGCTCAGTATCCAGTTACGGTCTTTACGGACCATAAAAATCTAGAATACATCCAGTCCGCCAAGAGATTAACTCCTAGACAGGCTCGCTGGTCCTTATTCTTTTCTCGGTTTAATTTTTCTATAACCTATAAGCCCGGGTCCAAAAACATAAAAGCGGACGCCCTGTCTCGGAGTTTCTCTCCCCCTGACTTACCGGAAAGGATGGTGTCTAACATCTTGCCTCGCTCCCTAGTGGTGGCCGCCATCCAACCCCAACTTCCTGATCTTACTCAGTTCCAGGCCCAAGCTCCTCCTGGGAAACCCGCTTCAGCCCTGTTTGTGCCTTCTACTTACCGGTCTGAGTTCTTGTCCCATTTTCACGATACCAAAACAACCGGTCATCCAGGGGTTAAGAAAACCATAGCTTTATTATTACGCCAAGTTTGGTGGCCTTCTCTTAGGAAGGACGTTCAAAGGTTTGTCTCCGCTTGCAAAGTCTGTGCCCAAAGTAAGTCCTTGAGGAGTTCGCCTGAAGGCCCACTCCTTCCATTGTCCATTCCTGCCTCCCCGTGGACCCATCTGGCCATGGATTTTGTTACTGACCTTCCCCCGTCTCAGGGACATACAGTTATTTGGGTAATTGTGGACCGCTTTAGCAAGATGGCCCATTTCGTCCCTTTAAAGAAACTCCCCTCAGCTCAAACTCTTGCTCAACTCTTCATTACTCATGTCTTTAGGATTCATGGTATCCCCATGGATATTGTTTCGGATAGGGGGGTCCAGTTTGTCTCCCGGTTTTGGAGGGCTTTCTGTGCCAAGTTGGGTTTCACCGTCTCCCTTTCCTCGGCCTTCCATCCGCAGTCGAATGGTCAAACCGAGAGAACGAACCAGTCCCTGGAACAATATTTGCGCTGTTTTACGGCGGATACTCAAACTGATTGGGCCTTCTTCTTACCATTTGCGGAATTTGCTTTTAACAATGCCACACATTCGTCCACGGGGGTTTCTCCTTTCCATTGTGTTTATGGCAAGGACCTGAAGTTTTCTGCTCTTTCGGACCAACCCTCTAGAGTCCCCTCCGTGGATGAATGGGTTTCCAAATGGCCAGGGGAATGGAATAAAATCCAGCAACATCTAGCTAGGGCCGCTCTTCAGCAGAAAAAATTTTCTGATCGCAAACGATCGTCTAACTCTAACTTTAAAGTGGGTGACTGGGTTTGGCTTTCAACCAAGAATTTGGCGCTACGCCAGCCCTCCGCTAAGTTAGGACCTAAATTTATTGGCCCCTTCCCCATAACACAAAAAATTAATCAGGTTACGTACCAGTTGGCCCTCCCTTCGTCCATGAAAATCTGTAAATCCTTTCATGTTTCACTTCTTAAGTCTGCAAAAAACCATGAACCTAATAGTCCTCCTAGTCCTGTGTTAGTTGATGGGCATCAGGAGTTTGAGGTGGCCCGGGTTCTTGATTCTCGCTTTTTTCGGAACTCTCTTCAATATCTTATTGACTGGAAGGGATACGGTCCGGAAGAAAGATCTTGGGTTCCTGCCAGAGAGGTTCATGCACAGAATTTGGTAAAGAGGTTTCACAGAGAGAATCCTTTGAAACCTAGTTTGGAGGGTCCAGTGGCCCCTCCTCAGGGGGGGGTAATGTTAGGCACTTACCTCGTCGCCGTCCCTGGTCCCGCGGCGCGCTGTCGGGCGGTCCCCGGCTGGTTGCTGCCCGGCGCTCCCCGGGTGTCCTGGCTCCTCAGCGCGGTTGCGGCGGTCAGGGGTCGGCGGCGCGGGCTGGTCTCGGCGGCCGCGCCGCAGCCCGCTCTGCGCGGCTGCGCGGTCCCGTCGGGCTCCCTCGCTGTTCGGCGCTTCCGCCTCCCGGCGGGGGCGCGCTCGATCTTCAGCGTGCTCGCGCGCGCGCGCGCGAGCACGTCACCTTTATGCCTCCCGGCGGCGCTTTCCCCAGCGCGCCCGCCGGGGGCGAGTTTGATTCATCCAACCCTGGCCCTGTTCATAAAGGGAGCCCAGGGACTGGTCGGCCTGTCTGGCCTGGGCCGTCCAGTTCCTGGGACCACTCCCGTTTTTAGTGTTGCACCAAGCACCTTCCTTCCCTCCTTTTTCCCTGTTCCCCATTGGCCAGATATTCCTATAAATCTGCACTACTCCAGTTTCCCAGTGCCCGTTATAGCTTCTGGGTTCTGGATGTGCGTTGCTGTGTCTTAGTGAAGAATTTGGATTTGGATTGGACTTCGATTATTCTTGCTAGCTGCCTGCCCTGACCTTCTGCTTTGCCTGACCACTCTTTTGCCTGACCCTCCTGTACCTCACCTGTGACCTCCTGGACTTGACCTCGGCTACCCTTGACCACTCTTTGTTACCTCCCTTGGATACCTCGCCTGTGACCTCCTGGTTTGACCTCGGCCTGAATTACGGACTTTCGCACCCGGCATCCTCATTCGGGATTCCCTGCCAAACATCAATCTGCACCTTAAGCTGTTATCCTTTGCGCCTGTTAAGTCCTGGGGGCAACCGACTGGGAGAGGCATTTCCCGTGTCTCCTACAAGCGGGGGCTTGTCTATAGGCGGAAGTGGCGGTGGAGATTGGGGGATATCGGCTTAAGACAGACGGGTGTTTGGTACAGTCCTGATAGTTTGTACCTAGTTGCCTAGCCCAGTGTGCACCACCCAGCCCAGCTATAACCTGATGGCGCGGCTTGCCATTTTCTTCCTATCTGTTGTATTGTGGTGAGTGCATGTGGGTAAATGTTGAGGGCCCTCCCCCCATGTAGTGGAGTCAACCTCCCCACATGTGAATCACCAGAGGTGAAGAGTTTGAGTCCAGGGCAGCCTCGGGTAAGTTCAGTGTATCCATTGCTATGTACGTCCAGGAGGTACTCACTGTTTAGAGTAGGACTGCAGGAAAAAGAGGTGCCATGACGTGTCCCTGCAGTTCTCATACATCTACAAACGTGTGCCACAAATAATTCTCTGTTTTAAAAATGTAGACAGATTGTAAGATTTGTTGCAGGCTGGTGGGGATTTGGGTGTTGGAGTATTCCATTTTGTTTTGGCTGTAACTAGTTGCCCGGCCCAGTGTGCTCCACCCAGTCCAGCTATAAATTTATGGTGCTACTTGCCATCTCCTTCCCACCACCGAACACCACCTCTCCAGTGCCAGAACCAGCCTTTTATACTGAAGGAATTAATTACATCATATTGCTATAAAAGTCCCCTTTCTTTTTAAACTGTATCTTTTTGTGCAAATCAATAGACCAGATCCTCTTCATTAGCATAGAAATGGAGTGATACCACGATTGTAATCTGCATGACATAACAGACTAATGCCTGAAAATACTGCAGCTAGACAAATAACTCTCAATACAAGCTCCTTTTGTAATAATTCAAGTCTAAACCCTAATCAAATATAACAAAGTAAATGTGTTTCATTTTTATAAATACATTTGTGATGCTTTTGGAAACTTTAGACACAAGAAAATGGGCAAAAGGCATAAGTAAGAAAGAAAAGAGAAGAAAAAAGGCAATAGAAGAGGGGAGAATATAATAAAATACTGCACATCTACTTAGCTAAGAAAACCCAAGTGATATGTACTTAAAGCTATCCAAATATTTCACTTACATTTTTTTATTTGAAAAAAAAGCTACACATTGTATAAAATGCCTTTATTTTATTCCGCATTGTTCACCCAATAAAATTGAGAAATTACAAACAGAACATTCCATGTTAAAGCTCAAAAGAAGCTGAAAAACTTCAATATATCATTTTTTTCTGGAAAGTCCACGGACATTTCTGGACATGTATAGCACAAAATGTTGAAAAATGGTCTGGCAACAGGGAGTGACATTGCCTGAAAGACACATTGGAGTCTGCAGCAGCATAAGGAGCCCATATATTGCCTGAAAGACACACCCTGGAGTTGGCAGCTGCATTAGGAGCCCCTATATTGCCTGAAAGACACACCCTGGAGTTGGCCGCATCATAAGGAGCCCATATATTGCCTGAAAGACACACACTGGAGTTGGCCGCAGCATAAGGAGCCCATAGATTGCATGAAAGACACACCCTGGAGTTGGCTGCAGCATAAGGAGCCCATAGATTGCATGAAAGACACACCCTGGAGTTGGCCGCATCATAAGGAGCCCAAATATTACCTGAAAGACACACCCTGGAGTTGGCAGCAGCATAGGGAGCCCATATATTGCCTGAAAGACACACCCTGGAGTTGGCAGCATCATAAAGAGCCCATATATTGCCTGAAAGACACACCCTGGAGTTGGCAGCAGCATAAGGAGCTACCATGCATCAGCTACTACCATGGATCAGTCATTGGTTGGTGGAAATCCTGGCTGATTCATGCCTGATTCATCTTCACAAAGGTGAGTTTCTCCACATTTTCGTAGACAGCTGAGTTTTCCTTGGTGTGACTATGGCCTCTGCCGCACTAAACACTCGTTCAGATGGCACACTACTCATACAATCATTTTTATGTATTTTTTCAGAGTTCTTACCAGCCTCTGCTTGCCCATAACAATTCCAAGCGTGTCACTGATTTGGGCATATTATTTTCAATTTTGCTTATTGTGTAATGTTTATATATGTATATATGTGCTCTTTAGGATGAGCATCCCTCCTTTGTACAGTCTATGCCCGGTATGTTAGCTCACATATTCTGACTGTTTAGTCGCACTGTACATTGTACTGGCTCATGTATGTACATTAAATATGGAAGCCATGATTTCCCCTTCCCTTCCCTTCACCTTTCTCACTTGCATACATGACCATTTCTTCCCTCCTTCTGATCACCAGTGTGGGTCCTCTGGTGTCTAAGCAGGTTTGAACTTGTGGTATAGCACTTGCTACACTCAGGGCAGGAAAATGGCTTTTCTCCAGTGTGACTGATCTGGTGTATATGAAGGGCTGAAGGCCGTGAAAAGCATTTGTCGCATTCAGAACATGGAAATGTCTTCTCTCCTGTGTGAACCCGCTGGTGTGTAAGCAAGTCTTTGCGACTTGTAAAGCATTTGCCAGATTCAGAACATGAGAATGGCTTTTCTCCAGTTTGACTCCTCCGGTGTATCAGCAGGTGTTGAGGCTGTGTAAAACATTTGCCACATTCAGAACATGAGAATGGCTTTTCTCCGGTGTGAACCTTTTGGTGTACTCTCAGGTGTGAACTCTGTTTAAAGCTTTTGCCACATTCAGAACATGAGAATGGCCTCTCTCCAGTGTGAACCCTTTGATGTGTAAGTAACTCTTGATTACTTGTAAAGCATTTACCGCATTCAGAACATAAGAATGGCTTCTCTCCAGTGTGACTCCTCTGGTGTCTCAGCAGGTGTTGAGGCTGTGTAAAGCATTTGCCACATTCAGAACATGAGAATGGCTTTTCTCTGGTGTGAACCTTTTGGTGTACTACCAGGTTTGAAGTTTGTTTAAAGCTTTTGCCACATTCAGAACATGAGAATGGCCTCTCTCCAGTGTGAACCCTTTGATGTGTAAGTAACTCTTGATTACTTGTAAAGCATTTACCGCATTCAGAACATACGAATGGCTTCTCTCCAGTGTGACTCCTCTGGTGTATCTGCAGGTGTTGATGCTGTGTAAAGCCTTTACCACATTCAGAACATGAGAATGGCTTCTCTCCAGTATGACTCCTCTGGTGCATCCGCAGGTGTTGAGGCTGTGTAAAGCATTTACCACATTCAGAACATGAGAACGGCTTCTCTCCAGTGTGAACCTTTTGGTGTACTAGCAGGTGTGAACTCTGTTTAAAGCTTTTGCCACATTCAGAACATGAGAATGGCCTCTCTCCAGTGTGACTCCTCTGGTGTGTCAGCAAGTGTACAAGCTGTGTAAAGCATTTATCACATTCAGAGCATGGAAACGGCTTTTCTCCAGTGTGAATTCTCTTGTCACTTGTGAGGTTTGACCTATTAATGAAACATTTCCCACACTCAGAGCACTGATATGGCTTCACTCCTTTGGGGCTCATCATGGGCTGTTGGAAAACAACTGATCTGTAATTAATTCAGCCTTTCTGCTAAAGGATCAACCTGCAAATAAAAAACAGAACATTATGTTAACTACACAGTTTGCCATAAACAAAATCAAATAGAAATACGTTTTAGTTTTTAAAACCAGTTAAACGATGAGTGACTTATATGATCTGTGCAGTGAAATAGAAGTTGATTTTTTGAATATGACAAAATTATCCAGGGTCTTGCTGACATGACATTTCACAGAACTATTCACAACTGTTGCTACAGTGTGAAACAGTTAGCATTGTTATTATTATTGCTATTATTATTATTAAGATTATACTGGAAGTGGGAGTGGGCCTCCCGAAACCTTAGTGCCTCATAGACCTCACAACTATGTGAGGTCCAGTCCCTCTTCCAGTAGAATGTTCATATTATCGAACCCCGCATTGCCCAGCATTTAAATGACCTTTTGTTGGTGGTAGGTCCATCTATTCCACCACAGGGGTAAAATACAGAAATTTAAAGTAGTATTATGAAATGCACCCATGTTGCTGATGCAATGTGGTACAATACATACAGAACATATAAAATAACAGCAGCCTATGCAGAATCTAAACACATTTGGCTAATTTTTAGGCTGGTGTTTATTGCAACTTTTAAAATAAAATATCTACCCTATAAAAACCTGTAGAACGGCCCCATCACACACACAGCATATTGATTTTGAAATACAAGACATTGTCTGTAGGGCGATGAAATCTCTCGCAGTCAAACTCTGCCTCTACAGAAAAATCCTAAGTCATCTAGAGAACCTCAAATTGCTCTCTACATAATGTTTATATCTAGAAGAATATTGACGTTCAAACATGTTTCAACAAATATTGGACTAAGACTCATTCTAAACAGGTTATTAGCTAGCACATATAACTTCATAGTAATATAATAGACACTTACCTGGTATTAGGAAATATGGGGATCCTTAAGAAGTTCTCTTGAATCTGTGATTCATATCAGTGACTGAGCCCGGCCTCACTTTATATTGTCCATACACCATACAAACAATAACAGATGTGATGGGGCTTTGGATTGGCTGAATGGATTGAATCAAAACAAATGGTAATTTACTCTTCTTGGGCAGATGTAACTGGTCTTTGTTTCACTATTTGACTTTAAAACACACACCACTATTGCCATAAACACCTCAATATAGTGAAAGAGACAATAGCAGGATTTTTTTTCTTGTGCAAAAGCATAAGATTAGACTCTCGTCATTGGCAAATAGATGGAGTGATACCATGATTGTGATCTGCATGACACAGCAGACTGGGATTGGTAATAAAAACATTATAGTCCATATAAGATGGTGACATCACGGACACACACCAGAGAATGCTACAGTTAGACATATTAATTTAATTAATTTAAACATTGCCTGTAGAACTGCCTCTTACATGTGCACAGCATGTTTATTTATACATGGAATGTTTTTTTTTACTTTATTGTGTATAACGTGAGAAAAGCTTTGACCACCTCTCCAAACTCAGCATCTACAGAAAAATCCAAAATCATTTGGAAAACTTCCAAAGTGTTCTCCATATAACACCCTGAGGAAGTGATCTCTCACGCAACGCGTCGGTGTTGAGGAACGGGCGCCTGCAGGGGATCTGGACCCATTATTGGTGGTAGTATTATTTCTAACTTTGCCTAATCTTTAAAGCTGTGTATCATATATGCCATGGTGTAGCGGTATGACAGCACTTTATGATCACTCTTTTGCACTTGCACTGCCCTTGGAGCACTCTTTGCAGGGCCCTTGCTCTGTTTCAGTCTTATTTCTTTCACTTTTCTTAGTTAGAATCTGTGTTATCACGATCTGCTGATCATTCACTCATAAGTAGATACTTGTTAGCACTTTTTTTCATATAGCTCAAACCGTATACACCTGGCATATTCCAATAGTATTTATGAGTATTTAAATGTTGATCCTTGGTAGTCCTATTACCCGTACCTGCAGGGCCCTATCCTCCTTTTTTATTGTGTATATTCGTGTATATACATTTTTATTAAGTCTGTATGTGTTTAATGTCAGTTATGTCAGATAGTGTGTCTTTAAATAAATAAATTTTGATTAGATATTACAACGTGTGTGCGGCCTAATTATATGGTGAGATAATTGCCAACCAGCACTGGTGGATGGCCTTTCTTTTAGTGTTCTCCATATAATGTTTATTTTAATTTTTCCACTCAGTTATTGATTCCTCTGCTCTGCAGATATTTTGGGTCCCAGTTCATCTGCTTTTCCCTATTAAACATTGGGATCAGCATGGGCCAAGATATTTTGAGGTCTCTGCAGAGAGTCATAGACATCATAGTGGATAAGTTGGTGTGCATATTAATGACAGTGCAGCTGCCTTCATTTTTGTATATGTATATCTATATGTATATGTCATCCTTTCTTATGCTTGCCATTATAGCTACCCACCCCTTCCCTCCTTATCCTTCTCTGCCAATTCTTATTCAAGATTTTACAGAAGCATTTCTTGCCGGTCTTCCAGAAACATTTTTTCATACTGGCCAGATATAGAAAGTGACCGTTCTACTTATAGACTATCCCTTAACTAATAGTTCCAAGAATCTCCACCACAGATGCAGCACCGGCCCCATTTCCCCTTTACACCACCAGCAATAGAAAGAAGGAACTGATATTTGGAGAATATATGGCAGCTGTAGTTCCATAGATCTCTTCCCATTCATTTTGTGCTTTTCTACGCCCTATAACTTTTTTCCATTTGTTTTGCTAGTTTGCTATTCCTTTAGTGATGCCTATGATATTATAATATCTTGAAAGTTGACTAGGAAATTGATCTTCTGTAGAAACATTTCAGTGTGTCAGTACCCAGGAGATTTAAAGATGATATAATACCAGATATCTGGTGATATTTAAAACAAACTCTGGATTCTCTCCTTTCATTACTAATCATAACTTCTATGCTGGTTTTTGGGTCCAGGATATTATAGATTCTCACAGGGGTTTCCTATTTTCCCCATGTTGCCACCTATATATTGTATATCTAGCTGCTTCCCGTTTCATCATAACTGTTATTAATCTGTCCAAATAGGGTAACAGTTCTGGGTGTATCATTAATTATATATATATACTGTTAATGAATTTTGTATGTTATTCTTTCCCAGGTAAACTGGGTCTCTTTAAAATTCAGTCAGTAGGTCAGAGTATCTAATTCCAAACTGGTCCACTCACCCGTTTTTCTTTTTTTTTGTATCCGTTTACCCACTCTTTGTAGTTGGGCGGCCATGAAATATGCCTCATGGTCTGGGGCTCCCAACATGGTCTGGGGCTCCCAACCCACCTTTCTTGTTGAGGCTACTCAAAAGTTTGTGACTAATCTGCTGTTTTTTATTACTTCATAGAACGTTTGAAATAGATCTCTGAATATCGTTGAAGAATGGTGATTATAGGTGTCGGCAATAGGTTGATATATTTTGATTTTCACTAAGGAAATACTACCTATGATACATAGGGGCACTTTACTATATGTTTGTAATTGTAATTTTTAAAAGACATCTGGTGGCTTATAGCTGCATTTATACAGTAGAGCAACGTTTTGGAAATAGTAACCCCCAGGTATTTTAAGCTACTTCCCACCCAATTGCAAATCTACTAACTTTATCAATTTCTTTTGTTCATGTGAATGTAAATTTATCAGAAGACTTACCAAATTCTGTGGATATAAACGTTTATATCTAAAAAAAATATCGGCATGCAAAAACTATACAGCAGAACAAAAATACAACTATAACTCAATCTAAATAGTATAATAGCTAGCACATACACCGTCACAATTATAGAATAGACACTTACCTTGTATGGGGGTAATATGGGATCCTTAAGAAGCTTCTTGAATCTGTGATTCATAAGAGTGACTGAGCCTGTCCTCACTTTATATTGTCTATACAAACTCTCTCTGACATAAAGAAGTTTTGGATTGGCTGAATGGAGTTCATCAAAACAAAGGCTATGCTAATTGGCTCGTCTTGGGCGGTTGCACCTTTTCTTTGCTTCACTGTTTGAAGCAACAAGCTTTTATTGCCTGAATATAATGAAAGAGAAGAGACAATAACAGGGATTTTTTGAGAAATACCATAGACTAGACACTCATCATTAACATAGAAATGGAGTGATACCATGATTGTAATCTGCATGACATAAGAGATTCATGCCAGAGAATGCTACAGTTACAGGTATTCATCTCGATACTTTTTAATGGTATTTGGCATGGTACAAGTAGCAAAATAATGATTTTACATTGTTAAGGTATTGTTCCCCTATTTTATATTGTCTGAAGTCTCCATTTTGGAAGCTAATTGGGTGATTAAAGTCAGATATAAAACTGCCGTATTGTATGTCCAACCAACAAGAGCTTTGCAATCTGTGTATTTTTCCCATTTGACTTTGCTGTTCTTATGACATTTATTTAAACAGACTTTATTCCAGGGGTTATAGAACTACAATCCCCTAATTCCCTGAAATCTATGTAGCTGAGTGTTTGGACATCAGACATTATGATATTGCAGAAAAGGATTATGCAATGTAATTAACAGATGAATGTCAGGGAACGCTGATGCTTTTAGTCCCCTGACAACTCATGTGAAGCAGTAAAAATTCAGGATCTGAATAAATGTAATGGGTGTTGGGGGGGCTGCATGAAATGCAGATAACACATTTGGTAAAATGACTCTTGAGCTCTTAAGTAAAAGACTGTCTGTATTGTAGAGTGTGGGTCCATGAGAGATGAACTTTTGAAAAATTCGATTCGGCCGATTCGCCAAATTTTCTGGGGAAAAGTTTCGGTACGAATTTATTCGCGATGAATCGCTATTAAAAATTTCTGGGTTGTCTGAGAGCCTCCATAGGGTTGCAGAACGTTTTGATTGGCTGGAACATGCATTTAAATAAAAACATTTTTTTATTATTCATCCATTTACCCACGCTTTGTAGTCGGGCGACCAGGAAATATGCCTTATAATCTGGGGCTCCCAACCCACCTTTTTTGAGTCTATTCAGGAGTGTTTAACTAATCTGGTGTTTGTTTATTACTCCATAGAACATTTCAAATAGATCTCTGAATATCTTTTAAAAATCTTTGAGTAAAGGTGATTGGAAGTGTTTGAAATAGGTTGATTTGATGATGTGTGACTTAAATGATGTGTAAGTGCCGGCCCACCCAGAGACGCTGTCATGTTTAACTGTGATTTTTGAAGGAATGTAAATAGATTTCCCAGGAAAATGATATATATTTTTTTCAGTTAAAAAAAATCATATTGCTTGTAAAAGCCCCATTCCTCCCAGTGACAACTGTAATGTATTAGTAGACACCCTTTCTGGCCAGACTGAAACAGCACCTTAGGAGACTTTCCAGTCAGATACAACTATTATGCGCACCTGTGGTGAGTACATGTGGGTAAATATTGAGGGGCCCTGAACCACATTTTGTGTAGTCGACCCCCCCACATGTGAATCACCAGAGGTAAAGGGTTAGAGCCCTGGGCAGCCTCAGGTATGTTCAGCTCTCAGATAATCCATTGCTACATATACATATTGTAGGATTTGTTTCGGCTGGTGGAGATTTGGGTGCTGGGGGTATTTCTTTTTGTTTAGTTTGTAACTAGTTGCCTAGCCCAGTGTGCACCACCCAGCCCAGCTATAAACTGTTGGCACGGCTTGCCATTTTCTTCCTATCTGTTGTATTGTGGTGAGTGCATGTGGGTAAATGTTGAGGGGCCCTCCCCCCATGTAGTGGAGTCAACCTCTCTACATGTGAATCACCAGAGGTGAAGAGTTTGAGTCCAGGGCAGCCTCGGGTAAGTTCAGTGTATCCATTGCTATGTATGTCCAAAAAATTGGGGAAGCACTCACTGTTTAGAGTAGGACTGCAGGAAAAAGAGGTGCCGTGACGTGTCCCTGCAGTTCTCATACATTTACAAATGTGTGCCACAAATACCTCTCTGTTTTAAAAATGTAGACAGATTGTAAGATTTGTTGCAGGCTGGTGGGGATTTGGGTGTTGGAGTATTCCATTTTGTTTTGGCTGTAACTAGTTGCCCGGCCCAATGTGCTCCACCCAGTCCAGCTATAAATTTATGGTGCTACTTGCCATCTTCTTCCCACCACTGAACACCACCTCTCCAGTGCCAGAACCAGCCTTTTATACTGAAGGAATTAATTACATCATCTTGCTCCTCCTATAAAAGGCCCCTTTCTTTTAAAACTGTATCTTTTTGTGCAAATCAATAGACCAGACCCTCTTCATTAGCATAGAAATGGATTGATACCACGATTGTAATCTGCATGACATAACAGACTAATGCCTGAAAATACTGCAGCTAGACAAATAACTCTCAATACAAGCTCCTTCTGTAATAATTCAAGTCTAAAGGAAATAAAACCCAAATCAAATATAACAAGGTAAATGTGATTCATTTTTATAAATACATTTGTGATGCTTTTGGAAACTTTAGACACAAGAAAATGGGCAAAAGGCATAGGTAAGAAAGAAAAGAGAAGAAAAAAGGCAATAGAAGAGGGGAGAATATAATAAAACACTGCACATCTACTTAGCTAAGAAAACCCAAGTGATATGTACTTAAAGCTATCCAAATATTTCACTTACATTTTTTTATTTGAAAAAAAAGCTACACATTGTATAAAATGCCTTTATTTTTTCCGCATTGTTCACCCAATAAAATTGAGAAATTACAAACAGAACATTCCATGTTAAAGCTCAAAAAAAGCTGAAAAACGTCAATATATAATTTTTTTCTGGAAAATCCCCGGACATTTCTGGACATGTATAGCACAAAATGTTGAAAAATGGTCTGGCAACAGAGAGTGACATTGCCTGAAAGGCACATTGGAGTTGGCAGCAGCATAATGAGACCATATATTGCCTGAAAGACACATTGGAGTTGGCAGCAGCATAATGAGACCATATATTGCCTGAAAAACATATTGGAGTTTGCAGCAGCATAAGGTGCCCATATATTGCCTGAAAGCCACACCCTGGATTTGGCAGCTGCATTAGGAGCCCATATAATATTATTATTATTATTTATATAGCGCCATCAACTTCCATAGCGCTTTACAAGTTAAGAATACAGACAAGGTAATTGCCTGAAAGACACAACCTGGAGTTGGCCGCAGCATTAGGGAGCCCATAGATTGCATGAAAGACACACCCTGGAGTTGGCAGCAGCATTAGGAGCCCATATATTGCCTGAAAGACACACCCTGGAGTTGGCTGCATCATAAGGAGCCTAAATATTGCCTGAAAGACACACCCTGGAGTTGGCAGCAGCATTAAGAGCCCATATATTGCCTGAAAGACACACCCTGGAGTTGGCAGCATCATAAGGAGCCCATATATTGCCTGAAAGACACACCCTGGAGTTGGCAGCATCATAAGGAGCCCATATATTGCCTGAAAGACACACTCTGGAGTTGGCAGCAGCATAAGGAGCTACCATGCATCAGCTACTACCATGGATCAGTCATTGGTGGGTGGAAATCCTGGCTGATCCATGCCTGATTCATCTTCACAAAGGTGAGTTTCTCCACATTTTCGTAGACAGCTGAGTTTTCCTTGGTGTGACTATGGCCCCCGCGGCACTAAACACTCGTTCAGATGGCACACTACTCATACAATCATTTTTATGTAGCAATTATTCTTATTAGTTCTTACCAGCCTCTGCTTGCTTATTTTCAATTTTGCTTATTGTGTAATGTTTGCATATGTATATATATGCTCTTTAGGATAACCATCCCTCCTTTGTACAGTCTATACCCGGTATGTTAGCTCACATATTCTGACTGCTTGGTCGCACTGTACATTGTACTGGCTCATGTAGGTACATTAAATATGGAAGCCATGATTTCCCCTTCCCTTCCCTTCACCTTTCTCACTTGCATACATGACCATTTCTTCCTTCCTTCTGATCACCAGTGTGGGTCCTCTGGTGTCTAAGCAGCTGTGAACTTATGGTATAGCATTTGCTACACTGAGGGCAGGAAAATGGCTTTTCTCCAGTGTGACTCATCTGGTGTATATGAAGGGTTGAAGGCCGTGAAAAGCATTTGCCGCATTCAGAACATGAGAATGGCCTCTCTCCAGTGTGAACCCTTTGATGTGTAAGTAACTCTTGATTACTTGTAAAGCATTTACCGCATTCAGAGCATGGGAATGGCTTCTCTCCAATGTGACTTCTCTGGTGTATCAGCAGGTGATGAGGCTGTGTAAAGCATTTATCACATTCAGAGCATGAGAATGGCTTCTCTCCAGTGTGACTTCTCTGGTGTATCAGCAGGTGTTGAGGCTGTGTAAAGCATTTATCACATTCAGAGCATGGAAACGGCTTCTCTCCAGTGTGAATTCTCTTGTGACTTGTGAAGTTTGACTTATTAATGAAACATTTCCCACACTCAGAGCACTGATATGGCTTCACTCCTTTGGGGCTCATCATGGGCTGTTGGAAAACAACTGATCTGTAATTAATTCAGCCTTTCTGCTAAATGATCAACCTGCAAATAAATAACAGAACATTATATTAACTACACATTTTGCCATAAACAAAATAAAATAGAAATACGTTTTAGTTTTTAAAACCAGTAAAACGATGAGTGACTTTTATGATCTGTGCAGTGAAATAGAAGTTGATTTTTTTAATATGACAAAATTATCCAGGATCTTGCTGACATGACATTTCACAGAACTATTCACAACTGTTGCTACAGTGTGAAACAGTTAACATTGTTATTATTATTGCTATTATTATTAAGATTATACTGGAAGTGGGAGTGGGCCTCCCTGAACCTTAGTGCCTCATAGACCTCACAACTATGTGAGGTCCAGTCCCTCTTCCAGTAGAATATTCATATTATCGAACCCCCCATTGCTCAGCATTTAAACGACCTTTTGTTGGTGGTAGGTCCATCTATTCCACCATGGGGGTAAAATACAGGTATTTAAAGTAGTATTATTAAGTGCACCCATGTTGCTGATGCAATGTGGGACAATACATACAGAACGTATAAAATAACAGCAGCCTATGCAGAATCTAAACACATTTGGATAATTTTTAATGCATTTGAATTTCACATAGGCTGGTGTTTATTGTAACTTTTAAAATAAAATATCTACCCTATGAAAAGCACCTGTAGAACGGCACCATCACACACACAGCATATTGATTTTGAAATAAAAGACAAAAATACATTTTTATTTTTACATTGCCTGTAGGGCGAGGAAATCTCTAGCAGCCAAACTCTACCTCTACAGAAAAATCCTAAGTCATCTGGAGAACCTCAAATTGCTCTCTACATAATGTTTATATCTAGAAGAATATTGACGTTCAAACAAGTTTCAACAAATATTGGAGTATGACTCCTTCTAAACAGGTTATTAGCTAGCACATGTAACTTCATAGTAATATAATAGACACTCACCTGGTATTAGGAAATATGGGGATCCTTAAGAAGTTCTCTTGAATCTGTGATTCATATCAGTGACTGAGCCCAGCCTCACTTTATATTGTCCATACACCATACAATCAATAACAGATGTGATGAGGCTTTGGATTGGCTGAATGGATTGAATCAAAACAAATGGTAATTTATTCTTCTTGTGCAGATGTAACTTTTCTTTGTTTCACTATTTGACTCAGCAAGTTTTCATTGCCAAAAACACCTCAATATAGTAAAAGAGACAATAGCAGGATTTTTTTTCTTGTGCAAAAGCATAAGATTAGACTCTCGTCATTAGCAAATAGATGGAGTGATACCATGATTGTGATCTGCATGACACAGCAGACTGGGATTGGTAATAAAAACATTATAGTCCATATAAGATGGTGACATCACAGACACACACCAGAGAATGCTACAGTTAGACATATTAATTTTATTAATTTAAACATTGCCTGTAGAACTGCCTCCTACATGTGCACAGCATGTTTATTTATACATGGAATGTTTTTTTTTTACTTTATTGTGTATAACGTGAGAAAAGCTTTGACCACCTCTCCAAACTCAGCATCTACAGAAAAATCCAAAATTATTTGGATAACTTCCAAAGTGCTCTCCATATAATGTTTATTTTATTTTTTTCCACCAATTTATTGATCCCTCTGCTCTGCAGATATTTTGGGTCCCAGTTCATCTGCTTTTCCCTATTAAAAAGTGGGATTGGCATGGGCCAAGATATTTTGAGGTCTCTGCAGAAAGTCATGGATAAGTTAGTGTGCATATTAATGACAGTGCAGCTGCCTTCCTTTTTGTATATGTATATCTATATGTATATGTCATCCTTTCTTATGCTTACCATTATAGCTACCCACCCCAGCCCTCCTTATCCACCTGTGTCTTCCAATTCCTTATTCAAGAGTTTCTAGAAGCATTTCTTGCTGGTCTTCCAGAAACATTTCTTCATACTGGCCAGATTTGGAAAGTGACCATTCTAATTCTAGTCCATCCCTCAACTTATAGTTCCAAGAATTAATTGTTAGGGGCTGTGGTACTCCCCCAATATGTAGCAATTTGCTGTTTTGTACAGGTTAGTTTCAAATCTATGAGTCTGGTACTTACCACTTTTGGATTTTCCTGTGGCCTTTATAGGAGAGCAGATCCTGGAGTTAATTCTAGGTTTAGATTCCCATGCTGCTTAATATATTTAGCTATCTCCAACCAAAGCCTAGTAATACGTTGGCACTTCCACCACAGATGCAGCACAGGCCCCATTTCCCCTTTACACCACCAGCAATAGAAAGAAGGAATTGATATTTGGAGAATATATGGCAGCTGTAGTTCCATAGATCTCTTCCCATTCATTTTGTGCTTTTCTATGCCCTATATCTTTTTCCCATTTGTTTTGGTAGTTTGCTATTCCTTTAGTGATGCCTATGATATTATAATATCTTGAAAGTTGACTAGGAATGGATCTTCTGTAGAAACATTTCAGTGTGTCAGTACTCAGGAGATTTAAATATGATATAATACCAGATATCTGGTGATATTTAAAACAAACTCTGGATTCTCTCCTTTCATTACTAAACATAACTAACTAAAATAATTTATGCTGGTTGGGTCCAGGATATTATAGATTCTCACGGGGGTTTCCTATTTTCTCCATGTTGCCACCTATATATTGTATATCTAGCTGCTTCCTGTTTCATCATAACTGTTATTAATCTGTCCAAATAGGGTAATAGTTCTGGGTGTATCATTAATTATATATATATATATATGCTGTTAATGAATTTTGTATGTTATTCTTTCCCAGGTAAACTGGGTCTCTTTAAAATTCAGTCAGTAGGTCAGAGTATCTAGTTCCAAACTGGTCCACTCACCCGTTTTTCTTTTTTTTTGGATCCGTTTACCCACTCTTGTAGTTGGGCGGCCATGAAATATGCCTCATGGTCTGGGGCTCCCAACCCACCTTTCTTGTTGAGGCTACTCAAAAATTTGTGACTAATCTGCTGTTTTTTATTACTTCATAGAACGTTTGAAATAGATCTCTGAATATCGTTGAAGAATGGTGATTATAGGTGTCGGCAATAGGTTGATATATTTTGATTTTCACTAAGGAAATACTACCTATGAAACATAGGGGCACTTTACTATATGTTTGTAATTGTATTTTTTAAAAGACATCTGGTGGCTTATAGTTGCATTTATACAGTAGAGCAACGTTTTGGAAAAAGTAGAAATAATAAGCTACTTCCCACCCAATTGCAAATTAACTTTTTCAATTTCTGTTGTTCATGTGAATGTAAATTTATCAGGAGACTTACCAAATTCTGTGGATATAAATGTTTATATCTAAAAGAATATCGGCATGCAAAAACTGTACAGCAGAACAAAAATACAACTATAACTCAATCTAAATAGTATAACTATCACATTTACCTTCACAATTATAGTATAGACACCAACCTTGTATGGGTGAAATATGTGGATCCTTAAGAAGTTGTCTTGAATCTGTGATTCATAAGAGTGACTGAGCCCGGCCTCACTTTATATTGTCTATACAAACCCTCTCTGACATAAAGAAGTTCTGGATTGGCTGAATGGAGTTCATCAAAACAAAGAATATGGTAATTGGCTCGTCTTGGGCAGTTGCACCAATAACATGGATCTTTTTGTGAAATACCATAGACTAGACTCTCATCATTAACATAGAAATGGAGTGATACCATGATTGTAATCTGCATGACATAAGAGACTCATGCCAGAGAATCCTACAGTTACAGATATTCATCTCAATGAGAGATACTTTTTAATGGTATTTGGCATGGTACAAGTAGCAAAATAATGATTTTACATTGTTAAGGTATTGTTCCCCTATTTTATATTGTCTGAAGTCTCCATTTCCAATTCCCATTTAAGCCCCAAACCCAAACTTACTGTTATAAGGTCTTGGGGTCAAAACTAAAGGTGGAAGCTAATTGGGTGATTAAAGTCAGATATAAAACTGTCCTATTGTATGTCCAACCAACAAGAGCTTTGCAATTTGTGTATTTTTCCCATTTGACTTTGCTGTGCTTATGACATCATCTAACTCTGTATAGCTGAGTGTTTGGACATCAGACATTATGATATTGCTGAAAAGGATTCTGCAATGTAATTAACAGATGAATGTCAGGGAACGCTGATGCTTTTAGTCCCCTTACTCGTGTGAAGAAGTAAAAATTCAGGATCTGAATAAATGTAATGGGTGTTGGGGGGGCTGCATGAAATGCAGATAAGACATTTGGTAAAATTACTCTTGAACTCTTAAGTAAAAGACTGTCGGTATTGTAGAGTGTGGGTCCATGAGAGATGAGCGAACTTTTGAAAAATTCGATTCGGCCGATTCGCCGAATTTTCTGGGGAAAAGTTTCGGTCCGAATTTATTCGTGATGAATCGCTATTAAAAACGGCTATTTCTGGGTCGTCCGAGAGCCTCCATAGGGTTCCAGAACGTTTTGATTGGCTGGAACATGCATAGGATGCATGCTGGGTTAGTGAAATACTATTATAAAGAAGTATGACATGCAGTTCAGAGGCGTCGCTATTAGATTCGCTGTCGCAGAGCGGCACAATTACAGAGCCTTGAGGTGGCATCAGCATGATGAGCCCATATATTGCCTGAAAGACACACCCAGGAGTTGGCAGCAGCATAGGGAGCCCATATATTGCCTGAAAAGCACATTGGAGTTGGCAGCAGCATAGGGAGCCCATATGTTGCCTGAAAGACACACCCAGGAGTTGGTAGCAGCATAGGGAGCCCATATATTGACTGAAAAACACACCCAGGAGTTGGCAGCAGCATAGGGAGCTAATATATTGTCTGAAAGACACACCCAGGAGTTGGCAGCAGCATAGGGAGCCCATATGTTGCCTGAAAAACACACCCAGGATTAGGCAGCAGCATAGGGAGCCCATATATTGACTGAAAAACACACCCAGGAGTTGGCAGCAGCATAGGGAGCTCATATATTGTCTGAAAGACACACACAGGAGTTGGCAGCAGCTTAGGGAGCCCATATATTGCCTGAAAAGCACATTGGAGTTGGCAGCAGCATAGGGAGCCCATATATTGCCTGAAAGACACACCCAGGAGTTGGCCGCAGCATAGGGAGCCCATATATTGCCTGAAAGACACACCCAGGAGTTGGCAGCAGCATAGGGAGCCCATATATTGCCTGAAAGACACACCCAGGAGTTGACAGCAGCATAGGGAGCCCATATATTGACTGAAAAACACAACCTGGATTTGGCAGCATCATTAGGAGCCCATATATTGCCTGAAATAGACTCTACAGTTGGCAGCAGCATAAGGAACCAATATTTTGCCTGAAAGACACCCTGGAGTTAGCAGCAGCATTAGGAGCCCATATATTGTCTGAAAGAGACACTGGAGTGGATTACGTAGTATATATATATACAAAGTAAACATTTATAAACAGCATGTCCAAACTAAACTAAACCAATGTAGCATATGAAACATTTGTATCTTAGTAGACACTAATGGTTTTAGATTCAGCTTCTATGAGCAAGCAGCTGCGAGCTGCGAGACTAAACAAAAATGGCGCAGGCTTCTCCAAAATGGAGCCTGACATACAGACAGCAGATCAATAGAAACTACACAAGGCTGCACAAAAATGGCGCCCAGAATGCAGACTGAATAAACTGCTGTACAGCCCGGCTGACGTGGCGGTGATGCTTTCCCGGGTTATCCCGGGTATAAAAGGCGCACGGAGGCGCTTTTGAGCGCCCTCACATGCCGCATCCGGTGGTGGTGGAATGTCTCCAGATTTCTGCCTGCCTCCTTTTGTGAAACATTAACATTATCTGGATGACACCATACACCCGGCCACAACGGTCCCACAATAAGTTTTTTAGGTAAGCCTATACAATTAAGATATATCAATTCTGGCATGACAATACTGGGGAATAGTAATGAGGACATTCCCCCTCTGTTACCTTGTATTTATGCAGCTTATAAAAAGAAGCAATATAACAGCTCATTGAAAGACACAGTATCTCTCCTTAAAGGGGACTCCATAAATCTGATCAATATCCACATATGCTCACAGGTACATATATATCTATAATATGCCAAACAGTTTATGATGTACCATGTTCTAGATTTGTCCTGCATTTTTTTTAAATTTACTTGTTTATATTATTGTTATTAATATTAATTAACAGTGGAACTGTATATTACACTGCACAGTGGAGTCACTATTTATTATTTGTTATTATCTTTGCACAGTACAAGGCGTATTGAGAAAGCTGTTGAAAGTGAAACATGTTTACCCTGAGAAATACTGAGAGAAAAAGCATGGAATATTTCTTCTTTTTTATGGAATGTAAACATCACACTCTATGAGAATCTGTAGAATATAAATTGTAATTATGCACGGCAAATGAAAGTTTTTGGTATGGATTATGTAAGGATAAGGTTTTTAAGATATTGCTAATAAATTGTATATTTTTCTGAATTTCAAGATGTGGTCAAGTAAATGGGTACAATGTGGGGGGTATAGGCCTAATACCTTCATTTGAGTCTGTTTTCTATATTGTATATCTAGCTGCTTCTTGTTTCGTTATCATTGTTTTTAATCTGTCCAAATAAGGAGACAGTTCTGGGTGTATCGTTAAAGCGGACCTTCACTCTGAAAAAGAGCCTATCTTATATGTTTCCCACACCCTGTACATACAGGTTGCCCACATTAAAAATCATTCTACCTGCATCTACTGCATGTTATGAGCCTTTAAACATCCAAGATGGCGGCTCATGGGACATCAGGCAGCCTGCAAAAAAGAAATGCCTTCTGACTGTGGTGCTCTGCATTCTGGGATTGCTGACCTTTTCCTGACCCCTTTTCCTGAAAAACGTAAAATATATTAATTTTAGATACTGGGGAATCATTTTTTAAGGGTTTGGGCTTTTCAATAGATCATGCTGAAGGTCCGGTTTAAGTATTTAAAAGATTTATAAATATACGGTTAATGAATTCGGCATGTTATTCTTTCCCAGGTGAACCGGGTCTCTTTAACATTCAGTCAAGAGGTCAGAGTATCTAGTTCCAAGCTGGTCCATGCACCCCTTTATTTTTATTTATCCAGTTACCCACTATTTGTAGTCAGGCGGCCAGGAAATTCCTTATGATCTGGGGCTCCCACCCACCTTTCCTGTTGAGTCTACTCAGGAGTTTGTAACTAATCTGGTGTTTTTATGACTCCACAGAACATTTAAAATAAATCTCTGAATATCCTTAAAATTCTTTGAGGAAAGGTGATTGGAAGTGTTTGCAATAGGTTGATATATTTTGATAAAATGGAAATTCTACCTATAATACATAGGGGCACTTTACTATATGTTTTTTTATTTTCTTATTTAAAAAAACAGGTAGTGGCTTATAGTTTAATTTATACAGTAGGGCAATGTTTAATCTGAAAATAACTCTTGTCTAGATCAGCCTTGGAGGAAATTAGACATTTGCCTTTCTTTCTGGTGATAAGCAGGTTGTATATATTAATATATATATAACCCTTCCTTGCTGTGTAGGTCTTTATTTGTCGCTGCCAGCATTAGCGTAGCTTTTCATAATTTTCTATGGTGTATAGTGTAACTTATACAGCAGGGCAATGTTTTTGGAAATAATAACCCCCAGGTATTTTAAGCTATTTCCCACCCATTGCAAATCTTAAACTCCTGCCGTTCACTTGAATGTAAATTTATCGGATGACTTACCGATTTCTGTGTATATAGACATATAAATCTTTATGTCTAAAAGAATATCGGCGTGCAAAAACTGTAACGCAGAACAAAAATAAAACTGTAACTCAAGCTAAATAGCAGTTAATAGCTAGCACATATACCTTCACATTTATAGAATAGACACCTACCTTGTATGGAGGAAATATAGGGATCCTTAAGAAGTTCTCTTGAATCTGTTATTTATAAGAGTGACTGAGCCCGGCCTCACCTTATATTGTCTATACAAACACTCTCTGATATGAAGAAGTTTTGGATTGGCTGAATGAAGTTTACCAAAACAAAGGCTATGGTAATTGGCTCGTCTCAGGCGGTTGAATCTTTTCTTTGGCCCTTATTTAACAAGGGATAGCGCCAGGTAGCGAATGGTGAGCGAACGGTAATGACGGTCACCGCCACGAGAACCCGGCTCCCCAACGCAATCACACATTTATCAAGCCGATCCTGCTTAGCGAACGACAGAGCGCCAGATAGCGAATCATTCATCATTATTCCAGCCTCACCACACAGCGCCAGCGAGCGAACTTGAACAGCGACAGGTCTGACCTTTCGCTACCTGGCGCTCTCCAATGCATTTCAATGGAACAATCTTTAATTATTCATAATTAATTGTTAATATTTTTTTTTTAATGTCAAAAAATCAGTGGCCACTTCTGCAATGTTAGATTTTTTTTTAAGGTAAAAAAAAAAAAAAAATCTTGTGCAGCATTGATATTACAGTTCTGATATTAATGTATTCATATTACAAAAGATTTTGAAAAACTGTTTGGTTTTTTTTTTCAAAAAATATGGTTGTTTGGGGGTTAAAAAACTACTTTTAACCCATCGCCGCCAGCACTCTGGGGTTTAAACAAGCATTTCACAGCGCGAGAAATTTTTGAGCATGATTTGTTAATGATTATGCTGGGAGCCGCTCGCTATGGCCATTCGCTGTCATGCGCTCCCATACAGCGCGGAACCTGTCAAACAGCGACTCCTAACCCCGTATTCAACATTACCGCACATCGACAGGGATCTTTTTCTGAAATACCATAGACCAGACTCTCATCATTAACATAGAAATGGAGTGATACCATGATTGTAATCTGCATGACATAAGAGACTCATGCCTGAGAATGCTACAGTTACAGATATTCATCTCAATGAGAGCTCCTTCTTTATTGCATTTGTCATGGTATAATTAGCAATAAGTAAAATTTCCACTTCCTGTTTAAGCCAAAAACCCAGACTTACTGTTAAAAGGTCTTGGGGTCAAAACTAAATGTGGAAGCTCATTGGGTTATTAAAGTCAGATATAAAACTGCTGTATTGTATGTCCAACCTTCTCAACAAGAGCTTTGCAATCTGTGTATTTTTCCCATTTGACTTTGCTGTGCTTATGACATCATCCTATTTAAACAGACTTTATTCCAGGGGTTATAGAACTACAATCCCCTATTTCCCTGAAATCTGTATAGCTGAGTATTTGGACATCGGACATTATAGTATTGCTGAAAAAGATTATGCAATGTAATTACCAGAAAATGTCAATGGTCGCTGATGCTTGTAGTCACCTGACAACTCATGGGAAGCAGTAAAAATTCAGGATCTGTATAAATATAATGGGTGTTGGGGGGCGGCATTACATGCAGATAACACATTTAGTTAGACGACTCTGGAACTATCCCTATTGTAGAGTGTGGGTCCATCATGCCTACAATAATTAATAGAAAACAAATGTGACCAGCAGCGGCTCCTTTCCCACACTCTTGTCACTGTATACAAATCAGCATTATGTTGAGCCATAAAACTATATGTTATCCTCTAAGCTGGAGACACAAGAAAATAAGAATAGCCAACCCAAATGAACTACGTGGAAGTCAGGAAAAAGGGGGGAGAGCCTCTCGACAATCCTTCTGAGGTGATTAAGAGCCTCCACAGCCCCAAACGCATTAAGGGTCCCTGCAGTGGGACACTTTGGCTCCAGCGTCCTTGTTTTGATTATTTCTATTTTTGGATACTTTCCGCAGTTTGGCTACTTTTAGTTTTGATCATTAAAAGTTATATTTTAGGAGATGCTGGATAATCAACTGTTATAAATTCAACTCCAAGCTGGAGGACAGTCCTCAATTCTTGTCCCTGGCTGTTGATATGTTGCTCATTGTATTACAGGAGAGCCCACTAAACTGGACAGGCCAGAGGAAAGACTTGGCCTGTATAATGTGTCTGACGTCTGACATATAAAATAATTATTACTCAGAGAACTTAAAAAATCATACATCACATCTAAGTTACCCTCCACCTGCCTCTCCAGGTGATATATAATTATGGTGGTGGCACCATCACAGCTTGCAGTACAAACCGAAGCACCCTCTCATGAGCTACTCATGCCCATAATGCTCCCCTTCATTACGAGCCAGTGCCAGGAAAGGAGTCCTGTGATTGGCCTCCTAGCAGTCCTGGGGCAGGTTGTTCTCTATGCCGGTGCCGAGGACATGACTATGGCCCAATTGACCCAGCACCCGCGGTGCTGGCTCGTAATGAAGGTGAACATTACAGGAGTTTGGAGGTGTTATGTGTAAGGGGGGCTCCAGCATTCTGGATGCCCCCTGAGCTTGTTGGTATTGACTGACAGTGGGACCAACACCCTTTAAATAAAAAATGGCTGTTGGTCCAGTTTAAGAGTAGGACTGCATGAAAAAGAGGTGCCATGACGTGGCCCTGCAGCCTCTCATACATTTACAAATGTGTGCATGAAAAACCTCTCTGTTTTTAAAAATGTAGACAGGATTTGTTGCAGGCAGGTGGGCATTTGGGGGCTGGGGTATTCCTTTTTGTTTTGTCTTTTTTTGTGCAAATCCTTAGACCAGGCTCTCATCATTAGCATAGAAATGGAGTGATACAACGATTGTAATCTGAATGACATAACAGACTAATGCCAGAGAATACTACATTTAGACACATACAAGCTCCTTAGTTATTGCAATTGGCACAAGTAGCAAAAATAGTGAATTTACTTTGTAAAATGTTGTGTCCCAATGTTCTGGGGTTTGAAGATTCCACTTCCTGTTTACACAAGAAACCCAAGCTCACTATTATTGAATACATCAAATTAAATGAGTTCTGGGTGGGGCTCATTTAGTGATTACAGTCCATAGGAAATAAAACCCTAATCAAATGTAACAAGGTAAATGTGATTCATTGTTATAAATACATCTGTGATGCTTTTGGAAATATTGGACCCAAGAAAAGGGGTAAAAAGGGAAGGAGCTAGCAAGAAAGAAAAGAGAAGGGAAAAAGGAAAGAGAAGAGGGGAGAATATAATAAAGTACTGCACATCTACTTAGCTAAGAATAACCAAGTGATATGTATTCAAATCCATCCGAATATTTCACTTACATTTTTTATTTAAAAAAAAGCTACAAATTGTAAAAATACATTTTTTTTATTTTTTTCGCATAGTTCACCCAAAAATATTGAGAAATTACAAACAGGACATTACATGTTAAAGCCCAAACTCTGCTGAAAAAAAAAACATATATAATTTTTTCTGGGAAATCCCTGGACATTCCTAGACATGTATATCACAATATGTTGAAAATGTCCTGCAACAGAGGGTGACAATGTCTCTAGGTAGGCTGGCAGTTAAAGGGTTAACCCCGGATGGGAAGAATGTATGTGTTAATGTTTGATGCACCCTTTCCATGTTAAATCAATTTGTGTTGGACTTTTTTCATTACAATAAACAGTATAATACTTCAGCTTAAGGGATATTCCAGGGTTTTCATTGCCTATTGCAACCCTGATCTTGAGACTATATATAATATTGTATTCATTGTGCTGCGGTTATCTTTCATTTATTATTGCAATCATTTTTATGTAGCAATTATTTCAGAGTTCTTACCAGCCTCTGCTTGTCCATAACAATTCCAAGTGTGTCACTGATTTGGGCGTATCATTTTCAATTTTGCTTATTGTGTAACACTTGTATATGCATATATGTGCTCTTTAGGATGAGTATTCGTCCTTTGTACAGTCTATGTCCGGTATGTTAGCTCACATATTCTGATTGTTTGGTTGCACTGTACATTGCAATGGCCCGTGTAGGTACTTTGAATATGGAAGCTGGGATTTCCCCTTCCCTTCACCTTTCTCACTTGCATATATGAAGATTTCTTCCCTCCTTCTTTGCTGATCACCATTGTGGGTCCTTTGGTGTCTAAGTAGGCTTGAACCTGTAGTAAAGCACTTGCTACACTCAGGGCAGGAAAATGGCCTCTCCCCAGTGTGAACCCTCTGGTGTATAAGAAGGCTTCCAGGCTGTGCAAAGCATTTGCCGCATTCAGAACATGGGAATGGCTTCTCTCCAGTGTGAGCCCTCTGGTGTCTAAGCAAGTCTTTGTGAAAGGAAAAACATTTGCCACATTCAGAGCATGGGAATGGATTCTCTCCAGTGTGACTCCTCTGGTGTATCCGCAGGTGTTGAGACTGTGTATAGCATTTGCCACATTCAGAGCATGGGAATGGCTTCTCTCCAGTGTGACTCCTCTGGTGTATCCGCAGGTGTTGAAGCTGTGTAAAGCTTTTGTCGCATTCAGAGCATGAGAATGTCTTCTCTCCAGTGTGAACTCTCTGGTGACTTGTGAGGTTTGACTTCTGACTGAAACATTTCCCACACTCAGAGCACTGATATGGCTTCACACCTTTGGGGCTCATCATGGGCTGTTGAAAAACAACTGATCTGTAATTACTTTGGCCTTTCTACTAAATGTACAACCTGCAAAGAAAAAAACAGAACATTGTGTTAATAACAGAAGCAGTGGGCAAAACAAGAACAAAAGCAGTGCTTACAAGATGGCGCCTGAAATTACAAGATGGTGCCTGAAATGGCTGCCTAGCGAGAAGATTCCTCCAAATGAGCTCTGGTTACTACTCCTTCCCAACTTCTGTCCTCTCCTTTACACCCAACTACAGGACAACTGCTAGCTGATCACCCCTAATCAACAGAATACCCCAAATAACAAGCAGAGTGGTCATCCGAGAAACATCAGGGTCAGTTCAACCACACGGAGGAGATGTCATCAGGCACCCACTACCAACTGGACGCATCGTGATCAAGGAATACAAGGAGGATATAGCTTCAGTTCCAGCAGTGAGCAGCAGTTGCCTATGGTGGTGCCCAATTCGACGGACATACCTTGCTCCAGTGGTGAGTCCAGTGCATCTGTTGCCAGCAGGCTGTAACCATGTCAGCGGCCAGACCTCCGTGGCCGCTCCAGTGGCCAGTGGCGGTGTGTGCCCTTGGCAGCATGTGGAGGGGTTGTTGTTGCAACAACAGCAGTTTGGGGTTAGTCATCCAATCCCCCCCCCAGTGATGATTGGTTAGGACACACACAGCTCAGCAATGGGGAGCACTTAACCTAACTGTCATTATGTGATAGTTTGGTTGTGACTGAGTTAATTAGCATATTGTTTTCCTGGTGTTTTTATTAATATTAGGCAAACGGTAAAAAAAGAAACACAGGCTGTTTTGTGGCACAGGGAAGGCGATGGAAAGTGACCACAACTTTCCTTTCTGAGTATAGGTGCACATTAATTTATACAGTAACACAATATTTTGGAAATAGTAACCCCCAGATATATTAAGCTACTTCCCACCCATTGCAAATCTACTATCTTTTTAAATTCCTGTTTCTCATGTGAATGTAAATTTATCAGGAGACTTACCGATTTCTGTGGCATTAAACATATAAAAACCTATATCTAAAAGAATATTGACATGCAAATACTGTACAGCAGAACAACTATTAAAATACAACTATAATTCATTCTAAATAGTATAATAGCTAGCACATATAACTTCACAATTAAAGAATAGACACCTACCTTGTATGAGGGAAATATGTCGATCCTTAAGATGTTCTCTTGAATCTGTGATTCATACAAGTGACTGAGACCGGCCTCACTTTATATTGTCCATACAAACACTCTCTGACATGAAGAAGTTCTGGATTGGCTGAATGGAGTTTATCGAAACAAAGGCTATGGTAATGAAAGAGAAGAGACAATAACAGGGATCTTTTTGTGAAATACCATAGACTAGACTCTCGGATATTCATCTCAATGAGAGCTCCTTTTTTAACGCATTGTTCATGGTATAATTAGCAAAATAGTGATTTTACCTTGTTACGGTATTGGTTCCCTATGTTATATGGTTTGAAGTCTCCATTTCCGCTTCATGTTTTAGCCAATAACTCAAAATCACTGTTATACGGTCTTGGGGTCACTCATTGAGTCAGATATAAAACTGTCGCATTGTATGTCCAAATTTTTCAACAACAGCTTTGCAATAAGTGCATTTCTCTCATGTGACTTTTGAACACTATTGAATGTGTTTCTTGCAATGCCACAACATGCGACAGTGTAAAAAAAAGTAAATGATATTCTTTTGTGGTGTATTTTGGCAGATAGTGCTTGATAATTCAATAAAGTGGAAGTCCACTAAAACTGTTTTCTGCAGCCTGCTTTACCCGCACAGATATGTCTGATTTTGGTAATAAAATTAACAGCTTATGTTTAACTCCATTCCCACAGTGGGGCTCTCTGTGGCAGCCACTGGTGACGCTCCCATTGAGAGCTTCAGTGATTATGAGACACCCCAACATAACAATACCAAAGCAGTCTGCCAATTATTTAGCCACCTAATGTCACATCATCCAATATTATTATTATATATATTCTTTTAGGACTTTATGCTGTTTTTAAGTAAAATGGAGCTCTGAGTCAGCTCAATAAATTTATGTGGGTTACCCCAGAAAGTGATTCAAATGACCAATATTTTGGGATCATGGAAAGTGGTTAGCTCTGGCAAATTTAGATATTCCCACAAAGGGGTCTGTAGAGAAAATAAGATTATTAAGAGTTTCTTATGTTCAAACTGTATTTTTTTATTCTGTAATTTGATTGCTAAACGTGTAATAGCAAGTGTGTTTTTCCACTAAATTGGAGAAATAAATTGCTGAATTATCAAGGCAGCTTTCTGAATTGTTCAGGATCCTATAGCAATGATTGCAACATAAGTCATGTGATCCAACCATCCAATCATTTGAAATGTTACAATGAGCCCAGTCTGTTATATTACAAAAAGTTCCCCTTGTTGCTGTTCATAATCTTTGGTTATTAGTTTGGTGTATAAGATTATTTTGAATTTTTTTATCTCTTTTTGTTGCAAATACTTGTCTAAAAAAATGGAATCTAAAGTTTTAGGCTTTGTTTTCATCCAAAATGTAAAATGCTCTGACCCTTATTCAGTTCTTACCAAATTGATTCACCCATCTCATTTGTGATTCATATTATTGTAATGCTAAAAGACTTGGCACACTTTTGTGTGATTGCCTGAAACTACCAAAGAGGAGCATTTAGCACTTCCCTTGTCACAAAGCCAATTCCATTTAGCCAATCAAAAGCTTCTTCACGTAAATGAATCTTTGGTACAATTAGCAAAAAGATATTGTCCCCCATGTTATAGGGTTTGAAGTCTCCAGTTTTGCTTCCTGCTTAAGCCAATAACCCAAACTCACTGTTATAAGGTCTTGGGGTCAAAATTAAATGTGGAAGCTCACTAACTGATAAAAGTCAGATATCAAACTGCCATATTGTATGTCCAACTTTTTCAACAAGACCATTGAAATAAGCGCATTTCTCCCATTGTCTTCTGTGCTTATGACATCATCCTTAAAAAAAAATCCTATTGCCTGCAATAGCCCCATTCCTCCCATTTATGACTGTACCACGTGTGTATTGGTAGACACCCTTTCCTGTCCAGACTGAAACAGGGCTTTAGGAGATTTTCAATTAAAATGCAACTACTCTGAGCACATGTGGTTAGTACATGTGGATAAATGTTGAGGGGCCCGCCGCCACATTTTGTGTAGTCGACCCCCACATGTGAATCACCAGAGGGAAATGGTTAGAGCCCTGGACTGCCTCAGCTATCAGCTTATCCATTGCTATGTGTGTCCCAGAAATTGGGAGCACTCACTGTGACTGGGCAAATGAGTGACTATGAATCTTAGCAGGCACAGTGTGGTTATACTAAACCAGATTAGGTCAATGCATTTAACACACAACTTACTGACGTGTACAGTCATTTATTTGCTTGCAGGGCCTTGTTGGCATTTTGTCAGGCTTAGAAACCCTGGAATATTTGATTATTTTAGTCTAAATGTAAGTATTTTAAGAAAATACACTTTCTTAATGCAGACAATTTTCTGATCATCTTCTGCACTAATGAGCCATGAGAAAATGAGATGAAATGTCAGGTTAACAATTTAAAAAGAAATTTATCATAAATGTTTTTATCATTTATTTTACAGGTTTCTTAGGAATTTCCCGTCTTGAGTTACAAGGATTGTGAAGTTTGCTTACTGTTTAAGAATCCGGAAGCTTCCAGTTGGTATAACCACACAAAGAAAGGTGGACGCATAGGAATCTTAAGAGTAATGTATCATCAGATAACATATGAATATGAAAATATGAATATAAAAATGTAAAATATTATATTACAGTTGAACAAATTTCTGAGTGACATTACCTATATTTTAATGTTGTAAATTTAAGTTTCTTCTTTGGTGTTCTATAATAATGATATATGCACCAGTTTGAAGATGAAATAAAATGACCTTTAAAAAGAACTCCAACTTCTTACTTCAGAAACACATAGTCTATTGTCCAATAGCCGCTGCTTTGCTATACTATAGGGCTTGGCTAAAGCATGTAGTCGTTTAAGACTTTTATGGTCCTGGAGAAACTTTTTTTGGAAACCTGTTTGTTTTACATAAAAACCTTTAGAGCGTAATATTTATAAGAAGCAGAAAGCAGTGAAAGAGGCCTAAATTATTACACGCATTACAATCAAGGCTTCAAATGGCAGCATGAATCCTCTTATGTAAGGTTCCGAGCACAAATCCTTTTATAAACATTACATGCGATATATTTTAATGGCTTTTCCATTTTTTTCCTATAAAACTGATCATTGATAAAATTGGAATAAAAAAAAACATAAACAGCTAAATGATATTAAAGCAAGCATGCCTATATGGTAGAAAAAAGTACCTTTAGTATTTTCTCTATCTCTTGAGTCTGTGCTCATTTAATTTACATGTAATTCACACCGTTCATTATATTTATAATAGGTTATTGTATAGGCTGGCAAGGCTCAGCAGAATATAAATAACATTAGTTACGCAAAATATTTTCAGCTATTCGTTCCTGGGAGGAGCAGCCCAGCCGTATAAGATCATCAACATATCAAAACACTGCGTTTACAGTTTGAGTGAAAACTAGTGCTGCCATGACTGTTATTTGGATGACAAAGGAGACTGGAATCAGCTAATAGTTTTTTTTCTCAGGCTGTGGCATTACAGTGCCATTCCAAGAAGAAAAATTAAGTACTTTTTATAGTCCTTGTATTTTTAATATATCTTGTCTGGAGGTGAAGATTGAGGGACAAATAGTGTATTTATTCATCTATACCCTGCATAGGTTACATGGAACTTCCTATCAGTCCCTGTCACAGCCTTAGCTATTAATAACTGCTACCATATAAATAGTGGTTCATCTATGAAGGTTCTGGTGTTGGGACATCACAGTTGCATAATAGATACAATTGTGCAAGCCAACCCTTTCTGCCCCAGTTCCTAAGACCCCTTTAAGGGCACAGGGGCAATGTTTAATCTGAAAATAACTCTTGTCTAGGTCAGACTAGGTCAGGAGGAAATCAGACATTTGCCTTCCTTTCTGGTGGTAAGCAGGTTGTATATATATATATATATATATATATATATATATATATATATCTTCTTTGCTATGTAGGTCTTTATTTGTCGCTGCCAGCATTAGCGTAGCTTTGCTTAATTTTCGATGTAGTATAGTGAAATTTATACAGCAGGGCAATGTTTTTGGAAATAATAACCCCCAGGTATTTTAAGCTATTCCCCACCCATTGCAAATCTTAAATTCCTGCCGTTCACGTGAATGTAAATTTATCGGATGACTTACCAATTTCTGTGTATATAAACATATAAATGTTTATATCTAAAAGAATATCGACGTGCAAAAACTGTAGAGCAGAACAAAAATACAACCGTAACTCAAGCTAAATAGCAGATAATAGCTAGCACATATACCTTCACATTTATAGAATAGACACCTACCTTGTATGGAGGAAATATAGGGATCCTTAAGAAGGTCTCTTGAATCTGTGATTCATAAGAGTGACTTGGCCCTGCCTCACCTTATATTGTCTATACAAACACTCTCTGATATGAAGAAGTTTTGGATTGGCTGAATGGAGTTTAGCAAAGCAAAGGCTATGGTAATTGGCTCGTCTTGGGCAGTCGCACCCTTTCTTTGTTTCACTGTTTGAAGCAACAAGATTTAATTATCTCAATATAATGAAGGTATTTGTGAAATACCTTAGACTAGACCCTCATCATTAACATAGAAATGGAGTGATACCATGATTACAATCTGCATGACATAAGAGAATCATGCCCGAGAATGCTACAGTTGGGGATATTCATCTCAATGAGAGTTCCTTCTTTCTACTTCCTGTTTAAGCCAATAACCCAAACTCACTGTTATAAGGTCTTGGGGTTAAAACTAAATGTTGAAGCTCATTGAGTGATTAACGTCAGATGTAAAACTGCTGTATTGTATGTCCAACTTTTTCAACAAGAGCTTTGCAATAAGTGTTTTCTCCCATTTTCTTTGCTGTGCTTATGACATCATCCCTTTTCAGCAGACTTTACTCCGGGGGGGTATAGAACTACAATTCCCTAATTCCCTGAAATCTGTATAGCTGAGTGTTTGGAAATAGGACATTAGGATACTGCTGTAAGAGATTATGCAATGTCATAAACAGATGAATGTCAAGGAATGCTGATGCTTGTAGTCCCCTGACAACTCATGTGAAGCAGTAAAAAATCAGGATCTGAATAAATGTAATGGGTGTTGGGGGCGGCATGATCTGCAGATTTGCTTAGTCAACTCCTGAACCCTAAGTAGCACTATTGTGAAAAAATGGCCCAATGATAATGCTGTATAGCAGAAGGAGGGGTCACTTACACACCCGACTTCAGGAAATATCCAGCCAAGCTGTTTTTTATATTAATGGAAGAGGAAATCTGGGGAAGTTCAGACACCCCTGATATACCAAACCTGACACATCTGGATTTTTTTCCTACCATGAGAGAATAAACCACAAGTTTGACTGGAGTTTTATTCAGTTCAGGCATATAAGTTACCCCTCCTATCATTAGCCAATGTGTTTATAAGGATTATTGATATTTCAAAATTTCACAATAGTGCTCCTGGTGAAGTACTACCAGTATTGTAGAGTGTGGGTCCATCTTACCTACCAATTCAAACCATGTTATATAAATCTATAAAACTAAGAGCTGCATATTTGACACTGTGTGTCCACCTAAGCCTCAATAAGGCAGAACTGGATTTTAGCTCAGTAAAGTCTATACAACTAGTCAGTGTCAGGTCCCGTGGGACACCCGCCTTCTAAGTAAGTCTGCAACCCCCAATCTCCGCTGCTAGCTTCACCTATAGACAAGCCCCCGTTTGCCGGGATGCTTAATATGCCTCACCGGGAACAGTTGCCCCCAGGACTTCATAGCACAAAGGATGTGGAATTACGGGGAGGAAAGAGGATGAACCCAGAACGAGACTGGACGAGGTCGGGTAAGCAAGGGTCATACATGAGAGATGAGTCCGAACAAGCGCGGCACCAAAGGATGAGAGGGAAGAGTAGTCAAAGTTGAGTCAGGAGTTGAGCAGGAAAGTCACAGGTATGCAGTACAAGGGAGCAGGCAAATCATAGTCAGAAACAGGCAATTGTCGGTCCAGGCCGCAATCACGGGATGGTCAATACACAGCAAGATCAATACGGGAAGTTCAGATACAGATAAACACACCAGGAGTAAGGAGTAAGTGTGAGGAAACCACCTTTTTTTGATGGGAGCTAATTGGATTGGCTGGGGAGGGAGTTTGTGGTGATTGGTGTAACTGGGAACCTTGGGCTGATTGTCCTGTTTAAACTCTAAGGGCATTTTTGCCTAGGACAATCTGGGCTCATTGGCCCACTAAGGACTCTTTACACCAAGCCTCTGGCGGGCGCGCTGCCTGCAGCGCCGCTGGAGGTCATAAGACAGCCGTGCGTGCACGGACTGTCAGTGAGGAGAGGCTGTGATGCAAAGAGGGGGCGTGCCCACTCGGCCCCACTCGCTCCGACGCCGCCTGACGGAGACACGGCTGCCGGGCGGGGAGGGAGCCTGACAGCTGCCGGACCGGCGAGAAGGTGAGTTGTCCATGACAGTCAGCTGCTTTATTGGCCAAAGTGTTCTTTACATTCTCTTTATATTAGGGACAAAATCATTTCAACACAAATCAAAATTGTAATAAATAAGGTTGAAAACGTGACATTAAAAGTATAGAAACCTATCTGCTATGGGAGGGATTGAGGATACTTTAGGACCTATCATGGGTCTGTAATTCATATGTTAGACTGAGCCGTCCTCACTTTATTTTGCCTGTCCAAACATTTACTGACATGAAGAGACTTTGGTTTGGCTGAATGGATTTCATCAAAACAAAGGATATGGTAAATGACTTTTCATGGCAGTTGTTTCTTTGTTTCACTTTTTTACTTAACTTGATCCCAATGTCTCCTTGTCGTTAACACCTCAATATAGTGTAAGGAGATACTTGACATCACAGAGAATGTCAGACATGTCAGAGAATTTTACAGATTAATTTGTCCTCATCATTTCATAATAAAGGAGAAACACATTTATCATTTATTTTTAAGAATTTAGATTTTTAAGAATTAGTCTTGAGTTATAAGGATTGAGAAGTTTGCTTCCTGTTTAAAAATCAGGAAGTTTCCTCTTGGTGCAACCACACAAGGAAAGGTGGACTCGTAGATTTTAATTTTGTTTATATATATGTTTTATCTTGGCGTTCTATATAATAATTATAAATGCACCAATTTAAAGATGAAATAAAATGTAATGTTTTTGGTTCAGCAAGTGATCCAAGAAGTACAAATATTACTATAATTCAATACTATAATTTAATACAATATTATTGTTCTATATATTATTATAATATTTATTTGTTTCTTTTAAACCCCAATATGTGATGTGTGACGTATATGATTCGTGCAACGAAATAGAAATGTATTTTGGATTTTGATACCATTATCCAAGGTGTGACATCATACCAGATGAGAGGACTATAAACTTTCTGACATGACTTTTCAACAAACACAGGACAATTCACAATTGTTGCTACAGTATGAAATGGTTGCACCTATGTTGCTGAAGCAATGTGTGTAAATACTTTCTATCCCATAAGCTGCTGTCATTTTGAAACTTCTAAACCAACATATCTGCCCTGTTAAAAATCAATTTGCACATGAAGTGCCCCCATCAAATGTACACAGCATTCAAGTTTAATTAGAATTAAACTATTTTTTTATTTTACTTTATTGTGTTTAGGGCAGGAAAAGCTCTGGATGTCTCTCAAAACTGAGCATCTACAGAAAACCCCCACACCATTTAGATAAACCCTAGAGTGACTTATACATAATGTTTACACCTAGAAGGATATCAGCATGGAAAAATATTTAAATAAAACAACTATAACTCATTAGAAACAGCTTAATAGCACATATCACCTCATTGTAATTAGTGTGCCTACCTAGACGCCTAAATAGACACCTACATAGTATGTGGAAATATAGAGTTCTTAAGAAGTTCTCTTGGATCTGTGATTCCTGAGAGTGACTTAGCCAGGCCTCACTTTGGGGGTAATTTAAGAAACTCTAGGTCCAGGTAGTGCTGATCTTTGCTGATCACCAGTGTGGATCCTCTGATGTGTAAGCAGGTTTGAACTTTGGGTAAAGCACTTGCTACACTCAGGGCAGGAAAACGGCTTCTCTCCAGTGTGAATCTTCTGGTGTATAAGAAGGGTTGAAGGCCGTGCAAAGCATTTGCCGCATTCAGAGCATGGAAATGGCTTCTCTCCAGTGTGGATCCTCTGGTGTCTAAGAAGGGTTGAAGGCTGTGCAAAACATTTGCCGCATTGAGAGCATGGAAATGGTTTCTCTCCAGTGTGAATCCTCTGGTGTCTAAGAAGGGTTGAAGGCCGTGCAAAGCATTTGCCGCATTCAGAGCATGGAAATGGTTTCTCTCCAGTGTGACTCCTCTGGTGTCTCAGCAGGTGTTGAGGCTGTGTAAAGCATTTGCCACATTCAGAACATGAGAATGGCTTTTCTCCAGTGTGAATCTTTTGGTGTACTAGCAGGTGTGAACTCTGTTTAAAGCTTTTGCCACATTCAGAACATGAGAATGGCCTCTCTCCAGTGTGGATCCTCTGGTGTCTCAGCAGGTGTTGAGGCTGTGTAAAGCATTTGCCACATTCAGAGCATGGGAATTGCGTCTCTCCAGTGTGAACTCTCTGGTGACTTGTGAAGTTTGACTTATTAATGAAACATTTCCCACACTCAGAGCACTGATATGGCTTCACTCCTTTGGGGCTCATCATGGGCTGTTGGAAAACAACTGATCATTACTTTAATTAATGCAGCCTTTCTGCTAAACGATCAACCTGCAAAGAAAAAAAACAGAACATTGTGTTAACTACACAGTTTGCCGTAAACAAAATCAAATAGAAATATGTTTTAGTTTTTAAAACCAGCTCAACGATGAGTGACTTATATGATCTGTGCAGTGAAATAGAATTGATACAATTGATTTTTTGAATATGACAAAATTATCCAGGGTCTTGCTGACATGACATTTCAACAAACACAGAACTACTCACAGCTGTTGCTACAGTGTGAAATAGTTAACATTGTTATTATTATTACTATTATTATTATTAAGATTATACTGGAAGTGGGAGTGGGCCTCCCTGAACCTTAGTGCCCCACAGACCTCACAACTATGTGAGGTCCAGTCCCTCTTCCAGTAGAATGTTCATATTGTTGAACCCCCCATTGCCCAGCATTTAAACAACCTTTTGTTGGTGGTAGATCCATCTATTCCACCATGAGGGGTAAATGCAGGTATTTAAAGTAGTATTATTAAGTGCACCCATGTTGCTGATGCAATCACATTTTTATACAGAACGTATAAAATAACAGCAGCCTACGCATAATCTAAACACATTTGGCTAATTTTTAATGCATTTTAATTTCACATAGGCTGGTGTTTATTGTAACTTTAAAAATAAAATATCTACCCTATATAAAGCACCTGTAGAACGGCCCCATCACACACACACAGCATATTGATTTTGAAATAGAAGACAAAAAGACATTTTTATTTTCACATTGTCTGTAGGGCGAGGAAATCTCTAGCAGCCAAACTCTTCCTCTACAGAAAAATCCTAAGTCATCTGGAGAACCTCAAATTGCTCTCTACATAATTAGGGATGAGCGAACTGGTTCGGACGAACCGGAATTCGCTCCGAATTTCAGGGAAAATTCGATTCGGCACGAACCCGATTTTTTTTCGGTTCGTGCCGTTCGAATTTTCCCTGAAACAAAAAAAAAATGGTGGCATGGTGGGAGCGGGCAGGTCGGCTACGCTGTCAGCGGGCGGCGGAAGCCTTACCTGCATGGTCGGAGCGTGGAGGCCGGCACCACTCTCAGGCGCCCTCTGATGACGTGGCCTCTGATGACGCGTCGTCTGATGACAGCTGAGAGCGGCGCCGGCCTCCACGCTCCGACCATGCAGGTAAGTGTTTGCTTAAAAAAAAAATGCCGACATGGTGGGAGCGGGCAGGCCGGCTGCGCTGTTTTTTTTTCAGATGAGCGATTAGTGAAAGTTCGATTCGAGCGAATCGCCCTAATCGAACTTTCAAGAAGTTCGCTCATCTCTATACATAATGTGTACTAGCAGGTGTGAACTCTGTTTAAAGCTTTTGCCACATTCAGAACATGAGAATGGCCTCTCTCCAGTGTGGATCCTCTGGTGTCTCAGCAGGTGTTGAGGCTGTGTAAAGCATTTGCCACATTCAGAGCATGGGAATTGCGTCTCTCCAGTGTGAACTCTCTGGTGACTTGTGAAGTTTGACTTATTAATGAAACATTTCCCACACTCAGAGCACTGATATGGCTTCACTCCTTTGGGGCTCATCATGGGCTGTTGGAAAACAACTGATCATTACTTTAATTAATGCAGCCTTTCTGCTAAACGATCAACCTGCAAAGAAAAAAAACAGAACATTGTGTTAACTACACAGTTTGCCGTAAACAAAATCAAATAGAAATATGTTTTAGTTTTTAAAACCAGCTCAACGATGAGTGACTTATATGATCTGTGCAGTGAAATAGAATTGATACAATTGATTTTTTGAATATGACAAAATTATCCAGGGTCTTGCTGACATGACATTTCAACAAACACAGAACTACTCACAGCTGTTGCTACAGTGTGAAATAGTTAACATTGTTATTATTATTACTATTATTATTATTAAGATTATACTGGAAGTGGGAGTGGGCCTCCCTGAACCTTAGTGCCCCACAGACCTCACAACTATGTGAGGTCCAGTCCCTCTTCCAGTAGAATGTTCATATTGTTGAACCCCCCATTGCCCAGCATTTAAACAACCTTTTGTTGGTGGTAGATCCATCTATTCCACCATGAGGGGTAAATGCAGGTATTTAAAGTAGTATTATTAAGTGCACCCATGTTGCTGATGCAATCACATTTTTATACAGAACGTATAAAATAACAGCAGCCTACGCATAATCTAAACACATTTGGCTAATTTTTAATGCATTTTAATTTCACATAGGCTGGTGTTTATTGTAACTTTAAAAATAAAATATCTACCCTATATAAAGCACCTGTAGAACGGCCCCATCACACACACACAGCATATTGATTTTGAAATAGAAGACAAAAAGACATTTTTATTTTCACATTGTCTGTAGGGCGAGGAAATCTCTAGCAGCCAAACTCTTCCTCTACAGAAAAATCCTAAGTCATCTGGAGAACCTCAAATTGCTCTCTACATAATTAGGGATGAGCGAACTGGTTCGGACGAACCGGAATTCGCTCCGAATTTCAGGGAAAATTCGATTCGGCACGAACCCGATTTTTTTTCGGTTCGTGCCGTTCGAATTTTCCCTGAAACAAAAAAAAAATGGTGGCATGGTGGGAGCGGGCAGGTCGGCTACGCTGTCAGCGGGCGGCGGAAGCCTTACCTGCATGGTCGGAGCGTGGAGGCCGGCACCACTCTCAGGCGCCCTCTGATGACGTGGCCTCTGATGACGCGTCGTCTGATGACAGCTGAGAGCGGCGCCGGCCTCCACGCTCCGACCATGCAGGTAAGTGTTTGCTTAAAAAAAAAATGCCGACATGGTGGGAGCGGGCAGGCCGGCTGCGCTGTTTTTTTTTCAGATGAGCGATTAGTGAAAGTTCGATTCGAGCGAATCGCCCTAATCGAACTTTCAAGAAGTTCGCTCATCTCTATACATAATGTTTATATCTAGAAGAATATTGACGTTCAAACATGTTTCAACAAATATTGGACTATGACTCATTCTAAACAGGTTATTAGCTAGCACATATAACTTCATAGTAATATAATAGACACTTACCTGGTTTTAGGAAATATGTGGATCCTTAAGAAGTTCTCTTGAATCTGTGGATAAACAGGAAACGCCAGCCTTAATCCAGTTGAAAGGATAAAATATCCACATTTATTGTTCCGTACAAAACTTCTTTAAAATCATTCCATCCATAGATGCAAGTCAGAATACAGCATAAGGAAGCAGTTTAGTAGCCAACGCGTTTCGGGCACAGACTCAGCCCTAAATCATGACATGACATGGTCATAACTGTAATTAATCTGTCCAACTAGGGTAACAGTTCTGGGTGTATCATTAATTATATATATATCCTGTTAATGAATTTTGTATGTTATTATTTCCCAGGAAAACTGGGTCTCTTTAAAATTCAGTCAGTAGGTCAGAGTATCTAGTTCCAAACCGTTCCACTCACCGGTTTTTCTTTTTTTTTTGTATCCGTTTACCCACTCTTTGTAGTTGGGCGGCCATGAAATATGCCTCATGGTCTGGGGCTCCCAACACACCTTTCTTGTTGAGGCTACTCAAAAGTTTGTGACTAATCTGCTGTTTTTTATTACTTCATAGAACGTTTGAAATAGATGTGTCGGCAATAGGTTGATATATTTTGATTTTCACTAAGGAAATACTACCTATGATACATAGGGGCACTTTACTATATGTGTGTAATTGTATTTTTTAAAAGACATCTGGTAGCTTATAGTTGCATTTATACAGTAGAGCAACGTTTTGGAAATAATAACCCCCAGGTATTTTAAGCTACTTCCCACCCAATTGCAAATCTACTAACTAATTCAATTTCTGTTGTTCATGTGAATGTAAATTTATCAGGAGACTTACCAAATTCTGTGGATATAAACATATAAATGTTTATATCTAAAAGAATATCGGCATGCAAAAACTGTACAGCAGAACAAAAATACAACTATAGCTCAATCTAAATAGTATAATAGCTAGCACATATAACTTCACAATTATAGAATAGACACCTACCTTGTATGGGGGAAATATGTGGATCCTTAAGAAGCTTCTTGAATCTGTGATTCATAAGAGTGACTGAGCCTGGCCTCACTTTATATTGTCTATACAAACACTCTCTGACATAAAGAAGTTTTGGATTGGCTGAATGGAGTTCATCAAAACAAAGGCTATGGTAATTGGCTCGTCTTGGGCGGTTGCACCTTTTCTTTGTTTCACTGTTTGAAGCAACAAGCTTTTATTGCCTAAATATAATGAAAGAGAAGAGACAATAACAGGGATTTTTTTGTGAAATACCATAGACTAGACACTCATCATTAACATAGAAATGGAGTGATACCATGATTGTAATCTGCATGACATAAGAGATTCATGCCAGAGAATTCTTCAGTTACAGGTATTCATCTCAATGAGTGATACTTTTTAAGGGTATTTGGCATGGTACAAGTAGCAAAATAATGATTTTACATTGTTAAGGTATTGTTCCCCTATTTTATATTGTTTGAAGTCTCCATTTCCAATTCCCATTTAAGCCCAAACCCCAAATTTACTGTTATAAGGTGTAGGGCGATCAAAACTAAATGTGGAAGCTAATTGGGTGATTGAAGTCAGATATAAAACTGCTGTATTGTATGTCCAACCTTCTCATCAAGAACTTTGCAATAAGTGAATTTCTCCCATTTGACTTTACATTTATTGCATCATTCTTTTCAACAGACTTTACTCCAGGGGTTATAGAACTACAATCCCCCAATTCCCTGAAATCTGTATAGCTGAGTGTTTGGACATCAGACATTATGATATTGCTGAAAAGGATTATGCAATGTAATTACCAGATGAATGTCAGGGAGCGCTGATGCTTTTAGTCCCCTGACAACTCATGTGAAGCAGTAAAAATTCAGGATCTGAATAAATGTAATGGGTGTTGGGGGGGCTGCATGAAATGCAGATAACACATTTGGTAAAATTACTCTTGAGCTCTTAAGTAAAAGACTGTCGGTATTGTACAGTGTGGGTCCATGAGAGATGAGCGAACTTTTGAAAAATTTGATTCGGCCGATTCGCCAAATTTTCCGGGAAAAATAGTTTCGGTCCGAATTTATTCGCAATGAATCACTATTAAAAACGGCTATTTCTGAGTCAGTTTTGCTTGGCTGGAACATGCATAGAATGCATGCTGGGTTAGTGAAATACTATTGTAAAGAAGTATGGCATGCAGATCAGAGACGTCGCTATTAGATTCGCTGTCGCAGAGCGGCACAATTACAGAGCCTTGAGGTGGCATCAGCATGATGAGCCCATATATTGCCTGAAAGACACACTCTGGACTTGGCAGCAGCATAGGGAGCCCATATATTGCCTGAAAAGCACATTGGAGCTGGAAGCAGCATAGGGAGCCCATATATTGACTGAAAAACACACCCAGGAGTTGGCAGCAGCATAGGGAGCTCATATATTGCTTCAAAGACACACACAGGAGTTGGCAGCAGCTTAGGGAGCCCATATATTGCCTGAAAAGCACATTGGAGTTGGCAGCAGCATAGGGAGCCCATATATTGCCTGAAAGAAACACCCAGGAGTTGGCAGCAGCATGGGGAGCCCATATATTGTCTGAGAGACACACCCAGGAGTTGGCAGCAGCATAGGGAGCCCCCATATTGCCTGAAAGACACACCCAGGAGTTGGCAGCAGCATTAGGAGCCCACATAGTGACTGAAAAACACAACCTGGATTTGGCAGCAGCATGGGGATCCCATATACTGCCTGAAAGACACACCCAGGAGTTGGCAGCAGCATAGGGAGCCCATATATTGCCTGAAATTGACTCTGCAGTTGGCAGCAGCATAAGGAACCAATATATTGCCTGAAAACACTCTGGAGTTGGCAGCAGCATTAGGAGCCCATATATTGCCTGAAAAACACACCCTGGAGTTGGCAGCAGCATGGGGAGCAGCATATTATTATTATCTTTGCACAGTGCAAGGTGTATTGAGAAAGCTGTTGAAAGCGAAACATGTTTACCCTAAGAAATACACAGTGAGAGAAAAAGCATGGAATATTTTGATATGGATTATGTAAGGATAAGGTTTCTGAGATATTGCTAATAAATTGTATATTTTTATGAATTTTAAGATGTGGTCAAGTAAATGGGTACAATGTGGGGGGTATAAGCCTAATACCTCAATTTGAGTCTGTTTTCTATATTGTATATCTAGCTGCTTCTTGTTTCATTATCACTGTTATTAATCTGTCCAAATAAGGAGACAGTTCTGGGTGTATCATTAAGTATTTAAATGATTTATAAATATACGGTTAATGAATTTGGCATGTTATTCTCTCCCAGATGAACCGGGTCTCTTTAACATTCAGTCAGGAGGTCAGAGTATCTAGTTCCAAGCTGGTCCATGCACCTGTTTATTTTTATTTATCCAGTTACCCGCTCTTTGTAGTCAGCCTGCCAGGAAATATGCCTTATGATCTGGGGCTCCCACCCACCTTTCTTGTTGAGTCTACTCAGGAGTTTGTAACTAATCTGGTGCTTTTATGACTCCACAGAACATTTAAAATAAATCTCTGAATATCCTTAAAAATCTTTGAGGAAAGGTGATTGGAAGTGTTTGCAATAGGTTGATATATTTTGATAAAAAGGAAATTCTACCTATAATACTTAGTACCTAAGTAAAGGACTATCTTTATTCAGTTGCTTTCACGATATCTTTTTAAAAAAAATTTTCATTTTGCAAAACATTTATTATATAATCAACATGGAAGTTTTTCAGTAAAATCATATTGCTTGTAAAAGCCTCATTCCTCCCAGTTACAACTGAAATGTATTGGTAGATACCCTTTCCTGCCCAGACTGAAACAGCACTTTAGGAGATTTTCAACTAAAATACAACTACTATGCGCACATGTGGTGAGTACATGTGGATGTACATGAGGGGCCCACAGCCACATTTTGTCAAGTTGATCCCCCCCACATGGGAATCACCAGAGGTAAATGGTTAGAGTTAGAGAGTATCCATTGCTACGTATACATATTGTAGGATTTGTTGCTGGCCCAGCCAGTGTGCACCACCCAGTCCAGCTATAAACTGCTTGCCATTTAATTCCTATCTGTTGTATTGTGGTGAGTGCATGTAAATAAATGTTGAGGGGCCTCATGTAGTGAAGTCAACCTTCCCACATGTGAATCACCAGACGCGAAGGGTTGCGAGTCCTGGGTAGCCTCTGGTAAGTTCAGTGTACCATTGCTATGTATGTCCCAAAAATGGGAGAGAGCTCACTGTTTAGAGCAGGACTGCAAGAAAAAGAGGTGCCGTGACATGGCCCGGCAGCTTCCCATACATTTACAAATGTGTGCAACAAATACCTCTCTGTTTTTAAAAAAATGTGGACAGATTGTAGGATTTGTTGCACACTGATGGGGATTTAGGTGCTGGAGTATTCCTTTTTGTTTTGCCAGGCCCAGTGTGCTCCGCCCAGTCCAGCTATAGATTTATGGTGCTACTTGCCATCTCCTTCCCATCACCGAACACCACCTCTCCAGTGCCAGAAGCAGCCTGTTATACTGAAGGAAAATTATTACATAGCTCCTCCTATAAAAGGCCCCTTTCTATTTATACATGATCTTTTTGTGCAAATCCATAGACCAGACTCTCATCATTAGCATAGAAATGGAGAGATACAGTGATTGTAATCTGCATGACATAACAGACTAATGCCAGAGAATACTACTGTTAGACAAATACAGTAACTCTCACTACGAGCTTCTTCTTTATTGCAGTTGGCCAAAAGTAGCAAAATAGTGAATTTACTTTGTTAATTTTTTGTTTCCCAATGTTTTGGGGTTTGAAGATTCCACTTCCTGTTTACACAAGAAACCTAAGCTCACTGTTATTGAATACATCTTGGGTGAAAATGAAATGAGTTATGGGTGGGGCTCATTTAGTGATTACAGTCCATAGGAAATAAAACCCTAATCAAATGTAACAAGGTAAATGTGATTCATTTTTATAAATACATCTGTGATGCTTTTGGAAACTTTAGACCCAAGAAAAGAGGAAAAAAGGAAAGAAATAAGCAAGAAAGAAAGGAGAAGGAAAAAAGGGAAAGAGTAGAGGGGAGAATATAATAAAATACTGCGCATCTTATCGAAGAATACCCAAGTGATATGTACTCAAAGCTATCCAAATATTTCACTTACATTTTTTATTTTTTAAAAAGGTACAAATTGTAAAAAATACATTTTTTTAATTTTTAATTTTTTACACACAGTTCACCCAATAATATTGAGAAATTACAAACAGAACATTCCATGTTAAAGCACAAACTGTTGAAAATATATATATATTTTTTTCTGGGAAATCCCTGGACATTCCTGGACATGCAAAGCACAAAATGTTGAGAAATGGCCTGACATTGAGGGTGACAATGTCTCTAGGCAGGTAAAGGGTTAACCCCGGACAGGAAGAATGTATATGTTAGTGTTTGCTGCACCCTTTTCTTTGTTGAATTAAATCAATTTGTGTTGGACATTTTTCATTAAAATAAACTGTATAATACTTCACCTTACGGGGTATTCCAGGGTTGTCATTGCCAATAGCAACCCTGATCTTGACACTATATATAGTATTGCATTCACTGTGCTGCGGTTATCTTTTTTATTATTGCAATAATTTTTATGTAGCAATTATTTAAGAGTTTCTAACAGCCTCAGGTTGTCCATTGCAATTCCAAGTGTGTCACTGATTTGGGCGTATCATTTTCTATTTTGCTTATTGTGTAATACTTGTATATGCATAAATGTGCTCTTTAGGATGAGCATTCCCGTAAAGTTTATGCCCAGTATGTTAGCTCACATATGCTGATTGTTTGGGCACCCTGTACATTGAACTGGCCCATGTAGGTACTTTGAATATGGAAGCCCTGATTTCCCCTTCCCTTCCCCTTTCTCAGTTGCATACATGACCATTTCTTCCCTCCTTCTTTGCTGATCAACAGTGTGGGACCTCTGGTGTCTAAGCAGTTGTGAACCTGTAGTAAAGCACTTGCTGCACTCAGGGCAGGAAAATGGCTTCTCTCCAGTGTGGATCCTCTGGTGTGTAAGAAGGGTTGCAGGCTGTGCAAAGCATTTGCCACATACAGAACATGGGAATGGCTTCTCTCCAGAGTGAATCCTCTGGTGTGTAAGAAGGGTTGCAGGCCGTGCAAAGCATTTGCCACATTCAGAACATGGGAATGGCTTCTCTCCAGTGTGAACCCGCTGGTGTGAAAGAAGGGTTGAAGACCTTGCAAAGCATTTGCCACATTCAGAACATGGGAATGGCTTCTCTCCAGTGTGAGCCCGCTGGTGTATAAGCAAGTCTCTGCGAATTGTAAAGCATTTGTCACATTCAGAACATGGGAATGGCTTTTCTCCGGTGTGACTCCTCTGGTGTCTCAGCAGGTGTTGAGGCTGTGCAAAGCATTTGCCACATACAGAACATGGGAATGGCTTCTCTCCAGTGTGAATCCTCTGGTGTGTAAGAAGGGTTGCAGGCCGTGCAAAGCATTTGCCACATTCAGAACATGGGAATGGCTTCTCTCCAGTGTGAACCCGCTGGTGTGAAAGAAGGGTTGAAGACCTTGCAAAGCATTTGCCACATTCAGAACATGGGAATGGTTTCTCTCCAGTGTGAGCCCGCTGGTGTATAAGCAAGTCTCTGTGAATTGTAAAGCATTTGTCACATTCAGAACATGGGAATGGCTTTTCTCCGGTGTGAACCCTTTGGTGTGTAAGCAGGTCTTGACTACTTGTAAAGCATTTGCCACATTCAGAGCATGGGAATGGCTTCTCTCCAGTGTGACTCCTCTGGTGTCTCAGCAGGTGTTGAGGCTGTGAAAAGCATTTGCCACATTCAGAGCATGGGAATGGCTTTTCTCCAGTGTGAACTCTCTGGTGACTTGTGAGGTTTGCCTTCCAACTGAAACATTTCCCACACTCAGAGCACTGATATGGCTTCACTCCTTTGGGGCTCATCATGGGCTGTTGGAAAACAACTGATCTGTAATTAATTTTGTTTTTCTGTTAAATGACCAACCTGCAAAGAAAAACAGAACAATGTTTTAATTACAGAAGCAGTGGGCAAAACAAGAACAAAAGCAGTGCTTACAAGATGGCGCCTGAAATTACAAGATGGTGCCTGAAATGGCTGCCTGGCGAGGAGATTCCTCCAACTGAGCTCTGGTTACTACTCCTTCCTCACTTCTGTCCTCTCCTTTACACCCAACTACAGGGCAACTGCTAGCTGATCACCCCTAATCATCAGAATACCCCAAATAACAAGCAGAGTGGTGATCTGAGAAGCACCGGGGTCAGTCAGTGTCATCAGACACCCCACTACCAGTTGGACGCATTGTGATCAAGGACTACAAGGAGGATATAGCTCCAGTTCCAGCAGTGAGTCTCTGGTTGTCGGTGGTGGTGCAAAGTCGACTGACATACCTCACTCCAGTGGTGAGTCCAGTGCATCTGCTGGCAGCAGGCTGTGACCATGTCAGCGCCCAGACCTCCATGGCCTCTCCAGTGGTAGGACCCTGGTGCCCAGTGGTGGTGTGTGCCCTCAGCAGCCTGCGGAGGGGTTGTTTCTGCAACAACAGCTTGGGGTGAGTCATCCAATCCCCCCCAGTGATGATTGGTTAGGACACACACAGCTCAGGAATGGGGAGCACTTAACCTAACTGTCATTATGTGACAGTTTGGTTGTAACTGAATTAATTGGCATATTTTTTCCTGGCATATTTATTAATATTAGGCAAACAGTAAAAAAAGAAACACATGCTGTTTTGTGGCACAGGGAAGGCGACAGAAGGTGACCACAACTTTACTTTCTGAGTATAGGTGCATATTAATTTATACAGTAGGGCAATGTTTTTGGAAATACTAACCCCCAGATCTATTAAGCTACTTCCCACCCATTGCAAATCTACTATCTTTTTAAATTCCCGTTGTTCATGTGAATGTAAATTTATCAGGAGACTTAACGATTTCTGTGGCTATAAACATATAAAAATCTATATCTAAAAGAATATCAACATGCAAATACTGTACAGCAGAACAAAAATACAACTATAACTTATTCTAAATAGTATAATAGCTAGCACATATACCTTCACAATTATAGAATAGACACCTACCTTGTATGAGGGAAATATGGGGATCCTTAGAAAGTTCTCTCGAATCTGTGATTCATAAGAGTGACTGAGCCCGGCCTCACTTTATATTGTCCATACAAACACTCTCTGAAATTAGGAAGTTCTGGATTGGCTGAATGGAGTTTAGCAAAACAAAAGAGATGGTAAATGGCACGTTTTGGGCGGTTGCACCTTTTCTTTGTTTCACTATTTGAAGCAACAATATTTTATTATCTCAATATAATGAGAGAAGAGACAATAACAGGGATCTTTTTGTGAAATACCATAGACTAGACTCTCATCATTAACATAGAAATGGAGTGATACCATGATTGTAATCTGCATGACATAAGAGACTCATGCCCGAGAATGCTACAGTTACAGATATTCATCTCAATGAGAGCTACTTTTTTATATGCATTTGGCATGGTACAAGTAGCAAAATAATGGTTATACATTGTTACTGTATTGGTTCCCAATGTTATAGGGTTTTACGTCTTCATTTCCAATTCCTGTTTAAGCCAATAACCCAAACTCACTGTTTGGGGTCAAAACTAAATGTGGAAGCTCATTGAGCGATTAAAGTCAGATATAAAACTGCCGTATTGTATGTCCAACTTTTACAACAAGAGCTTGCCTTCCTTTTTGTATAAGACTTGTCCTTTCTTAAAGTGGACCAACACCCAATGCTGATCGGCCCGGTAATCTATAAGATCCCCCTGAAACCCCCTGAAACCCCTAAATCCCTACCTGCTCCTCGATCCAGCGGCGCCCCCGCCGCCGCCTCCCCCTAGCAGGACGCGCACCCGCGCCGGCCGTTTGTGAATGGCCGTTGCGGGCGCGTGCCCTGTAAGAGTGACGCGCGGGAGGCGGCGGCGGGAGTGCTCTCTTGTCCGTCGCTGCCTCCCGCTTGTCCGTTGGCGGGGATTGGCTGCAGCGGTCACATGGGAGCGGGGAGAGGTGAGTTTTTGGGGCTTTCTGGGGGGTTTCACACAGCGGGGCACCACCGAAGTGGACCAAAACCCAGGATAGTAAAAATCCTGGGTGTTGGTCCACTTTAAGCTTACCATTATGGCTACCCCTCCTTCCCCCCTTATCCTTCTGTGTCTTCCAATTCTAATTCAAGATTTTCCAGAAGCATTTCTTTATACTGGTCAGATTTGGAAAGTGACCATATTCTAGACTATCCCTTAACTTACAGATCCAAGAATGAATTGTTGGGGGCTGTGGTACTCCCCAATATGTAGCAATATGCTGTTTTGTACAGGTTAGTTTCACATTCATGAGTCTGCATTTCCCTGTGGCCTTTAAAGGAGAACATATCCTGGAGTAAATTCTAGGTTTAGATTCCCATGCTGCTTAATGTATTTAGCTATCTCCAACCAAAGCCTAGTAATACATTGGCACTCCCACCACAGATGCAGCACCAGCCTCATTTCCCCTTTACACCACCAGCAGAAGAAAGAAGGAACTGATATTTGGGGAATATATGGAAGCTCTAGATCCATAGATCTCTTACCATTTGTTTTTTGACTAGGAAATAGATCTTCTGTCATTTCCTGCAATGGGGAAGTAGGGGCATCAGTGCTCGGGAGATATAAAAGTGATATAATACCAGATATCTAGTGATATTTAAAACGAATTCTGGATTCTCTCCTTTCATTACCAAACATACCTTCTATGTCGGTTTGTGGGTCCAGGACATTATAGACTCTCACAGGGGTTTCCTTCCCCCCCCCCCCGTGTTGCCATCTATTTATTGTATATCTAGCTGCTTCTTGTTTCGTTATCACTTTTATTAATCTGTCTGAATAGGGTGACAGTTCTGGTTGTATCATTAAGTATTTAAGTGATTTATAAATATACTGTTAATGAATTTGGTATGTTATTCTTTCCCAGGTGAACCGAGTCTTGTTAAACTTCAGGAGGTCAGAGTAACTAGTTCCAAGCTGGTCCACCCACCAGAATTATTTTTTTTTTATTATTTATCCATTTACCCACCCTTTGTAGTCGGGCGACCAGGAACTATGCCTTATGATCTGGGGCTCCCAACCCACTTTTTTTTTGAGTCTGCCACGGAGTGTTTAACCAATCTGGTGCTTTTTTTTATTATTCCATAGAACATTTAAAATAGATCTCTGAATATCTTTAAAAAAATCTTTGAGTAAAGGTGATTGGAAGTGTTTGAAATAGGTGGATAGATTTTTATAAAAAGTCCATTTTCTGTCAGGAGATTCTACCTATAATACTTAGGGGCACTTTACTCCATTTTTTAATGTTCTTTTTTAAAAGACAGCTAGTGGCTTATAGTGTAATTTTTACAGCATGGCAATATTTTTGGAAATAGTAACCCCCGGGTATTTTAAGCTACTTCCCACCCATTGCAAATCTACTAACTTTTTAAAATTCCTGCCGTTCACGTGAATGTAAATTTATCGGACGACTTACCAAATTCTGTGGCTATAAACATATAAAAATCTATATCTAAAAGAATATCGGAATGCAAAAACTGTACAGCAGAACAAAAATACAACTATAACTCAATCTAAATAGTATAATAGCTAGCACATACACCGTCACAATTATAGAATAGACACTTACCTTGTATGGGGGTAATATGGGATCCTTAAGAAGTTTCTTGAATCTGTGATTCATAAGAGTGACTGAGCCTGGCCTCACTTTATATTGTCTATACAAACACTCTCTGACATAAAGAAGTTTTGGATTGGCTGAATGGAGTTCATCAAAACAAAGGCTATGGTAATTGGCTCGTCTTGGGCGGTTGCACCTTTTCTTTGTTTCACTGTTTGAAGCAACAATATTTTATTGTCTCAATATAATGAAAGAGAAGAGACAATAACAGGGATTTTCTTCGTAAAATACCATAGACTAGACTCTCATCATTAACATAGAAATGGAGTGATACCATGATTGTAATCTGCATGACATAAGAGACTCATGCCAGAGAATGCTACAGTTACAGATATTCATCTCAATGAGAGATACTTTTTAAGGGTATTTGGCATGGTACAAGTAGCAAAATAATGATTTTAAATTGTTAAGGTATTGTTCCCTATTTTATATTGTTTGAAGTCTCCATTTCCAATTCCCATTGAAGCCCAAAACCCAAACTTACTGTTATAAGGTCTTCGGGTCAAAGCTAAATGTGGAAGCTGATTGGGTGATTGAAGTCAGATATAAAACTGCTGTATTGTATGTCCAACCTTCTCAGCAAGATCTTTGCAATAAGTGAATTTCTCCCATTTGACTTTACATTTATTACATCATCCTTTTCAACAGACTTTACTCCAGGGGTTATAGAACTGCAATCCCCTAATTCCCTGAAATCAGTATAGCTGAGTATTTGGACATCAGACATTATGATATTGCTGAAAAGGATTATGTAATGTAATTAACAGATGAATGTCAGGGAACGGTGATGCTTTTTATCCCCTGACAACTCATGTGAAGCAGTAAAAATTCAGGATCTGAATAAATGTAGTGGGTGTTGGGGGGGGCTGCATGAAATGCAGATAACACATTTGGTAAAATGACTCTTGAGCTCTTAAGTAAAAGACTGTCGGTATTGTAGAGTGTGGGTCCATGAGAAATGAGCGGACTGTTGAAAAATTCGAATCGGCCGATTCGCCAAATTTTCCGGGAAAAATAGTTTCGGTCCGAATTTATTTGCGACAAATCGCTATTAAAAACGGCTATTTCTGGGTCGTCCGAGAGCATCCATAGGGTTGCAGAACGTTTTGCTTGGCTGGAACATGCATAGGATGCATGCTGGGTTAGTGAAATACTATTGTAAAGAAGTATGACATGCAGATCAGAGGAGTCGCTATTAGATTCGCTGTCGCAGAGCGGCACAATTACAGAGCCTTGAGGTGGCATCAGCATGATGAGTCCATATATTGCCTGAAAGACACACTCTGGACTTGGCAGCAGCATGGGGAGCCAATATATTGCCTGAAAGACACACTCTGGACTTGGCAGCAGCATAGGGAGCCCATATATTGCCTGAAAGACACACCCAAAAGTTGGCAGCAGCATAGGGAGCCCATATATTGCCTGAAAGACACACCCAGGAGTTGGCAGCAGCATAGGGAGCCCATATATTGACTGAAAAACACACCCAGGAGTTGGCAGCAGCATAGGGAGCTCACATATTGCCTGAAAGACACACCCAGGAGTTGGCAGCAGCATAGGGAGCCCATATATTGCCTGAAAAGCACATTGGAGTTGGCAGCAGCATAGGGAGCCCATATATTGCCTGAAAGACACACCCAGGAGTTGGCAGCAGCATAGGGAGCCCATATACTGCCTGAAAGACACACCTAGGAGTTGGCAGCAGCATAGGGAGCCCATATATTGCCTGAAAAGCACATTGGAGTTGGCAGCAGCATATCGCCCGCTGAGAGCGGCGCCGGCCTCCACGCTCCGGACCTGCAGGTAAGTGTTTGCTCCCACCATGCCGGCAAAAATGCTTTTTTGTTTTTTAAATGCCGGCATGGTGGGAGCGGGGCGGCCGGCTCCGCTGTTAGCGGAACCGGCCGGCCCGCTCCCACCATGCCGGCATTTTTTTTTTTTATTTCAGGGAAAATTCGATCGGCACGAACCCCCAAAAATTCGGGTTCACGCCGAATCGAATTTTCCCTGAAATTCGGAGCGAATTCCGGTTCTGACCAACCGGTTCGCTCATCTCTAGATACCACGATTGTAATCCGCATGACATAACAGACTAATGGCAGAGAATACTACAGTTAGACAAATAACTCTCAATACGAGCTCCTTCGGTATTGCTTTTGGCACAAGTAGCAAAATATTGAATTTACTTTGTTACACTTTTGTTCAGGGGTTTGAAGATTCTACTTCCTATTTACACAAGAAACCCAAGCTCACTGTTATTAAATACATCTTAGGTGAAAATTAAATGAGTTATGGGTGGGGCTCATTTAGTGTTTATAGTCCATAGGAAATAAAACCCTAATCAAATGTAACAAGGTGCATTGTTAAAAGTCATCTGTGATGACATGTGGTCAAGTAAATGGGTACAATGTGGGGGGTATAGGCCTAATACCTCCATTGAGTCTGTTTTCTAAATTGTATATCTAGCTGCTTCTTGTTTCGTTATCACTGTTATTAATCTGTCCAAATAATGAGACAGTTCTGGGTGTATTATTAAGTATTTAAATGATTTATAAATATACTGTTAATGAATTCAGCATGTTATTCTTTCCCAGGTGAACCGGGTCTCTTTAACATTCAGTCAGGAGGTCAGAGTATCTAGTTCCAAGCTGGTTCATGCACCCGTTTATTTTTATTTATCCAGTTACCCGCTCTTTGTAGTTGGGCGGCCAGGAAATTCCTAATGATCTGGGGCTCCCACCCACCATTCTTGTTGAGTCTACTCAGGAGTTTGTAACTAATCTGGTGTTTTTATGACTCCACAGAACATTTGAAATAAATCTCTGAATATCCTTAAAAATCTTTGAGGAAAGGTGATTGAAAGTGTTTGCAATAGGTTGATAGATTTTGATAAAAAGGAAATTCTACCTATAATACTTAGGGGCACTTTACTATATGTTTTTTATTTTTTTTATTTAAAAAGACAGGTAGTGGCTTATAGTTTAATTTATACAGTAGGGCAATGTTTTTGCAAATAGTAACCCCCAGGGTATTTTAAGCTACTTCCCACTCATTGCAAATATACTAACTTTTTTAATTCCCGTTGTTCATATGAATGTAAATTAATCAGGAGACTTATCAATTTTTTTGTGGATATAAACATATAAATGTTTATATCTAAAAGAATATTGGCATGAAAAAACTGTACAGCAGAACAAAAATACAACTATAACTCAATCTAAATAGTATAATAGCTAGCACAATTATAGACTAGAAATTTGCCTTGTATGGGAGAAACATAGAAATCCTTAAAGTTGTCTTGAATCTGTGATTCATAACAGTGACTTGGCCCGGCCTCACCTTATATTGTTTATACAAAAACTCTCATGAACTCTCAAAAACTGACATGAAGAAGTTCTGAATTGGCTGAATGGAGTTTACCAAAACAAATGCTATGGTAAATGGCTCGTCTTGGGCGATTGAATATTTTCTTTGTTTCACTGTTTGTAGCAACAAGCTTTCATTGCCTCAATATAATAAAGGGAGAGGAGACAATAACAGGGATCCTTTTGTGAAATACCATAGACTAGACTCTCAACATAGAAATGGAGTGATACCATGATTGTAATCTGCATGACATAAGAGACTCATGCCCGAGAATGCTACAGTTGGAGATATTCATCAAGTCATTCACAGTGGTTTTACATTGTTAATATATTGTTATAGGGTTTGAAGCCTCCATTTCCAATTCCTGTTTAAGCCAATAACCCAAACCCAAATATTGAGGGGCCCTTCAGCCACATATAGTATAGACAACCCCCCCCCCCCCCACATGTGAATCACCAGAGGTAAATGGTTAGAACCCTGGACGACCTCAGGTAAATTCAGCTATCAGCTTATCCTTTGCTATGTATGTCCCAAAAATGGGGGAGCACTCACTGTTTAGAGCAGTAAAAAGAGGTGCCGTAATGTGGCCCTGCAGCTTCTCATACATTTACAAATATGTGCAACAAAAACCTGTCTTTTTATAATAATGTAGACAGATTGTAGGATTTGTTGCCGGCTGGTGGGGATTTGGATGCTGAGGTATTTCCTTTTGTTTTATCTGTAACAAATTGCCCAGCCTAGTCCAGCTATAAATTTATGTTGCATCTTGCCATCTCTTTCCCACCACCAATCACCACCTCTCCAGTGCCAGAAGCAGCCTTTTATACTGAAGAAATATGATTACATTATCTAATTACATCTATAAAAGGCCCCTTTCTTTTTATACAGGATCTTTTTGTGCAAATACTTAGACCAGACTCTCATCACTAGCATAGAAATGGAGTGAAACCATGATTTTAATCTACATGACATAACAGACTAATGGCAGAGAATACTACAGTCAGACAAATAACTCTCAATACGAGCTCCTTCTTTATTGTAATTGGCACAAGTAGCAAAATAGTGAATTTACTTTGTTACACTTTTGTTTCCCAGTTTTCTGGGGTTTGAATATTCCACTTCCTGTTTACACAAGTTACCCAAGCTCACTGTTATTAAATACATCTTAGGTGAAAATTAAATGAGTTATGGGAGGGGGGGCTCATTTAGTGATTATAGTACATAGGAAATAAAACCTAGACACAAGAAAAGGGGCAAAAAGGGGAAAGAATAAGTAAAAAATAAAAGAAAAGGAAAGAGTAGAGGGGAGAATATAATAAATGACTGCACATCTACTTAGCTAAGAATAACCAAGTGATATGTACTCAAAGCTAACTAAATACTTCACTTACATTTTTATTTTTAAAAAAGCTACGAATTGTCCAAATACATTTTTTTAATTTTTAACTTTAAATTATTTCCTCATAGTTCACCCAATAATATTGAGAAATTACAATCAGAACATTCCATGTTAAAGCACTAACTGCTGAAACTGGGAAATCCCTGGACATTCCTGGACAAGTATAGCACAGGATGTTGAGAAATGTCCTTGCAACAGAGGGTGACAATGTCTCTAGGTAGGCTGGCAGTTAAAGGGTTAACCCCGGATGGGAAGAATGTATGTGTTAGTGCTTGCTGCACCCTTTTCCATGCTGAGTTAGATCAATTTGTGTTGGACATTTTTCATTACAATAATCAGTATAACACTTCACCTTACGGGATATTCCAGGGTTGTCATTGCCAATAGCAACCCTGATCTTGACACTAGTTCTTACCAGCCTCTACTTGCCCATAACAATTCCAAGTGTGTCACTGATTTGGGCGTATCATTTTCAGTTTTGCGTATTGTGTAATACTTGTATATGCATATATGTGCTCTTTAGGATGAGTATTTCTCCTTTGTACAGTCTATGCCCGGTATGTTAGCTCACATATTCAGATTTTTTGGTCGCCCGGTACATTGCACTGGCCCGTGTAAGTACTTTAAATATGGAAGCCGGGATTTTCCCATCACCTTTCTCAACTGCATACATGACCATTTCAGTCCCTCCCTCCTTCTTTACTGATTACCAGTGTGGATCCTCTGGTGTGTAAGCAGGTTTGAACTTTGGGTAAAGCACTTGCTACACTCAGGGCAGGAAAATGGCTTCTCTCCAGTGTGAATCCTCTGGTGTATAAGAAGGGTTGAAGGCCGTGCAAAGCATTTGCCGCATTCAGAGCATGGAAATGGTTTCTCTCCAGTGTGGATCCTCTGGTGTCTCAGCAGGTCTTGAGGCTGTGTAAGGCATTTGCCACATTCAGAGCATGGGAATGGCTTCTCTCCAGTGTGAATCCTCTGGTGTCTAAGAAGGGTTGAAGGCCGTGCAAAGCATTTGCCGCATTCAGAGCATGGAAATGGTTTCTCTCCAGTGTGAATCCTCTGGTGTCTAAGAAGGGTTGAAGGCCTTGCAAAGCATTTGCCGCATTCAGAGCATGGAAATGGTTTCTCTCCAGTGTGGATCCTCTGGTGTCTCAGCAGGTGTTGAGGCTGTGTAAAGCATTTGCCACATTCAGAACATGAGAATGGCTTTTCTCCGGTGTGAATCTTTTGGTGTACTAGCAGGTGTGAACTCTGTTTAAAGCTTTTGCCACATTCAGAACATGAGAATGGCCTCTCTACAGTGTGAATCCTTTGATGTGTAAGTAAGTCTTGATTATTTGTAAAGCATTTACCACATTCAGAACATGGGAATGGCTTTTCTCCAGTGTGAACTCTCTGGTGACTTGTGAGGTTTGACTTATTAATGAAACATTTCCCAGCATGGATATGGCTTCACTCTTTTGGGGCTCATCATGGGCTGTTGGAAAACAACGGATCTGTAATTAATGCAGCCTTTCTGCTAAACGATCAACCTGCAAAGAAAAAAAAAAAACAGAACATTGTGTTAACTACACAGTTTGCCGTAAACAAAATCAAATAGAAATATGTTTTAGTTTTTAAAACCAGCTAAACGATGAGTGACTTATATGATCTGTGCAGTGAAATAGAATTGATACAATTGATTTTTTGAATATGACAAAATTATCCAGGGTCTTGCTGACATGACATTTCAACAAACACAGAACTATTCACAGCTGTTGCTACAATGTGAAATCGTTAACATTGTTATTATTATTACTATAATTATTATTAAGATTATACTGGAAGTGGGAGTAGGCCTCCCTGAACCTTAGTGCACCACAGACCTCACAACCTTGTGAGATTCAGTCCCACTTCCAGTAGAATGTTCATATTGTCAAACCCCCCATTGCCCAGCATTTAAACAACCTTTTGATGGTGGTAGGTCCATCTATTCCACCATAGGGATAAAATACAGGTATTTAAAGTAGCATTATTAAGTGCACCCATGTTGCTGATGGGAGTTGGCAGAGCATAGAGAGCCCATATATTGCCTGAAAAGCACATTGGAGTTGGCAGCAGCATAGGGAGCCCATATATTGCCTGAAAGACACACCCAGGAGTTGGAAGCAGAATAAGGAGCCCATATATTGCCTGAAGAGCACATTGGGGTTGGCAGCAGCATAGGGAGCCCATATATTGCCTAGGTTTGCAATAGGTTGATATATTTTGATAAAAAGGAAATTCTGCCTATAATACTTAGGGGCACTTTACTATATGTTTTTTATTTTCTTATTTAAATAGACAGGTAGTGGCTAGAGATGAGCGAACTTTTGAAAAGTTCGATTCGGCCGATTCGCCGAATTTCACAAAGAAATTCGGGTTCGGCCGAATCGAACTTTTACGAAGTTCCCCATCAAAAATGCCGGCATGGTGGGAGCGGGCCGGCCGGTTCCGCTGTCAGCGGAGCCGGCCGGCGGGCCGGTAAAGCCGGCCAGCCCGCTCCCACCATGTCGGCATTTAAAAACCAAAAAAAAAAAAAACATTTTTGCCGGCATGGTGGGAGCGGGCCGGCCGGTTCCGCGCTGACAGCGGAACCGGCCGGCGGGCCGGTAAAGCCGGCCGGCCCGCTCCCACCATACCGGCATTTAAAAAACAAAACAAAAAAAAAAGCATTTTTGCCGGCATGGTGGGAGCGCTGACAGCGGAACCGGCCGGTCCGCTCCCTCTGATGCGCCCTCTGATGACGCACCCTCAGATGACAGCTGAGAGCGGCGCCGGCCTCCACGCTCCGGACCTGCAGGTAAGTGTTTGCTTTTTTTTTAAATGCCGGCATGGTGGGAGCGGGCCGGCCGGTTCCGCTGTCAGCGCGGAACCGGCCGGCCCGCTCCCACCATGCCGGCAAAAATGCTTTTTTTTTTTTTGTTTGTTTTTTAAATGCCGGCATGGTGGGAGCGGGCCGACCGGCTTTACCGGCCCGCTGACAGCGGAACCGGCCGGCCCGCTCCCACCGCCCGCTCCCACCGCTCCCACCCACCAAAAATTCGATCGGCACGAACCACAAAATATTCGGGTTCGTGCCGAATCGAATATTTCCTGAAATTCGGAGCGAATTCCGGTTCGTCCGAACCGGTTCGCTCATCTCTAGTAATGGCTTATAATGTAATTTATACAGTAGGGCAATGTTTTTGGAAATAGTAACCCCCAGGTATTTTAAGCTACTTCCCACTCATTGCAAATCTACTAACTTTTGTAATTCCCATTGTTCATGTGAATGTAAATTAATCAGAAGACTTACCATCTTTTTGTGGATATAAACATATAAATGTTTGTATCTAAAAGAATATCGGCATGAAAAAAACTGTACAGCAGAACAGAAATACAACTATAACTCAATCTAAATAGTATAATAACTATCACATATACCTTCACAATTATAGAATAGACACTTACCTTGTATGGAGGTAGTAAGGGATCCTTAGGAAATTCTCTTGGACCTGCAATTTATAAGAGTGACTGAGCCCGGCCTCACTTTATATTGTCTATACAAACACTCTCTGACATGAAGAAGTTTTGGATTGGCTGAATGGAGTTTACCAAAACAAAGGCTATGGTAATTGGCTCGTCTTGGGCAGTTGCACCTTTTCTTTGTTTCACTGTTTGAAGCAACAAGCTTTAATTACCTCAGTATAATAAAGGGAGAAGAGACAATAGCAGGGATCCTTTTGTGAAATACCATAGACTAGACTCTCATCATTAACATAGAAATGGAGTGATACCATGATTGTAATCTGCATGACATAAGAGACTCATGCCCGAGAATGCTACAGTTGGAGATAATCATGTCATGCACAGTGGTTTTACATTGTTAATATATTGTTATAGGGTTTGAAGTCTCCATTTCCATGTCCTGTTTAAGTCAATAACTCAAACTCACTGTTATAAGGTCTTTGAAGTCAAAACTAAATGTGGAAGCTCACTGACTGATTAAAGTCAGATATAAAACTGCTGTATTGTATGTCCAACTTTTTCAACAAGACCGTTGCAATAACTGTATTTCTCCCATTTGACTTTGCTGTGCTTATGGCATCATCCTTTTTCTAAAAAAAAATCCTATTGCTTGTAAAAGCCCCATTCCTCCCATTTATGACTGTACCACATGTGTATTGGTAGACACCCTTTCCTGCCCAGACTGAAACAGGACTTTAGGAGATTTTCAATTAAAATACAACTACTATGAGCACATGTGGTGAGTACATGTGGGTAAATGTTGAGGGGCCCTTCAGCCACATGTAGTGTAGACAAAGCCTAGTAATATGTTGGCACTCCCACCACAGATGCAGCACCGGCCCCATTTCCCCTTTACACCATCAGCAGAAGAAAGAAGAAGAATATATGGCAGCTGTAGTTCCATAGATTTCTTCCCATTTGTTTTGTGCTATTCTATGTCCTATGTCTTCTTCCCATTTATTTTGGTAGGTTGCTCTTCCTTTTTTGATGTCTATCAAAATTTATAATATCTTTAAAGTTGACTAGGAAATGGATCTTCTGTCATTTCCTGCAAAGGGGAAGTGGGGGCGTCAGTGCTCAGGAGATTTAAAAGTTATATAATATCAGATATCTAGTGATATTTAAAATGTATTCCGGATTCTATACTTTCATTGCTAATCATACCTTTTATGCCGGTTTGTAGGTCTATGACATTATAGACTCTCACAAGGGTTTCTATATTTCCCCATGTTGCCATCTATTTATTGAATATCTAGCTGCTTTTTGTTTTGTTATCACTGTTATTATATTTGTCTGAATAGGGTGACAGTTCTGGGTGTATCATTAAGTATTTAAGTGATTTATAAATAAAAATCGGGAGCTCTCACTGTTTGGAGCAGTAAAAAGAGGTGCCGTGATGTGGCCCTGCAGCTTCTCATACATTTATAAATATGTGCAACAAAAACCTGTCTTTTTATAATAATGTAGACAGATTGTAGGATTTGTTGCCGGCTGGTGGGGATTTGGATGCTGGGGTATTTCTTTTTGTTTTGTCTGTAACAAATTGCCCAGCCCAGTGTGCTCCGCCCAGTCCAGCTATAAATTTATGGTGCTACTTGCCATCTCCTTCCCACCACCAAACACCACCTCTCCAGTGCCAGAAGCAGCCTTTTATACTGAAGGAATATGATTACATTATCTTACTCCATCTATAAAAGGCCCCTTTCTTTTTATACAGGATCTTTTTGTGCAAATACTTAGACCAGACTCTCATCACTAGCATAGAAATGGAGTGAAACCATGATTGTAATCTGCATGACATAACAGACTAATGCCAGAGAATACTACAGTTAGACAAATAACTCTCAATACGAGCTCCTTCTTTATTGCAATTGGCACAAGTAGCAAAATAGAGAATTTACTTTGTTACACTTTTGTTTCCCAATCTTCTGGGGTTTGAAGATTCCACTTCCTGTTTACACAAGAATCCCAAGCTCACTGTTATTAAATACATCTTAGGTGAAAATTAAATGAGTTATGGGAGGGGGGGCTCATTTAGTGATTATAGTACATAGGAAATAAAACCTAATCAAATGTAACAAGATAAATGTGATTCATTGTTATAAATACATCTGTGATGCTTTGGGAAACTTTAGACACAAGAAAAGGGGCAAAAAGGGGAAGGAATAAGTAAAAAATAAAGGAAAAGGAAAGAGTAGAGGGGAGAATATAATAAATGACTGCGCATCTACTTAGCTAAGAATAACCAAGTGATATGTACTCAAAGCTATCCAAATATTTCACTTACATTTTAATTTTTAAAAAAGCTACGAATTGTCCAAATAATTTTTTTTAATTTTTAACTTTAAATTTTTTCCTCATAGTTCACCCAACAATAGAGAAATTACAAACAGAACAATCCATGTTAAAGCACAAACTGCTGAAACTGGGAAATCCCTGGACATTCCTGGACATGTATAGCACAGGATGTTGAGAAATGTCCTGGCAACAGAGGGTGACAATGTCTCTAGGTAGGCTGGCAGTTAAAGGGTAAACCCCGGACGGGAAGAATGTATGTGTTAGTGCTTGCTGCACCCTTTTCCATGCTGAGTTAAATCAATTTGTGTTGGACATTTTTCATTACAATAATCAGTATAACACTTCACCTTACGGGAAATTTGAGGGTTGTCATTGCCAATAGCAACCCTGATCTTGACACTATATAGTATTGTATTCACTGTGCCGCGGTTATCTTTTTTTATTATTGCAAATATTTTTATGTAGCAGTTCTTACCAGCCTCTACTTGTCCATAACAATTCCAAGTGTGTCACTGATTTGGGCGTATCATTTTCAGTTTTGCTTATTGTGTAATACTTGTATATGCATATATGTGCTCTTTAGGATGAGTATTTCTCCTTTGTACAGTCTATGCCCGGTATGTTAGCTCACATATTCAGATTTTTTGGTCGCCCTGTACATTGCACTGGCCCGTGTAGGTACTTTAAATATGGAAGCCGGGATTTTCCCATCACCTTTCTCAATTGCATACATGACCATTTCAGTCCCTCCCTCCTTCTTTACTGATTACCAGTGTGGGTCCTCTGGTGTGTAAGCAGGTTTGAACTTTGGGTAAAGCACTTGCTACACTCAGGGCAGGAAAATGGCTTCTCTCCAGTGTGAATCCTCTGGTGTATAAGAAGGGTTGAAAGCCGTGCAAAGCATTTGCCACATTCAGAGCATGAAAATGGTTTCTCTCCAGTGTGGATCCTCTGGTGTCTAAGAAGGGTTGTAGGCCGTGCAAAGCATTTGCCGCATTCAGAGCATGGAAATGGTTTCTCTCCAGTGTGGATCCTCTGGTGTCTCAGCAGGTGTTGAGGCTGTGTAAAGCATTTGCCACATTCAAAACATGAGAATGGCTTTTCTCCGGTGTGAATCTTTTGGTGTACTAGCAGGTGTGAACTCTCTTTAAAGCCTTTGCCACATTCAGAACATGAGAATGGCCTCTCTCCAGTGTGAATCCTTTGATGTTTAAGTAAGTCTTGATTACTTGTAAAGCATTTACCACATTCAGAACATGGGAATGGCTTTTCTCCAGTGTGAACTCTCTGGTGACTTGTGAGGTTTGACTTATTAATGAAACATTTCCCACACTCAGAGCACTGATATGACTTCACTCCTTTGGGGCTCATCATGGGCTGTTGGAAAACAACTGATCTGTAATTAATGCAGCCATTCTGCTAAACGATCAACCTGCAAAGAAAAAAAACAGAACATTGTGTTAACTACACAGTTTGCCGTAAACAAAATCAAATAGAAATATGTTTTAGTTTTTAAAACCAGCTAAACGATGAGTGACTTATATGATCTATGCAGTGAAATAGAATTGATACAATTGATTTTTTGAATATGACAAAATTATCCAGGGTCTTGCTAAAATGACATTTCAACAAACACAGAACTATTCACAGCTGTTGCTACAATGTGAAATCGTTAACATTGTTATTATTATTACTATAATTATTATTAAGTTTATACTGGAAGTGGGAGTGGGCCTCCCTGAACCTTAGTGCACCACAGACCTCACAACCTTGTGAAGTCCAGTCCCAATTCCAGTAGAATGTTCAGATTGTCAAACCCCCCATTGCCCAGCGTTTAAACAACCTTTTGTTGGTGGTAGGTCCATCTATTCCACCATAGGGATAAAATACAGGTATTTAAAGTAGCATTATTAAGTGCACCCATGTTGCTGATGGGAGTTGGCAGCAGCATAGAGAGCCCATATATTGCCTGAAAAGCACATTGGAGTTGGCAGCAGCATAGGGAGCCATTTATATTGCCTGAAAGACACACCCAGGAGTTGGAGGCAGAATAGGGAGCCCATATATTGCCTGAAAAGCACATCGGGGTTGGCAGCAACATAGGGAGCCCATATATTGCCTGAAAGACACACCCAGGAGTTGGCAGCAGCATAGAGAGCCCATATATTGCCTGAAAGACACACCTAGGAGTTGGCAGCAGCATAGGGAGCCCATATATTGCCTGAACAGCACATTGGAGTTGGCAGCAGGATAGGGAGCCCATATATTTCCTGAAATACACACCCAGGAGTTGGCAGCAGCATAGGGAGCTTATATATTGCCTGAAAAGAACATTGGAGTTGGCAGCAGCATAGGGAGCCCATATATTGCCTGAAAACACACGCAGGAGTTGGCAGCAGCATAGGGAGCTCATATATTGCCTGAAAGACACACCCAGGAGTTGGAAGCAGCATAGGGAGCCCATATATTGCCTGAAAAGCACGTTGGAGTTGGCAGCAGCATAGGGAGCCCATATATTGCCTGAAAGACACACCTAGGAGTTGGCAGCAGCGTAAGGAGCCCATATATTGCCTGAAAAGCACATTGGAGTTGGCAGCAGCATAGGGAGCCCATATATTGCCTGAAAGACACACCCAGGAGTTGGCAGCAGCATAGGGAGCACAATATTGCCTGAAAGACACACCCAGAAGTTGGCAGCAGCATAGGGAGCCTATATATTGCCTGAAAAGCACATTGGAGTTGGCAGCAGCATTGGGAGCCCATATATTGCCTGAAAGACACACCGATGAGTTGGCAGCAGCATAGGGAGCCCATATATTGCCTGAAAAACACACCCAGGAGTTGGCAGCAGCATAGGGAGCCCATATATTGCCTGAAAAACACACCCAGGAGTTGGCAACAGCATAGGGAGCCTATATATTGACTGAAAAACACACCCAGGAGTTGGCAGCCGCATAAGGAGCTCATATATTGCCTGAAAGACACACCCAAAAGTTGGCAGCAGCATAGGGAGCCCATATATTGCCTGAAAGACACACCCAGGAGTTGGCAGCCGCATAGGGAGCCCAATATTGCCTGAAAGACACACCCAGCAGTTGGCATCAGCATAGGGAGCCTATATATTGCCTGAAAAGCACATTGGAGTTGGCAGCAGCATAGGGAGCCCATATATTGCCTGAAAGACACACCCAGGAGTTGGCAGCAGCATAGGGAGCCCATATATTGCCTGAAAAACACACCCAGGAGTTGGCAGCAGCATAGGGAGCCCATATATTGACTGAAAAACACACCCAGGAGTTGGCAGCAGCATAGGGAGCTCATATATTGCCTGAAAGACACACCCAAAAGTTGGCAGCAGCATAGGGAGCCCATATATTGCCTTAAAAGCACATTGGAGTTGGCAGCAGCATAGGGAGCCCATATATTGCCTGAAAGACACACCCAGGAGTTGGCAGCAGCATAGGGAGCCCATATATTTCCTGAAAAACACACCCAGGAGTTGGCAGCAGCATAGGGAGCCTATATATTGCCTGAAAAGCACATTGGAGTTGGCAGCAGCATAGGGAGCCCATATATTGCCTGAAAGACACATCCAGGACTTGGCAGCAGCATAGGGAGCCCATATATTGCCTGAAAAACACACCCAGGAGTTGGCAGCAGCATAGAGAGCCCATATATTGACAGAAAAACACACACAGGAGTTGGCAGCAGCATAGGGAGCTCATATATTGCCTGAAAGACACACCCAGGAAATTGCAGCAGCATAGGGAGCCCATATATTGCCTGAAAAGCACATTGGATTTGGCAGCAGCATAGGGAGCCCATATATTGCCTGAAAAACACACCCAGGAGTTGGCAGCAGCATAGGGGGCCCATATATTAACTGAAAAACACACCCTGGATATGGCAGCAGCATTAGGAATCAATATATTGCCAGAAATAGACTCTGCAGTTGGCAGCAGCATAAGGAACCAATATATTGACTGAAAAACACACCCAGGAGTTGGCAGCAGCATAGGGAGCCCATATATTGCCTGGAAAACACACCCTGAATATGGCAGCAGCATTAGAAACCAATATATTGCATGAAATAGACTCTGCAGTTGGCAGCAGCATAAGGAACCAATATATTGACTGAAAAACACACTGGAGTTGGCAGAAGCATTAGGAGCCCATATATTGCCTGAAAGACACTCTGGAGTTGGCAGCAGCATTAGGAGGCCATATATTGCCTGAAAAACACACCCCGGAGTTAGCAACAGCATTAGGAGCCCATATATTGTCTGAAAGAGACACTGGAGGGGATTACGTAGTATATATACAAAGTAAAAAATTATAAACAGCATGTTCAAACTATAATAAACCAATGTAGCATATGAAACGTGTATCTTAATTGATACTAATGGTTTTAGATTCAGCTTCTATGAGCAAGCAGCTGCGAGCTGCGAGACTAAACAAAAATGGTGCAGGCTTCTCCAAAATGGAGCCTGACATACAGACAGCAGAATAGAAACTACACAAGGCTCCACAAAAATGGCGCCCAGAATGCGGACTGAAAAAACTGCTGTACAGCCCGGCTGACGCGGCGGTGATGCTTTCCCGGGTTATCCCGGGTATAAAAGGCGCACGCTTCCGAGCACCTTAACATGCCGTGTCTGGTGGCGGCGGGATGTCTCCAGATTTCTGCCTGCCTCCTTTTGTGAAACATCAACAGGCCACTGGGAGATACTGATTGCCATTTTATTTTTATTTATTTTTATTTTATTTGTATTATTTATTGTATTTATTTCTTTATGATTTATTTTATTATTATTATCTTTGCACAGTGGAACTGTATATTACATTGCACAGTGGAGTCACTATTTTTTATTATTATTATCTTTGCACAGTGCAAGGGGTATTGAGAAAGCTGTTGAAAGCGAAACATGTTTACCCTGAGAAATACTGAGAGAAAAAGCATGGAATATTTCTTCTTTTTTTTTGGAATGTAAACATTAGAGATGAGCGAACTTTTGAAAAATTCGATTCGACTGATTCGCCGAATTTTCAGACAAAAATCGTTTCGACCCGAATAAATTCGCGACGAATCGCTATTAAAAACGGCTATTTCTGAGCCTCCTAGAGCCTCAATAGGGTTGTAAACCATTCTGCCTTGCTGTAACACGCACAGGATGCGTGCTGGGTTAGTTAAATAATACTTTGAAGAAATATCACATGCAGATCAGAGGCATCGCTAATAGAATCGCAGAGCGGCACAATTGAATTCAAGAGAGTTGAAGTGGCATCACTATGAGGGGCAGGAGCCCAAACATTGCTTTAAAGAGACACTGGAGTTGGCAGCAGCAGGAGCCCAAAAATTGGATGAATCACACCCTGGAGTTGGCAGCAGCAGGAGCCCAAATATACACTGGGGTTGGCTTCAGGAGCCCAAAAATTGGATGAATCACACCCTGGAGTTGGCAGCAGCAGCAGGAGCCCAGACATTACTTTAAAGAGACCCTGGGATTGGCTTCAGGAGCCCAAAAATTGGATGAATCACACCCTGGAGTTGGCAGCAGCAGGAGCCCAAATATACACTGGGGTTGGCTTCAGGAGCCCAAAAATTGGATGAATCACACCCTGGAGTTGGCAGCAGCAGCAGGAGCCCAGACATTACTTTAAAGAGACCCTGGGGTTGGCTTCAGGAGCCCAAAAATTGGATGAATCACACCCTGGAGTTGGCAGGAGTTGACAGCAGCAGCAGCAGGAGCCCAAATATTACTTTAAAGAGACCCTGGGGTTGGCTTCAGGAGCCCAAAAATTGGATGAATCACACCCTGGAGTTGGCAGAAGTTGGCAGTAGCAGCAGCAGGAGCCCAAATATTACTTTAAAGAGACCCTGGGGTTGGCTTCAGGAGCCCAAAAATTGGATGAATCACACGCTGGAGTTGGCAGAAGTTGGCAGTAGCAGCAGCAGGAGCCCAAATATTACTTTAAAGAGACCCTGGGGTTGGCTTCAGGAGCCCAAAAATTGGATGAATCACACCCTGGAGTTGGCAGGAGTTGACAGCAGCAGCAGCAGCAGGAGCCCAAATATTACTTTAAAGAGACCCTGGGGTTGGCTTCAGGAGCCCAAAAATTGGATGAATCACACCCTGGAGTTGGCAGAAGTTGGCAGTAGCAGCAGCAGGAGCCCAAATATTACTTTAAAGAGACCCTGGGGTTGGCTTCAGGAGCCCAAAAATTGGATGAATCACACCCTGGAGTTGGCAGCAGCAGGAGCCCAAATATACACTGGGGTTGGCTTCAGGAGCCCAAAAATTGGATGAATCACACCCTGGAGTTGGCAGCAGCAGCAGGAGCCCAGACATTACTTTAAAGAGACCCTGGGGTTGGCTTCAGGAGCCCAAAAATTGGATGAATCACACCCTGGAGTTGGCAGGAGTTGACAGCAGCAGCAGCAGCAGGAGCCCAAATATTACTTTAAAGAGACCCTGGGGTTGGCTTCAGGAGCCCAAAAATTGGATGAATCACACCCTGGAGTTGGCAGAAGTTGGCAGTAGCAGCAGCAGGAGCCCAAATATTACTTTAAAGAGACCCTGGGGTTGGCTTCAGGAGCCCAAAAATTGGATGAATCACACCCTGGAGTTGGCAGAAGTTGGCAGTAGCAGCAGCAGGAGCCCAAATATTACTTTAAAGAGACCCTGGGGTTGGCTTCAGGAGCCCAAAAATTGGATGAATCACACCCTGGAGTTGGCAGGAGTTGACAGCAGCAGCAGCAGGAGCCCAAATATTACTTTAAAGAGACCCTGGGGTTGGCTTCAGGAGCCCAAAAATTGGATGAATCACACCCTGGAGTTGGCAGAAGTTGGCAGTAGCAGCAGCAGGAGCCCAAATATTACTTTAAAGAGACCCTGGGGTTGTCTTCAGGAGCCCAAAAATTGGATGAATCACACCCTGGAGTTGGCAGCAGCAGGAGCCCAAATATACACTGGGGTTGGCTTCAGGAGCCCAAAAATTGGATGAATCACACCCTGGAGTTGGCAGCAGCAGCAGCAGGAGCCCAAATATACACTGGAGTTGGCTTCAGGAGCCCAAAAATTGGATGAATCACACGCTGGAGTTGGCAGCAGCAGCAGCAGGAGCCCAAATATTACTTTAAAGAGACACTGGGGTTGGCTTCAGGAGCCCAAAAATTGGATGAATCACACCCTGGAGTTGGCAGAAGTTGGCAGCAGCAGCAGGAGCCCCAACATTACTTTAAAGAGACACTGGGGTTGGCTTCAGGAGCCCAAAAATTGGATGAATCACACCCTGGAGTTGGCAGCAGCAGGAGCCCAAATATTACTTTAAAGAGACACTGGGGTTGGCTTCAGGAGCCCAAAAATTGCATGATTCACACCCTGGAGTTGGCAGCAGCAGGAGCCCAAATATACACTGGAGTTGGCTTCAGGAGCCCAAAAATTGGATGAATCACACCCTGGAGTTGGCAGAAGTTGGCAGCAGCAGCAGGAGCCCAAACATTACTTTAAAGAGACCCTGGGGTTGGCTTCAGGAGCCCAAAAATTGGATGAATCACACCCTGTGGAGAGTCATGTGGAGAAAAAGTAGCTTAGTTAGTAATATCTACATAAAATTAAGAATAAAAAAATGCAAAAGTATTGCCAAAGTGAAGTTTTGTTTGAGGGTGTGTTTCCACCTTTTAATTAAATCAGAAACAAGAAGGTATCATTGCCTCTGACTAATTAGCCCTCAAAAATTCTTGGAATTTTTAATCTGGAATCATGTCTGATCCGTCTTATCCGAAGAATATTAATAAAAAGTAGGAGTAACGTAAAAGATTTTTTATTAATACTTACTTGTGGTCCGATGCGGAGGAATGTCTGTAACTGGAGAGCAGCGCCTTAAATCTGTTTTGCACGATCCATCTTTCTTTAGTGTAGGTCTGGCCCCGTCATCAATCTACTGGAATACATCAGGCATTGTTGGGAGGAAAGCTTGGATGATCCATGCGCCATTCATTTCCACGCAGGGCAGTCTCTGGAAAAAAAAAAAACTATGTATAAACCAGGGTCTTTTTCATATAAAAACAAATGGTTATTTTTGCTTTTAAACCATATGTTCCACAGCTTTACCAGTCATTGTGTCAGCCAATGAAGCAACTTTGCCTGGAAGTGCTGCAAAAGCAGTCCACTGCATCACAAGTGGCATCTGACACCCCCAGTCAACTGTCTGTTGTCTGTCTTTTATGCTTTGGGTTCAGCTCCACTATTCATTGATGAAGATCTGATAATCATAAAATTCAGCAGCTACTGCCCAGCCAAGAAGTGGAGGAGACACTCGCCTCTTCTTCCACTAGCCGGCAATTAGTGATGAGGAGAGTGTCGTGGGAGGAGGTGTTGCAAGCCGAGGTAGTGGAAGAGGGTCCCTGGAGTCTGCGGCGGTGGCGGCGGCAGCAGCAGCAGATTACTGCGGACTGTTGTTCGGAAAAATCAGCTACTCAGCGATGTGGCAGTGTTTCATGCAGCATCCTGTGGAGAAAAAGTAGGTTAGTTAGTGTATATACATAAAATTATGAATAGACAAATGCAATAGTATTGCCAAAGTGAAGTTTTGTTTGAGGGTGTGTTTCCACCTTGTAATTAAATCAGAAACAACTAGCTATCATTTGCCTCTGAATAATTAGCCCTCAAAAATTCTTGGAATTTTTAATCTTGATGTCTGAGGGATTTCTCCTCTCAGACAGCGTCACCATAAGTCCAGCCTGCTGCATTACACTTGGAAGAACATCTTGTTTGCGCTGCGACAAGGAAGCCAGAGTCATGCGTCCTGACATGGCACACGTGTTCAGTCTAGTTTTTAAGTCTTGCCCCCATCTGAAAGAACAACAGGAAATAAAGTTAGCATGCACTTCTGGCACTCCTACACCACCAAGCACAACCTTATTGAGCCTCAGCGTCACAACGGTGTACCCCACCATAGTCTGATTTGCGATGTTTCCACCCGTTGGAATTCCACCCTCCATATGCAGGATCCACTATAGCAGTGGTCCCCAACCCTGTCCTCAAGGCCCACCAACAGGCCAGGTTTTGCAGATCTCCACAAAGATGCACAGGTGGAGTAATTAGTGCAGCTGCAGAGCAATAGAGCTGGCTATTTGGAGATCCAAAAAACATGACATGTTGGTGGGCCTTGAGGACAGGGTTGAGGACCACTGCACTATAGGAACAGAGAAAAGCCATCACGGATTTCTGGATGATCCAAACGGATAGGGGGACACCCCTGTGTAAATTCAATGTAAACCATTGGCAGCTCATACGTGACACCGACCGTTTGCTCAGGCCCTTTGAGGAAGCTACGTTATTAGTCAGTTGCCAGGACTATGAGATGAACGATGAGATTCCACTGCTTCATGTACTACAACACATGTTGGAAACCATGGCTGGTCAGGGCACTGGAGACATGGCACATACATTTCACAGCCACATGAAGCCTGTGGGGGCTGAAGTGGAGGAGGAGGAGGGGGTGGGGCACAGCAAACCACAGTTTAGGTTTCACAAAATGACCATTTTATCTAGTCATCTGACAGAAGAGGAGGAGCAGGAGCAGCCACAGGAGCTAGAGGGTTGTGAGTAAGGCGAGACAGAGGACCCAGACACACCATGGCAGTTTACAGTGGAGATGGAGACAGGTAGTCCCTCCGAGTCACTTGCACAAATGGCACGATGCATGCTCACATGCATGCGTACTAGTGAGCACAGAATTGTCTCCATTTGTCAGCGGGAAGACTTCTGGCTCTCCAACTTATTGGACCCTCGCTTCCGGCACAAAATGGGGGCATTTTTCACGCCCACTGAGAGGGAGGACAAACTGACCTACTACAGAGACATCCCACGTAGTCAGTTGGGCGATGTCTATCTGCGCCATGGCCCATACTCCCGCAGGTCTGACTCGGGGGGAAGTCTGCGATCACCTTCCACTGCCATGGCTGCTGGGGGGGTGGAAGGAGCAGCAGCAGCAGCTCCAGCAGCAGCAGCCTCAGTCTTCAGTCGCTAGTGAGTAGCTTTCTACACCCGCATAGTGAGTCTACTCATGAGCAGCAGGAAGACCTGGAGCTGGACCTCAAACAGCAGGTCATGTCATACCTTGACATGACCATGCCAACACACCTTCAAGATCCACTGGATTTGCTGGGAAGCCAAACTTGACTTGTGCCCGCAACTAGCAGAGTTTGCCCTGGAAAAGCTGTACTGGCCGGACAGTAGTTGATTTAGATGGCAACTGGGCTGCTCTATATAACGAAGCAAAATGGCAAATTTACCTCACTATATAAGCTATTGCCCCTCAGATTTACACAGGGGCTGCTCTATATTATGCTGCAAAATGGCAAATTTACCTCACAATATAAGCTATTGCCCCTCAGATTTACACAGGGGCTGCTCTATATTATGCTGCAAAATGGCAAATTAACCTCACAATATAAGCTATTGCCCCTCAGATTTACACAGGGCCTGCTCTATATTATGCTGCAAAATGGCAAATTAACCTCACAATATAAGCTATTGCCCCTCAGATTTACACAGGGCCTGCTCTATATAACGAAGCAAAATGGCAAATTTACCTCACTATATAAGCTATTGCCCCTCAGATTTACACAGGGGCTGCTCTATATTATGCTGCAAAATGGCAAATTAACCTCACAATATAAGCTATTGCAGCTCTATATAAATAAAAATAAATAAATAAAAAAAGGGCCTGTAGAAGCTTATTTAGTATAACAGATAGGGTGACATGTGCTGGTTTGGGATGCCCATATGGGCTAGTGTTTTGGCAGCAGTACAAAAACCAATGCAAAATGCAATAGCTTAATAAAGCTGATGCTTATTTAGTATAACAGATGGGGTGCAACATGCAGGTTTGGGATGCCCTGCGGCCTGGTGTATTTAAAGCAGACCAAAACCAATTCAAAATGCAATAACTTAATAAAGCTGAGGCTGTAGATGCTTATTTAGTATAAACAGGTAGGGTGCAAGGTGCAGCTTTGGGGTGCCCTGCGGCCTGGTTAAATGAAAGCAGTCAAAAAGGAAGTGCAAACTGAAGTAGCTTAATGAAGCTGATGCTGATCAACGCTTATGTTGTATACCAGATAGGGTGCAAGGTGCAGCTTTGGGGTGCCCTGCGGCCTGGTTTATTAAAAGCAGTCAAAAACAAGTGCAAACTGAAGTAGCCTGATCAACGCTTATGTTGTATAACAGATAGGTTTAAAATAGCATGTGCCTTGGGATGCCCGTGTGGCCTGTTATATTTCAAGCTGAACAAAAAGTAACAATAATCCAAGTATGAGACATCATTTTGACCTTCTTTACAGCGCCATACTTTGAAAAAAAAAAATTAATTTCATGCCGATCAATCCAAAGGTCAATGCCCCTAACAAAAATAGTGTTCGGCATAAGTTTTCCTTCTGGAAGGACGTAACCTTTAGTTTACATGGTTGGGGTAGGTTATCTTACAAATTGGGATACCCCAGGCAGCAGTGTCATTGAAAGAGACAGATTGTAATGCAGGCCATACGCAAGCAGAGAAACTCAGGCTGCAACAGGCCTATTTAGTTTACATGGTTGGGGTAGGTTATCTTACAAATTGGGATACCCCACTGTATATGAAACCGAATATAAATGCACACCCAAAAGTGGACAATCAGCCTCCAAGAGGCCTGCTTAGTTTAAATAAGAGAGCTGCTTAGTATGGTAGGTAGGTTATGTTATGTTACAGAATGGGATGCCCCAAGCAGACTTGAGATCAGTATATATGCACACAGCAGCAGTGTGTTAGCAGGCTCATACAGGCCAAATTTCTTTAAATAACTGTGCAGCTTACAGTAAATGCAGAGGCTAATGGTATGTTACAGAATGGGATGCCCCAAAGCTGACTTGAGAACAGTATATATGCACACAGCAGCAGTGTGTAAGCAGGCTCATACAGGCCAAATTTCTTTAAATAACTGTGCAGCTTACAGTAAATGCAGAGGCTAATGGTATGTTACAGAATGGGATGCCCCCAGCAGACTTGAGATCAGTATATATGCACACAGCAGCAGTGTGTTAGCAGGCTCATACAGGCCACATTTCTTTAAATAACTGTGCAGCATACAGTAAATGCAGAGGCTAATGGTATGTTACAGAATGGGATGTCCCAAAAACCAGAGAGCACCTGGCAGGCAGCAGTAAGACTATGCACAGCAAAAGTGTCTTTATCATGCCTAATTTCAATTAGAATAGGTGCAAATGGTTAGGTTCTTAAATAGAGGCTGCTGTAGTCACAGAATGGGATGCCCTAAAAACCAGCAGTAAGTACACCTGGCAGGGACAAGTAGTGCTATGCCCAGCAAAAGTGTCTTTATCAGGCCTAATTTCAATTATAATAAGTGCAAATGGTTATATGGTCTTAAACAGAGGCTGCTGTAGTCACAGAATGGGATGCCCTGGCAGGGTCCAGAAGTACTATGCCCAGCAAAAGTGTCTTTATCAGGCTAATTTCAAATATAATAAGAGCAAATGGTTATATGGTCTTAAACAGAGGCTGCTGTAGTCACAGAATGGGATGCCCTGGCAGGGTCCAGAAGTACTATGCCCAGCAAAAGTGTCTTTATCAGGCTAATTTCAAATATAATAAGAGCAAATGGTTATATGGTCTTAAACAGAGGCTGCTGTAGTCACAGAATGGGATGCCCTGGCAGGGTCCAGAAGTACTATGCCCAGCAAAAGTGTCTTTATCAGGCTAATTTCAAATATAATAAGAGCAAATGGTTATATGGTCTTAAACAGAGGCTGCTGTAGTCACAGAATGGGATGCCCTGGCAGGGTCCAGAAGTACTATGCCCAGCAAAAGTGTCTTTATCAGGCCTAATTTCAATTATAATAAGTGCAAATGGTTATATGGTCTTAAACAGAGGCTGCTGTAGTAACAGAATGGGATGCCCTGGCAGGGTCCAGAAGTACTATGCCCAGCAAAAGTGTCTTTATCAGGCTAATTTCAAATATAATAAGAGCAAATGGTTATATGGTCTTAAACAGAGGCTGATGTAGTCACAGAATGGGATGCCCTGGCTGGGTCCAGAAGTACTATGCCCAGCAAAAGTGTCTTTATCAGGCTAATTTCAAATATAATAAGAGCAAATGGTTATATGGTCTTAAACAGAGGCTGCTGTAGTCACAGAATGGGATGCCCTGGCAGGGTCCAGAAGTACTATGCCCAGCAAAAGTGTCTTTATCAGGCCTAATTTCAATTATAATAAGTGCAAATGGTTATATGGTCTTAAACAGAGGCTGCTGTAGTCACAGAATGGGATGCCCTGGCAGGGTCCAGAAGTACTATGCCCAGCAAAAGTGTCTTTATCAGGCTAATTTCAAATATAATCAGTGCAAATGGTTATATGGTCTTAAACAGAGGCTGCTGTAGTCACAGAATGGGATGCCCTGGCAGGGTCCAGAAGTACTATGCCCAGCAAAAGTGTCTTTATCAGGCTAATTTCAAATATAATAAGAGCAAATGGTTATATGGTCTTAAACAGAGGCTGCTGTAGTCACAGAATGGGATGCCCTGGCAGGGTCCAGAAGTACTATGCCCAGCAAAAGTGTCTTTATCAGGCTAATTTCAAATATAATAAGAGCAAATGGTTATATGGTCTTAAACAGAGGCTGCTGTAGTCACAGAATGGGATGCCCTGGCAGGGTCCAGAAGTACTATGCCCAGCAAAAGTGTCTTTATCAGGCCTAATTTCAATTATAATAAGTGCAAATGGTTATATGGTCTTAAACAGAGGCTGCTGTAGTCACAGAATGGGATGCCCTGGCAGGGTCCAGAAGTACTATGCCCAGCAAAAGTGTCTTTATCAGGCTAATTTCAAATATAATAAGAGCAAATGGTTATATGGTCTTAAACAGAGGCTGCTGTAGTCACAGAATGGGATGCCCTGGCAGGGTCCAGAAGTACTATGCCCAGCAAAAGTGTCTTTATCAGGCTAATTTCAAATATAATAAGAGCAAATGGTTATATGGTCTTAAACAGAGGCGGCTGTAGTCACAGAATGGGATGCCCTGGCAGGGTCCAGAAGTACTATGCCCAGCAAAAGTGTCTTTATCAGGCTAATTTCAAATATAATAAGAGCAAATGGTTATATGGTCTTAAACAGAGGCTGCTGTAGTCACAGAATGGGATGCCCTGGCAGGGTCCAGAAGTACTATGCCCAGCAAAAGTGTCTTTATCAGGCTAATTTCAAATATAATAAGAGCAAATGGTTATATGGTCTTAAACAGAGGCTGCTGTAGTCACAGAATGGGATGCCCTGGCAGGGTCCAGAAGTACTATGCCCAGCAAAAGTGTCTTTATCAGGCCTAATTTCAATTATAATAAGTGCAAATGGTTATATGGTCTTAAACAGAGGCTGCTGTAGTAACAGAATGGGATGCCCTGGCAGGGTCCAGAAGTACTATGCCCAGCAAAAGTGTCTTTATCAGGCTAATTTCAAATATAATAAGAGCAAATGGTTATATGGTCTTAAACAGAGGCTGATGTAGTCACAGAATGGGATGCCCTGGCAGGGTCCAGAAGTACTATGCCCAGCAAAAGTGTCTTTATCAGGCTAATTTCAAATATAATAAGAGCAAATGGTTATATGGTCTTAAACAGAGGCTGCTGTAGTCACAGAATGGGATGCCCTGGCAGGGTCCAGAAGTACTATGCCCAGCAAAAGTGTCTTTATCAGGCCTAATTTCAATTATAATAAGTGCAAATGGTTATATGGTCTTAAACAGAGGCTGCTGTAGTCACAGAATGGGATGCCCTGGCAGGGTCCAGAAGTACTATGCCCAGCAAAAGTGTCTTTATCAGGCTAATTTCAAATATAATAAGTGCAAATGGTTATATGGTCTTAAACAGAGGCTGCTGTAGTCACAGAATGGGATGCCCTGGCAGGGTCCAGAAGTACTATGCCCAGCAAAAGTGTCTTTATCAGGCCTAATTTCAATTATAATAAGTGCAAATGGTTATATGGTCTTAAACAGAGGCTGCTGTAGTCACAGAATGGGATGCCCTGGCAGGGTCCAGAAGTACTATGCCCAGCAAAAGTGTCTTTATCAGGCTAATTTCAAATATAATAAGAGCAAATGGTTATATGGTCTTAAACAGAGGCTGCTGTAGTCACAGAATGGGATGCCCTGGCAGGGTCCAGAAGTACTATGCCCAGCAAAAGTGTCTTTATCAGGCTAATTTCAAATATAATAAGAGCAAATGGTTATATGGTCTTAAACAGAGGCTGCTGTAGTCACAGAATGGGATGCCCTGGCAGGGTCCAGAAGTACTATGCCCAGCAAAAGTGTCTTTATCAGGCCTAATTTCAATTATAATAAGTGCAAATGGTTATATGGTCTTAAACAGAGGCTGCTGTAGTCACAGAATGGGATGCCCTGGCAGGGTCCAGAAGTACTATGCCCAGCAAAAGTGTCTTTATCAGGCTAATTTCAAATATAATAAGAGCAAATGGTTATATGGTCTTAAACAGAGGCTGCTGTAGTCACAGAATGGGATGCCCTGGCAGGGTCCAGAAGTACTATGCCCAGCAAAAGTGTCTTTATCAGGCCTAATTTCAATTATAATAAGTGCAAATGGTTATATGGTCTTAAACAGAGGCTGCTGTAGTCACAGAATGGGATGCCCTGGCAGGGTCCAGAAGTACTATGCTGAGCAAAAGTGTCTTTATCAGGCTAATTTCAAATATAATAAGAGCAAATGGTTATATGGTCTTAAACAAAGGCTGCTGTAGTCACAGAATGGGATGCCCTGGCAGGGTCCAGAAGTACTATGCCGAGCAAAAGTGTCTTTATCAGGCTAATTTCAAATATAATAAGAGCAAATGGTTATATGGTCTTAAACAGAGGCTGCTGTAGTCACAGAATGGGATGCCCTGGCAGGGTCCAGAAGTACTATGCCCAGCAAAAGTGTCTTTATCAGGCTAATTTCAAATATAATAAGAGCAAATGGTTATATGGTCTTAAACAGAGGCTGCTGTAGTCACAGAATGGGATGCCCTGGCAGGGTCCAGAAGTACTATGCCCAGCAAAAGTGTCTTTATCAGGCCTAATTTCAATTATAATAAGTGCAAATGGTTATATGGTCTTAAACAGAGGCTGCTGTAGTCACAGAATGGGATGCCCTGGCAGGGTCCAGAAGTACTATGCCCAGCAAAAGTGTCTTTATCAGGCTAATTTCAAATATAATAAGAGCAAATGGTTATATGGTCTTAAACAGAGGCTGCTGTAGTCACAGAATGGGATGCCCTGGCAGGGTCCAGAAGTACTATGCCCAGCAAAAGTGTCTTTATCAGGCCTAATTTCAATTATAATAAGTGCAAATGGTTATATGGTCTTAAACAGAGGCTGCTGTAGTCACAGAATGGGATGCCCTGGCAGGGTCCAGAAGTACTATGCCGAGCAAAAGTGTCTTTATCAGGCTAATTTCAAATATAATAAGAGCAAATGGTTATATGGTCTTAAACAAAGGCTGCTGTAGTCACAGAATGGGATGCCCTGGCAGGGTCCAGAAGTACTATGCCGAGCAAAAGTGTCTTTATCAGGCTAATTTCAAATATAATAAGAGCAAATGGTTATATGGTCTTAAACAGAGGCTGCTGTAGTCACAGAATGGGATGCCCTGGCAGGGTCCAGAAGTACTATGCCCAGCAAAAGTGTCTTTATCAGGCTAATTTCAAATATAATAAGAGCAAATGGTTATATGGTCTTAAACAGAGGCTGCTGTAGTCACAGAATGGGATGCCCTGGCAGGGTCCAGAAGTACTATGCCCAGCAAAAGTGTCTTTATCAGGCCTAATTTCAATTATAATAAGTGCAAATGGTTATATGGTCTTAAACAGAGGCTGCTGTAGTCACAGAATGGGATGCCCTGGCAGGGTCCAGAAGTACTATGCCCAGCAAAAGTGTCTTTATCAGGCTAATTTCAAATATAATAAGAGCAAATGGTTATATGGTCTTAAACAGAGGCTGCTGTAGTCACAGAATGGGATGCCCTGGCAGGGTCCAGAAGTACTATGCCCAGCAAAAGTGTCTTTATCAGGCTAATTTCAAATATAATAAGTGCAAATGGTTATATGGTCTTAAACAGAGGCTGCTGTAGTCACAGAATGGGATGCCCTGGCAGGGTCCAGAAGTACTATGCCCAGCAAAAGTGTCTTTATCAGGCTAATTTCAAATATAATAAGAGCAAATGGTTATATGGTCTTAAACAGAGGCTGCTGTAGTCACAGAATGGGATGCCCTGGCAGGGTCCAGAAGTACTATGCCGAGCAAAAGTGTCTTTATCAGGCTAATTTCAAATATAATAAGAGCAAATGGTTATATGGTCTTAAACAGAGGCTGCTGTAGTCACAGAATGGGATGCCCTGGCAGGGTCCAGAAGTACTATGCCCAGCAAAAGTGTCTTTATCAGGCTAATTTCAAATATAATAAGAGCAAATGGTTATATGGTCTTAAACAGAGGCTGCTGTAGTCACAGAATGGGATGCCCTGGCAGGGTCCAGAAGTACTATGCCCAGCAAAAGTGTCTTTATCAGGCCTAATTTCAATTATAATAAGTGCAAATGGTTATATGGTCTTAAACAGAGGCTGCTGTAGTCACAGAATGGGATGCCCTGGCAGGGTCCAGAAGTACTATGCCCAGCAAAAGTGTCTTTATCAGGCTAATTTCAAATATAATAAGTGCAAATGGTTATATGGTCTTAAACAGAGGCTGCTGTAGTCACAGAATGGGATGCCCTGGCAGGGTCCAGAAGTACTATGCCCAGCAAAAGTGTCTTTATCAGGCTAATTTCAAATATAATAAGAGCAAATGGTTATATGGTCTTAAACAGAGGCTGCTGTAGTCACAGAATGGGATGCCTCACAGCAGACTTAAGATCAGTTCAGTATATATGCACAGTTAGTTAGTATAAGCAGCCTGAAAACGCTAACAAAGCCTGTCAGGCTGGATGAAAAAAAAAAAAACTCCCTGTGACAGGCTGACAGCCTCCGATTTTTCTACCTTTCCCTGTTTTTCGCTGACTTTCTGTCTGTCTCCTGTCTGTCTCCTGCCTGTCTCCAGCCTGTCCCTGTCTGTCCCTGCCTGTCTAACTGCGTCACTCCCTCAGCTACACAACGTTCTGTCTCTCACGAATGCAATAGAGAAATGAGGCAGGAAAGCAAGATGGCCGGCCTTAAATACCGCTGTGACGTCACCGGGCTTGCTGGCTGCTGATAGGCTGCATGTGACTGTCCCAGCTTGCACTGGCGCGGGGTTGATGTCTGGACATGTCCCGTCCACCATCTTAGAATGCCTGTAATGTAAATGAATGGATGTTAAAGGAAAACTTCGAGCGATCGAATCGCGGGGAAATTCGGATTCGATCCGAATCAAATTTTTCCTGAAATTCGGATCGAATCCGGGTTCGTCCGGATCGATTCGCTCATCCCTAGTAAACATCACACTCTATGAGAATCTGTAGAATATAAATTTGTAATTATGCACGGCAAATTAAAGTTTTTGGTATGGATTATGTAAGGATAAGGTTTTTAAGATTTTGCTAATAAATTGTATATTTTTATGAATTTCAAGATGTGGTCAAGTAAATGGTTACGATGTGGGGGGTATAGGCCTAATACCTCCATTTGAGTCTGTTTTCTATATTGTATATCTAGCTGCTTCTTGTTTCATTATCACTGTTATTAATATGTGCAAATAGGGTGACAGTTCTGGGTGTATCATTACGTATTTAAATGATTTATAAATATACTGTTAATGAATTCTGCATGTTATTCTTTCCCGTTTATTTTTATTTATCCAGTTACCCACTCTTTGTAGTCAGGCTGCCAGGAAATATGCCTTATGATCTGGGGCTCCCACCCACATTTCTTGTTGAGTCTTCTCAGGAGTTTGTAACTAATCTGGTGTTTTTATGACTACACTGAACATTTAAAATAAATCTCTGAATATCCTTAAAAATCTTTGAGGAAAGGTGATTGGAAGTGTTTGCAATAGGTTGATATATTTTGATAAAAAGGAAATTCTGCCTATAATACTTAGGGGCACTTTACTATATGTTTTTTATTTTCTTATTTAAAAAGACAGGTAGTGGCTTATAATGTAATTTATACAGCAGGGCAATGTTTTTGGAAATAGTAACCCCCAGGTATTTTAAGCTACTTCCCACTCATTGCAAATCTACTAACTTTTGTAATTCCCATTGTTCATGTGAATGTAAATTAATCAGGAGACTTACCATTTTTTTGTGGATATAAACATATAAATGTTTGTATCTAAAAGAATATCGGCATGAAAAAAACTGTACAGCAGAACAAAAATACAACTATAACTCAATCTAAATAGTATAATAGCTAGCACATATACCTTCACAATTATAGAATGGACACCTGCCTTTTATGGGGGAAATATAGGGATCCTTAAAGTTGTCTTGAATCTGTGATTCATAACAGTGACTTGGCCCGGCCTCACCTTATATTGTTTATACAAAAACTCTCATGAACTCTCAAAAACTGACATGAAGAAGTTTTGGATTGGTTGAATGAAGTTTATTAAAACAAATTCTATGGTAACTGGCTCGTCTTGGGCGATTGAATATTTTCTTTGTTTCACTGTTTGTAGCAACAAGCTTTCATTGCCTCAATATAATAACGGGAGAGGACACAATAACAGGGATACTTTTGTGAAATACCATAGACTAGACTCTCATCATTTACATAGAAATAGAGTGATACCATGATTGTAATCTGCATGACATAAGAGACTCATGCCTGAGAATGCTACAGTTGGAGATATTCATCAAGTCATGCACAGTGGTTTTACATTGTTAAAATATTGTTATAGGGTTTGAAGTCTCCATTTCCACTTCCTGTTTAAGCCAATAATCCAAACTCACTGTTATAAGGTCTTTGGGGTCAAAACTAAATGTGGAGGCTCAATGACTGATTAAAGTCAGATATAAAACTGCTGTATTGTATGTCCAACTTTTTGAACAAGACCGTTGAAATAGGTGTATTTCTCCCATTTGACTTTGCTGTGCTTATGACATCATCCTTTAAAAAAACATCCTATTGCTTGTAAAAGCCCCATTCCTCCCATTTATGACTGTAACACATGTGTATTGGTAGACACCCTTTCCTGCCCAGACTGAAACAGGACTTTAGGAGATTTTCAATTAAAATACAACTACTATGAGCACATGTGGTGAGTACATGTGGATAAATGTTGAGGGGCCCTTCAGCCACATGTAGTGTAGACAACCCCCCTCCATGTGTAAATCACTAGAGGTAAATGGTTAGAACCCGGGACGGCCTCAGGTAAGTTCAGCTCTCAGCTTATCCATTGCTATGTATGTCCCAAAAATGGGGAGCGTTCACTGTTTAGAGTAGGACTGCGGGAAAAAGAGGTGCTGTGACGTGGCCTTGCAGCTTCTCATACATTTACAAAAACCTCTCTTTTTTTCAAAATGTGGACTGATTGTAGGATTTGTTGCCGGCTGGTGGGGATTTGGGTGCTGGGGTATTTTTTTTTATTTTGTCTGTAACAAATTGCCCAGCCCAGTGTGCTCTGCCTAGTCCAGCTATAAATTTATGGTGCAACTTGCCATCTCCTTCTCATCACCGAACACCACCTCCCCAGTGCCAGTGCCTTTTATACTAAAGAAATAATATTACATCATCTTGCTCAAATAACTCTCAATACGAGCTCCTTCTTTATTGCAATTGGTACAAGTAGCAAAATAATGAATTTACTTTGTTAAATTTTTGTGTCCCAATGTTCAGGGGTTTGAAGATTCCACTTCCTGTTTACACAAGAAACCCAAGCTCACTGTTATTAAATATATCTTGGGTGAAAATTAAATGAGTTTTGGGTGGGGCTCATTTAGCAAATATAGTGCATAGGAAATAAAACCCTAATCAAATGTAACAACATAAATGTGATTCATTGTTATGAATACATATGTGATGTTTTTAAAAACTTTAGACTCAAGAAAAGGGGCAAAAAGGGAAGGAATAAGCAAGAAAGAAAAGAGAAGGAAAAAAGGAAAGAGTAGAGGGGCAAATATAATAAAAGACTGCACATCTACTTAGCTAAGAATAACCAAGTGATATGTACACAAAGCTATCCAAATATTTCACTTACATTTTTAATTTTTAAAAAAGCTACAAATTGTACAAATACATTTTTTTCCACATAGTTCGCCCAATAATATTCAGAAATTACAAACAGAACATTCTATGTTAAAGCACAAACTGCTGAAAAAAACAATATATAACTTTTTCTGGGAAATCCCTGGACATTCCTGGACATGTATAGCACAAAATGCTGAAAATGACCTTGCAATAGAGGGTGACAATGTCTCTAGGCAGGCTGGCAGTTAAAGAGTTAACCCCAGATGGGAATAAAGTATGTATTAGTGTTTGCTGCAACCTTTTCCATGCTGAGTTTAATCGATTTGTGTTGAACTTTTTTCATTACAATAAACTATAATTAAACTATAATAAAAATAAAATATATAATGAAGTATAACACTTCACCTTACGGGACATTTCAGGGTTGACATTGCCAATAGCAACCCTGATCTTGACATTATATATATTATTGTATTCACTGTGCTGTGATTATCTTTTATTTATATGTTCTCACCAGCCTCTGCTTGTCCATAACAATTCCAAGTGTGTCACTGATTTGGGCGTATCATTTTCAGTTTGGCTTATTGTGTAATACTTGTATATGCATATATGTGCTCTTTAGGATGAGCATTCCTCCTTTGTACAGTCTATGCCCGGTATGTTAGCTCACATATTCTGATTGTTTGGTCGCACTGTACATTGCACTGGTCCATGTAGGTACTTTGAACATGGAATCCGGGATTTCCCCTTCCCTTCCCTTCACCTTTCTCAGTTGCATACATTACCATTTCTTCCCTCTTTCTTTGCTGATCACCAGTGTGGGTCCTCTGGTGTCTAAGCAGGTTTGAACCTGTAGTAAAGCAATTGCTACACTCAGGGCAGGAAAATGGCTTCTCTCCAGTGTGAACCTTCTTGTGTATACGAAGGCTTGCAGGCCATGCAAAGCATTTGTCACATTCAGAACATGGAAATGGTTTCTCTCCAGTGTGAACCCTTCGGTGTGCATACAAGCTTTTGTGACTTGTAAAGCATTTGTCACATTCAGAACATGGAAATGTTTTTTCTCCAGTATGAACCCATTGATGTCTGAGCAACTCTTGACTACTTGTAAAGCATTTGTCACATTCAGAACACGAGTATGGTTTCTCTCCAGTGTGACTCCTCTGGTGTCTCAGCAGGTGTTGAGGCTGCGTAAAGCATTTGCCACATTCAGAGCATGGGAATGGCTTCTCCCCAGTGTGAACTCTGTGGTGACATGTGAGGCTTGACTTCCGACTGAAACATTTCCCACACTCTGAGCACTGATATGGCTTCACTCCTTTGGGGCTCATCATGGGCTCTTGGAAAACAACTGATCTGTAATTAATTTAGCTTTTCTGTTAAATGATCAACCTGCAAAGAAAAAAACATAACATTGTGTTAACTACAGAAGCAGAGGACAAAACAAAAACAAAAGCAGTGCTTACAAGATGGCGCCTGCAATTACAAGATGGTGCATGAAACAGCTGCCTGGTGAGGAGCTCCTTCCAACTGAGCTCTGGTTACTACCCCGTCTCCACTTCTGTCCTCTCCTTTACACCCAACTACCGGGAAACTGCTAGCTGACCACCCCTGATCATCAGAATACCTCAAATAACAAGCAGAGTGGTGAGAAGCATCAGGGTCAGTTCAACCGCACAGAAGAGATGTCATCAGGCACCCCACTACCGACTGGATGCATCATGATCAAGGAATACAAGGAGGATATAGCTCCAGTTCCAGCTGTTCTAGTTCCAGCAGTGAGCAGCAGTTGCCGGCAGCGGTGCACAAGTCGACTGACATACCTTGCTCCATTGGTGAGTCCAGTGCATCTGTTGCCAGCAGGCTGCATCAGCGGCCAGACCTCCGCGGCCACTCCAGTGTTAAGCCCCTGGTGGCCAGTGGCGGTGTGTGCCCTCAGCAGAGGGATTGTTTCTGCAACAACAGAAGCTTGGGGTGAGTCATCCAATCCCCCCTCGTGATGATTGGTTAGGACACACACAGCTCAGGAATGGGAAGCACTTAACCTAACGGTCATTATGTGACAGTTTGGTTGTGAATGAATTAATTAATATATTGTTTTCCTGGTGTTTTTATGAATATTAGGCAAGCGGTAAAAAAAAGAAACACAGGCTGTTTGGGGGCACAGGGCAGGCGATGGAAGGTGACCACAACTTTCCTTTCTGAGTATAGGTGCATATTAATTTATACAGTAGGGCAATGTTTTTGGAAATAGTAACCCCCAGATCTATTAAGTTACTTCCCACCCATTGCAAATCTACTATTCTTTTAAATTCCCGTTGTTCAAGTGAATGTAAATTTATCAGAAGACTTACCAATTTCTGTGGCTATAAACATATAAAAATCTATATCTAAAAAATAATATCAACATGCAAATACTGTACAGCAGAACAAAAATACATCTATAACCCAACCTAAATAGTATAATAGCTAGCACATATACTTTCACAATTATAAAATAGACACCTACCTTGTATGAGGTAAATATGTGGATCCTTAAGAAGTTCTCTTGAATCTGTGATTCATAAGAGTGACTGAGCCCGGCCTCACTTTATATTGTCTATACAAACCCTCTCTGAAATTATGAAGTTCGGGATTGGCTGAATGGAGTTTAGCAAAACAAAGGCTATGGTAATTGGCTCATCTTGGGCAGCTGCAACTTTTCTTTGTTTCACAGTTTGAAGCAACAAGATTTTTTAATCTCAATATGATGAAGGTATTTGTGAAATACCTTAGACTAGACTAGACTCTCATCATTAACATAGAAATGGAGTGATACCATGATTGTAATCTGCATGACATAAGAGACTCATTCCCGAGAATGCTACAGCTGGATATATTCATCTCAATGAGAGCTCCTTTTTTATATGTATTTAGCATGGTACAAGTAGCAAAATAATGATCATAAACTGTTACTGTATTGGTTCCCTATGTTATAGGGTTTGACGTCTTCATTTCCAATTCCTGTTTAAGCAAATTACCCGAACTCACTCTTTGGGGTCAAAACTAAATGTGGAAGCTCATTGAGTGATTAAAGTCAGATATAAAACTGCTGTATTGTATGTCCAACTTTTGCAACAAGAGCTTGCCTTCCTTTTTCTATAAGACTTGTCCTTTCTTAAGCTTACCATTATGGCTACCCCTCCTTCCTTCCTTATCCTTCTGTTTCTCCCAATTCTTATTCAAGATTTTCCAGAAGCATTTCTTTATACTGGTCAGATTTGGAAAGTGACCATATTCTAGACTGTCCCTTAACTTACAGATCCAAGAATGAATTGTTGGGGGCTGTGGTACACCCCAATATGTAGCAATATGCTGTTTTGTACAGGTTAGTTTCACATTCATGAGTCTGGTAGTTACCACTTTTGGATTTCCCTGTGGCCTTTAAAGTAGAACATATCCTGGAGTTAATTCTAGGTTTAGATTCCCATACTGCTTAATGTATTTAGCTATCTCCAACCAAAGCCTAGTAATACAATGGCACTCCCACCACAGATGCAGCACCAGCCTCATTTCCCCTTTACACCACCAGCAGAAGAAAGAAGGAACTGATATTTGGGGAATATATGGCAGCTCTAGTTCCATAGATCTCTTACCATTTGTTTTTGTGCTATTCTACATCCTATGTCTTCTTCCCATTTATTTTGGTAGGTTGGTATTCCTTTTTTGATGCCTATTATAGTTGACTAGGAAATGGATCTTCTGTCATTTCCTGCAACGGGGAAGTAGGGGCGTCAGTGCTCGGGAGATATAAAAGTGATATAATACCAGATATCTAGTGATATTTAAAACAAATTCTGTATTCTCTCCTTTCATTACCAAACATACCTTCTATGTCGGTTTGTGGGTCCAGGACATTATAGACTCTCACAGGGGTTTCCTCCGCCCCCCCCGTGTTGCCATCTATTTATTGTATATCTAGCTGCTTCTTGTTTCGTTATCACTTTTATTAATCTGTCTGAATAGGGTGACAGTTTCGGGTGTATAAGTATTTAAGTGATTTATAAATATACTGTTAATGAATTTGGTATGTTATTTTTTCCCAGGTGAACCGGGTCTTGTTAAACTTCAGGAGGTCAGAGTAACTAGTTCCAAGCTGGTCCACCCACCAGTGTTATTTTTTTTATTTTTTATCCATTTACCCACGCTTTGTAGTCGGGCGACCAGGAAATATGCCTTATGATCTGGGGCTCCCAACCCACCATTTTTTGAGTCTGCTCAGGATTGTTTAACCAATTTGGTGCTTTTTTTATTACTCCATAGAACATTTAAAATAGATCTCTGAATATCTTTACAAAATCTTTGAGTAAAGGTGATTGGAAGTGTTTGAAATAGGTTGATAGATTTTTATAAAAAGTCAATTTTCTGTCAGGAGATTCTACCTATAATACTTAGGGTCACTTTACTCCATTTTTTAATGTTCTTTTTTTAAAAGACAGCTAGTGGCTTATAGTGTAATTTTTACAGCATGGCAATATTTTTGGAAATAGTAACCCCCAGGTATTTTAAGCTACTTCCCACCCATTGCAAATCTACAAACTTTTTAAAATTCCTGCCGTTCACGTGAATGTAAATTTATCGGACGACTTACCAATTTCTGTGGATATAAACATGTAAATGTTTATATAAAAGAATATTAGCATGCAAACACTGTAAAGCAGAACAGAAATACAACTATAACTCAATCTAAATAGTACAATAGCTAGCACATATACCTTCACATTTATAGAATAGACACCTACCTTGTATGGGGTAGTATGGGATCCTTAAAGTTGTCTTGAATCTGTGATTTATAACAGTGACTTGGCCCGGCCTCACCTTATATTGTTTATTCAAAAACTCTCATGAACTCTCAACAACTGACATGAAGAAGTTTTTGGATTGGCTGAATTGAGTTTATCAAAACAAATGCTATGGTAACTGGCTCGTCTTGATTGATTGTTTGAAACTTTTCTTTGTTTCACTGTTTGTAGCAACAAGCTTTCATTGCCTCAATATAATAAAGGGAGAGGAGACAATAACGGGGATCCTTTTGAGAAATACCATAGACTAGACTCTCATCATTAACATAGAAATGGAGTGATACCATGATTGTAATCTGCATGGCATAGGAGACTCATGCCTGACAATGCTACAGTTGGATATATTCATCAAATCATGCACAGTGGTTTTACATTGCTAATATATTGTTATAGGGTTTGAAGTCTCCATTTCCACTTCCTGTTTAAGCCAATAACCCAAACTCACTGTTATAAGGTCAAAAATGTGGAAGCTCATTGAGTGATTAATGTCAGATATAAAACTGCCGTATTGTATGTCCAACTTTTTCAACAAGACCGTTGCAATAACTGTATTTCTCCCATTTGACTTTGCTGTGCTTATGGCATCATCCTTTTTTTTTTAATCCTATTGCTTGTAAAAGCCCCATTCCTCCCATTTATGACTGTACCACATGTGTATTGGTAGACACCCTTTCCTGCCCAGACTGAAAAAGGACTTTAGGAGATTTTCAATTAAAATACAACTACTAGGAGCACATGTGGTGAGTACATGTGGATAAATGTTGAGGGGCCCTTCAGCCACATGTAGTGTAGACAATTCCCCCCATGTGTGAATCACTAGAGGTAAATGGTTAGAACCCGGGACGGCCTCAGGTAAATTCAGCTCTCAGCTTATCCATTGCTATGTATGTCCCAAAAATGGGGAGCTCTCACTGTTTAGAGCAGTAAAAAGAGGTGCCGTGACGTGGCCCTGCAGCTTCTCATACATTTACAAATATGTGCAACAAAAACCTGTCTTTTTATAATAATGTAGACAGATTGTAGGATTTGTTGCCGGCTGGTGGGGATTTGGATGCTGGGGAATTTCTTTTTGTTTTGTCTGTAACAAATTGCCCAGCCCAGTGTGCTCCACCCAGTCCAGCTATAAATTTATGGTGCTACTTGCCATCTCCTTCCCACCACCAAACACCACCTCTCCAGTGCCAGAAGCAGCCTTTTATACAGAAGGAATATGATTACATCATCCTACTCCACCTATAAAAGGCCCCTTTTTTTTATACAGGATCTTTTTGTGCAAATACTTAGACCAGACTCTCATCATTAGCATAGAAATGGAGTGAAACGATGATTGTAATCTGCATGACATAACAGACTAATGGCAGAGAATACTACAGTCAGACAAATAACGCTCAATACGAGCTCCTTCTTTATTGCAATTGGCACAAGTAGCAAAATAGAGAATTTACTTTGTTACACTTTTGTTTCCCAATTTTCTGGGGTTTGAAGATTCCACTTCCTGTTTACACAAAAATCCCAAGCTCACTGTTATTAAATACATCTTAGGTGAAAATTAAATGAGTTATGGGAGGGGGGGCTCATTTAGTGATTATAGTACATAGGAAATAAAACCTAATCAAAATGTAACAAGATAAATGCGATTCATTGTCATAAATTCATCTGTGATGCTTTTGGAAACTTTAGACACAAGAAAAGGGGCAAAAAGGGTAAGGAATAAGTAAAAAATAAAGGAATAGGAAAGAGTAGAGGGGAGAATATAATAAATGACTGCGCATCTACTTAGCTAAGAATAACCAAGTGATATGTACTCAAAGCTATCCAAATATTTCACTTACATTTTTATTTTTAAAAAAGCTACAAATTGTCCAAATACATTTTTTTAATTTTTAACTTTAAATTTTTTCCTCAAAGTTCACCCAACAATAGAGAAATTACAAACAGAACAATCCATGTTAAAGCACAAACTGCTGAAACTGGGAAATCCCTGGACATTCCTGGACATGTATAGCACAGGATGTTGAGAAACGTCCTGGCAACAGAGGGTGACCATGTCTCTAGGTAGGCTGGCAGTTAAAGGGTTAACCCCGGATGGGAAGAATGTATGTGTTAGTGCTTGCTGCACCCTTTTCCATGTTGAGTTAAATCAATTTGTGTTGGACATTTTTCATTACAATAATCAGTATAACACTTCACCTTACGGGATATTTCAGGGTTGTCATTGCCAATAGCAACCCTGATCTTGACACTATATATAGTATTGTATTCACTGTGCCGCGGTTATCTTTTTTTATTATTGCAAATATTTTTATGTAGCAATTATTTCAAAGTTCTTACCAGCCTCTACTTGTCCATAACAATTCCAAGTTTGTCACTGATTTGGTCGTATCATTTTCAGTTTTGCTTACTGTGTAATACTTGTATATGCATATATGTGCTCTTTAGGATGAGTATTTCTCCTTTGTACAGTCTATGCCCGGTATGTTAGCTCACATATTCAGATTTTTTGGTCGCCCTGTACATTGCACTGGCCCATGTAGGTACTTTAAATATGGAAGCCAGGATTTTCCCATCACCTTTCTCAATTGCATACATGACCATTTCAGTCCCTCCCTCCTAGTTTACTGATTACCAGTGTGGGTCCTCTGGTGTGTAAGCAGGTTTGAACTTTGGGTAAAGCACTTGCTACACTCAGGGCAGGAAAATGGCTTCTCTCCAGTGTGAATCCTCTGGTGTATATGAAGGGTTGAAGGCCGTGCAAAGCATTTGCCGCATTCAGAGCATGGAAATGGTTTCTCTCCAGTGTGGATCCTCTGGTGTCTCAGCAGGTCTTGAGGCTGTGTAAAGCATTTGCCACATTCAGAGCATGGGAATGGCTTCTCTCCAGTGTGAATCCTCTGGTGTCTAAGAAGGGTTGAAGGCCATGCAAAGCATTTGCCGCATTCAGAGCATGGAAATGGTTTCTCTCCAGTGTGAATCCTCTGGTGTCTAAGAAGGGTTGAAGGCCGTGCAAAGCATTTGCCGCATTCAGAGCATGGAAATGGTTTCTCTCCAGTGTGACTCCTCTGGTGTCTCAGCAGGTGTTGAGGCTGTGTAAAGCATTTGCCACATTCAGAACATGAATGGCTTTTCTCCGGTGTGAATCTTTTGGTGTACTAGCAGGTGTGAACTCTCTTTAAAGCTTTTGCCACATTCAGAACATGAGAATGGCCTCTCTCCAGTGTGAACCCTTTGATGTTTAAGTAAGTCTTGATTACTTGTAAAGCATTTACCACATTCAGAACATGGGAATGGCTTTTCTCCAGTGTGAATTCTCTGGTGACTTGTGAGGTTTGACTTATTAATGAAACATTTCCCACACTCAGAGCACTGATATGGCTTCACTCCTTTGGGGCTCATCATGGGCTGTTGGAAAACAACTGATCTGTAATTAATGCAGCCTTTCTGCTAAACGATCAACCTGCAAAGAAAAAAACAGAACATTGTGTTAACTACACAGTTTGCCGTAAACAAAATCAAATAGAAATATGTTTTAGTTTTTAAGACCAGCTAAACAATGACTGACTTATATGATCTGTGCAGTGAAATAGAATTGATACAATTGATTTTTTGAATATGACAAAATTATCCAGGGTCTTGCTGTCATGACATTTCAACAAACACAGAACTATTCACAGCTGTTGCTACAATGTGAAATCGTTAACATTGTTATTATTATTACTATTATTATTATTATTATTAAGATTATACTGGAAGTGGGAGTGGGCCTCCCTGAACCTTAGTGCACCACAGACCTCACAACCTTGTGAGGTCCAGTCCCACTTCCAGTAGAATGTTCATATTGTCAAACCCTCCATTGCCCCCCACAGCACATTGGAGTTGGCAGCAGCATAGGGAGCCCATATATTTCCGGAAATACACACCCAGGAGTTGGCAGCAGCATAGGGAGCCCATATATTGACTGAAAAACACACCCAGGAGTTGGCAGCAGCATAGGGAGCTCATATATTGCCTGAAAGACACACCCAGGAGTTGGCAGCAGCATAGGGAGCCCATATATTTCCTGAAAAGCACATTGGAGTTGGCAGCAGCATAGGGAGCCCATATATTGTCTGAAAGACACACCCAGGAGTTGGCAGCAGCATAGGGAGCTTATATATTGCCTGAAAAGCACATTGGAGTTGGAAGCAGAATAGGGAGCCTATATATTGCCTGAAAGACACACCCAGGAGTTGGCAGCAGCATAGGGAGCCCATATATTAACTGAAAAACACACCCAGTAGTTGGCAGCAGCACAGGGAGCTCAAATATTGCCTGAAAGACACACCCATGAGTTGGCAGCAGCATAGGGAGCCCGTATATTGCCTGAAAAGCACATTGGAGTTGGCAGCAGCATAGGGAGCCCATATATTGCCTGACAGACACACCCAGGAGTTGGCAACAGCATAGGGAGCCCAAATATTGCCTGAAAAACACACCCAGGAGTTGGCAGCAGCATAGGGAGCCCATATATTGACTGAAAAACACACCCAGGAGTTGGCAGCAGCATAGGGGGCTCATATATTGCCTGAAAGACACACCCAGGAGTTGGCAGCAGCATAGGGAGCCCATATATTGCCTGAAAAGAATATTGGAGTTGGCAGCAGCATAGGGAGCCCATATATTGCCTGAAAGACACACCCAGGAGTTGGCAGCAGCATATCGAGCCCATATATTGCCTGAAAGACACACCCAGGAGTTGGCAACAGCATAGGGAGCTCATATATTGCCTGAAAGACACACCCAGGAGTTGGCAGCAGCATAGTGAGCCCATATATTGCCTGAAAAGCACATTGGAGTTGGCAGCAGCATAGGGAGCCCATATATTGCCTGAAAGACACACCCAGGAGTTGGCAACAGCATAGGGAGCCCATATATTGCCTGAAAAGCATATTGGAGTTGGCAGCAGCATAGGGAGCTCATATATTGCCTGAAAGACACACCCAGGAGTTGGCAGCAGCATAGGGAGCCCATATATTGCCTGAAAAACACACCCAGGAGTTGGCAGCAGCATAGGGAGCCCATATATTGACTGAAAAACACACCCAGGAGTTGGCAGCAGCATAGGGAGCCCATATATTGCCTGAAAAGCACATTGGAGTTGGCAGCAGCATAGGGAGCCCATATATTGCCTCAAAGACACACCCAGGAGTTGGCAGCAGCATATCGAGCCCATATATTGCCTGAAAGAGACACCTAGGAGTTGGCAGCAGCATAGGGAGCCTATATATTGCCTGAAAAGCACATTGGAGTTGGCAGCAGCATAGGGAGCCCATATATTGCCTGAAAGACACACCCAGGAGTTGGCAGCAGCATAGGGAGCCCGTATATTGCCTGAAAAACACACCCAGGAGTTGGCAGCAGCATAGGGAGCCCATATATTGACTGAAAAACACACCCAGGAGTTGGCAACAGCATAGGGAGCTCATATATTGCCTGAAAGACACACCCAGGAGTTGGCAGCAGCATAGGGAGCCCATATATTGCCTGAAAAGCACATTGGAGTTTGCAGCAGCATAGGGAGCCCATATATTGCCTGAAAAACATACCCAGGAGTTGGCAGCAGCATAGGGAGCCCATATATTGACTGAAAAACACACCCTGGATATGGCAGCAGCATTAGGAACCAATATATTGCCTGAAATAGACTCTGCAGTTGGCAGCAGCATAAGGAACCAATATATTGACTGAAAAACACACTGGAGTTGGCAGAAGCATTAGGAGCCCATATATTGTCTGAAAGAGACACTGGAGTGGATTACGTAGTATATATACAAAGTAAAAAAATATAAACAGTATGTTCAAACTAAACTAAACCAATGTAGCATATGAAACATGTGTATCTTTTTTTTTTCATTCAATGATTTTTATTGAAGTACACAGAAGTAACAGAAAATGGTACTTACAAGACATGTAAATATGCAACGAGGAAATAAAACATTCCAGGATATTACCACAAAAGTAACTATAACAAAAATTAGCGGATAAATCAGAGCGACTTCTCTTGCTTAAAGTGATTATCACAACGAGATTGGCATTCAGGGAGCGATCCGGCCCGCGTTACAGACTTACATCAAGTCGTAGTCCATACACTGGCCAGGGCGTCTCCTGAATATGTTAACGTAAATAAATCATAAATAGATCAACCACGTTCCAAAGAGCCAAAAGAAGAGCTCAGCAGAAAGTGAGGAATGGGATGGGGAAGGATAGTAGGAAAGGAGGGAAGGGTGTGAATCTGGTGTCTATTATAACTTTTTAAAGTATACCAGTGCCTAAATGCTTAAAAGGTCCCAGTCGAATGTACTAGGAAAGACCTCCCTGATCCAAGGAGTCCACACTTCTCGGAACTCCTCCAGTCTGTCTTCATGGATAGCTGATAGTTTTTCCATAGCTAGTGTGTTATTAACCCTGTTTTTGAATTCTGTAAAACTTAGTGAGGAGGTCTTCCATGCCTTAGCAATGACTAACTTAGCACAGGTAAGGGTATGGTACAACAGTTGTCTTTGTCTGACCGAGGTTCCTACTAGGGGTTCATTTAACAAAGCAACCCAGGGGTCTAAAACGATATTTGTATCAAAGATCTTACATAGCAAGGTTTGAATCTTATCCCAGAAGTTTCTAGTTACCCCACAGCTCCACCAAATGTGGCCGTTTGAGCCTGGCTCGTTGCAGCCGCGAAAGCATTTATTCTGTGCCCCCGCTACCACGTGTGCCAATTGCGTGGGGACTAGGTACCAGCGCAAAGCTACCTTCAGGTTAACTTCTATCGCCTGCACTGAGGCTTGTTTGCCAAATGAAGTCCGCCACATCTTATCCCAGGCTTCAGGGTCTCTTTCTTCTCCCAAGTCGAGTTCCCATTTTTTCCTATATGTTGGAGTGGCGCCATCTAAGTTCTTGCAAAGTGAGTGGTATAAGATAGCAATGGCGCCTTTGTCTCTCGGATTGTGCAGACAACGATGTTCAAAACAAGTGTAATCATCAAGTTTTGGGGCATTTTTCACAATAGACTTTATGAAGTGATGTACCTGGAGGTATCCAAAGAGGTCTTTTGGCAGGAGACCAAACTTATCTCTGAGGTATGGGAAGGAGGCTATATCGGAGCCGTGGCAGCAATTATGCACGTGTAGGATCCCCGAGTTACGCCACCTACTAAACCTGTGTGGGTCAGTAAATCCTGGATGAAATAATGAGTTACCCCACAGTGGCATTAGAGGCATATGTGGAGAGACCAACCCGCCTGAAAATTTAATGTCATCCCACAACCGAAGAGAGTGAGCCATAATCATGTTGTTCCCCAAGTTTCTAGCCTTCGGTGTGAGCCATAAAAGGTCACTAATCGGTGTAGGCAGGGACATAGCCGACTCGATACGGACCCAGCCTGGTATGTCAACGGTGGCGTGGTAGGAAAGAAGCTGTGCGGCTTGCGCAGCTTGATAGTATTTCTCGAATCTCGGAACCCCCATGCCTCCAGCCAATTTAGACCGCAGCATAACTTTCCGTGCTATCCTTTGTCGTTTCCCGCCCCAAATAAACCTTAGGACAAGTCCTTGGATCTCCTTGAGAAAGTTAGATGGGAGCTTCACTGGGAGGGTTCTGGCTAGGTACAAAAATTTGGGTAGCAGGGACATCTTGACCGCCGCCATTCTGCCCAGCCACGACAAATTGCACTCCTGCCACCGCGTCATTAAAGTACTAAATTTTCTACGTAATGGTATGTAATTTGCTGCGTAAAGAGAGTCATATGTGTTAGTCAGGGCTATACCTAGGTATTTAATTGCCTTGACTTCCCAGCTAAAGTCATAACTGGCCTGCAACTGACGCCAAGCTCCGTCCGGGAGGTTAACATTTAAAGCCTTGGATTTTGAAGTATTAACCCGAAGACCAGAGATTGCCGCAAATTGACTCAGGATGTGCAGTAGGTTAGGTATGGATATGAGGGGGTTGGAAATACTTAACAGAACATCGTCCGCGAATAGGCTAAGAAACATGTGTATCTTAATTGATACTAATGGTTTTAGATTCAGCTTCTATGAGCAAGCTGCTGCGAGCTGCACGACTAAACAAAAATGGTGCAGGCTTCTCCAAAATGGAGCCTGACATACAGACAGCAGATCAATAGAAACTACACAAGGCTCCACAAAAATGGCGCCCAGAATGCGGACTGAAAAAACTGCTGTACAACCCGGCTGACGCGGCGGTGATGCTTTCCCGGGTTATCCCTGGTATAAAGGGCACACGCTTCCGAGGGCCTTCACATGCCGTGTCTGGTGGCGGCGGGATGTCTCCAGATTTCTGCCTGCCTCCTTTTGTGAAACATCAACAGGCCACTGGGAGATACTGATTGCCATTTTATTTTTATTTATTTTTATTTTATTTTTATTATTATTTATTTTATTTATTTATTACTTATTTTATTATTATTATTATCTTTGCACAGTGGAACTGTATATTACATTGCACAGTGGAGTCACTATTTTTTAATATTATTATCTTTGCACAGTGCAAGGGGTATTGAGAAAGCTGTTGAATGCGAAACATGTTTACCCTGAGAAATACTGAGAGAAAAAGCATGGAATATTTCTTCTTTTTTTGGAATGTAAACATCACACTCTATGAGAATCTGTAGAATATAAATTTGTAATTATGCACGGCAAATGAAAGTTTTTGGTATGGATTATGTAAGGATAAGGTTTTTAAGATATTGCTAATAAATTGTATATTGTTATGAATTTCAAGATGTGGTCAAGTAAATGGTTACGATGTGGGGGGTATAGGCCTAATACCTCCATTTGAGTCTGTTTTCTATATTGTATATCTAGCTGCTTCTTGTTTCATTATCACTGTTATTAATATGTGCAAATAGGGTGACAGTTCTGGGTGTATCATTACGTATTTAAATGATTTATAAATATACTGTTAATGAATTCTGCATGTTATTCTTTCCCGTTTATTTTTATTTATCCAGTTACCCACTCTTTGTAGTCAGGCTGCCAGGAAATATGCCTTATGATCTGGGGCTCCCACCCACCTTTCTTGTTGAGTCTACTCAGGAGTTTGTAACTAATCTGGTGTTTTTATGACTACACTGAACATTTAAAATAAATCTCTGAATATCCTTAAAAATCTTTGAGGAAAGGTGATTGGGAGTGTTTGCAAAAGTTTGATATATTTTGATAAAAAGGAAATTCTGCCTATAATACTTAGGGGCACTTTACTACATGTTTTTTATTTTCTTATTTAAAAAGACAGGTAGTGGCTTATAATGTAATTTATACAGCAGGGCAATGTTTTTGGAAATAGTAACCCCCAGGTATTTTAAGCTACTTCCCACTCATTGCAAATCTACTAACTTTTGTAATTCCCATTGTTCATGTGAATGTAAATTAATCAGGAGACTTACCATTTTTTTGTGGATATAAACATATAAATGTTTGTATCTAAAAGAATATCGGCATGAAAAAAACTGTACAGCAGAACAAAAATACAACTATAACTCAATCTAAATAGTATAATAGCTAGCACATATACCTTCACAATTATAGAATAGACACTTACCTTATGAGGGTAGTAAGGGATCCTTAGGAAATTCTCTTGGACCTGCAATTTATAAGTGACTGAGCCCGGCCTCACTTTATATTGTCTATACAAACACTCTCTGACATGAAGAAGTTTTGGATTGGCTGAATGGAGTTTACCAAAACAAAGGCTATGGTAATTGGCTCGTCTTGGGCAGTTGCACCTTTTCTTTGTTTCACTGTTTGAAGCAACAAGCTTTTATTACCTCAGTATAATAAAGGGAGAAGAGACAATAACAGGGATCCTTTTGTGAAATACCATAGACTAGACTCTCATCATTAACATAGAAATGGAGTGATACCATGATTGTAATCTGCATGACATAACAGACTAATGGCAGAGAATACTACAGTCAGACAAATAACTCTCAATACGAGCTCCTTCTTTATTGCTTTTGGCACAAGTAGCAAAATAGTGAATTTACTTTGTTACACTTTTGTTTCCCAATTTTCTGGGGTTTGAATATTCCACTTCCTGTTTACACAAGAAACCCAAGCTCACTGTTATTAAATACATCTTAGGTGAAAATTAAATGAGTTATAGGAGGGGGGGCTCATTTAGTGATTATAGTACATAGGAAATAAATCCTAATCAAATGTAACAAGATAAATGTGATTCATTGTTATAAATACATCTGTACTGCTTTTGGAAACTTTAGACACAAGGAAAGGGGCAAAAAGGGGAAAGAATAAGTAAAAAATAAAGGAAAAGGAAAGAGTAGAGGGGAGAATATAATAAATAACTGCGCATCTACTTAGCTAAGAATAATCAAGTGATATGTACTCAAAGCTATCCAAATATTTCACTTACATTTTAATTTTTAAAAAAGCTACAAATTGTACAAATACATTTTTTTAATTTTTAAGCTCACTGTTATTAAATATATCTTGGGTGAAAATTAAATGAGTTTTGGGTGGGGCTCATTTAGCAAATATAGTGCATAGGAAATAAAACCCTAATCAAATGTAACAACATAAATGTGATTCATTGTTATGAATACATATGTGATGTTTTTAAAAACTTTAGACTCAAGAAAAGGGGCAAAAAGGGAAGGAATAAGCAAGAAAGAAAAGAGAAGGAAAAAAGGAAAGAGTAGAGGGGCAAATATAATAAAAGACTGCACATCTACTTAGCTAAGAATAACCAAGTGATATGTACACAAAGCTATCCAAATATTTCACTTACATTTTTAATTTTTAAAAAAGCTACAAATTGTACAAATACATTTTTTTCCACATAGTTCGCCCAATAATATTGAGAAATTACAAACAGAACATTCCATGTTAAAGCACAAACTGCTGAAACTGGGAAATCCCTGGACATTCCTGGACATGTATAGCACAGGATGTTGAGAAATGTCCTGGCAACAGAGGGTGACAATGTCTCTAGGTAGGCTGGCAGTTAAAGGGTTAACCCCAGGTGGGAAGAATGTATGTGTTAGTGCTTGCTGCACCCTTTTCCATGCTGAGTTAAATCAATTTGTGTTTTTTTCATTACAATAATCAGTATAACACTTCACCTTACGGGATATTCCAGGGTTGTCATTGCTAATAGCAACCCTGATCTTGACACTATATATAATATTGTATTCACTGTGCTGCGGTTATCTTTTATTTATTATTGCAATCATTTTTATGTAGCAATTATTTCAGAGTTCTTACCAGCCTCTGCTTGTCCATAACAATTCCATGTGTATCACTAATTTGGGCGTATCATTTTCAATTTTGCTTATTGTGTAATACTTGTATATGCATATATGTGCTCTATAGGATGAGCATCCCTCCTTTGTACAGTCTATGCCCGGTATGTTAGCTCACATATTCTGATTGTTTGGTTGCCCTGTACATTGCACTGGCCCATGTAGGTACTTTAAATATGGAAGCCGGGATTTCCCCTTCCCATCAACTTTCTCATTTCTTCCCTCCCTCCTTCTTTACTGATTGAGAAATGGGGGGTTGGTTCTGCCCTGAAAGAGGGAACCAAAATGCGCCTGCTTAGTTTTACCCTTCAAATAAAAGTGTGCTTGCAGGTATGTGTGTATATAAATTGTTTATTCATGCAAGTTGTTCACAAAAAATAGTGGTGTAAAAAACAAAAAGACTCAATTTCTTGCATTAATTTACATAATGGAATATGTTGCATCGCTGAAGATTCGCTGAAGATTCTGTAGCACAGATACATATGCTTAGTGGTTTTAATCGCTTAATGCCCAGCTGTTAGTCCATTATAAGCTGGGAAAGTTTGCGTATAAGGAAAGAGGAGGTGCTTTGTGCCTTCCACTTTCTATACAGTCCTTTTCCTGTTGGAACCCCGTTTGTAGCAAGGTGTCCGCTGTTGGGTTTAGTACCTCTTGTTTGCAGCAATGCATATGCGTTTAGCTTAAACGTAGCTTCTTCAGTGCCTTATTCTAGTGGGGGTACATGGAGGGGGGTGAGTAGTGTTGCCCCATTTGGGGAAGAAAAGGAAAATACATACAGACATAGTGCGATATTTACTCACTGCATGCAAGTGGGTGGGCTTGTGTCCGTTACCTTTTTAAGATAATGCTGTATCATTGTGGAGGGTTTCCTCCTGTTGAAAATAGGAGAAGGGATTTTAGTTTACATCCCTCTTGTTATTTTTGGTGTGGCACCATGTATAGATAAAAATTTACCTTAGTGTACGTTGGTAGTCCAGATTAACCAGTCTCCCTGCGGGGGTTCTCTGGGTGATCCCCGGGGTATTAGCCGGCGGGATATTTTCTCCCACATTGGCTCATTCTCTGTGAGCGCATTTCCTTTGTGTGCAGCCCTAACCTGGTTCTCTATATGCGGCCATTTTGGCTTGGTCTAGGCTGTTTACTATGGAGGCGCCATTTTTGGGAGGACCGTGGTCGCCTGTATGGGCGACGCCATTTTGTTGGTTAGTTTGCTCTCCAGCTTATCTTTGGATAGCGAACACTGGCCCTAAGTGCATTACATGAAGTATGCTTAAAAGTACAGTACATTTCTTAATAGCTTCTCAAACACTTGTTTATTCCTATTTACATTCCTGCTTAGGTGTGTGTTTAAATTACTTATGTGTGCATTATTTCTTGTATGGGATGGTTGTTTAAAGGGAGCAGTCCCTTTGTGTTGTTGTCCGTGTCTCTAGTGGGATCATTCGTGATTTTGTCATTGGTTCTTATAAATAACTCACATTAGTGGAATTTGTATATTCGGTTTTCTATTGGGGACGGTGGTGTTTTTTCCTTCCTTACTTGTCTCCCATGATCCCATAGTTATTGTGGTGGGGGCTGGTATTATCTTGGTTGGTAGATAGTGTTTATAGTTGGACATCTATCAGAGGAAGGGGGTAAAACTGTTATACTCATTGAGTCCCGGTGGTCTTGTTGCTGCCAGTTTGGCTATCCACCTGTGCCAGGAAGGAGACCTTGCTGGGATCCGACCTTTGGTGCTGAAGGAAATGTCTGCCTATTGGGGTTGTGGTGGTGCCATTTTTTATGTCCCTCACATGTACGTAGATCCTCACCTTTAATTTTCTGTTGGTCTTGCCCATGTAGAAGCGTGGGCATGTACAAGTCGTGGGTGAGTATATTTCAGTGTCTTTGAATGATCTGCCTGACATCTTGGTGCTGTTGGGTGTAAGTGAGGATAAATGGTAGTTTTGGCTGTTTGTCTCCGATGTCAGTGTGTCTTTTTCCAAACAGTAGTGTTTGTCTGTCTCTCTCTTTGGCTTTGTTATAGGCTCGTTTGAGGATCCTTTTGGAGTATCCCCTATTCTTAAGAATTTCTCTGATTCCGTCTGCTGCTATTTGGAAATCAGTCATGGTCATGCTGTTTCGTCTGGCTCGTAGATACTCGCCATATGGAATACTCTTTTTCAGAGCTGATGGGTGCGCACTGCTTGCCCTTAAGATGTTGTTCACCGCAGTTGGTTTGCGGTAAAAACTGGTTTGGATGCTACCGTCTGTGTTTCGGTGGATGATGACATCTAGGAAGGGGACTTTTTCTTTATGGTAATCTAGTGTGAATTTGAGGTTAAGCTCGTTCTTATTGAGTGTGTTGACAAAGGTCTTTAGTTGTGTTTCTGTGCACTCCCAGACTATCAGGATATCATCTATGTACCGCAACCATACTAAGATGTTATCCTGATAGTCTGTGAGGTCCTCATGTTGAGTTCCCACCAGCCCAAATATAAATTTGCATAAGTGGGCGCACAGGTTGTGCTCATGGCTGTGCCTTGGGTTTGATGATACAATTCCTGATTAAATACAAAAATATTGTGGGTCAATATGAAATGTAATAGTGTCGTGATAAAACTGCTGTGTTCATAGTCACTGATGGGTAGTTTATCTAGAAAGGATTTGACTGCTCTGAGTCCCTGTGTGTGGGGAATGCTAGAGTATAACGCTTCGACGTCCAATGTTACTAGTAAGGAGTCATCTGGAATGGTAAGGTCATGTAAAATTTGTAACAGGTAGGGAGTGTCCTTCACATATGATGGTAAAGCCTGAACAAAGGGTTGTAGGCAGGCGTCCACATAAATGCTTGCTCGGCTGGTGAGTGAATCAATGCCTGAGACAATTGGTCTCCCTGGTGGGTCGGTTAATGACTTGTGTACCTTGGATAATGTATAAAATGTTTGTATGGTGGGTTTAGGTATAATGAGGAACTCGGCTGTCTGTTTGTCTATTATTTTGTGTTTTAGTTCTTCACTGATGATCTGTTCGTATGTTTCTTTGTCTCTTGCTAAAGTTGTCATTGGGACCTTCTTGTACAAGTTCTTGCTCCCTAGTATTTTGTTACACATGTTTTCATATTGTAGCCGGTGTAGTAAGAATCAGGGTGATTATAACAATTAATGGTGGGCTGATAAGAATGAGAGGGGGAGAGAAATTGTGTGGAATTTTTTTGACCTCATTGACTTCCACATGAATTTTAACGACTTCCATCCCACAATACGTTTGAAACTCACCCATTCACCAACAGAAATCAATTTCTTTGACACCACCATACGTGTTAAGGGACAGGCCCTACAAACATCCATCTACCAGAAACCCACAGACCGACCTACATACCTTAACCATAACAGCTTCCACCCAAACCACACCAAGAGGTCCCTCGTATTCTGCCAGGGAATCAGATACAACAGAATCTGTTCCGATACCATGGACAGAAACGCACATATGGACAATCTAAAAAGGGACTTTATTAGGCAGGGCTACAAACCATCAGAAACAGAGGCCCAGTTGCAGAAAGCACTCCACATCCCCAGACACAGACTCCTGCAGAACAAAGAATCCCAAAAAATTAACCGTGTTCCTCTAGTTGTCACATACAATCCACGTCTGGAGATTCTAAGGAAAATTGCGAAGGAGCTCCAACCTCTCTTACACAGGAATGAGAGACTTTCTGAGATTTTCCCAGATCCTCCTCTGTTGGCATACAGACAACCTCCCAACCTCAGAAAACTCATTGTGAGGAGCTCCCTAAGTGACCCAGCACAAAATGGGACATGGCCTTGCCTGCAGAAAAGGGGTGAAACCTGCACACACATCTACACCACCGATAGAATAAAGACACCAGGTATGCATCATGATTACAAAGTACAGGGTATTTTCACATGCAAATCCCCTAATGTAGTACACCTGATCATGTGTGTGCAGTGCCCCTCAGCATTTTACATCGGGCAGACAGGACAAGCGCTAAGAAAGCAACTAAATCTGCACAGGTTCACAATCAAAAATAATAAAACTGATGTGCCTGTTGCAGCCCATTTCTGCAGACCAGGCCATGGCCTATGTGATCTCAAACTCACAGTGCTCAAGGGGGGTTTCCGCTCACAAAAGGAGAGATTGGAATAGGAGTGTAAATGCATCCAAATCTTTAAATCGATGGACTGTGGGCCATTATGACATGGATTGAATAGACAAGACTCATCACAAGGTCTGATATTAATCAGACTGTCTGGCCTGGTGTGAGAGCAATAAAAATTCCACACACTTTCTCTCCCCCTCTCATTCTTATCAGCCCACCATTAATTGTTATAATCCCCCTGATTCTTATCTCACAGTATACGATTTTACGACTTTTTTTCATTTTTTTACGCTATTCTTACGCTATTTTTCATGTGTGCCAGTGCAAAAACAATTGTCACTCCTTTGTAGTGTTTTGTATAAATGTGTGTCTAAGTCTAAGTTACAGATCTGTATTATGCTTGAAGAAGAAGCTTGAACAGCTTCGAAAAGCCTGCATTTTCAATCTTATTGAGTTAGCCAATAAATGGTATTACCTTAACCTTGGATTTCCTGCTTACATCGATGGCTAACACGGTACAACAACTTACTGATGAATGATGATTGAAAGTGTTTGCAATAGGTTGATAGATTTTTATAAAAAGGCCATTTTCACTAAAGAAATTCTACCTATAATACTTAGGGGCACTTTACTCCATTTATTAATGTTCTTTTTTAAAAGACAGCTAGTGGCTTATAGTGTAATGTATACAGCAGGGCAATGTTTTGGAAATAGTAACCCCCGGGTATTTTAAGCTACTTCTCACCCATTGCAAATCTACTAACTATTTTAAATTCCTGCCGTTCATGTGAATGTAAATTTATCGGATGACTTACCGATTTCTGTGGATATAAACATATAAATGTTTATATCTAAAAGAATATCGGCATGCAAAAACTGTACAGCAGAACAAAAATACAACTATAACTCAATCTAAATAGTATAATAGCTAGCACATATACCTTCACATTTATAGAATAGACACCTACCTTGTATGAGGGAAATATGTGGATCTTTAAGAAGTTCTCTTGAATCTGTGATTCATTAGAGTGACTGAGCCCGGCCTCACTTAATATTGTCTATAAAAACACTTTCTGATATGAAGAAGTTCTGGATTGGCTGAATGGAGCTTATCAAAACAAAGGCTATGGTAATTGGCTCGTCTTGGGCACTTGAATCTTTTCTTTGTTTCACTATTTGAAGCAACAATATTTTATTGCCTCAATATAATAAAGACAAGAGAGAATAACAAGGATCTTTTTGTGAAATACCATAGACTAGACTCTCATCATTAACATAGAAATGGAGTGATACCCTGATTATAATCTGCATGACATAAGAGACTCATGCCTGAAAATGCTACAGTTACAGATATTCATCTCAATGAGAGCTCCTTCTTTATTGCATTTGTCATGGTACAATTAGCAAAATAGTGATTTTACCTTGTTAGGGTATTGTCCCCTATTTTATATTGTTTAAAGTCTCCATTTCAACTTCCTGTTTAAGCCCAAAACCCAAACTTACTGTTATAAGGTCTTGGGGTCAGCACTAAATGTGGAAGCTCATAGAGAGATTAAAGTCAGATAGATATAAAACTGTTGCATTGTATGTCCAACCTTCTCAACAAGAAGGAAAAAATGGGGACTTGCACTATACCCTATTCAATCTGTAGGAGGTGCCACTCCCAAAGCAGCAAAAAAGCTCAAACCAAACTCTTCTGTCATTTCCTGCAACGGGAAGTAGGGGCGTCAGTGCTTGGGAAATTTAAAAGTTATATATTACCAGATATCTAGTGATCTTTAAAACGTATTCCGGATTCTATCCTTTCATTGCTAATCATACCTTCTATGCCGGTTTGTAGGTCTATGACATTATAGACTCTCACAAGGGTTTCTTTATTTCCCCATGTTGCCATCTATTTATTGTATATCTAGCTGCTTTTTGTTTTGTTATCACTGTTATTAATCTGTCCAAATAGGGTCACAGTTCTGGGTGTATAATTAAGTATTTAAGTGATTTATAAATATACTGTTAATTAATTTGGTATGTCATCCTTTCCCAGGTGAACCGGGTCTTTTTAAATTTCAGGAGGTCAGAGTATCTAGTTCAAAGCTGGTCCACTCACCCGTTTTATTTTTTTATTATTCATCCATTTACCCACGCTTTGTAGTCGGGCGACCAGGAAATATGCCTTATAATCTGGGGCTCCCAACCCACCTTTTTTTGAGTCTATTCAGGAGTGTTTAACTAAGCTGGTGTTTGTTTATTACTCCATAGAACATTTAAAATAGATTTCTGAATATCTTTTAAAAATCTAAAGTAAAGGTGATTGGAAGTGTTTGAAACAGGTTGATTTGATGATGTGTGACTTAAATGATGTGTAAGTGCCGGCCCACCCAGAGACGCTGTCATGTTTAACTGTGATTTTTGAAGGAATGTCAATAGATTTCCCAGGAAAATGATATATATTTTTTTCAGGAGAGTTTAACATTAAATATTCTGTAATTGTTTCTCAATATTTTTGGGGGAAATATGTAGAACAATTAAAATAATGTTTTTTTTTACATGTTGTAGCATTTTTTTTAATAATCCTAAATGATTTATTGTTAAAAAAATCATATTGCTTGTAAAAGCCCCATTCCTCCCAGTGACAAATGTAATGTATTGGTAGACACCCTTTCCTGCCCAGACTGAAACAGCACCTTAGGAGATTTTCCAATCAAATACAACTATTATGCGCACCTGTGGTGAGTACATGTGGGTAAATGTTGAGGGGCCCTAAACCACATTTTGTGTAGTCGACCCCCCCACATGTGAATCACCAGAGGTAAAGGGTTACAGCCCTGGGCAGCCTCAGGTATGTTCAGCTCTCAGATAATCCATTGCTACATATACATATTGTAGGATTTGTTGTCGGCTGGTGGAGATTTGGGTGCTGGGGGTATTTCTTTTTGTTTAGTTTGTACCTAGTTGCCTAGCCCAGTGTGCACCACCCAGCCCAGCTATAACCTGATGGCGCGGCTTGCCATTTTCTTCCTATCTGTTGTATTGTGGTGAGTGCATGTGGGTAAATGTTGAGGGGCCCTCCCCCCATGTAGTGGAGTCAACTTCCCCACATGTGAATCACCAGAGGTGAAGAGTTTGAGTCCAGGGCAGCCTCGGGTAAGTTCAGTGTATCCATTGCTATGTACGTCCAGGAGGTACTTACTGTTTAGAGTAGGACTGCAGGAAAAAGAGGTGCCATGACGTGTCCCTGCAGTTCTCATACATTTACAAACGTGTGCCACAAATACTTCTCTGTTTTAAAAATGTAGACAGATTGTAAGATTTGTTGCAGGCTGGTGGGGATTTGGGTGTTGGAGTATTCCATTTTGTTTTGGCTGTAACTAGTTGCCCAGCCCAGTGTGCTCCGCCCAGTCCAGCTATAAATTTATGGTGCTACTTGCCATCTCCTTCCCACCACCGAACACCACCTCTCCAGTGCCAGAACCAGCCTTTTATACTGAAGGAATTAATTACATCATATTGCTCCTCCTATAAAAGTCCCCTTTCTTTTTAAACTGTATCTTTTTGTGCAAATCAATAGACCAGATCCTCTTCATTAGCATAGAAATGGAGTGATACCACGATTGTAATCTGCATGACATAACAGACTAATATAACAAGGTAAATGTGATTCATTTTTATAAATACATTTGTGATGCTTTTGGAAACTTAAGACACAAGAAAAGGGGCAAAAGGCATAAGTAAGAAAGAAAAGAGAAGAAAAAAGGCAATAGAAGAGGGGAGAATATAATAAAATACTGCACATCTACTTAGCTAAGAAAACCCAAGTGATATGTACTTAAAGCTATCCAAATATTTCACTTACATTTTTTTATTTGAAAAAAAAGCTACACATTGTATAAAATGCCTTTATTTTTTCCGCATTGTTCACCCAATAAAATTGAGAAATTACAAACAGAACATTCCATGTTAAAGCTCAAAAGAAGCTGAAAAACTTCAATATATCATTTTTTTCTGGAAAGTCCACGGACATTTCTGGACATGTATAGCACAAAATGTTGAAAAATGGTCTGGCAACAGGGAGTGACATTGCCTGAAAGACACATTGGAGTCTGCAGCAGCATAAGGAGCCCATATATTGCCTGAAAGACACACCCTGGAGTTGGCAGCTGCATTAGGAGCCCATATATTGCCTGAAAGACACACCCTGGAGTTGGCCGCATCATAAGGAGCCCATATATTGCCTGAAAGACACACCCTGGAGTTGGCCGCAGCATAAGGAGCCCATAGATTGCATGAAAGACACACCCTGGAGTTGGCCGCAGCATAAGGAGCCCATAGATTGCATGAAAGACACACCCTGGAGTTGGCCGCATCATAAGGAGCCCAAATATTGCCTGAAAGACACACCCTGGAGTTGGCAGCAGCATAGGGAGCCCATATATTGCCTGAAAGACACACCCTGGAGTTGGCAGCATCATAAAGAGCCCATATATTGCCTGAAAGACACACCCTGGAGTTGGCAGCAGCATAAGGAGCTACTATGCATCAGCTACTACCATGGATCAGTCATTGGTTGGTGGAAATCCTGGCTGATTCATGCCTGATTCATCTTCACAAAGGTGAGTTTCTCCACATTTTCGTAGACAGCTGAGTTTTCCTTGGTGTGACTATGGCCTCCGCCGCACTAAACACTCGTTCAGATGGCACACTACTCATACAATCATTTTTATGTAGCAATTATTTCAGAGTTCTTACCAGCCTCAGCTTGCCCATAACAATTCCAAGTGTGTCACTGATTTGGGCGTATTATTTTCAATTTTGCTTATTGTGTAATGTTTGTATATGTATATTTGTGCTCTTTAGGATGAGCATCCCTCCTTTGTACAGTCTATGCCCGGTATGTTAGCTCACATATTCTGACTGTTTAGTCGCACTGTACATTGTACTGGCTCATGTAGGTACATTAAATATGGAAGCCATGATTTCCCCTTCCCTTCACCTTTCTCACTTGCATACATGACCATTTCTTCCCTCCTTCTGATCACCAGTGTGGGTCCTCTGGTGTCTAAGCAGGTTTGAACTTGTGGTATAGCACTTGCTACACTCAGGGCAGGAAAATGGCTTTTCTCCAGTGTGACTCATCTGGTGTATATGAAGGGCTGAAGGCCGTGAAAAGCATTTGCCGCATTCAGAACATGGAAATGTCTTCTCTCCTGTGTGAACCCGCTGGTGTGTAAGCAAGTCTTTGCGACTTGTAAAGCATTTGTCAGATTCAGAACATGAGAATGGCTTTTCTCCAGTTTGACTCCTCCGGTGTATCAGCAGGTGTTGAGGCTGTGTAAAACATTTGCCACATTCAGAACATGAGAATGGCTTTTCTCCGGTGTGAACCTTTTGGTGTACTCTCAGGTGTGAACTCTGTTTAAAGCTTTTGCCACATTCAGAACATGAGAATGGCCTCTCTCCAGTGTGAACCCTTTGATGTGTAAGTAACTCTTGATTACTTGTAAAGCATTTACCGCATTCAGAACATAAGAATGGCTTCTCTCCAGTGTGACTCCTCTGGTGTCTCAGCAGGTGTTGAGGCTGTGTAAAGCATTTGCCACATTCAGAACATGAGAATGGCTTTTCTCTGGTGTGAACCTTTTGGTGTACTACCAGGTTTGAAGTCTGTTTAAAGCTTTTGCCACATTCAGAACATGAGAATGGCCTCTCTCCAGTGTGAACCCTTTGATGTGTAAGTAACTCTTGATTACTTGTAAAGCATTTACCGCATTCAGAACATAAGAATGGCTTCTCTCCAGTGTGACTCCTCTGGTGTATCTGCAGGTGTTGATGCTGTGTAAAGCCTTTACCACATTCAGAACATGAGAATGGCTTCTCTCCAGTATGACTCCTCTGGTGCATCCGCAGGTGTTGAGGCTGTGTAAAGCATTTACCACATTCAGAACATGAGAACGGCTTCTCTCCAGTGTGAACCTTTTGGTGTACTAGCAGGTGTGAACTCTGTTTAAAGCTTTTGCCACATTCAGAACATGAGAATGGCCTCTCTCCAGTGTGACTCCTCTGGTGTGTCAGCAAGTGTACAAGCTGTGTAAAGCATTTATCACATTCAGAGCATGGAAACGGCTTTTCTCCAGTGTGAATTCTCTTGTGACTTGTGAGGTTTGACTTATTAATGAAACATTTCCCACACTCAGAGCACTGATATGGCTTCACTCCTTTGGGGCTCATCATGGGCTGTTGGAAAACAACTGATCTGTAATTAATTCAGCCTTTCTGCTAAAGGATCAACCTGCAAATAAATAACAGAACATTATGTTAACTGCACAGTTTGCCATAAACAAAATCAAATAGAAATACGTTTTAGTTTTTAAAACCAGTTAAACGATGAGTATGATCTGTGCAGTGAAATAGAAGTTGATTTTTTGAATATGACAAAATTATCCAGGGTCTTGCTGACATGACATTTCACAGAACTATTCACAACTGTTGCTACAGTGTGCAGAGCCGTAGCAGCCATGAGGCGAATGAGGCACTGGCCTCGGGCGCAGCCAGGGCTGGATTAAAGGAGGGGCGCAAGGGGCTCCAGTGTTCCCTTTAAGGTGCGTGCCTCAGCAGCTGCTGCTGAGAGGAGCTGATCAATTCTACAGGTCGGAAGTCATTATAGTAAATGTACTACAGCTCGCTCCTCCGGCCAGCAGGGGTCGCTGGTGTATTTCCTGCTGCTGCTCTAACTTCTCCTCTGTGGCCAGCATAGGAAGTGCAGGGAATCCAGATCCTTGTGTGTGAATAGCGACCTGCCCCAGCGCTCCTGTGAGACATGGGTGAGACATGGCTGCTCTCTCACAGCACCATCTGCCAGGGGCTTCCCTGGATCTCCTCTAACAGGTGAGCAGTTGGCTGGGTCTTGTTGTTGGTCTGATCGAAACCAGTGCTGGGTTTTTAGAGAAGGGAGAATTGCTGTGGCCACTCTGGCACTGCCAAGACAGATAAGGGCCTTCCTTTTGGCATCCCCCCCCTCCCAGGGTCACTGGCTGCTGAGCCACATGCAGCAACATGGAGGAGAGGGGTGATGGGCTCTGCATGAAGAAGGTTATGGCAAATGGTTGATTACCTCAGCCAAACTACACTTGTATATACCCCTCTCTAGTCCAGGCTTGGTCTCTGAGAAGGTGGACAGGAAACTGCAGCACACATTTTAGCAGTTAGTAGGTGTGTGTGCTCTGATATCCAGTCCCCCATCTTGGAGACCATTTACAAGATAAGTATAAGTGCAGGACTGTAAGCTGCATTATGGCATGCTTCACCCCCTGGGGTGCCCTAAAAATGTACCTTTCACCTAGTCCCATGGTGCATGTGCAGCACTGTATGCCATGTATAAGGCTTGATATACAGCTCTGTTTGGACAAAGTGTTGGCACAGTGACACTGGAGGTCCTGTGGTCTGTTGCCTGTCTGAATGTCTGGGCAGGAGAGCACACCTCTGGTGCAAAACATGAAAGGTAAGTGTTTGCAGGGCAATACCGGGGAGATCACACGATGGGGTATTCCGAATGGGGATGCCTGAGGGTTACTTAAACATTTTTACAAAATGGGCGTGGTTCCTAGGGCAGGGGGCATCTCTTGCCAGTGCCCCCTGCACATTAACCCCAGTGAACCCTCAAAATCTTTTCTTTCGCCTCAGTCCCTCATGAAATCGAGAAATGCGATTGGCCGTCATAGTCATCTGGTTGCTGATGGCCAGATACCCAAAAGGAGCCAGTGACTGTGGCAGCTAATTGCTCGATTTTGCCAGGGGACCAATAACATGGTTGGTGGTCTTGAATGGAAATATCCACAGACCTCCGGCAAGCTAGCGAGTGTGGGTACAAAGCAACCCATAATCCTTGGCACCGCTCCTGCGCCAGCTCTAGAGTATACCAGCCTATTATTGGAAGGCTGTATATATTGGAAACTGGACTGTACACAGGCCATGCCAACCCCACAGCTGGAACCAGGAAGCGTAACTCCCGGTTTTACCAACCAAGGCTGCAGAAGACTGATAAGCGACACAGGTACAGCAATGACATAAGTGGGTTGCTGTTTGCCCACTGGCACTAGCTGATCTGAGGTCTGAGGAAATGGTCCCCAAAACCGGACTGTTCCTTTAATAATCAATTTGGGGATCTGATCATTTTTTTGGTTAAATGGAGGCTTTGTGGTGATTTTGGTGATATTTTTCAATGATGGGATCAGTGGCTAATGCTGGGTGTTGTTGCTTTGCAGAAGAAGAGCACAGCTTATCCACTCATATTAGGGGGGGGGGTTGTTTTTTAGTTTCTTTGTAGTGTCGACTTTGATAGTAAAGTGCTATGTATTTATATCTTACTTGCACTATGTATAAACCCCCCACCACCACACTCAGCACCCTGTAAACTGGTCTCTGGTGGATGTATGTCACCCCCCCCCCAAGTGCTCATTTACATTTACTCCTTATTTCCATATTTTCCCTTTCTCTCCCCCTTCTCCTCATATCCCCCTTTCTCTCCTGTATATCTCAATATCCCCCCATTCTCTGCTTCTTCTCCCCATTCCACCTTTCTCTCCTCTTTCTATTCAAATTCCCTCTTTCTCTCATCCTTCTCTCCATATCCCCTCTTTCTCTACCCCTTTTTTCCATATTCCCTCTTTGTCTCCTACTTTTTTCCACATTCCCCCTTGCTCTCCTACATATCTCCGTATTCCCTGTTTCTCTCTCCCATCTTCTCATATCCCCCTTTCCATATTCTGTCTTTCTCTCCTTCTCTCCATTTTCTCCCGTGTCTCCTCCTTTTCTCCATGTCCCCCCTTTCTCTCCCCCTTCTCTCACTTTCCCACTTTCTCTCCTCCTCTCAATATTCCCCCCTTCTCTCCTCATTCCCCCTGTATTCACCTTTCTCTCCATATTCCCTCTATATCTCCTCCTCTCCATATTCCCTCTATCTCTACTCCTTCTCTCCTCCTTCTCTCCATATTCCCTCTCTGTCTTCCTTCTCTCCATGTTTCCTTTCTCTGCCTAGTCTCTCCATATTCCCTTTTCTCTCCTGTATATCTCCATAGCCCCCCTTTCTCTCCTCCTTCTCCCCATATCCGCCTTTGTCTCCTCTGTCTCCTCATATTCCTCCTTTCTTTCCTAAGTTTCTCCATATCCCCCTTTCTCTCCTCTCCTTATCCTCCCTTTCTCTTTTTCTTCTCATCATACCCCCCCCCCTTATTTCCCATCTCTCCATATCCCCCTATTCTAACCTCTTTCTATATTTCCTCTTTCTCTTCTTCATAACTCTTTATTCCCCCTTTTTCTCCCCTCTGGCTCTATATCACCCCATTCTCTCTTTTATGTCACCATAATCTCTTTTTTGTTGTTTTTGTCTTTGGTTGTGAGCTAAGACAGTTGGGGGCATAGGGGGCTTGTGATGGAGGGTGTGATGATGGGGGCCCCCAAGAAAGAACTGCTCCATACCATGAATGTCCTTAATCTGGGCCTGAACACTGGGGTTTCCTTCACTAGTCCTGCACTGTTCCAGGTGGAACCAGTACAACTGTTGGTACCAGCAAAAAAAATCCCAGTCAAGCATAGTGGTGAGGAGATGCTTGTATTTATATAAGTTTTGTGGACAGATTATTTTATGTTAATTTGTTGGTGTCAGTGTATATTTATACATACACAGCCTAATGAAAAAGTGGCCACCTTATTTAAAAAAATAAAAGTATACTCACCTTCTAGAGGGACGCACAGGAACGGGAAGAAGGTAGGATTGTGGGCTTCCTGGGGGGTTTCACCCCGCGGGACATTCCGATTTCGGATGCCCCGCGGGGAGGGATCAAATCGGCCCGGGTGTTGGTCCGCTTTAATGTCTCTCAAAATAATGCAGTAAACAAGAAACAAACAAAAAGAAAATATATATATATTTTTTTTTTTTTGCGGGGGGGGGGGCGCGATTCTCTGGCCTTGCCTCGGGCGCAAAAGAAGCTAGCTACAGCTCTGACAGTGTGAAACAGTTAGCATTGTTATTATTATTGCTATTATTATTATTAAGATTATACTGGAAGTGGGAGTGGGCCTCCCGAAACCTTAGTGCCTCATAGACCTCACAACTATGTGAGGTCCAGTCCCTCTTCCAGTAGAATGTTCATATTATCGAACCCCGCATTGCCCAGCATTTAAATGACCTTTTGTTGGTGGTAGGTCCATCTATTCCACCACAGGGGTAAAATACAGAAATTTAAAGTAGTATTATGAAATGCACCCATGTTGCTGATGCAATGTGGTACAATACATACAGAACGTATAAAATAACAGCAGCCTATGCAGAATCTAAACACATTTGGGTAATTTTTAATGCATTTGAATTTCACATAGGCTGGTGTTTATTGTAACTTTTAAAATAAAATATCTACCCTATGAAACCTGTAGAATGGCCCAATCATACACACACAGCATATTGATTTTGAAATACAAGACATTGTCTGTAGGGCGAGGAAATCTCTCGCAGTCAAACTCTGCCTCTACAGAAAAATCCTAAGTCATCTAGAGAACCTCAAATTGCTCTCTACATAATGTTTATATCTAGAAGAATATTGACATTCAAACATGTTTCAACAAATATTGGACTAAGACTCATTCTAAACAGGTTATTAGCTAGCACATATAACTTCATAGTAATATAACAGACACTTACCTGGTATTAGGAAATATGGGGATCCTCAAGAAGTTCTCTTAAATCTGTGATTCATATCAGTGACTGAGCCCGGCCTCACTTTATATTGTCCATACACCATACAAACAATAACAGATGTGCTGAGGCTTTGGATTGGCTGAATGGATTGAATAAAAAACAAATGGTAATTTACTCTTCTTGGGCAGATGTAACTGGTCTTTGTTTCACTATTTGACTTTAAAACACACACCACTATTGCCATAAACACCTCAATAGAGTGAAAGAGACAATAGCAGGATTTTTTTTCTTGTGCAAAAGCATAAGATTAGACTCTCGTCATTGGCAAATAGATGGAGTGATACCATGGTTGTGATCTGCATGACACAGCAGACTGGGATTGGTAATAAAAACATTATAGTCCATATAAGATGGTGACATCACGGACACACACTAGAGAATGCTACAGTTAGACATATTAATTTAATTAATTTAAACATTGCCTGTAGAACTGCCTCCTACATGTGCACAGCATGTTTATTTATACATGGAATGTTTTTTTTTACTTTATTGTGTATAACGTGAGAAAAGCTTTGACCACCTCTCCAAACTCAGCATCTACAGAAAAATCCAAAATCATTTGGAAAACTTCCAAAGTGTTCTCCATATAATGTTTATTTTAATTTTTCCACTCAGTTATTGATTCCTCTGCTCTGCAGATATTTTGGGTCCCAGTTCATCTGCTTTTCCCTATTAAACATTGGGATCAGCATGGGCCAAGATATTTTGAGGTCTCTGCAGAGAGTCATAGACATCATAGTGGATAAGTTAGTGTGCATATTAATGACAGTGCAGCTGCCTTTATTTTTGTATATGTATATCTATATGTATATGTCATCCTTTCTTATGCTTATCATTATAGCTACCCACCCCTTCCCTCCTTATCCTTCTCTGCCAATTCTTATTCAAGATTTTACAGAAGCATTTCTTGCCGGTCTTCCAGAAACATTTTTTCATACTGGCCAGATATAGAAAGTGACCGTTCTACTTATAGACTATCCCTTAACTAATAGTTCCAAGAATGAGTTGTTGATAGCCACTGCACTCCTCCAATATGTAGCAATTTGCTGTTTTGTACAGGTTAATATCACATTTATGAGTCTGGTATTTACCACTTTTGGATTTTCCTGTGGCCTTTATAGGAAAGCAGATCCTGGAGTTAATTCTAGGTTTAGATTCCCATGCTGCTTAATATATTTAGCTATCTCCAACCAAAGCCTAGTAATACGTTGGCACTTCCACCACAGATGCAGCACCGGCCCATTTCCCCTTTACACCACCAGCAATAGAAAGAAGGAACGGATATTTGGAGAATATATGGCAGCTGTAGTTCCATAGATCTCTTCCCATTCATTTTGTGCTTTTCTACGCCCTATAACTTTTTCCCATTTGTTTTGCTAGTTTGCTATTCCTTTAGTGATGCCTATGATATTATAATATCTTGAAAGTTGACTAGGAAATTGATCTTCTGTAGAAACATTTCAGTGTGTCAGTACCCAGGAGATTTAAAGATGATATAATACCAGATATCTGGTGATATTTAAAACAAACTCTGGATTCTCTCCTTTCATTACTAATCATAACTTCTATGCTGGTTTTTGGGTCCAGGATATTATAGATTCTCACAGGGGTTTCCTATTTTCCCCATGTTGCCACCTATATATTGTATATCTAGCTGATTCCCGTTTCATCATAACTGTTATTAATCTGTCCAAATAGGGTAACAGTTCTGGGTGTATCATTAATTATATATATATGCTGTTAATGAATTTTGTATGTTATTCTTTCCCAGGTAAACTGGGTCTCTTTAAAATTCAGTCAGTAGGTCAGAGTATCTAGTTCCAAACTGGTCCACTCACCCATTTTTCTTTTTTTTTGTATCCGTTTACCCACTCTTTGTAGTTGGGCGGCCATGAAATATGCCTCATGGTCTGGAGCTCCCAACCCACATTTCTTGTTGAGGCCACTCAAAAGTTTGTGACTAATCTGCTGTTTTTTATTACTTCATAGAACGTTTGAAATAGATCTCTGAATATCGTTGAAGAATGGTGATTATAGGTGTCGGCAATAGGTTGATATATTTTGATTTTCACTAAGGAAGTACTACCTATGATACATAGGGGCACTTTACTATATGTTTGTAATTGTAATTTTTAAAAGACATCTGGTGGCTTATAGCTGCATTTATACAGTAGAGCAACGTTTTGGAAAAAGTAGAAATAATAAGCTACTTCCCACCCAATTGCAAATCTACTAACTTTTTCAATTTCTGTTGTTCATGTGAATGTAAACTTATCAGGAGACCAAATTCTGTGGATATAAATGTTTATATCTAAAAGAATATCGGCATGCAAAAACTGTACAGCAGAACAAAAATACAACTATAACTCAATCTAAATAGTATAACTATCACATTTACCTTCACAATTATAGTATAGACACCAACCTTGTATGGGTGAAATATGTGGATCCTTAAGAAGTTGTCTTGAATCTGTGAGTCATAAGAGTGACTGAGCCCAGCCTCACTTTATATTGTCTATACAAACCCTCTCTGACATAAAGAAGTTCTGGATTGGCTGAATGGAGTTCATCAAAACAAAGAATATGGTAATTGGCTCGTCTTGGGCAGTTGCACCAATAACATGGATCTTTTTGTGAAATACCATAGACTAGACTCTCATCATTAACATAGAAATGGAGTGATACCATGATTGTAATCTGCATGACATAAGAGACTCATGCCAGAGATTGCTACAGTTACAGGTATTCATCTCAATGAGATATACTTTTTAATGGTATTTGGCATGGTACAAGTAGCAAAATAATGATTTTACATTGTTAAGGTATTGTTCCCCTATTTTATATTGTCTGAAGTCTCCATTTCCAATTCCCATTTAAGCCCCAAACCCAAACTTACTGTTATAAGGTCTTGGGGTCAAAACTAAAGGTGGAAGCTAATTGGGTGATTAAAGTCAGATATAAAACTGCCGTATTGTATGTCCAACCAACAAGAGCTTTGCAATCTGTGTATTTTTCCCATTTGACTTTGCTGTGCTTATGACATCATCCTATTTAAATAGACTTTATTCCAGGGGTTATAGAACTACAATCCCCTAATTCCCTGAAATCTGTATAGCTGAGTGTTTGGACATCAGACATTATGATATTGCTGAAAAGGATTCTGCAATGTAATTAACAGATGTATGTCAGGGAACGCTGATGCTTTTAGTCCCCCGACTTGTGTGAAGAAGTAAAAATTCAGGATCTGAATAAATGTAATGGGTGTTGGGGGGCTGCATGAAATGCAGATAAGACATTTGGTAAAATGACTCTTGAGCTCTTAAGTAAAAGACTGTCGGTATTGTAGAGTGTGGGTCCATGAGAGATGTACCATAGACTAGACTCTCATCATTAACATAGAAATGGAGTGATACCATGATTGTAATCTGCATGGCATAAGGGACTCATGCCCGACAATGCTACAGTTGGAGATAATCATCAAGTCATGCACAGTGGTTTTACATTGTTAATATATTGCTATAGGGTTTGAAGTCTCCATTTCCACGTCCTGTTTAAGCCAATAACTCAAACTCACTGTTATAAGGTCTTTGAAGTCAAAACTAAATGTGGAAGCTCAATGACTGATTAAATTCAGATATAAAACTGCCGTATTATATGTCCAACTTTTTCAACAAGAGCTTTGCAGTAACTGTATTTCTCCCATTTGACTTTGCTGTGCTTATGGCATCATCTTTTTAAAAAAAAAACATCCTATTGCTTGTAAAAGCCCCATTCCTCCGATTTATGACTGTAACACATGTGTATTGGTAGACACCCTTTCCTGCCCAGACTGAAACAGGACTTTAGGAGATTTTCAATTAAAATACAACTACTATGAGCACATGTGGTGAGTACATGTGGGTAAATGTTGAGGTGCCCTTCAGCCACATGTAGTGTAGACAAAGCCTAGTAATATGTTGGCACTCCCACCACAGATGCAGCACCGGCCCCATTTCCCCTTTACACCACCAGCAGAAGAAAGAAGAAGAATATATGGCAGCTGTAGTTCCATAGATCTCTTCCCATTTGTTTTGTGCTATTCTATGTCCTATGTCTTCTTCTCATTTATTTTGGTAGGTTGCTCTTCCTTTTTTGATGCCTATCAAAATTTATAATATCTTTAAAGTTGACTAGGAAATGGATCTTCTGTCATTTCCTGCAAAAGGGAAGTGGGGGCGTCAGTGCTCAGGAGATTTAAAAGTTATATAATATCAGATATCTAGTGATATTTAAAATGTATTCCGGATTCTATCCTTTCATTACTAATCATACCTTTTATGCCGGTTTGTAGGTCTATTGTTGCCATCTATTTATTGAATATCTAGCTGCTTTTTGTTTTGTTATCACTGTTATTATATTTGTCTGAATAGGGTGACAGTTCTGGGTGTATCATTAAGTATTTAAGTGATTTATAAATAAAAATCGAGAGCTCTCACTGTTTAGAGCAGTAAAAAGAGGTGCCGTGATGTGGCCCTGCAGCTTCTCATACATTTACAAATATGTGCAACAAAAACCTGTCTTTTTATAATAATGTAGACAGATTGTAGGATTTGTTGCCGGCTGGTGGGGATTTGGATGCTGGGGTATTTCTTTTTGTTTTGTCTGTAACAAATTGCCCAGCCCAGTGTGCTCCACCCAGTCCAGCTATAAATTTATGGTGCTACTTGCCATCTCCTTCCCACCACCAAACACCACCTCTCCAGTGCCAGAAGCAGCATTTTATACTGAAGGAATATGATTACATTATCTTACTCCACCTATAAAAGGCCCCTTTCTTTTTAAACAGGATCTTTTTGTGCAAATACTTAGACCAGACTCTCATCACTAGCATAGAAATGGAGTGAAACCATGATTGTAATCTGCATGACATAACAGACTAATGGCAGAGAATACTACAGTTAGACAAATAACTCTCAATACGAGCTCCTTCTTTATTGCAATTGGCACAAGTAGCAAAATAGAGAATTTACTTTGTTACACTTTTGTTTCCCAATTTTCTGGGGTTTGAAGATTCCACTTCCTGTTTACACAAGAATCCCAAGCTCACTGTTATTAAATACATCTTAGGTGAAAATTAAATGAGTTATGGGAGGGGGGGCTCATTTAGTGATTATAGTACATAGGAAATAAAACCTAATCAAATGCAACAAGATAAATGTGATTCATTGTTATAAATACATCTGTGATGCTTTTGGAAACTTTAGACACAAGAAAAGGGGCAAAAAGGGGAAAGAATAAGTAAAAAATAAAGGAAAAGGAAAGAGTAGAGGGGAGAATATAATAAATGACTGCGCATCTACTTAGCTAAGAATAACCAAGTGATATGTACTCAAAGCTATCTAAATATTTCACTTACATTTTTATTTTTAAAAAAGCTACGAATTGTCCAAATACATTTTTTTTAATTTTTAACTTTAAATTTTTTCCTCATAGTTCACCCAATAATATTGAGAAATTACAAACAGAACATTCCATGTTAAAGCACTAACTGCTGAAACTGGGAAATCCCTGGACATTCCTGGACAAGTATAGCACAGGATGTTGAGAAATGTCCTTGCAACAGAGGGTGACAATGTCTCTAGGTAGGCTGGCAGTTAAAGGGTTAACCCCGGATGGGAAGAATGTATGTGTTAGAATGCTACAGTTAGACATATTAATTTTATTAATTTAAACATTGCCTGTAGAACTTCCTCCTACATGTGCACAGCATGTTTATTTATACATGGAATGTTTTTTTTTTACTTTATTGTGTATAACGTGAGAAAAGCTTTGACCACCTCTCCAAACTCAGCATCTACAGAAAAATCCAAAATCATTTGGATAACTTCCAAAGTGTTCTCCATATAATGTTTATTTTATTTTTTTCCACCCATTTATTGATCCCTCTGCTCTGCAGATATTTTGGGTCCCAGTTCATCTGCTTTTCCCTATTAAACATTGGGATCGGCATGGGCCAAGATATTTTGAGGTCTCTGCAGAAAGTCATGGATAAGTTAGTGGGCATAATAATGTCAGTGTAGCTGCCTTCCTTTTTGTATATGTATATCTATATGTATATGTCATCCTTTCTTATGCTTACCATTATAGCTACCCACCCCAGCCCTCCTTATCCACCTGTGTCTTCCAATTCTTATTCAAGAGTTTCTAGAAGTAATTCTTGCTGGTCTTCCAGAAACATTTCTTCAATACTGGCCAGATTTGGAAAGGGATCATTCTAATTCTAGTCCATCCCTCAACTTATAGTTCCAAGAATTAATTGTTAGGGGCTGTGGTACTCCACTGATATGTAGCAATTTGTACAGGTTAGTATCACATTCATGAGTCCGGTATTTACCACTTTTGGATTTCCCTGTGGCCTTTATAGGAGAGCAGATCCTGGAGTTAATTCTAGGTTTAGATTCCCATGCTGCTTAATGTATTTAGCTATCTCCAACCAAAGCCTAGTAATAAGTTGGCACTTCCACCACAGATGCAGCACCGGCCCCATTTGCCCTTTACACCACCAGCAATAGAAAGAAGGAATTGATATTTGGAGAATATATGGCAGCTTTAGTTCCATAGATCTCTTCCCATTCATTTTGTGCTTTTCTACGCCCTATATCTTTTTCCCATTTGTTTTGGTAGTTTACTATTCCTTTAGTGATGCCTATGATATTATAATATCTTGAAAGTTGACTAGGAAATGGATCTTCTGTAGAAACATATCAGTGTGCCAGTACTCAGGAGATTTAAAGATGATATAATACCAGATATCTGGTGATATTTAAAACAAACTCTGGATTCTCTCCTTTCATTACTAAACATAACTTCTATGCTGGTTTTTGGGTCCAGGACATTTTAGACTCTCACGGGGGTTTCCTATTTTCCCCATGTTGCCACCTATATATTGTATATCCAGCTGCTTCCTGTTTCATCATAACTGTTATTAATCTGTCCAAATAGGGTAACAGTTCTGGGTGTATCATTAATTATATATATATATATATATATATATATATATATATATATATATATATATATATACTGTCAATGAATTTTGTATGTTATTCTTTCCCAGGTAAACTGGGTCTCTATAAAATTCAGTCAGGAGGTCAGAGTATCTAGTTCCAAACTGGTCCACTCACCCATTTTTCTTTTTTTTTTGTATCCGTTTACCCACTCTTTGTAGGTGGGCGGCCATGAAATATGCCTCATGGTCTGGGGCTCCCAACCCACCTTTCTTGTTGAGGCTACTCAAAAGTTTGTGACTAATCTGCTGTTTTTTATTACTTCATAGAACGTTTGAAATAGATCTCTGAATATCGTTGAAGAATGGTGATTATAGGTGTCGGCAATAGGTTGATACTATTTTCACTAAGGAAATATTACCTATGATACATAGGGGCACTTTACTATATGTTTGTAATTGTATTTTTTAAAAGACATCTGGTGGCTTATAGTTGCATTTATACAGTAGAGCAAAGTTTTGGAAATAATAACCCCTAGGTATTTAAGCTACTTCCCACCCAATTGCAAATCTACTAACTTTTTCAATTTCTGTTGTTCATGTGAATGTAAATTTATCAGGAGACTTACCAAATTCTGTGGATATAAACATATACATATACAACTATAACTCAAGCTAAATAGTATAATAGCTAGCACATATACCGTCACAATTATAGAATAAGAGTGACTGAGCCTGGCCTCACTTTATATTGTCTATACAAACACTCTCTGACATAAAGAAGTTTTGGATTGGCTGAATGGAGTTCATCAAAACAAAGGCTATGGTAATTGGCTCGTCTTGGGTGGTTGCACCTTTTCTTTGTTTCACTGTTTGAAGCAACAAGCTTTTATTGCCTGAATATAATGAAAAAGAAGAGACAATAACAGGGATTTTTTTGTGAAATACCATAGACTAGACTCTCATCATTAACATAGAAATGGAGTGATACCATGATTGTAATCTGCATGACATAAGAGACTCATGCCAGAGAATGCTACAGTTACAAGTATTCATCTCAATGAGGGATACTTTTTAAGGGTATTTGGCATGGTACAAGTGGCAAAATAATGATTTTACATTGTTAAGATATTGTTCCCCTATTTTATATTGTTTGAAGTCTCCATTTCCAATTCCCATTTAAGCCCAAAACCCAAACTTTCTGTTATAAGGTCTTGGGGTCAAAACTAAATGTGGAAGCTAATTGGGTGATTGAAGTCAGATATAAAACTGCTGTATTGTATGTCCAACCTTCTCATCAAGAACTTTGCAATAAGTGTATTTCTCCCATTTGACTTTACATTTATTACATCATCCTTTTCAACAGACTTTACTCCAGGGGTTATAGAACTACAATCCCCTAATTCCCTGAAATCTGTATAGCTGAGTGTTTGGACATCAGACATTATGACATTGCTGAAAAGTATTATGCAATGTAATTAACAGATGAATGTCAGGGAACGCTGATGCTTTTAGTCCCCTGACATCTCATGTGAAGCAGTAAAAATTCAGGATCTGAATAAATGTAATGGGTGTTGGGGGGCTGCATGAAATGCAGATAACACATTTGGTAAAATGAATGTTGAGCTCTTAAGTAAAAGACTGTCGGTATTGTAGAGTGTGGGTCCATGAGAGATGAGCAAACTTTTGAAAAATTCGATTCGGCCGATTCGCCGAATTTTCTGGGGAAAAGTTTTGGTCCGAATTTATTCGTGATGAATCGCTATTAAAAACGGCTATTTCTGGGTCGTCCGAGAGCCTCCATATGGTTGCAGAATGTTTTGTTTGGCTGGAACATGCATAGGATGCATGTTGGGTTAGTGAAATACTATTGTAAAGAAGTTTGACATGCAGATCAGAGGCGTCGCTATTAGATTCGCTGTCGCAGAGCGGCACAATTACAGAGCCTTGAGGTGGCATCAGCATGATGAGCCCATATATTGCTTGAAAGACACACCCAGGAGTTGGCAGCAGCATAGGGAGCCCATATATTGCCTGAAAAGCACATTGGAGTTGGCAGCAGCACAGGGAGCCCATATGTTGCCTGAAGGACACACCCGGGAGTTGGCAGCAGCATAGGGAGCCCATATATTGCCTGAAAGATACACACAGGAGTTGGCAGCAGCTTAGGGAGCCCATATATTGCCTGAAAAGCACATTGGAGTTGGCAGCAGCATAGGGAGCCCATATATTGCCTGAAAGACACACCCAGGAGTTGGCAGCAGCATAGGGAGCCCATATATTGCCTGAAAGACACATCCAGGAGTTGGCAGCATCATAGGGAGCCCATATATTGCCTGAAAGACACACCCAGGAGTTGGCAGCAGCATAGGGAGCCCATATATTGACTGAAAAACACACCCTGGATTTGGCAGCAGCATTAGGAGCCCATATATTGCCTGAAATAGACTCTGCAGTTGGCAGCAGCATAAGGAACCAATATATTGCCTGAAAGCCACACTGGAGTTGGCAGCAGCATTAGGAGCCCATATATTGCCTGAAAAGCACATTGGAGTTGGCAGCAGCATAGGGAGCCCATATATTGCCTGAAAGACACACCCAGGAGTTGGCAGCAGCATTAGGAGCCCATATATTGCCTGAAAGACACACTGGAGTTGGCAGCAGCATAGGGAGCCCATATATTGCCTGAAAGACACACCCAGGAGTTGGCAGCAGCATAGGGAGCCCATATATTGACTGAAAAACACACCCTGGATTTGGCAGCAGCATTAGGAGCCCATATATTGCCTGAAATAGACTCTGCAGTTGGCAGCAGCATAAGGAACCAATATATTGCCTGAAAGCCACACTGGAGTTGGCAGCAGCATTAGGAGCCCATATATTGCCTGAAAAACACACCCTGGAGTTACCAGCAGCATTAGGAGCCCATATATTGTCTGAAAGAGACACTGGAGTGGATTACGTAGTATATATACAAAGTAAACATTTATAAACAGCATGTCCAAACTACACTAAACCAATGTAGCATATGAAACATTTGTATATTAATTGATACTAATGGTTTTAGATTCAGCTTCTATGAGCAAGCAGCTGCGAGCTGCGAGACTAAACACAAATGGTGCAGGCTTCTCCAAAATAGAGCCTGACATACAGACAGCAGATCAATAGAAACTACACAAGGCTCCACAAAAATGGCGCCCAGAATGCGGACTGAAAAGACTGCTGTACAGCTCGGCTAACGCGGCGGTGATGCTTTCCCGGTTTACCCCGGGTATAAAAGGCGCACGGAGGCGCTTCTGAGCGCCTACACATGCTGCGTCTGGTGGCGGTGGAATGTCTCCAGATTTCTGCCTGCCTCCTTTTGTGAAACATTAACAGGCCACTGGGGGATACTGATGACCAGCACCTCAGACCAGCAGTGTGGATGGGCTGAACTTTGCCCATCTGATCTGGATGACACCATACATCCGGCCACAACGGTCCCACAATACGTTTTTGAGGTAAGCCTATACAATTAAGATATATCAATTCTGGCATGACAATTCTGGGGAATAGTAATGAGGACATTCCCCCTCTGTTACCTTGTATTTATGCAGCTTATAAAAGGAAGCAATATAACAGCTCATTGAAAGACACAGTATCTCTCCTTAAAGGGGACTCCATAAACCTGACCAATATCCACATATGCTCACAGGTACATATATATCTATAATATGCCAGACAGTTTATGATGTACCATGTTCTAGATTTGTCCTGCATTTTTTGAAAATGTCCTTGTTTATATTATTGTGATTTATATTAATTAACAGTGGAACTGTATATTACACTGCACAGTGGAGTCACTATTTATTATTATTATTATTATCTTGTTGTTATTGACTGACAGCGGGACCAGCACCCGTTAAAGAAAAGCTCCTTATTTATTGCAATTGGCTCAAGTAGCGAATAAATAGTAAATTTACTTTGTAAAATTTTGTTTCCCAATGTTCTTGGGTTTGAAGATTCCACTTCCTGTTTACACAAGAAATCCAAGCTCACTGTTATTGATTACATCTTGGGTGAAAATTAAATGAGTTATGGGTGGGGCTCATTTAGTGATTATAGTTCATAGGAAATAAAACCCTAATCAAACGAATAACAAGGAAAATGTGATTCATTGTTATAAATACATCTGTGATGCTTTTGGAAGTCTTAGACACAAGAAAAGGGGCAAAAAAGGGAAGGAATAAGCAAGAAAGAAAAGAGAAGGAAAAAAGGAAAGAGTAGAGGGGAGAATATAATGAAATACTGCGCATCTTAGCTAAGAATACCCAAGTGATATGTATTTAAAGCTATCCAAGTATTTCACTTACATTTTTTATTTAAAAAAAAAAGCTACAAATTGTAAAAATATTTTTTTTTATTTTCTCTGCATAGTTCACCCAATAATATTGAGAAATTACAAACAGGACATTCCATGTTAAAGCCCAAACTACTGCTGAAAAAAAAACAATATATAATTTTTTTCTGGGAAATCCCTGGACATTCCTGGACATGTATAGCACAAAATGCTGAAATGTGTTAGTGTTTGCTGCACCCTTTTTCATGCTGAGTTTAATCGATTTGTGTTGGACTTTTTTCATTACAATAAACTATAATTAAACTAAGAAGAAGGGTCCTAGGAATTGTATCCAGGTACCTTCCCTGGGGAAACAGAGTTCGTCCAGTGTATATTTGTCCCTACTCCATAGAAACTATAATATGTTTGGGGGGGTAAGGGTCTACTCCTAACTCTGGGGGCCCTTAGTTGGTGGAGTGTTTTCTGGGACCGTTTCTCAAAAAATGTGTTTACCATATGATAAAATCAGTATTTATTTCGGCAAAAAGTAGAACAAAACATATATAGGAGTAAATGCCAAGTTTTTCACTCCTTACATAGGTGTATTTTTTCCACATATTTACTAAGTAACACATTTTTTCCACATAGACATATTTTCACATATTTCATACAGTGCGATTAAACAGTTTTGTAGTCCAGATAATACTCTCTTATCTGTTTACTCCAAAGTGAGTTGGAGTCTGTTTTACCATTCTGTAGCAAAGTTCTGTCTTACAGTTTTGCAGCAAGCAAATAGGTTTCTGAAGTAACATGTAGGATGTGCAGACTTTTCGCAGTAAAGCTTCCTCAGTGCACTATCTAATAACATATAATGTATAGCAGATATATAGTTATATACAGTTTGTTGCATAAACGGCAATAATGATATATGTTTGTATAAATTTCTTTCTGTACCTTAGAATAAACTTGGCTTGGAAGGAGCGCTTGCTTTTCTAATGATTCTGCTGTAGACTATAATATGGAGAAAGTAATGCATGATGGGCATAATACTTAAAAATGATAAATATAATCTGGATTACCTTTTGTGTTGGCTCTGTGGTCCCAAATAATAGGGTGCTTCTTTATTAAGGCTCTTTGGTAACTTTGTACTGTGGGATTGTGGCTAGGATATGAATAATACAGCCAAGGTTATTCACCTTATATATGGCGTATATTAAATATATATATATTTTTTGAAATAGCTTACTCACCTTCCTGAATAGTCAGAACCCGTCCCTGGTGCCTGGAACGGGTGGTGCCTGGAGACGTTTCCCCGTGTGCTGCCGACCTGTGTAGCGTGACGCTGCATGTGGCTGCTGTGGCGCGCTTTTTTACCTGTCGGCGGGTGGCGGGGGGTGGGGCTTCAACACACTGGGGCCGCCTCGGTTGTAACTGAATTAATTAGCATATTTTTTTTCCTGGCATATTTATTAATATTGGGCAAACAGTAAAAAAAAAGAAACACAGGCTGTTTTGGGGCACAGGGCAGGCGATGGAAGGTGACCACAACTTTCCTTTCTGAGTATAGGTGCATATTAATTTATACTGTAGGGCAATGTTTCTTTAAATAGTAACCCCCAGGTATATTAAGATACTTCCCACCCATTGCAAATATACTATCTTTTTAAATTCCCGTTGTTCATGTGAATGTAAATTTATCTGGAGACTTACAGATTTCTGTGGATATAAACATATAAAAATCTATATCTAAAAGAATAATGACACGCAAATACTGTACAGTAGAACAAAAATACAACTATAACTTATTCCATATAGTATAATAGCTAGCACATATAACTTCACAATTATAGAATAGACACCTACCTTGTATGGGGGAAATATGTGGATCCTTAAGAAGCTCATGGGATGGTGTCACCTAGCCTACCTGATTCCTGCAATGGGAGTGGCAGGTGAAGGTTATGAGATGGAGGCCAGTCCTCACCCCAAATACCCTTTGAAGTCCCTGAATAGGATAAAGAAGTTTAGAAGGGGAAATTTTCCTAAAAAGTGACATGACGTGGACATGGTTTCCCTCGTGGACGGGGTGGGGTATAGATATGATGAAGAGGTTGAATAATTATACCGGGCTAATGAATAAAGTAATGGGTAACAATGCTGATGACATAGAAAAGTTAAATCTGGAACAGAAAGCACTCAGGATTAAGGTAGAGATACCAGAATACCAGCCTAGAAGTCCCTCACTATTATGAGGTTATAAAAAGACATAGGGAAAAGGTGAGAAAAGTACAGGAAAAGATCAGGACTTTTTCCCAAGACTGGTCCCCCTTTGGAGACTGGGGAAACTGGATAGGCCCCTTTAAGTGGGTTAAGGGTATGTTGGTTAACTTTGTGGCAATCTGTCTGTTGGGTCTGTTTATCTATATAATGTTCAAAATTTTAATGTGCATGATGGCCAGATGCAGGGACGCTTGGAATTCTCAATATAAGACTTACCTAAAGAATAGGCCTATGATTATTTGCCAGGATACTCAACAATGATTCGAAGAAGGGGTTAAAAGAATAGGGCCTCTTGGGATAAGACTTAACAGACTTAACAAAACAAATGGTGTGGTAAATAGTTCTTGGGCAGGTGGAGTTAATTTTAGTTTTAGATTCCAATGCCGCTTAATGTATTTAGCTCTCTCCAACCAAAGCCTAGTAATATGTTGGCACTCCCACCACAGATGCGGCAACTGCCCCATTTCCCCTTTACACCACCAGCAGAAGAAAGAAGGGGGATATATGGCAGCTGTAGTTCCATAGATCTCTTCAACTTCATTTTGTGCTATTCTACATCCTATATATCCTTTTCCCATTTGTTTTGTTCGGTTGCTATTCCTTTTTTGATGCCTATCAAAATGATATGATGATATCTTGAAAGTTGACTAGGAATGGATTTAAAAGTTATATAATACCAGATATTTGGTGATATTTAAAACAAATTCCGGATTGTTACCTTTCATTATTGAACATACCTTCTATGTCAGTTTGTGGGTCCAGAACATTATAGAATCCCCGGACATTTCTGGACATGTATAGCACAAAATGTTTCATTAGTTCCATAGATCTCTTCCCATTCATTTTGTGCTTTTCTACGCCCTATATCTTTTTCCCATTTGTTTTGGTAGTTTACTATTCCTTTAGTGATGCCTATGATATTATAATATCTTGAAAGTTGACTAGGAAATGGATCTTCTGTAGAAACATATCAGTGTGCCAGTACTCAGGAGATTTAAAGATGATATAATACCAGATATCTGGTGATATTTAAAACAAACTCTGGATTCTCTCCTTTCATTACTAAACATAACTTCTATGCTGGTTTTTGGGTCCAGGACATTTTAGACTCTCACGGGGGTTTCCTATTTTCCCCATGTTGCCACCTATATATTGTATATCCAGCTGCTTCCTGTTTCATCATAACTGTTATTAATCTGTCCAAATAGGGTAACAGTTCTGGGTGTATCATTAATTATATATATATATATATATATATATACTGTCAATGAATTTTGTATGTTATTCTTTCCCAGGTAAACTGGGTCTCTATAAAATTCAGTCAGGAGGTCAGAGTATCTAGTTCCAAACTGGTCCACTCACCCATTTTTCTTTTTTTTTTGTATCCGTTTACCCACTCTTTGTAGGTGGGCGGCCATGAAATATGCCTCATGGTCTGGGGCTCCCAACCCACCTTTCTTGTTGAGGCTACTCAAAAGTTTGTGACTAATCTGCTGTTTTTTATTACTTCATAGAACGTTTGAAATAGATCTCTGAATATCGTTGAAGAATGGTGATTATAGGTGTCGGCAATAGGTTGATACTATTTTCACTAAGGAAATATTACCTATGATACATAGGGGCACTTTACTATATGTTTGTAATTGTATTTTTTAAAAGACATCTGGTGGCTTATAGTTGCATTTATACAGTAGAGCAAAGTTTTGGAAATAATAACCCCTAGGTATTTAAGCTACTTCCCACCCAATTGCAAATCTACTAACTTTTTCAATTTCTGTTGTTCATGTGAATGTAAATTTATCAGGAGACTTACCAAATTCTGTGGATATAAACATATAAATGTTTATATCTAAAAGAATATCGGCATGCAAAAACTGTACAGAACAAAAATACAACTATAACTCAAGCTAAATAGTATAATAGCTAGCACATATACCGTCACAATTATAGAATAAGAGTGACTGAGCCTGGCCTCACTTTATATTGTCTATACAAACACTCTCTGACATAAAGACGTTTTGGATTGGCTGAATGGAGTTCATCAAAACAAAGGCTATGGTAATTGGCTCGTCTTGGGTGGTTGCACCTTTTCTTTGTTTCACTGTTTGAAGCAACAAGCTTTTATTGCCTGAATATAATGAAAAAGAAGAGACAATAACAGGGATTTTTTTGTGAAATACCATAGACTAGACTCTCATCATTAACATAGAAATGGAGTGATACCATGATTGTAATCTGCATGACATAAGAGACTCATGCCAGAGAATGCTACAGTTACAAGTATTCATCTCAATGAGGGATACTTTTTAAGGGTATTTGGCATGGTACAAGTGGCAAAATAATGATTTTACATTGTTAAGATATTGTTCCCCTATTTTATATTGTTTGAAGTCTCCATTTCCAATTCCCATTTAAGCCCAAAACCCAAACTTTCTGTTATAAGGTCTTGGGGTCAAAACTAAATGTGGAAGCTAATTGGGTGATTGAAGTCAGATATAAAACTGCTGTATTGTATGTCCAACCTTCTCATCAAGAACTTTGCAATAAGTGTATTTCTCCCATTTGACTTTACATTTATTACATCATCCTTTTCAACAGACTTTACTCCAGGGGTTATAGAACTACAATCCCCTAATTCCCTGAAATCTGTATAGCTGAGTGTTTGGACATCAGACATTATGACATTGCTGAAAAGTATTATGCAATGTAATTAACAGATGAATGTCAGGGAACGCTGATGCTTTTAGTCCCCTGACATCTCATGTGAAGCAGTAAAAATTCAGGATCTGAATAAATGTAATGGGTGTTGGGGGGCTGCATGAAATGCAGATAACACATTTGGTAAAATGAATGTTGAGCTCTTAAGTAAAAGACTGTCGGTATTGTAGAGTGTGGGTCCATGAGAGATGAGCAAACTTTTGAAAAATTCGATTCGGCCGATTCGCCGAATTTTCTGGGGAAAAGTTTTGGTCCGAATTTATTCGCGATGAATCGCTATTAAAAATGGCTATTTCTGGGTCGTCCGAGAGCCTCCATATGGTTGCAGAATGTTTTGTTTGGCTGGAACATGCATAGGATGCATGCTGGGTTAGTGAAATACTATTGTAAAGAAGTTTGACATGCAGATCAGAGGCGTCGCTATTAGATTCGCTGTCGCAGAGCGGCACAATTACAGAGCCTTGAGGTGGCATCAGCATGATGAGCCCATATATTGCTTGAAAGACACACCCAGGAGTTGGCAGCAGCATAGGGAGCCCATATATTGCCTGAAAAGCACATTGGAGTTGGCAGCAGCACAGGGAGCCCATATGTTGCCTGAAGGACACACCCGGGAGTTGGCAGCAGCATAGGGAGCCCATATATTGCCTGAAAGACAAACACAGGAGTTGGCAGCAGCTTAGGGAGCCCATATATTGCCTGAAAAGCACATTGGAGTTGGCAGCAGCATAGGGAGCCCATATATTGCCTGAAAGACACACCTAGGAGTTGGCAGCAGCATAGGGAGCCCATATATTGCCTGAAAGATACATCCAGGAGTTGGCAGCATCATAGGGAGCCCATATATTGCCTGAAAAGCACATTGGAGTTGGCAGCAGCATAGGGAGCCCATATATTGCCTGAAAGACACACCCAGGAGTTGGCAGCAGCATTAGGAGCCCATATATTGCCTGAAAGACACACTGGAGTTGGCAGCAGCATAGGGAGCCCATATATTGCCTGAAAGACACACCCAGGAGTTGGCAGCAGCATAGGGAGCCCATATATTGACTGAAAAACACACCCTGGATTTGGCAGCAGCATTAGGAGCCCATATATTGCCTGAAATAGACTCTGCAGTTGGCAGCAGCATAAGGAACCAATATATTGCCTGAAAGCCACACTGGAGTTGGCAGCAGCATTAGGAGCCCATATATTGCCTGAAAAACACACCCTGGAGTTACCAGCAGCATTAGGAGCCCATATATTGTCTGAAAGAGACACTGGAGTGGATTACGTAGTATATATACAAAGTAAACATTTATAAACAGCATGTCCAAACTACACTAAACCAATGTAGCATATGAAACATTTGTATATTAATTGATACTAATGGTTTTAGATTCAGCTTCTATGAGCAAGCAGCTGCGAGCTGCGAGACTAAACACAAATGGTGCAGGCTTCTCCAAAATAGAGCCTGACATACAGACAGCAGATCAATAGAAACTACACAAGGCTCCACAAAAATGGCGCCCAGAATGCGGACTGAAAAGACTGCTGTACAGCTCGGCTAACGCGGCGGTGATGCTTTCCCGGGTTACCCCGGGTATAAAAGGCGCACGGAGGCGCTTCTGAGCGCCTACACATGCTGCGTCTGGTGGCGGTGGAATGTCTCCAGATTTCTGCCTGCCTCCTTTTGTGAAACATTAACAGGCCACTGGGGGATACTGATGACCAGCACCTCAGACCAGCAGTGTGGATGGGCTGAACTTTGCCCATCTGATCTGGATGACACCATACATCCGGCCACAACGGTCCCACAATACGTTTTTGAGGTAAGCCTATACAATTAAGATATATCAATTCTGGCATGACAATTCTGGGGAATAGTAATGAGGACATTCCCCCTCTGTTACCTTGTATTTATGCAGCTTATAAAAGGAAGCAATATAACAGCTCATTGAAAGACACAGTATCTCTCCTTAAAGGGGACTCCATAAATCTGACCAATATCCACATATGCTCACAGGTACATATATATCTATAATATGCCAGACAGTTTATGATGTACCATGTTCTAGATTTGTCCTGCATTTTTTGAAAATGTCCTTGTTTATATTATTGTGATTTATATTAATTAACAGTGGAACTGTATATTACACTGCACAGTGGAGTCACTATTTATTATTATTATTATTATTATCTTGTTGTTATTGACTGACAGCGGGACCAGCACCCGTTAAAGAAAAGCTCCTTATTTATTGCAATTGGCTCAAGTAGCGAATAAATAGTAAATTTACTTTGTAAAATTTTGTTTCCCAATGTTCTTGGGTTTGAAGATTCCACTTCCTGTTTACACAAGAAATCCAAGCTCACTGTTATTGATTACATCTTGGGTGAAAATTAAATGAGTTATGGGTGGGGCTCATTTAGTGATTATAGTTCATAGGAAATAAAACCCTAATCAAATGTAACAAGGAAAATGTGATTCATTGTTATAAATACATCTGTGATGCTTTTGGAAATGTTAGACACAAGAAAAGGGGCAAAAAAGGGAAGGAATAAGCAAGAAAGAAAAGAGAAGGAAAAAAGGAAAGAGTAGAGGGGAGAATATAATGAAATACTGCGCATCTTAGCTAAGAATACCCAAGTGATATGTATTTAAAGCTATCCAAGTATTTCACTTACATTTTTATTTAAAAAAAAAGCTACAAATTGTAAAAATATTTTTTTTTATTTTCTCTGCATAGTTCACCCAATAATATTGAGAAATTACAAACAGGACATTCCATGTTAAAGCCCAAACTACTGCTGAAAAAAAAACAATATATCATTTTTTTCTGGGAAATCCCTGGACATTCCTGGACATGTATAGCACAAAATGCTGAAATGTGTTAGTGTTTGCTGCACCCTTTTTCATGCTGAGTTTAATCGATTTGTGTTGGACTTTTTTCATTACAATAAACTATAATTAAACTAAGAAGAAGGGTCCTAGGAATTGTATCCAGGTACCTTCCCTGGGGAAACAGAGTTCATCCAGTGTATATTTGTCCCTACTCCATAGAAACTATAATATGTTTGGGGGGGTAAGGGTCTACTCCTAACTCTGGGGGCCCTTAGTTGGTGGAGTGTTTTCTGGGACCGTTTCTCAAAAAATGTGTTTACCATATGATAAAATCAGTATTTATTTCGGCAAAAAGTAGAACAAAACATATATAGGAGTAAATGCCAAGTTTTTCACTCCTTACATAGGTGTATTTTTTCCACATATTTACTAAGTGACAAATTTTTTCCACATAGACATATTTTCACATATTTCATACAGTTTTGTAGTCCAGATAATACTCTCTTATCTGTTTACTCCAAAGTGAGTTGGAGTCTGTTTTACCATTCTGTAGCAAAGTTCTGTCTTACAGTTTTGCAGCAAGCAAATAGGTTTCTGAAGTAACATGTAGGATGTGCAGACTTTTCGCAGTAAAGCTTCCTCAGTGCACTATCTAATAACATATAATGTATAGCAGATATATAGTTATATACAGTTTGTTGCATAAACGGCAATAATGATATATGTTTGTATAAATTTCTTTCTGTACCTTAGAATAAACTTGGCTTGGAAGGAGCGCTTGCTTTTCTAATGATTCTGCTGTAGACTATAATATGGAGAAAGTAATGCATGATGGGCATAATACTTAAAAATGATAAATATAATCTGGATTACCTTTTGCGTTGGCTCTGTGGTCCCAAATAAGAGGGTGCTTCTTTATTAAGGCTCTTTGGTAACTTTGTACTGTGGGATTGTGGCTAGGATATGAATAATACAGCCAAGGTTATTCACCTTATATATGGCGTATATTAAATATATATATATATTTTTTAAATAGCTTACTCACCTTCCTGAATAGTCAGAACCCGTCCCTGGTGCCTGGAACGGGTGGTGCCTGGAGACGTTTCCCCGTGTGCTGCCGACCTGTGTAGCGTGACGCTGCATGTGGCTGCTGTGGCGCGCTTTTTTACCTGTCGGCGGGTGGCGGGGGGGTTGGGGCTTCAACACACTGGGGCCGCCTCGGTTGTAACTGAATTAATTAGCATATTTTTTTTCCTGGCATATTTATTAATATTGGGCAAACAGTAAAAAAAAAGAAACACAGGCTGTTTTGGGGCACAGGGCAGGCGATGGAAGGTGACCACAACTTTCCTTTCTGAGTATAGGTGCATATTAATTTATACAGTAGGGCAATGTTTCTTTAAATAGTAACCCCCAGGTATATTAAGATACTTCCCACCCATTGCAAATATACTATCTTTTTAAATTCCCGTTGTTCATGTGAATGTAAATTTATCTGGAGACTTACAGATTTCTGTGGATATAAACATATACAAATCTATATCTAAAAGAATATTGACATGCAAATACTGTACAGTAGTACAAAAATACAACTATAACTTATTCCATATAGTATAATAGCTAGCACATATAACTTCACAATTATAGAATAGACACCTACCTTGTATGGGGGAAATATGTGGATCCTTAAGAAGCTCATGGGATGGTGTCACCTAGCCTACCTGATTCCTGCAATGGGAGTGGCAGGTGAAGGTTATGAGATGGAGGCCAGTCCTCACCCCAAATACCCTTTGAAGTCCCTGAATGGGATAAAGAAGAGTTTAGAAGGGGAAATTTTCCTAAAAAGTGACATGACGTGGACATGGTTTCCCTCGTGGACGGGGTGGGGTATAGATATGATGAAGAGGTTGAATAATTATACCGGGCTAATGAATAAAGTCATGGGTAACAATGCTGATGACATAGAAAAGTTAAATCTGGAACAGAAAGCACTCAGGATTAAGGTAGAGATACCAGAATACCAGCATAGAAGTCCCTCACTATTATGAGGTTATAAAAAGACATAGGGAAAAGGTGAGAAAAGTACAGGAAAAGATCAGGACTTTTTCCCAAGACTGGTCCCCCTTTGGAGACTGGGGAAACTGGATAGGCCCCTTTAAGTGGGCTAAGGGTATGTTGGTTAACTTTGTGGCAATCTGTCTGTTGGGTTTGTTTATCTATATAATGTTCAAAATTTTAATGTGCATGATGGCCAGATGCAGGGACGCTGGGAATTCTCAATATAAGACTTACCTAAAGAATAGGCCTATGATTATTTGCCAGGATACTCAACAATGATTCGAAGAAGGGGTTAAAAGAATAGGGCCTCTTGGGATAAGACTTAACAGACTTAACAAAACAAATGGTGTGGTAAATAGTTCTTGGGCAGGTGGAGTTAATTTTAGTTTTAGATTCCAATGCCGCTTAATGTATTTAGCTCTCTCCAACCAAAGCCTAGTAATATGTTGGCACTCCCACCACAGATGCGGCAACTGCCCCATTTCCCCTTTACACCACCAGCAGAAGAAAGAAGGGGGATATATGGCAGCTGTAGTTCCATAGATCTCTTCAACTTCATTTTGTGCTATTCTACATCCTATATATCCTTTTCCCATTTGTTTTGTTCGGTTGCTATTCCTTTTTTGATGCCTATCAAAATGATATGATGATATCTTGAAAGTTGACTAGGAATGGATTTAAAAGTTATATAATACCAGATATTTGGTGATATTTAAAACAAATTCCGGATTGTTACCTTTCATTATTGAACATACCTTCTATGTCAGTTTGTGGGTCCAGGACATTTTAGAATCTCCGGAGCACAAAATGTTGAAAAATGGTCTGGCAACAGGGAGTGACATTGCCTGAAAGACACATTGGAGTCTGCAGCAGCATAAGGAGCCCATATATTGCATGAAAGACACACCCTGGAGTTGGCAGCTGCATTAGGAGCCCATATATTGCCTGAAAGACACACCCTGAAGTTGGCCGCATCATAAGGAGCCCAAATATTGCCTGAAAGACACACCCTGGAGTTGGCCGCAGCATAAGGAGCCCATAGATTGCATGAAAGACACACCCTGGAGTTGGCCGCAGCATAAGGAGCCCATAGATTGCATGAAAGACACACCCTGGAGTTGGCCGCATCATAAGGAGCCCAAATATTGCCTGAAAGACACACCCTGGAGTTGGCAGCAGCATAGGGAGCCCATATATTGCCTGAAAGACACACCCTGGAGTTGGCAGCATCATAAAGAGCCCATATATTGCCTGAAAGACACACCCTGGAGTTGGCAGCAGCATAAGGAGCTACCATGCATCAGCTACTACCATGGATCAGTCATTGGTGGGTGGAAATCCTGGCTGATCCATGCCTGATTCATCTTCACAAAGGTGAGTTTCTATACATTTTTGTAGACAGCTGAGTTTTCCTTGGTGTGACTATGGCCTCCGCCGCACTAAACACTCGTTCAGATGTTCAGAGAAACTGGGTCTCTTTAAAATTCAGTCATGAGGTCAGAGTATCTAGTTCCAAACTGGTCCACTCACCCGTTTTTCTTTTTTTTTGTATCCGTTTTCCCACTCTTTGTAGTTGGGCGGCCATGAAACATGCCTCATGGTCTGGGGCTCACAACCCACCTTTCTTGTTGAGGCTACTCAAAAGTTTGTGACTAATCTGCTGTTTTTTATTACTTCATAGAACGTTTGAAATAGATCTCTGAATATCGTTGAAGAATGGTGATTATAGGTGTCGGCAATAGGTTGATTTTCACTAAAGAAATACTACCTATGATACATAGGGGCACTTTACTATATGTTTGTAATTGTATTTTTTAAAAGACATCTGGTGGCTTATAGTTGCATTTATACAGTAGAGCAACTTTTTGGAAATAGTAACCCCCAGGTATTTTAAGCTACTTCCCACCCAATTGCAAATCTACTAACTTTTCCAATTTCTGTTGTTCATGTGAATGTAAATTTATCAGGAGACTTACCAAATTCTGTGGATATAAACATATAATGTTTATATCTAAAAGAATATCGGCATGCAAAAACTGTACAGCAGAACAAAAATACAACTATAACTCAATCTAAATAGTATAATAGCTAGCACATATACCGTCACAATTATAGAATAGACACTTACCTTGTATGGGGGTAATATGGGATCCTTAAGAAGTTTCTTGTATTTGTGAACTTCTGATAAAGACACTTTTGCTGGGCATAGCACTACTGGATCTTTTTTTGGGGCATCCCATTCTGTGACTACAGCAGCCTCTGTTTAAGACCATATAACCATTTGCACTTATTATAATTGAAATTAGGCCTGATAAAGACACTTTTGCTGGGCATAGCACTACTGGATCTTTTTTGGGGCATCCCATTCTGTGACTACAGCAGCCTCTGTTTAAGACCATATAACCATTTGCACTTATTATAATTGAAATTAGCCCTGATAAAGACACTTTTGCTGGGCATAGCACTACTGGATCTTTTTTTGGGGCATCCCATTCTGTGACTACAGCAGCCTCTGTTTAAGACCATATAACCATTTGCACTTATTATAATTGAAATTAGCCCTGATAAAGACACTTTTGCTGGGCATAGCACTACTGGATCTTTTTTTGGGGCATCCCATTCTGTGACTACAGCAGCCTCTGTTTAAGACCATATAACCATTTGCACTTATTATAATTGAAATTAGGCCTGATAAAGACACTTTTGCTGGGCATAGCACTACTGGATCTTTTTTGGGGCATCCCATTCTGTGACTACAGCAGCCTCTGTTTAAGACCATATAACCATTTGCACTTATTATAATTGAAATTAGCCCTGATAAAGACACTTTTGCTGGGCATAGCACTACTGGATCTTTTTTGGGGCATCCCATTCTGTGACTACAGCAGCCTCTGTTTAAGACCATATAACCATTTGCACTTATTATAATTGAAATTAGCCCTGATAAAGACACTTTTGCTGGGCATAGCACTACTGGATCTTTTTTTGGGGCATCCCATTCTGTGACTACATGACATTTCAACAAACACAGAACTATTCACAGCTGTTGCTACAATGTGAAATTGTTAACATTGTTATTATTATTACTATTATTATTATTAAGATTATACTGGAAGTGGGAGTGGGCCTCCCTGAACCTTAGTGCACCACAGACCTCACAACCTTGTGAGGTCCAGTCCCACTTCCAGTAGAATGTTCATATTGTCAAACCCCCCATTGCTCAGCATTTAAACAACCTTTTGTTGGTGGTAGGTCCATCTATTCCACCATAGGGATAAAATACAGATATTTAAAGTAGTATTATGAAGTTCACCCATGTTGCTGATGCAATGTGGAACAATACATACAGAACGTATAAAATAACAGCAGCCTATGCAGAATCTAAACACATTTGGCTATTTTTTAATGCATTTGAATTTCACATAGGCTGGTGTTTAATGTAACTTTTAAAATAAAATATCTACCCTATGAAACCTGTAGAATGGCCCCATCACACACACACAGCATATTGATTTTGAAATAGAAGACAAAAAGACCTTTTTATTTTCACATTGTCTGTAGGGCGAGGAAATCTCTAGCAGCCAAACTCTGCCTCTACAAAAAAATCCTAAGTCATCTGGAGAACCTCAAATTGCTCTCTACATAATGTTTATATCTAGAAGAATATTGACATTCAAACAAGTTTCAACAAATATTGGACTATGACTCCTTCTAAACAGGTTATTAGCTAGCACATATAACTTCATAGTAATATAATAGACACTTACCTGGTATTAGGAAATATGGGGATCCTTAAGAAGTTCTCTTGAATCTGTGATTCATATCAGTGACTGAGCCCGGCCTCACTTTATATTGTCCATACACCATACAAACAATAACAGATGTGCTGAGGCTTTGGATTGGTTGAATGGATTGAATCAAAACAAATGGTAATTTACTCTTCTTGTGCAGATGTAACTTTTCTTTGTTTCACTGACTCAGCAAGTTTTCATTATAGTAAAAAAGAGACAATAGCAGGATTTTTTTTCTTGTGCAAAAGCATAAGATTAGACTCTCGTCATTAGCAAATAGATGGAGTGATACCATGATTGTGATCTGCATGACACAGCAGGCTGGGATTGGTAATAAAAACATTATAGTCCATATAAGATGGTGACATCACAGACACACACCAGAGAATGCTACAGTTAGACATATTAGTTTAATTAACTTAAACATTGCCTGTAGAACTGCCTCTTATGTGTGCACAGCATGTTTATTTATACATGGAATGTTTTTTTTTTACTTTATTGTGTATAACGTGAGAAAAGCTTTGACCGTGTCTCCAAACTCAGCATCTACAGAAAAATCCAAAATCATTTGGATAACTTCCAAAGTGTTCTCCATATAATGTTTATTATATAACTCAGTTATTGATTCCTCTGCTCTGCAGATATTTTGGGTCCCAGTTCATCTGCTTTTCCCTATTAAACATTGGGATCAGCATGGGCCAAGATATTTTGAGGTCTCTGCATAGAGTCATAGACATCATAGTGGATAAGTTAGTGTGAATATTAATGACAGTGCAGCTGCCTTCATTTTTGTATCTTTATATTTATATGTCATCCTTTCTCATGCTTACCATTATAGCTACCCACCACTTCCCTCCTTATCCTTCTCTGCCATTTCTTATTCAAGATTTTCCAGAAGCATTTCTTGCCGGTCTTTCAGAAACATTTCTTCATACTGGCCAGTTTTGGAAAGTTCTACATTCTACTTATAGACTATCCCTTAACTTATAGTTCCAAGAATGAATTGTTGATAGCCGCTGTACTCCCCCAATATGTAGCAATGTGCTGTTTTGTACAGGTTAGTATCACATTTATGAGTCCGGTATTTACCACTTTTGGATTTTCCTGTGGCCTTTATAGGGAAGCAGATCCTGGAGTTAATTCTAGGTTTAGATTCCCATGCTGCTTAATATATTTAGCTATCTCCAACCAAAGCCTAGTAATACGTTGGCACTTCCACCACAGATGCAGCACCGGCCCCATTTCCCCTTTACACCACCAGCAATAGAAAGAAGAAACTGATATTTGGAGAATATATGGCAGCTGTAGTTCCATAGATCTCTTCACATTCATTTTGTGCTTTTCCATGCCCTATATCTTTTTCCCATTTGTTTTGGTAGTTTGCTATTCCTTTAGTGATGCCTATGATATTATAATATCTTGAAAGTTGACTAGGAAATGGTTCTTCTGTAGAAACATATCAGTGTGCCAGTACTCAGGAGATTTAAAGATGATATAATACCAGATATCTGGTGATATTTAAAACAAACTCTGGATTCTCTCCTTTCATTACTAAACATAACTTCTATGCTGGTTTTTGGGTCCAGGACATTTTAGACTCTCACGGGGGTTTCCTATTTTCCCCATGTTGCCACCTATATATTGTATATCCAGCTGCTTCCTGTTTCATCATAACTGTTATTAATCTGTCCAAATAGGGTAACAGTTCTGGGCGTATCATTAATTATATATATATATATATATATATACTGTCAATGAATTTTGTATGTTATTCTTTCCCAGGTAAACTGGGTCTCTATAAAATTCAGTCAGGAGGTCAGAGTATCTAGTTCCAAACTGGTCCACTCACCCATTTTTCTTTTTTTTTTGTATCCGTTTACCCACTCTTTGTAGGTGGGCGGCCATGAAATATGCCTCATGGTCTGGGGCTCCCAACCCACCTTTCTTGTTGAGGCTACTCAAAAGTTTGTGACTAATCTGCTGTTTTTTATTACTTCATAGAACGTTTGAAACAGATCTCTGAATATCGTTGAAGAATGGTGATTATAGGTGTCGGCAATAGGTACTATTTTCACTAAGGAAATATTACCTATGATACATAGGGGCACTTTACTATATGTTTGTAATTGTATTTTTTAAAAGACATCTGGTGGCTTATAGTTGCATTTATACAGTAGAGCAAAGTTTTGGAAATAATAACCCCCAGGTATTTAAGCTACTTCCCACCCAATTGCAAATCTACTAACTTTTTCAATTTCTGTTGTTCATGTGAATGTAAATTTATCAGGAGACTTACCAAATTCTGTGGATATAAACATATAAATGTTTATATCTAAAAGAATATCGGCATGCAAAAACTGTACAGAACAAAAATACAACTATAACTCAAGCTAAATAGTATAATAGCTAGCACATATACCGTCACAATTATAGAATAAGAGTGACTGAGCCTGGCCTCACTTTATATTGTCTATACAAACACTCTCTGACATAAAGAAGTTTTGGATTGGCTGAATGGAGTTCATCAAAACAAAGGCTATGGTAATTGGCTCGTCTTGGGTGGTTGCACCTTTTCTTTGTTTCACTGTTTGAAGCAACAAGCTTTTATTGCCTGAATATAATGAAAAAGAAGAGACAATAACAGGGATTTTTTTTGTGAAATACCATAGACTAGACTCTCATCATTAACATAGAAATGGAGTGATACCATGATTGTAATCTGCATGACATAAGAGACTCATGCCAGAGAATGCTACAGTTACAAGTATTCATCTCAATGAGGGATACTTTTTAAGGGTATTTGGCATGGTACAAGTGGCAAAATAATGATTTTACATTGTTAAGATATTGTTCCCCTATTTTATATTGTTTGAAGTCTCCATTTCCAATTCCCATTTAAGCCCAAAACCCAAACTTTCTGTTATAAGGTCTTGGGGTCAAAACTAAATGTGGAAGCTAATTGGGTGATTGAAGTCAGATATAAAACTGCTGTATTGTATGTCCAACCTTCTCATCAAGAACTTTGCAATAAGTGTATTTCTCCCATTTGACTTTACATTTATTACATCATCCTTTTCAACAGACTTTACTCCAGGGGTTATAGAACTACAATCCCCTAATTCCCTGAAATCTGTATAGCTGAGTGTTTGGACATCAGACATTATGACATTGCTGAAAAGTATTATGCAATGTAATTAACAGATGAATGTCAGGGAACGCTGATGCTTTTAGTCCCCTGACATCTCATGTGAAGCAGTAAAAATTCAGGATCTGAATAAATGTAATGGGTGTTGGGGGGCTGCATGAAATGCAGATAACACATTTGGTAAAATGAATCTTGAGCTCTTAAGTAAAAGACTGTCGGTATTGTAGAGTGTGGGTCCATGAGAGATGAGCAAACTTTTGAAAAATTCGATTCGGCCGATTCGCCGAATTTTCTGTGGAAAAGTTTTGGTCCGAATTTATTCGCGATGAATCGCTATTAAAAACGGCTATTTCTGGGTCGTCCGAGAGCCTCCATATGGTTGCAGAATGTTTTGTTTGGCTGGAACATGCATAGGATGCATGCTGGGTTAGTGAAATACTATTGTAAAGAAGTTTGACATGCAGATCAGAGGCGTCGCTATTAGATTCGCTGTCGCAGAGCGGCACAATTACAGAGCCTTGAGGTGGCATCAGCATGATGAGCCCATATATTGCTTGAAAGACACACCCAGGAGTTGGCAGCAGCATAGGGAGCCCATATATTGCCTGAAAAGCACATTGGAGTTGGCAGCAGCACAGGGAGCCCATATGTTGCCTGAAGAACACACCCGGGAGTTGGCAGCAGCATAGGGAGCCCATATATTGCCTGAAAGACACACACAGGAGTTGACAGCAGCTTAGGGAGCCCATATATTGCCTGAAAAGCACATTGGAGTTGGCAGCAGCATAGGGAGCCCATATATTGCCTGAAAGACACACCCAGGAGTTGGCAGCAGCATAGGGAGCCCATATATTGCCTGAAAGATACATCCAGGAGTTGGCAGCATCATAGGGAGCCCATATATTGCCTGAAAAGCACATTGGAGTTGGCAGCAGCATAGGGAGCCCATATATTGCCTGAAAGACACACCCAGGAGTTGGCAGCAGCATTAGGAGCCCATATATTGCCTGAAAGACACACTGGAGTTGGCAGCAGCATAGGGAGCCCATATATTGCCTGAAAGACACACCCAGGAGTTGGCAGCAGCATAGGGAGCCCATATATTGACTGAAAAACACACCCTGGATTTGGCAGCAGCATTAGGAGCCCATATATTGCCTGAAATAGACTCTGCAGTTGGCAGCAGCATAAGGAACCAATATATTGCCTGAAAGCCACACTGGAGTTGGCAGCAGCATTAGGAGCCCATATATTGCCTGAAAAACACACCCTGGAGTTACCAGCAGCATTAGGAGCCCATATATTGTCTGAAAGAGACACTGGAGTGGATTACGTAGTATATATACAAAGTAAACATTTATAAACAGCATGTCCAAACTACACTAAACCAATGTAGCATATGAAACATTTGTATATTAATTGATACTAATGGTTTTAGATTCAGCTTCTATGAGCAAGCAGCTGCGAGCTGCGAGACTAAACACAAATGGTGCAGGCTTCTCCAAAATAGAGCCTGACATACAGACAGCAGATCAATAGAAACTACACAAGGCTCCACAAAAATGGCGCCCAGAATGCGGACTGAAAAGACTGCTGTACAGCTCGGCTAACGCGGCGGTGATGCTTTCCCGGGTTACCCCAGGTATAAAAGGCGCACAGAGGCGCTTCTGAGCGCCTACACATGCTGCGTCTGGTGGCGGTGGAATGTCTCCAGATTTCTGCCTGCCTCCTTTTGTGAAACATTAACAGGCCACTGGGGGATACTGATGACCAGCACCTCAGACCAGCAGTGTGGATGGGCTGAACTTTGCCCATCTGATCTGGATGACACCATACATCTGGCCACAACGGTCCCACAATAAGTTTTTGAGGTAAGCCTATACAATTAAGATATATCAATTCTGGCATGACAATTCTGGGGAATAGTAATGAGGACATTCCCCCTCTGTTACCTTGTATTTATGCAGCTTATAAAAGGAAGCAATATAACAGCTCATTGAAAGACACAGTATCTCTCCTTAAAGGGGACTCCATAAATCTGACCAATATCACACAGGTACATATATATCTATAATATGCCAGACAGTTTATGATGTACCATGTTCTAGATTTGTCCTGCATTTTTTGAAAATGTCCTTGTTTATATTATTGTGATTTATATTAATTAACAGTGGAACTGTATATTACACTGCACAGTGGAGTCACTATTTATTATTATTATTATTATCTTGTTGTTATTGACTGACAGCGGGACCAGCACCCGTTAAAGAAAAGCTCCTTATTTATTGCAATTGGCTCAAGTAGCGAATAAATAGTAAATTTACTTTGTAAAATTTTGTTTCCCAATGTTCTTGGGTTTGAAGATTCCACTTCCTGTTTACACAAGAAATCCAAGCTCACTGTTATTGATTACATCTTGGGTGAAAATTAAATGAGTTATGGGTGGGGCTCATTTAGTGATTATAGTTCATAGGAAATAAAACCCTAATCAAATGTAACAAGGAAAATGTGATTCATTGTTATAAATACATCTGTGATGCTTTTGGAAATGTTAGACACAAGAAAAGGGGCAAAAAAGGGAAGGAATAAGCAAGAAAGAAAAGAGAAGGAAAAAAGGAAAGAGTAGAGGGGAGAATATAATGAAATACTGCGCATCTTAGCTAAGAATACCCAAGTGATATGTATTTAAAGCTATCCAAGTATTTCACTTACATTTTTTATTTAAAAAAAAAGCTACAAATTGTAAAAATATATTTTTTTATTTTCTCTGCATAGTTCACCCAATAATATTGAGAAATTACAAACAGGACATTCCATGTTAAAGCCCAAACTACTGCTGAAAAAAAAACAATATATCATTTTTTTCTGGGAAATCCCTGGACATTCCTGGACATGTATAGCACAAAATGCTGAAATGTGTTAGTGTTTGCTGCACCCTTTTTCATGCTGAGTTTAATCGATTTGTGTTGGACTTTTTTCATTACAATAAACTATAATTAAACTAAGAAGAAGGGTCCTAGGAATTGTATCCAGGTACCTTCCCTGGGGAAACAGAGTTCGTCCAGTGTATATTTGTCCCTACTCCATAGAAACTATAATATGTTTGGGGGGGTAAGGGTCTACTCCTAACTCTGGGGGCCCTTAGTTGGTGGAGTGTTTTCTGGGACCGTTTCTCAAAAAATGTGTTTACCATATGATAAAATCAGTATTTATTTCGGCAAAAAGTAGAACAAAACATATATAGGAGTAAATGCCAAGTTTTTCACTCCTTACATAGGTGTATTTTTTCCACATATTTACTAAGTGACAAATTGTTTCCACATAGACATATTTTCACATATTTCATACAGTGCGATTAAACAGTTTTGTAGTCCAGATAATATTCTCTTATCTGTTTACTCCAAAGTGAGTTGGAGTCTGTTTAACCATTCTGTAGCAAAGTTCTGTCTTACAGTTTTGCAGCAAGCAAATAGGTTTCTGAAGTAACATGTAGGATGTGCAGACTTTTCGCAGTAAAGCTTCCTCAGTGCACTATCTAATAACATATAATGTATAGCAGATATATAGTTATATACAGTTTGTTGCATAAACGGCAATAATGATATGTTTGTATAAATTTCTTTCTGTACCTTAGAATAAACTTGGCTTGGAAGGAGCGCTTGCTTTTCTAATGATTCTGCTGTAGACTATAATATGGAGAAAGTAATGCATGATGGGCATAATACTTAAAAATGATAAATATAATCTGGATTACCTTTTGCGTTGGCTCTGTGGTCCCAAATAAGAGGGTGCTTCTTTATTAAGGCTCTTTGGTAACTTTGTACTGTGGGATTGTGGCTAGGATATGAATAATACAGCCAAGGTTATTCACCTTATATATGGCGTATATTAAATATATATATATATTTTTTAAATAGCTTACTCACCTTCCTGAATAGTCAGAACCCGTCCCTGGTGCCTGGAACGGGTGGTGCCTGGAGACGTTTCCCCGTGTGCTGCCGACCTGTGTAGCGTGACGCTGCATGTGGCTGCTGTGGCGCGCTTTTTTACCTGTCGGCGGGTGGCGGGGGGGTTGGGGCTTCAACACACTGGGGCCGCCTCGGTTGTAACTGAATTAATTAGCATATTTTTTTTCCTGGCATATTTATTAATATTGGGCAAACAGTAAAAAAAAAGAAACACAGGCTGTTTTGGGGCACAGGGCAGGCGATGGAAGGTGACCACAACTTTCCTTTCTGAGTATAGGTGCATATTAATTTATACAGTAGGGCAATGTTTCTTTAAATAGTAACCCCCAGGTATATTAAGATACTTCCCACCCATTGCAAATATACTATCTTTTTAAATTCCCGTTGTTCATGTGAATGTAAATTTATCTGGAGACTTACAGATTTCTGTGGATATAAACATATACAAATCTATATCTAAAAGAATATTGACATGCAAATACTGTACAGTAGAACAAAAATACAACTATAACTTATTCCATATAGTATAATAGCTAGCACATATAACTTCACAATTATAGAATAGACACCTACCTTGTATGGGGGAAATATGTGGATCCTTAAGAAGCTCATGGGATGGTGTCACCTAGCCTACCTGATTCCTGCAATGGGAGTGGCAGGTGAAGGTTATGAGATGGAGGCCAGTCCTCACCCCAAATACCCTTTGAAGTCCCTGAATGGGATAAAGAAGAGTTTAGAAGGGGAAATTTTCCTAAAAAGTGACATGACGTGGACATGGTTTCCCTCGTGGACGGGGTGGGGTATAGATATGATGAAGAGGTTGAATAATTATACCGGGCTAATGAATAAAGTCATGGGTAACAATGCTGATGACATAGAAAAGTTAAATCTGGAACAGAAAGCACTCAGGATTAAGGTAGAGATACCAGAATACCAGCATAGAAGTCCCTCACTATTATGAGGTTATAAAAAGACATAGGGAAAAGGTGAGAAAAGTACAGGAAAAGATCAGGACTTTTTCCCAAGACTGGTCCCCCTTTGGAGACTGGGGAAACTGGATAGGCCCCTTTAAGTGGGCTAAGGGTATGTTGGTTAACTTTGTGGCAATCTGTCTGTTGGGTTTGTTTATCTATATAATGTTCAAAATTTTAATGTGCATGATGGCCAGATGCAGGGACGCTGGGAATTCTCAATATAAGACTTACCTAAAGAATAGGCCTATGATTATTTGCCAGGATACTCAACAATGATTCGAAGAAGGGGTTAAAAGAATAGGGCCTCTTGGGATAAGACTTAACAGACTTAACAAAACAAATGGTGTGGTAAATAGTTCTTGGGCAGGTGGAGTTAATTTTAGTTTTAGATTCCAATGCCGCTTAATGTATTTAGCTCTCTCCAACCAAAGCCTAGTAATATGTTGGCACTCCCACCACAGATGCGGCAACTGCCCCATTTCCCCTTTACACCACCAGCAGAAGAAAGAAGGGGGATATATGGCAGCTGTAGTTCCATAGATCTCTTCAACTTCATTTTGTGCTATTCTACATCCTATATATCCTTTTCCCATTTGTTTTGTTCGGTTGCTATTCCTTTTTTGATGCCTATCAAAATGATATGATGATATCTTGAAAGTTGACTAGGAATGGATTTAAAAGTTATATAATACCAGATATTTGGTGATATTTAAAACAAATTCCGGATTGTTACCTTTCATTATTGAACATACCTTCTATGTCAGTTTGTGGGTCCAGGACATTTTAGAATCTCCGGAGCACAAAATGTTGAAAAATGGTCTGGCAACAGGGAGTGACATTGCCTTAAAGACACATTGGAGTCTGCAGCAGCATAAGGAGCCCATATATTGCATGAAAGACACACCCTGGAGTTGGCAGCTGCATTAGGAGCCCATATATTGCCTGAAAGACACACCCTGGAGTTGGCCGCATCATAAGGAGCCCATATATTGCCTGAAAGACACACCCTGGAGTTGGCCGCAGCATAAGGAGCCCATAGATTGCATGAAAGACACACCCTGGAGTTGGCCGCATCATAAGGAGCCCATAGATTGCATGAAAGACACACCCTGGAGTTGGCCGCATCATAAGGAGCCCAAATATTGCCTGAAAGACACACCCTGGAGTTGGCAGCAGCATAGGGAGCCCATATATTGCCTGAAAGACACACCCTGGAGTTGGCAGCATCATAAAGAGCCCATATATTGCCTGAAAGACACACCCTGGAGTTGGCAGCAGCATAAGGAGCTACCATGCATCAGCTACTACCATGGATCAGTCATTGGTGGGTGGAAATCCTGGCTGATCCATGCCTGATTCATCTTCACAAAGGTGAGTTTCTATACATTTTTGTAGACAGCTGAGTTTTCCTTGGTGTGACTATGGCCTCCGCCGCACTAAACACTCGTTCAGATGGCACACTACTCATACAATCATTTTTATGTAGCAATTATTTCAGAGTTCAGAGAAACTGGGTCTCTTTAAAATTCAGTCATGAGGTCAGAGTATCTAGTTCCAAACTGGTCCACTCACCCGTTTTTCTTTTTTTTTGTATCCGTTTTCCCACTCTTTGTAGTTGGGCGGCCATGAAACATGCCTCATGGTCTGGGGCTCACAACCCACCTTTCTTGTTGAGGCTACTCAAAAGTTTGTGACTAATCTGCTGTTTTTTATTACTTCATAGAACGTTTGAAATAGATCTCTGAATATCGTTGAAGAATGGTGATTATAGGTGTCGGCAATAGGTTGATTTTCACTAAAGAAATACTACCTATGATACATAGGGGCACTTTACTATATGTTTGTAATTGTATTTTTTAAAAGACATCTGGTGGCTTATAGTTGCATTTATACAGTAGAGCAACTTTTTGGAAATAGTAACCCCCAGGTATTTTAAGCTACTTCCCACCCAATTGCAAATCTACTAACTTTTCCAATTTCTGTTGTTCATGTGAATGTAAATTTATCAGGAGACTTACCAAATTCTGTGGATATAAACATATAATGTTTATATCTAAAAGAATATCGGCATGCAAAAACTGTACAGCAGAACAAAAATACAACTATAACTCAATCTAAATAGTATAATAGCTAGCACATATACCGTCACAATTATATAATAGACACTTACCTTGTATGGGGGTAATATGGGATCCTTAAGAAGTTTCTTGTATTTGTGAACTTCTGATAAAGACACTTTTGCTGGGCATAGCACTACTGGATCTTTTTTTGGGGCATCCCATTCTGTGACTACAGCAGCCTCTGTTTAAGACCATATAACCATTTGCACTTATTATAATTGAAATTAGGCCTGATAAAGACACTTTTGCTGGGCATAGCACTACTGGATCTTTTTTGGGGCATCCCATTCTGTGACTACAGCAGCCTCTGTTTAAGACCATATAACCATTTGCACTTATTATAATTGAAATTAGCCCTGATAAAGACACTTTTGCTGGGCATAGCACTACTGGATCTTTTTTTGGGGCATCCCATTCTGTGACTACAGCAGCCTCTGTTTAAGACCATATAACCATTTGCACTTATTATAATTGAAATTAGCCCTGATAAAGACACTTTTGCTGGGCATAGCACTACTGGATCTTTTTTTGGGGCATCCCATTCTGTGACTACAGCAGCCTCTGTTTAAGACCATATAACCATTTGCACTTATTATAATTGAAATTAGGCCTGATAAAGACACTTTTGCTGGGCATAGCACTACTGGATCTTTTTTGGGGCATCCCATTCTGTGACTACAGCAGCCTCTGTTTAAGACCATATAACCATTTGCACTTATTATAATTGAAATTAGCCCTGATAAAGACACTTTTGCTGGGCATAGCACTACTGGATCTTTTTTTGGGGCATCCCATTCTGTGACTACAGCAGCCTCTGTTTAAGACCATATAACCATTTGCACTTATTATAATTGAAATTAGCCCTGATAAAGACACTTTTGCTGGGCATAGCACTACTGGATCTTTTTTTGGGGCATCCCATTCTGTGACTACAGCAGCCTCTGTTTAAGACCATATAACCATTTGCACTTATTATAATTGAAATTAGGCCTGATAAAGACACTTTTGCTGGGCATAGCACTACTGGATCTTTTTTGGGGCATCCCATTCTGTGACTACAGCAGCCTCTGTTTAAGACCATATAACCATTTGCACTTATTATAATTGAAATTAGCCCTGATAAAGACACTTTTGCTGGGCATAGCACTACTGGATCTTTTTTGGGGCATCCCATTCTGTGACTACAGCAGCCTCTGTTTAAGACCATATAACCATTTGCACTTATTATAATTGAAATTAGCCCTGATAAAGACACTTTTGCTGGGCATAGCACTACTGGATCTTTTTTTGGGGCATCCCATTCTGTGACTACATGACATTTCAACAAACACAGAACTATTCACAGCTGTTGCTACAATGTGAAATTGTTAACATTGTTATTATTATTACTATTATTATTATTAAGATTATACTGGAAGTGGGAGTGGGCCTCCCTGAACCTTAGTGCACCACAGACCTCACAACCTTGTGAGGTCCAGTCCCACTTCCAGTAGAATGTTCATATTGTCAAACCCCCCATTGCCCAGCATTTAAACAACCTTTTGTTGGTGGTAGGTCCATCTATTCCACCATAGGGATAAAATACAGATATTTAAAGTAGTATTATGAAGTTCACCCATGTTGCTGATGCAATGTGGAACAATACATACAGAACGTATAAAATAACAGCAGCCTATGCAGAATCTAAACACATTTGGCTATTTTTTAATGCATTTGAATTTCACATAGGCTGGTGTTTAATGTAACTTTTAAAATAAAATATCTACCCTATGAAACCTGTAGAATGGCCCCATCACACACACACAGCATATTGATTTTGAAATAGAAGACAAAAAGACCTTTTTATTTTCACATTGTCTGTAGGGCGAGGAAATCTCTAGCAGCCAAACTCTGCCTCTACAAAAAAATCCTAAGTCATCTGGAGAACCTCAAATTGCTCTCTACATAATGTTTATATCTAGAAGAATATTGACATTCAAACAAGTTTCAACAAATATTGGACTATGACTCCTTCTAAACAGGTTATTAGCTAGCACATATAACTTCATAGTAATATAATAGACACTTACCTGGTATTAGGAAATATGGGGATCCTTAAGAAGTTCTCTTGAATCTGTGATTCATATCAGTGACTGAGCCCGGCCTCACTTTATATTGTCCATACACCATACAAACAATAACAGATGTGCTGAGGCTTTGGATTGGTTGAATGGATTGAATCAAAACAAATGGTAATTTACTCTTCTTGTGCAGATGTAACTTTTCTTTGTTTCACTGACTCAGCAAGTTTTCATTATAGTAAAAAAGAGACAATAGCAGGATTTTTTTTCTTGTGCAAAAGCATAAGATTAGACTCTCGTCATTAGCAAATAGATGGAGTGATACCATGATTGTGATCTGCATGACACAGCAGGCTGGGATTGGTAATAAAAACATTATAGTCCATATAAGATGGTGACATCACAGACACACACCAGAGAATGCTACAGTTAGACATATTAGTTTAATTAACTTAAACATTGCCTGTAGAACTGCCTCTTATGTGTGCACAGCATGTTTATTTATACATGGAATGTTTTTTTTTTACTTTATTGTGTATAACGTGAGAAAAGCTTTGACCGTGTCTCCAAACTCAGCATCTACAGAAAAATCCAAAATCATTTGGATAACTTCCAAAGTGTTCTCCATATAATGTTTATTATATAACTCAGTTATTGATTCCTCTGCTCTGCAGATATTTTGGGTCCCAGTTCATCTGCTTTTCCCTATTAAACATTGGGATCAGCATGGGCCAAGATATTTTGAGGTCTCTGCATAGAGTCATAGACATCATAGTGGATAAGTTAGTGTGAATATTAATGACAGTGCAGCTGCCTTCATTTTTGTATCTTTATATTTATATGTCATCCTTTCTCATGCTTACCATTATAGCTACCCACCACTTCCCTCCTTATCCTTCTCTGCCATTTCTTATTCAAGATTTTCCAGAAGCATTTCTTGCCGGTCTTTCAGAAACATTTCTTCATACTGGCCAGTTTTGGAAAGTTCTACATTCTACTTATAGACTATCCCTTAACTTATAGTTCCAAGAATGAATTGTTGATAGCCGCTGTACTCCCCCAATATGTAGCAATGTGCTGTTTTGTACAGGTTAGTATCACATTTATGAGTCCGGTATTTACCACTTTTGGATTTTCCTGTGGCCTTTATAGGGAAGCAGATCCTGGAGTTAATTCTAGGTTTAGATTCCCATGCTGCTTAATATATTTAGCTATCTCCAACCAAAGCCTAGTAATACGTTGGCACTTCCACCACAGATGCAGCACCGGCCCCATTTCCCCTTTACACCACCAGCAATAGAAAGAAGAAACTGATATTTGGAGAATATATGGCAGCTGTAGTTCCATAGATCTCTTCACATTCATTTTGTGCTTTTCCATGCCCTATATCTTTTTCCCATTTGTTTTGGTAGTTTGCTATTCCTTTAGTGATGCCTATGATATTATAATATCTTGAAAGTTGACTAGGAAATGGTTCTTCTGTAGAAACATATCAGTGTGCCAGTACTCAGGAGATTTAAAGATGATATAATACCAGATATCTGGTGATATTTAAAACAAACTCTGGATTCTCTCCTTTCATTACTAAACATAACTTCTATGCTGGTTTTTGGGTCCAGGACATTTTAGACTCTCACGGGGGTTTCCTATTTTCCCCATGTTGCCACCTATATATTGTATATCCAGCTGCTTCCTGTTTCATCATAACTGTTATTAATCTGTCCAAATAGGGTAACAGTTCTGGGCGTATCATTAATTATATATATATATATATATATATATATACTGTCAATGAATTTTGTATGTTATTCTTTCCCAGGTAAACTGGGTCTCTATAAAATTCAGTCAGGAGGTCAGAGTATCTAGTTCCAAACTGGTCCACTCACCCATTTTTCTTTTTTTTTTGTATCCGTTTACCCACTCTTTGTAGGTGGGCGGCCATGAAATATGCCTCATGGTCTGGGGCTCCCAACCCACCTTTCTTGTTGAGGCTACTCAAAAGTTTGTGACTAATCTGCTGTTTTTTATTACTTCATAGAACGTTTGAAACAGATCTCTGAATATCGTTGAAGAATGGTGATTATAGGTGTCGGCAATAGGTACTATTTTCACTAAGGAAATATTACCTATGATACATAGGGGCACTTTACTATATGTTTGTAATTGTATTTTTTAAAAGACATCTGGTGGCTTATAGTTGCATTTATACAGTAGAGCAAAGTTTTGGAAATAATAACCCCCAGGTATTTAAGCTACTTCCCACCCAATTGCAAATCTACTAACTTTTTCAATTTCTGTTGTTCATGTGAATGTAAATTTATCAGGAGACTTACCAAATTCTGTGGATATAAACATATAAATGTTTATATCTAAAAGAATATCGGCATGCAAAAACTGTACAGAACAAAAATACAACTATAACTCAAGCTAAATAGTATAATAGCTAGCACATATACCGTCACAATTATAGAATAAGAGTGACTGAGCCTGGCCTCACTTTATATTGTCTATACAAACACTCTCTGACATAAAGAAGTTTTGGATTGGCTGAATGGAGTTCATCAAAACAAAGGCTATGGTAATTGGCTCGTCTTGGGTGGTTGCACCTTTTCTTTGTTTCACTGTTTGAAGCAACAAGCTTTTATTGCCTGAATATAATGAAAAAGAAGAGACAATAACAGGGATTTTTTTTGTGAAATACCATAGACTAGACTCTCATCATTAACATAGAAATGGAGTGATACCATGATTGTAATCTGCATGACATAAGAGACTCATGCCAGAGAATGCTACAGTTACAAGTATTCATCTCAATGAGGGATACTTTTTAAGGGTATTTGGCATGGTACAAGTGGCAAAATAATGATTTTACATTGTTAAGATATTGTTCCCCTATTTTATATTGTTTGAAGTCTCCATTTCCAATTCCCATTTAAGCCCAAAACCCAAACTTTCTGTTATAAGGTCTTGGGGTCAAAACTAAATGTGGAAGCTAATTGGGTGATTGAAGTCAGATATAAAACTGCTGTATTGTATGTCCAACCTTCTCATCAAGAACTTTGCAATAAGTGTATTTCTCCCATTTGACTTTACATTTATTACATCATCCTTTTCAACAGACTTTACTCCAGGGGTTATAGAACTACAATCCCCTAATTCCCTGAAATCTGTATAGCTGAGTGTTTGGACATCAGACATTATGACATTGCTGAAAAGTATTATGCAATGTAATTAACAGATGAATGTCAGGGAACGCTGATGCTTTTAGTCCCCTGACATCTCATGTGAAGCAGTAAAAATTCAGGATCTGAATAAATGTAATGGGTGTTGGGGGGCTGCATGAAATGCAGATAACACATTTGGTAAAATGAATCTTGAGCTCTTAAGTAAAAGACTGTCGGTATTGTAGAGTGTGGGTCCATGAGAGATGAGCAAACTTTTGAAAAATTCGATTCGGCCGATTCGCCGAATTTTCTGTGGAAAAGTTTTGGTCCGAATTTATTCGCGATGAATCGCTATTAAAAACGGCTATTTCTGGGTCGTCCGAGAGCCTCCATATGGTTGCAGAATGTTTTGTTTGGCTGGAACATGCATAGGATGCATGCTGGGTTAGTGAAATACTATTGTAAAGAAGTTTGACATGCAGATCAGAGGCGTCGCTATTAGATTCGCTGTCGCAGAGCGGCACAATTACAGAGCCTTGAGGTGGCATCAGCATGATGAGCCCATATATTGCTTGAAAGACACACCCAGGAGTTGGCAGCAGCATAGGGAGCCCATATATTGCCTGAAAAGCACATTGGAGTTGGCAGCAGCACAGGGAGCCCATATGTTGCCTGAAGGACACACCCGGGAGTTGGCAGCAGCATAGGGAGCCCATATATTGCCTGAAAGACACACACAGGAGTTGACAGCAGCTTAGGGAGCCCATATATTGCCTGAAAAGCACATTGGAGTTGGCAGCAGCATAGGGAGCCCATATATTGCCTGAAAGACACACCCAGGAGTTGGCAGCAGCATAGGGAGCCCATATATTGCCTGAAAGACACATCCAGGAGTTGGCAGCATCATAGGGAGCCCATATATTGCCTGAAAAGCACATTGGAGTTGGCAGCAGCATAGGGAGCCCATATATTGCCTGAAAGACACACCCAGGAGTTGGCAGCAGCATTAGGAGCCCATATATTGCCTGAAAGACACACTGGAGTTGGCAGCAGCATAGGGAGCCCATATATTGCCTGAAAGACACACCCAGGAGTTGGCAGCAGCATAGGGAGCCCATATATTGACTGAAAAACACACCCTGGATTTGGCAGCAGCATTAGGAGCCCATATATTGCCTGAAATAGACTCTGCAGTTGGCAGCAGCATAAGGAACCAATATATTGCCTGAAAGCCACACTGGAGTTGGCAGCAGCATTAGGAGCCCATATATTGCCTGAAAAACACACCCTAGAGTTACCAGCAGCATTAGGAGCCCATATATTGTCTGAAAGAGACACTGGAGTGGATTACGTAGTATATATACAAAGTAAACATTTATAAACAGCATGTCCAAACTACACTAAACCAATGTAGCATATGAAACATTTGTATATTAATTGATACTAATGGTTTTAGATTCAGCTTCTATGAGCAAGCAGCTGCGAGCTGCGAGACTAAACACAAATGGTGCAGGCTTCTCCAAAATAGAGCCTGACATACAGACAGCAGATCAATAGAAACTACACAAGGCTCCACAAAAATGGCGCCCAGAATGCGGACTGAAAAGACTGCTGTACAGCTCGGCTAACGCGGCGGTGATGCTTTCCCGGGTTACCCCAGGTATAAAAGGCGCACAGAGGCGCTTCTGAGCGCCTACACATGCTGCGTCTGGTGGCGGTGGAATGTCTCCAGATTTCTGCCTGCCTCCTTTTGTGAAACATTAACAGGCCACTGGGGGATACTGATGACCAGCACCTCAGACCAGCAGTGTGGATGGGCTGAACTTTGCCCATCTGATCTGGATGACACCATACATCCGGCCACAACGGTCCCACAATAAGTTTTTGAGGTAAGCCTATACAATTAAGATATATCAATTCTGGCATGACAATTCTGGGGAATAGTAATGAGGACATTCCCCCTCTGTTACCTTGTATTTATGCAGCTTATAAAAGGAAGCAATATAACAGCTCATTGAAAGACACAGTATCTCTCCTTAAAGGGGACTCCATAAATCTGACCAATATCCACATATGCTCACAGGTACATATATATCTATAATATGCCAGACAGTTTATGATGTACCATGTTCTAGATTTGTCCTGCATTTTTTGAAAATGTCCTTGTTTATATTATTGTGATTTATATTAATTAACAGTGGAACTGTATATTACACTGCACAGTGGAGTCACTATTTATTATTATTATTATCTTGTTGTTATTGACTGACAGCGGGACCAGCACCCGTTAAAGAAAAGCTCCTTATTTATTGCAATTGGCTCAAGTAGCGAATAAATAGTAAATTTACTTTGTAAAATTTTGTTTCCCAATGTTCTTGGGTTTGAAGATTCCACTTCCTGTTTACACAAGAAATCCAAGCTCACTGTTATTGATTACATCTTGGGTGAAAATTAAATGAGTTATGGGTGGGGCTCATTTAGTGATTATAGTTCATAGGAAATAAAACCCTAATCAAATGTAACAAGGAAAATGTGATTCATTGTTATAAATACATCTGTGATGCTTTTGGAAATGTTAGACACAAGAAAAGGGGCAAAAAAGGGAAGGAATAAGCAAGAAAGAAAAGAGAAGGAAAAAAGGAAAGAGTAGAGGGGAGAATATAATGAAATACTGCGCATCTTAGCTAAGAATACCCAAGTGATATGTATTTAAAGCTATCCAAGTATTTCACTTACATTTTTTATTTAAAAAAAAAGCTACAAATTGTAAAAATATATTTTTTTATTTTCTCTGCATAGTTCACCCAATAATATTGAGAAATTACAAACAGGACATTCCATGTTAAAGCCCAAACTACTGCTGAAAAAAAAACAATATATCATTTTTTTCTGGGAAATCCCTGGACATTCCTGGACATGTATAGCACAAAATGCTGAAATGTGTTAGTGTTTGCTGCACCCTTTTTCATGCTGAGTTTAATCGATTTGTGTTGGACTTTTTTCATTACAATAAACTATAATTAAACTAAGAAGAAGGGTCCTAGGAATTGTATCCAGGTACCTTCCCTGGGGAAACAGAGTTCGTCCAGTGTATATTTGTCCCTACTCCATAGAAACTATAATATGTTTGGGGGGGTAAGGGTCTACTCCTAACTCTGGGGGCCCTTAGTTGGTGGAGTGTTTTCTGGGACCGTTTCTCAAAAAATGTGTTTACCATATGATAAAATCAGTATTTATTTCGGCAAAAAGTAGAACAAAACATATATAGGAGTAAATGCCAAGTTTTTCACTCCTTACATAGGTGTATTTTTTCCACATATTTACTAAGTGACAAATTGTTTCCACATAGACATATTTTCACATATTTCATACAGTGCGATTAAACAGTTTTGTAGTCCAGATAATATTCTCTTATCTGTTTACTCCAAAGTGAGTTGGAGTCTGTTTAACCATTCTGTAGCAAAGTTCTGTCTTACAGTTTTGCAGCAAGCAAATAGGTTTCTGAAGTAACATGTAGGATGTGCAGACTTTTCGCAGTAAAGCTTCCTCAGTGCACTATCTAATAACATATAATGTATAGCAGATATATAGTTATATACAGTTTGTTGCATAAACGGCAATAATGATATATGTTTGTATAAATTTCTTTCTGTACCTTAGAATAAACTTGGCTTGGAAGGAGCGCTTGCTTTTCTAATGATTCTGCTGTAGACTATAATATGGAGAAAGTAATGCATGATGGGCATAATACTTAAAAATGATAAATATAATCTGGATTACCTTTTGCGTTGGCTCTGTGGTCCCAAATAAGAGGGTGCTTCTTTATTAAGGCTCTTTGGTAACTTTGTACTGTGGGATTGTGGCTAGGATATGAATAATACAGCCAAGGTTATTCACCTTATATATGGCGTATATTAAATATATATATATATTTTTTAAATAGCTTACTCACCTTCCTGAATAGTCAGAACCCGTCCCTGGTGCCTGGAACGGGTGGTGCCTGGAGACGTTTCCCCGTGTGCTGCCGACCTGTGTAGCGTGACGCTGCATGTGGCTGCTGTGGCGCGCTTTTTTACCTGTCGGCGGGTGGCGGGGGGGTTGGGGCTTCAACACACTGGGGCCGCCTCGGTTGTAACTGAATTAATTAGCATATTTTTTTTCCTGGCATATTTATTAATATTGGGCAAACAGTAAAAAAAAAGAAACACAGGCTGTTTTGGGGCACAGGGCAGGCGATGGAAGGTGACCACAACTTTCCTTTCTGAGTATAGGTGCATATTAATTTATACAGTAGGGCAATGTTTCTTTAAATAGTAACCCCCAGGTATATTAAGATACTTCCCACCCATTGCAAATATACTATCTTTTTAAATTCCCGTTGTTCATGTGAATGTAAATTTATCTGGAGACTTACAGATTTCTGTGGATATAAACATATACAAATCTATATCTAAAAGAATATTGACATGCAAATACTGTACAGTAGAACAAAAATACAACTATAACTTATTCCATATAGTATAATAGCTAGCACATATAACTTCACAATTATAGAATAGACACCTACCTTGTATGGGGGAAATATGTGGATCCTTAAGAAGCTCATGGGATGGTGTCACCTAGCCTACCTGATTCCTGCAATGGGAGTGGCAGGTGAAGGTTATGAGATGGAGGCCAGTCCTCACCCCAAATACCCTTTGAAGTCCCTGAATGGGATAAAGAAGAGTTTAGAAGGGGAAATTTTCCTAAAAAGTGACATGACGTGGACATGGTTTCCCTCGTGGACGGGGTGGGGTATAGATATGATGAAGAGGTTGAATAATTATACCGGGCTAATGAATAAAGTCATGGGTAACAATGCTGATGACATAGAAAAGTTAAATCTGGAACAGAAAGCACTCAGGATTAAGGTAGAGATACCAGAATACCAGCATAGAAGTCCCTCACTATTATGAGGTTATAAAAAGACATAGGGAAAAGGTGAGAAAAGTACAGGAAAAGATCAGGACTTTTTCCCAAGACTGGTCCCCCTTTGGAGACTGGGGAAACTGGATAGGCCCCTTTAAGTGGGCTAAGGGTATGTTGGTTAACTTTGTGGCAATCTGTCTGTTGGGTTTGTTTATCTATATAATGTTCAAAATTTTAATGTGCATGATGGCCAGATGCAGGGACGCTGGGAATTCTCAATATAAGACTTACCTAAAGAATAGGCCTATGATTATTTGCCAGGATACTCAACAATGATTCGAAGAAGGGGTTAAAAGAATAGGGCCTCTTGGGATAAGACTTAACAGACTTAACAAAACAAATGGTGTGGTAAATAGTTCTTGGGCAGGTGGAGTTAATTTTAGTTTTAGATTCCAATGCCGCTTAATGTATTTAGCTCTCTCCAACCAAAGCCTAGTAATATGTTGGCACTCCCACCACAGATGCGGCAACTGCCCCATTTCCCCTTTACACCACCAGCAGAAGAAAGAAGGGGGATATATGGCAGCTGTAGTTCCATAGATCTCTTCAACTTCATTTTGTGCTATTCTACATCCTATATATCCTTTTCCCATTTGTTTTGTTCGGTTGCTATTCCTTTTTTGATGCCTATCAAAATGATATGATGATATCTTGAAAGTTGACTAGGAATGGATTTAAAAGTTATATAATACCAGATATTTGGTGATATTTAAAACAAATTCCGGATTGTTACCTTTCATTATTGAACATACCTTCTATGTCAGTTTGTGGGTCCAGGACATTTTAGAATCTCCGGAGCACAAAATGTTGAAAAATGGTCTGGCAACAGGGAGTGACATTGCCTGAAAGACACATTGGAGTCTGCAGCAGCATAAGGAGCCCATATATTGCATGAAAGACACACCCTGGAGTTGGTAGCTGCATTAGGAGCCCATATATTGCCTGAAAGACACACCCTGAAGTTGGCCGCATCATAAGGAGCCCAAATATTGCCTGAAAGACACACCCTGGAGTTGGCCGCAGCATAAGGAGCCCATAGATTGCATGAAAGACACACCCTGGAGTTGGCCGCAGCATAAGGAGCCCATAGATTGCATGAAAGACACACCCTGGAGTTGGCCGCATCATAAGGAGCCCAAATATTGCCTGAAAGACACACCCTGGAGTTGGCAGCAGCATAGGGAGCCCATATATTGCCTGAAAGACACACCCTGGAGTTGGCAGCATCATAAAGAGCCCATATATTGCCTGAAAGACACACCCTGGAGTTGGCAGCAGCATAAGGAGCTACCATGCATCAGCTACTACCATGGATCAGTCATTGGTGGGTGGAAATCCTGGCTGATCCATGCCTGATTCATCTTCACAAAGGTGAGTTTCTATACATTTTTGTAGACAGCTGAGTTTTCCTTGGTGTGACTATGGCCTCCGCCGCACTAAACACTCGTTCAGATGGCACACTACTCATACAATCATTTTTATGTAGCAATTATTTCAGAGTTCAGAGAAACTGGGTCTCTTTAAAATTCAGTCATGAGGTCAGAGTATCTAGTTCCAAACTGGTCCACTCACCCGTTTTTCTTTTTTTTTGTATCCGTTTTCCCACTCTTTGTAGTTGGGCGGCCATGAAACATGCCTCATGGTCTGGGGCTCACAACCCACCTTTCTTGTTGAGGCTACTCAAAAGTTTGTGACTAATCTGCTGTTTTTTATTACTTCATAGAACGTTTGAAATAGATCTCTGAATATCGTTGAAGAATGGTGATTATAGGTGTCGGCAATAGGTTGATTTTCACTAAAGAAATACTACCTATGATACATAGGGGCACTTTACTATATGTTTGTAATTGTATTTTTTAAAAGACATCTGGTGGCTTATAGTTGCATTTATACAGTAGAGCAACTTTTTGGAAATAGTAACCCCCAGGTATTTTAAGCTACTTCCCACCCAATTGCAAATCTACTAACTTTTCCAATTTCTGTTGTTCATGTGAATGTAAATTTATCAGGAGACTTACCAAATTCTGTGGATATAAACATATAATGTTTATATCTAAAATAATATCGGCATGCAAAAACTGTACAGCAGAACAAAAATACAACTATAACTCAATCTAAATAGTATAATAGCTAGCACATATACCGTCACAATTATAGAATAGACACTTACCTTGTATGGGGGTAATATGGGATCCTTAAGAAGTTTCTTGTATTTGTGAACTTCTGATAAAGACACTTTTGCTGGGCATAGCACTACTGGATCTTTTTTTGGGGCATCCCATTCTGTGACTACAGCAGCCTCTGTTTAAGACCATATAACCATTTGCACTTATTATAATTGAAATTAGGCCTGATAAAGACACTTTTGCTGGGCATAGCACTACTGGATCTTTTTTGGGGCATCCCATTCTGTGACTACAGCAGCCTCTGTTTAAGACCATATAACCATTTGCACTTATTATAATTGAAATTAGCCCTGATAAAGACACTTTTGCTGGGCATAGCACTACTGGATCTTTTTTTGGGGCATCCCATTCTGTGACTACAGCAGCCTCTGTTTAAGACCATATAACCATTTGCACTTATTATAATTGAAATTAGCCCTGATAAAGACACTTTTGCTGGGCATAGCACTACTGGATCTTTTTTTGGGGCATCCCATTCTGTGACTACAGCAGCCTCTGTTTAAGACCATATAACCATTTGCACTTATTATAATTGAAATTAGGCCTGATAAAGACACTTTTGCTGGGCATAGCACTACTGGATCTTTTTTGGGGCATCCCATTCTGTGACTACAGCAGCCTCTGTTTAAGACCATATAACCATTTGCACTTATTATAATTGAAATTAGCCCTGATAAAGACACTTTTGCTGGGCATAGCACTACTGGATCTTTTTTGGGGCATCCCATTCTGTGACTACAGCAGCCTCTGTTTAAGACCATATAACCATTTGCACTTATTATAATTGAAATTAGCCCTGATAAAGACACTTTTGCTGGGCATAGCACTACTGGATCTTTTTTTGGGGCATCCCATTCTGTGACTACATGACATTTCAACAAACACAGAACTATTCACAGCTGTTGCTACAATGTGAAATTGTTAACATTGTTATTATTATTACTATTATTATTATTAAGATTATACTGGAAGTGGGAGTGGGCCTCCCTGAACCTTAGTGCACCACAGACCTCACAACCTTGTGAGGTCCAGTCCCACTTCCAGTAGAATGTTCATATTGTCAAACCCCCCATTGCCCAGCATTTAAACAACCTTTTGTTGGTGGTAGGTCCATCTATTCCACCATAGGGATAAAATACAGATATTTAAAGTAGTATTATGAAGTTCACCCATGTTGCTGATGCAATGTGGAACAATACATACAGAACGTATAAAATAACAGCAGCCTATGCAGAATCTAAACACATTTGGCTATTTTTTAATGCATTTGAATTTCACATAGGCTGGTGTTTAATGTAACTTTTAAAATAAAATATCTACCCTATGAAACCTGTAGAATGGCCCCATCACACACACACAGCATATTGATTTTGAAATAGAAGACAAAAAGACCTTTTTATTTTCACATTGTCTGTAGGGCGAGGAAATCTCTAGCAGCCAAACTCTGCCTCTACAAAAAAATCCTAAGTCATCTGGAGAACCTCAAATTGCTCTCTACATAATGTTTATATCTAGAAGAATATTGACATTCAAACAAGTTTCAACAAATATTGGACTATGACTCCTTCTAAACAGGTTATTAGCTAGCACATATAACTTCATAGTAATATAATAGACACTTACCTGGTATTAGGAAATATGGGGATCCTTAAGAAGTTCTCTTGAATCTGTGATTCATATCAGTGACTGAGCCCGGCCTCACTTTATATTGTCCATACACCATACAAACAATAACAGATGTGCTGAGGCTTTGGATTGGTTGAATGGATTGAATCAAAACAAATGGTAATTTACTCTTCTTGTGCAGATGTAACTTTTCTTTGTTTCACTGACTCAGCAAGTTTTCATTATAGTAAAAAAGAGACAATAGCAGGATTTTTTTTCTTGTGCAAAAGCATAAGATTAGACTCTCGTCATTAGCAAATAGATGGAGTGATACCATGATTGTGATCTGCATGACACAGCAGGCTGGGATTGGTAATAAAAACATTATAGTCCATATAAGATGGTGACATCACAGACACACACCAGAGAATGCTACAGTTAGACATATTAGTTTAATTAACTTAAACATTGCCTGTAGAACTGCCTCTTATGTGTGCACAGCATGTTTATTTATACATGGAATGTTTTTTTTTTACTTTATTGTGTATAACGTGAGAAAAGCTTTGACCGTGTCTCCAAACTCAGCATCTACAGAAAAATCCAAAATCATTTGGATAACTTCCAAAGTGTTCTCCATATAATGTTTATTATATAACTCAGTTATTGATTCCTCTGCTCTGCAGATATTTTGGGTCCCAGTTCATCTGCTTTTCCCTATTAAACATTGGGATCAGCATGGGCCAAGATATTTTGAGGTCTCTGCATAGAGTCATAGACATCATAGTGGATAAGTTAGTGTGAATATTAATGACAGTGCAGCTGCCTTCATTTTTGTATCTTTATATTTATATGTCATCCTTTCTCATGCTTACCATTATAGCTACCCACCACTTCCCTCCTTATCCTTCTCTGCCATTTCTTATTCAAGATTTTCCAGAAGCATTTCTTGCCGGTCTTTCAGAAACATTTCTTCATACTGGCCAGTTTTGGAAAGTTCTACATTCTACTTATAGACTATCCCTTAACTTATAGTTCCAAGAATGAATTGTTGATAGCCGCTGTACTCCCCCAATATGTAGCAATGTGCTGTTTTGTACAGGTTAGTATCACATTTATGAGTCCGGTATTTACCACTTTTGGATTTTCCTGTGGCCTTTATAGGGAAGCAGATCCTGGAGTTAATTCTAGGTTTAGATTCCCATGCTGCTTAATATATTTAGCTATCTCCAACCAAAGCCTAGTAATACGTTGGCACTTCCACCACAGATGCAGCACCGGCCCCATTTCCCCTTTACACCACCAGCAATAGAAAGAAGAAACTGATATTTGGAGAATATATGGCAGCTGTAGTTCCATAGATCTCTTCACATTCATTTTGTGCTTTTCCATGCCCTATATCTTTTTCCCATTTGTTTTGGTAGTTTGCTATTCCTTTAGTGATGCCTATGATATTATAATATCTTGAAAGTTGACTAGGAAATGGTTCTTCTGTAGAAACATATCAGTGTGCCAGTACTCAGGAGATTTAAAGATGATATAATACCAGATATCTGGTGATATTTAAAACAAACTCTGGATTCTCTCCTTTCATTACTAAACATAACTTCTATGCTGGTTTTTGGGTCCAGGACATTTTAGACTCTCACGGGGGTTTCCTATTTTCCCCATGTTGCCACCTATATATTGTATATCCAGCTGCTTCCTGTTTCATCATAACTGTTATTAATCTGTCCAAATAGGGTAACAGTTCTGGGCGTATCATTAATTATATATATATATATATATATATATATATATATATATATATATATATACTGTCAATGAATTTTGTATGTTATTCTTTCCCAGGTAAACTGGGTCTCTATAAAATTCAGTCAGGAGGTCAGAGTATCTAGTTCCAAACTGGTCCACTCACCCATTTTTCTTTTTTTTTTGTATCCGTTTACCCACTCTTTGTAGGTGGGCGGCCATGAAATATGCCTCATGGTCTGGGGCTCCCAACCCACCTTTCTTGTTGAGGCTACTCAAAAGTTTGTGACTAATCTGCTGTTTTTTATTACTTCATAGAACGTTTGAAACAGATCTCTGAATATCGTTGAAGAATGGTGATTATAGGTGTCGGCAATAGGTACTATTTTCACTAAGGAAATATTACCTATGATACATAGGGGCACTTTACTATATGTTTGTAATTGTATTTTTTAAAAGACATCTGGTGGCTTATAGTTGCATTTATACAGTAGAGCAAAGTTTTGGAAATAATAACCCCCAGGTATTTAAGCTACTTCCCACCCAATTGCAAATCTACTAACTTTTTCAATTTCTGTTGTTCATGTGAATGTAAATTTATCAGGAGACTTACCAAATTCTGTGGATATAAACATATAAATGTTTATATCTAAAAGAATATCGGCATGCAAAAACTGTACAGAACAAAAATACAACTATAACTCAAGCTAAATAGTATAATAGCTAGCACATATACCGTCACAATTATAGAATAAGAGTGACTGAGCCTGGCCTCACTTTATATTGTCTATACAAACACTCTCTGACATAAAGAAGTTTTGGATTGGCTGAATGGAGTTCATCAAAACAAAGGCTATGGTAATTGGCTCGTCTTGGGTGGTTGCACCTTTTCTTTGTTTCACTGTCTGAAGCAACAAGCTTTTATTGCCTGAATATAATGAAAAAGAAGAGACAATAACAGGGATTTTTTTTGTGAAATACCATAGACTAGACTCTCATCATTAACATAGAAATGGAGTGATACCATGATTGTAATCTGCATGACATAAGAGACTCATGCCAGAGAATGCTACAGTTACAAGTATTCATCTCAATGAGGGATACTTTTTAAGGGTATTTGGCATGGTACAAGTGGCAAAATAATGATTTTACATTGTTAAGATATTGTTCCCCTATTTTATATTGTTTGAAGTCTCCATTTCCAATTCCCATTTAAGCCCAAAACCCAAACTTTCTGTTATAAGGTCTTGGGGTCAAAACTAAATGTGGAAGCTAATTGGGTGATTGAAGTCAGATATAAAACTGCTGTATTGTATGTCCAACCTTCTCATCAAGAACTTTGCAATAAGTGTATTTCTCCCATTTGACTTTACATTTATTACATCATCCTTTTCAACAGACTTTACTCCAGGGGTTATAGAACTACAATCCCCTAATTCCCTGAAATCTGTATAGCTGAGTGTTTGGACATCAGACATTATGACATTGCTGAAAAGTATTATGCAATGTAATTAACAGATGAATGTCAGGGAACGCTGATGCTTTTAGTCCCCTGACATCTCATGTGAAGCAGTAAAAATTCAGGATCTGAATAAATGTAATGGGTGTTGGGGGGCTGCATGAAATGCAGATAACACATTTGGTAAAATGAATCTTGAGCTCTTAAGTAAAAGACTGTCGGTATTGTAGAGTGTGGGTCCATGAGAGATGAGCAAACTTTTGAAAAATTCGATTCGGCCGATTCGCTGAATTTTCTGTGGAAAAGTTTTGGTCCGAATTTATTCGCGATGAATCGCTATTAAAAACGGCTATTTCTGGGTCGTCCGAGAGCCTCCATATGGTTGCAGAATGTTTTGTTTGGCTGGAACATGCATAGGATGCATGCTGGGTTAGTGAAATACTATTGTAAAGAAGTTTGACATGCAGATCAGAGGCGTCGCTATTAGATTCGCTGTCGCAGAGCGGCACAATTACAGAGCCTTGAGGTGGCATCAGCATGATGAGCCCATATATTGCTTGAAAGACACACCCAGGAGTTGGCAGCAGCATAGGGAGCCCATATATTGCCTGAAAAGCACATTGGAGTTGGCAGCAGCACAGGGAGCCCATATGTTGCCTGAAGGACACACCCGGGAGTTGGCAGCAGCATAGGGAGCCCATATATTGCCTGAAAGACACACACAGGAGTTGACAGCAGCTTAGGGAGCCCATATATTGCCTGAAAAGCACATTGGAGTTGGCAGCAGCATAGGGAGCCCATATATTGCCTGAAAGACACACCCAGGAGTTGGCAGCAGCATAGGGAGCCCATATATTGCCTGAAAGACACATCCAGGAGTTGGCAGCATCATAGGGAGCCCATATATTGCCTGAAAAGCACATTGGAGTTGGCAGCAGCATAGGGAGCCCATATATTGCCTGAAAGACACACCCAGGAGTTGGCAGCAGCATTAGGAGCCCATATATTGCCTGAAAGACACACTGGAGTTGGCAGCAGCATAGGGAGCCCATATATTGCCTGAAAGACACACCCAGGAGTTGGCAGCAGCATAGGGAGCCCATATATTGACTGAAAAACACACCCTGGATTTGGCAGCAGCATTAGGAGCCCATATATTGCCTGAAATAGACTCTGCAGTTGGCAGCAGCATAAGGAACCAATATATTGCCTGAAAGCCACACTGGAGTTGGCAGCAGCATTAGGAGCCCATATATTGCCTGAAAAACACACCCTAGAGTTACCAGCAGCATTAGGAGCCCATATATTGTCTGAAAGAGACACTGGAGTGGATTACGTAGTATATATACAAAGTAAACATTTATAAACAGCATGTCCAAACTACACTAAACCAATGTAGCATATGAAACATTTGTATATTAATTGATACTAATGGTTTTAGATTCAGCTTCTATGAGCAAGCAGCTGCGAGCTGCGAGACTAAACACAAATGGTGCAGGCTTCTCCAAAATAGAGCCTGACATACAGACAGCAGATCAATAGAAACTACACAAGGCTCCACAAAAATGGCGCCCAGAATGCGGACTGAAAAGACTGCTGTACAGCTCGGCTAACGCGGCGGTGATGCTTTCCCGGGTTACCCCAGGTATAAAAGGCGCACAGAGGCGCTTCTGAGCGCCTACACATGCTGCGTCTGGTGGCGGTGGAATGTCTCCAGATTTCTGCCTGCCTCCTTTTGTGAAACATTAACAGGCCACTGGGGGATACTGATGACCAGCACCTCAGACCAGCAGTGTGGATGGGCTGAACTTTGCCCATCTGATCTGGATGACACCATACATCCGGCCACAACGGTCCCACAATAAGTTTTTGAGGTAAGCCTATACAATTAAGATATATCAATTCTGGCATGACAATTCTGGGGAATAGTAATGAGGACATTCCCCCTCTGTTACCTTGTATTTATGCAGCTTATAAAAGGAAGCAATATAACAGCTCATTGAAAGACACAGTATCTCTCCTTAAAGGGGACTCCATAAATCTGACCAATATCCACATATGCTCACAGGTACATATATATCTATAATATGCCAGACAGTTTATGATGTACCATGTTCTAGATTTGTCCTGCATTTTTTGAAAATGTCCTTGTTTATATTATTGTGATTTATATTAATTAACAGTGGAACTGTATATTACACTGCACAGTGGAGTCACTATTTATTATTATTATTATCTTGTTGTTATTGACTGACAGCGGGACCAGCACCCGTTAAAGAAAAGCTCCTTATTTATTGCAATTGGCTCAAGTAGCGAATAAATAGTAAATTTACTTTGTAAAATTTTGTTTCCCAATGTTCTTGGGTTTGAAGATTCCACTTCCTGTTTACACAAGAAATCCAAGCTCACTGTTATTGATTACATCTTGGGTGAAAATTAAATGAGTTATGGGTGGGGCTCATTTAGTGATTATAGTTCATAGGAAATAAAACCCTAATCAAATGTAACAAGGAAAATGTGATTCATTGTTATAAATACATCTGTGATGCTTTTGGAAATGTTAGACACAAGAAAAGGGGCAAAAAAGGGAAGGAATAAGCAAGAAAGAAAAGAGAAGGAAAAAAGGAAAGAGTAGAGGGGAGAATATAATGAAATACTGCGCATCTTAGCTAAGAATACCCAAGTGATATGTATTTAAAGCTATCCAAGTATTTCACTTACATTTTTTATTTAAAAAAAAAGCTACAAATTGTAAAAATATATTTTTTTATTTTCTCTGCATAGTTCACCCAATAATATTGAGAAATTACAAACAGGACATTCCATGTTAAAGCCCAAACTACTGCTGAAAAAAAAACAATATATCATTTTTTTCTGGGAAATCCCTGGACATTCCTGGACATGTATAGCACAAAATGCTGAAATGTGTTAGTGTTTGCTGCACCCTTTTTCATGCTGAGTTTAATCGATTTGTGTTGGACTTTTTTCATTACAATAAACTATAATTAAACTAAGAAGAAGGGTCCTAGGAATTGTATCCAGGTACCTTCCCTGGGGAAACAGAGTTCGTCCAGTGTATATTTGTCCCTACTCCATAGAAACTATAATATGTTTGGGGGGGTAAGGGTCTACTCCTAACTCTGGGGGCCCTTAGTTGGTGGAGTGTTTTCTGGGACCGTTTCTCAAAAAATGTGTTTACCATATGATAAAATCAGTATTTATTTCGGCAAAAAGTAGAACAAAACATATATAGGAGTAAATGCCAAGTTTTTCACTCCTTACATAGGTGTATTTTTTCCACATATTTACTAAGTGACAAATTGTTTCCACATAGACATATTTTCACATATTTCATACAGTGCGATTAAACAGTTTTGTAGTCCAGATAATATTCTCTTATCTGTTTACTCCAAAGTGAGTTGGAGTCTGTTTAACCATTCTGTAGCAAAGTTCTGTCTTACAGTTTTGCAGCAAGCAAATAGGTTTCTGAAGTAACATGTAGGATGTGCAGACTTTTCGCAGTAAAGCTTCCTCAGTGCACTATCTAATAACATATAATGTATAGCAGATATATAGTTATATACAGTTTGTTGCATAAACGGCAATAATGATATATGTTTGTATAAATTTCTTTCTGTACCTTAGAATAAACTTGGCTTGGAAGGAGCGCTTGCTTTTCTAATGATTCTGCTGTAGACTATAATATGGAGAAAGTAATGCATGATGGGCATAATACTTAAAAATGATAAATATAATCTGGATTACCTTTTGTGTTGGCTCTGTGGTCCCAAATAATAGGGTGCTTCTTTATTAAGGCTCTTTGGTAACTTTGTACTGTGGGATTGTGGCTAGGATATGAATAATACAGCCAAGGTTATTCACCTTATATATGGCGTATATTAAATATATATATATATTTTTTAAATAGCTTACTCACCTTCCTGAATAGTCAGAACCCGTCCCTGGTGCCTGGAACGGGTGGTGCCTGGAGACGTTTCCCCGTGTGCTGCCGACCTGTGTAGCGTGACGCTGCATGTGGCTGCTGTGGCGCGCTTTTTTACCTGTCGGCGGGTGGCGGGGGGTGGGGCTTCAACACACTGGGGCCGCCTCGGTTGTAACTGAATTAATTAGCATATTTTTTTTCCTGGCATATTTATTAATATTGGGCAAACAGTAAAAAAAAAGAAACACAGGCTGTTTTGGGGCACAGGGCAGGCGATGGAAGGTGACCACAACTTTCCTTTCTGAGTATAGGTGCATATTAATTTATACAGTAGGGCAATGTTTCTTTAAATAGTAACCCCCAGGTATATTAAGATACTTCCCACCCATTGCAAATATACTATCTTTTTAAATTCCTGTTGTTCATGTGAATGTAAATTTATCTGGAGACTTACAGATTTCTGTGGATATAAACATATACAAATCTATATCTAAAAGAATATTGACACGCAAATACTGTACAGTAGAACAAAAATACAACTATAACTTATTCCATATAGTATAATAGCTAGCACATATAACTTCACAATTATAGAATAGACACCTACCTTGTATGGGGGAAATATGTGGATCCTTAAGAAGCTCATGGGATGGTGTCACCTAGCCTACCTGATTCTTGCAATGGGAGTGGCAGGTGAAGGTTATGAGATGGAGGCCAGTCCTCACCCCAAATACCCTTTGAAGTCCCTGAATGGGATAAAGAAGAGTTTAGAAGGGGACATTTTCCTAAAAAGTGACATGACGTGGACATGGTTTCCCTCGTGGACGGGGTGGGGTATAGATATGATGAAGAGGTTGAATAATTATACCGGGCTAATGAATAAAGTAATGGGTAACAATGCTGATGACATAGAAAAGTTAAATCTGGAACAGAAAGCACTCAGGATTAAGGTAGAGATACCAGAATACCAGCATAGAAGTCCCTCACTATTATGAGGTTATAAAAAGACATAGGGAAAAGGTGAGAAAAGTACAGGAAAAGATCAGGACTTTTTCCCAAGACTGGTCCCCCTTTGGAGACTGGGGAAACTGGATAGGCCCCTTTAAGTGGGTTAAGGGTATGTTGGTTAACGTTGTGGCAATCTGTCTGTTGGGTCTGTTTATCTATATAATGTTCAAAATTTTAATGTGCATGATGGCCAGATGCAGGGACGCTGGGAATTCTCAATATAAGACTTACCTAAAGAATAGGCCTATGATTATTTGCCAGGATACTCAACAATGATTCGAAGAAGGGGTTAAAAGAATAGGGCCTCTTGGGATAAGACTTAACAGACTTAACAAAACAAATGGTGTGGTAAATAGTTCTTGGGCAGGTGGAGTTAATTTTAGTTTTAGATTCCAATGCCGCTTAATGTATTTAGCTCTCTCCAACCAAAGCCTAGTAATATGTTGGCACTCCCACCACAGATGCGGCAACTGCCCCATTTCCCCTTTACACCACCAGCAGAAGAAAGAAGGGGGATATATGGCAGCTGTAGTTCCATAGATCTCTTCAACTTCATTTTGTGCTATTCTACATCCTATATATCCTTTTCCCATTTGTTTTGTTCGGTTGCTATTCCTTTTTTGATGCCTATCAAAATGATATGATGATATCTTGAAAGTTGACTAGGAATGGATTTAAAAGTTATATAATACCAGATATTTGGTGATATTTAAAACAAATTCCGGATTATTACCTTTCATTATTGAACATACCTTCTATGTCAGTTTGTGGGTCCAGGACATTATAGAATCCCCGGAGCACAAAATGTTGAAAAATGGTCTGGCAACAGGGAGTGACATTGCCTGAAAGACACATTTGAGTCTGCAGCAGCATAAGGAGCCCATATATTGCATGAAAGACACACCCTGGAGTTGGCAGCTGCATTAGGAGCCCATATATTGCCTGAAAGACACACCCTGAAGTTGGCCGCATCATAAGGAGCCCAAATATTGCCTGAAAGACACACCCTGGAGTTGGCCGCAGCATAAGGAGCCCATAGATTGCATGAAAGACACACCCTGGAGTTGGCCGCAGCATAAGGAGCCCATAGATTGCATGAAAGACACACCCTGGAGTTGGCCGCATCATAAGGAGCCCAAATATTGCCTGAAAGACACACCCTGGAGTTGGCAGCAGCATAGGGAGCCCATATATTGCCTGAAAGACACACCCTGGAGTTGGCAGCATCATAAAGAGCCCATATATTGCCTGAAAGACACACCCTGGAGTTGGCAGCAGCATAAGGAGCTACCATGCATCAGCTACTACCATGGATCAGTCATTGGTGGGTGGAAATCCTGGCTGATCCATGCCTGATTCATCTTCACAAAGGTGAGTTTCTATACATTTTTGTAGACAGCTGAGTTTTCCTTGGTGTGACTATGGCCTCCGCCACACTAAACACTCGTTCAGATGGCACACTACTCATACAATCATTTTTATGTAGCAATTATTTCAGAGTTCAGAGAAACTGGGTCTCTTTAAAATTCAGTCATGAGGTCAGAGTATCTAGTTCCAAACTGATCCACTCACCCGTTTTTCTTTTTTTTTGTATCCGTTTTCCCACTCTTTGTAGTTGGGCGGCCATGAAACATGCCTCATGGTCTGGGGCTCACAACCCACCTTTCTTGTTGAGGCTACTCAAAAGTTTGTGACTAATCTGCTGTTTTTTATTACTTCATAGAACGTTTGAAATAGATCTCTGAATATCGTTGAAGAATGGTGATTATAGGTGTCGGCAATAGGTTGATTTTCACTAAAGAAATACTACCTATGATACATAGGGGCACTTTACTATATGTTTGTAATTGTATTTTTTAAAAGACATCTGGTGGCTTATAGTTGCATTTATACAGTAGAGCAACTTTTTGGAAATAGTAACCCCCAGGTATTTTAAGCTACTTCCCACCCAATTGCAAATCTACTAACTTTTCCAATTTCTGTTGTTCATGTGAATGTAAATTTATCAGGAGACTTACCAAATTCTGTGGATATAAACATATAATACGTTGGCACTTCCACCACAGATGCAGCACCGGCCCCATTTCCCCTTTACACCACCAGCAATAGAAAGAAGAAACTGATATTTGGAGAATATATGGCAGCTGTAGTTCCATAGATCTCTTCCCATTCATTTTGTGCTTTTCCATGCCCTATATCTTTTTCCCATTTGTTTTGGTAGTTTGCTATTCCTTTAGTGATGCCTATGATATTATAATATCTTGAAAGTTGACTAGGAAATGGTTCTTCTGTAGAAACATATCAGTGTGCCAGTACTCAGGAGATTTAAAGATGATATAATACCAGATATCTGGTGATATTTAAAACAAACTCTGGATTCTCTCCTTTCATTACTAAACATAACTTCTATGCTGGTTTTTGGGTCCAGGATATTATAGATTCTCACAGGGGTTTCCTATTTTCCCCATGTTGCCACCTATATATTGTATATCTAGCTGCTTCCTGTTTCATCATAACTGTTATTAATCTGTCCAAATAGGGTAACAGTTCTGGGTGTATCATTAATTATATATAAATATATGCTGTTAATAAATGTTGTATGTTATTATTTACCAGGTAAACTGGGTTTCTTTAAAATTCAGTCAGTAGGTAAGAGTATCTAGTTCCAAACTGGTCCACTCACCCGTTTTTCTTTTTTTTTTGTATCCGTTTACCCACTCTTTGTAGTTGGGCAGCCATGAGATATACCTCATGGTCTGGGGCTCCCAACCCACCTTTCTTGTTGAGGCTACTCAAAAGTTTGTGACTAATCTGCTGTTTTTTATTACTTCATAGAACGTTTAGATAAATAGATCTCGGAATATCGTTGAAGAATGGTGATTATAGGTGTCGGCAATAGGTTGATACTATTTTCAGTAAGGAAATACTACCTATGATACATAGGGGCACTTTGCTATATGTTTGTAATTGTATTTTTTAAAAGACATCTGGTGGCTTATAGTTGCATTTATACAGTAGAGCAAAGTTTTGGAAATAATAACCCCCAAGTATTTTAAGCTACTTCCCACCCAATTGCAAATCTACTAACTTTTTCAATTTCTGTTGTTCATGTGAATGTAAATTTATCAGGAGACTTACCAAATTCTGTGGATATAAACATATAAATGTTTATATCTAAAAGAATATTGGCATGCAAAAACTGTACAGCAGAACAAAAATACAACTATAACTCAATCTAAATAGTATAATAGCTAGCACATATACCGTCACAATTATAGAATAGACACTTACCTTGTATGGGGGTAATATTATGAATTTGTGATTCATAAGAGTGACTGAGCCTGGCCGCACTTTATATTGTCTATACAAACACTCTCTGACATAAAGAAGTTTTGGATTGGCTGAATGGAGTTCATCAAAACAAAGGCTATGGTAATTGGCTCGTCTTGGGCGGTTGCACCTTTTCTTTGTTTCACTGTTTGAAGCAACAAGCTTTAATTGCCTGAATATAATGAAAAAGAAGAGACAATAACAGGGATTTTTTTTGTGAAATACCATAGACTAGACTCTCATCATTAACATAGAAATGGAGTGATACCATGATTGTAATCTGCATGACATAAGAGACTCATGCCAGAGCATGCTACAGTTACAGATATTCATCTCAATGAGAGATACTTTTTAAGGGTATTTGGCATGGTACAAGTGGCAAAATAATGATTTTACATTGTTAAGGTATTGCTCCCCTATTTTATATTGTTTGAAGTCTCCATTTCCAATTCCCATTTAAGCCCAAAACCTAAACTTGCTGTTATAAGGTCTTGGGGTCAAAACTAAATGTGGAAGCTAATTGGGTGATTGAAGTCAGATATAAAACTGCTGTATTGTATGTCCAACCTTCTCATCAAGAACTTTGCAATAAGTGTATTTCTCCCATTTGACTTTACATTTATTACATCATCCTTTTCAACAGACTTTACTCCAGGGGTTATAGAACTACAATCCCCTAATTCCCTGAAATCTGTATAGCTGAGTGTTTGGACATCAGGCATTATGATATTGCTGAAAAGGATTATGCAATGTAATTAACAGATGAATGTCAGGGAACGCTGATGCTTTTAGTCCCCTGACAACGCATGTGAAGCAGTAAAAATTCAGGATCTGAATAAATGTAATGGGTGTTGGGGGGGCTGCATGAAATGCAGATAACACATTTGGTAAAATGACTCTTGAGCTCTTAAGTAAAAGACTGTCGGTATTGTAGAGTGTGGGTCCATGAGAGATGAGCGAACTTTTGAAAAATTTGATTCGGCTGATTCGCCGAAATTGCTGGGGAAAATTTTGGGTCCGAATTTATTCGCGATGAATCGCTATTAAAAACGGCTATTTCTGGGTCGTCCGAGAGCCTCCATAGGGTTGCAGAATGTTTTGTTTGGCTAGAACATGCATAGGATGCATGCTGGGTTAGTGAAATACTATTGTAAAGAAGCTTGACATGCAGATCAGAGGCGTCGCTATTAGATTCGCTGTCGCAGAGCGGCACAATTACAGAGCCTTGCGGTGGCATCAGCATGATGAGCCCATATATTGCTTGAAAGACACACCCAGGAGTTGGCAGCAGCATAGGGAGCCCATATGTTGCCTGAAAGACACACCCAGGAGTTGGCAGCAGCATAGGGAGCCCATATATTGACTGAAAAACACACCCAGGAGTTGGCAGCAGCATAGGGAGCTCATATATTGCCTGAAAGACACACACAGGAGTTGGCAGCAGCTTAGGGAGCCCGTATATTGCCTGAAAAGCACATTGGAGTTGGCAGCAGCATAGGGAGCCCATATATTGCCTGAAAGACACACCCAGGAGTTGGCAGCAGCATAGGGAGCCCATATATTGACTGAAAAACACACCCAGGAGTTGGCAGCAGCATAGGGAGCCCATATATTGACTGAAAAACACACCCAGGAGTTGGCAGCAGCATAGGGAGCTCATATATTGCCTGAAAGACACACACAGGAGTTGGCAGCAGCTTAGGGAGCCCGTATATTGCCTGAAAAGCACATTGGAGTTGGCAGTAGCATAGGGAGCCCATATATTGCCTGAAAGGCACACCCAGGAGTTGGCAGCAGCATAGGGAGCCCATATATTGACTGAAAAACACACCCAGGAGTTGGCAGCAGCATAGGGAGCCCATATATTGACTGAAAAACACACCCAGGAGTTGGCAGCAGCATAGTGAGCTCATATATTGCCTGAAAGACACACACAGGAGTTGGCAGCAGCTTAGGGAGCCCGTATATTGCCTGAAAAGCACATTGGAGTTGGCAGCAGCATAGGGAGCCCATATATTGCCTGAAAGACACACCCAGGAGTTGGCAGCAGCATAGAAAGCCCATATATTGCCTGAAAGACACACCCAGGCATTGGCAGCATCATAGGGAGCCCATATATTGCCTGAAAAGCACATTGGAGTTGGCAGCAGCATAGGGAGCCCATATATTGCCTGAAAGACACACCCAGGAGTTGGCAGCAGAATTAGGGGCCCATATATTGCCTGAAAGACACACTGGAGTTGGCAGCAGCATAGGGAGCCCATATATTGCCTGAAAGACACACCCAGGAGTTGGCAGCAGCATAGGGAGCCCATATATTGACTGAAAAACACACCCTGGATTTGGCAGCAGCATTAGGAGCCCATATATTACCTGAAATAGACTCTGCAGTTGGCAGCAGCATAAGGAACCAATATATTGCCTGAAAGCCACACTGGAGTTGGCAGCAGCATTAGGAGCCCATATATTGCCTGAAAAACACACCCTGGAGTTAGCAGCAGCATTAGGAGCCCATATATTGTCTGAAAGAGACACTGGAGTGGATTACGTAGTATATATACAAAGTAAACATTTATAAACAGCATGTCCAAACTGCACTAAACCAATGCAGCATATGAAACATTTGTATCTTAATTGATACTAATGGTTTTAGATTCAGCTTCTATGAGCAAGCAGCTGCGAGCTGCGAGACTAAACACAAATGGTGCAGGCTTCTCCAAAATGGAGCCTGACATACAGACAGCAGATCAATAGAAACTGCACAAGGCTCCACAAAAATGGCGCCCAGAATGCGGACTGAAAAGACTGCTGTACAGCTCGGCTAACGCGGCGGTGATGCTTTCCCGGGTTATCCCGGGTATAAAAGTGGGAGGCGCTTCTGAGCGCCTTCACATGCTGCGTCTGGTGGTGGTGGAATGTCTCCAGATTTCTGCCTGCCTCCTTTTGTGAAACATTAACAGGCCACTGGGGGATACTGATGACCAGCACCTCAGACCAGCAGTGTGGATGGGCTGAATTTTGCCCATCTGATCTGGATGACACCATAACGGTCCCACAATACGTTTTTGAGGTAAGCCTATACAATTAAGATATATCAATTCTGGCATGAGAATACTGGGGAATAGTAATGAGGACATTCCCCCTCTGTTACCTTGTATTTATGCAGCTTATATAAGGAAGCAATATAACAGCTCATTGAAAGACACAGTATCTCTCCTTAAAGGGGACTCCATAAATCTGACCAATATCCACATATGCTCACAGGTACATATATATCTATAATATGCCAGACAGTTTATGATGTACCATGTTTTAGATTTGTCCAGCATTTTTTGAAAATGTCCTTGTTTATATTATTGTGATTTATATTAATTAACAGTGGAACTGTATATTACACTGCACAGTGGAGTCACTATTTATTATTATTATTATTATCTTGTTGTTATTGACTGACAGCGGGACCAGCACACGTTAAAGAAAAGCTCCTTATTTATTGCAATTGGCTCAAGTAGCGAATAAATAGTAAATTTACTTTGTAAAATTTTGTTTCCCAATGTTCTTGGGTTTGAAGATTCCACTTCCTGTTTACACAAGAAATCCAAACTCACTGTTATTGATTACATCTTGGGTGAAAATTAAATGAGTTATGGGTGGGGCTCATTTAGTGATTATAGTTCATAGGAAATAAAACCCTAATCAAATGTAACAAGGAAAATATGATTCATTGTTATAAATACATCTGTGATGCTTTTGGAAATGTTAGACACAAGAAAAGGGGCAAAAAAGGGAAGGAATAAGCAAGAAAGAAAAGAGAAGGAAAAAGGGAAAGAGTAGAGGGGGGAATATAATAAAATACTGCACATCTACTTAGCTAAGAATTCCCAAGTGATACGTATTTAAAGCTATCCAAATATTTCACTTACATTTTTTATTTTAAAAAAAGCTACAAATTGTAAAAATACATGTTTTTATTTTCTCTGCATAGTTCACCCAATAATATTGAGAAATTACAAACAGGACATTCCATGTTAAAGCCCAAACTACTGCTGAAAAAAAAACAATATATCATTTTTTTCTGGGAAATCCCTGGACATTCCTGGATATGTATAGCACAAAATGCTGAAATGTGTTAGTGTTTGCTGCACCCTTTTTCATGCTGAGTTTAATCGATTTGTGTTGGACTTTTTTCATTACAATAAACTATAATTAAACTAAGAAGAAGGGTCCTAGGAATTGTATCCAGGTACCTTCCCTAGGGAAACAGAGTTTGTCCAGTGTATATTTGTCCCTACTCCATAGAAACTATAATATGTTTGGGGGGGGGGGTAAGGATCTACTCCTAACTCTGGGAGCCCTTAGTTGGTGGAGTGTTTTCTGGGACCGTTTCTCAAAAAATGTGTTTACCATATGATAAAATCAGTATTTATTTCGGCAAAAAGTAGAACAAAACATATATAGGAGTAAATGCCAAGTTTTTCACTCCTTACATAGGTGTATTTTTCCACATATTTACTAATATACTAATGTATCATTTTCAGTTTTGCTTATTGTGTAATACTTGTATATGCATATATGTGCTCTTTAGGATGAGTATTTCTCCTTTGTACAGTCTATGCCCGGTATGTTAGCTCACATATTCAGATTTTTGGGTCGCCCGGTACATTGCACTGGCCCGTGTAGGTACTTTAAATATGGAAGCCGGGATTTTCCCATCACCTTTCTCAATTGCATACATGACCATTTCAGTCCCTCCCTCCTTCTTTACTGATTACCAGTGTGGGTCCTCTGGTGTGTAAGCAGGTTTGAACTTTGGGTAAAGCACTTGCTACACTCAGGGCAGGAAAATGGCTTCTCTCCAGTGTGAATCCTCTGGTGTCTAAGAAGGGTTGAAGGCCCTGCAAAGCATTTGCCGCATTCAGAGCATGGAAATGGTTTCTCTCCAGTGTGAATCCTCTGGTGTCTCAGCAGGTGTTGAGGCTGTGTAAAGCATTTGCCACATTCAGAACATGAGAATGGCTTTTCTCCGGTGTGAATCTTTTGGTGTACTAGCAGGTGTGAACTCGCTTTAAAGCTTTTGCCACATTCAGAACATGAGAATGGCCTCTCTCCAGTGTGAATCCTTTGATGTTTAAGTAAGTCTTGATTACTTGTAATTCATTTACCCGGACAATTGGAAGGTTTTAAGCTCAGATCGGGGGAGGCTCTGCATCAGGCCAACTGTTATTAAATACATCTTAGGTGAAAATTAAATGAGTTATAGGAGGGGGGGGCTCATTTAGTGATTATAGTACATAGGAAATAAAACCTAATCAAATGTAACAAGATAAATGTGATTCATCGTTATAAATACATCTGTGATGCTTTTGGAAACTTTAGACACAAGAAAAGGGGCAAAAGGGGAAGGAATAAGCAAGAAAGAAAGGAGAAGGAAAAAAGGAAAGAGTAGAGGGGAGAATATAATAAATTACTGCACATTTACTTAGCTAAGAATTCCCGAGTGATGTGTACTCAAAGCTATCCAAATATTTCACTGACATTTTTATTTTTAAAAAAGCTACAAATTGTACAAATACATTTTTTTAATTTTCAATTTTTTCCACATAGTTCACCCAATAATATTGAGAAATTACAAACAGAACATTCCATGTTAAAGCACAAACTGCTGAAACTGGGAAATCCCTGGACATTCCTGGACATGTATAGCACAGGATGTTGAGAAATGTCCTGGCAACAGAGGGTATCAAAGTCTCTAGGTAGGCTGGCAGTTAAAGGGTTAAGCCCGGATGGGAAGAATGTATGTGTTAGTGCTTGCTGCACCCTTTTCCATGCTGAGTTAAATCAATTTGTGTTGGACATTTTTCATTACAATAATCAGTATAATACTTCACCTTACGGGATATTCCAGGGTTGTCATTGACAATAGCAACCCTGATCTTGACACTATATATAGTATTGAATTCAATGTGCTGCGGTTATCTTTTATTTATTATTGCAGTCATTTTTATGTATCAATTATTTCAGAGTTCTTACCAGCCTCTGCTTGTCCATAACAATTCCAAGTGTGTCACTGATTTGGGTGTATCATTTTCAGTTTTGCTTATTGTGTAATACTTGTATATGAATATATGTGCTCTTTAGGATGAGCATCCCTCCTTTGTACAGTCTATGCCCGGTATGTTAGCTCACATATTCTGATTGTTTGGTCGCCCTGTACATTGCACTGGCCCGTGTAGGTACTTTAAATATGGAAGCCGGGATTTTCCCATCACCTTTCTCAATTGCATACATGACCATTTCAGTCCCTCCCTCCTTCTTTACTGATTACCAGTGTGGATCCTCTGGTGTGTAAGCAGGTTTGAACTTTGGGTAAAGCACTTGCTACACTCAGGGCAGGAAAATGGCTTCTCTCCAGTGTGAATCCTGTGGTGTATAAGAAGGGTTGAAGGCCGTGCAAAGCATTTGCTGCATTCAGAGCATGGAAATGGTTTCTCTCCAGTGTGGATCCTCTGGTGTCTCAGCAGGTCTTGAGGCTGTGTAAAGCATTTGCCACATTCAGAGCATGGGAATGGCTTCTCTCCAGTGTGAATCCTCTGGTGTCTAAGAAGGGTTGAAGGCCGTGCAAAGCATTTGCCGCATTCAGAGCATGGAAATGGTTTCTCTCCAGTGTGAATCCTCTGGTGTCTAAGAAGGGTTGAAGGCCGTGCAAAGCATTTGCCGCATTCAGAGCATGGAAATGGTTTCTCTCCAGTGTGGATCCTCTGGTGTCTCAGCAGGTGTTGAGGCTGTGTAAAGCATTTGCCACATTCAGAACATGAGAATGGCTTCTCTCCAGTGTGAATCTTTTGGTGTACTAGCAGATGTGAACTCTCTTTAAAGCTTTTGCCACATTCAGAACATGAGAATTGCCTCTCTCCAGTGTGAATCCTTTGATGTTTAAGTAAGTCTTGATTACTTGTAAAGCATTTACCACATTCAGAACATGGGAATGGCTTTTCTCCAGTGTGAATTCTCTGGTGACTTGTGAGGTTTGACTTATTAATGAAACATTTCCCACACTCAGAGCACTGATATGGCTTCACTCCTTTGGGGCTCATCATGGGCTGTTGGAAAACAACTGATCTGTAATTAATGCAGCCTTTCTGCTAAACGATCAACCTGCAAAGAAAAAAAACAGAACATTGTGTTAACTACACAGTTTGCCGTAAACAAAATCAAATAGAAATATGTTTTAGTTTTTAAAACCAGCTAAACGATGAGTGACTTATATGATCTGTGCAGTGAAATAGAATTGATACAATTGATTTTTTGAATATGACAAAATTATCCAGGGTCTTGCTGTCATGACATTTCAACAAACACAGAACTATTCACAGCTGTTGCTACAATGTGAAATCGTTAACATTGTTATTATTATTACTATTATTATTATTATTAAGATTATACTGGAAGTGGGAGTGGGCTTCCCTGAACCTTAGTGCACCACAGACCTCACAACCTTGTGAGGTCCAGTCCCACTTCCAGTAGAATGTTCATATTGTCAAACCCCCCATTGCCCCCCACAGCACATTGGAGTTGGCAGCAGCATAGGGAGCCCATATATTTCCGGAAATACACACCCAGGAGTTGGCAGAAGCATAGGGAGCTTATATATTGCCTGAAAGACACACCCAGGAGTTGGCAGCAGCATAGGGAGCCCATATATTTCCTGAAAAGCACATTGGAGTTGGCAGCAGCATAGGGAGCCCATATATTGTCTGAAAGACACACCCAGGAGTTGGCAGCAGCATAGGGAGCTTATATATTGCCTGAAAAGCACATTGGAGTTGGCAGCAGAATAGGGAGCCTATATATTGCCTGAAAAGCACATTGGACTTGGCAGCAACATAGGGAGCCCATATATTGCCTGAAAGACACACCCAGGAGTTGGCAGCAGCATAGGGAGCCCATATATTAACTGAAAAACACACCCAGTAGTTGGCAGCAGCACAGGGAGCTCAAATATTGCCTGAAAGACACACCCAGGAGTTGGCAGCAGCATAGGGAGCCCGTATATTGCCTGAAAAGCACATTGGAGTTGGCAGCAGCATAGGGAGCCCATATATTGCCTGACAGACACACCCAGGAGTTGGCAACAGCATAGGGAGCCCATATATTGCCTGAAAAACACACCCAGGAGTTGGCAGCAGCATAGGGAGCCCATATATTGACTGAAAAACACACCCAGGAGTTGGCAGCAGCATAGGGGGCTCATATATTGCCTGAAAGACACACCCAGGAGTTGGCAGCAGCATAGGGAGCCCATATATTGCCTAAAAAGAACATTGGAGTTGGCAGCAGCATAGGGAGCCCATATATTGCCTGAAAGACACACCCAGGCGTTGGCAGCAGCATATCGAGCCCATATATTGCCTGAAAGACACACCCAGGAGTTGGCAGCAGCATAGGGGGCATATATATTGCCTGAAAAGCACATTGGAGTTGGCAGCAGCATAGGGAGCCCATATATTGCCTGAAATACACACCCAGGAGTTGGCAGCAGCATAGGGAGCCCATATATTGCCTGAAAGACACACCCAGGAGTTGGCAGCAGCATAGGGAGCCCACATATTGCCTGAAAAACACACCCAGGAGTTGCCAACAGCATAGGGAGCTCATATATTGCCTGAAAGACACACCCAGGAGTTGGCAGCAGCATAGTGAGCCCATATATTTCCTGAAAAGCACATTGGAGTTGGCAGCAGCATAGGGAGCCCATATATTGCCTGAAAGACACACCCAGGAGTTGGCAACAGCATAGGGAGCCCATATATTGCCTGAAAAGCATATTGGAGTTGGCAGCAGCATAGGGAGCTCATATATTGCCTGAAAGACACACCCAGGAGTTGGCAGCAGCATAGGGAGCCCATATATTGCCTGAAAAACACACCCAGGAGTTGGCAGCAGCATAGGGAGCCCATATATTGACTGAAAAACACACCCAGGAGTTGGCAGCAGCATAGGGAGCTCATATATTGCCTGAAAGACACACACAGGAGTTGGCAGCAGCAAAGGGAGTCCATATATTGCCTGAAAAGCACATTGGAGTTGGCTGCAGCATAGGGAGCCCATATATTGCCTGAAAAGCACATTGGAGTTGGCAGCAGCATATCGAGCCCATATATTGCCTGAAAGAGACATCCAGGAGTTGGCAGCAGCATAGGGAGCCTATATATTGCCTGAAAGCACATTGGAGTTGGCAGCAGCATAGGGAGCCCATATATTGCCTGAAAGACACACCCAGGAGTTGGCAGCAGCATAGGGAGCCCGTATATTGCCTGAAAAACACACCCAGGAGTTGGCAGCAGCATAGGGAGCCCATATATTGACTGAAAAACACACCCAGGAGTTGGCAACAGCGTAGGGAGCTCATATATTGCCTGAAAGACACACCCAGGAGTTGGCGGCAGCATAGGGAGCCCATATATTGCCTGAAAAGCACATTGGAGTTGGCAGCAGCATAGGGAGCCCATATATTGCCTGAAAAACATACCCAGGAGTTGGCAGCAGCATAGGGAGCCCATATATTGACTGAAAAACACACCCTGGATATGGCAGCAGCATTAGGAACCAATATATTGCCTGAAATAGACTCTGCAGTTGGCAGCAGCATAAGGAACCAATATATTGACTGAAAAACACACTGCAGTTGGCAGAAGCATTAGGAGCCCATATATTGCCTGAAAAACACACCCCGGAGTTAGCAGCAGCATTAGGAGCCCATATATTGTCTGAAAGAGACACTGGAGTGGATTACGTAGTATATATACAAAGTAAAAAATTATAAACAGTATGTTCAAACTAAACTAAACCAATGTAGCATATGAAACATGTGTATCTTAATTGATACTAATGGTTTTAGATTCAGCTTCTATGAGCAAGCTGCTGCGAGCTGCGCGACTAAACAAAAATGGTGCAGGCTTCTCCAAAATGGAGCCTGACATACAGACAGCAGATCAATAGAAACTACACAAGGCTCCACAAAAATGGCGCCCAGAATGCGGACTGAAAAAACTGCTGTACAGCCCGGCTGACGCGGCGGTAATGCTTTCCCGGGTTATCCCGGGTATAAAAGGCACACGCTTCCGAGGGCCTTCACATGTCGTGTCTGGTGGCGGCGGGATGTCTCCAGATTTCTGCCTGCCTCCTTTTGTGAAACATCAACAGGCCACTGGGAGATACTGATTGCCATTTTATTTTTATTTATTTTTATTTTATTTTTATTATTATTTATTTTATTTATTTATTTATGACTTATTTTATTATTATTATCTTTGCACAGTGGAACTGTATATTACATTGCACAGTGGAGTCACTATTTTTTAATATTATTATCTTTGCACAGTGCAAGGGGTATTGAGAAAGCTGTTGAATGCGAAACATGTTTACCCTGAGAAATACTGAGAGAAAAAGCATAGAATAGTTCTTCTTTTTTTTGGAATGTAAACATCACACTCTATGAGAATCTGTAGAATATAAATTTGTAATTATGCACGGCAAATGAAAGTTTTTGGTATGGATTATGTAAGGATAAGGTTTTTAAGATATTGCTAATAAATTGTATATTTTTATGAATTTCAAGATGTGGTCAAGTAAATGGTTACGATGTGGGGGATATAGGCCTAATACCTTCATTTGAGTCTGTTTTCTATATTGTATATCTAGCTGCTTCTTGTTTTGTTATCACTGTTATTAATCTGTCCAAATAAGGAGACAGTTCTGGGTGTATCATTAAGTATTTAAATGATTTATAAATATACTGTTAATGAATTCTGCTTGTTATTCTTTCCCGTTTATTTTTATTTATCCAGTTACCCACTCTTTGTAGTCAGGCTGCCAGGAAATATGCCTTATGATCTGGGGCTCCCACCCACCTTTCTTGTTGAGTCTACTCAGGAGTTTGTAACTAATCTGGTGTTTTTATGACTACACTGAACATTTAAAATAAATCTCTGAATATCCTTAAAAATCTTTGAGGAAAGGTGATTGGAAGTGTTTGCAATAGGTTGATATATTTTGATAAAAAGGAAATTCTGCCTATAATACTTAGGGGCACTTTACTATATGTTTTTTATTTTCTTATTTAAAAAGACAGGTAGTGGCTTATAATGTAATTTATACAGTAGGGCAATGTTTTTGGAAATAGTAACCCCCAGGTATTTTAAGCTACTTCCCACTCATTGCAAATCTACTAACTTTTTTAATTCCCGTTGTTCATGTGAATGTAAATTAATCAGAAGATTTACTATTTTTATGTGGATATAAACATATCAATGTTTGTATCTAAAAGAATATCGGCATGAAAAAAACTGTACAGCAGAACAAAAATACAACTATAACTCAATCTAAATAGTATAGTAGCTAGCACATATACCTTCACAATTATAGAATAGACACTTACCTTATGGGGGTAGTAAGGGATCCTTAGGAAATGCTCTTGGACCTGCAATTTATAAGAGTGACTGAGCCCGGCCTCACTTTATATTGTCTATACAAACACTCTCTGACATGAAGGAGTTTTGGATTGGCTGAATGGAGTTTACCAAAACAAAGGCTATGGTAATTGACTCGTCTTGGGCAGTTGCACCTTTTCTTTGTTTCACTGTTTGAAGCAACAAGCTTTTATTACCTCAGTATAATAAAGGGAGAAGAGACAATAACAGGGATCCTTTTGTGAAATACCATAGACTAGACTCTCATCATTAACATAGAAATGGAGTGATACCCTGATTGTAATCTGCATGACATAAGAGACTCATGCCCGAGAATGCTACAGTTGGAGATAATCATCAAGTCATGCACAGTGGTTTTACATGTTAATATATTGTTATAGGGTTTGAAGTCTCCATTTCCACGTCCTGTTTAAGCCAATAACCCAAACTCACTGTTATAAGGTCTTTGAAGTCAAAACTAAATGTGGAAGCTCAATGACTGATTAAAGTCAGATATAAAACTGCCGTATTATATGTCCAACTTTTTCAACAAGACTGTTGCAATAACTGTATTTCTCCCATTTGACTTTGCTGTGCTTATGGCATCATCATTTAAAATAAAAAACATCCTATTGCTTGTAAAAGCCCCATTCCTCCCATTTATGACTGTACCACATGTGTATAGGTAGACACCCTTTCCTGCCCAGACTGAACCAGGACTTTAGGAGATTTTCAATTAAAATACAACTACTATGAGCACATGTGGTGAGTACATGTGGATAAATGTTGAGGGGCCCTTCAGCCACATGTAGTGTAGACAATCCCCCCCCCCTCCACGTGTGAATCACCAGAGGTAAATGGTTAGAACTAGAGATGAGCGAACTTTTGAAAAATTCGATTCGACTGATTCGCCGAATTTTCCGACAAAAATCGTTTCGACCCGAATAAATTCGCGACGAATCGCTATTAAAAACGGCTATTTCTGAGCCTCCTACAGCCTCAATAGGGTTGTAAACCATTCAGCCTTGCTGTAACACGCACAGGATGCGTGCTGGGTTTGTTAAATAATACTTTGAAGAAATATCACATGCAGATCAGAGGCATCGCTAATAGAATCGCAGAGCGGCACAATTGCAGAGAGTTGAAGTGGCATCACTATGAGGGGCAGAAGGAGCCCAAATATACACTGGAGTTGGCCTCAGGAGCCCAAAAATTGGATGAATCACACCCTGGAGTTGGCAGAAGTTGGCAGCAGCAGCAGGAGCCCAAATATACACTGGAGTTGGCTTCAGGAGCCCAAAAATTGGATGAATCACACCCTGGAGTTGGCAGAAGTTGGCAGCAGCAGGAGCAGGAGCCCAAATATACACTGGAGTTGGCCTCAGGAGCCCAAAAATTGGATGAATCACACCCTGGAGTTGGCAGAAGTTGGCAGCAGCAGCAGGAGCCCAAATATACACTGGAGTTGGCCTCAGGAGCCCAAAAATTGGATGAATCACACCCTGGAGTTGGCAGAAGTTGGCAGCAGCAGCAGCAGGAGCCCAAATATACACTGGAGTTGGCCTCAGGAGCCCAAAAATTGGATGAATCACACCCTGGAGTTGGCAGGAGTTGACAGTAGTAGCAGCAGGAGCCCAAATATACACTGGAGTTGGCTTCAGGAGCCCAAAAATTGGATGAATCACACCCTGGAGTTGGCAGAAGTTGGCAGCAGCAGCAGCAGGAGCCCAAATATACACTGGAGTTGGCCTCAGGAGCCCAAAAATTGGATGAATCACACCCTGGAGTTGGCAGAAGTTGGCAGTAGTAGCAGCAGGAGCCCAAATATACACTGGAGTTGGCTTCAGGAGCCCAAAAATTGGATGAATCACACCCTGGAGTTGGCAGAAGTTGGCAGCAGCAGCAGCAGCAGGAGCCCAAATATACACTGGAGTTGGCTTCAGGAGCCCAAAAATTGGATGAATCACACCCTGGAGTTGGCAGAAGTTGGCAGCAGCAGGAGCAGGAGCCCAAATATACACTGGAGTTGGCCTCAGGAGCCCAAAAATTGGATGAATCACACCCTGGAGTTGGCAGAAGTTGGCAGCAGCAGCAGCAGGAGCCCAAATATACACTGGAGTTGGCCTCAGGAGCCCAAAAATTGGATGAATCACACCCTGGAGTTGGCAGGAGTTGACAGTAGTAGCAGCAGGAGCCCAAATATACACTGGAGTTGGCTTCAGGAGCCCAAAAATTGGATGAATCACACCCTGGAGTTGGCAGAAGTTGGCAGTAGTAGCAGCAGGAGCCCAAATATACACTGGAGTTGGCTTCAGGAGCCCAAAAATTGGATGAATCACACCCTGGAGTTGGCAGAAGTTGGCAGTAGCAGCAGCAGGAGCCCAAATATACACTGGAGTTGGCCTCAGGAGCCCAAAAATTGGATGAATCACACCCTGGAGTTGGCAGAAGTTGGCAGTAGTAGCAGCAGGAGCCCAAATATACACTGGAGTTGGCTTCAGGAGCCCAAAAATTGGATGAATCACACCCTGGAGTTGGCAGAAGTTGGCAGTAGCAGCAGCAGGAGCCCAAATATACACTGGAGTTGGCTTCAGGAGCCCAAAAATTGGATGAATCACACCCTGGAGTTGGCAGGAGTTGACAGTAGCAGCAGCAGGAGCCCAAATATACACTGGAGTTGGCTTCAGGAGCCCAAAAATTGGATGAATCACACCCTGGAGTTGGCAGAAGTTGGCAGCAGCAGCAGCAGCAGGAGCCCAAATATACACTGGAGTTGGCTTCAGGAGCCCAAAAATTGGATGAATCACACCCTGGAGTTGGCAGGAGTTGACAGTAGCAGCAGCAGGAGCCCAAATATACACTGGAGTTGGCCTCAGGAGCCCAAAAATTGGATGAATCACACCCTGGAGTTGGCAGGAGTTGACAGTAGCAGCAGCAGGAGCCCAAATATACACTGGAGTTGGCTTCAGGAGCCCAAAAATTGGATGAATCACACCCTGGAGTTGGCAGAAGTTGGCAGCAGCAGCAGCAGCAGGAGCCCAAATATACACTGGAGTTGGCTTCAGGAGCCCAAAAATTGGATGAATCACACCCTGGAGTTGGCAGAAGTTGGCAGCAGCAGCAGCAGCAGGAGCCCAAATATACACTGGAGTTGGCTTCAGGAGCCCAAAAATTGGATGAATCACACCCTGGAGTTGGCAGAAGTTGGCAGCAGCAGCAGCAGGAGCCCAAATATACACTGGAGTTGGCCTCAGGAGCCCAAAAATTGGATGAATCACACCCTGGAGTTGGCAGAAGTTGGCAGTAGTAGCAGCAGGAGCCCAAATATACACTGGAGTTGGCTTCAGGAGCCCAAAAATTGGATGAATCACACCCTGGAGTTGGCAGAAGTTGGCAGTAGCAGCAGCAGGAGCCCAAATATACACTGGAGTTGGCTTCAGGAGCCCAAAAATTGGATGAATCACACCCTGGAGTTGGCAGAAGTTGGCAGTAGCAGCAGCAGGAGCCCAAAAAATGGCCTAAAGACATAAATATGTTTTGCACCATTTGTAAAGTGTAAAACGTGGCACCATGCTGAATCTAGTCGCATGCATCAGGCATTGGTGGGTGGAAATCCTGGCTGATCCATCCCTGATTCATTTTGACAAAGGTGAGTCTCTCCACATTTTTAGTTGACAGACGAGTTCTCCTCGCCGTAACTATGGCCCCCGCCGCACTAAACACCCGCTCAGATGGCACGCTACTTGCCGGGCAGGACAGCTTTTCCAGGGCAAACTCTGCTAGTTGCGGCCACAAATCAAGTTTGGCTGCCCAGAAGTCCAGCGGATCCTCAAGGTGTGTTGGCATGGTCATGTCAAAGTATGACATGACCTGCTGGTTCAGGTCCTGCTCCAGGTCTTCCTGCTGCTCATGAGTAGCCTCACTATGCGGGTGTAGAAAGCTACTCATTAGCGACTGAAGACTGAGGCTGCTGCTGCTGATGGAGCTTCTGCTGCTGCTGCTGCCAACCCCCCCAGCGGCCATGGCAGTGGAAGGTGAGCGCAGAGGTCCCCTCGAGTCAGACCTGCGAGAGTATGGACCATGGCGCAGATAGGCATCGGCCAACTGCCTACGTAGAATGTCTTTGTAGTAGTTGAGTTTGTCCTCCCTCTCGGTGGGTTTAAAAAATGCCCCCATTTTGTGCCGGAAGCGAGGGTCCAATAAGGTGGACAGCCAGAAGTCATCCCGCCGACAGATGGAAACAATTCTGGGGTCACTACGCAAGCATGTGAGCATGCTTCGTGCCATTTGCGCAAGTGACTCGGATGGACTACCTGTCTCCATCTCCACTGCATACTGCCACGGTGTGCCCGGGTCCTCTGTCTCTCCTTCCTCAAAAACCTCTAGCTCCTCTGGCTGCTCCTGCTCCTCCTCTCCTGTCCGCTGACTAGATAAACCAGCCATTTCGCCAAGCCTAAACTGTGTTTCGCTGGGCAACTCCTCCTCCTCCTCTTCCTCCTCCTCCTCCTCCAGTTCAGCTCCAACGGGGTTCATGTGGCCGTAAGATGTAAACGCCATGTCTCCAGTGCCCTGACCAGCCATGGTTTCCAACATGTGCTGTAGTACATGAAGCAGTGGAATCACGTCGTTCATCCCGTAATCCTGCCGACTGACAAATAAAGTGGCTTCCTCAAAGGGCCTGAGCAAACGGCAGGTGTCACGTATGAGCTGCCACTGGTTGACATTGAAGTTACACAGGGGAGTCCCCCTATCTGCTTGGATCATCAGGAAATCCGTGATGGCTTTTCTCTGTTCATATAATCGGTCCAACATGTGAAGGGTGGAATTCCAACGGGTGGAAACATCGCAAATCAGACTATGTTGGGGGATACCATTCTGACGCTGTAGCTCAAGAAGGGTGTGTTTGGCGGTGTAGGAGTGGCTGAAGTGCATGCAAAGTTTCCGTGAAGTTGTTAGGATGTCCTGCAGATGGGGGGAACACTTCAGAAACCGCTTGACAACCAGATTGAAGACGTGAGCCATGCAGGGGGCATGGGTCAGGCTTCCTTGGCGCAGCGCAGACAAAATGTTCTTCCCATTGTCGGTAACCATGATTCCCATTTTAAGTTTTCTCGGAGTAAGCCATGTTTGGATTTCCTGATGAATACATTTAAGCAGTTCCTCCCCTGTGTGACTCCGTTCGCCAAGACAAACCATGTGAAGCACTGCGTGACACCTCCGTGCCCTGCACACATGGTAGACTGGAGGGGCACTGAGACTTGAGCCTACAGTGGAGGGTGAGGAGATGGCGGAGGATGAGGAGGCCGAGTCGCACGGTGTCACAGGCCCAATGGGCAGAGAGCGCGGAGGCCGAAGCGGCGTGACCTGTCCAAGTTGCTGCTGCAAAGGGACCACATTCACCCAGTGGGCCGTAAACGACATGTACTGCCCCTGACCGTAGTTACAGCTCCAGATGTCGGCGCTGCCATGTATTTTGCTACACACCGACAGGCTCAAGGACTGGCCCACCTTCTGTTCAACAAAAGTGTGCAGCGCTGGTACTGCCTTCTTGGCAAAGAAATGACGGCTTGGGACTCTCCACCTCGGCTCGGCACAAGCCATCAGTTCTCTGAAAGGTGCAGATTCCACCACCTGAAAAGGGAGCGACTGCAGCACCAGCAACTTGGACAGGAGCACATTCAGCTTCTGCGCCGTAGGATGAGTGGGCGCATACTGCTGTCTCTTGGACATGGCTTCGCTGATGGATTGCTGGCGGGATGCATGACTTGGAGGAGGAGGAGGAGGAGCAGGAGCGACAGAGGATGGGTGTGACGCACAGCTGCCTTCGGCTGAGGTGCTGGAGCCTTGGCTGGCAGAAATTGGGAGCTCACTTGGTGAGGAAGCAGACTGGACCACCCCTTGGGAGCCTCGGTTCTCCCAGGTCGTTTTATGGTGACGCATCATATGTTGACGCAGGGCCGTGGTGCCAACATTTGGACCCTGGCCACGCTTCACCTTTTGCCTACATATCTTGCATGTGGCCATGTTACCCTCCTGCGGATGCCTCAGGAAAAACTGCCACACTGCCGAGTAGCTACTTTTCCCACCCCCTGGCCTCACTGATTCACTGCTGCTGTTGCCAACTCCAGGAACCCCTGCTCCACTACCTCCCGATAAGGTAGACTGCCGCACAGCAGGTGCTCTACCCCGGCCCCGGCCCCGGCCGGCTCCAGCCTTTGGAATTGTGCCCCCATGCTGACTGCTACCACCTTGCTGCCTCAGCTGCTGACTCCGGGGCAACCTGCGCCCCTCTTCTCCTGATGATGACGATGAAGCCCCTTCATCACCCGGCTCCCAAGTGCGATCGGCTTCATCGTCATCATCATCATCATCACCGGGTTGTGGCTGTACGTCACTGATGTTCGTGGATTCGTCAACAGTGTCTGGCGCAGGAGCTGGAACGCTCGCAGCACCCACGACACTGTCCACATCACTATTTGTCTGCCTAGCTAAAGAAGCCACCTCCATTTCTTGGCTGGGCAGTAGCTGCTGACTGTCCTCCTGTATCTGATCGTCCTCCTCACTAAAGAGTGGAGCTGAACCCAAAGCATAGGATACGTCGCTGGGGGAGGGAACGGCGTAGGACAGAGGCAATGGGAGGACAGGGACTGCTCTCGGGGCATGCCAACTCAGGGTTGTGTCAGAGGAACCTACCGACCCTAGACTGGGGGTCTCAGATGTAAGTTGTGATGATGTTGTTGATGAGCGCGTCAGCCAATCTACCACGGCAGATGCGTTACTGGTGGAGACCCGACCGCTAGCAGATACTGGCAGATTAGGTCTCTCAGCGTGACTCCTGCTGCTACTGGCCCCCAGTCTGATGCGAGCTCTGCCTGCGGAATCTTGGCCTCTGCCACTCCTCTTTTCACTTCCAGGCACTTGTCTGCCCGACATAGTCTAACTGGCGTGGTAGTAGGTGATATTTTAAGAACCCCCAGGCAGCAGTGGGTCTATATAAAACAGAATATAATGCACACCAAAAGTGAGCAGTAACACTCAGCCTCCAACAGGCCTGCTTAGTGTAAATAAGAGAGCTGCTTAGTGTAAATAAAGAGGGGTATGCTATGTTACAGAATGGGATGCCTCAACAGAAGTGCACCTGGCAGGCAGCAGTAAGCCTATGCCCAGCAAAAGTGTCTTATAATATAAATATAATAAGAGCAAATGCTTATATGGTCTTAAACAGAGGCTGCTTTAGTCACAGAATGGGATGCCCTGGGCAGGAATGGACCTGGCAGGGTCCAGTAGGGCTTTGGCCAGCAAAAGTGTCTTTATCAGGCTGATTTCAAATATGATAAGAGCAAATGCTTATATGGTCTTAAACAGAGGCTGCTGTAGTCACAGAATGGGATGCCCCGGGCAGGAATCGACCTGGCAGGGTCCAGTAGGGCTTTGGCCAGCAAAAGTGTCTTTATCAGGCCTGATTTCTATGAGAATAAGTGCAAATGTTTATTATGCTATTAAATAGAGGCTGCTTTAGTCACAGAATGGGATGCCAGTGCCACAAAAACCAGAGAGCATGCACAGCAAAAGTGTCTTTATCAGGCCTGATTTCTATGAGAATAAGTGCAAATGTTTATTATGCTATTAAATAGAGGCTGCTTTAGTCACAGAATGGGATGCCAGTGCCACAAAAACCAGAGAGCATGCACAGCAAAAGTGTCTTTATCAGGCCTGATTTCTATGAGAATAAGTGCAAATGTTTATTATGCTATTAAATAGAGGCTGCTTTAGTCACAGAATGGGATGCCAGTGCCACAAAAACCAGAGAGCATGCACAGCAAAAGTGTCTTTATCAGGCCTGATTTCTATGAGAATAAGTGCAAATGTTTATTATGCTATTAAATAGAGGCTGCTTTAGTCACAGAATGGGATGCCAGTGCCACAAAAACCAGAGAGCATGCACAGCAAAAGTGTCTTTATCAGGCCTGATTTCTATGAGAATAAGTGCAAATGTTTATTATGCTATTAAATAGAGGCTGCTTTAGTCACAGAATGGGATGCCAGTGCCACAAAAACCAGAGAGCATGCACAGCAAAAGTGTCTTTATCAGGCCTGATTTCTATGAGAATAAGTGCAAATGTTTATTATGCTATTAAATAGAGGCTGCTTTAGTCACAGAATGGGATGCCAGTGCCACAAAAACCAGAGAGCATGCACAGCAAAAGTGTCTTTATCAGGCCTGATTTCTATGAGAATAAGTGCAAATGTTTATTATGCTATTAAATAGAGGCTGCTTTAGTCACAGAATGGGATGCCAGTGCCACAAAAACCAGAGAGCATGCACAGCAAAAGTGTCTTTATCAGGCCTGATTTCTATGAGAATAAGTGCAAATGTTTATTATGCTATTAAATAGAGGCTGCTTTAGTCACAGAATGGGATGCCAGTGCCACAAAAACCAGAGAGCATGCACAGCAAAAGTGTCTTTATCAGGCCTGATTTCTATGAGAATAAGTGCAAATGTTTATTATGCTATTAAATAGAGGCTGCTTTAGTCACAGAATGGGATGCCAGTGCCACAAAAACCAGAGAGCATGCACAGCAAAAGTGTCTTTATCAGGCCTGATTTCTATGAGAATAAGTGCAAATGTTTATTATGCTATTAAATAGAGGCTGCTTTAGTCACAGAATGGGATGCCAGTGCCACAAAAACCAGAGAGCATGCACAGCAAAAGTGTCTTTATCAGGCCTGATTTCTATGAGAATAAGTGCAAATGTTTATTATGCTATTAAATAGAGGCTGCTTTAGTCACAGAATGGGATGCCAGTGCCACAAAAACCAGAGAGCATGCACAGCAAAAGTGTCTTTATCAGGCCTGATTTCTATGAGAATAAGTGCAAATGTTTATTATGCTATTAAATAGAGGCTGCTTTAGTCACAGAATGGGATGCCAGTGCCACAAAAACCAGAGAGCATGCACAGCAAAAGTGTCTTTATCAGGCCTGATTTCTATGAGAATAAGTGCAAATGTTTATCATGCTATTAAATAGAGGCTGCTTTAGTCACAGAATGGGATGCCAGTGCCACAAAAACCAGAGAGCATGCACAGCAAAAGTGTCTTTATCAGGCCTGATTTCTATGAGAATAAGTGCAAATGTTTATTATGCTATTAAATAGAGGCTGCTTTAGTCACAGAATGGGATGCCAGTGCCACAAAAACCAGAGAGCATGCACAGCAAAAGTGTCTTTATCAGGCCTGATTTCTATGAGAATAAGTGCAAATGTTTATTATGCTATTAAATAGAGGCTGCTTTAGTCACAGAATGGGATGCCAGTGCCACAAAAACCAGAGAGCATGCACAGCAAAAGTGTCTTTATCAGGCCTGATTTCTATGAGAATAAGTGCAAATGTTTATTATGCTATTAAATAGAGGCTGCTTTAGTCACAGAATGGGATGCCAGTGCCACAAAAACCAGAGAGCATGCACAGCAAAAGTGTCTTTATCAGGCCTGATTTCTATGAGAATAAGTGCAAATGTTTATTATGCTATTAAATAGAGGCTGCTTTAGTCACAGAATGGGATGCCAGTGCCACAAAAACCAGAGAGCATGCACAGCAAAAGTGTCTTTATCAGGCCTGATTTCTATGAGAATAAGTGCAAATGTTTATTATGCTATTAAATAGAGGCTGCTTTAGTCACAGAATGGGATGCCAGTGCCACAAAAACCAGAGAGCATGCACAGCAAAAGTGTCTTTATCAGGCCTGATTTCTATGAGAATAAGTGCAAATGTTTATTATGCTATTAAATAGAGGCTGCTTTAGTCACAGAATGGGATGCCAGTGCCACAAAAACCAGAGAGCATGCACAGCAAAAGTGTCTTTATCAGGCCTGATTTCTATGAGAATAAGTGCAAATGTTTATCATGCTATTAAATAGAGGCTGCTTTAGTCACAGAATGGGATGCCAGTGCCACAAAAACCAGAGAGCATGCACAGCAAAAGTGTCTTTATCAGGCCTGATTTCTATGAGAATAAGTGCAAATGTTTATTATGCTATTAAATAGAGGCTGCTTTAGTCACAGAATGGGATGCCAGTGCCACAAAAACCAGAGAGCATGCACAGCAAAAGTGTCTTTATCAGGCCTGATTTCTATGAGAATAAGTGCAAATGTTTATTATGCTATTAAATAGAGGCTGCTTTAGTCACAGAATGGGATGCCAGTGCCACAAAAACCAGAGAGCATGCACAGCAAAAGTGTCTTTATCAGGCCTGATTTCTATGAGAATAAGTGCAAATGTTTATTATGCTATTAAATAGAGGCTGCTTTAGTCACAGAATGGGATGCCAGTGCCACAAAAACCAGAGAGCATGCACAGCAAAAGTGTCTTTATCAGGCCTGATTTCTATGAGAATAAGTGCAAATGTTTATTATGCTATTAAATAGAGGCTGCTTTAGTCACAGAATGGGATGCCAGTGCCACAAAAACCAGAGAGCATGCACAGCAAAAGTGTCTTTATCAGGCCTGATTTCTATGAGAATAAGTGCAAATGTTTATTATGCTATTAAATAGAGGCTGCTTTAGTCACAGAATGGGATGCCAGTGCCACAAAAACCAGAGAGCATGCACAGCAAAAGTGTCTTTATCAGGCCTGATTTCTATGAGAATAAGTGCAAATGTTTATTATGCTATTAAATAGAGGCTGCTTTAGTCACAGAATGGGATGCCAGTGCCACAAAAACCAGAGAGCATGCACAGCAAAAGTGTCTTTATCAGGCCTGATTTCTATGAGAATAAGTGCAAATGTTTATTATGCTATTAAATAGAGGCTGCTTTAGTCACAGAATGGGATGCCAGTGCCACAAAAACCAGAGAGCATGCACAGCAAAAGTGTCTTTATCAGGCCTGATTTCTATGAGAATAAGTGCAAATGTTTATTATGCTATTAAATAGAGGCTGCTTTAGTCACAGAATGGGATGCCAGTGCCACAAAAACCAGAGAGCATGCACAGCAAAAGTGTCTTTATCAGGCCTGATTTCTATGAGAATAAGTGCAAATGTTTATTATGCTATTAAATAGAGGCTGCTTTAGTCACAGAATGGGATGCCAGTGCCACAAAAACCAGAGAGCATGCACAGCAAAAGTGTCTTTATCAGGCCTGATTTCTATGAGAATAAGTGCAAATGTTTATTATGCTATTAAATAGAGGCTGCTTTAGTCACAGAATGGGATGCCAGTGCCACAAAAACCAGAGAGCATGCACAGCAAAAGTGTCTTTATCAGGCCTGATTTCTATGAGAATAAGTGCAAATGTTTATTATGCTATTAAATAGAGGCTGCTTTAGTCACAGAATGGGATGCCAGTGCCACAAAAACCAGAGAGCATGCACAGCAAAAGTGTCTTTATCAGGCCTGATTTCTATGAGAATAAGTGCAAATGTTTATTATGCTATTAAATAGAGGCTGCTTTAGTCACAGAATGGGATGCCAGTGCCACAAAAACCAGAGAGCATGCACAGCAAAAGTGTCTTTATCAGGCCTGATTTCTATGAGAATAAGTGCAAATGTTTATTATGCTATTAAATAGAGGCTGCTTTAGTCACAGAATGGGATGCCAGTGCCACAAAAACCAGAGAGCATGCACAGCAAAAGTGTCTTTATCAGGCCTGATTTCTATGAGAATAAGTGCAAATGTTTATTATGCTATTAAATAGAGGCTGCTTTAGTCACAGAATGGGATGCCAGTGCCACAAAAACCAGAGAGCATGCACAGCAAAAGTGTCTTTATCAGGCCTGATTTCTATGAGAATAAGTGCAAATGTTTATTATGCTATTAAATAGAGGCTGCTTTAGTCACAGAATGGGATGCCAGTGCCACAAAAACCAGAGAGCATGCACAGCAAAAGTGTCTTTATCAGGCCTGATTTCTATGAGAATAAGTGCAAATGTTTATTATGCTATTAAATAGAGGCTGCTTTAGTCACAGAATGGGATGCCAGTGCCACAAAAACCAGAGAGCATGCACAGCAAAAGTGTCTTTATCAGGCCTGATTTCTATGAGAATAAGTGCAAATGTTTATTATGCTATTAAATAGAGGCTGCTTTAGTCACAGAATGGGATGCCAGTGCCACAAAAACCAGAGAGCATGCACAGCAAAAGTGTCTTTATCAGGCCTGATTTCTATGAGAATAAGTGCAAATGTTTATTATGCTATTAAATAGAGGCTGCTTTAGTCACAGAATGGGATGCCTCACAGCAGACTTAAGATCAGTTCAGTATATATGCACAGTTAGTTACTATAAGCAGCCTGAAAACGCTAACAAAGGCTGGATGAAAAAAAAAAAATCTCCCTGTCAGCCAGCTCCGTTTTTCCTACCTTTCCCTGGCTTTCTGTCTGTCTCCTGTCTGTCTCCTGCCTGTCTCCTGCCTGTCTCCAGCCTGTCCCTGTCTGTCCCTGTCTCCAGCCTGTCTCCAGCCTGTCTAACTGCCTCAGCTACACAGCGTTCTGTCTGTCTGTCACGAATGCAATAGAGAAATGAGGAAAAGCAAGATGGCCGCCGTTAAATACCGCTGTGTGACGTCACCGGGCTTGCTGGCTGCTGATAGGCTGCATGTGACTGCCCCAGCTTGCACTGGCGCGGGATACATGTCCAGACATGTCCCGCCCGCCATCTTAGAATGCCTGTAATGTAAATGAATGGATGTTAAAGGAAAACTTCGAGTGATCGAATCGCGGGGAAATTCGGATTCGATCCGAATCGAATTTTTCCTGAAATTCGGATCGAATCCGGGTTCGTCCGGATCGATTCGCTCATCCCTAGTTAGAACCCTGGACTGCCTCAGGTAATTTCAGCTCTCAGCTTATTCATTGCTATGTATGTCCCAAAAATGGGGAGCACTCACTGTTTAGAGCAGTAAAAAGGGGTGCCGTGACGTGGCCCTGCAGCTTCTCATACATTTACAAATATGTGCAACAAAAACCTGTCTTTTTATAATAATGTAGACAGATTGTAGGATTTGTTGCAGGCTGGTGGGGATTTGGATGCTGAGGTATTACTTTTTGTTTTGTCTGTAACAAATTGCCCAGCCCAGTGTGCTCCGCCCAGTCCAGCTATAAATGTATGGTGCTACTTGCCATCTCCTTCCCACCACCAAACACCACCTCTCCAGTGCCAGAAGCAGCCTTTTATACTGAAGGAATATGATTACATTATCTTACTCCACCTATAAAAGGCCCCTTTCTTTTTATACAGGATCTTTTTGTGCAAATACTTAGAACAGACTCTCATCACTAGCATAGAAATGGAGTGAAACCATGATTGTAATCTGCATGACATAACAGACTAATGGCAGAGAAAACTACAGTCAGACAAATAACTCTCAATACGAGCTCCTTCTTTATTGCAATTGGCACAAGTAGCAAAATAGAGAATTTACTTTGTTACACTTTTGTTTCCCAATTTTCTGGGGTTTGAAGATTCCACTTCCTGTTTACACAAGAATCCCAAGCTCACTGTTATTAAATACATCTTAGGTGAAAATTAAATGAGTTATGGGAGGGGGGGCTCATTTAGTGATTATAGTACATAGGAAATAAAACCTAATCAAATGTAACAAGATAAATGCGATTCATTGTTATAAATTCATCTGTGATGCTTTTGGAAACTTTAGACACAAGAAAAGGGGCAAAAAGGGGAAGGAATAAGTAAAAAATAAAGGAATAGGAAAGAGTAGAGGGGAGAATATAATAAATGACTGCGCATCTACTTAGCTAAGAATAACCAAGTGATATGTACTTAAAGCTATCCAAATATTTCACTTACATTTTTATTTTTAAAAAAGCTACAAATTGTCCAAATACATTTTTTTAATTTTTAACTTTAAATTTTTTCCTCATAGTTCACCCAACAATAGAGAAATTACAAACAGAACAATCCATGTTAAAGCACAAACTGCTGAAACTGGGAAATCCCTGGACATTCCTGGACATGTATAGCACAGGATGTTGAGAAATGTCCTGGCAACAGAGGGTGACAATGTCTCTAGGTAGGCTGGCAGTTAAAGGGTTAACCCCGGATGGGAAGAATGTATGTGTTAGTGCTTGCTGCACCCTTTTCCATGTTGAGTTAAATCAATTTGTGTTGGACATTTTTCATTACAATAATCAGTATAACACTTCACCTTACGGGATATTTCAGGGTTGTCATTGCCAATAGCAACCCTGATCTTGACACTATATATAGTATTGTATTCACTGTGCCGCGGTTATCTTTTTTTATTATTGCAAATATTTTTATGTAGCAATTATTTCAAAGTTCTTACCAGCCTCTACTTGTCCATAACAATTCCAAGTGTGTCACTGATTTGGTCGTATCATTTTCAGTTTTGCTTACTGTGTAATACTTGTATATGCATATATGTGCTCTTTAGGATGAGTATTTCTCCTTTGTACAGTCTATGCCCGGTATGTTAGCTCACATATTCAGATTTTTTGGTCGCCCTGTACATTGCACTGGCCCATGTAGGTACTTTAAATATGGAAGCCAGGATTTTCCCATCACCTTTCTCAATTGCATACATGACCATTTCAGTCCCTCCCTCCTTCTTTACTGATTACCAGTGTGGGTCCTCTGGTGTGTAAGCAGGTTTGAACTTTGGGTAAAGCACTTGCTACACTCAGGGCAGGAAAATGGCTTCTCTCCAGTGTGAATCCTCTGGTGTATAAGAAGGGTTGAAAGCCGTGCAAAGCATTTGCTGCATTCAGAGCATGGAAATGGTTTCTCTCCAGTGTGAATCCTCTGGTGTATAAGAAGGGTTGTAGGCCGTGCAAAGCATTTGCCGCATTCAGAGCATGGAAATGGTTTCTCTCCAGTGTGGATCCTCTGGTGTCTCAGCAGGTGTTGAGGCTGTGTAAAGCATTTGCCACATTCAGAACATGAGAATGGCTTTTCTCCAGTGTGAATCTTTTGGTGTACTAGCAGGTGTGAACTCTGTTTAAAGCCTTTGCCACATTCAGAACATGAGAATGGCCTCTCTCCAGTGTGAATCCTTTGATGTTTAAGTAAGTCTTGATTACTTGTAAAGCATTTACCACATTCAGAACATGGGAATGGCTTTTCTCCAGTGTGAACTCTCTGGTGACTTGTGAGGTTTGACTCATTAATGAAACATTTCCCACACTCAGAGCACGGATATGGCTTCACTCCTTTGGGGCTCATCATGGGCTGTTGGAAAACAACTGATCTGTAATTAATGCAGCCTTTCTGCTAAACGATCAACCTGCAAAGAAAAAAAAAACAGAACATTGTGTTAACTACACAGTTTGCCGTAAACAAAATCAAATAGAAATATGTTTTAGTTTTTAAAACCAGCTAAACAATGAGTGACTTATATGATCTGTGCAGTGAAATAGAATTGATACAATTGATTTTTTGAATATGACAAAATTATCCAGGGTCTTGCTGACATGACATTTCAACAAACACAGAACTATTCACAGCTGTTGCTACAAAGTGAAATTGTTAACATTGTTATTATTATTACTATTATTATTTTGGAGATTATACTGGAAGTGGGAGTGGGCCTCCCTGAACCTTAGTGCACCACAGACCTCACAACCTTGTGAAGTCCAGTCCCACTTCCAGTAGAATGTTCATATTGTCAAACCCCCCATTGCCCAGCATTTAAACAACCTTTTGTTGGTGGTAGGTCCATCTATTCCACCATAGGGATAAAATACAGGTATTTAAAGTAGCATTATTAAGTGCACCCATGTTGCTGATGGGAGTTGGCAGCAGCATAGAGAGCCCATATATTGTCTGAAAAGCACATTGGAGTTGGCAGCAGCATAGGGAGTCCATATATTGCCTGAAAGACACACCCAGGAGTTGGAAGCAGCATAAGGAGCCCATATACTGCCTGAAAAGCACATTGGAGTTGGCAGCAGCATAGGGAGCCCATATATTGCCTGAAAGACACACCCAGGAGTTGGCAGAAGCATAGGGAGCCCATATATTGCCTGAAAGACACACCTAGGAGTTGGCAGCAGCATAGGGAGCCCATATATTGCCTGAAAAGCACATTGGAGTTGGCAGCAGCATAGGGAGCCCATATATTTCCTGAAATACACACCCAGGAAATGGCAGCAACATAGGGAGCCATATATTGACTGAAAAACACACCCAGGAGTTGGCAGCAGCACAGGGAGCTCATAAATTGCCTGAAAGACACATCCAGGAGTTGGCAGCAGCATAGGGAGCCCATACATTGCCTGAAAAGCACATTGGAGTTGGCAGCAGCATAGGGAGCCCATATATTGCCTGAAAGACACACCCAGGAATTGGCAGCAGCATAGGGAGCTTATATATTGCCTGAAAAGCACATTGGAGTTGGAAGCAGCATAAGGAGCCCATATATTGCCTGAAAGACACACCCAGGAGTTGGCAGCAGTATAGGGAGCCCATATATTGCCTGAAAAACACAGCCAGGAGTAGGCAGCAGCATAGGGAGCCCATATATTGCCTGAAAAGCACATTAGAGTTGGCAGCAGCATAGGGAGCCCATATCCCATATATTGCCTGAAAGACACACCCAGGAGTTGACAGCAGCATAGGGAGCCCATATATTGCCTGAAAAGCACATTGGAGTTGGCAGCAGCATAGGGAGCCCACATATTGCCTGAAAGGCACACCCATTAGTTGGCAGCAGCATAGGGAGCCCATATATTGCCTGAAAGACACACCCAGGAGTTGACAGCAGCATAGGGAGCCTATATATTGCCTGAAAAGCACATTGGAGTTGGCAGCAGCATAGGGAGCCCATATATTGCCTGAAAGACACACCCAGGAGTTGGCAGCAGCAAAGGGAGCCCATATATTGCCTGAAAAACACACCCAGGAGTTGGCAGCAGCATAGGGAGCCCATATATTGACTGAAAACACACCCAGGAGTTGGGAGCAGCATAGGGAGCTCATATATTGCCTGAAAGACACACCCAGGAGTTGGCAGCAACATAGGGAGCCCATATATTGCCTAAAAGACACACCCAGGAGTTGGCAGCAGCATAGGGAGCCAATATGTTGCCTGAAAAGCACATTGGAGTTAGCAGCAGCATAGGGAGCCCATATATTGCCTGAAAGACACACCCATGAGTTGTCAGTAGCATAGGGAGCCCATATATTGCCTGAAAAACACACCCAGGAGTTGGCAGCAGCATATGGAGCTCATATATTGCCTGAAAGACACACCCAGGAGTTGGCAGCAACATAGGGAGCCCATATATTGCCTGAAAAGCACATTGGAGTTGGCAGCAGCATAGGGAGCCCATATATTGCCTGAAAGACACACCCAGGAGTTGGCAGCAGCATAGGGAACCCATATATTGCCTGAAAGACACACCCCGGAGTTGGCAGCAGCATAGGGAGCCAATATATTGCCTGAAAAGCACATTGGAGTTGGCAGCAGCATAGGGAGCCCATATATTGCCTGAAAGACACACCCAGAAGTTGGCAGCAGCATAGGGAGCCAATATATTGTCTGAAAAACATACCCAGGAGTTGGCAGCAGCATAGGGAGCTCATATATTGACTTAAAAACACACCCAGGAGTTGGCAGCAGCATAGGGAGCCCATATATTGCCTGAAAAACACACCCAGGAGTTGGCAGCAGCATAGGGAGCCCATATATTGACTGAAAAACACACCCTGGATATGGCAGCAGCATTAGGAACCAATATATTCCCTGAAATAGACTCTGCAGTTGGCAGCACATTAAGGAACCAATATATTGACTGAAAAACACACTGGAGTTGGCAGAAACATTAGGAGCCCATATATTGCCTGAATGACACTCTGGAGTTGGCAGCAGCATTAGGAGGCCATATATTGCCTGAAAAACACACCTCGGAGTAAGCAGCAGCATAGGGAGCCCATATATTGTCTGAAAGAGACACTGGAGTGGATTACGTAGTATATATACAAAGTAAAAAACAGCATGTTCAAACTACACTAAACCAATGTAGCATATGAAACGTGTATCTTAATTGATACTAATGGCTTTAGATTCAGCTTCTATGAGCAAGCAGCTGCGAGCTGCGAAACTAAACAAAAATGGTGCAGTCTTCACCAAAATGGAGCCTGACATACAGACAGCAGATCAATAGAAACTACACAAGGCTCCACAAAAATGGTGCCCAGAATGCGGACTGAATAAACTGCTGTACAGCCCGGCTGACGCTGCGGTGATGCTTTCCCGGGTTATCCCGGGTATAAAAGGCACACGCTTCCGAGCGCCTTCATATGCCGTGTCTGGTGTCAGCGGGATGTCTCCAGATTTCTGCCTGCCTCCTTTTGTGAAACATCAACAGGCCACTAGGAGATACTGATTGCCATTTTATTTTATTTTTATTATTATTTATTTTATTTATTTATGATTTATTTTATTATTATTATTATCTTTGCACAGTGGAACTGTATATTACATTGCACAGTGGAGTCTCTATTTTTATTATTATTATCTTTGCACAGTGCAAGGGGTATTGAGAAAGCTGTTGAAAGCGAAACATGTTTACCCTGAGAAATACTGAGAGAAAAAGCATGGAATATTTCTTCTTTTTTTTGGAATGTAAACATCACACTCTATGAGAATCTGTAGAATATAAATTTGTAATTATGCACGGCAAATGAAAGTTTTTGGTATGGATTATGTACAGATAAGGTTTTTAAGATATTGCTAATAAATTGTATATTTTTATGAATTTCAAGATGTGGTCAAGTAAATGGTTACGATGTGGGGGGTATAGGCCTAATACCTCCATTTGAGTCTGTTTTCTATATTGTATATCTAGCTGCTTCTTGTTTCATTATCACTGTTATTAATCTGTGCAAATAGGGTGACAGTTCTGGGTGTATCATTAAGTATTTAAATGAAAGAACAAGAATACAGGAGGAAGACCACACCTCCCAAAAGGTATAATAGACAAAGTAGCACCACCCCACTGTAAGTATAGTAAGCAAAATCACAGTTTATTACATAATGAGCTACAATTAAAATCACATGTAAACAATTACAATTACATTACAAACATAAAACAACAGAGGGCGCCAAAGGTCCTAATTCTAATATATAGTGAATAAATTCATTCCAAAGATTATAAAATTGTTTTTAGTTGTCTAGGTAACCGTCTTTGTGCTCTGGGGATGACCTATCTCCTGTATGTGTGTTATAGCCGGTATTCCGGTTGAGCACGTCCACTTTATTTATCATGTAGTTCTTCCACTTTGTAGACCGCTCCTCCGCTGGTTCCCCTGGCTACCCGCCCTCCCCCCCCCTCTTCGGTTTTTCATCCATGCGCCTGCGCACTTTTGCTGCGGAGCTGACCTGCTTTGGTATTGCTGCGCTCGTGCACGCCATGGGGCGCGCCTGTGTCCGGGAGTCTTGTTGGCGTGCAGACGGAGGTTTTGTCTGCTGTGCGCGCGCCGTCTCTTTGACGTCCGTGACGGCGCGCAACCAGCTTTATTTGTCACTGACAGTGACTCAATATGGACAACTGGTGCTGTTACCTGCGCGTGACACACTACCGGCCGGAGTGTGCGTGCGCAGGGTCCATCCTTATCCTCGCTTCCCACTAATGGCCGCCGCCACCCGGACACAGGTGAGCTCCACTTCGGGTGATATGGGGGTACACCTGATATTCATTTGGGACGTGGGCGGGTGTCTGGGAGCACTGGGGGAGGAGCGCCTTTGGTACTGGTCTCCAAGTGCGAACATTATTGGTTAATATACATTAGTAGGTGGACCTTTTGCCCCTATATATGGAGGTTTGGTCACCCCCTAAGTACTTTGCCCTGAGGAAGTAGTGTGGGTACACTACGATACGCGTTGGCGACGGTCTGTGGGGGTGCCCTTGGTCGGTTTGTACATTCACTGTTTCTTTCTCTCTTTTTATAATCTTTGGAATGAATTTATTCACTATATATTAGAATTAGGACCTTTGGCGCCCTCTGTTGTTTTATGTTTGTAATGTAATTGTAATTGTTTACATGTGATTTTAATTGTAGCTCATTATGTAATAAACTGTGATTTTGCTTACTATACATACAGTGGGGTGGTGCTACTTTGTCTATTATACCTTTTGGGAGGTGTGGTCTTCCTCCTGTATTCTTGTTCTTTGATTCAAATGGTTTTTAGATTGGTGTGCACACCTCATATTATATCTCTATTTTTTTGAATTGGTTACTTTGGGCAGATAGTTTGGTGCGGCCCCTCATTTTTTGTCTGTTTGTCAAGTATTTAAATGATTTATAAATATACTGTTAATGAATTCTGCATGTTATTCTTTCCCCTTTATTTTTATTTATCCAGTTACCCACTCTTTGTAGTCAGGCTGCCAGGAAATTCCTTATGATCTGGGGCTCCCACCCACCTTTCTTGTTGAGTCTACTCAGGAGTTTGTAACTAATCTGGTGTTTTTATGCCTCCACTGAACATTTAAAATAAATCTCTGAATATCCTTAAAAATCTTTGAGGAAAGGTGATTGGAAGTGTTTGCAATAGGTTGATATATTTTGATAAAAAGGAAATTCTGCCTATAATACTTAGGGGCACTTTACTATATGTTTTTTATTTTCTTATTTAAAAAGACAGGTAGTGGCTTATAATGAAATTTATACAGTAGGGCAATGTTTTTGGAAATAGTAACCCCCAGGGTATTTTAAGCTACTTCCCACTCATTGCAAATCTACTAACTTTTGTAATTCCCATTGTTCATGTGAATGTAAATTAATCAGGAGACTTACCATTTGTGTGTGGATATAAACATATAAATGTTTGTATCTAAAAGAATATCGGCATGAAAAAAACTGTACAGCAGAACAGAAATACAACTATAAATCAATCTAAATAGTATATTAACTATCACATATACCTTCACAATTATAGAATAGACACTTACCTTGTATGGGGATAGTAAGGGATCCTTAGGAAATTCTCTTGGACCTGCAATTTATAAGAGTGACTGAGCCCGGCCTCACTTTATATTGTCTATACAAACACTCTCTGACATGAAGAAGTTTTGGATTGGCTGAATGGAGTTTACCAAAACAAAGGCTATGGTAATTGGCTCGTCTTGGGCAGTTGCACCTTTTCTTTGTTTCACTGTTTGAAGCAACAAGCTTTTATTACCTCAGTATAATAAAGGGAGAATAGACAATAACAGGGATCCTTTTGTGAAATACCATAGACTAGACTCTCATCATTAACATAGAAATGGAGTGATACCATGATTGTAATCTGCATGACATAAGAGACTCATGCCCGAGAATGCTACAGTTGGAGATAATCATCAAGTCATGCACAGTGGTTTTACATTGTTAATATATTGTTATAGGATTTGAAGTCTCCATTTCCACGTCCTGTTTAAGCCAATAACTCAAACTCACTGTTATAAGGTCTTTGAAGTCAAAACTAAATGTGGAAGCTCAATGACTGATTAATGTCAGATATAAAACTGCCGTATTATATGTCCAACTTTTTCAACAAGACCGTTGCAATAACTGTATTTCTCCCATTTGACTTTGCTGTGCTTATGGCATCATCCTTTTTCTAAAAAAAAATCCTATTGCTTGTAAAAGCCCCATTCCTCCCATTTATGACTGCACCACATGTGTATTGCTAGACACCCTTTCCTGCCCAGACTGAAAAAGGACTTTAGGAGATTTTCAATTGAAATACAACTACTATGAGCACATGTGGTGAGTACATGTGGATAAATGTTGAGGGGCCCTTCAGCCACATGTAGTGTAGACAATTCCCCCCATGTGTGAATCACTAGAGATAAATGGTTAGAACCCGGGACGGCCTCAGGTAAATTCAGCTCTCAGCTTATCCATTGCTATGTATGTCCCAAAAATGGGGGAGCTCTCACTGTTTAGAGCAGTAAAAAGATGTGCCGTGACATGGCCCTGCAGCTTCTCATACATTTACAAATATGTGCAACAAAAACTTTTTGTTTTGTCTGTAACAAATTGCCCAGCCCAGTGTGCTCCACCCAGTCCAGCTATAAATTTATGGTGCTACTTGCCATCTCCTTCCCACCACCAAACACCACCTCTCCAGTGCCAGAAGCAGCCTTTTATACAGAAGGAATATGATTACATTATCTTACTCCACCTATAAAAGGCCCCTTTCTTTTTATACAGGATCTTTTTGTGCAAATACTTAGACCAGACTCTCATCATTAGCATAGAAATGGAGTGAAACCATGATTGTAATCTGCATGACATAACAGACTAATGGCAGAGAAAACTACAGTCAGACAAATAACTCTCAATACGAGCTCCTTCTTTATTGCAATTGGCACAAGTAGCAAAATAGAGAATTTACTTTGTTACACTTTTGTTTCCCAATTTTCTGGGGTTTGAAGATTCCACTTCCTGTTTACACAAGAATCCCAAGCTCACTGTTATTAAATACATCTTAGGTGAAAATGAAATGAGTTATGGGAGGGGGGGCTCATTTAGTGATTATAGTACATAGGAAATAAAACCTAATCAAATGTAACAAGATAAATGCGATTCATTGTTATAAATTCATCTGTGATGCTTTTGGAAACTTTAGACACAAGAAAAGGGGCAAAAAGGGGAAGGAATAAGTAAAAAATAAAGGAATAGGAAAGAGTAGAGGGGAGAATATAATAAATGACTGCGCATCAGAATAACCAAGTGATATGTACTCAAAGCTATCCAAATATTTCACTTACATTTTTATTTTTAAAAAAGCTACAAATTGTACAAATACATTTTTTTAATTTTTAACTTTAAATTTTTTCCTCATAGTTCACCCAACAATAGAGAAATTACAAACAGAACAATCCATGTTAAAGCACAAACTGCTGAAACTGGGAAATCCCTGGACATTCCTGGACATGTATAGCACAGGATGTTGAGAAATGTCCTGGCAACAGAGGGTGACAATGTCTCTAGGTAGGCTGGCAGTTAAAGGGTTAACCCCGGATGGGAAGAATGTATGTGTTAGTGCTTGCTGCACCCTTTTCCATGTTGAGTTAAATCAATTTGTGTTGGACATTTTTCATTACAATAATCAGTATAACACTTCACCTTACGGGATATTTCAGGGTTGTCATTGCCAATAGCAACCCTGATCTTGACACTATATATAGTATTGTATTCACTGTGCCGCGGTTATCTTATTTTATTATTGCAAATATTTTTATGTAGCAATTATTTCAAAGTTCTTACCAGCCTCTACTTGTCCATAACAATTCCAAGTGTGTCACTGATTTGGTCGTATCATTTTCAGTTTTGCTTATTGTGTAATACTTGTATATGCATATATGTGCTCTTTAGGATGAGTATTTCTCCTTTGTACAGTCTATGCCCGGTATGTTAGCTCACATATTCAGATTTTTTGGTCGCCCTGTACATTGCACTGGCCCGTGTAGGTACTTTAAATATGGAAGCCAGGATTTTCCCATCACCTTTCTCAATTGCATACATGACCATTTCAGTCCCTCCCTCCTTCTTTACTGATTACCAGTGTGGGTTCTCTGGTGTGTAAGCAGGTTTGAACTTTGGGTAAAGCACTTGCTACACTCAGGGCAGGAAAATGGCTTCTCTCCAGTGTGAATCCTCTGGTGTATAAGAAGGGTTGAAAGCCGTGCAAAGCATTTGCTGCATTCAGAGCATGGAAATGGTTTCTCTCCAGTGTGAATCCTCTGGTGTATAAGAAGGGTTGTAGGCCGTGCAAAGCATTTGCCGCATTCAGAGCATGGAAATGGTTTCTCTCCAGTGTGGATCCTCTGGTGTCTCAGCAGGTGTTGAGGCTGTGTAAAGCATTTGCCACATTCAGAACATGAGAATGACTTTTCTCCGGTGTGAATCTTTTGATGTACTAGCAGGTGTGAACTCTGTTTAAAGCCTTTGCCACATTCAGAACATGAGAATGGCCTCTCTCCAGTGTGGATCCTTTGATGTTTAAGTAAGTCTTGATTACTTGTAAAGCATTTACCACATTCAGAACATGGGAATGGCTTTTCTCCAGTGTGAACTCTCTGGTGACTTGTGAGGTTTGACTCATTAATGAAACATTTCCCACACTCAGAGCACGGATATGGCTTCACTCCTTTGGGGCTCATCATGGGCTGTTGGAAAACAACTGATCTGTAATTAATGCAGCCTTTCTGCTAAACGATCAACCTGCAAAGAAAAAAAAAACAGAACATTGTGTTAACTACACAGTTTGCCGTAAACAAAATCAAATAGAAATATGTTTTAGTTTTTAAAACCAGCTAAACAATGAGTGACTTATATGATCTGTGCAGTGAAATAGAATTGATACAATTGATTTTTTGAATATGACAAAATTATCCAGGGTCTTGCTGACATGACATTTCAACAAACACAGAACTATTCACAGCTGTTGCTACAAAGTGAAATCGTTAACATTGTTATTATTATTACTATTATTATTTTGGAGATTATACTGGAAGTGGGAGTGGGCCTCCCTGAACCTTAGTGCACCACAGACCTCACAACCTTGTGAAGTCCAGTCCCACTTCCAGTAGAATGTTCATATTGTCAAACCCCCCATTGCCCAGCATTTAAACAACCTTTTGTTGGTGGTAGGTCCATCTATTCCACCATAGGGATAAAATACAGGTATTTAAAGTAGCATTATTAAGTGCACCCATGTTGCTGATGGGAGTTGGCAGCAGCATAGAGAGCCCATATATTGTCTGAAAAGCACATTGGAGTTGGCAGCAGCATAGGGAGTCCATATATTGCCTGAAAGACACACCCAGGAGTTGGAAGCAGCATAAGGAGCCCATATACTGCCTGAAAAGCACATTGGAGTTGGCAGCAGCATAGGGAGCCCATATATTGCCTGAAAGACACACCCAGGAGTTGGCAGAAGCATAGGGAGCCCATATATTGCCTGAAAGACACACCTAGGAGTTGGCAGCAGCATAGGGAGCCCATATATTGCCTGAAAAGCACATTGGAGTTGGCAGCAGCATAGGGAGCCCATATATTTCCTGAAATACACACCCAGGAAATGGCAGCAACATAGGGAGCCATATATTGACTGAAAAACACACCCAGGAGTTGGCAGCAGCACAGGGAGCTCATAAATTGCCTGAAAGACACATCCAGGAGTTGGCAGCAGCATAGGGAGCCCATACATTGCCTGAAAAGCACATTGGAGTTGGCAGCAGCATAGGGAGCCCATATATTGCCTGAAAGACACACCCAGGAGTTGGCAGCAGCATAGGGAGCTTATATATTGCCTGAAAAGCACATTGGAGTTGGAAGCAGCATAAGGAGCCCATATATTGCCTGAAAGACACACCCAGGAGTTGGCAGCAGTATAGGGAGCCCATATATTGCCTGAAAAACACAGCCAGGAGTAGGCAGCAGCATAGGGAGCCCATATATTGCCTGAAAAGCACATTGGAGTTGGCAGCAGCATAGGGAGCCCATATCCCATATATTGCCTGAAAGACACACCCAGGAGTTGGCAGCAGCATAGGGAGCCCATATATTGCCTGAAAAGCACATTGGAGTTGGCAGCAACATAGGGAGCCCACATATTGCCTGAAAGGCACACCCATTAGTTGGCAGCAGCATAGGGAGCCCATATATTGCCTGAAAGACACACCCAGGAGTTGACAGCAGCATAGGGAGCCTATATATTGCCTGAAAAGCACATTGAAGTTGGCAGCAGCATAGGGAGCCCATATATTGCCTGAAAGACACACCCAGGAGTTGGCAGCAGCAAAGGGAGCCCATATATTGCCTGAAAAACACACCCAGAAGTTGGCAGCAGCATAGGGAGCCCATATATTGACTGACAACACACCCAGGAGTTGGGAGCAGCATAGGGAGCTCATATATTGCCTGAAAGACACACCAAGGAGTTGGCAGCAACATAGGGAGCCCATATATTGCCTGAAAAGCACATTGGAGTTGGCAGCAGCATAGGGAGCCCATATATTGCCTAAAAGACACACCCAGGAGTTGGCAGCAGCATAGGGAGCCAATATGTTGCCTGAAAAGCACATTGGAGTTAGCAGCAGCATACGGAGCCCATATATTGCCTGAAAGACACACCCATGAGTTGTCAGCAGCATAGGGAGCCCATATATTGCCTGAAAAACACACCCAGGAGTTGGCAGCAGCATATGGAGCTCATATATTGCCTGAAAGACACACCCAGGAGTTGGCAGCAACATAGGGAGCCCATATATTGCCTGAAAAGCACATTGGAGTTGGCAGCAGCATAGGGAGCCCATATATTGCCTGAAAGACACACCCAGGAGTTGGCAGCAGCATAGGGAACCCATATATTGCCTGAAAGACACACCCAGGAGTTGGCAGCAGCATAGGGAGCCAATATATTGCCTGAAAAGCACATTGGAGTTGGCAGCAGCATAGGGAGCCCATATATTGCCTGAAAGACACACCCAGAAGTTGGCAGCAGCATAGGGAGCCAATATATTGTCTGAAAAACATACCCAGGAGTTGGCAGCAGCATAGGGAGCTCATATATTGACTTAAAAACACACCCAGGAGTTGGCAGCAGCATAGGGAGCCCATATATTGCCTGAAAAACACACCCAGGAGTTGGCAGCAGCATAGGGAGCCCATATATTGACTGAAAAACACACCCTGGATATGGCAGCAGCATTAGGAACCAATATATTGCCTGAAATAGACTCTGCAGTTGGCAGCACATTAAGGAACCAATATATTGACTGAAAAACACACTGGAGTTGGCAGAAACATTAGGAGCCCATATATTGCCTGAATGACACTCTGGAGTTGGCAGCAGCATTAGGAGGCCATATATTGCCTGAAAAACACACCTCGGAGTAAGCAGCAGCATAGGGAGCCCATATATTGTCTGAAAGAGACACTGGAGTGGATTACGTAGTATATATACAAAGTAAAAAACAGCATGTTCAAACTACACTAAACCAATGTAGCATATGAAACGTGTATCTTAATTGATACTAATGGCTTTAGATTCAGCTTCTATGAGCAAGCAGCTGCGAGCTGCGAAACTAAACAAAAATGGTGCAGTCTTCACCAAAATGGAGCCTGACATACAGACAGCAGATCAATAGAAACTACACAAGGCTCCACAAAAATGGTGCCCAGAATGCGGACTGAATAAACTGCTGTACAGCCCGGCTGACGCTGCGGTGATGCTTTCCCGGGTTATCCCGGGTATAAAAGGCACACGCTTCCGAGCGCCTTCATATGCCGTGTCTGGTGTCAGCGGGATGTCTCCAGATTTCTGCCTGCCTCCTTTTGTGAAACATCAACAGGCCACTGGGAGATACTGATTGTTATTTTATTTTATTTTTATTATTATTTATTTATGATTTATTTTATTATTATTATTATTATCTTTGCACAGTGGAACTGTATATTACATTGCACAGTGGAGTCTCTATTTTTATTATTATTATCTTTGCACAGTGCAAGGGGTATTGAGAAAGCTGTTGAAAGCGAAACATGTTTACCCTGAGAAATACTGAGAGAAAAAGCATGGAATATTTCTTCTTTTTTTTGGAATGTAAACATCACACTCTATGAGAATCTGTAGAATATAAATTTGTAATTATGCACGGCAAATGAAAGTTTTTGGTATGGATTATGTAAGGATAAGGTTTTTAAGATATTGCTAATAAATTGTATATTTTTATGAATTTCAAGATGTGGTCAAGTAAATGGTTACGATGTGGGGGGTATAGGCCTAATACCTCCATTTGAGTCTGTTTTCTATATTGTATATCTAGCTGCTTCTTGTTTCATTATCACTGTTATTAATCTGTGCAAATTGGGTGACAGTTCTGGGTGTATCATTAAGTATTTAAATGATTTATAAATATACTGTTAATGAATTCTGCATGTTATTCTTTCCCGTTTATTTTTATTTATCCAGTTACCCACTCTTTGTAGTCAGGTTGCCAGGAAATATGCCTTATGATCTGGGGCTCCCACCCACCTTTCTTGTTGAGTCTTCTCAGGAGTTTGTAACTAATCTGGTGTTTTTATGACTCCACTGAACATTTAAAATAAATCTCTGAATATCCTTAAAAATCTTTGAGGAAAGGTGATTGGAAGTGTTTGCAAAAGGTTGATATATTTTGATAAAAAGGAAATTCTGCCTATAATAATTAGGGGCACTTTACTATATGTTTTTTATTTTCTTATTTAAAAAGACAGGTAGTGGCTTATAATGTAATTTATACAGTAGGGCAATGTTTTTGGAAATAGTAACCCCCAGGTATTTTAAGCTTCTTCCCACTCATTGCAAATCTACTAACTTTTGTAATTCCCATTGTTCATGTGAATGTAAATTAATCAGGAGACTTACCATTTTTTTGTGGATATAAACATATAAATGTTTGTATCTAAAAGAATATCGGCATGAAAAAAACTGTACAGCAGAACAAAAATACAACTATAACTCAACCTAAATAGTATAATAGCTAGCACATATACCTTCACAATTATAGCATAGACACTTACCTTGTATGAGGGTAGTAAGGGATCCTTAGGAAATTCTCTTGGACCTGCAATTTATAAGAGTGACTGAGCCCGGCCTCACTTTATATTGTCTATACAAACACTCTCTGACATGAAGAAGTTTTGGATTGGCTGAATGGAGTTTACCAAAACAAAGGCTATGGTAATTGGCTCGTCTTGGGCAGTTGCACCTTTTCTTTGTTTCACTGTTTGAAGCTTTTATTACCTCAGTATAATAAAGGGAGAAGAGACAATAACAGGGATCCTTTTGTGAAATACCATAGACTAGACTCTCATCATTAACATAGAAATGGAGTGATACCATGATTGTAATCTGCATGACATAAGAGACTCATGCCCGAGAATGCTACAGTTGGAGATAATCATCAAGTCATGCACAGTGGTTTTACATTGTTAATATATTGCTATAGGGTTTGAAGTCTCCATTTCCACGTCCTGTTTAAGCCAATAACTCAAACTCACTGTTATAAGGTCTTTGAAGTCAAAACTAAATGTGCTCAATGACTGATTAAAGTCAGATACAAAACTGCCGTATTATATGTCCAACTTTTTCAACAAGAGCTTTGCAATAACTGTATTTCTCCCATTTGACTTTGCTGTGCTTATGGCATCATCCTTTTTTTTAAAAAAAAAACATCCTATTGCTTGTAAAAGCCCCATTCCTCCCATTGATGACTGTACCACATGTGTATTGGTAGACACCCTTTCCTGCCCAGACTGAAACAGGACTTTAGGAGATTTTCAATTAAAATACAACTACTATGAGCACATGTGGTGAGTACATGTGGATAAATCTTGAGGGGCCCTTCAGCCACATGTAGTGTAGACAAAGCCTAGTAATACATTGGCACTCCCACCACAGATGCAGCACCGGCCCCATTTCCCCTTTACACCACCAGCAGAAGAAAGAAGAAGAATATATGGCAGCTGTAGTTCCATAGATCTCTTCCCATTTGTTTTGTGCTATTCTATGTCCTATGTCTTCTTCCCATTTATTTTGGTAGGTTGCTCTTCCTTTTTTGATGTCTATCAAAATTTATAATATCTTTAAAGTTGACTAGGAAATGGATCTTCTGTAATTTCCTGCAAAAGGGAAGTGGGGGCGTCAGTGCTCAGGAGATTTAAAAGTTATATAATATCAGATATCTAGTGATATTTAAAATGTATTCCGGATTCTATCCTTTCATTACTAATCATACCTTTTATGCCGGTTTGTAGGTCTATGACATTATAGACTCTCACGAGGGTTTCTATATTTCCCCATGTTGCCATCTATTTATTGAATATCTAGCTGATTTTTGTTTTGTTATCACTGTTATTATATTTGTCTGAATAGGGTGACAGTTCTGGGTGTATCATTAAGTATTTAAGTGATTTATAAATTAAAATCGGGAGCTCTCACTGTTTAGAGCAGTAAAAAGAGGTGCCGTGACGTGGCCCTGCAGCTTCTCATACATTTATAAATATGTGCAACAAAAACCTGTCTTTTTATAATAATGTAGACAGATTGTAGGATTTGTTGCCAGCTGGTGGGGATTTGGATGCTGGGGTATTTCTTTTTGTTTTGTCTGTAACAAGTTGCCCGGCCCAGTGTGCTCCACCCAGTCCAGCTATAAATTTATGGTGCTACTTGCCATCTCCATCCCACCACCAAACACCACCTCTCCAGTGCCAGAAGCAGCCTTTTATACTGAAGGAATATGATTACATTATCTTACTCCACCTATAAACGGCCCCTTTCTTTTTATACAGGATCTTTTTGTGCAAATACTTAGACCAGTGTCAGGATTGTACCTAACACCCGTCTGTCTTAAGCCAGTATCCCCCAATCTCCACCGCCACTTCTGCCTATAGACAAGCCCCCGCTTGTAGGAGACGCGAGTAATGCCTCTCCCAGTCGGTTGCCCCCAGGACTTAACAGGCGCAAGGGATAGTAGCTTAAGGTGCAGTTTGGTGTTAAGCAGGGAATCCCGAGTGAGGATGCCGGGTGCGGAAAGTCCGTAATTCAAGCCGAGGTCAAACCAGGTAGTCTCAGGCGAGGTATCCAGGGGAGAAGACAGAGGATGGTCGAGGGTAGCCGGGGTCAATTCCAGGGGGTCACAGGCGAAGTACAGGAGGGTCAGGCAATAGAATGGTCAGGCAAAGCAGAAGGTCGAGGGCAGGCAGCTAGCAAGAATAGTCAGGGTCCAAATCCAAATCCAATCCAATATCTTCACAAACACAGCAGCACACATCCAGAACCCAGAAGCTATAACGGGCACTGGGAACCTGGAACAGTACCAATATATAGGGAAGTCTGGCCAATGGGAAACAGGGAAAAAGGAGGGAAGGAAGGTGCTTGGTGCAAACAATGAAGTGGGATCGGTCCCAGGAGCTGGACGGCCCAGGCCAGACAGGCCGACCAGTCCCTGGGTCCGATCCAAAGAACCGGCCACTGACTGGGTAATTCAAACTCGCCCCCGGCGGGCGCGCTGGGGGAAGCGCCGCCGGGAGGCATAAAGCAGACGTGCTCGCGCGCGCGCGCGAGCACGTTGACGATCGGGCGCGCCCCCGCCAGGAAGGGGAAGCGCAGAGCTGGAGGGGAGAGCCGCAAGGCCGCGCAGCCGCGCGGAGCGGGCTGCGACGCGGCCACCCATGGCGTCCTGCGCCGCCCGCCCCAGATCCCCACGACGGCGCCGAGGAGCCGGCAGACCCGGGGACCGCCGGGCCGCGGCTTGGTGGGAGGCAGCCGGCAACGCGCCGCGGGACCCGGAACGGCGGTGAGGTAAGTGCCTAACATTACCCCCCCCCTGAGGAGGGGCCACTGGACCCTCCAAGCTGGGTTTTAACGGATTTTCTCTATGGAACTTCCTTACTAAACTCTGTGCATGAACTTCTCTGGCAGGAACCCAAGATCTTTCTTCCGGACCGTACCCCTTCCAGTCAATAAGATATTGAAGAGAGTTCCGAAAGAAACGAGAATCAAGGACCCGGGCAACCTCAAACTCCTGATGCCCCTCAACTACCACAGGACTAGGGGGACTATTAAGTTCATGGTTTCTTGCGGACTTAAGAAGTGAAACATGAAAAGATTTACAGATTTTCATGGAAGAGGGGAGGGCCAACCGGTACGTCACCTGGTTGACTTTGTGTGTTATGGGGAATGGGCCAATAAACTTGGGTCCTAATTTAGCGGAGGGTTGGCGTAACGCCAAGTTCTTGGTTGAGAGCCAAACCCAGTCACCCACTTTAAAGTTAGAATTAGACGATCGCTTGCGATCAGAAAATCTTTTCTGTAAACGAGCGGCCCTAGTTAGGTGTTGTTGAATTTTATTCCACTCTCCTGGCCATTTAGAAACCCATTCATCCACAGAGGGAACTCTAGAGGGTTGGTCCGAAAGAGCAGAAAACTTCAGATCCTTGCCATAAACACAGTGGAAAGGAGAAACCCCTGTGGACGAATGCGTGGCGTTGTTAAAAGCAAACTCAGCAAAAGGTAAGAAGAAGGCCCAATCAGTCTGAGAACCCGCCGTAAAACAGCGCAAGTATTGTTCCAGGGACTGGTTCGTCCTCTCGGTTTGACCATTCGATTGCGGATGAAAGGCCGAGGAAAGGGAGACTGAGAACCCCAACTTGGCACAGAAGGCCCTCCAAAACCGGGAGACAAACTGGACCCCTCTATCCGAAACAACATCCATGGGAATACCATGAATCCTAAAGACATGAGTAATGAAAAGTTGAGCAAGAGTTTGAGCTGAGGGGAGTTTCTTTAAGGGGACGAAATGGGCCATCTTGCTAAAACGGTCCACAATTACCCAGATAACCGTATGACCCTGAGACGGAGGGAGGTCAGTAACAAAATCCATGGCCAAATGTGTCCACGGGGAGGCAGGAATGGATAACGGAAGGAGTGGGCCTTCCGGTGAGCTCCTCAAGGACTTACTTTGGGCACAGACTTTGCAAGCGGAGACAAACTTTTGAGCGTCCTTCCTGAGAGAAGGCCACCAAACTTGGCGTAACAATAAAGCTATGGTTTTTTTAATCCCTGGATGCCCGGTTGTTTTAGTATCATGAAAATGGGACAAAAACTCAGACCGGTAAGCAGAAGGCACAAACAGGGCTGACGTGGGTTTCCCAGGAGGAGCTTGGGCCTGGAATTGAGTAAGATCAGGAAGTTGGGGTTGAATGGCGGCCACCACTAGGGAGTGAGGTACGATGGGAGAAACCACCCTCTCCGGTAAGTCAGGGGGAGAGAAACTCCGAGACAGGGCGTCCGCCTTTACATTCTTAGACCCGGGCTTATATGTTATAGAAAAGTTAAACCGAGAAAAGAATAAGGACCAGCGAGCCTGTCTAGGAGTTAACCTCTTGGCGGACTGAATGTATTCCAGATTTTTATGGTCAGTAAAGACCGTTACTGGATATTGAGCCCCCTCCAGCCAGTGCCTCCATTCCTGGAAGGCAAGTTTGATGGCCAGTAATTCTCTGTTACCGATATCATAATTCTTTTCGGCTGCTGAGAATTTCTTGGAAAAGAAGGCACATGGATGGAGGCGAGCAGGTGAGCCGTAGTATTGGGACAAGACCGCTCCGACCGCTATCTCTGAGGCATCCACCTCTACAAGGAAGGGTCGTTGTTCATCGGGATGGACTAGGACGGGAGCTCTGCTAAATACCCTCTTAAGATTCTCGAAGGCCTGGACAGCTTGAGCCGGCCAAACCGGGGGATACCCGCTTTTCTTTGTCAAATTGGTTAGTGGTGTAACCAGGGCCGAAAAATTCTTAATGAACCTTCTGTAAAAATTGGCAAAACCCAAAAACCTCTGCAGGCCCTTCAAATCTCTGGGTTGCTCCCATTCCAAAACAGCCCTCACCTTAGATTGGTCCATAGACAGACCAGACTTAGAGATAATGTAACCGAGGAACGGAACCTCAGAAACCTCAAATTGGCATTTCTTTAATTTGACATATAAACAATTCTCTCTAAGTTTCTGTAAAACTAGGCGCACATGTTTTCGATGCTCATCAAGGGAAGAAGAAAAAATTAAAATGTCATCTAAGTAGACAACCATAAATCGGCCCAGATAATCTCGGAAAATTTCATTAACAAAACTTTGAAAAACCGCAGGGGCATTACACAGGCCGAAGGGCATAACCAAATATTCATAATGCCCCTCAAGGGTATTAAAGGCCGTTTTCCACTCATCCCCATGCCTAATTCTTATGAGGTTATAGGCCCCTCTGAGATCTAGTTTGGAGAAGACCTGCGCCCCGACCACCTGTGTAAAGAGCCCCTCTATAAGCGGTAGGGGATACTTGTTTTTCACCGTGATATTATTTAAGCCCCGGTAATCGATACAGGGGCGAAGTCCCCCATCCTTTTTCTCCACAAAAAAAAACCCTGCCCCCGCTGGGGAAGATGAAGGCCGAATAAACCCTTTCTCTAAGTTCTCAGCGATGTATTCCCGCATGGCAAGGGTTTCTGTTCGGGTCAAATTAAATATTCTCCCTCTGGGAGGCATCGCACCAGGGAGCAGTTCTATTGGGCAGTCCCAAGGTCTATGGGGAGGAAGTTTGTCTGCTGCCTTTTCTGAAAAAACATCAGCAAACTCCAAATATGGAGTAGGAATCCCACTAGGGAGTAAGTGTGTGACCCTGAGGGGAAATTCAAGGCAGCTCTGGAAACACTGGTGTCCCCACTTGGTAATTTGCCCTGAAACCCAATCAATTTGAGGATTATGCGTCTGCAGCCATGGCAACCCCAGAATCAAGGGGGTCCCAGGCATGCTCAAAATCAGGAACCTGATAACCTCAGAATGACTGGCTCCAACTTTGATTTGCATGGGAGGTGATTGAAACTGAACTAAGCCCCCGGCCACTGGAGTGCCATCAATGGCGGACACCCGGATAGGAGTTGTCAGGGTTTGTGCCATGATTCCTAGAGTCTGAGCTAGATCAGAATCTAGGAAGTTCCCAGCTGCTCCAGAATCGAGAAGAGCCTTTAAGTTAATATATTTGGCACCAAACATAACCTGAACTGGGACAAAAACTGGAGACGATACTTGAGGAGATACCTTACAGCCTAGGAGGGCCCCCTCGATACCCCCTAGGCTCTGAAGTTTCCCGACGGTTTCTTTGGGCAAAGTCTAACCATGTGGCCGGTCCCACCACAGTATAGACAGAGCCCCTCGGATAGACGTCGTCGTCGCTCGCCTTCGGTGAGCCTGGTGGCACCTAGCTGCATAGGCTCTTCAGAAGGTTGAGCGACGGGAACCTCAGATTTTGCCGCGGGTTCAAAATGTGATCCTTTCTCCAGGCGCCGTTCCCGGAGTCTGCGGTCAACGCGGATGGCCAAGTGCATTAAGTCATCCAGTGTTTGGGGTTCCGGATAGTTCACCAGGGTATCTTTGATAGCGTCAGCCAGACCTAACCGGAATTGACCACAGAGGGCAGGATTGTTCCAGCGTGAGTCAACTGCCCAACGCCGGAATTCGGAACAATAGTCCTCGGCTGGACGGCGTCCCTGGCGGAGGGTGCGTAACTTTGCGTCAGCTGAGGCTCCCTTGTCAGGATCGTCATAAAGGACCTCCATAGCAGTGAAGAAACTGTCCACTGACTGGCGGATGGGGTCCTGAGTAGATAGACTAAAAGCCCAGGACTGAGGGTCTCCATGTAATAGGGATATAATCAAGCCCACTTTTTGTTCCTGTGAGCCCGAGGACACCGGGCGAAGCTGAAAGTAAAGTTTACAAGAGTCCCGGAAATTGGCAAACTTTGCCCTGTCACCAAAAAATTTTTCAGGGAGCGGGATCTTGGGTTCCACCGTCATTGCGGCCGGAGCCCCCTGGGAAGTGGGGACCATGGGAGTAGGACGGTTCTCCTGGGCCGCAACTCGATGAGCCAGGTGCTCCACCGCCGCCGTCAGGGCCTGCACCTGCTCCAGAATTTGGTCCATTCTTGTTTCTGGCCCGTTATAATGTCAGGATTGTACCTAACACCCGTCTGTCTTAAGCCAGTATCCCCCAATCTCCACCGCCACTTCTGCCTATAGACAAGCCCCCGCTTGTAGGAGACGCGAGTAATGCCTCTCCCAGTCGGTTGCCCCCAGGACTTAACAGGCGCAAGGGATAGTAGCTTAAGGTGCAGTTTGGTGTTAAGCAGGGAATCCCGAGTGAGGATGCCGGGTGCGGAAAGTCCGTAATTCAAGCCGAGGTCAAACCAGGTAGTCTCAGGCGAGGTATCCAGGGGAGAAGACAGAGGATGGTCGAGGGTAGCCGGGGTCAATTCCAGGGGGTCACAGGCGAAGTACAGGAGGGTCAGGCAATAGAATGGTCAGGCAAAGCAGAAGGTCGAGGGCAGGCAGCTAGCAAGAATAGTCAGGGTCCAAATCCAATCCAATATCTTCACAAACACAGCAGCACACATCCAGAACCCAGAAGCTATAACGGGCACTGGGAACCTGGAACAGTACCAATATATAGGGAAGTCTGGCCAATGGGAAACAGGGAAAAAGGAGGGAAGGAAGGTGCTTGGTGCAAACAATGAAGTGGGATCGGTCCCAGGAGCTGGACGGCCCAGGCCAGACAGGCCGACCAGTCCCTGGGTCCGATCCAAAGAACCGGCCACTGACTGGGTAATTCAAACTCGCCCCCGGCGGGCGCGCTGGGGGAAGCGCCGCCGGGAGGCATAAAGCAGACGTGCTCGCGCGCGCGCGCGAGCACGTTGACGATCGGGCGCGCCCCCGCCAGGAAGGGGAAGCGCAGAGCTGGAGGGGAGAGCCGCAAGGCCGCGCAGCCGCGCGGAGCGGGCTGCGACGCGGCCACCCATGGCGTCCTGCGCCGCCCGCCCCAGATCCCCACGACGGCGCCGAGGAGCCGGCAGACCCGGGGACCGCCGGGCCGCGGCTTGGTGGGAGGCAGCCGGCAACGCGCCGCGGGACCCGGAACGGCGGTGAGGTAAGTGCCTAACAACCAGACTCTCATCATTAGCATAGAAATGGGGTGAAACCATGATTGTAATCTGCATGACATAACAGACTAATGGCAGAGAATACTACAGTCAGACAAATAACTCTCAATACGAGCTCCTTCTTTATTGCAATTCGCACAAGTAGCAAAATAGAGAATTTAATTTGTTACACTTTTGTTTCCCAATTTTCTGGGGTTTGAAGATTCCACTTCCAGTTTACACAAGAATCCCAAGCTCACTGTTATTAAATACATCTTAGGTGAAAATGAAATGAGTTATGGGAGGGGGGGCTCATTTAGTGATTATAGTACATAGGAAATAAAACCTAATCAAATGTAACAAGGTAAATGTGATTCATTGTTATAAATACATCTGTGATGCTTTTGGAAACTTTAGACACAAGAAAAGGGGCAAAAAGGGAGGAAATTAGCAAGAAAGAAAAGAGAAGGGAAAAAGGAAAGAGAAGAGGTGAGTATATAATAAAATACTGCGCATCTACTTAGCTAAGAATTCTCGAGTGATGTGTACTCAAAGCTATCCAAATATTTCACTTACATTTTTATTTTTAAAAAAGCTACAAATTGTACAAATACATTTTTTACATTTTTAATGTTTTCCTGATAGTTCACCCAATAATATTGAGAAATTACAAACAGAACATTCCATGTTAAAGCACAAACTGCTGAAACTGGGAAATCCCTGGACATTCCTGGACATGTATAGCACAAAATGTTGAGAAATGACCTGGCTACAGAGGGTGACATTGTCTCTAGGTAGGCTGGCAGTTAAAGGGTTAAGCCTGGATGGGAAGAATCTATGTGTTAGTGTTTGCTGCACCCTTTCCCATGCTGAGTTAAATCAATTTGTGTTGGGCATTTTACATTACAATAAACAGTATAACACTTCACCTTACGGGATATTCCAGGGTTGTCATTGCCAATAGCCACCCTGATCTTGACACTATATATAATATTGTATTCACTGTGCTGCGGTTATCTTTTATTTATTATTGCAATCATTCTTCTTACCAGCCTCTGCTTGTCCTTAACAATTCCAAGTGTGTCACTCATTTGGGTGTATCATTTTCAATTTAGCTTATTGTGTAATACTTGTATATGTATATATGTGCTCTTTAGGATGAGCATCCCTCTTTTGTACAGTCTATGCCCAGTATGTTAGCTCACATATTCTGATTGTTTGGGTACCCTGTACATTGAACTGGCCCATGTAGATACTTTGAATATGGAAGCCCTGATTTCCCCTTCCCTTCCCCTCACCTTTCGCAGTTGCATAAGTCACCATTTCGTCCCTCCTTCTTTGCTGATCACCAGTGTGGGACCTCTGGTGTCTAAGCAGGTTTGAACCTGTAGTAAAGCACTTGCTACACTCAGGGCAGGAAAATGGCTTCTCTCCAGTGTGAACCTTCTGGTGTGTAAGAAGAGTTGAAGACCTTGCAAAGCATTTGCCACATTCAGAACATGGGAATGGCTTTTCTCCAGTGTGAACCCTTTGGTGTACCAGCAGGTTTTGAGGCTGTGCAAAGCATTTGCCACATTCCATACACGGGAATGGCTTCTCTCCAGTGTGACTCCTCTGGTGTATCAGCAGGTGTTGAGACTGTGTAAAGCATTTGCCACATTCAGAACAAGGGAATGGTTTCTCTCCAGTGTGAACCCTTTGGTGTGTAAGCAAGCCTTGACTATTTGTAAAGTATTTGTTGCATTCAGAGCATATGAATGGCTTCTCTCCAGTGTGAATTCTCTGGTGACATGTGAGGTTTGACTTATGATTAAAACATTTCCCACACTCAGAGCACTGATATGGCTTCATTCCTTTGGGGCTCATCATGGGCTGTTGGAAAACAACTGATCTGTAATTAATTCAGCCTTGCTGCTAAATGATCAACCTGCAAAGAAAAAAACAGAACATTGTGTTAATTACAGGAGCAGTGGGCAAAACAAGAACAAAAGCAGTGCTTACAAGATGGCACCTGAAACAGCTGCCTGGTGAGGAGCTCCTTCCAACTGAGCTCTGGTTACTACCACTTCCTCACGTCTGTCCTCTCCTTTACACCCAACTACTGTCACCTCCTGATCACCAGAATACCCCTAATAACGAGCAGAGCAGAATGGCAATCCGAGAAGCATCAGGGTCAGTTCAACAACGTGGAGGAGATGCCATCAGGCACTCCACTACTGGCTGGACACATCACGATCAGGGTATTCAAGGAGGATATGGCTGAGTTCCAGTGGTGAGTCTCCAGTGGCTGCTAGAGGTGTCCAAATCGACTGACAGACCTCAATCCATCATTGAGTCCAGTGCATGTGTTGCCAGTAGGCTGCAATTGTGTTGGCTCCCAGACCTCCGCTGCCGCTCCAGCGGTGAGCCCCTGGTGGTCAGTGGTGATGTGTGCCATCGGCAGCCTGCAGAGGGTTTTTTCTGAAACAGCAGCTTGAGGTCAGTCATCCAATCCCCCCCAGTGATTATGCAATCATTTAGGGCACACACAGCTCAGCAATGGGCTCCCCACTTCAACCTAACTGCCATTATGTGACTGTTTGGTTGTAACTGAATTAATAAGCATATGGCAGCCATTCACCATAATACTAGCCTATTTTTATCCTGGCAAATAGTAAAAAAAGAAACACAGGCTGTTTTGAGGCACAGGGCCGGGGATGGAGGGTGACCACATAACCTTTCTGACTATAGGTGCACTTTAATTTATACAGTAGGGCAATGTTTTTGGAAATAGTATATTTAGCTACTTCCCACCCATTGCAAATCTACTATCTTTTTAAATTCCTGTTATTCATGTGAATGTAAATTTATCGGGAGACTTACCGATTTCTGTAGCTATAAACATATAAAAATCTATATCTAAAAGTATATAGACATGAAAATACTGTACAGTAGAACAAAAATACAACTATAACTTATTTTAAATAGTATAATAGCTAGCACATATAGCTTCACAAATATAGAATAGACACCTACCTTGTATGGGGGAAATATGTGGATCCTTAAGAAGTTCTCTTGAAGCTGTGATTTATAAGAGTGACTGAGCCCGGCCTCACTTTATATTGTCTATACAAACACTCTCTGAAATTATGAAGTTCTGGATTGGCTGAATGGAGTTTAGTGTATTCTCAATATGGCTGAATGGAGTTTAGCAAAACAAAGGCTATGGTAATTGGCTCGTTTTGGGCGGTTGCACCTTTTCTTTGTTTCACTGTTTGAAGCAACAAGATTTTATTATCTCAGTATAATGAAAAAGAGGAGACAATAACAGGGATCTTTTTGTGAAATGCCATAGACTAGACTCTCATCACAACCATAGAAATGGAGTGATACCTTGATTGTAATCTGCATGACATAGGACTCTCATGTCCGAGAATGCTTCAGTTACAGATATTCATCTCAATGAGAGCTACTTTTTAATTGCATTTGGCATAGTACAAGTAGAAAAATAATGATTTTACATTGTTAAGGTATTGTCCCCCGTGTTATAGGATTTGAAGTCTCTATTTCCACTTCCTGTTTAAGCCAATACCTCAAACTCACTGTTATAAGGTCTTGGAGTCAAAACTAAATGTGGAAGCTCATTGAGTGATAAAAGTCAGATATAAAACTGCCGTATTGTATGTTCAACAAGAGCTTTGCAATAAGTGTTTTTCTCCCATTTGTCTTTGCTCTGCTTATGACATTATCCTTTTTCAGCAGAATTACTCCAGGCATTTAGAACTTCAATCCCATAACTCCCTGAAATCTCTATAGCTGTGTGTTTGGAAAGAGGACATTAGGATACTGCTGTAAAATATTATGCAATGTGATTATCTGATGGATGTCAGGGAACGCTGATGCTTGAAGTCCCCTGACAACTCATGGGAAACAGTAAAAAATCAGGATCTGAATAAATGTAATAGGTGGGAGTGGCATGATCTGCAGATTTGCTTAGTCGACTCTGGAACTCTTAAAGTAGCATTAATTGGCTCGTCTTGGGCAGTTGCATCTTTTCTTTGTTTGACTATTTGAAGCAACAAGCTTTTATTGCCTCAATATATTGAAAGAGAAGAGACAATAACAGGAATCTTTTTTGTGTAATACCATAGGCTAGACTCTCATCATTAACATAGAAATGGAGTGATACCATGATTGTAATCTGCATGACATCAGAGACTCATACCATACCCGAGAATGCTACAGTTACAGATATTCATCTCAATTAGAGCTACTTTTTAATTGCATTTGGCATGGTACAATTAGCAAAATAATGATTGCACCTTGTTACAGTATTGGTTCCCTATGTTATAGGGTTTGAAGTCTCCATTTCTACTTCCTGTCTAAGCCAATAATCCAAACTCACTGTTATATAGTCTTGGGGTCAAAACTAAATGTGGAAGCTCATTGGGTGATTAAAGTCAGATATAAAACTGCCGTATTGTATGTCCAACTTTTTCAACAAGAGCTTTGCAATAAGTGTATTTCTCTCATTTGACTTTGTTCTCCATATGTTTATTTTATTTTTCTACTCAGTTATTGATCCCTCTGATATTTGAGGTCTCTGCAGAGAGTCATAGACATCATAGTGGATAAGTTAGTGTGCACCTTCCTTTTTGTATATGACTCGTCCTTTCTTAAGCTTACCATTAAGGCCACCCCCCTTCCCGCCTTATACTCCTGTCTCACGCGTTGGCGGACATACGGCAGGGGTAGGTCCAGTTGGTGTGTTTACTCTAATAGACTGTTCCATGTGTCTTTCTACTTTCCCGGCTGGTTCTAGTATGCTCAGAGTAGATTAGTTATTTTGCACATGCACTTTATTGTTAATCTTTGCGCTATATTGCACATTATTGAGGTTTTGCACATAGTTTAAATAATTTGGTTGTTATAACTTATAGGTTTTTTGCACTTTTACTTATATGACCAGCCCATATTTTGAATTTGCATGGAGCTTTAATGTCAAGATATCTCTTCCAATTCTTATTCAAGATTTTCCAGAAGCATTTCTTTATTTTGGCCAGATTTGGAAAGTGACCATTTTACTTCCAGATCTAAGAATGAATTATTGGGGGCAGGGGTACTTCCCAATATGTAGCAATATGCTGTCTAGTATTACATTCATGAGTTTGGTATTTGCCACTTTTGGATATCACTGTGGCCTATATATGAGAACATATCCTGGAGTTAATTCTAGGTTTAAATTCCCATGCTGCTTCATTTATTTCGCTATCTCCAACCACCTTGACATAACAGACTAATGCCAGAGAATACTACAGTCAGACAAATAACTCTCAATACGAGCTCCTTCTTTATTACAATTGGCACAAGTAGCAAAATTGTGAATTTACTTTGTTTTGTTTCCCAATCTTCTGGGGATTGAAGATTCCACTTCCTGTTTACACAATAAACTCAAGCTCACTATTATTGAATATGTTTTGGGGTCAAAATTAAATGATTTATGTGTGGGGCTCATTTAGTGATTATAGTCCATAGGAAATAAAACCCTAATCAAATGTAACAAGAAAAATGTGATTACATTGTTATAAATACATCTATGGTGCTTTTGAAAATATTAGACCAGAGAAAAGGGGCAAAAAGGATAAGAACTAGCAACAAAGAAAAAAGAAGAAAAAGAAAAGAGAGGAGGGGAGAATATAATAAAATACTGTGCATCTACTTAGCTAAGAATAACCAAGTGATATGTACTCAAAGCTATCCAAATATTTCACTTACATTTCTTATTAAAAAATGCTACAAATTGTAAAAAATATATTTTTTTATTTTTTCCACATAGTTCACTCAATAATATTGAGAAATTACAAACAGAACATTCCATGTTAAAGCCCAAACTCTGCTGAAAAAAAAAAATATTTTTTTTTTTCTGGGAAATCCCTGGACATTCCTAGACATGTGTAGCACAAAATGTTTAAAATGTCCTGGCCACAGAGGGTGACAATGTCTCTAGGTAGGTTAAGTTAAAGGGTTAACCCCGGACAGGAAGAATGTATGTGGTAATGTTTGATGCACCCTTTTCCATACTAATTTAAATCGATTTGTGTTGGATTTGTGTTGGACATTTTTCATTACAATATACATTTCATCATTTTTTCTTTTTCAGGGTTGTCATTGCCAATAGTAACCCCGATCTTGACACTATATATAGTATTGTACTCATTGTACTGCAGTTATTTATTTATTATTGCAATCATTTTTATGTAGCAATTAATTCAGAGTTCTTAACAATTCCAAGTCCATAACAATTCCAAGTGTGTCACTGATCACACTTCATTTTCAATTTTGCTTATTGTCTAATACTTGTATATGCATACATGTGCTCTTTAGGTTGAACATTCCTCCTTTGTACAGTCTATGCCCGGTATGTTAGCTCACATATTCTGATTGTTTGGTCGCACTGTACATTGCACTGGTCCATGTAGGTACTTTGAACATGGAATCTGGGATTTCCCCTTCCCTTCACCTTTCTCAGTTGCATACATGACCATTTCTTCCCTCTTTCTTTGCTGATCACCAGTGTGGGACCTCTGGTGTCTAAGCAGGTTTGAACCTGTAGTAAAGCAATTGCTACACTCAGGGCAGGAAAATGGCTTCTCTCCAGTGTGAACCTTCTGGTGTATACGAAGGCTTGCAGGCCATGCAAAGCATTTGTCACATTCCGAACATGGAAATGGTTTCTCTCCAGTGTGAACCCTTCGGTGTGCATACAAGCTTTTGTGACTTGTAAAGCATTTGTCACATTCAGAACATGGAAATGTTTTTTCTCCAGTATGAACCCATTGATGTCTGAGCAACTCTTGACTACTTGTAAAGCATTTGTCACATTCAGAACACGAGTATGGTTTCTCTCCAGTGTGACTCCTCTGGTGTCTCAGCAGGTGTTGAGGCTGCGTAAAGCATTTGCCACATTCAGAGCATGGGAATGGCTTCTCTCCAGTGTGAACTCTCTGGTGACATGTGAGGCTTGACTTCCGACTGAAACATTTCCCACACTCTGAGCACTGATATGGCTTCACTCCTTTGGGGCTCATCATGGGCTCTTGGAAAACAACTGATCTGTAATTAATTTAGCTTTTCTGTTAAATGATCAACCTGCAAAGAAAAAAACAGAACATTGTGTTAACTACAGAAGCAGAGGACAAAACAAAAACAAAAGCAGTGCTTACAAGATGGTGCCTGCAATTACAAGATGGTGCATCAAACAGCTGCCTGGTGAGGAGCTCCTTCAAACTGAGCTCTGGTTACTACGCCGTCTCCACTTCTGTCCTCTCCTTTACACCCAACTACCGGGAAACTGATAGCTGACCACCCCTGATCATCAGAATACCTCAAATAACAAGCAGAGTGGTGAGAAGCATCAGGGTCAGTTCAACCGCACAGAGGAGATGTCATCAGGCACCCCACTACCGACTGGACGCATCATGATCAAGGAATACAAGGAGGATATAGCTCCAGTTCCAGCAGTTCTAGTTCCAGCAGTGATCAGCAGTTGCCGGCAGCGGTGCACAAGTCGACTGACATACCTTGCTTCATTGGTGAGCCCAGTGCATCTGTTGCCAGCAGGCTGCATCAGCGGCCAGACCTCCGCGGCCACTCCAGTGTTAAGCCCCTGGTGGCCAGTGGCGGTGTGTGCCCTCAGCAGAGGGATTGTTTCTGCAACAACAGAAGCTTGGGGTGAGTCATCCAATCCCCGCTTGTGATGATTGGTTAGGACACACACAGCTCAGGAATGGGAAGCACTTAACCTAACTGTCATTATGTGACAGTTTGGTTGTGAATGAATTAATTAACATATTGTTTTCCTGGTGTTTTTATGAATATTAGGCAAGCGGCAAAAAAAAGAAACACAGGCTGTTTGGGGGCACAGGGCAGGCGATGGAAGGTGACCACAACTTTCCTTTCTGAGTATAGGTGCATATTAATTTATACAGTAGGGCAATGTTTTTGGAAATAGTACCCCCCAGATCTATTAAGTTACTTCCCACCCATTGCAAATCTACTATTCTTTTAAATTCCCGTTGTTCAAGTGAATGTAAATTTATCAGAAGACTTACCAATTTCTGTGGCTATAAACATATAAAAATCTATATCTAAAAAATAATATCAACATGCAAATACTGTACAGCAGAACAAAAATACATCTATAACCCAACCTAAATAGTATAATAGCTAGCACATATACTTTCACAATTATAAAATAGACACCTACCTTGTATGAGGTAAATATGTGGATCCTTAAGAAGTTCTCTTGAATCTGTGATTCATAAGAGTGACTGAGCCCGGCCTCACTTTATATTGTCTATACAAACCCTCTCTGAAATTATGAAGTTCGGGATTGGCTGAATGGAGTTTAGCAAAACAAAGGCTATGGTAATTGGCTCATCTTGGGCAGCAGCAACTTTTCTTTGTTTCACAGTTTGAAGCAACAAGATTTTTTAATCTCAATATGATGAAGGTATTTGTGAAATACCTTAGACTAGACTAGACTCTCATCATTAACATAGAAATGGAGTGATACCATGATTGTAATCTGCATGACATAAGAGACTCATGCCCGAGAATGCTACAGCTGGAGATATTCATCTCAATGAGAGCTCCTTTTTTATATGTATTTAGCATGGTACAAGTAGCAAAATAATGATCATAAACTGTTACTGTATTGGTTCCCTATGTTATAGGGTTTGACGTCTTCATTTCCAATTCCTGCTTAAGCAAATTACCCAAACTCACTCTTTGGGGTCAAAACTAAATGTGGAAGCTCATTGAGTGATTAAAGTCAGATATAAAACTGCCGTATTGTATGTCCAACTTTTGCAACAAGAGCTTGCCTTCCTTTTTCTATAAGACTTGTCCTTTCTTAAGCTTACCATTATGGCTACCCCTCCTTCCCTCCTTATCCTTCTGTTTCTCCCAATTCTTATTCAAGATTTTCCAGAAGCATTTCTTTATACTGGTCAGATTTGGAAAGTGACCATATTCTAGACTGTCCCTTAACTTACAGATCCAAGAATGAATTGTTGGGGGCTGTGGTACACCCCAATATGTAGCAATATGCTGTTTTGTACAGGTTAGTTTCACATTCATGAGTCTGGTAGTTACCACTTTTGGATTTCCCTGTGGCCTTTAAAGTAGAACATATCCTGGAGTTAATTCTAGGTTTAGATTCCCATACTGCTTAATGTATTTAGCTATCTCCAACCAAAGCCTAGTAATACAATGGCACTCCCACCACAGATGCAGCACCAGCCTCATTTCCCCTTTACACCACCAGCAGAAGAAAGAAGGAACTGATATTTGGGGAATATATGGCAGTCTAGTTCCATAGATCTCTTACCATTTGTTTTTGTGCTATTCTACATCCTATGTCTTCTTCCCATTTATTTTGGTAGGTTGGTATTCCTTTTTTGATGCCTATTATAGTTGACTAGGAAATGGATCTTCTGTCATTTCCTGCAACGGGGAAGTAGGGGCGTCAGTGCTCGGGAGATATAAAAGTGATATAATACCAGATATCTAGTGATATTTAAAACAAATTCTGTATTCTCTCCTTTCATTACCAAACATACCTTCTATGTCGGTTTGTGGGTCCAGGACATTATAGACTCTCACAGGGGTTTCCTCCCCCCCCGTGTTGCCATCTATTTATTGTATATCTAGCTGCTTCTTGTTTCGTTATCACTTTTATTAATCTGTCTGAATAGGGTGACAGTTTCGGGTGTATAAGTATTTAAGTGATTTATAAATATACTGTTAATGAATTTGGTATGTTATTTTTTCCCAGGTGAACCGGGTCTTGTTAAACTTCAGGAGGTCAGAGTAACTAGTTCCAAGCTGGTCCACCCACCAGTATTATTTTTTTTATTTTTTATCCATTTACCCACGCTTTGTAGTCGGGCGACCAGGAAATATGCCTTATGATCTGGGGCTCCCAACCCACCATTTTTTGAGTCTGCTCAGGAGTGTTTAACCAATTTGGTGCTTTTTTTTATTACTCCATAGAACATTTAAAATAGATCTCTGAATATCTTTACAAAATCTTTGAGGAAAGGTGATTGGAAGTGTTTGCAATAGGTTGATATATTTTGATAAAAAGGAAATTCTGCCTATAATACTTAGGGGCACTTTACTATATGTTTTTTATTTTCTTATTTAAAAAGACAGGTAGTGGCTTATAATGTAATTTATACAGCAGGGCAATGTTTTTGGAAATTGTAACCCCCGGGTATTTTAAGCTACTTCCCACTCATTGCAAATCTACTAACTTTTGTAATTCCCATTGTTCATGTGAATGTAAATTAATCAGGAGACTTACCATTTTTTTGTGGATATAAACATATAAATGTTTGTATCTAAAAGAATATCGGCATGAAAAAAACTGTACAGCAGAACAAAAATACAACTATAACTCAATCTAAATAGTATAATAGCTAGCACATATACCTTCACAATTATAGCATAGACACCTACCTTGTGTGGGGGTAGTAAGGGATCCTTAGGAAATTCTCTTGGACCTGCAATTTATAAGAGTGACTGAGCCCGGCCTCACTTTATATTGTCTATACAAACACTCTCTGACATGAAGAAGTTTTGGATTGGCTGAATGGAGTTTACCAAAACAAAGGCTATGGTAATTGGCTCGTCTTGGGCAGTTGCACCTTTTCTTTGTTTCACTGTTTGAAGCAACAAGCTTTTATTACCTCAGTATAATAAAGGGAGAAGAGACAATAACAGGGATCCTTTTGTGAAATACCATAGACTAGACTCTCATCATTAACATAGAAATGGAGTGATATCATGATTGTAATCTGCATGACATAAGAGATTCATGCCCGAGAATGCTACAGTTGGAGATAATCATCAAGTCATGCACAGTGGTTTTACATTGTTAATATATTGTTATAGGGTTTGAAGTCTCCATTTCCACGTCCTGTTTAAGCCAATAACTCAAACTCACTGTTATAAGGTCTTTGAAGTCAAAACTAAATGTGGAAGCTCAATGACTGATTAAAGTCAGATATAAAACTGCCGTATTATATGTCCAACTTTTTCAACAAGAGCTTTGCAGTAACTGTATTTCTCCCATTTGACTTTGCTGTGCTTATGGCATCATCTTTTTTAAAAAAAACATCCTATTGCTTGTAAAAGCCCCATTCCTCCCATTTATGACTGTACCGCATGTGTATTGGTAGACACCCTTTCCTGCCCAGACTGAAACAGGACTTTAGGAGATTTTCAATTAAAATACAACTACTATGAGCACATGTGGTGAGTACATGTGGGTAAATTTTGAGGGGCCCTTCAGCCACATGTAGTCTAGACAAAGCCTAGTAATATGTTGGCACTCCCACCACAGATGCAGCACCGGCCCCATTTCCCCTTTACACCACCAGCAGAAGAAAGAAGAAGAATGTATGGCAGCTGTAGTTCCATAGATCTCTTCCCATTTGTTTTGTGCTATTCTATGTCCTATGTCTTCTTCTCATTTATTTTGGTAGGTTGCTCTTCCTTTTTTGATGCCTATCAAAATTTATAATATCTTTAAAGTTGACTAGGAAATGGATCTTCTGTCATTTCCTGCAAAAGGGAAGTGGGGGCGTCAGTGCTCAGGAGATTTAAAAGTTATATAATATCAGATATCTAGTGATATTTAAAATGTATTCCGGATTCTATACTTTCATTGCTAATCATACCTTTTATACCGGTTTGTAGGTCTATGACATTATAGACTCTCACGAGGGTTTCTATATTTCCCCATGTTGCCATCTATTTATTGAATATCTAGCTGATTTTTGTTTTGTTATCACTGTTATTATATTTGTCTGAATAGGGTGACAGTTCTGGGTGTATCATTAAGTATTTAAGTGATTTATAAATTAAAATCGGGAGCTCTCACTGTTTAGAGCAGTAAAAAGAGGTGCCGTGACGTGGCCCTGCAGCTTCTCATACATTTACAAATATGTGCAACAAAAACCTGTCTTTTTATAATAATGTAGACAGATTATAGGATTTGTTGCCAGCTGGTGGGGATTTGGATGCTGAGGTATTTCTTTTTGTTTTGTCTGTAACAAGTTGCCCAGCCCAGTGTGCTCCACCCAGTCCAGCTATAAATTTATGGTGCTACTTGCCATCTCCATCCCACCACCAAACACCACCTCTCCAGTGCCAGAAGAAGCCTTTTATACTGAAGGAATATGATTACATTATCTTACTCCACCTATAAACGGCCCCTTTCTTTTTATACAGGATCTTTTTGTGCAAATACTTAGACCAGACTCTCATCATTAGCATAGAAATGGAGTGATACCATGATTGTAATCTGCATGACATAACAGACTAATGGCAGAGAATACTACAGTCAGACAAATAACTCTCAATATGAGCTCCTTTTTTATTGCAATTGGCACAAGTAGCAAAATAGAGAATTTACTTTGTTACACTTTTGTTTCCCAATTTTCTGGGGTTTGAAGATTCCACTTCCAGTTTACACAGGAATCCCAAGCTCACTGTTATTAAATACATCTTAGGTGAAAATTAAATGAGTTATGGGAGGGGGGGCTCATTTAGTGATTATAGTACATAGGAAATAAAACCTAATCAAATGTAACAAGATAAATGTGATTCATTGTTATAAATACATCTGTGATGCTTTTGGAAACTTTAGACACAAGAAAAGGGGCAAAAAGGGAAGGAATTAGCAAGAAAGAAAGGAGAAGGAAAAAAGGAAAGAGAAGAGGTGAGTATATAATAAAATACTGCGCATCTACTTAGCTAAGAATTCTCGAGTGATATGTACTCAAAGCTATCCAAATATTTCACTTACATTTTTATTTTTAAAAAAGCTACAAATTGTACAAATACATTTTTTACATTTTTAATGTTTTCCTGATAGTTCACCCAATAATATTGAGAAATTACAAACAGAACATTCCATGTTAAAGCACAAACTGCTGAAACTGGGAAATCCCTGGACATTCCTGGCCATGTATAGCACAAAATGTTGAGAAATGACCTGGCTACAGAGGGTGACAATGTCTCTAGGTAGGCTGGCAGTTAAAGGGTTAACCCCGGATGGGAAGAATCTATGTGTTAGTGTTTGCTGCACCCTTTCCCATGCTGAGTTAAATCAATTTGTGTTGGGCATTTTACATTACAATAAACAGTATAACACTTCACCTTACGGGATATTCCAGGGTTGTCATTGCCAATAGCCACCCTGATCTTGACACTATATATAATATTGTATTCACTGTGCTGCGGTTATCTTTTATTTATTATTGCAATCATTCTTCTTACCAGCCTCTGCTTGTCCTTAACAATTCCAAGTGTGTCACTCATTTGGGCGTATCATTTTCAATTTAGCTTATTGTGTAATACTTGTATATGTATATATGTGCTCTTTAGGATGAGCATCCCTCTTTTGTACAGTCTATGCCCAGTATGTTAGCTCACATACAGGTCCTTCTCAAAAAATTAGCATATAGTGCTAAAGTTCATTATTTTCCATAATGAAATGATAAAAATTAAACTTTCATATATTTGAGATTCATTGCACACCAACTGAAATTTTTCAGGTCTTTTTTTGTTTTAATACTGATGATTTTGCCATACAGCTCATGAAAACCCCCAAATCCTATCTCAAAAAATTAGCATATTTCATCCGACCAATAAAAGAAAAGTGTTTTTAATAAAAAATAAGTCAACCTTCAAATAATTATGTTCAGTTATGCACTCAATACTTGGTCGGGAATCCTTTTGCAGAAATGACTGCTTCAATGCGGTGTGGCATGGAGGCAATCAGCCTGTGGCACTGCTGAGGTGTTATGGAGGCCCATGATGCTTCGATAGCGGCCTTAAGCTCATCCAGAGTGTTGGGTCTTGCGTCTCTCAACTTTCTCTTCACAATATTCCACAGATTCTCTATGGGGTTCAGGTCAGGAGAGTTGGCAGGCCAATTGAGCACAGTAATACCATGGTCAGTAAACCATTTACCAGTGGTTTTGGCACTGTGAGCAGGTGCCAGGTCGTGCTGAAAAATGCAAACTTCATCTCCATAAAGCTTTTCAGCCGATGGAAGCATGAACTGCTCCAAAATCTCCTGATAGCTAGCTGCATTGACCCTGCCCTTTATAAAACACAGTCGACCAACACCAGCAGCTGACATGGCACCCCAGACCATCACTGACTGTGGGTACTTGACACTGGACTTCAGGCATTTTGGCATTTCCTTCTCCCCAGTCTTACTCCAGACTCTGGCACCTTAATTTCCGAATGACATGCAAAATTTGCTTTCATCAGAAAAAAGTACTTTTTAAATTTTTTTCTGGGTCTTACCCTCTTGCTTGAGGGTGTCAATGATGGCCTTCTGGACAGCAGTCAGGTCGGCAGACTTACCCATGATGGCGGTTTTGAGTAATGAACCAGGCTGGGCTTTTTTTAAAGCCTCAGGAATCTTTTGCAGGTGTTTAGAGTTAATTAGTTGATTCAGATGATTAGGTTAATAGCTCGTTTAGAGAACCTTTTCATGATATGCTAATTTTTTGAGATAGGATTTTGGGGTTTTCATGAGCTGTATGGCAAAATCATCAGTATTAAAACAAAAAAAGACCTGAAAAATTTCAGTTGGTGTGCAATGAATCTCAAATATATGAAAGTTTAATTTTTATCATTTCATTATGGAAAATAATGAACTTTAGCACTATATGCTAATTTTTTGAGAAGGACCTGTATTCTGATTCTTTGGTCACCCTGTACATTGAACTGGCCCATGTAGATACTTTGAATATGGAAGCCCTGATTTCCCCTTCCCCTCACCTTTCTCAGTTGCATAAGTCACCATTTCGTCCCTCCTTCTTTGCTGATCACCAGTGTGGATCCTCTGGTGTCTAAGCAGGTTTGAACCTGTAGTAAAGCACTTGCTACACTCAGGGCAGGAAAATGGCTTCTCTCCAGTGTGAACCTTCTGGTGTGTAAGAAGAGTTGAAGACCTTGCAAAGCATTTGCCACATTCAGAACATGGGAATGGCTTTTCTCCAGTGTGAACCCTTTGGTGTAACAGCAGGTTTTGAGGCTGTGTAAAGCATTTGCCACATTCCATACACTGGAATGGCTTCTCTCCAGTGTGACTCCTCTGGTGTATCAGCAGGTGTTGAGACTGTGTAAAGCATTTGCCACATTCAGAACAAGGGAATGGTTTCTCTCCAGTGTGAACCCTTTGGTGTGTAAGCAAGCCTTGACTATTTGTAAAGTATTTGTTGCATTCAGAGCATATGAATGGCTTCTCTCCAGTGTGAATTCTCTGGTGACATGTGAGGTTTGACTTATGATTAAAACATTTCCCACACTCAGAGCACTGATATGGCTTCATTCCTTTGGGGCTCATCATGGGCTGTTGGAAAACAACTGATCTGTAATGAATTCAGCCTTGCTGCTAAATGATCAACCTGCAAAGAAAAATGGAACATTGTGTTAATTACAGGAGCAGTGGGCAAAACAAGAACAAAAGCAGTGCTTACAAGATGGCACCTGAAACAGCTGCCTGGTGAGGAGCTCCTTCCAACTGAGCTCTGGTTACTACCACTTCCTCACTTCTGTCCTCTCCTTTACACCCAACTACTGTCACTGATCACCAGAATACCCCTAATAACGAGCAGAGCAGAATGGCAATCCGAGAAGCATCAGGGTCAGTTCAACAACGTGGAGGAGATGCCATCAGGCACCCCACTACTGGCTGGACACATCACGATCAGGGTATTCAAGGAGGATATGGCTGAGTTCCAGCGGTGAGTCTCCAGTGGCTGCCAGAGGTGTCCAAATCGACTGACACACCTCAATCCATCATTGAGTCCAGTGCATGTGTTGCCAGTAGGCTGCAATTGTGTTGGCTCCCAGACCTCCGCTGCCGCTCCAGCGGTGAGCCCCTGGTGGTCAGTGGTGATGTGTGCCATCGGCAGCCTGCAGAGGGTTTTTTCTGAAACAGCAGCTTGAGGTCAGTCATCCAATCCCCCCCAGTGATTATGCAATCATTTAGGGCACACACAGCTCAGCAATGGGCTCCCCACTTCAACCTAACTGCCATTATGTGACTGTTTGGTTGTAACTGAATTAATAAGCATATGGCAGCCATTCACCATAATACTAGCCTATTTTTATCCTGGCAAATAGTAAAAAAAGAAACACAGGCTGTTTTGAGGCACAGGGCCAGGGATGGAGGGTGACCACATAACCTTTCTGAGTATAGGTGCACTTTAATTTATATGTTTTTGGAAATAGTATATTTAGCTACTTCCCACCCATTGCAAATCTACTATCTTTTTAAATTCCTGTTATTCATGTGAATGAAAATTTATCGGGAGACTTACTGATTTCTGTAGCTATAAACATATAAAAATCTATATCTAAAAGTATATTGACATGAAAATACTGTACAGTAGAACAAAAATACAACTATAACTTATTTTAAATAGTATAATAGCTTGCACACATAACTTCACAAATATAGAATAGACACCTACCTTGTATGGGGGAAATATGTGGATCCTTAAGAAGTTCTCTTGAAGCTGTGATTTATAAGAGTGACTGAGCCCAGCCTCACTTTATATTGTCTATACAAACACTCTCTGAAATTATGAAGTTCTGGATTGGCTGAATGGAGTTTAGCAAAACAAAGGCTATGGTAATTGGCTCATTTTGGGCGGTTGCACCTTTTCTTTGTTTCACTGTTTGAAGCAACAAGATTTTATTATCTCAGTATAATGAAAAAGAGGAGACAATAACAGGGATCTTTTTGTGAAATGCCATAGACTAGACTCTCATCACAACCATAGAAATGGAGTGATACCTTGATTGTAATCTGCATGACATAGGACTCTCATGTCCGAGAATGCTTCAGTTACAGATATTCATCTCAATGAGAGCTACTTTTTAATTGCATTTGGCATAGTACAAGTAGCAAAATAATGATTTTACATTGTTAAGGTATTGTCCCCCGTGTTATAGGATTTGAAGTCTCTATTTCCACTTCCTGTTTAAGCCAATACATCAAACTCACTGTTATAAGGTCTTGGAGTCAAAACTAAATGTGGAAGCTCATTGAGTGATAAAAGTCAGATATAAAACTGCCGTATTGTATGTTCAACAAGAGCTTTGCAATAAGTGTTTTTCTCCCATTTGTCTTTGCTCTGCTTATGACATTATCCTTTTTCAGCAGAATTACTCCAGGCATTTAGAACTTCAATCCCATAACTCCCTGAAATCTCTATAGCTGTGTGTTTGGAAAGAGGACATTAGGATACTGCTGTAAAATATTATGCAATGTGATTATCTGATGGATGTCAGAGAACGCTGATGCTTGTATTCCCCTGACAACTCATGGGAAACAGTAAAAAATCAGGATCTGAATAAATGTAATAGGTGGGAGTGGCATGATCTGCAGATTTGCTTAGTCGACTCTGGAACTCTTAAAGTAGCATTAATTGGCTCGTCTTGGGCAGTTGCATCTTTTCTTTGTTTGACTATTTGAAGCAACAAGCTTTTATTGCCTCAATATAATGAAAGAGAAGAGACAATAACAGGAATCTTTTTTGTGTAATACCATAGACCAGACTCTCATCATTAACATAGAAATGGAGTGATACCATGATTGTAATCTGCATGACATCAGAGACTCATACCCGAGAATGCTACAGTTACAGATATTCATCTCAATTAGAGCTACTTTTTAATTGCATTTGGCATGGTACAATTAGCAAAATAATGATTGCACCTTGTTACAGTATTGGTTCCCTATGTTATAGGGTTTGAAGTCTCCATTTCTACTTCCTGTCTAAGCCAATAATCCAAACTCACTGTTATATAGTCTTGGGATCAAAACTAAATGTGGAAGCTCACTGAGTGATTAAAGTCAGATATAAAACTGCCGTATTGTATGTCCAACTTTTTCAACAAGAGCTTTGCAATAAGTGAATTTCTCCCATTTGACTTTGTTCTCCATATAATGTTTATTTTATTTTTCTACTCAGTTATTGATCCCTCTGATATTTGAGGTCTCTGCAGAGAGTCATAGACATCATAGTGGATAAGTTAGTGTGCACCTTCCTTTTTGTATATGACTCGTCCTTTCTTAAGCTTACCATTAAGGCCACCCCCCTTCCCGCCTTATACTCCTGTCTCACGCGTTGGCGGACGTACGGCAGGGGTAGGTCCAGTTGGTGTGTTTACTCTAATAGACTGTTCCATGTGTCTTTCTACTTTCCCGGCTGGTTCTAGTATGCTCAGAGTAGATTAGTTATTTTGCACATGCACTTTATTGTTAATCTTTGCGCTATATTGCACATTATTGAGGTTTTGCACATAGTTTAAATAATTTGGTTGTTATAACTTATAGGTTTTTTGCACTTTTACTTATATGACCAGCCCATATTTTGAATTTGCATGGAGCTTTAATGTCAAGATATCTCTTCCAATTCTTATTCAAGATTTTCCAGAAGCATTTCTTTATTTTGGCCAGATTTGGAAAGTGACCATTTTACTTCCAGATCTAAGAATGAATTATTGGGGGCAGGGGTACTCCCCAATATGTAGCAATATGCTGTCTAGTATTACATTCATGAGTTTGGTATTTGCCACTTTTGGATTTCACTGTGGCCTATATATGAGAACATATCCTGGAGTTAATTCTAGGTTTAAATTCCCATGCTGCTTCATTTATTTCGCTATCTCCAACCACCTTGACATAACAGACTAATGCCAGAGAATACTACAGTCAGACAAATAACTCTCAATACGAGCTCCTTCTTTATTGCAATTGGCACAAGTAGCAAAATTGTGAATTTACTTTGTTTTGTTTCCCAATCTTCTGGGGTTTGAAGATTCCACTTCCGGTTTACACAATAAACTCAAGCTCACTATTATTGAATATGTTTTGGGTTCAAAATTAAATGATTTATGTGTGGGGCTCATTTAGTGATTATAGTCCATAGGAAATAAAACCCTAATCAAATGTAACAAGATAAATGTGATTACATTGTTATAAATACATCTATGGTGCTTTTGAAAATATTAGACCAGAGAAAAGGGGCAAAAAGGATAAGAACTAGCAACAAAGAAAAAAGAAGAAAAAGAAAAGAGAGGAGGGGAGAATATAATAAAATACTGTGCATCTACTTAGCTAAGAATAACCAAGTGATATGTACTCAAAGCTATCCAAATATTTCACTTACATTTCTTATTAAAAAATGCTACAAATTGTAAAAAATATTTTTTTTTATTTTTTCCACATAGTTCACTCAATAATATTGAGAAATTACAAACAGAACATTCCATGTTAAAGCCCAAACTCTGCTGAAAAAAAAAAATATTTTTTTTTTTCTGGGAAATCCCTGGACATTCCTAGACATGTGTAGCACAAAATGTTTAAAATGTCCTGGCCACAGAGGGTGACAATGTCTCTAGGTAGGTTAAGTTAAAGGGTTAACCCCGGACAGGAAGAATGTATGTGGTAATGTTTGATGCACCCTTTTCCATACTAATTTAAATCGATTTGTGTTGGATTTGTGTTGGACATTTTTCATTACAATATACATTTCATCATTTTTTCTTTTTCAGGGTTGTCATTGCCAATAGTAACCCCGATCTTGACACTATATATAGTATTGTACTCATTGTACTGCAGTTATTTATTTATTATTGCAATCATTTTTATGTAGCAATTAATTCAGAGTTCTTAACAATTCCAAGTCCATAACAATTCCAAGTGTGTCACTGATCACACTTCATTTTCAATTTTGCTTATTGTCTAATACTTGTATATGCATACATGTGCTCTTTAGGTTGAACATTCCTCCTTTGTATAGTCTATGCCCGGTATGTTAGCTCACATATTCTGATTGTTTGGTCGCACTTTATATTGCATTGGTCCATGTAGGTACTTTAAATATGGAAGCCGGGATTTCCCCTTCCCTTCACCTTTCTCACTTACATATATGACAATTTCTTCCCTCCTTCTTTGCTGATCACCATTGTGGGTCCTCTGGTGCTTAAGCAGTTGTGAACCTGTAGTAAAGCACTTGCTACATTCAGAACATTGGAATGGCTTCTCTCCAGTGTGAATCCTCTGGTGTATAAGAAGGGTTGAAGGCTGTGCAAAGCATTTGCCACATTCAGAACATGGGAATGGCTTCTCTCCAGTGTGAACTTGCTGGTGTCTAAGCAAATCTCTGCGAATTATAAAGCTTTTGCCACATTCAGAACATGGGAATGGCTTCTCTCCAGTGTGAACCCGATGGTGTCTAAGCAAGTCTCTGCTAATTATAAAGCATTTGCCACATTCAGAACATGGGAATGGCCTCTCTCCAGTGTGAACCCGCTGGTGTCTAAGCAAGTCCCTGCGAATTGTAAAGCATTTGCCACATTCAGAACATGAGAATGGCTTTTCTCCGGTGTGAACCCTTTGGTGTACTAGCAGCTGTGCACTCTGTTTAAATCTTTTGCCACATTCCGTACACGGGAATGGCCTCTCTCCAGTGTGAACCCGCTGGTGTGTAAGCAACTGTAGACTACTTGTAAAGCATTTGCCGCATTCAGCACATGAGAATGGTTTCTCTCCAGTGTGACTCCTCTGGTGTATCCGCAGGTGTTGAGAATGTGAAAAGCATTTGCCACATTCAGAGCATGGGAACGGCTTCTCTCCAGTGTGAACTCTCTGGTGACATGTGAGGTTTGACTTCTGACTGAAACATTTTCCACACTCAGAGCACTGATATGGATTCACTCCTTTGGGGCTCATCATGGGCTGTTGGAAAACAACTTATCTGTAATTAATTTTGCTTTTCTGTTAAATGATCAACCTGCAAAGAAAAAACAGAACATTGTGTTAATTTCAGAAGCGGTGGGCAAAACAAGAATAAAAGCAGTGCTTACAAGATGGTGCCTGAAATTACAAGATGGTGCCTGAAATGGCTGCCTTGTGAGGAGCTCCGTCCAACTGAGTTCTGGTTACTACTCCTTCCCCACTTCTGTCCTCTCCTTTACACCCAACTACAGGACAACTGCTAGCTGATCACTCCTGATCATCAGAATACCCCAAATAACAAGCAGAGTGGTGATCCGAGAAGCATCAGGGTCAGTTCAACCACATGGAGGAGATGTCATCAGACACCCCACTGCCGGCTGGACGCATCATGATCAAGGAATACAAGGAGGATATAGCTCCAGATCCAGCAGTTCCAGCTCCAGCAGTGAGCAGCAGTTGCCTGCGGTGGACCCCAAGTCGACTGACATACCTCGCTCCATTGGTGAGTCCAGTGTATCTGTTGCAATCAGGCTATGACCATGTCAGTTGCCAGACCTCTGCGGCCGCTCCAGTGGTAAGCCCCTGGGGGCCAGTGGTGATGTGTGCCCTCAGCAGCCAGTGGAGGGGTTGTTTCTGCAACAACAGCAGCATGGGGTCTCATACATTCCCCCCCAGTGATGATTGGTTAGGACACACACAGCTCAGCAATGGGGAGCACTTAACCTAACTGTCATTATGTGACAGTTTGGTTGTGACTGAATCATAGGTGCACGTTAATTTATACAGTAGGGCAATGTTTTTGGAAATAGTAACCCCCAGGTATATTAAGCTACTACGCACCCATTGCAAATCTACTATCTTTTTAAATTTCCATTATTCATGTGAATTTAAATTTATCAGGAGACTTACTGATTTCTGTGACTATAAACATATAAAAATCTATATCTAAAAGAATATTGACATGCAAATAGTGTACAGCAGAACAAAAATACAACTATAATTCATTCTAAATAGTTTAATAGCTAGCACATATAACGTCACAATTTTAAAATAGACACCTACCTTGTATGGGGGAAATATGTGGATCATTAAGAGGTTCTCTTGGACCTGTGATTCATTAGAGTGACTGAGCCCGGCCTCACTTTATATTACTACACAAACACTCTCTGACATGAAGAAGTTCTGGATTGGCTGAATGGAGTTTAGCAAAACAAAGGATATGGTAAATAGCTCGTTTTGGGCGGTTACACCTTTTCTTTGTTTCACTGATTGAAGCAACAATATTTTATTATCTCAATATAATGAAAGAGAAGAGACAATAACAGGGATCTTTTTGTGAAATACCATAGACTAGACTCTTATCATTAACATAGAAATGGAGTGATACCAGGATTGTAATCTGCATAACATAAGACTCACACTCATGCCCGAGAATGCTACAGTTGGAGATATTAATCTCAATGAGAGCTCCTTCTTTATATGCATTTGTTATGGTATAATTAGCAAAATAGTGATTTTACATTGTTACGGTATTGGTTTCCTATGTTATAGGGTTTGATATCTCCATTTCCAATTCCTGTTTAGCCAATAACCCAAACTCACTATTATAAGGTCTTCAGGCCAAAACTAAATGTTGAAGCTCATTGAGTGATTAAAGTCAGATATAAAACTGCCATATCGTATGTCCAACTTTTTCAACAAGAGCTTTGCAGTAAGTCTTTTCTCCCATTTGACTTTGCTGTGCTTATGACATCATCCTTTTTCAGCAGACTTTACTCCAGGGGTTATAGAATTACAATCCCCTAATTCTCTGAAATTTGTATAGCTGAGTGTTTGGAAATAGGACATTAGGATACTGCTGTAAAATATTATGCAATGTGATTACCTGATGGATGTCAGGGAACGCTGATGCTTGTAGTCCCCTGATAACTCATGTGTAACAGTAAAGATTCAGGATCTGAACAAGTGTAATAGGTGGGAGTGGCATGATCTGCAGATTTGCTTAGTCGACTCTGGAACTGTTAAAGTAGCACTATTGTGAAATAATGGTCCAATGATGAAAATTCATATAAATATTCTGTATAGCAGGAGGAGGGTCAATAATACAAGCGGTATCAGGAAATATCCAACCTGCATTTTTTTATTTAAATGAAACCTGGCAGCCCTGGATTTTATTCCTACCGTGAGAAAAAATGATTAAACGACAAGCTTGATGGGAGTTTTATTCAGTTCAGGCATCTAAGTGACCCCTGAGGACAAAGAACAGTTTTAATTCTATAATAAAAGCAAGTCTGGGGATATGAAACATCCCCCTGTTCACAATATAATGCAGAGGAACTGTTGTCCTATCATATTTAGTTTGCTTGTTTTTTTGGTTATTTTTCAAAAACATCCCCTCTCCTGGTGTGAGATTCTGTAATACATTGTTACATTTCAGACACGGCAGTGTAAATCTTTAGGTGTCTTGCCAGAGGTGTCCATTACCGGTAACATTAATTCCACTCAAAACATGAGTGCAGCCTCTCTCTATTGATAATCCTATGATGAATATTCAATTCTTGCTAAGTTTTAAAACATTTGTCACATTCTAGATATAGATTTGGCTTTTCTCCTGCATGAAACTCCAACTGGCCTTTAAGGTCATTGTTTTGGTTAAAGCCCATCACCCATTGCAGACATTTAAAGGGTTTTATCCAGGGAGACTCCTCTGGTGTGTACACAGTGGTGTGTGATTTGTACACTCAGGGCATTACAATGGTTTTTCATCAATGTGGGTCCTCTGGTGTCTAAGCAGGGTTGAACTATCTGTAAAGCACTTGCTACACTCGGGGAAGGAAAATGGCTTCTCTCCTGTGTGAATCCTCTGGTGTATATTAAGGCTTGCAGGCTGTGTATGGGGGGGAAATATGTGGATCCTTAAGAAGTTATCTTTAATCTGTTATTCATAAGAGGGACTTGGCCCCTGTCTCACTTAATATTGTCCATACAAACACTCTCTGATATGAAGAACTTTTGGATTGGCTGAATTAAGTTTACCAAAACAAAGTCTATGGTAATTGGCTCATCTTGGGTGGTTGAATCTTTTCTTTGTTTCACTATTTTAAGCAACAAGATTTTATTGCCTCAATATGATGAAAGAGAAGAGACAATAACAGGGATCTTTTTGTGAAATACCATAGACTAGACTCTCATCATTAACATAGAAATGGAGTGATACCATGATTGTAATCTGCATGATATAAGAGACTCATGCCTGAGAATGCTACAGTTACAGATATTCATCTCAATGAGAGCTCCTCCTTTATTGCATTTGGCATGGTACAAGTAGCAAAATAGTGATTTTACTTTTTTACGGTTTGAAGTCTCCGTTGACACTTCCTGTTTAAGCCAATAACCCAAACTCACTGTTATTGAATAAGTCTTGGGGTCAAAACAAAATAGAAAGTCAAAAATCAAAAGTCAAAACTAAATGTGGAAGCTCATTGGGTGATTAAAGTTAGGTATAAAACTGCTGTATTGTATGTCCAACTTTTTCAACAAGAGCTTTGCAATAAGTGCATTTCTCCCATGTGACTTTGCTGTGTTTATGACATCATCCTTTTTCAACAGACTTTACTCCAGGGGTTATAGAACTACAATCCCCTAATTCCCTGAAATCAGTAGAGCTGAGTATTTGGACATAGGGCATTATAATACTGCTGCTAAAGATCCTGTAATGTAATCAGCAAACAAATGTCAGGGAACACTGATGCTTGTAGTCCCCTGACAACTCATGTGAAGCAGTAAAAATTTGGGATCTGAATAAATGTAGTGGATTTTGGGGGTGGCATGATATGCAGATAACACATTTGGTTAGACTTTGGAACTTTTAGGTAAAGGACTATATTTATTCAATTGCTTTCACAATATATTTTATATTAAATAATATATACTTAATATATAATAAATAATATTTATTAAATAATCAAAATGCAAGTTTTTCAGAAAAATCATATTGCTTGTAAAAGCCTCATTCCTCCCAGCTACAACTGTAATGTATTGGTAGATACCCTTTCCTGCCCAGCACTTTAGGAGATTTTCAACTAAAATACAACTACTATGCGCACTTGAGGTGAGTACATGTGGATGTACATGAGGGGCCCGCAGCCACATTTTGTCAAGTTGGTCCTCCCCACATGTGAATCACCAGAGGTAAATGGTTAGAGTTAGAGAGTATCCATCGCTACGTATACATATTGTAGGATTTGTTGCTGGCCCAGCCAGTGTGCACCACCCAGTCCAGCTATAAACTGCTTGCCATTTAATTCCTATCTGTTGTATTGTGGTGAGTGCATGTAAATAAATGTTGAGGGGCCTCATGTAGTGAAGTCAACCTCCCCACATGTGAATCACCAGACGCGAAGGGTTGCGAGTCCTGGGTAGCCTCTGGTAAGTTCAGTGTATCATTGCTATGTATGTCCCAAAAATGGGGGAGAGCTCACTGTTTAGAGCAGGATTGCAAGAAAAGAGGTGCCGTGACATGGCCCGGCAGCTTTGCATACATTTACAAATGTGTGCAACAAATGCCTCTCTGTTTTTAAAAAATGTGGACAGATTGTAGGATTTGTTGCACACTGATGGGGATTTGGGTGCAGGAGTATTCCTTTTTGTTTTGCCAGGCACAGTGTGCACTGCCCATTCCAGCTATAAATTTATGGTGCTACTTGCCATCTCCTTCCCATCACCGAACACCACCTCTCCAGTGCCAGAAGCAGCCTGTTATACTGAAGGAGAATTATTACATAGCTCCTCCTATAAAAGGCCCCTTTCTATTTATACATGATCTTTTTGTGCAAATCCATAGACCAGACTCTCATCATTAGCATAGAAATGGAGTGATACAGTGATTGTAATCTGCATGACATAACAGACTAATGCCAGAGAATACTACAGTTAGACAAATAACTCTCACTACGAGCTTCTTCTTTATTGCAGTTGGCCAAAAGTAGCAAAATAGTGAATTTACTTTGTTAATTTTTTTTTTCCCAATGTTCTGGGGTTTGAAGATTCCACTTCCTGTTTACACAAGAAACCTAAGCTCACTGTTATTGAATACATCTTGGGTGAAAATGAAATGAGTTATGGGTGGGGCTCATTTAGTGATTATAGTCCATAGGAAATAAAACCCTAATCAAATGTAACAAGGTAAATGTGATTCATTGCTATAAATACATCTGTGATGCTTTTGGAAACTTTAGACCCAAGAAAAGAGGAAAAAAGGGAAAGAGTAGAGGGGAGAATATAATGAAATACTGCGCATCTTATCTAAGAATACCCAAGTGATATGTACTCAAAGCTATCCAAATATTTCACTTACATTTTTTATTTTTTAAAAAGGTACAGATTGTAAAAAATACATTTTTTATTTATTTTTTATTTTTTACACACAGTTCACCCAATAATATTGAGAAATTACAAACAGAATATTCCATGTTAAAGCACAAACTGTTGAAAATATATATTTTTTTTTCTGGGAAATCCCTGGACATTCCTGGACATGCAAAGCACAAAATGTTAAGAAATGGCCTGACATTGAGGGTGACAATGTCTCTAGGCAGGTAAAGGGTTAACCCCGGACAGGAAGAATGTATATGTTAGTGTTTGCTGCACCCTTTTCTATGTTGAGTTAAATCAATTTGTGTTGGACATTTTTCATTAAAATAAACTGTATAATACTTCACCTTACGGGATATTCCTGGGTTGTCATTGCCAATAGCAACCCTGATCTTGACACTATATATAGTATTGTATTCACTGTGCTGCGTTTATCTTTTTTTATTATTGCAATAATTTTTATGTAGCAATTATTTAAGAGTTTTTAACAGCCTCTGGTTGTCCATAACAATTCCAAGTGTGTCACTCATTTGGGCGTATCATTTTCTATTTTGCTTATTGTGTAATACTTGTATATGCATATATGTGCTCTTTAGGATGAGCATTCCCATAAAGTCTATGCCCAGTATGTTAGCTCACATATGTTGAACTGGCCCATGTAGGTACTTTGAATATGGAAGTCCTGATTTCCGCTTCCCTTCCCTTCACCTTTCTCAGTTGCATACATGACCATTTCTTCCCTCCTTCTTTGCTGATCAACAGTGTGGGACCTCTGGTGTCTAAGCAGTTGTGAACCTGTAGTAAAGCACTTGCTGCACCCAGGGCAGGAAAATGGCTTCTCTCCAGTGTGAATCCTCTGGTGTGTAAGCAGGTCTTGACTATTTGTAAAGCATTTGCCACATTCAGAGCATGGGAATGGCTTCTCTCCAGTGTGACTCCTCTGGTGTATCCGCAGGTGTTGAGACTGTGTATAGCATTTGCCACATTCAGAGCATGGGAATGGCTTCTCTCCAGTGTGACTCCTCTGGTGTCTCAGCAGGTTTTGAGAATGTGTAAAGCATTTGCCACATTCAGAACATGAGAACGGCTTCTCTCCAGTGTGACTCCTCTGGTGTATCCGCAGGTGTTGAAGCTGTGTAAAGCATTTGTCGCATTCAGAGCATGGGAATGGCTTCTCTCCAGTGTGACTCCTCTGGTGTCTCAGCAGGTTTTGAGAATGTGTAAAGCATTTGCCACATTCAGAACATGAGAACGGCTTCTCTCCAGTGTGACTCCTCTGGTGTATCCGCAGGTGTTGAAGCTGTGTAAAGCATTTGTCGCATTCAGAGCATGGGAATGGCTTTTCTCCAGTGTGAACTCTCTGGTGACTTGTGAGGTTTGCCTTCCAACTGAAACATTTCCCACACTCAGAGCACTGATATGGCTTCACTCCTTTGGGGCTCATCATGGGCTGTTGGAAAACAACTGATCTGTAATTAATTTTGTTTTTCTGTTAAATGACCAACCTGCAAAGAAAAACAGAACAATGTTTTAATTACAGAAGCAGTGGGCAAAACAAGAACAAAAGCAGTGCTTACAAGATGGGGCCTGAAATTACAAGATGGTGCCTGAAATGGCTGCCTGGCGAGGAGATTCCTCCAACTGAGCTCTGGTTACTACTCCTTCCTCACTTCTGTCCTCTCCTTTACACCCAACTACAGGGCAACTGCTAGCTGATCACCCCTAATCATCAGAATACCCCAAATAACAAGCAGAGTGGTGATCTGAGAAGCACTGGGGTCAGTCAGTGTCATCAGACACCCCACTACCAGTTGGACGCATTGTGATCAAGGACTACAAGGAGGATATAGCTCCAGTTCCAGCAGTGAGTCTCTGGTTGTCGGCGGTGGTGCAAAGTCGACTGACATACCTCCCTCCAGTGGTGAGTCCAGTGCATCTGCTGGCAGCAGGCTGTGACTATGTCAGCGCCCAGACCTCCATGGCCTCTCCAGTGGTAAGCCCCTGGTGCCCAGTGGTGGTGTGTGCCCTCAGCAGCCTGCGGAGGGGTTGTTTCTGCAACAACAGCTTGGGGTGAGTCATCCAATCCCCCCCAGTGATGATTGGTTAGGACACACACAGCTCAGGAATGGGGAGCACTTAACCTAACTGTCATTATGTGACAGTTTGGTTGTAACTGAATTAATTGGCATATTTTTTCCTGGCATATTTATTAATATTAGGCAAACAGTAAAAAAAGAAACACAGGCTGTTTTGTGGCACAGGGAAGGCGACAGAAGGTGACCACAACTTTACTTTCTGAGTATAGGTGCATATTAATTTATACAGTAGGGCAATGTTTTTGGAAATACTAACCCCCAGATCTATTAAGCTACTTCCCACCCATTGCAAATCTACTATCTTTTTAAATTCCCGTTGTTCATGTGAATGTAAATTTATCAGGAGACTTAACGATTTCTGTGGCTATAAACATATAAAAATCTATATCTAAAAGAATATCAACATGCAAATACTGTACAGCAGAACAAAAAAACAACTATAACTTATTCTAAATAGTATAATAGCTAGCACATATACCTTCACAATTATAGAATAGACACCTACCTTGTTTGAGGGAAATATGGGGATCCTTAGAAAGTTCTCTCGAATCTGTGATTCATAAGAGTGACTGAGCCCGGCCTCACTTTATATTGTCCATACAAACACTCTCTGAAATTAGGAAGTTCTGGATTGGCTGAATGGAGTTTAGCAAAACAAAAGAGATGGTAAATGGCACGTTTTGGGCGGTTGCACCTTTTCTTTGTTTCACTATTTGAAGCAACAATATTTTATTATCTCAATATAATGAAAGAGAAGAGACAATAACAGGGATCTTTTTGTGAAATACCATAGACTAGACTCTCATCATTAACATAGAAATGGAGTGATACCATGATTGTAATCTGCATGACATAAGAGACTCATGCCAGAGAATGCTACAGCTGGAGATATTCATCTCAATGAGAGCTACTTTTTTATATGCATTTGGCATGGTACAAGTAGCAAAATAATGGTTATACATTGTTACTGTATTGGTTCCCAATGTTATAGGGTTTTACGTCTTCATTTCCAATTCCTGTTTAAGCCAATAACCCAAACTCACTGTTTGGGGTCAAAACAAAATGTGGAAGCTCATTGAGCGATTAAAGTCAGATATAAAACTGCCGTATTGTATGTCCAACTTTTACAACAAGAGCTTGCCTTCCTTTTTGTATAAGACTTGTCCTTTCTTAAAGTGGACCAACACCCAATGCTGATCGGCCCGGTAATCTATAAGATCCCCCTGAAACCCCCTGAAACCCCTAAATCCCTACCTGCTCCTCGATCCAGCGGCGCCCGCCGCCGCCTCCCCCTAGCAGGACGCGCACCCGCGCCGGCCGTTTGTGAATGGCCGTTGCGGGCGCGCGCCCTGTAAGAGTGACGCGCGGGAGACGACGGTGGGAGTTGGGGGCTGTGGTACTCCCCAATATGTAGCAATATGCTGTTTTGTACAGGTTAGTTTCACATTCATGAGTCTGGATTTCCCTGTGGCCTTTAAAGGAGAACATATCCTGGAGTAAATTCTAGGTTTAGATTCCCATGCTGCTTACTGTATTTAGCTATCTCCAACCAAAGCCTAGTAATACATTGGCACTCCAACCACAGATGCAGCACCAGCCTCATTTCCCCTTTACACCACCAGCAGAAGAAAGAAGGAACTGATATTTGGGGAATATATGGAAGCTCTAGATCCATAGATCTCTTACCATTTGTTTTTTGACTAGGAAATAGATCTTCTGTCATTTTCTGCAATGGGGAAGTAGGGGCATCAGTGCTCGGGAGATATAAAAGTGATATAATACCAGATATCTAGTGATATTTAAAACGAATTCTGGATTCTCTCCTTTCATTACCAAACATACCTTCTATGTCGGTTTGTGGGTCCAGGACATTATAGACTCTCACAGGGGTTTCCTTCCCCCCCCCCCGTGTTGCCATCTATTTATTGTATATCTAGCTGCTTCTTGTTTCGTTATCACTTTTATTAATCTGTCTGAATAGGGTGACAGTTCTGGTGTGTATAAGTATTTAAGTGATTTAGAAATATACTGTTAATGAATTTGGTATGTTATTCTTTCCCAGGTGAACCGGGTCTTGTTAAACTTCAGGAGTCAGAGTAACTAGTTCCAAGCTGGTCCACCCACCAGTATTATTTTTTTTTATTATTTATCCATTTACCCACCCTTTGTAGTCGGGCGACCAGGAAATATGCCTTATGAGCTGGGGCTCCCAACCCACTTTTTTTTTTAGTCTGCCACGGAGTGTTTAACCAATCTGGTGCTTTTTTTATTATTCCATAGAACATTTAAAATAGATCTCTGAATATCTTTAAAAAAATCTTTGAGTAAAGGTGATTGGAAGTGTTTGAAATAGCTTGATAGATTTTTATAAAAAGTCCATTTTCTGTCAGGAGATTCTACCTATAATACTTAGGGGCACTTTACTCCATTTTTTAATGTTCTTTTTTAAAAGACAGCTAGTGGCTTATAGTGTAATTTTTACAGCATGGCAATATTTTTGGAAATAGTAACCCCCAGGTATCTTAAGCTACTTCCCACCCATTGCAAATCTACTAACTTTTTAAAATTCCTGCCGTTCACGTGAATGTAAATTTATCGGACGACTTACCAAATTCTGTGGCTATAAACATATAAAAATCTATATCTAAAAGAATATCGGAATGCAAAAACTGTACAGCACAACAAAAATACAACTAAAACTCAATCTAAATAGTATAATAGCTAGCACATACACCGTCACAATTATAGAATAGACACTTACCTTGTATGGGGGTAATATGGGATCCTTAAGAAGTTTCTTGAATCTGTGATTCATAAGAGTGACTGAGCCTGGCCTCACTTTATATTGTCTATACAAACACTCTCTGACATAAAGAAGTTTTGGATTGGCTGAATGGAGTTCATCAAAACAAAGGCTATGGTAATTGGCTCGTCTTGGGCGGTTGCACCTTTTCTTTGTTTCACTGTTTGAAGCAACAAGATTTTATTGTCTCAATATAATGAAAGAGAAGAGACAATAACGGATTTTTTTCGTGAAATACCATAGACTAGACTCTCATCATTAACATAGAAATGGAGTGATACCATGATTGTAATCTGCATGACATAAGAGACTCATGCCAGAGAATGCTACAGTTACAGATATTCATCTCAATGAGGGATACTTTTTAAGGGTATTTGGCATGGTACAAGTAGCAAAATAATGATTTTAAATTGTTAAGGTATTGTTCCCTATTTTATATTGTTTGAAGTCTCCATTTCCAATTCCCATTGAAGCCCAAAACCCAAGCTTACTGTTATAAGGTCTTTGGGTCAAAGTTAAATGTGGAAGCTGATTGGGTGATTGAAGTCAGATATAAAACTGCTGTATTGTATGTCCAACCTTCTCAGCAAGAGCTTTGCAATAAGTGTATTTCTCCCATTTGACTTTACATTTATTACATCATCCTTTTCAACAGACTTTACTCCAGGGGTTATAGAACTACAATCCCCTAATTCCCTGAAATCAGTATAGCTGAGTATTTGGACATCAGACATTATGATATTGCTGAAAAGGATTATGTAATGTAATTAACAGATGAATGTCAGGGAACGCTGATGCTTTTTGTCCCCTGACAACTCAGGTGAAGCAGTAAAAATTCAGGATCTGAATAAATGTAGTGGGTGTTGGGGGGGCTGCATGAAATGCAGATAACACATTTGGTAAAATGACTCTTGAGCTCTTAAGTAAAAGACTGTATTGTAGAGTGTGGGTCCATGAGAAATGAGTGGACTTTTGAAAAATTCGATTCGGCCGATTCGCCAAATTTTCCGGGAAAAATAGTGTCGGTCCGAATTTATTTGCAACAAATCGCTATTAAAAATGGCTATTTCTGGGTCGTCCGAGAGCATCCATAGGGTTGCAGAACGTTTTGCTTGGCTGGAACATGCATAGGATGCATGCTGGGTTAGTGAAATACTATTGTAAAGAAGTATGACATGCAGATCAGAGGAGTCGCTATTAGATTCGCTGTCGCAGAGCGGCACAATTAAAGAGCCTTGAGGTGGCATCAGCATGATGAGTCCATATATTGCCTGAAAGACACACTCTGGACTTGGCAGCAGCATATGGAGCCCATATATTGCCTGAAAGACACACTCTGGACTTGGCAGCAGCATAGGGAGCCCATATATTGCCTGAAAGACACACCCAAAAGTTGGCAGCAGCATAGGGAGCCCATATATTGCCTGAAAAGCACATTGGAGTTGACAGCAGCATAGGGAGCCCATATATTGCCTGAAAGACACACCCAGGAGTTGGCAGCATCATAGGGAGCCCATATATTGACTGAAAAACACACCCAGGAGTTGGCAGCAGCATAGGGAGCCCATATATTGCCTCAAAAGCACATTGGAGTTGGCAGCAGCATAGGGAGCCCATATATTGCCTGAAAGACACACCCAGGAGTTGGCAGCAGCATAGGGAGCCCATATACTGCCTGAAAGACACACCTAGGAGTTGGCAGCAGCATAGGGAGCCCATATATTGCCTGAAAAGCACATTGGAGTTGGCAGCAGCATATCGCCCTCTGATGACGCGCCCTCAGATGACAGCTGAGAGCGGCGCCGGCCTCCACGCTCCGGACCTGCAGGTAAGTGTTTGCTTTTTTTTAAATGCCGGCATGGTGGGAGCGGGCCGGCCGGCCCGCTCCCACCATGCCGGCAAAAATTCTTTTTTTTTTTTTTTTTTGTTTTTTTGTTTTTAAATGCCGGCATGGTGGGAGCAGGCCGGCCAGCTCCGCTGTTAGCGGAACCGGCCGGCCCGCTCCCACCATGCCGGCATTTTTTTTTTTTATTTCAGGGAAAATTCGATCGGCACGAACCCCCAAAAATTCGGGTTCACGCCGAATCGAATTTTCCCTGAAATTCGGAGCGAATTCCGGTTCTGACCAACCGGTTCGCTCATCTCTAGATACCACGATTGTAATCCGCATGACATAACAGACTAATGGCAGAGAATACTACAGTTAGACAAATAACTCTCAATACGAGCTCCTTCGGTATTGCTTTTGGCACAAGTAGCAAAATATTGAATTTACTTTGTTACACTTTTGTTCTGGGGTTTGAAGATTCTACTTCCTATTTACACAAGAAACCCAAGCTCACTGTTATTAAATACATCTTAGGTGAAAATTAAATGAGTTATGGGTGGGGCTCATTTAGTGTTTATAGTCCATAGGAAATAAAACCCTAATCAAATGTAACAAGGTACATTGTTAAAAGTCATCTGTGATGACATGTGGTCAAGTAAATGGGTACAATGTGGGGGGTATAGGCCTAATACCTCCATTTGAGGCTGTTTTCTATATTGTATATCTAGCTGCTTCTTGTTTTGTTATCACTGTTATTAATCTGTCCAAATAATGAGACAGTTCTGGGTGTATTATTAAGTATTTAAATGATTTATAAATATACTGTTAATGAATTCAGCATGTTATTCTTTCCCAGGTGAACCGGGTCTCTTTAACATTCAGTCAGGAGGTCAGAGTATCTAGTTCCAAGCTGGTTCATGCACCCGTTTATTTTTATTTATCCAGTTACCCGCTCTTTGTAGTTTGGCGGCCAGGAAATTCCTAATGATCTGGGGCTCCCACCCACCTTTCTTGTTGAGTCTACTCAGGAGTTTGTAACTAATCTGGTGCTTTTATGACTCCACAGAACATTTAAAATAAATCTCTGAATATCTTTAAAAATCTTTGAGGAAAGGTGATTGGAAGTGTTTGCAATAGGTTGATAGATTTTGATAAAAAGGAAATTCTACCTATAATACTTAGGGGCACTTTACTATATGTTTTTTATTTTCTTATTTAAAAAGACAGGTAGTGGCTTATAGTTTAATTTATACAGTAGGGCAATGTTTTTGCAAATAGTAACCCCCGGGTATTTTAAGCTACTTCCCACTCATTGCAAATATACTAACTTTTTTAATTCCCGTTGTTCATATGAAAGTAAATTAATCAGGAGACTTATCAATTTTTTTGTGGATATAAACATATAAATGTTTATATCTAAAAGAATATTGGCATGAAAAAACTGTACAGCAGAACAAAAATACAACTATAACTCAATCTAAATAGTATAATAGCTAGCACAATTATAGACTAGAAATTTGCCTTGTATGGGAGAAACATAGAAATCCTTAAAGTTGTCTTGAATCTGTGATTCATAACAGTGACTTGGCCCGGCCTCACCTTGTATTGTTTATACAAAAACTCTCATGAACTCTCAAAAACTGACATGAAGAAGTTCTGAATTGGCTGAATGGAGTTTACCAAAACAAATGCTATGGTAAATGGCTCGTCTTGGGCGATTGAATATTTTCTTTGTTTCACTGTTTGTAGCTTTCATTGCCTCAATATAATAAAGGGAGAGGAGACAATAACAGGGATCCTTTTGTGAAATACCATATACTAGACTCTCAACATAGAAATGGAGTGATACCATGATTGTAATCTGCATGACATAAGAGACTCATGCCTGAGAATGCTACAGTTGGAGATATTCATCAAGTCATTCACAGTGGTTTTACATTGTTAATATATTGTTATAGGGTTTGAAGCCTCCATTTCCAATTCCTGTTTAAGCCAATAACCCAAACCCAAATATTGAGGGGCCCTTCAGCCACATATAGTATAGACAACCCCCCCCCCCCCCCCCACATGTGAATCACCAGAGGTAAATGGTTAGAACCCTGGACGACCTCAGGTAAATTCAGCTATCAGCTTATCCTTTGCTATGTATGTCCCAAAAATGGGGGAGCACTCACTGTTTAGAGCAGTAAAAAGAGGTGCCGTGATGTGGCCCTGCAGCTTCTCATACATTTACAAATATGTGCAACAAAAACCTGTCTTTTCATAATAATGTAGACAGATTGTAGGATTTGTTGCCGGCTGGTGGGGATTTGGATGCTGAGGTATTTCCTTTTGTTTTATCTGTAACAAATTGCCCAGCCTAGTCCAGCTATAAATTTATGTTGCATCTTGCCATCTCCTTCCCACCACCAATCACCACCTCTCCAGTGCCAGAAGCAGCCTTTTATACTGAAGAAATATGATTACATTATCTAATTACATCTATAAAAGGCCCCTTTCTTTTTATACAGGATCTTTTTGTGCAAATACTTAGACCAGACTCTCATCATTAGCATAGAAATGGAGTGAAACCATGATTGTAATCTGCATGACATAACAGACTAATGGCAGAGAATACTACAGTCAGACAAATAACTCTCAATACGAGCTCCTTCTTTATTGTAATTGGCACAAGTAGCAAAATAGTGAATTTACTTTGTTACACTTTTGTTTCCCAGTTTTCTGGGGTTTGATTATTCCACTTCCTGTTTACACAAGTTACCCAAGCTCACTGTTATTAAATACATCTTAGGTGAAAATTAAATGAGTTATGGGAGGGGCTCATTTAGTGATTATAGTACATAGGAAATAAAACCTAATCAAATGTAACAAGATAAATGTGATTCATTGTTATAAATACATCTGTGATGCTTTTGGAAACTTTAGACACAAGAAAAGGGGCAAAAAGGGAAGGAGCTAGCAAGAAAGAAAAGAGAAGGAAAAAAGGAAACAGTAGAGGGGAGAATATAATAAATTACTGCTCATCTACTTAGTTAAGAATAACCAAGTGATATGTACTCAAAGTTATCTAAATATTTCACTTACATTTTTATTTTTAAAAAAGCTACAAATTGTCCAAATACATTTTTTTAATTTTTAACTTTAAAATGTTTCCTCATAGTTCACCCAACAATATTGAGAAATTACAAACAGAACATTCCATGTTAAAGCACAAACTGCTGAAACTGGGAAATCCCTGGACATTCCTGGACATGTATAGCACAGGATGTTGAGAAATGTCCTGGCAACAGAGGGTGACAATGTCTGTAGGTAGGCTGGCAGTTAAAGGGTTAACCCCGGATGTGAAGAATGTATGTGTTAGTGCTTGCTGCACCCTTTTCCATGCTGAGTTAAATCAATTTGTGCTGGACATTTTTCATTACAATAATCAGTATAACACTTCACCTTACGGGATATTTCATGGTTGTCATTGCCAATAGCAACCCTGATCTTGACACTATATATAGTATTGTATTCACTGTGCTGCGGTTATCTTTTATTTATTATTGCAATAATTTTTATGTAGCAATTATTTCAGAGTTCTTACCAGCCTCTGCTTGTCCATAACAATTCCAAGTGTCTCACTGATTTGGGCGTATCATTTTCAGTTTTGCTTATTGTGTAATACTTGTATATGCATATATGTGCTCTTTAGGATGAGTATTCCTCCTTTGTACAGTCTATGTCCTGTATGTTAGCTCACATATTCAGATTTTTTGGTCGCCCTGTACATTGCACTGGCCCGTGTAGGTACTTTAAATATGGAAGCCGGGATTTTCCCATCACCTTTCTCAATTGCATACATGACCATTTCAGTCCCTCCCTCCTTCTTTACTGATTACCAGTGTGGGACCTCTGGTGTGTAAGCAGGTTTGAACTTTGGGTAAAGCACTTGCTACACTCAGGGCAGGAAAATGGCTTCTCTCCAGTATGAACCCTCTGGTGTATAAGAAGGGTTGAAGGCCGTGCAAAGCATTTGCCGCATTCAGAGCATGGAAATGGTTTCTCTCCAGTGTGACTCCTCTGGTGTCTCAGCAGGTGTTGAGGCTGTGAAAAGCATTTGCCACATTCAGAACATGAGAATGGCTTTTCTCCGGTGTGAATCTTTTGGTGTACTAGCAGGTGTGAACTTTGTTTAAAGCTTTTGCCACATTCAGAACATGAGAATGGCCTCTCTCCAGTGTGAATCCTTTGATGTTTAAGTAAGTCTTGATTACTTGTAAAGCATTTATCACATTCAGAGCATGGAAACGGCTTCTCTCCAGTGTGAATTCTCTGGTGACTTGTGAGGTTTGACTTATTAATGAAACATTTCCCACACTCAGAGCACTGATATGGCTTCACTCCTTTGGGGCTCATCATGGGCTGTTGGAAAACAACTGATCTGTAATTAATGCAGCCTTTCTGCTAAACGATCAACCTGCAAAGAAAAAAAACAGAACATTGTGTTAACTACACAGTTTGCCGTAAACAAAATCAAATTGAAATATGTTTTAGTTTTTAAAACCAGCAAAACAATGAGTGACTTATATGATCTGTGCAGTGAAATAGAATTGATACAATTGATTTTTTGAATATGACAAAATTATCCAGGGTCTTGCTGACATGACATTTCAACAAACACAGAACTATTCACAGCTGTTGCTACAATGTGAAATTGTTAACATTGTTATTATTATTACTATTATTATTATTAAGATTATACTGGAAGTGGGCCTCCCTGAACCTTAGTGCACCACAGACCTCACAACCTTGTGAGGTCCAGTCCCACTTCCAGTAGAATGTTCATATTGTCAAACCCCCCATTGCCCAGCATTTAAACAACCTTTTGTTGGTGGTAGGTCCATCTATTCCACCATAGGGATAAAATACAGGTATTTAAAGTAGTATTATGAAGTTCACCCATGTTCCTGATGCAATGTGGAACAATACATACAGAACGTATAAAATAACAGCAGCCTATGCAGAATCTAAACACATTTGGCTATTTTTTAATGCATTTGAATTTCACATAGGCTGGTGTTTATTGTAACTTTTAAAATAAAATATCTACCCTATGAAACCTGTAGAATGGCCCCATCACACACACACACACAGCATATTGATTTTGAAATAGTAGACAAAAATACATTTTTATTTTTACATTGTCTGTAGGGCGAGGAAATCTCTAGCAGCCAAACTCTACCTCTACAGAAAAATCCTAAGTCATCTGGAGAACCTCAAATTGCTCTACATAATGTTTATATCTAGAAGAATATTGAAGTTCAAACATGTTTCAACCAATATTGGAGTATGACTCCTTCTAAATAGGTTATTAGCTAGCACATATAACTTCATAGTAATATAACAGACACTTACCTGGTATTAGGAAATATGTGGATCCTTAAGAAGTTCTCTTGAATCTGTGATTCATATAAGTGACTGAGCCCAGCCTCACTTTATATTGTCCATACAACATATAATCAATAACAGATGTGATGAGGCTTTGGATTGGCTGAATGGATTGAATCAAAACAAATGGTAATTTACTCTTCTTGTGCAGATGTAACTTTTCTTTGTTTCACTATTTGACTCAACAAGCTTTCATTGCCAAAAACACCTCAATATAGTATAAGAGACAATAGCAGGATTTTTTTTCTTGTGCAAAAGCTTAAGATTAGACTCTCGTCATTAGCAAATAGATGGAGTGATACCATGATTGTGATCTGCATGACACAGCAGACTGGGATTGGTAATAAAAACATTATAGTCCATATAAAATGGTGACATCACAGACACACACCAGAGAATGCTACAGTTAGACATATTAATTTTATTAATTTAAACATTGCCTGTAGAACTGCCTCCTACATGTGCACAGCATGTTTATTTATACATGGAATGTTTTTTTTTTTACTTTATTGTGTATAACGTGAGAAAAGCTTTGACCACCTCTCCAAACTCAGCATCTACAGAAAAATCCAAAATCATTTGGATAACTTCCAAAGAGTTCTCCATATAATGTTTATTTTATTTTTTTCCACCCATTTATTGATCCCTCTGCTCTGCAGATATTTTGGGTCCCAGTTCATCTGCTTTTCCCTATTAAAAAGTGGGATCGGCATGGGCCAAGATATTTTGAGGTCTCTGCAGAAAGTCATGGATAAGTTAGTGGGCATATTAATGTCAGTGTAGCTGCCTTCCTTTTTGTATATGTATATCTATATGTATATGTCATCCTTTCTTATGCTTACCATTATAGCTACCCACCCCAGCCCTCCTTATCCACCTGTGTCTTCCAATTCTTATTCAAGAGTTTCTAGAAGTATTTCTTGCTGGTCTTCCAGAAACATTTCTTCAATACTGGCCAGATTTGGAAAGGGATCATTCTAATTCTAGTCCATCCCTCAACTTGTAGTTCCAAGAATTAATTGTTAGGGGCTGTGGTACTCCACTGATATGTAGCAATTTGTACAGGTTAGTATCACATTTATGAGTCTGGTATTTACCACTTTTGGATTTCCCTGTGGCCTTTATAGGAGAGCAGATCCTGGAGTTAATTCTAGGTTTAGATTCCAATGCTGCTTAATGTATTTAGCTATCTCCGACCAAAGCCTAGTAATAAGTTGGCACTTCCACCACAGATGCAGCACCGGCCCCATTTGCCATTTACACCACCAGCAATAGAAAGAAGGAATTGATATTTGGAGAATATATGGCAGCTGTAGTTCCATAGATCTCTTCCCATTCATTTTGTGCTTTTCTACGCCCTATATCTTTTTCCCATTTGTTTTGGTAGTTTGCTATTCCTTTAGTGATGCCTATGATATTATAATATCTTGAAAGTTGACTAGGAAATGGATCTTCTGTAGAAACATATCAGTGTGCCAGTACTCAGGAGATTTAAAGATGATATAATACCAGATATCTGGTGATATTTAAAACAAACTCTGGATTCTCTCCTTTCATTACTAAACATAACTTCTATGCTGGTTTTTGGGTCCAGGACATTTTAGACTCTCACGGGGGTTTCCTATTTTCCCCATGTTGCCACCTATATATTGTATATCCAGCTGCTTCCTGTTTCATCATAACTGTTATTAATCTGTCCAAATAGGGTAACAGTTCTGGGTGTATCATTAATTATATATATATATATATATATATATATATATATATATACTGTCAATGAATTTTGTATGTTACTCTTTCCCAGGTAAACTGGGTCTCTATAAAATTCAGTCAGGAGGTCAGAGTATCTAGTTCCAAACTGGTCCACTCACCCATTTTTCTTTTTTTTTTGTATCCGTTTACCCACTCTTTGTAGGTGGGCGGCCATGAAATATGCCTCATGGTCTGGGGCTCCCAACCCACCTTTCTTGTTGAGGCTACTCAAAAGTTTGTGACTAATCTGCTGTTTTTTATTACTTCATAGAACGTTTGAAATAGATCTCTGAATATCGTTGAAGAATGGTGATTATAGGTGTCGGCAATAGGTTGATACTATTTTCACTAAGGAAATATTACCTATGATACATAGGGGCACTTTACTATATGTTTGTAATTGTATTTTTTAAAAGACATCTGGTGGCTTATAGTTGCATTTATACAGTAGAGCAAAGTTTTGGAAATAATAACCCCCAGGTATTTAAGCTACTTCCCACCCAATTGCAAATCTACTAACTTTTTCAATTTCTGTTGTTCATGTGAATGTAAATTTATCAGGAGACTTACCAAATTCTGTGGATATAAACATATAAATGTTTATATCTAAAAGAATATCGGCATGCAAAAACTGTACAGAACAAAAATACAACTATAACTCAAGCTAAATAGTATAATAGCTAGCACATATACTGTCACAATTATAGAATAAGAGTGACTGAGCCTGGCCTCACTTATATTGTCTATACAAACACTCTCTGACATAAAGAAGTTTTGGATTGGCTGAATGGAGTTCATCAAAACAAAGGCTATGGTAATTGGCTCGTCTTGGGTGGTTGCACCTTTTCTTTGTTTCACTGTTTGAAGCAACAAGCTTTTATTGCCTGAATATAATGAAAAAGAAGAGACAATAACAGGGATTTTTTTGTGAAATACCATAGACTAGACTCTCATCATTAACATAGAAATGGAGTGATACCATTATTGTAATCTGCATGACATAAGAGACTCATGCCAGAGAATGCTACAGTTACAAGTATTCATCTCAATGAGGGATACTTTTTAAGGGTATTTGGCATGGTACAAGTGGCAAAATAATGATTTTACATTGTTAAGATATTGTTCCCCTATTTTATATTGTTTGAAGTCTCCATTTCCAATTCCCATTTAAGCCCAAAACCCAAACTTTCTGTTATAAGGTCTTGGGGTCAAAACTAAATGTGGAAGCTAATTGGGTGATTGAAGTCAGATATAAAACTGCTGTATTGTATGTCCAACCTTCTCATCAAGAACTTTGCAATAAGTGTATTTCTCCCATTTGACTTTACATTTATTACATCATCCTTTTCAACAGACTTTACTCCAGGGGTTATAGAACTACAATCCCCTAATTCCCTGAAATCTGTATAGCTGAGTGTTTGGATATCAGACATTATGATATTGCTGAAAAGGATTATGCAATGTAATTAACAGATGAATGTCAGGGAACGCTGATGCTTTTAGTCCCCTGACAACTCATGTGAAGCAGTAAAAATTCAGGATCTGAATAAATGTAATGGGTGTTGGGGGGGGCTGCATGAAATGCAGATAACACATTTGGTAAAATGACTCTTGAGCTCTTAAGTAAAAGACTGTCGGTATTGTAGAGTGTGGGTCCATGAGAGATTCGGACGATTCGCCGAATTTTCTGGGAAAAAGTTTCGGTCCGAATTTATTCGCGATGAATCACTATTAAAAATGGCTATTTCTGGGTCGTCTGAGAGCCTCCATAGGGTTGCAGAACGTTTTGTTTGGCTGGAACATGCATAGGATGCATGCTGGGTTAGTGAAATACTATTGTAAAGAAGTTTGACATGCAGATCAGAGGCGTCGCTATTAGATTCACTGTCGCAGAGCGGCACAATTACAGAGCCTTGAGGTGGCATCAGCATGATGAGCCCATATATTGCTTGAAAGACACACCCAGGAGTTGGCAGCAGCATAGGGAGCAGATATATTGCCTGAAAAGCACATTGGAGTTGGCACCAGCATAGGGAGCCCATATGTCACCTGAAAGACACACCCAGGAGTTGGCAGCAGCATAGGGAGCCCATATATTGACTGAAAAACACACCCAGGAGTTGGAAGCAGCATAGGGAGCTCATGTATTGCCTGAAAGACACACACAGGAGTTGGCAGCAGCTTAGGGAGCCCATATATTGCCTGAAAAGCACATTGGATTTGGCAGCAGCATAGGGAGCCCATATATTGCCTGAAAGGCACACCCAGGAGTTGGCAGCAGCATATGGAGCCCATATATTGACTGAAAAACACACCCAGGAGTTGGCAGCAGCATAGGAAGCTCATATATTGACTGAAAGACACACACAGGAGTTAGCAGCAGCTTAGGGAGCCCATATATTGCCTGAAAAGCACATTGGAGTTGGCAGAAGCATAGGGAGCCCATATATTGCCTGAAAGACACACCCGGGAGTTGGCAGCAGCATATGGAGCCCATATATTGACTGAAAAACACACCCAGGAGTTGGCAGCAGCATAGGAAGCTCATATATTGACTGAAAGACACACACAGGAGTTAGCAGCAGCTTAGGGAGCCCATATATTGCCTGAAAAGCACATTGGAGTTGGCAGAAGCATAGGGAGCCCATATATTGCCTGAAAGACACACCCGGGAGTTGGCAGCAGCATAGGGAGCCCATATATTGACTGAAAGACACACCCAGGAGTTGGCATTTTTTCCAATATTTTCCAATAGCTTCTCAAACACTTGTTTATTCCTATTTACATTCCTGCTTAGGTGTGTGTTAAAATTACTTATGTGTGCATTATTTCTTGTATGGGATGGTTGTTTAAAGGGAGCAGTCCCTTTGTGTTGTTGTCCGTGTCTCTAGTGGGATCATTCGTGATTTTGTCATTGGTTCTTATAAATAACTCACATTAGTGGAATTTGTATATTCGGTTTTCTATTGGGGACGGTGGTGTTTTTTCCTTCCTTACTTGTCTCCCATGATCCCATAGTTATTGTGGTGGGGGCTGGTATTATCTTGGTTGGTAGATAGTGTTTATAGTTGGACATCTATCAGAGGAAGGGGGTAAAACTGTTATACTCATTGAGTCCCGGTGGTCTTGTTGCTGCCAGTTTGGCTATCCACCTGTGCCAGGAAGGAGACCTTGCTGGGATCCGACCTTTGGTGCTGAAGGAAATGTCTGCCTATTAGGGTTGTGGTGGTGCCATTTTTTATGTCCCTCACATGTTCGTAGATCCTCACCTTTAATTTTCTGTTGGTCTTGCCCACGTAGAAGCGTGGGCATGTACAAGTCAAAAAATAAATTATATGGTTTGTGTTGCAGTTCACAAAGTGTCTCAGTGTGTGTATTTGGCCGTTTGGTAACTGAATTTCTTTGCCCTGCTTGATATACCTGCAGGTGCTGCAGCCACCGCACTTGTATATCCCTTGTGTTTTACAGCAGATTGGGTCAACCGTCCTGTTGTAGTGACTGTGTACTAGTGTATCTTTGATTGATTTTGGTCGTCTGAATGTCAGTTGGGGTGTCTGTGGGATCAGTGGAGATAAGTCAGGGTCGTGGGTGAGTATATTCCAGTGTCTTTGAATGATCTGCCTGACGTCTTGGTGCTGTTGGGTGTAAGTGAGGATAAATGGTAGTTTTGGCTGTTTGTCTCTGATGTCAGTGTGTCTTTTTCCAAACAGTAGTGTTTGTCTGTCTTTCTCTTTGGATTTGTTATAGGCTCGTTTGAGGATCCTTTTGGAGTATCCCCTATTCTTAAGAATTTCTCTGATTCCGTCTGCTGCTATTTGGAAATCAGTCATGGTCATGCTGTTTCGTCTGGCTCGAAGATACTCGCCATATGGAATACTCTTTTTCAGAGCTGATGGGTGCGCACTGCTGGCCCTTAAGATGTTGTTCACCGCAGTTGGTTTGCGGTAAAAACTGGTTTGGATGCTACCGTCTGTGTTTCGGTGGATGATGACATCTAGGAAGGGGACTTTTTCTTTATGGTAATCTAGTGTGAATTTGAGGTTAAGCTCGTTCTTATTGAGTGTGTTGACAAAGGTCTTTAGTTGTGTTTCTGTGCACTCCCAGACTATCAGGATATCATCTATGTACCGCAACCATACTAAGATGTTATCCTGATAGTTTGTGAGGTCCTCATGTTGACAAAGGTTGTGTTCCCACCAGCCCAAATATAAATTTGCATAAGTGGGCGCACAGGTTGTGCTCATGGCTGTGCCTTGGGTTTGATGATACAATTCCTGATTAAATACAAAAATATTGTGGGTCAATATGAAATGTAATAGTGTCGTGATAAAACTGCTGTGTTCATAGTCACTGATGGGTAGTTTATCTAGAAAGGATTTGACTGCTCTGAGTCCCTGTGTGTGGGGAATGCTAGAGTATAACGCTTCGACGTCCAATGTTACTAGTAAGGAGTCATCTGGAATGGTAAGGTCATGTAAAATTTGTAACAGGTAGGGAGTGTCCTTCACATATGATGGTAAAGCCTGAACAAAGGGTTGTAGGCAGGCGTCCACATAAATGCTTGCTCGGCTGGTGAGTGAATCAATGCCTGAGACAATTGGTCTCCCTGGTGGGTCGGTTAATGACTTGTGTACCTTGGATAATGTATAAAATGTTTGTATGGTGGGTTTAGGTATAATGTGGAACTCGGCTGTCTGTCTATTATTTTGTGTTTTAGTTCTTCACTGATAATCTGTTCGTATGTTTCTTTGTCTCTTGTTAAAGTTGTCATTGGGACTTTCTTGTACCAGTTCTTGTTCCCTAGTATTTTGTTACACATGTTTTCATATTGTAGCCGGTGTAGTAAGAATCAGGGTGATTATAACAATTAATGGTGGGCTGATAAGAATGAGAGGGGGAGAGAAATTGTGTGGAATTTTTTTGACCTCATTGACTTCCACATGAATTTTAACGACTTCCATCCCACAATACATTTGAAACTCACCCATTCACCAACAGAAATCAATTTCTTTGACACCACCATACGTGTTAAGGGACAGGCCCTACAAACATCCATCTACCAGAAACCCACAGACCGACCTACATACCTTAACCATAACAGCTTCCACCCAAACCACACCAAGAGGTCCATCGTATTCCGCCAGGGAATCAGATACAACAGAATCTGTTCCGATACCATGGACAGAAACGCACATATGGACAATCTAAAAAGGGACTTTATTAGGCAGGGCTACAAACCATCAGAAACAGAGGCCCAGTTGCAGAAAGCACCCCACATCCCCAGACACAGACTCCTGCAGTACAAAGAATCCCAAAAGATGAACCGTGTTCCTCTAGTTGTCACATACAATCCACGTCTGGAGATTCTAAGGAAAATTGCGAAGGAGCTCCAACCACTTTTACACAGCAATGAGAGACTTTATTCACCTTATATATGGCGTATATTAAATATATATATATTTTTTCAAATAGCTTACTCACCTTCCTGAATAGTCAGAACCCGTCCCTGGTGCCTGGAACGGGTGGTGCCTGGAGACGTTTCCCCGTGTGCTGCCGACCTGTGTAGCTTGATGCTGCATGTGGCTGCTGTGGCGCGCTTTTTTACCTGTCGGCGGGTGGCGGGGGGTGGGGCTTCAACACACTGGGGCCGCCTCGGTTGTAACTGAATTAATTAGCATATTTTTTTTCCTGGCATATTTATTAATATTGCGCAAACAGTAAAAAAAAAGAAACACAGGCTGTTTTGGGGCACAGGGCAGGCGATGGAAGGTGACCATAACTTTCCTTTCTGAGTATAGGTGCATATTAATTTATACAGTAGGGCAATGTTTCTTTAAATAGTAACCCCCAGGTATATTAAGATACTTCCCACCCATTGCAAATATACTATCTTTTTAAATTCCCGTTGTTCATGTGAATGTAAATTTATCTGGAGACTTACAGATTTCTGTGGATATAAACATATAAAAATCTATATCTAAAAGAATATTGACACGCAAATACTGTACAGTAGAACAAAAATACAACTATAACTTATTCCATATAGTATAATAGCTAGCACATATAACTTCACAATTATAGAATAGACACCTACCTTGTATGGGGGAAATAAGTGGATCCTTAAGAAGCTCATGGGATGGTGTCACCTAGCCTACCTGATTCCTGCAATGGGAGTGGCAGGTGAAGGTTATGAGATGGAGGCCAGTCCTCACCCCAAATACCCTTTGAAGTCCCTGAATAGGATAAAGAAGAGGTTAGAAGGGGAAATTTTCCTAAAAAGTGACATGACGTGGACATGGTTTCCCTCGTGGACGGGGTGGGGTATAGATATGATGAAGAGGTTGAATAATTATACCGGGCTAATGAATAAAGTAATGGGTAACAATGCTGATGACATAGAAAAGTTAAATCTGGAACAGAAAGCACTCAGGATTAAGGTAGAGATACCAGAATACCAGCCTAGAAGTCCCTCACTATTATGAGGTTATAAAAAGAAATAGGGAAAAGGTGAGAAAAGTACAGGAAAAGATCAGGACTTTTTCCCAAGACTGGTCCCCCTTTGGAGACTGGGGAAACTGGATAGGCCCCTTTAAGTGGGTTAAGGGTATGTTGGTTAACTTTGTGGCAATCTGTCTGTTGGGTCTGTTTATCTATATAATGTTCAAAATTTTAATGTGCATGATGGCCAGATGCAGGGACGCTGGGAATTCTCAATATAAGACTTACCTAAAGAATAGGCCTATGATTATTTGCCAGGATACTCAACAATGATTCGAAGAAGGGGTTAAAAGAATAGGGCCTCTTGGGATAAGACTTAACAGACTTAACAAAACAAATGGTGTGGTAAATAGTTCTTGGGCAGGTGGAGTTAATTTTAGTTTTAGATTCCAATGCCGCTTAATGTATTTAGCTCTCTCCAACCAAAGCCTAGTAATATGTTGGCACTCCCACCACAGATGCGGCAACTGCCCCATTTCCCCTTTACACCACCAGCAGAAGAAAGAAGGGGGATATATGGCAGCTGTAGTTCCATAGATCTCTTCAACTTCATTTTGTGCTATTCTACATCCTATATATCCTTTTCCCATTTGTTTTGTTCGGTTGCTATTCCTTTTTTGATGCCTATCAAAATGATATGATGATATCTTGAAAGTTGACTAGGAATGGATTTAAAAGTTATATAATACCAGATATTTGGTGATATTTAAAACAAATTCCGGATTGTTACCTTTCATTATTGAACATACCTTCTATGTCAGTTTGTGGGTCCAGGACATTATAGAATCCCCGGACATTTCTGGACATGTATAGCACAAAATGTTGAAAAATGGTCTGGCAACAGGGAGTGACATTGCCTGAAAGACACATTGGAGTCTGCAGCAGCATAAGGAGCCCATATATTGCATGAAAGACACACCCTGGAGTTGGCAGCTGCATTAGGAGCCCATATATTGCCTGAAAGACACACCCTGGAGTTGGCCGCATCATAAGGAGCCCAAATATTGCCTGAAAGACACACCCTGGAGTTGGCCGCAGCATAAGGAGCCCATATATTGCATGAAAGACACACCCTGGAGTTGGCAGCTGCATTAGGAGCCCATATATTGCATGAAAGACACACCCTGGAGTTGGCCGCAGCATAAGGAGCCCATAGATTGCATGAAAGACACACCCTGGAGTTGGCCGCATCATAAGGAGCCCAAATATTGCCTGAAAGACACACCCTGGAGTTGGCAGCAGCATAGGGAGCCCATATATTGCCTGAAAGACACACCCTGGAGTTGGCAGCATCATAAAGAGCCCATATATTGCCTGAAAGACACACCCTGGAGTTGGCAGCAGCATAAGGAGCTACCATGCATCAGCTACTACCATGGATCAGTCATTGGTGGGTGGAAATCCTGGCTGATCCATGCCTGATTCATCTTCACAAAGGTGAGTTTCTATACATTTTTATAGACAGCTGAGTTTTCCTTGGTGTGACTATGGCCTCCGCCGCACTAAACACTCGTTCAGATGGCACACTACTCATACAATCATTTTTATGTAGCAATTATTTCAGAGAAACTGGGTCTCTTTGAAATTCAGTCATGAGGTCAGAGTATCTAGTTCCAAACTGGTCCACTCACCCGTTTTTCTTTTTTTTTGTATCCGTTTTCCCACTCTTTGTAGTTGGGCGGCCATGAAACATGCCTCATGGTCTGGGGCTCACAACCCACCTTTCTTGTTGAGGCTACTCAAAAGTTTGTGACAAATCTGCTGTTTTTTATTACTTCATAGAACGTTTGAAATAGATCTCTGAATATCGTTGAAGAATGGTGATTATAGGTGTCGGCAATAGGTTGATTTTCACTAAAGAAATACTACCTATGATACATAGGGGCACTTTACTATATGTTTGTAATTGTATTTTTTAAAAGACATCTGGTGGCTTATAGTTGCATTCATACAGTAGAGCAACTTTTTGGAAATAGTAACCCCCAGGTATTTTAAGCTACTTCCCACCCAATTGCAAATTTACTAACTTTTCCAATTTCTGTTGTTCATGCGAATGTAAATTTATCAGGAGACTTACCAAATTCTGTGGATATAAACATATAATGTTTATATCTAAAAGAATATCGGCATGCAAAAACTGTACAGCAGAACAAAAATACAACTATAACTCAATCTAAATAGTATAATAGCTAGCACATATACCGTCACAATTATAGAATAGACACTTACCTTGTATGGGGGTAATATGGGATCCTTAAGAAGTTTCTTGTATTTGTGATTCATAAGAGTGACTGAGCCTGGCCTCACTTTATATTGTCTATACAAACACTCTCTGACATAAAGAAGTTTTGGATTGGCTGAATGGAGTTCATCAAAACAAAGGCTATGGTAATTGGCTCGTCTTGGGGGGTTGCACCTTTTCTTTGTTTCACTGTTTGAAGCAACAAGCTTTTATTGCCTGAATATAATGAAAAAGAAGAGACAATAACAGGGATTTTTTTTGTGAAATACCATAGACTAGACTCTCATCATTAACATAGAAATGGAGTGATACCATGATTGTAATCTGCATGACATAAGAGACTCATGCCAGAGAATGCTACAGTTACAGGTATTCATCTCAATGAGAGATACTTTTTAAGGGTATTTGGCATGGTACAAGTAGCAAAATAACGATTTTACATTGTTAAGGTATTGTTCCCCTATTTTATAGTGTTTGAAGTGTCCATTTCCAATTTCCATTTAAGCCCAAAACCCAAACTTACTGTTATAAGGTCTTGGGGTCAAAACTAAATGTGGAAGCTTATTGGGTGATTGAAGTCAGATATAAAACTGCTGTATTGTATGTCCAACCTTCTCATCAAGAACTTTGCAATAAGTGTATTTCTCCCATTTGACTTTACATTTATTACATCATCCTTTTCAACAGACTTTACTCCAGGGGTTATAGAACTACAATCCCCTAATTCCCTGAAATCTGTATAGCTGAGTGTTTGGATATCAGACATCATGATATTGCTGAAAAGGATTATGCAATGTAATTAACAGATGAATGTCAGGGAACGCTGATGCTTTTAGTCCCCTGACAACTCATGTGAAGCAGTAAAAATTCAGGATCTGAATAAATGTAATGGGTGTTGGGGGGGCTGCATGAAATGCAGATAACACATTTGGTAAAATGACTCTTGAGCTCTTAAGTAAAAGACTGTCGGTATTGTAGAGTGTGAGTGTGTCCATGAGAGATGAGCGAACTTTTGAAAAATTAGATTCGGACGATTCGCCAAATTTTCTGGGAAAAAGTTTCGGTCCGAATTTATTCGCGATGAATCACTATTAAAAATGGCTATTTCTGGGTCGTCTGAGAGCCTCCATAGGGTTGCAGAACGTTTTGTTTGGCTGGAACATGCATAGGATGCATGCTGGGTTAGTGAAATACTATTGTAAAGAAGTTTGACATGCAGATCAGAGGCGTCGCTATTAGATTCACTGTCGCAGAGCGGCACAATTACAGAGCCTTGAGGTGGCATCAGCATGATGAGCCCATATATTGCTTGAAAGACACACCCAGGAGTTGGCAGCAGCATAGGGAGCAGATATATTGCCTGAAAAGCACATTGGAGTTGGCACCAGCATAGGGAGCCCATATGTCGCCTGAAAGACACACCCAGGAGTTGGCAGCAGCATAGGGAGCCCATATATTGACTGAAAAACACACCCAGGAGTTGGAAGCAGCATAGGGAGCTCATGTATTGCCTGAAAGACACACACAGGAGTTGGCAGCAGCATAGGAAGCTCATATATTGACTGAAAGACACACACGGGAGTTAGCAGCAGCTTAGGGAGCCCATATATTGCCTGAAAAGCACATTGGAGTTGGCAGAAGCATAGGGAGCCCATATATTGCCTGAAAGACACACCCGGGAGTTGGCAGCAGCATAGGGAGCCCATATATTGACTGAAAGACACACCCAGGAGTTGGCATTTTTTCCAATATTTTCCAATAGCTTCTCAAACACTTGTTTATTCCTATTTACATTCCTGCTTAGGTGTGTGTTAAAATTACTTATGTGTGCATTATTTCTTGTATGGGATGGTTGTTTAAAGGGAGCAGTCCCTTTGTGCTGTTGTCCGTGTCTCTAGTGGGATCATTCGTGATTTTGTCATTGGTTCTTATAAATAACTCACATTAGTGGAATTTGTATATTCGGTTTTCTATTGGGGACGGTGGTGTTTTTTCCTTCCTTACTTGTCTCCCATGATCCCATAGTTATTGTGGTGGGGGCTGGTATTATCTTGGTTGGTAGATAGTGTTTATAGTTGGACATCTATCAGAGGAAGGGGGTAAAACTGTTATACTCATTGAGTCCCGGTGGTCTTGTTGCTGCCAGTTTGGCTATCCACCTGTGCCAGGAAGGAGACCTTGCTGGGATCCGACCTTTGGTGCTGAAGGAAATGTCTGCCTATTAGGGTTGTGGTGGTGCCATTTTTTATGTCCCTCACATGTTCGTAGATCCTCACCTTTAATTTTCTGTTGGTCTTGCCCACGTAGAAGCATGGGCATGTACAAGTCAAAAAATAAATTATATGGTTTGTGTTGCAGTTCACAAAGTGTCTCAGTGTGTGTATTTGGCCGTTTGGTAACTGAATTTCTTTGCCCTGCTTGATATACCTGCAGGTGCTGCAGCCACCGCACTTGTATATCCCTTGTGTTTTACAGCAGATTGGGTCAACCGTCCTGTTGTAGTGACTGTGTACTAGTGTATCTTTGATTGATTTTGGTCGTCTGAATGTCAGTTGGGGTGTCTGTGGGATCAGTGGAGATAAGTCAGGGTCGTGGGTGAGTATATTCCAGTGTCTTTGAATGATCTGCCTGACGTCTTGGTGCTGTTGGGTGTAAGTGAGGATAAATTGTAGTTTTGGCTGTTTGTCTCCGATGTCAGTGTGTCTTTTTCCAAACAGTAGTGTTTGTCTGTCTTTCTCTTTGGATTTGTTATAGGCTCGTTTGAGGATCCTTTTGGAGTATCCCCTATTCTTAAGAATTTCTCTGATTCCGTCTGCTGCTATTTGGAAATCAGTCATGGTCATGCTGTTTCGTCTGGCTCGTAGATACTCGCCATATGGAATACTCTTTTTCAGAGCTGATGGGTGCGCACTGCTGGCCCTTAAGATGTTGTTCACCGCAGTTGGTTTGCGGTAAAAACTGGTTTGGATGCTACCGTCTGTGTTTCGGTGGATGATGACATCTAGGAAGGGGACTTTTTCTTTATGGTAATCTAGTGTGAATTTGAGGTTAAGCTCGTTCTTATTGAGTGTGTTGACAAAGGTCTTTAGTTGTGTTTCTGTGCACTCCCAGACTATCAGGATATCATCTATGTACCGCAACCATACTAAGATGTTATCCTGATAGTTTGTGAGGTCCTCATGTTGACAAAGGTTGTGTTCCCACCAGCCCAAATATAAATTTGCATAAGTGGGCGCATAGGTTGTGCTCATGGCTGTGCCTTGGGTTTGATGATACAATTCCTGATTAAATACAAAAATATTGTGGGTCAATATGAAATGTAATAGTGTCGTGATAAAACTGCTGTGTTCATAGTCACTGATGGGTAGTTTATCTAGAAAGGATTTGACTGCTCTGAGTCCCTGTGTGTGGGGAATGCTAGAGTATAACGCTTCGACGTCCAATGTTACTAGTAAGGAGTCATCTGGAATGGTAAGGTCATGTAAAATTTGTAACAGGTAGGGAGTGTCCTTCACATATGATGGTAAAGCCTGAACAAAGGGTTGTAGGCAGGCGTCCACATAAATGCTTGCTCGGCTGGTGAGTGAATCAATGCCTGAGACAATTGGTCTCCCTGGTGGGTCGGTTAATGACTTGTGTACCTTGGATAATGTATAAAATGTTTGTATGGTGGGTTTAGGTATAATGAGGAACTCGGCTGTCGGTTTGTCTATTATTTTGTGTTTTAGTTCTTCACTGATGATCTGTTCGTATGTTTCTTTGTCTCTTGTTAAAGTTGTCATTGGGACTTTCTTGTACCAGTTCTTGTTCCCTAGTATTTTGTTACACATGTTTTCATATTGTAGCCGGTGTAGTAAGAATCAGGGTGATTATAACAATTAATGGTGGGCTGATAAGAATGAGAGGGGGAGAGAAATTGTGTGGAATTTTTTTGACCTCATTGACTTCCACATGAATTTTAACGACTTCCATCCCACAATACGTTTGAAACTCACCCATTCACCAACAGAAATCAATTTCTTTGACACCACCATACGTGTTAAGGGACAGGCCCTACAAACATCCATCTACCAGAAACCCACAGACCGACCTACACACCTTAACCATAACAGCTTCCACCCAAACCACACCAAGAGGTCCATCGTATTCCGCCAGGGAATCAGATACAACAGAATCTGTTCCGATACCATGGACAGAAACGCACATATGGACAATCTAAAAAGGGACTTTATTAGGCAGGGCTACAAACCATCATAAACAGAGGCCCAGTTGCAGAAAGCACTCCACATCCCCAGACACAGACTCCTGCAGTACAAAGAATCCCAAAAGATGAACCGTGTTCCTCTAGTTGTCACATACAATCCACGTCTGGAGATTCTAAATTGCGAAGGAGCTCCAACCCCTTTTACACAGGAATGAGAGACTTTCTGAGATCTTCCCAGATCCACCTCTGTTGGCATACAGACAACCTCCCAACCTCAGAAAACTAATTGTGAGGAGCTCCCTAAGTGACCCAGCACAAAATGGGACATGGCTTTGCCTGCAGAAAAGGTGCGAAACCTGCACACACATCTACACCACTGACAGAATAAAGACACCAGGTATGCAACATGATTACAAAGTACAGGGTAATTTCACATGCAAATCCCCTAATGTAGTGACCTGATCATGTGTGTGCAGTGCCCCTCAGCATTTTACATCGGGCAGACAGGACAAGCGCTAAGAAAGCAACTAAATCTGCACAGGTTTACAATCAAAAATAATAAAACTGATGTGCCTGTTGCAGCCAATTTCTGCAGACCAGGCCATGGCCTATGTGATCTCAAACTCACAGTGCTCAAGGGGGGTTTCCGCTCACAAAAGGAGAGATTGGAATATGAGTGTAAATGCATCCAAATCTTTAAATCGATGGACTGTGGGCTAAACAGGGACAATAATTTTATGTGTCATTATGACATGGATTGAATAGACAAGACTTATCACAAGGTCTGATATTAAACAGACTGTCTGGCCTGGTGTGAGAGCAATAAAAATTCCACACACTTTCTCTCCTCCTCTCATTCTTATCAGCCCACCATTAATTATTATAATCCCCCTGATTCTTATCTCACAGTATACAATTTTACGGCTTTTTTTTCATTTTTTTACGCTATTTTTCTTCTGTGTCAGTGTAAAAACAATTGTCACTCCTTTGTAGTGTTTTATATAAATGTGTGTCTAAGTCTAAATTACAGATCTGTATTATGCCTGAAGAAGAAGCTTGAACAGCTTCGAAAGCTTGCATTTTCAATCTTATTGAGTTAGCCAATAAATGGTATTACCTTAACCTTGGATTTCCTGCTTACATCGATGGCTAACACGGTACAACAACTTACTGATGAATGGTGATTGAAGGTTTTTGCAATAGGTTGATAGATTTTTCTAAAAAGGCCATTTTCACTAAAGAAATTCTACCTATAATACTTAGGGGTACTTTACTCCATTTATTAATGTTCTTTTTTAAAAGACAGTTAGTGGCTTATAGTGTAATGTATACAGCAGGGCAATGTTTTGGAAATAGTAACCCCCGGATATTTTAAGCTACTTCCCACCCATTGCAAATCTACTAACTATTTTAAATTCCTGCCGTTCATGTGAATGTAAATTTATCAGATGACTTACCGATTTCTGTGGATAGAAACATATAAATGTTTATATCTAAAAGAATATCGGCGTGCAAAAACTGTAACTCAGAACAAAAATACAACTATAACTCAATCTAAATAGTATGATAGCTAGCACATATACCTTCACATTTATAGAATAGACACCTACCTTGTATGGGGGAAATATGTGGATCTTTAAGAAGTTCTCTTGAATCTTTGATGACGGTGGCGGAATCATCTTCAAATTCAAATTTATTATTGGTACCTATTCAGCGGTGACTGACACGACTTCCCTATTGGCAAAGCTGCTTTATCCCGGGGCCGGTGAGATGAACGTTGTTATGATCCTAATTGAAAACTGTTTTTAACTATATGTTTGCTCTATTTCCTGGATGTTGATGAGAAATACAAGAAAGACCAGGATTTATTAAGTACCTATACGCTGATGCTTTGAAGGCTTCATTACTCTTATGAGCTGATGACCGTTTCAATTACTCTATTTCCTGGATGCTGATGAGAAATACAAGAAAGATCAGGATTTATTAAGTATCTATATGCTGATGCTTTGAAGGCTTTATTACTTCTATGAGTCGGTAAGGATTCGCACGATTGGTGGTGGAATCACCGTGTGGAGGTGCATGTGTCGTGGGATAGAGATCACCTTCGGCACTATATCATTCTTGAAGTTGCTCTGTGTTTTACAATATTTTAATTAATTTGGTATGTCATCCTTTCCCAGGTGAACCGGGTCTTTTTAAATTTCAGGAGGTCAGAGTATCTAGTTCAAAGCTGGTCCACTCACCCGTTTTATTTTTTTATTATTCATCCATTTACCCACGCTTTGTAGTCGGGCGACCAGGAAATATGCCTTATAATCTGGGGCTCCCAACCCACCTTTTTTTGAGTCTATTCAGGAGTGTTTAACTAAGCTGGTGTTTGTTTATTACTCCATAGAACATTTAAAATAGATTTCTGAATATCTTTTAAAAATCTTTGAGTAAAGGTGATTGGAAGTGTTTGAAATAGGTTGATTTGATGATGTGTGACTTAAATGATGTGTAAATGCCGGCCCACCCAGAGACGCTGTCATGTTTAACTGTGATTTTTGAAGGAATGTCAATAGATTTCCCAGGAAAATGATATATATTTTTTTCAGGAGAGTTTAACATTAAATATTATGTAATTGTTTCTCAATATTTTTGGGGGAAATATGTAGAACAATTAAAATAATGTTTTTTTTACATGTTGTAGCATTTTTTTTAATAATCCTAAATGATTTATTGTTAAAAAAATCATATTGCTTGTAAAAGCCCCATTCCTCCCAGTGACAACTGTAATGTATTGGTAGACACCCTTTCCTGACCAGACTGAAACAGCACCTTAGGAGATTTTCCAATCAAATACAACTATTATGCGCACCTGTGGTGAGTACATGTGGGTAAATGTTGAGGGGCCCTAAACCACATTTTGTGTAGTCGACCCCCTCACATGTGAATCACCAGAGGTAAAGGGTTAGAGCCCTGGGCAGCCTCAGGTATGTTCAGCTCTCAGATAATCCATTGCTACATATACATATTGTAGGATTTGTTGTCGGCTGGTGGAGATTTGGGTGCTGGGGGTATTTCTTTTTGTTTAGTTTGTACCTAGTTGCCTAGCCCAGTGTGCACCACCCAGCCCAGCTATAACCTGATGGCGCGGCTTGCCATTTTCTTCCTATCTGTTGTATTGTGGTGAGTGCATGTGGGTAAATGTTGAGGGCCCTCCCCCCATGTAGTGGAGTCAACCTCCCCACATGTGAATCACCAGAGGTGAAGAGTTTGAGTCCAGGGCAGCCTCGGGTAAGTTCAGTGCTATGTACGTCCAAAAAATTGGGGAGGTACTCACTGTTTAGAGTAGGACTGCAGGAAAAAGAGGTGCCATGACGTGTCCCTGCAGTTCTCATACATTTACAAACGTGTGCCACAAATACTTCTCTGTTTTAAAAATGTAGACAGATTGTAAGATTTGTTGCAGGCTGGTGGGGATTTGGGTGTTGGAGTATTCCATTTTGTTTTGGCTGTAACTAGTTGCCCGGCCCAGTGTGCTCCACCCAGTCCAGCTATAAATTTATGGTGCTACTTGCCATCTCCTTCCCACCACCGAACACCACCTCTCCAGTGCCAGAACCAGCCTTTTATACTGAAGGAATTAATTACATCATCTTGCTCCTCCTATAAAAGGCCCCTTTCTTTTTAAACTGTATCTTTTTGTGCAAATCAATAGACCAGATCCTCTTCATTAGCATAGAAATGGATTGATACCACAATTGTAATCTGCATGACATAACCGACTAATGCCTGAAAATACTGCAGCTAGACAAATAACTCTCAATACAAGCTCCTTCTGTAATAATTCAAGTCTAAACCCTAATCAAATATAACAAGGTAAATGTGTTTCATTTTTATAAATACATTTGTGATGCTTTTGGAAACTTTAGACACAAGAAAATGGGCAAAAGGCATAAGTAAGAAAGAAAAGAGAATAAAAAAGACAATAGAAGAGGGGAGAATATAATAAAATACTGCACATCTACTTAGCTAAGAAAACCCAAGTGATATGTACTTAAAGCTATCCAAATATTTCACTTACATTTTTTTATTTGAAAAAAAAGCTACACATTGTATAAAATGCCTTTATTTTTCCGCATTGTTCACCCAATAAAATTGAGAAATTACAAACAGAACATTCCATGTTAAAGCACAAAAAAAGCTGAAAAACGTCAATATATAATTTTTTTCTGGAAAGTCCACGGACATTTCTGGACATGTATAGCACAAAATGTTGAAAAATGGTCTGGCAACAGGGAGTGACATTGCCTGAAAGACACATTGGAGTCTGCAGATGCATAAGGGGCCCATATATTGCCTGAAAGACACACCCTGGAGTTGGCAGCTGCATTAGGAGCCCATATATTGCCTGAAAGACACACCCTGGAGTTGGCCGCATCATAAGGAGCCCATATATTGCCTGGAAGACACACCCTGGAGTTGGCCGCAGCATAAGGAGCCCATAGATTGCATGAAAGACACACCCTGGAGTTGGCCGCAGCATAAGGAGCCCATAGATTGCATGAAAGACACACCCTGGAGTTGGCAGCTGCATTAGGAGCCCATATATTGCCTGAAAGACACACCCTGGAGTTGGCCGCATCATAAGGAGCCCATATATTGCCTGGAAGACACACCCTGGAGTTGGCCGCAGCATAAGGAGCCCATAGATTGCATGAAAGACACACCCTGGAGTTGGCCGCAGCATAAGGAGCCCATAGATTGCATGAAAGACACACCCTGGAGTTGGCCGCATCATAAGGAGCCCAAATATTGCCTGAAAGACACACCCTGGAGTTGGCAGCAGCATAGGGAGCCCATATATTGCCTGAAAGACACACCCTGGAGTTGGCAGCATCATAAAGAGCCCATATATTGCCTGAAAGACACACCTTGGAGTTGGCAGCAGCATAAGGAGCTACCATGCATCAGCTACTACCATGGATCAGTCATTGGTGGGTGGAAATCCTGGCTGATCCATGCCTGATTCATCTTCACAAAGGTGAGTTTCTCCACATTTTCGTAGACAGCTGAGTTTTCCTTGGTGTGACTATGGCCTCCGCCGCACTAAACACTCGTTCAGATGGCACACTACTCATACAATCATTTTTATGTAGCAATTATTTCAGAGTTCTTACCAGCCTCTGCTTGTCCATAACAATTCCAAGTGTGTCACTGATTTGGGTGTATCATTTTCAATTTTGCTTAATGTGTAATACTTTTACATGCATATATGTGCTTTTTAGGATGAGCATCCCTCCTTTGTACAGTCTATGCCCGGTATGTTAGCTCACATATTCTGATTGTTTCGTGGCACTGTCCATTGCACTGGCCCGTGTAGGTACTTTAAACATGGAACCCGGGATTTTCCCATCACCTTTCTCACTTGCATACATGACCATTTCTTCCCTTCTTCTTTACTGATTACCAGTGTGGGTCCTCTGGTGTGTAAGCAGGGTTGAACGATATGTAAAGCACTTGCTACACTCAGGGCAGGAAAATGGCTTCTCTCCAGTGTGAAGCCTCTGGTGTGTAAGAAGGCTTGCAAGCTGTGCAAAGCATTTGCCACATACAGAACATGCGAATGGCTTCTCTCCAGTGTGAATCCTCTGGTGTGTAAGAAGGCTTGCAGACTGTGCAAAGCATTTGCCACATACAGAACATGCGAATGGCTTCTCTCCAGTGTGAACCCGCTGGTGTATAAGAAGCGTTGAAGAGCTTGCAAAGCATTTGCCACATTCAGAACATGGGAATGGCTTCTCTCCAGTGTGAACCCGCTGGTGTCTAAGCAAGTCTTTGCGAATTGCAAAGCATTTGCCACATTCAGAACATGGGAATGGCTTTTCTCCAGTGTGAACCCTTTGGTGTGTAAGCAGGTCTTGACTACTTGTAAAGCATTTGCCACATTCAGAGCATGGGAATGGCTTCTCTCCAGTGTGACTCCTCTGGTGTATCTGCAGGTGTTGAGACTGTGTATAGCATTTGCCACATTCAGAGCATGGGAATGGCTTCTCTCCAGTGTGACTCCTCTGATGTCTCAGCAGGTGTTGAGAATGTGCAAAGCATTTGCCACATTCAGAGCATGAGAACGGCTTCTCTCCAGTGTGACTCCTCTGGTGTATCCGCAGGTGTTGAAGCTGTGTAAAGCATTTGTCGCATTCAGAGCATGGGAATGGCTTTTCTCCAGTGTGAACTCTCTGGTGACTTGTGAGGTTTGCCTTCCAACTGAAACATTTCCCACACTCAGAGCACTGATATGGCTTCACTCCTTTGGGGTTCATCATGGGCTGTTGGAAAACAACTGATCTGTAATTAATTTTGTTTTTCTGTTAAATGACCAACCTGCAAAGAAAAACAGAACATTGTTTTAATTACAGAAGCAGTGGGCAAAACAAGAACAAAAGCAGTGCTTACAAGATGGCGCCTGAAATTACAAAATGGTGCCTGAAATGGCTGCCTGGCGAGGAGCTCCGTCCAACTGAGCTCTGGTTACTACTCCTTCCACACTTCTGTCCTCTCCTTTACACCCAACTACAGGGCAACCGCTAGCTGATCACCCCTAATCATCAGAATACCCCAAATAACAAGCAGAGTGGTGATCTGAGAAGCACCAGGGTCAGTCAGTGTCATCAGACACCCCACTACCAGCTGGACGCATTGTAATCAAGGAATACAAGGAGGATATAGCTCCAGTTCCAGCAGTGAGTCTCTGGTTGTCGGCGGTGGTGCAAAGTCGACTGACATACCTCACTCCAGTGGTGAGTCCAGTGCATCTGCTGGCAGCAGGCTGTGACCATGTCAGTGCCCAGACCTCCATGGCCGCTCCAGTGGTAAGCCCCTGGTGCCCAGTGGTGGTGTGTGCCCTCAGCAGCCTGCGGAGGGGTTGTTTCTGCAACAACAGCTTGGGGTGAGTCATCCAATCCCCCCCAGTGATGATTGGTTAGGACACACACAGCTCAGGAATGGGGAGCACTTAACCTAACTGTCATTAGGTGACAGTTTGGTTGTAACTGAATAAATTGGCATATTTTTTCCTGGCATATTTATTAATATTGGGCAAACAGTAAAAAAAGAAACACAGGCTGTTTTGTGGCACAGGGAAGGTGACAGAAGGTGACCACAACTTTACTTTCTGAGTATAGGTGCATATTAATTTATACAGTAGGGCAATGTTTTTGGAAATACTAACCCCCAGATCTATTAAGCTACTTCCCACCCATTGCAAATCTACTATCTTTTTAAATTCCTGTTGTTCATGTGAATGTAAATTTATCAGGAGACTTACCGATTTCTGTGGCTATAAACATATAAAAATCTATATCTAAAAGAATATCAACATGCAAATACTGTACAGCAGAACAAAAATACAACTATAACTCATTCTAAATAGTATAATAGCTAGCACATATATCTTCACATTTATAGAATAGACACCTACCTTGTATGAGGGAAATATGTGGATCCTTAGAAAGTTCTCTTGAATCTGTGATTCATAAGAGTGACTGAGCCCGGCCTCACTTTATATTGTCCATACAAACACTCTTTCCAATTCCTGTTTAAGCCAATTACCCAAAACTAACTGTTTGGGGTCAAAACTAAATGTGGAAGCTCATTGAGTGATTAAAGTCAGATATAAAACTGCCGTATTGTATGTCCAACTTTTTCAACAAGAGCTTGCCTTTCTTTTTGTATAAGACTTGTCCTTTCTTAAAGTGGACCAACACCCGATCTATAATCTATCTAGAATCTATAAGATCCTCGGGCCGATCAGCATCCGGTCTGCGGGGCACCCCTCTAGCAGGACGCGCACCCGCACCGGCCGTTTGTGAATGCATTTCTTTATACTGGTCAGATTTGGAAAGTGACCATATTCTAGACTATCCCTTAACTTACAGATCCAAGAATGAATTGTTGGGGGCTGTGGTACTCCCCAATATGTAGCAATATGCTGTTTTGTACAGGTTAGTTTCACATTCATGAGTCTGGTAGTTACCACTTTTGGATTTCCCTGTGGCCTTTAAAGGAGAACATATCCTGGAGTTAATTCCAGGTTTAGATTCCCATGCTGCTTAATGTATTTAGCTATCTCCAACCAAAGCCTAGTAATACATTGGCACTCCCACCACAGGTGCAGCACCAGCCTCATTTCCCCTTTACACCACCAGCAGAAGAAAGAAGGAACTGATATTTGGGGAATATATGGCAGCTCTAGTTCCATAAATCTCTTACCATTTTTTTTTTGCTATTCTACATCCTATGTCTTCTTCCCATTTATTTTGGTAGGTTGGTATTCCTTTTTTGATGCCTATTATAGTTGACTACGAAATGGATCTTCTTTCATTTCCTGCAACGGGGAAGTAGGGGCGTCAGTGCTCGGGAGATATAAAAGTGATATAATACCAGATATCTAGTGATATTTAAAACGAATTCTGGATTCTCTCCTTTCATTACCAAACTCATTCCTGTTTAAGCCAATAACCCAAACTCACTGTTTGGGGTCAAAACTAAATGTGGAAGCTCATTGAGTGATTAAAGTTAGATATAAAACTGCTGTATTGTATGTCCAACTTTTTCAACAAGAGCTTGCCTTCCTTTTTGTATAAGACTTGTCCTTTCTTAAGCTTACCATTACGGCTACCCCTCCTTATCCTTCTGTGTATTCCAATTCTTATTCAAGATTTTCCAGAAGCATTTCTTTATACTGGCCAGATTTGGAAAGTGACCATATCCCTTAACTTACAGATCCAAGAATGAATTGTTGGGGGCTGTGGTACTCCCCAATATGTAGCAATATGTTGTTTTGTACAGGTTAGTATCACATTTATGAGTCTGGTAGTTATCACTTTTGGATTTCCCCGTGGCCTTAAAAGGAGAACATATTCTGGAGTTAATTCTAGGTTTAGATTCCCATGCTGCTTAATGTATTTAGCTATCTCCAACCAAAGCCTAGTAATACATTGGCACTCTCACCACAGGTGGAGCACCAGCCTCATTTCCCCTTTACACCACCAGCAGAAGAAAGAAGGAACTGATATTTGGGGAAGTTCCATATTTGGCTCTAGTTCCATAGATCTCTTACCATTTGTTTTTGTTCTATTCTACATCCCATGTCTTCTTACCATTTATTTTGGTAGGTCGGTATTCCTTTTTTGATGCCTATTATAGTTGACTAAGAAATGGATCTTCTGTCATTTGCTGCAACGGGGAAGTAGGGGCGTCAGTGCTCGGGAGATATAAAAGTGATATAATACCAGATATCTAGTGATATTTAAAACAAATTCTGGATTCTCTCCTTTCATTACCAAACATACCTTCTATGTCGGTTTGTGGGTCCAGGACATTATAGACTCTCACAGGGGTTTCCTTTTTTCCCCCCGTGTTGCCATCTATTGTATATCTAGCTGCTTCTTGTTTCGTTATCACTTTTATTAATCTGTCTGAATAGGGTGACAGTTCTGGTTGTATCATTAAGTTTTTAAGTGATTTATAAATATACTGTTAATGAATTTGGTATGTTATTCTTTCCCAGGTGAACCGAGTCTTGTTAAACTTCAGGAGGTCAGAGTAACTAGTTCCAAGCTGGTCCACCCACCAGTATAATTTTTTTTATTATTTATCCATTTACCCACGCTTTGTAGTCGGGCGACCAGGAAATATGCCTTATGATCTGGGGCTCCCAACCCACCTTTTTTGAGTTTGCTCAGGAGTGTTTAACCAATCTGGTGCTTTTTTTTATTACTCCATAGAACATTTAAAAAAGATTTCTGAATATCTTTAAAAAATCTTTGAGTAAAGGTGATTGGAAGTGTTTGAAATAGGTTGATAGATTTTTATAAAAAGTCAATTTTATGTCGGGAGATTCTACCTATAATACTTAGGGGCACTTTACTCCATTTTTTAATGTTCTTTTTAAAAAGACAGCTAGTGGCTTATAGTGTAATTTTTACAGCATGGCAATATTTTTGGAATTAGTAACCCCCGGGTATTTTAAGCTACTTCCCACCCATTGCAAATCTACTAACTTTTTAAAATTCCTGCCGTTCACGTGAATGTAAATTTATCGGACGACTTACCAATTTCTGTGGCTGTAAACATATAAAAATCTATATCTAAAAGAATATCGGCATGCAAAAACTGTACAGCAGAACAAAAATACAACTATAACTCAATCTAAATAGTATAATAGCTAGCACATATAACTTCACAATTATAGAATAGACACTTACCTTGTATGGTGGTAATATGGGGATCCTTAAGAGGTTTCTTGAATCTGTGATTCCTAAGAGTGACTTGGCCCGGCCTCACTTTATATTGTCTATACAAACACTCTCTGATATGAAGACGTTTTGGATTGGCTGAATGAAGTTTACCAAAACAAAGGCTATGGTAATTGGCTCATCTCAGGCGCTTGAATCTTTTCTTTGTTTCACTATTTGAAGCAGACAATAACAGGGATCTTTTTGTGAAATGCCATAGACCAGACTCTCATCATTAACATAGAAATGGAGTGATACCATGATTGTAATCTGCATGACATAAGAGACTCATGCCTGCGAATGCTACAGTTACAGATATTCATCTCAATGAGAGCTCCTCCTTTATTGCATTTGTCATGGTATAATTAGCAATCAGCAAAATGTCCACTTCCTGTTTAAGCTAAAAACCCGGACTTACTGTTAAAAGGTCTTTGGGTCAAAACTAAATGTGGAAGCTCATTGGGTTATTAAAGTCAGATATAAAACTGCCGTATTGTATGTCCAACCTTCTCAACAAGAGCTTTGCAATCTGTGTATTTTTCCCATTTGACTTTGCTGTGCTTATGACATCATCCTATTTAAACAGACTTTATTCCAGGGGTTATAGAACTACAATCCCCTAATCCCCTGAAATCTGTATAGCTGAGTGTTTGGACATTGGATATTATAGTATTGCTGAAAAAGATTATGCAATGTAATTACCAGATGAATGTCAATGGACGCTGATGCTTGTAGTCCCCTGACAACTCATGTGAAGCAGTAAAAATTCAGGATCTGTATAAATATAATGGGTGTTGGGGGCAGAATTATATGCAGATAACACATTTGGTTAGACGACTCTGGAACTATCCCTATTGTAGAGTGTGGGTCCATCACGCCTACAATAATTAATAGAAAACAAATGTGACCAGCAGCGGCTCCTTCCCACATTCTTGTCTCTGTATACAAATCAGCATTATGTTGAGCTATAAAACTATATGTTATCCTCTAAGCTGGAGACACAAGAAAATAAGAATAGCCAACCCAACTGAACTACGTGGAAGTCAGGAAAAAGGGGGGAGAGCCTCTCGACAATCCTCCTGAGTTGATTAAGAGCCTCCACGGCCCCAAACGCATTAAGGGTCCCTGCAGTGGGACACTTTGGCTCCAGCGTCCTTGCTTTGATTATTTCTATTTTTGGATACTTTCAGCAGTTTGGCTACTTTTAGTTTGGAACATTAAAAGTTATATTTTAGGAGAAGCTGGATAATCAACTGTTATAAATTCAACTCCAAGCTGGAGGACAGTCCTCAATTCTTGTCCCTGGCTGTTGATATGTTGCTCATTGTATTACAGGAAAGCCCACTAAACTGGACAGGCCAGAGGAAAGACTTGGCCTGTATAATGTGTCTGACATACAAAATAATTATTACTCAGAGAACTTAAAAAATCATACATCACATCTAAGTTACCCTCCACCTGCCTCTCCAGGTGATAGTATATAATGATGGTGGTGGCACCATCACAGCTTGCAGTACAAACCGAAGCACCCTCTCATGAGCTACTCATGCCCATAATGCTCCTCTTCATTACGAGCCAGTGCCGGGAAAGGAGTCCTGTGATTGGCCTCCGAGCAGTCCTGGGGCAGGTTGTTCTATATGCCGGTGCCGAGGACATGACTATGGCCCAATTGACCCGGCGGCCCATCACGGAACTCTTTCGCGGTGCTGGCTCGTAATGAAGGTGAACATTACAGGAGTTTTGAGGTGTTATGTGTGAGGTGGGCTCCAGCATTCTGGATGCCCCCTGAGCTTGTTGTTATTGACTGACAGTAGGACCAACACCCTTTAAATAAAAAATGGCTGTTGGTCCGGTTTAAGATTAGGACTGCAGGAAAAAGAGGTGCCATGACGTGGCCCTGCAGCCTCTCATACATTTCCAAATGCGTGCAAGAAAAACCTCTCTGTTTTTAAAAATGTAGACAGGATTTGTTGCAGGCTGGTGGGGATTTGGGGGCTGGGGTATTCCTTTTTGTTTTGTCTTTTTTTTTGTGCAATTCCTTAGACCAGGCTCTCATCATTAGCATTGAAATGGAGTGATACCACGATTGTAATCTGAATGACATAACAGACTAATGCCAGAGAATACTACAGTTAGACACATAACTCTCAATACGAGCTCCTTAATTATTGCAATTGGCACAAGTGGCAAAATAGTGAATTTACTTTGTAAAATTTTGTGTCCCAATGTTCTGGGGTTTGAAGACTCCACTTCCTGTTTACACAAGAAACCCAAGCTCACTGTTATTGAATACATCAAATTAAATGAGTTATGGCTCATTTAGTGATTACAGTCCATAGGAAATAAAACCCTAATCAAATGTAACAACTTTAAATGTGATTCATTGTTATAAATACATCTGTGATGCTTTTGGAAATATTAGACCCAAGAAAAGGGGTAAAAAGGGGAAGGAGCTAGCAAGAAAGAAAAGAGAAGGAAAAAAGGAAAGAGAAGAGGGGAGAATATAATAAAATACTGCACAGCTACTTAGCTAAGAATAACCAAGTGATATGTATTCAAAGCTAACCAAAAATTTCACTTACATTAAAAAAAAGCTACAAATAGCGGTGTTCAAAATTATTTCAACACAAATAAAAATTGTTAAATATAAGGTTTATAACTTGACATTAAAAGTATAGAAACGTATCTGTTATGGGAGGGTGTGGGGATACTTTAGGACCTATCATAATCCTGTGATTCATATGTGAGACAGCCCATCCTCACTTTATTTTGCCTGTCCAAACATTTACTGACATGAAGAGGCTTTGGTTTGGCTGAATGGATTTCATCAATACAAATTATATGGTAAATGGCTTTTCATGGCAGTTGTTTATTTGTTTCACTTTTTCACTCAACTTGCTCAATATAGTGTAAGGCGATACCTGACATTACAGACCAATGTCAGAGAATTTTACAGATGCATTTGACCTCGTCATTTCATAACAAAGGAGCAATACATCACAAATAAATTTATCATTTATTTTTCAGATTTTTAAGAATTTGTCTTGAGTTAAGGATTGAGAAGTTTGCATAGGAAGTTTCCTCTACAAGGAAAGGTGGACCTATAGGAATACTAAGAGGTATGTATCATTAGATAACATGAATATGCAAATATGAACATCAACATGTAAAATATTTCATTTCAATTACTATGTAGATCCTTTGACAAAGTTGTCACAAGAGAAACTAGTTGGGATCTACGTTTCTGAGTTAAATCACCCGGCTACTCAAAAGTTAGATTTTAATTTTGTATATTTATGTTTTTTTCCTTGGCCTACTATATAATAATGATACAACCCATGGAAATAAAGCCTATAATATATCATAATATATATTACCATTTACTTTTCACGTTATCTAATACATAAGGGTATATGAAATCTTCTTTTTTACAGGCCTTGTTTTGTCATGAGTTAAAGTGTTGTACCAACTACAGTGTGAGTGTGAAGCCTAAAAGCAACTTAATGAATCATCTTAGCAAAGTCTATTTAAAACACCCAAAATGAGGACAAAGAACAGTTTTAATACTATAATAAAAGCAAGTCTGGGGATATGAAACATCCCACTGTTCACAATATAAAGCAGAGGAACTGTTGTCAAATCATATTTAGTGTGCTTGTTTTTTTTTTTTGTTATTTTTCAAAAACATCCCCTCTCCTGGTATGAGATTCTGTAATACATTGTTACATTTCAGACACGGCAGTGTAAATCTTTAGGTGTCTTGCCAGAGGTGTCCATTGCCGGTAACATTAATTCCACTCAATACATGAGTGCAGCCTCTCGCTATTGATAATCCTATGATGACGTTTTAAAACATTTGTCACATTCTAGATATAGATTTGGCTTTTCTCCTGCATGAAACTCCAACTGACCTTTAAGGTGATTGTTTTGATTAAAGCCCATCTCCCATTGCAGACATTTAAAGGGTTTTCTCCAGGGAGACTCCTCTGGTGTGTACACAGTGGTGTGCGATTTGTACACTCAGGGCATTACAATGGTTTTTCGTCAATGTGGGTCCTCTGGTGTATAAGCAGGGTTGAACTATCTGTAAAGCACTTGATACACTCGGGGAAGGAAAATGGCTTCTCTCCTGTGTGAATCCTCTGGTGTATATTAAGGCTTGCAGGCCGTGTATGGGGGAAATATGTGGATCCTTAAGAAGTTATCTTTAATCTGTGATTCATAAGAGTGACTTGGCCCCTGTCTCACTTAATATTGTCTATACAAACACTCTCTGATATGAAGAACTTTTGGATTGACTGAATGAAGTTTACCAAAGCAAAGGCTATGGTAATTGGCTCATCTTGGGTGGTTGAATCTTTTCTTTGTTTCACTATTTTAAGCAACAAGCTTTTATTGCCTCAATATGATGAAAGAGAAGAGACAATAACATGGATCTTTTTGTTAAATACCATAGACTAGACTCTCATCATTAACATAGAAATGGAGTGATAACATGATTGTAATCTGCATGACATAAGAGACTCATGCCTGAGAATGCTACAGTTGGAGATATTCATCTCAATTAGAGCTACCTTCTAATGGCATTTGGCATGGTACAATTAGCAAAAAAAATAGATTTTACCTTGTTACGTTATTGTCCCTCTATTTTATATTGTTTGAAGTCTCCATTTCCACTTCATGTTTAAGCCAAAAACCCAAACGTACTGTTATAAGGCCTTGGGGTCAAAACTACACGTGGAAGCTCATAGAGTGATTAAAGTCAGATAGATATAAAACTGTTGTATTGTATGTCCAACCTTCACAACAAGAACTTTGAAATCTGTGTATTTCTCCCATTTGACTTTGCTGTGCTTATGACATCATCCTTTTTCAACAGACTTTACTTCAGGGGTTATAGAACTACAATCCTCTAATTCCCTGAAATCTGTATAGCTGAGTGTTTGGACATCGTACATTATGATATTGCTGAAAAGGATAATGGAATGTAATTAACAGATGACTGTCAGTGGAGAAGAAGTGGCCTTTTATACCGAAGAAATAATATTACATCATCTTGCTCCTTATATAAAAGGCCCCTTTCTTTTTTGTGCAAATCCTTAGACCAGAATCTCATCATTAGCATAGAAATGGAGTGATACAGTGATTGTAATCTGCATGACATAACAGACTAAAGCCACAGAATAGTTAGACAAATAACTCTCAATACGAGCTCCTTCTTTATTGCAATTGGACAACTTGAAAGTTGACTAGGAAATGGATCTTCTATCAAAAACATTTCCTGCAAAGGAGTAGTAGGGGGCTTCAGTGCTCGGGAGATATAAAAGTTATATAATACCAGATATCTGGTGATATTTAAAACAAATTCCGGATTCTCTACTTTCATTATTGAACATACCTTCTATGTTGGTTTGTGGCTCCAGGACATTATAGAATCTCACGGGGGTTTCAGACTCTGCTGAACATGTGGAGCCAAAATAGTGCAAAACTCCAGGTAGGCTGGCACTTAAAGGGTTAAAGCTACTTCCCACCCATTGTAAATTACTACCTTTTTTAATTCCTGTAGTTCATGTGAATGTAAATTTATCTGGAGAATTTTGTGTGGATATAAACATATAATGTTTATATCTAAAAGAACATCAACATTCAAAAACTGTACAGCATAACAAAAATACAACTATAACTCATTCTAAATAGTATAGTAAGTCTATGGTAATTGGCTCGTCTTTGGCAATTGCACCTTTTCTTTGTTTCGCTGTTTGAAGCAACAAGCTTTTATTGCCTCAATATGATGAAAGAGAAGAGACAATAACAGGGATCTTTTTGTTAAATACCATAGACTAGACTCTCATCATTAACATAGAAATGGAGCGATACCATGATTGTAATCTGCATGATATAATAGACTCATGCCCGAGAATGCTACAGTTACAGATATTCATCTCAATGAGAGCTCCTTCTTTATTGCATTTGGCATCGTACAAGTAGCAAAATAGTGATTTTTTAACGGTTTGAAGTCTCCGTTGACACTTCCTGTTTAAGCCAATAACCCAAACTCACTGTTATTGAATAAGTCTTGGGATCAAAACAAAATAGAAAGTCAAAAATCAAAAGTCAAAACTAAATGTGGAAGCTCATTGGGTGATTAAAGTTAGGTATAAAACTGCTGTATTGTATGTCCAACTTTTTCAACAAGAGCTTTGCAATAAGTGCATTTCTCCCATGTGACTTTGCTGTGTTTATGACATCATCCTTTTTCAACAGACTTTACTCCAGGGGTTATAGAACTACAATCCCCTAATTCCCTGAAATCAGTAGAGCTGAGTATTTGGACATTATAATACTGCTGCTAAATATCTTGTAATGTAATCAGCAAACAAATGTCAGGGAACACTGATGCTTGTAGTCCCCTGACAACTCATGTGAAGCAGTAAAAATTTGGGATCTGAATAAATGTAGTGGATTTTGGGGGTGGCATGATATGCAGATAACACATTTGGTTAGACTATGGAACTTTTAAGTAAAGGACTATCTTTATTCAGTTGCTTTCACAATATATTTTATATTAAATAATATATATTTAATATATAATAAATAAAATTTATTAAATAATCAAAATGTAAGTTTTTCAGAAAAATCAAATTGCTTGTAAAAGCCTCATTCCTCCCAGTTACAACTGTAATGTATTGGTAGATACCCTTTCCTGCCCAGACTGAAACAGCACTTTAGGAGATTTTCAACTAAAATACAACTACTATGCGCACCTGTGCTGAGTACATGTGGATGTACATGAGGGGCCCGCAGCCACATTTTGTCAAGTTGATCCCCCCCCCACATGGGAATCACCAGAGGTAAATGGTTAGAGTTAGAGAGTATCCATTGCTACGTATACATATTGTAGGATTTGTTGCTGGCCCAGCCAGTGTGCACCACCCAGTCCAAACTGCTTGCCAATTAATTCCTATCTGTTGTATTGTGGTGAGTGCATGTAAATAAATGTTGAGGGGCCTCATTTAGTGAAGTCAACCTCCCCACATGTGAATCATCAGAAGCGAAGGGTTGCGAGTCCTGGGTAGCCTCTGGTAAGTTCAGTGTACCATTGCTATGTATGTCCCAAAAATGGGGGAGAGCTCACTGTTTAGAGCAGGACTGCAAGAAAAGAGGTGCCGTGACATGGCCCGGCAGCTTCCCATACATTTACAAATGTGTGCAACAAATACCTCTCTGTTTTTAAAAAATGTGGACAGATTGTAGGATTTGTTGCACACTGATGGGGATTTGGGTGCTGGAGTATTCCTCTTTGTTTTGCCAGGCCCAGTGTGCACTGCCCATTCCAGCTATAAATTTACGGTGCTACTTGCCATCTCCTTCCCATCACCGAACACCACCGAACACCACCTCTCCAGTGCCAGAAGCAGCCTTTTATACTGAAGGAAAATTATTACATAGCTCCTCCTATAAAAGGCCCCTTTCTATTTATACATGGGGGTTTATTTATCAAGGGCTAGCGCCAGGTAGTGTCTGACGAGCGCCAGGTACCGCCAGCTAACGGCGGCTACCGACTCAAGTACGCCCGGCGGCGGACACAATGACGCATTTATCACGCTAAATGAGGCTAGCGCCGGTGAGAGCGACAGCTAGCGCGGGATTCATCATGTAGCCGACTGCAACGAACAGCGCCGCTGCTAATCCCATCACAGCGCCAGGTATGACCTGGCGCTCCTTGGCGTTGTCCAATGTATTTCAATGGAGCAATCTTTAAATAATCATAATTAATTGCTATTAATGTTTTTTTTTTTTTTATGTCAAAAATTCTGTGACCACTTCTGCAATGTTAGGATTTTTTTTTATGTTAAAAAAAAAAAAATGTGCAGAATTGATATTACAGGTCTGATATTAATGTATTCATATTACAAAATGTTTCTAAAAGCTTGTATAATTTTACAATCAAAAAATATGGTTGTTTGGGGGTTAAAAACTATTTTACACCCATTGCGGCCAGCGCTCTGGGGTTTTAACAAGGAATTCACAGCGCAAGAAATTTTTGAGCATGATTTGTAAATGAATCTGCAGCAAGCCGTTCGCTCTTGCCATTCGTTGTCAGGCGCACCCATACAACGCGGAACCTGTGAAACAGCGACCCCTAACCCCGTATTCAACATTACCGCACACTGACTGAGTCGCTGTCAACAAGCTAACGCCGGCCAAGCACAGCGAATACTAGCTGGCGCTGTGAAAATCACGCTACTGGCGCTCATCTGTCGCTACCTGGCGCTATTAATGAATCGGCCTCATGATCTTTTTGTGCAAATCCAAAGACCAGACTCTCATCATTAGCATAGAAATGGAGTGATACAGTGATTGTAATCTGCATGACATAACAGACTAATGCCAGAGAATACTACAGTTAGACAAATAACTCTCAATACGAGCTTCTTCTTTATTGCAGTTGGCCAAAAGTAGCAAAATAGTGAATTTACTTTGTTAATTTTTTGTTTCCCAATGTTCTGGGGTTTGAAGATTCCACTTCCTGTTTACACAAGAAACCTAAGCTCACTGTTATTGAATACATCTTGGGTGAAAATGAAATGAGTTATGGATGGGGCTCATTTAGTGATTACAGTCCATAGGAAATAAAACTCTAATCAAATGTAACAAGGTAAATGTGATTCATTGTTATAAATACATCTGTGATGCTTTTGGAAACTTTAGACCCAAGAAAAAGGGCAAAGAGGGAAGGAATAAGCAAGAAAGAAAGGAGAAGGAAAAAAGGGAAAGAGTAGAGGGGAGAATATAATAAAATACTGCGCATCTTAGCTAAGAATCCCCAAGTGATATGTACTCAACAGCTATCCAAATATTTCACTTACATTTTTTATTTTTTAAAAAGGTACAAATTGTACAAATACATTTTTTTAATTTTTTACACACAGTTCATCCAATAATATTGAGAAATTACAAACAGAACATTCCATGTTAAAGCACAAACTTCTGAAAATATATATATAATTTTTTCTGGGAAATCCCTGGACATTCCTGGACATGCAAAGCACAAAATGTTGAGAAATGGCCTGACAACATAGGGTGACAATGTCTGTAGGTAGGCCGGCAGGTAAAGGGTTAACCCTGGACAGGAAGAATGTATGTGTTAGTGTTTGCTGCACCCTTTTCCATGCTGAGTTAAATCAATTTGTGTTGGACATTTTTCATTAAAATAAACTGTATAATACTTCACCTTACGGGATATTCCAGGGTTGTCATTGCCAATAGCAACCCTGATCTTGACACTATATATAGTATTGAATTCACTGTGCTGCGGTTATCTTTTTTTATTATTGCAATAATTTTTATGTAGCAATTATTTAAGAGTTTTTAACAGCCTCTGGTTGTCCATAACAATTCCAAGTGTGTCACTCATTTGGGCGTATCATTTTCTAGTTTGCTTATTGTGTAATACTTGTATATGCATATATGTGCTCTTTAGGATGAGCATTCCCGTAAAGTCTATGCCCAGTATGTTAGCTCACATATGCTGATTGTTTGGGCACCCTGTACATTGAACTGGCCCATGTAGGTACTTTGAATATGGAAGCCCTGATTTCCCCTTCCCTTCCCCTTTCTCAGTTGCATACATGACCATTTCTTCTTTCCTTCTTTGCTGATCAACAGTGTGGGACCTCTGGTGTCTAAGCAGTTGTGAACCTGTAGTAAAGCACTTGCTACACTCAGGGCAGGAAAATGGCTTCTCTCCAGTGTGAATCCTCTGGTGTGTAAGAAGGGTTGCAGGCTGTGCAAAGCATTTGCCACATACAGAACATGGGAATGGCTTCTCTCCAGAGTGAATCCTCTGGTGTGTAAGAAGGGTTGCAGGCCGTGCAAAGCATTTGCCACATTCAGAACATGGGAATGGCTTCTCTCCAGTGTGAACCCGCTGGTGTGAAAGAAGGGTTGAAGACCTTGCAAAGCATTTGCCACATTCAGAACATGGGAATGGCTTCTCTCCAGTGTGAGCCCGCTGGTGTATAAGCAAGTCTCTGCGAATTGTAAAGCATTTGTCACATTCAGAACATGGGAATGGCTTTTCTCCGGTGTGACTCCTCTGGTGTCTCAGCAGGTGTTGAGGCTGTGCAAAGCATTTGCCACATACAGAACATGGGAATGGCTTCTCTCCAGTGTGAATCCTCTGGTGTGTAAGAAGGGTTGCAGGCCGTGCAAAGCATTTGCCACATTCAGAACATGGGAATGGCTTCTCTCCAGTGTGAACCCGCTGGTGTGAAAGAAGGGTTGAAGACCTTGCAAAGCATTTGCCACATTCAGAACATGGGAATGGTTTCTCTCCAGTGTGAGCCCGCTGGTGTATAAGCAAGTCTCTGTGAATTGTAAAGCATTTGTCACATTCAGAACATGGGAATGGCTTTTCTCCGGTGTGAACCCTTTGGTGTGTAAGCAGGTCTTGACTACTTGTAAAGCATTTGCCACATTCAGAGCATGGGAATGGCTTCTCTCCAGTGTGACTCATCTGGTGTCTCAGCAGGTGTTGAGGCTGTGAAAAGCATTTGCCACATTCAGAGCATGGGAATGGCTTTTCTCCAGTGTGAACTCTCTGGTGACTTGTGAGGTTTGCCTTCCAACTGAAACATTTCCCACACTCAGAGCACTGATATGGCTTCACTCCTTTGGGGCTCATCATGGGCTGTTGGAAAACAACTGATCTGTAATTAATTTCGTTTTTCTGTTAAATGACCAACCTGCAAAGAAAAACAGAACAATGTTTTAATTACAGAAGCAGTGGGCAAAACAAGAACAAAAGCAGTGATTACAAGATGGCGCCTGAAATTACAAGATGGTGCCTGAAATGGCTGCCTGGCGAGGAGATTCCTCCAACTGAGCTCTGGTTACTACTCCTTCCTCACTTCTGTCCTCTCCTTTACACCCAACTACAGGGCAACTGCTAGCTGATCACCCCTAATCATCAGAATACCCCAAATAACAAGCAGAGTGGTGATCTGAGAAGCACCGGGGTCAGTCAGTGTCATCAGACACCCCACTACCAGTTGGACGCATTGTGATCAAGGACTACAAGGAGGATATAGCTCCAGTTCCAGCAGTGAGTCTCTGGTTGTCGGTGGTGGTGCAAAGTCGACTGACATACCTCACTCCAGTGGTGAGTCCAGTGCATCTGCTGGCAGCAGGCTGTGACCATGTCAGCGCCCAGACTTCCATGGCCTCTCCAGTGGTAAGCCCCTGGTGCCCAGTGGTGGTGTGTGCCCTCAGCAGCCTGCGGAGGGGTTGTTTCTGCAACAACAGCTTGGGGTGAGTCATCCAATCCCCCCCAGTGATGATTGGTTAGGACACACACAGCTCAGGAATGGGGAGCACTTAACCTAACTGTCATTATGTGACAGTTTGGTTGTAACTGAATTAATTGGCATATTTTTTCCTGGCATATTTATTAATATTAGGCAAACAGTAAAAAAAGAAACACATGCTGTTTTGTGGCACAGGGAAGGCGACAGAAGGTGACCACAACTTTACTTTCTGAGTATAGGTGCATATTAATTTATACAGTAGGGCAATGTTTTTGGAAATACTAACCCCCAGATCTATTAAGCTACTTCCCACCCATTGCAAATCTACTATCTTTTTAAATTCCAGTTGTTCATGTGAATGTAAATTTATCAGGAGACTTAACGATTTCTGTGGCTATAAACATATAAAAATCTATATCTAAAAGAATATCAACATGCAAATACTGTACAGCAGAACAAAAATACAACTATAACTTATTCTAAATAGTATAATAGCTAGCACATATACCTTCACAATTATAGAATAGACACCTACCTTGTTTGAGGGAAATATGGGGATCCTTAGAAAGTTCTCTCGAATCTGTGATTCATAAGAGTGACTGAGCCCGGCCTCACTTTATATTGTCCATACAAACACTCTCTGAAATTAGGAAGTTCTGGATTGGCTGAATGGAGTTTAGCAAAACAAAAGAGATGGTAAATGGCACGTTTTGGGCGGTTGCACCTTTTCTTTGTTTCACTATTTGAAGCAACAATATTTTATTATCTCAATATAATGAAAGAGAAGAGACAATAACAGGGATCTTTTTGTGAAATACCATAGACTAGACTCTCATCATTAACATAGAAATGGAGTGATACCATGATTGTAATCTGCATGACATAAGAGACTCATGCCCGAGAATGCTACAGCTGGAGATATTCATCTCAATGAGAGCTACTTTTTTATATGCATTTGGCATGGTACAAGTAGCAAAATAATGGTTATACATTGTTACTGTATTGGTTCCCAATGTTATAGGGTTTTACGTCTTCATTTCCAATTCCTGTTTAAGCCAATAACCCAAACTCACTGTTTGGGGTCAAAACAAAATGTGGAAGCTCATTGAGCGATTAAAGTCAGATATAAAACTGCCGTATTGTATGTCCAACTTTTACAACAAGAGCTTGCCTTCCTTTTTGTATAAGACTTGTCCTTTCTTAAAGTGGACCAACACCCAATGCTGATCGGCCCGGTAATCTATAAGATCCCCCTGAAACCCCCTGAAACCCCTAAATCCCTACCTGCTCCTCGATCCAGCGGCGCCCGCCGCCGCCTCCCCCTAGCAGGACGCGCACCCGCGCCGGCCGTTTGTGAATGGCCGTTGCGGGCGCGCGCCCTGTAAGAGTGACGCGCGGGAGGCGGCGGCGGGAGTGCTCTCTTGTCCGTCGCTGCCTCCCGCTTGTCCGTTGGCGGGGATTGGCTGCAGCGGTCACATGGGAGCGGGGAGAGGTGAGTTTTTGGGGCTTTCTGGGGGGTTTCACACAGCGGGGCACCACCGAAGTGGACCAAAACCCAGGATAGTCAAAATCCTGGGTGTTGGTCCACTTTAAGCTTACCATTATGGCTACCCCTCCTTCCCCCCTTATCCTTCTGTGTCTTCCAATTCTAATTCAAGATTTTCCAGAAGCATTTCTTTATACTGGTCAGATTTGGAAAGTGACCATATTCTAGACTATCCCTTAACTTACAGATCCAAGAATTAATTGTTGGGGGCTGTGGTACTCCCCAATATGTAGCAATATGCTGTTTTGTACAGGTTAGTTTCACATTCATGAGTCTGGATTTCCCTGTGGCCTTTAAAGGAGAACATATCCTGGAGTAAATTCTAGGTTTAGATTCCCATGCTGCTTACTGTATTTAGCTATCTCCAACCAAAGCCTAGTAATACATTGGCACTCCCACCACAGATGCAGCACCAGCCTCATTTCCCCTTTACACCACCAGCAGAAGAAAGAAGGAACTGATATTTGGGGAATATATGGAAGCTCTAGATCCATAGATCTCTTACCATTTGTTTTTTGACTAGGAAATAGATCTTCTGTCATTTTCTGCAATGGGGAAGTAGGGGCATCAGTGCTCGGGAGATATAAAAGTGATATAATACCAGATATCTAGTGATATTTAAAACGAATTCTGGATTCTCTCCTTTCATTACCAAACATACCTTCTATGTCGGTTTGTGGGTCCAGGACATTATAGACTCTCACAGGGGTTTCCTTCCCCCCCCCCCGTGTTGCCATCTATTTATTGTATATCTAGCTGCTTCTTGTTTCGTTATCACTTTTATTAATCTGTCTGAATAGGGTGACAGTTCTGGTGTGTATAAGTATTTAAGTGATTTAGAAATATACTGTTAATGAATTTGGTATGTTATTCTTTCCCAGGTGAACCGGGTCTTGTTAAACTTCAGGAGTCAGAGTAACTAGTTCCAAGCTGGTCCACCCACCAGTATTATTTTTTTTTATTATTTATCCATTTACCCACCCTTTGTAGTCGGGCGACCAGGAAATATGCCTTATGAGCTGGGGCTCCCAACCCACTTTTTTTTTTAGTCTGCCACGGAGTGTTTAACCAATCTGGTGCTTTTTTTATTATTCCATAGAACATTTAAAATAGATATCTGAATATCTTTAAAAAAATCTTTGAGTAAAGGTGATTGGAAGTGTTTGAAATAGCTTGATAGATTTTTATAAAAAGTCCATTTTCTGTCAGGAGATTCTACCTATAATACTTAGGGGCACTTTACTCCATTTTTTAATGTTCTTTTTTAAAAGACAGCTAGTGGCTTATAGTGTAATTTTTACAGCATGGCAATATTTTTGGAAATAGTAACCCCCAGGTATCTTAAGCTACTTCCCACCCATTGCAAATCTACTAACTTTTTAAAATTCCTGCCGTTCACGTGAATGTAAATTTATCGGACGACTTACCAAATTCTGTGGCTATAAACATATAAAAATCTATATCTAAAAGAATATCGGAATGCAAAAACTGTACAGCACAACAAAAATACAACTATAACTCAATCTAAATAGTATAATAGCTAGCACATACACCGTTACAATTATAGAATAGACACTTACCTTGTATGGGGGTAATATGGGATCCTTAAGAAGTTTCTTGAATCTGTGATTCATAAGAGTGACTGAGCCTGGCCTCACTTTATATTGTCTATACAAACACTCTCTGACATAAAGAAGTTTTGGATTGGCTGAATGGAGTTCATCAAAACAAAGGCTATGGTAATTGGCTCGTCTTGGGCGGTTGCACCTTTTCTTTGTTTCACTGTTTGAAGCAACAAGATTTTATTGTCTCAATATAATGAAAGAGAAGAGACAATAACTGATTTTTTTCGTGAAATACCATAGACTAGACTCTCATCATTAACATAGAAATGGAGTGATACCATGATTGTAATCTGCATGACATAAGAGACTCATGCCAGAGAATGCTACAGTTACAGATATTCATCTCAATGAGGGATACTTTTTAAGGGTATTTGGCATGGTACAAGTAGCAAAATAATGATTTTAAATTGTTAAGGTATTGTTCCCTATTTTATATTGTTTGAAGTCTCCATTTCCAATTCCCATTGAAGCCCAAAACCCAAGCTTACTGTTATAAGGTCTTTGGGTCAAAGTTAAATGTGGAAGCTGATTGGGTGATTGAAGTCAGATATAAAACTGCTGTATTGTATGTCCAACCTTCTCAGCAAGAGCTTTGCAATAAGTGTATTTCTCCCATTTGACTTTACATTTATTACATCATCCTTTTCAACAGACTTTACTCCAGGGGTTATAGAACTACAATCCCCTAATTCCCTGAAATCAGTATAGCTGAGTATTTGGACATCAGACATTATGATATTGCTGAAAAGGATTATGTAATGTAATTAACAGATGAATGTCAGGGAACGCTGATGCTTTTTGTCCCCTGACAACTCAGGTGAAGCAGTAAAAATTCAGGATCTGAATAAATGTAGTGGGTGTTGGGGGGGCTGCATGAAATGCAGATAACACATTTGGTAAAATGACTCTTGAGCTCTTAAGTAAAAGACTGTATTGTAGAGTGTGGGTCCATGAGAAATGAGTGGACTTTTGAAAAATTCGATTCGGCCGATTCGCCAAATTTTCCGGGAAAAATAGTGTCGGTCCGAATTTATTTGCAACAAATCGCTATTAAAAATGGCTATTTCTGGGTCGTCCGAGAGCATCCATAGGGTTGCAGAACGTTTTGCTTGGCTGGAACATGCATAGGATGCATGCTGGGTTAGTGAAATACTATTGTAAAGAAGTATGACATGCAGATCAGAGGAGTCGCTATTAGATTCGCTGTCGCAGAGCGGCACAATTAAAGAGCCTTGAGGTGGCATCAGCATGATGAGTCCATATATTGCCTGAAAGACACACTCTGGACTTGGCAGCAGCATATGGAGCCCATATATTGCCTGAAAGACACACTCTGGACTTGGCAGCAGCATAGGGAGCCCATATATTGCCTGAAAGACACACCCAAAAGTTGGCAGCAGCATAGGGAGCCCATATATTGCCTGAAAAGCACATTGGAGTTGACAGCAGCATAGGGAGCCCATATATTGCCTGAAAGACACACCCAGGAGTTGGCAGCATCATAGGGAGCCCATATATTGACTGAAAAACACACCCAGGAGTTGGCAGCAGCATAGGGAGCCCATATATTGCCTCAAAAGCACATTGGAGTTGGCAGCAGCATAGGGAGCCCATATATTGCCTGAAAGACACACCCAGGAGTTGGCAGCAGCATAGGGAGCCCATATACTGCCTGAAAGACACACCTAGGAGTTGGCAGCAGCATAGGGAGCCCATATATTGCCTGAAAAGCACATTGGAGTTGGCAGCAGCATATCGCCCTCTGATGACGCGCCCTCAGATGACAGCTGAGAGCGGCGCCGGCCTCCACGCTCCGGACCTGCAGGTAAGTGTTTGCTTTTTTTTAAATGCCGGCATGGTGGGAGCGGGCCGGCCGGCCCGCTGCCACCATGCCGGCATTTTTTTTTTTATTTCAGGGAAAATTCGATCGGCACGAACCCCCAAAAATTCGGGTTCACGCCGAATCGAATTTTCCCTGAAATTCGGAGCGAATTCCGGTTCTGACCAACCGGTTCGCTCATCTCTAGATACCACGATTGTAATCCGCATGACATAACAGACTAATGGCAGAGAATACTACAGTTAGACAAATAACTCTCAATACGAGCTCCTTCGGTATTGCTTTTGGCACAAGTAGCAAAATATTGAATTTACTTTGTTACACTTTTGTTCTGGGGTTTGAAGATTCTACTTCCTATTTACACAAGAAACCCAAGCTCACTGTTATTAAATACATCTTAGGTGAAAATTAAATGAGTTATGGGTGGGGCTCATTTAGTGTTTATAGTCCATAGGAAATAAAACCCTAATCAAATGTAACAAGGTACATTGTTAAAAGTCATCTGTGATGACATGTGGTCAAGTAAATGGGTACAATGTGGGGGGTATAGGCCTAATACCTCCATTTGAGGCTGTTTTCTATATTGTATATCTAGCTGCTTCTTGTTTTGTTATCACTGTTATTAATCTGTCCAAATAATGAGACAGTTCTGGGTGTATTATTAAGTATTTAAATGATTTATAAATATACTGTTAATGAATTCAGCATGTTATTCTTTCCCAGGTGAACCGGGTCTCTTTAACATTCAGTCAGGAGGTCAGAGTATCTAGTTCCAAGCTGGTTCATGCACCCGTTTATTTTTATTTATCCAGTTACCCGCTCTTTGTAGTTTGGCGGCCAGGAAATTCCTAATGATCTGGGGCTCCCACCCACCTTTCTTGTTGAGTCTACTCAGGAGTTTGTAACTAATCTGGTGCTTTTATGACTCCACAGAACATTTAAAATAAATCTCTGAATATCTTTAAAAATCTTTGAGGAAAGGTGATTGGAAGTGTTTGCAATAGGTTGATAGATTTTGATAAAAAGGAAATTCTACCTATAATACTTAGGGGCACTTTACTATATGTTTTTTATTTTCTTATTTAAAAAGACAGGTAGTGGCTTATAGTTTAATTTATACAGTAGGGCAATGTTTTTGCAAATAGTAACCCCCGGGTATTTTAAGCTACTTCCCACTCATTGCAAATATACTAACTTTTTTAATTCCCGTTGTTCATATGAAAGTAAATTAATCAGGAGACTTATCAATTTTTTTGTGGATATAAACATATAAATGTTTATATCTAAAAGAATATTGGCATGAAAAAACTGTACAGCAGAACAAAAATACAACTATAACTCAATCTAAATAGTATAATAGCTAGCACAATTATAGACTAGAAATTTGCCTTGTATGGGAGAAACATAGAAATCCTTAAAGTTGTCTTGAATCTGTGATTCATAACAGTGACTTGGCCCGGCCTCACCTTGTATTGTTTATACAAAAACTCTCATGAACTCTCAAAAACTGACATGAAGAAGTTCTGAATTGGCTGAATGGAGTTTACCAAAACAAATGCTATGGTAAATGGCTCGTCTTGGGCGATTGAATATTTTCTTTGTTTCACTGTTTGTAGCTTTCATTGCCTCAATATAATAAAGGGAGAGGAGACAATAACAGGGATCCTTTTGTGAAATACCATAGACTAGACTCTCAACATAGAAATGGAGTGATACCATGATTGTAATCTGCATGACATAAGAGACTCATGCCTGAGAATGCTACAGTTGGAGATATTCATCAAGTCATTCACAGTGGTTTTACATTGTTAATATATTGTTATAGGGTTTGAAGCCTCCATTTCCAATTCCTGTTTAAGCCAATAACCCAAACCCAAATATTGAGGGGCCCTTCAGCCACATATAGTATAGACAACTCCCCCCCCCACATGTGAATCACCAGAGGTAAATGGTTAGAACCCTGGACGACCTCAGGTAAATTCAGCTATCAGCTTATCCTTTGCTATGTATGTCCCAAAAATGAGGGAGCACTCACTGTTTAGAGCAGTAAAAAGAGGTGCCGTGATGTGGCCCTGCAGCTTCTCATACATTTACAAATATGTGCAACAAAAACCTGTCTTTTCATAATAATGTAGACAGATTGTAGGATTTGTTGCCGGCTGGTGGGGATTTGGATGCTGAGGTATTTCCTTTTGTTTTATCTGTAACAAATTGCCCAGCCTAGTCCAGCTATAAATTTATGTTGCATCTTGCCATCTCCTTCCCACCACCAATCACCACCTCTCCAGTGCCAGAAGCAGCCTTTTATACTGAAGAAATATGATTACATTATCTAATTACATCTATAAAAGGCCCCTTTCTTTTTATACAGGATCTTTTTGTGCAAATACTTAGACCAGACTCTCATCATTAGCATAGAAATGGAGTGAAACCATGATTGTAATCTGCATGACATAACAGACTAATGGCAGAGAATACTACAGTCAGACAAATAACTCTCAATACGAGCTCCTTCTTTATTGTAATTGGCACAAGTAGCAAAATAGTGAATTTACTTTGTTACACTTTTGTTTCCCAGTTTTCTGGGGTTTGATTATTCCACTTCCTGTTTACACAAGTTACCCAAGCTCACTGTTATTAAATACATCTTAGGTGAAAATTAAATGAGTTATGGGAGGGGCTCATTTAGTGATTATAGTACATAGGAAATAAAACCTAATCAAATGTAACAAGATAAATGTGATTCATTGTTATAAATACATCTGTGATGCTTTTGGAAACTTTAGACACAAGAAAAGGGGCAAAAAGGGAAGGAGCTAGCAAGAAAGAAAAGAGAAGGAAAAAAGGAAACAGTAGAGGGGAGAATATAATAAATTACTGCTCATCTACTTAGTTAAGAATAACCAAGTGATATGTACTCAAAGTTATCTAAATATTTCACTTACATTTTTATTTTTAAAAAAGCTACAAATTGTCCAAATACATTTTTTTAATTTTTAACTTTAAAATTTTTCCTCATAGTTCACCCAACAATATTGAGAAATTACAAACAGAACATTCCATGTTAAAGCACAAACTGCTGAAACTGGGAAATCCCTGGACATTCCTGGACATGTATAGCACAGGATGTTGAGAAATGTCCTGGCAACAGAGGGTGACAATGTCTGTAGGTAGGCTGGCAGTTAAAGGGTTAACCCCGGATGTGAAGAATGTATGTGTTAGTGCTTGCTGCACCCTTTTCCATGCTGAGTTAAATCAATTTGTGCTGGACATTTTTCATTACAATAATCAGTATAACACTTCACCTTACGGGATATTTCATGGTTGTCATTGCCAATAGCAACCCTGATCTTGACACTATATATAGTATTGTATTCACTGTGCTGCGGTTATCTTTTATTTATTATTGCAATAATTTTTATGTAGCAATTATTTCAGAGTTCTTACCAGCCTCTGCTTGTCCATAACAATTCCAAGTGTCTCACTGATTTGGGCGTATCATTTACAGTTTTGCTTATTGTGTAATACTTGTATATGCATATATGTGCTCTTTAGGATGAGTATTCCTCCTTTGTACAGTCTATGTCCTGTATGTTAGCTCACATATTCAGATTTTTTGGTCGCCCTGTACATTGCACTGGCCCGTGTAGGTACTTTAAATATGGAAGCCGGGATTTTCCCATCACCTTTCTCAATTGCATACATGACCATTTCAGTCCCTCCCTCCTTCTTTACTGATTACCAGTGTGGGACCTCTGGTGTGTAAGCAGGTTTGAACTTTGGGTAAAGCACTTGCTACACTCAGGGCAGGAAAATGGCTTCTCTCCAGTATGAACCCTCTGGTGTATAAGAAGGGTTGAAGGCCGTGCAAAGCATTTGCCGCATTCAGAGCATGGAAATGGTTTCTCTCCAGTGTGACTCCTCTGGTGTCTCAGCAGGTGTTGAGGCTGTGAAAAGCATTTGCCACATTCAGAACATGAGAATGGCTTTTCTCCGGTGTGAATCTTTTGGTGTACTAGCAGGTGTGAACTTTGTTTAAAGCTTTTGCCACATTCAGAACATGAGAATGGCCTCTCTCCAGTGTGAATCCTTTGATGTTTAAGTAAGTCTTGATTACTTGTAAAGCATTTATCACATTCAGAGCATGGAAACGGCTTCTCTCCAGTGTGAATTCTCTGGTGACTTGTGAGGTTTGACTTATTAATGAAACATTTCCCACACTTAGAGCACTGATATGGCTTCACTCCTTTGGGGCTCATCATGGGCTGTTGGAAAACAACTGATCTGTAATTAATGCAGCCTTTCTGCTAAACGATCAACCTGCAAAGAAAAAAAACAGAACATTGTGTTAACTACACAGTTTGCCGTAAACAAAATCAAATTGAAATATGTTTTAGTTTTTAAAACCAGCAAAACAATGAGTGACTTATATGATCTGTGCAGTGAAATAGAATTGATACAATTGATTTTTTGAATATGACAAAATTATCCAGGGTCTTGCTGACATGACATTTCAACAAACACAGAACTATTCACAGCTGTTGCTACAATGTGAAATTGTTAACATTGTTATTATTATTACTATTATTATTATTAAGATTATACTGGAAGTGGGCCTCCCTGAACCTTAGTGCACCACAGACCTCACAACCTTGTGAGGTCCAGTCCCACTTCCAGTAGAATGTTCATATTGTCAAACCCCCCATTGCCCAGCATTTAAACAACCTTTTGTTGGTGGTAGGTCCATCTATTCCACCATAGGGATAAAATACAGGTATTTAAAGTAGTATTATGAAGTTCACCCATGTTCCTGATGCAATGTGGAACAATACATACAGAACGTATAAAATAACAGCAGCCTATGCAGAATCTAAACACATTTGGCTATTTTTTAATGCATTTGAATTTCACATAGGCTGGTGTTTATTGTAACTTTTAAAATAAAATATCTACCCTATGAAACCTGTAGAATGGCCCCATCACACACACACACACAGCATATTGATTTTGAAATAGTAGACAAAAATACATTTTTATTTTTACATTGTCTGTAGGGCGAGGAAATCTCTAGCAGCCAAACTCTACCTCTACAGAAAAATCCTAAGTCATCTGGAGAACCTCAAATTGCTCTACATAATGTTTATATCTAGAAGAATATTGAAGTTCAAACATGTTTCAACCAATATTGGAGTATGACTCCTTCTAAATAGGTTATTAGCTAGCACATATAACTTCATAGTAATATAACAGACACTTACCTGGTATTAGGAAATATGTGGATCCTTAAGAAGTTCTCTTGAATCTGTGATTCATATAAGTGACTGAGCCCAGCCTCACTTTATATTGTCCATACAACATATAATCAATAACAGATGTGATGAGGCTTTGGATTGGCTGAATGGATTGAATCAAAACAAATGGTAATTTACTCTTCTTGTGCAGATGTAACTTTTCTTTGTTTCACTATTTGACTCAACAAGCTTTCATTGCCAAAAACATCTCAATATAGTATAAGAGACAATAGCAGGATTTTTTTTCTTGTGCAAAAGCTTAAGATTAGACTCTCGTCATTAGCAAATAGATGGAGTGATACCATGATTGTGATCTGCATGACACAGCAGACTGGGATTGGTAATAAAAACATTATAGTCCATATAAAATGGTGACATCACAGACACACACCAGAGAATGCTACAGTTAGACATATTAATTTTATTAATTTAAACATTGCCTGTAGAACTGCCTCCTACATGTGCACAGCATGTTTATTTATACATGGAATGTTTTTTTTTTTACTTTATTGTGTATAACGTGAGAAAAGCTTTGACCACCTCTCCAAACTCAGCATCTACAGAAAAATCCAAAATCATTTGGATAACTTCCAAAGAGTTCTCCATATAATGTTTATTTTATTTTTTTCCACCCATTTATTGATCCCTCTGCTCTGCAGATATTTTGGGTCCCAGTTCATCTGCTTTTCCCTATTAAAAAGTGGGATCGGCATGGGCCAAGATATTTTGAGGTCTCTGCAGAAAGTCATGGATAAGTTAGTGGGCATATTAATGTCAGTGTAGCTGCCTTCCTTTTTGTATATGTCATCCTTTCTTATGCTTACCATTATAGCTACCCACCCCAGCCCTCCTTATCCACCTGTGTCTTCCAATTCTTATTCAAGAGTTTCTAGAAGTATTTCTTGCTGGTCTTCCAGAAACATTTCTTCAATACTGGCCAGATTTGGAAAGTGATCATTCTAATTCTAGTCCATCCCTCAACTTATAGTTCCAAGAATTAATTGTTAGGGGCTGTGGTACTCCACTGATATGTAGCAATTTGTACAGGTTAGTATCACATTTATGAGTCTGGTATTTACCACTTTTGGATTTCCCTGTGGCCTTTATAGGAGAGCAGATCCTGGAGTTAATTCTAGGTTTAGATTCCAATGCTGCTTAATGTATTTAGCTATCTCCGACCAAAGCCTAGTAATAAGTTGGCACTTCCACCACAGATGCAGCACCGGCCCCATTTGCCATTTACACCACCAGCAATAGAAAGAAGGAATTGATATTTGGAGAATATATGACAGCTGTAGTTCCATAGATCTCTTCCCATTCATTTTGTGCTTTTCTACGCCCTATATCTTTTTCCCATTTGTTTTGGTAGTTTGCTATTCCTTTAGTGATGCCTATGATATTATAATATCTTGAAAGTTGACTAGGAAATGGATCTTCTGTAGAAACATATCAGTGTGCCAGTACTCAGGAGATTTAAAGATGATATAATACCAGATATCTGGTGATATTTAAAACAAACTCTGGATTCTCTCCTTTCATTACTAAACATAACTTCTATGCTGGTTTTTGGGTCCAGGACATTTTAGACTCTCACGGGGGTTTCCTATTTTCCCCATGTTGCCACCTATATATTGTATATCCAGCTGCTTCCTGTTTCATCATAACTGTTATTAATCTGTCCAAATAGGGTAACAGTTCTGGGTGTATCATTAATTATATATATATATATATATATACTGTCAATGAATTTTGTATGTTACTCTTTCCCAGGTAAACTGGGTCTCTATAAAATTCAGTCAGGAGGTCAGAGTATCTAGTTCCAAACTGGTCCACTCACCCATTTTTCTTTTTTTTTGTATCCGTTTACCCACTCTTTGTAGGTGGGCGGCCATGAAATATGCCTCATGGTCTGGGGCTCCCAACCCACCTTTCTTGTTGAGGCTACTCAAAAGTTTGTGACTAATCTGCTGTTTTTTATTACTTCATAGAACGTTTGAAATAGATCTCTGAATATCGTTGAAGAATGGTGATTATAGGTGTCGGCAATAGGTTGATACTATTTTCACTAAGGAAATATTACCTATGATACATAGGGGCACTTTACTATATGCTTGTAATTGTATTTTTTAAAAGACATCTGGTGGCTTATAGTTGCATTTATACAGTAGAGCAAAGTTTTGGAAATAATAACCCCCAGGTATTTAAGCTACTTCCCACCCAATTGCAAATCTACTAACTTTTTCAATTTCTGTTGTTCATGTGAATGTAAATTTATCAGGAGACTTACCAAATTCTGTGGATATAAACATATAAATGTTTATATCTAAAAGAATATCGGCATGCAAAAACTGTACAGAACAAAAATACAACTATAACTCAAGCTAAATAGTATAATAGCTAGCACATATACTGTCACAATTATAGAATAAGAGTGACTGAGCCTGGCCTCACTTATATTGTCTATACAAACACTCTCTGACATAAAGAAGTTTTGGATTGGCTGAATGGAGTTCATCAAAACAAAGGCTATGGGAATTGGCTCGTCTTGGGTGGTTGCACCTTTTCTTTGTTTCACTGTTTGAAGCAACACGCTTTTATTGCCTGAATATAATGAAAAAGAAGAGACAATAACAGGGATTTTTTTGTGAAATACCATAGACTAGACTCTCATCATTAACATAGAAATGGAGTGATACCATGATTGTAATCTGCATGACATAAGAGACTCATGCCAGAGAATGCTACAGTTACAAGTATTCATCTCAATGAGGGATACTTTTTAAGGGTATTTGGCATGGTACAAGTGGCAAAATAATGATTTTACATTGTTAAGATATTGTTCCCCTATTTTATATTGTTTGAAGTCTCCATTTCCAATTCCCATTTAAGCCCAAAACCCAAACTTTCTGTTATAAGGTCTTGGGGTCAAAACTAAATGTGGAAGCTAATTGGGTGATTGAAGTCAGATATAAAACTGCTGTATTGTATGTCCAACCTTCTCATCAAGAACTTTGCAATAAGTGTATTTCTCCCATTTGACTTTACATTTATTACATCATCCTTTTCAACAGACTTTACTCCAGGGGTTATAGAACTACAATCCCCTAATTCCCTGAAATCTGTATAGCTGAGTGTTTGGATATCAGACATTATGATTTTGCTGAAAAGGATTATGCAATGTAATTAACAGATGAATGTCAGGGAATGCTGATGCTTTTAGTCCCCTGACAACTCATGTGAAGCAGTAAAAATTCAGGATCTGAATAAATGTAATGGGTGTTGGGGGGGCTGCATGAAATGCAGATAACACATTTGGTAAAATGACTCTTGAGCTCTTAAGTAAAAGACTGTCGGTATTGTAGAGTGTGGGTCCATGAGAGATGAGCGAACTTTTGAAAAATTAGATTCGGACGATTCGCCGAATTTTCTGGGAAAAAGTTTCGGTCCGAATTTATTCGCGATGAATCACTATTAAAAATGGCTATTTCTGGGTCGTCTGAGAGCCTCCATAGGGTTGCAGAACGTTTTGTTTGGCTGGAACATGCATAGGATGCATGCTGGGTTAGTGAAATACTATTGTAAAGAAGTTTGACATGCAGATCAGAGGCGTCGCTATTAGATTCACTGTCGCAGAACGGCACAATTACAGAGCCTTGAGGTGGCATCAGCATGATGAGCCCATATATTGCTTGAAAGACACACCCAGGAGTTGGCAGCAGCATAGGGAGCAGATATATTGCCTGAAAAGCACATTGGAGTTGGCACCAGCATAGGGAGCCCATATGTCGCCTGAAAGACACACCCAGGAGTTGGCAGCAGCATAGGGAGCCCATATATTGACTGAAAAACACACCCAGGAGTTGGAAGCAGCATAGGGAGCTCATGTATTGCCTGAAAGACACACACAGGAGTTGGCAGCAGCTTAGGGAGCCCATATATTGCCTGAAAAGCACATTGGAGTTGGCAGCAGCATAGGGAGCCCATATATTGCCTGAAAGGCACACCCAGGAGTTGGCAGCAGCATATGGAGCCCATATATTGACTGAAAAACACACCCAGGAGTTGGCAGCAGCATAGGAAGCTCATATATTGACTGAAAGACACACACAGGAGTTAGCAGCAGCTTAGGGAGCCCATATATTGCCTGAAAAGCACATTGGAGTTGGCAGAAGCATAGGGAGCCCATATATTGCCTGAAAGACACACCCGGGAGTTGGCAGCAGCATATGGAGCCCATATATTGACTGAAAAACACACCCAGGAGTTGGCAGCAGCATAGGAAGCTCATATATTGACTGAAAGACACACACAGGAGTTAGCAGCAGCTTAGGGAGCCCATATATTGCCTGAAAAGCACATTGGAGTTGGCAGAAGCATAGGGAGCCCATATATTGCCTGAAAGACACACCCGGGAGTTGGCAGCAGCATAGGGAGCCCATATATTGACTGAAAGACACACCCAGGAGTTGGCATTTTTTCCAATATTTTCCAATAGCTTCTCAAACACTTGTTTATTCCTATTTACATTCCTGCTTAGGTGTGTGTTAAAATTACTTATGTGTGCATTATTTCTTGTATGGGATGGTTGTTTAAAGGGAGCAGTCCCTTTGTGTTGTTGTCCGTGTCTCTAGTGGGATCATTCGTGATTTTGTCATTGGTTCTTATAAATAACTCACATTAGTGGAATTTGTATATTCGGTTTTCTATTGGGGACGGTGGTGTTTTTTCCTTCCTTACTTGTCTCCCATGATCCCATAGTTATTGTGGTGGGGGCTGGTATTATCTTGGTTGGTAGATAGTGTTTATAGTTGGACATCTATCAGAGGAAGGGGGTAAAACTGTTATACTCATTGAGTCCCGGTGGTCTTGTTGCTGCCAGTTTGGCTATCCACCTGTGCCAGGAAGGAGACCTTGCTGGGATCCGACCTTTGGTGCTGAAGGAAATGTCTGCCTATTAGGGTTGTGGTGGTGCCATTTTTTATGTCCCTCACATGTTCGTAGATCCTCACCTTTAATTTTCTGTTGGTCTTGCCCACGTAGAAGCGTGGGCATGTACAAGTCAAAAAATAAATTATATGGTTTGTGTTGCAGTTCACAAAGTGTCTCAGTGTGTGTATTTGGCCGTTTGGTAACTGAATTTCTTTGCCCTGCTTGATATACCTGCAGGTGCTGCAGCCACCGCACTTGTATATCCCTTGTGTTTTACAGCAGATTGGGTCAACCGTCCTGTTGTAGTGACTGTGTACTAGTGTATCTTTGATTGATTTTGGTCGTCTGAATGTCAGTTGGGGTGTCTGTGGGATCAGTGGAGATAAGTCAGGGTCGTGGGTGAGTATATTCCAGTGTCTTTGAATGATCTGCCTGACGTCTTGGTGCTGTTGGGTGTAAGTGAGGATAAATGGTAGTTTTGGCTGTTTGTCTCCGATGTCAGTGTGTCTTTTTCCAAACAGTAGTGTTTGTCTGTCTTTCTCTTTGGATTTGTTATAGGCTCGTTTGAGGATCCTTTTTGAGTATCCCCTATTCTTAAGAATTTCTCTGATTCCGTCTGCTGCTATTTGGAAATCAGTCATGGTCATGCTGTTTCGTCTGGCTCGTAGATACTCGCCATATGGAATACTCTTTTTCAGAGCTGATGGGTGCGCACTGCTGGCCCTTAAGATGTTGTTCACCGCAGTTGGTTTGCGGTAAAAACTGGTTTGGATGCTACCGTCTGTGTTTCGGTGGATGATGACATCTAGGAAGGGGACTTTTTCTTTATGGTAATCTAGTGTGAATTTGAGGTTAAGCTCGTTCTTATTGAGTGTGTTGACAAAGGTCTTTAGTTGTGTTTCTGTGCACTCCCAGACTATCAGGATATCATCTATGTACCGCAACCATACTAAGATGTTATCCTGATAGTTTGTGAGGTCCTCATGTTGACAAAGGTTGTGTTCCCACCAGCCCAAATATAAATTTGCATAAGTGGGCGCACAGGTTGTGCTCATGGCTGTGCCTTGGGTTTGATGATACAATTCCTGATTAAATACAAAAATATTGTGGGTCAATATGAAATGTAATAGTGTCGTGATAAAACTGCTGTGTTCATAGTCACTGATGGGTAGTTTATCTAGAAAGGATTTGACTGCTCTGAGTCCCTGTGTGTGGGGAATGCTAGAGTATAACGCTTCGACGTCCAATGTTACTAGTAAGGAGTCATCTGGAATGGTAAGGTCATGTAAAATTTGTAACAGGTAGGGAGTGTCCTTCACATATGATGGTAAAGCCTGAACAAAGGGTTGTAGGCAGGCGTCCACATAAATGCTTGCTCGGCTGGTGAGTGAATCAATGCCTGAGACAATTGGTCTCCCTGGTGGGTCGGTTAATGACTTGTGTACCTTGGATAATGTATAAAATGTTTGTATGGTGGGTTTAGGTATAATGAGGAACTCGGCTGTCTGTTTGTCTATTATTTTGTGTTTTAGTTCTTCACTGATGATCTGTTCGTATGTTTCTTTGTCTCTTGTTAAAGTTGTCATTGGGACTTTCTTGTACCAGTTCTTGTTCCCTAGTATTTTGTTACACACGTTTTCATATTGTAGCCGGTGTAGTAAGAATCAGGGTGATTATAACAATTAATGGTGGGCTGATAAGAATGAGAGGGGGAGAGAAATTGTGTGGAATTTTTTTGACCTCATTGACTTCCACATGAATTTTAACGACTTCCATCCCACAATACATTTGAAACTCACCCATTCACCAACAGAAATCAATTTCTTTGACACCACCATACGTGTTAAGGGACAGGCCCTACAAACATCCATCTACCAGAAACCCACAGACCGACCTACATACCTTAACCATAACAGCTTCCACCCAAACCACACCAAGAGGTCCATCGTATTCCGCCAGGGAATCAGATACAACAGAATCTGTTCCGATACCATGGACAGAAACGCACATATGGACAATCTAAAAAGGCACTTTATTAGGCAGGGCTACAAACCATCAGAAACAGAGGCCCAGTTGCAGAAAGCACCCCACATCCCCAGACACAGACTCCTGCAGTACAAAGAATCCCAAAAGATGAACCGTGTTCCTCTAGTTGTCACATACAATCCACGTCTGGAGATTCTAAGGAAAATTGCGAAGGAGCTCCAACCACTTTTACACAGCAATGAGAGACTTTATTCACCTTATATATGGCGTATATTAAATATATATATATTTTTTCAAATAGCTTACTCACCTTCCTGAATAGTCAGAACCCGTCCCTGGTGCCTGGAACGGGTGGTGCCTGGAGACGTTTCCCCGTGTGCTGCTGACCTGTGTAGCTTGATGCTGCATGTGGCTGCTGTGGCGCGCTTTTTTACCTGTCGGCGGGTGGCGGGGGGTGGGGCTTCAACACACTGGGGCCGCCTCGGTTGTAACTGAATTAATTAGCATATTTTTTTTCCTGGCATATTTATTAATATTGCGCAAACAGTAAAAAAAAAGAAACACAGGCTGTTTTGGGGCACAGGGCAGGCGATGGAAGGTGACCACAACTTTCCTTTCTGAGTATAGGTGCATATTAATTTATACAGTAGGGCAATGTTTCTTTAAATAGTAACCCCCAGGTATATTAAGATACTTCCCACCCATTGCAAATATACTATCTTTTTAAATTCCCGTTGTTCATGTGAATGTAAATTTATCTGGAGACTTACAGATTTCTGTGGATATAAACATATAAAAATCTATATCTAAAAGAATATTGACACGCAAATACTGTACAGTAGAACAAAAATACAACTATAACTTATTCCATATAGTATAATAGCTAGCACATATAACTTCACAATTATAGAATAGACACCTACCTTGTATGGGGGAAATAAGTGGATCCTTAAGAAGCTCATGGGATGGTGTCACCTAGCCTACCTGATTCCTGCAATGGGAGTGGCAGGTGAAGGTTATGAGATGGAGGCCAGTCCTCACCCCAAATACCCTTTGAAGTCCCTGAATAGGATAAAGAAGAGGTTAGAAGGGGAAATTTTCCTAAAAAGTGACATGACGTGGACATGGTTTCCCTCGTGGACGGGGTGGGGTATAGATATGATGAAGAGGTTGAATAATTATACCGGGCTAATGAATAAAGTAATGGGTAACAATGCTGATGACATAGAAAAGTTAAATCTGGAACAGAAAGCACTCAGGATTAAGGTAGAGATACCAGAATACCAGCCTAGAAGTCCCTCACTATTATGAGGTTATAAAAAGAAATAGGGAAAAGGTGAGAAAAGTACAGGAAAAGATCAGGACTTTTTCCCAAGACTGGTCCCCCTTTGGAGACTGGGGAAACTGGATAGGCCCCTTTAAGTGGGTTAAGGGTATGTTGGTTAACTTTGTGGCAATCTGTCTGTTGGGTCTGTTTATCTATATAATGTTCAAAATTTTAATGTGCATGATGGCCAGATGCAGGGACGCTGGGAATTCTCAATATAAGACTTACCTAAAGAATAGGCCTATGATTATTTGCCAGGATACTCAACAATGATTCGAAGAAGGGGTTAAAAGAATAGGGCCTCTTGGGATAAGACTTAACAGACTTAACAAAACAAATGGTGTGGTAAATAGTTCTTGGGCAGGTGGAGTTAATTTTAGTTTTAGATTCCAATGCCGCTTAATGTATTTAGCTCTCTCCAACCAAAGCCTAGTAATATGTTGGCACTCCCACCACAGATGCGGCAACTGCCCCATTTCCCCTTTACACCACCAGCAGAAGAAAGAAGGGGGATATATGGCAGCTGTAGTTCCATAGATCTCTTCAACTTCATTTTGTGCTATTCTACATCCTATATATCCTTTTCCCATTTGTTTTGTTCGGTTGCTATTCCTTTTTTGATGCCTATCAAAATGATATGATGATATCTTGAAAGTTGACTAGGAATGGATTTAAAAGTTATATAATACCAGATATTTGGTGATATTTAAAACAAATTCCGGATTGTTACCTTTCATTATTGAACATACCTTCTATGTCAGTTTGTGGGTCCAGGACATTATAGAATCCCCGGACATTTCTGGACATGTATAGCACAAAATGTTGAAAAATGGTCTGGCAACAGGGAGTGACATTGCCTGAAAGACACATTGGAGTCTGCAGCAGCATAAGGAGCCCATATATTGCATGAAAGACACACCCTGGAGTTGGCAGCTGCATTAGGAGCCCATATATTGCCTGAAAGACACACCCTGGAGTTGGCCGCATCATAAGGAGCCCAAATATTGCCTGAAAGACACACCCTGGAGTTGGCCGCAGCATAAGGAGCCCATATATTGCATGAAAGACACACCCTGGAGTTGGCAGCTGCATTAGGAGCCCATATATTGCATGAAAGACACACCCTGGAGTTGGCCGCAGCATAAGGAGCCCATAGATTGCATGAAAGACACACCCTGGAGTTGGCCGCGTCATAAGGAGCCCAAATATTGCCTGAAAGACACACCCTGGAGTTGGCAGCAGCATAGGGAGCCCATATATTGCCTGAAAGACACACCCTGGAGTTGGCAGCATCATAAAGAGCCCATATATTGCCTGAAAGACACACCCTGGAGTTGGCAGCAGCATAAGGAGCTACCATGCATCAGCTACTACCATGGATCAGTCATTGGTGGGTGGAAATCCTGGCTGATCCATGCCTGATTCATCTTCACAAAGGTGAGTTTCTATACATTTTTATAGACAGCTGAGTTTTCCTTGGTGTGACTATGGCCTCCGCCGCACTAAACACTCGTTCAGATGGCACACTACTCATACAATCATTTTTATGTAGCAATTATTTCAGAGAAACTGGGTCTCTTTGAAATTCAGTCATGAGGTCAGAGTATCTAGTTCCAAACTGGTCCACTCACCCGTTTTTCTTTTTTTTTGTATCCGTTTTCCCACTCTTTGTAGTTGGGCGGCCATGAAACATGCCTCATGGTCTGGGGCTCACAACCCACCTTTCTTGTTGAGGCTACTCAAAAGTTTGTGACAAATCTGCTGTTTTTTATTACTTCATAGAACGTTTGAAATAGATCTCTGAATATCATTGAAGAATGGTGATTATAGGTGTCGGCAATAGGTTGATTTTCACTAAAGAAATACTACCTATGATACATAGGGGCACTTTACTATATGTTTGTAATTGTATTTTTTAAAAGACATCTGGTGGCTTATAGTTGCATTCATACAGTAGAGCAACTTTTTGGAAATAGTAACCCCCAGGTATTTTAAGCTACTTCCCACCCAATTGCAAATTTACTAACTTTTCCAATTTCTGTTGTTCATGCGAATGTAAATTTATCAGGAGACTTACCAAATTCTGTGGATATAAACATATAATGTTTATATCTAAAAGAATATCGGCATGCAAAAACTGTACAGCAGAACAAAAATACAACTATAACTCAATCTAAATAGTATAATAGCTAGCACATATACCGTCACAATTATAGAATAGACACTTACCTTGTATGGGGGTAATATGGGATCCTTAAGAAGTTTCTTGTATTTGTGATTCATAAGAGTGACTGAGCCTGGCCTCACTTTATATTGTCTATACAAACACTCTCTGACATAAAGAAGTTTTGGATTGGCTGAATGGAGTTCATCAAAACAAAGGCTATGGTAATTGGCTCGTCTTGGGGGGTTGCACCTTTTCTTTGTTTCACTGTTTGAAGCAACAAGCTTTTATTGCCTGAATATAATGAAAAAGAAGAGACAATAACAGGGATTTTTTTTGTGAAATACCATAGACTAGACTCTCATCATTAACATAGAAATGGAGTGATACCATGATTGTAATCTGCATGACATAAGAGACTCATGCCAGAGAATGCTACAGTTACAGGTATTCATCTCAATGAGAGATACTTTTTAAGGGTATTTGGCATGGTACAAGTAGCAAAATAACGATTTTACATTGTTAAGGTATTGTTCCCCTATTTTATAGTGTTTGAAGTGTCCATTTCCAATTTCCATTTAAGCCCAAAACCCAAACTTACTGTTATAAGGTCTTGGGGTCAAAACTAAATGTGGAAGCTTATTGGGTGATTGAAGTCAGATATAAAACTGCTGTATTGTATGTCCAACCTTCTCATCAAGAACTTTGCAATAAGTGTATTTCTCCCATTTGACTTTACATTTATTACATCATCCTTTTCAACAGACTTTACTCCAGGGGTTATAGAACTACAATCCCCTAATTCCCTGAAATCTGTATAGCTGAGTGTTTGGATATCAGACATCATGATATTGCTGAAAAGGATTATGCAATGTAATTAACAGATGAATGTCAGGGAACGCTGATGCTTTTAGTCCCCTGACAACTCATGTGAAGCAGTAAAAATTCAGGATCTGAATAAATGTAATGGGTGTTGGGGGGGCTGCATGAAATGCAGATAACACATTTGGTAAAATGACTCTTGAGCTCTTAAGTAAAAGACTGTCGGTATTGTAGAGTGTGAGTGTGTCCATGAGAGATGAGCGAACTTTTGAAAAATTAGATTCGGACGATTCGCCAAATTTTCTGGGAAAAAGTTTCGGTCCGAATTTATTCGCGATGAATCACTATTAAAAATGGCTATTTCTGGGTCGTCTGAGAGCCTCCATAGGGTTGCAGAACGTTTTGTTTGGCTGGAACATGCATAGGATGCATGCTGGGTTAGTGAAATACTATTGTAAAGAAGTTTGACATGCAGATCAGAGGCGTCGCTATTAGATTCACTGTCGCAGAGCGGCACAATTACAGAGCCTTGAGGTGGCATCAGCATGATGAGCCCATATATTGCTTGAAAGACACACCCAGGAGTTGGCAGCATATCGCCCTCTGATGACGCGCCCTCAGATGACAGCTGAGAGCGGCGCCGGCCTCCACGCTCCGGACCTGCAGGTAAGTGTTTGCTTTTTTTTAAATGCCGGCATGGTGGGAGCGGGCCGGCCGGCCCGCTGCCACCATGCCGGCATTTTTTTTTTTATTTCAGGGAAAATTCGATCGGCACGAACCCCCAAAAATTCGGGTTCACGCCGAATCGAATTTTCCCTGAAATTCGGAGCGAATTCCGGTTCTGACCAACCGGTTCGCTCATCTCTAGATACCACGATTGTAATCCGCATGACATAACAGACTAATGGCAGAGAATACTACAGTTAGACAAATAACTCTCAATACGAGCTCCTTCGGTATTGCTTTTGGCACAAGTAGCAAAATATTGAATTTACTTTGTTACACTTTTGTTCTGGGGTTTGAAGATTCTACTTCCTATTTACACAAGAAACCCAAGCTCACTGTTATTAAATACATCTTAGGTGAAAATTAAATGAGTTATGGGTGGGGCTCATTTAGTGTTTATAGTCCATAGGAAATAAAACCCTAATCAAATGTAACAAGGTACATTGTTAAAAGTCATCTGTGATGACATGTGGTCAAGTAAATGGGTACAATGTGGGGGGTATAGGCCTAATACCTCCATTTGAGGCTGTTTTCTATATTGTATATCTAGCTGCTTCTTGTTTTGTTATCACTGTTATTAATCTGTCCAAATAATGAGACAGTTCTGGGTGTATTATTAAGTATTTAAATGATTTATAAATATACTGTTAATGAATTCAGCATGTTATTCTTTCCCAGGTGAACCGGGTCTCTTTAACATTCAGTCAGGAGGTCAGAGTATCTAGTTCCAAGCTGGTTCATGCACCCGTTTATTTTTATTTATCCAGTTACCCGCTCTTTGTAGTTTGGCGGCCAGGAAATTCCTAATGATCTGGGGCTCCCACCCACCTTTCTTGTTGAGTCTACTCAGGAGTTTGTAACTAATCTGGTGCTTTTATGACTCCACAGAACATTTAAAATAAATCTCTGAATATCTTTAAAAATCTTTGAGGAAAGGTGATTGGAAGTGTTTGCAATAGGTTGATAGATTTTGATAAAAAGGAAATTCTACCTATAATACTTAGGGGCACTTTACTATATGTTTTTTATTTTCTTATTTAAAAAGACAGGTAGTGGCTTATAGTTTAATTTATACAGTAGGGCAATGTTTTTGCAAATAGTAACCCCCGGGTATTTTAAGCTACTTCCCACTCATTGCAAATATACTAACTTTTTTAATTCCCGTTGTTCATATGAAAGTAAATTAATCAGGAGACTTATCAATTTTTTTGTGGATATAAACATATAAATGTTTATATCTAAAAGAATATTGGCATGAAAAAACTGTACAGCAGAACAAAAATACAACTATAACTCAATCTAAATAGTATAATAGCTAGCACAATTATAGACTAGAAATTTGCCTTGTATGGGAGAAACATAGAAATCCTTAAAGTTGTCTTGAATCTGTGATTCATAACAGTGACTTGGCCCGGCCTCACCTTGTATTGTTTATACAAAAACTCTCATGAACTCTCAAAAACTGACATGAAGAAGTTCTGAATTGGCTGAATGGAGTTTACCAAAACAAATGCTATGGTAAATGGCTCGTCTTGGGCGATTGAATATTTTCTTTGTTTCACTGTTTGTAGCTTTCATTGCCTCAATATAATAAAGGGAGAGGAGACAATAACAGGGATCCTTTTGTGAAATACCATAGACTAGACTCTCAACATAGAAATGGAGTGATACCATGATTGTAATCTGCATGACATAAGAGACTCATGCCTGAGAATGCTACAGTTGGAGATATTCATCAAGTCATTCACAGTGGTTTTACATTGTTAATATATTGTTATAGGGTTTGAAGCCTCCATTTCCAATTCCTGTTTAAGCCAATAACCCAAACCCAAATATTGAGGGGCCCTTCAGCCACATATAGTATAGACAACTCCCCCCCCCACATGTGAATCACCAGAGGTAAATGGTTAGAACCCTGGACGACCTCAGGTAAATTCAGCTATCAGCTTATCCTTTGCTATGTATGTCCCAAAAATGAGGGAGCACTCACTGTTTAGAGCAGTAAAAAGAGGTGCCGTGATGTGGCCCTGCAGCTTCTCATACATTTACAAATATGTGCAACAAAAACCTGTCTTTTCATAATAATGTAGACAGATTGTAGGATTTGTTGCCGGCTGGTGGGGATTTGGATGCTGAGGTATTTCCTTTTGTTTTATCTGTAACAAATTGCCCAGCCTAGTCCAGCTATAAATTTATGTTGCATCTTGCCATCTCCTTCCCACCACCAATCACCACCTCTCCAGTGCCAGAAGCAGCCTTTTATACTGAAGAAATATGATTACATTATCTAATTACATCTATAAAAGGCCCCTTTCTTTTTATACAGGATCTTTTTGTGCAAATACTTAGACCAGACTCTCATCATTAGCATAGAAATGGAGTGAAACCATGATTGTAATCTGCATGACATAACAGACTAATGGCAGAGAATACTACAGTCAGACAAATAACTCTCAATACGAGCTCCTTCTTTATTGTAATTGGCACAAGTAGCAAAATAGTGAATTTACTTTGTTACACTTTTGTTTCCCAGTTTTCTGGGGTTTGATTATTCCACTTCCTGTTTACACAAGTTACCCAAGCTCACTGTTATTAAATACATCTTAGGTGAAAATTAAATGAGTTATGGGAGGGGCTCATTTAGTGATTATAGTACATAGGAAATAAAACCTAATCAAATGTAACAAGATAAATGTGATTCATTGTTATAAATACATCTGTGATGCTTTTGGAAACTTTAGACACAAGAAAAGGGGCAAAAAGGGAAGGAGCTAGCAAGAAAGAAAAGAGAAGGAAAAAAGGAAACAGTAGAGGGGAGAATATAATAAATTACTGCTCATCTACTTAGTTAAGAATAACCAAGTGATATGTACTCAAAGTTATCTAAATATTTCACTTACATTTTTATTTTTAAAAAAGCTACAAATTGTCCAAATACATTTTTTTAATTTTTAACTTTAAAATTTTTCCTCATAGTTCACCCAACAATATTGAGAAATTACAAACAGAACATTCCATGTTAAAGCACAAACTGCTGAAACTGGGAAATCCCTGGACATTCCTGGACATGTATAGCACAGGATGTTGAGAAATGTCCTGGCAACAGAGGGTGACAATGTCTGTAGGTAGGCTGGCAGTTAAAGGGTTAACCCCGGATGTGAAGAATGTATGTGTTAGTGCTTGCTGCACCCTTTTCCATGCTGAGTTAAATCAATTTGTGCTGGACATTTTTCATTACAATAATCAGTATAACACTTCACCTTACGGGATATTTCATGGTTGTCATTGCCAATAGCAACCCTGATCTTGACACTATATATAGTATTGTATTCACTGTGCTGCGGTTATCTTTTATTTATTATTGCAATAATTTTTATGTAGCAATTATTTCAGAGTTCTTACCAGCCTCTGCTTGTCCATAACAATTCCAAGTGTCTCACTGATTTGGGCGTATCATTTACAGTTTTGCTTATTGTGTAATACTTGTATATGCATATATGTGCTCTTTAGGATGAGTATTCCTCCTTTGTACAGTCTATGTCCTGTATGTTAGCTCACATATTCAGATTTTTTGGTCGCCCTGTACATTGCACTGGCCCGTGTAGGTACTTTAAATATGGAAGCCGGGATTTTCCCATCACCTTTCTCAATTGCATACATGACCATTTCAGTCCCTCCCTCCTTCTTTACTGATTACCAGTGTGGGACCTCTGGTGTGTAAGCAGGTTTGAACTTTGGGTAAAGCACTTGCTACACTCAGGGCAGGAAAATGGCTTCTCTCCAGTATGAACCCTCTGGTGTATAAGAAGGGTTGAAGGCCGTGCAAAGCATTTGCCGCATTCAGAGCATGGAAATGGTTTCTCTCCAGTGTGACTCCTCTGGTGTCTCAGCAGGTGTTGAGGCTGTGAAAAGCATTTGCCACATTCAGAACATGAGAATGGCTTTTCTCCGGTGTGAATCTTTTGGTGTACTAGCAGGTGTGAACTTTGTTTAAAGCTTTTGCCACATTCAGAACATGAGAATGGCCTCTCTCCAGTGTGAATCCTTTGATGTTTAAGTAAGTCTTGATTACTTGTAAAGCATTTATCACATTCAGAGCATGGAAACGGCTTCTCTCCAGTGTGAATTCTCTGGTGACTTGTGAGGTTTGACTTATTAATGAAACATTTCCCACACTTAGAGCACTGATATGGCTTCACTCCTTTGGGGCTCATCATGGGCTGTTGGAAAACAACTGATCTGTAATTAATGCAGCCTTTCTGCTAAACGATCAACCTGCAAAGAAAAAAAACAGAACATTGTGTTAACTACACAGTTTGCCGTAAACAAAATCAAATTGAAATATGTTTTAGTTTTTAAAACCAGCAAAACAATGAGTGACTTATATGATCTGTGCAGTGAAATAGAATTGATACAATTGATTTTTTGAATATGACAAAATTATCCAGGGTCTTGCTGACATGACATTTCAACAAACACAGAACTATTCACAGCTGTTGCTACAATGTGAAATTGTTAACATTGTTATTATTATTACTATTATTATTATTAAGATTATACTGGAAGTGGGCCTCCCTGAACCTTAGTGCACCACAGACCTCACAACCTTGTGAGGTCCAGTCCCACTTCCAGTAGAATGTTCATATTGTCAAACCCCCCATTGCCCAGCATTTAAACAACCTTTTGTTGGTGGTAGGTCCATCTATTCCACCATAGGGATAAAATACAGGTATTTAAAGTAGTATTATGAAGTTCACCCATGTTCCTGATGCAATGTGGAACAATACATACAGAACGTATAAAATAACAGCAGCCTATGCAGAATCTAAACACATTTGGCTATTTTTTAATGCATTTGAATTTCACATAGGCTGGTGTTTATTGTAACTTTTAAAATAAAATATCTACCCTATGAAACCTGTAGAATGGCCCCATCACACACACACACACAGCATATTGATTTTGAAATAGTAGACAAAAATACATTTTTATTTTTACATTGTCTGTAGGGCGAGGAAATCTCTAGCAGCCAAACTCTACCTCTACAGAAAAATCCTAAGTCATCTGGAGAACCTCAAATTGCTCTACATAATGTTTATATCTAGAAGAATATTGAAGTTCAAACATGTTTCAACCAATATTGGAGTATGACTCCTTCTAAATAGGTTATTAGCTAGCACATATAACTTCATAGTAATATAACAGACACTTACCTGGTATTAGGAAATATGTGGATCCTTAAGAAGTTCTCTTGAATCTGTGATTCATATAAGTGACTGAGCCCAGCCTCACTTTATATTGTCCATACAACATATAATCAATAACAGATGTGATGAGGCTTTGGATTGGCTGAATGGATTGAATCAAAACAAATGGTAATTTACTCTTCTTGTGCAGATGTAACTTTTCTTTGTTTCACTATTTGACTCAACAAGCTTTCATTGCCAAAAACATCTCAATATAGTATAAGAGACAATAGCAGGATTTTTTTTCTTGTGCAAAAGCTTAAGATTAGACTCTCGTCATTAGCAAATAGATGGAGTGATACCATGATTGTGATCTGCATGACACAGCAGACTGGGATTGGTAATAAAAACATTATAGTCCATATAAAATGGTGACATCACAGACACACACCAGAGAATGCTACAGTTAGACATATTAATTTTATTAATTTAAACATTGCCTGTAGAACTGCCTCCTACATGTGCACAGCATGTTTATTTATACATGGAATGTTTTTTTTTTTACTTTATTGTGTATAACGTGAGAAAAGCTTTGACCACCTCTCCAAACTCAGCATCTACAGAAAAATCCAAAATCATTTGGATAACTTCCAAAGAGTTCTCCATATAATGTTTATTTTATTTTTTTCCACCCATTTATTGATCCCTCTGCTCTGCAGATATTTTGGGTCCCAGTTCATCTGCTTTTCCCTATTAAAAAGTGGGATCGGCATGGGCCAAGATATTTTGAGGTCTCTGCAGAAAGTCATGGATAAGTTAGTGGGCATATTAATGTCAGTGTAGCTGCCTTCCTTTTTGTATATGTCATCCTTTCTTATGCTTACCATTATAGCTACCCACCCCAGCCCTCCTTATCCACCTGTGTCTTCCAATTCTTATTCAAGAGTTTCTAGAAGTATTTCTTGCTGGTCTTCCAGAAACATTTCTTCAATACTGGCCAGATTTGGAAAGTGATCATTCTAATTCTAGTCCATCCCTCAACTTATAGTTCCAAGAATTAATTGTTAGGGGCTGTGGTACTCCACTGATATGTAGCAATTTGTACAGGTTAGTATCACATTTATGAGTCTGGTATTTACCACTTTTGGATTTCCCTGTGGCCTTTATAGGAGAGCAGATCCTGGAGTTAATTCTAGGTTTAGATTCCAATGCTGCTTAATGTATTTAGCTATCTCCGACCAAAGCCTAGTAATAAGTTGGCACTTCCACCACAGATGCAGCACCGGCCCCATTTGCCATTTACACCACCAGCAATAGAAAGAAGGAATTGATATTTGGAGAATATATGACAGCTGTAGTTCCATAGATCTCTTCCCATTCATTTTGTGCTTTTCTACGCCCTATATCTTTTTCCCATTTGTTTTGGTAGTTTGCTATTCCTTTAGTGATGCCTATGATATTATAATATCTTGAAAGTTGACTAGGAAATGGATCTTCTGTAGAAACATATCAGTGTGCCAGTACTCAGGAGATTTAAAGATGATATAATACCAGATATCTGGTGATATTTAAAACAAACTCTGGATTCTCTCCTTTCATTACTAAACATAACTTCTATGCTGGTTTTTGGGTCCAGGACATTTTAGACTCTCACGGGGGTTTCCTATTTTCCCCATGTTGCCACCTATATATTGTATATCCAGCTGCTTCCTGTTTCATCATAACTGTTATTAATCTGTCCAAATAGGGTAACAGTTCTGGGTGTATCATTAATTATATATATATATATATATATACTGTCAATGAATTTTGTATGTTACTCTTTCCCAGGTAAACTGGGTCTCTATAAAATTCAGTCAGGAGGTCAGAGTATCTAGTTCCAAACTGGTCCACTCACCCATTTTTCTTTTTTTTTGTATCCGTTTACCCACTCTTTGTAGGTGGGCGGCCATGAAATATGCCTCATGGTCTGGGGCTCCCAACCCACCTTTCTTGTTGAGGCTACTCAAAAGTTTGTGACTAATCTGCTGTTTTTTATTACTTCATAGAACGTTTGAAATAGATCTCTGAATATCGTTGAAGAATGGTGATTATAGGTGTCGGCAATAGGTTGATACTATTTTCACTAAGGAAATATTACCTATGATACATAGGGGCACTTTACTATATGCTTGTAATTGTATTTTTTAAAAGACATCTGGTGGCTTATAGTTGCATTTATACAGTAGAGCAAAGTTTTGGAAATAATAACCCCCAGGTATTTAAGCTACTTCCCACCCAATTGCAAATCTACTAACTTTTTCAATTTCTGTTGTTCATGTGAATGTAAATTTATCAGGAGACTTACCAAATTCTGTGGATATAAACATATAAATGTTTATATCTAAAAGAATATCGGCATGCAAAAACTGTACAGAACAAAAATACAACTATAACTCAAGCTAAATAGTATAATAGCTAGCACATATACTGTCACAATTATAGAATAAGAGTGACTGAGCCTGGCCTCACTTATATTGTCTATACAAACACTCTCTGACATAAAGAAGTTTTGGATTGGCTGAATGGAGTTCATCAAAACAAAGGCTATGGGAATTGGCTCGTCTTGGGTGGTTGCACCTTTTCTTTGTTTCACTGTTTGAAGCAACACGCTTTTATTGCCTGAATATAATGAAAAAGAAGAGACAATAACAGGGATTTTTTTGTGAAATACCATAGACTAGACTCTCATCATTAACATAGAAATGGAGTGATACCATGATTGTAATCTGCATGACATAAGAGACTCATGCCAGAGAATGCTACAGTTACAAGTATTCATCTCAATGAGGGATACTTTTTAAGGGTATTTGGCATGGTACAAGTGGCAAAATAATGATTTTACATTGTTAAGATATTGTTCCCCTATTTTATATTGTTTGAAGTCTCCATTTCCAATTCCCATTTAAGCCCAAAACCCAAACTTTCTGTTATAAGGTCTTGGGGTCAAAACTAAATGTGGAAGCTAATTGGGTGATTGAAGTCAGATATAAAACTGCTGTATTGTATGTCCAACCTTCTCATCAAGAACTTTGCAATAAGTGTATTTCTCCCATTTGACTTTACATTTATTACATCATCCTTTTCAACAGACTTTACTCCAGGGGTTATAGAACTACAATCCCCTAATTCCCTGAAATCTGTATAGCTGAGTGTTTGGATATCAGACATTATGATTTTGCTGAAAAGGATTATGCAATGTAATTAACAGATGAATGTCAGGGAATGCTGATGCTTTTAGTCCCCTGACAACTCATGTGAAGCAGTAAAAATTCAGGATCTGAATAAATGTAATGGGTGTTGGGGGGGCTGCATGAAATGCAGATAACACATTTGGTAAAATGACTCTTGAGCTCTTAAGTAAAAGACTGTCGGTATTGTAGAGTGTGGGTCCATGAGAGATGAGCGAACTTTTGAAAAATTAGATTCGGACGATTCGCCGAATTTTCTGGGAAAAAGTTTCGGTCCGAATTTATTCGCGATGAATCACTATTAAAAATGGCTATTTCTGGGTCGTCTGAGAGCCTCCATAGGGTTGCAGAACGTTTTGTTTGGCTGGAACATGCATAGGATGCATGCTGGGTTAGTGAAATACTATTGTAAAGAAGTTTGACATGCAGATCAGAGGCGTCGCTATTAGATTCACTGTCGCAGAACGGCACAATTACAGAGCCTTGAGGTGGCATCAGCATGATGAGCCCATATATTGCTTGAAAGACACACCCAGGAGTTGGCAGCAGCATAGGGAGCAGATATATTGCCTGAAAAGCACATTGGAGTTGGCACCAGCATAGGGAGCCCATATGTCGCCTGAAAGACACACCCAGGAGTTGGCAGCAGCATAGGGAGCCCATATATTGACTGAAAAACACACCCAGGAGTTGGAAGCAGCATAGGGAGCTCATGTATTGCCTGAAAGACACACACAGGAGTTGGCAGCAGCTTAGGGAGCCCATATATTGCCTGAAAAGCACATTGGAGTTGGCAGCAGCATAGGGAGCCCATATATTGCCTGAAAGGCACACCCAGGAGTTGGCAGCAGCATATGGAGCCCATATATTGACTGAAAAACACACCCAGGAGTTGGCAGCAGCATAGGAAGCTCATATATTGACTGAAAGACACACACAGGAGTTAGCAGCAGCTTAGGGAGCCCATATATTGCCTGAAAAGCACATTGGAGTTGGCAGAAGCATAGGGAGCCCATATATTGCCTGAAAGACACACCCGGGAGTTGGCAGCAGCATATGGAGCCCATATATTGACTGAAAAACACACCCAGGAGTTGGCAGCAGCATAGGAAGCTCATATATTGACTGAAAGACACACACAGGAGTTAGCAGCAGCTTAGGGAGCCCATATATTGCCTGAAAAGCACATTGGAGTTGGCAGAAGCATAGGGAGCCCATATATTGCCTGAAAGACACACCCGGGAGTTGGCAGCAGCATAGGGAGCCCATATATTGACTGAAAGACACACCCAGGAGTTGGCATTTTTTCCAATATTTTCCAATAGCTTCTCAAACACTTGTTTATTCCTATTTACATTCCTGCTTAGGTGTGTGTTAAAATTACTTATGTGTGCATTATTTCTTGTATGGGATGGTTGTTTAAAGGGAGCAGTCCCTTTGTGTTGTTGTCCGTGTCTCTAGTGGGATCATTCGTGATTTTGTCATTGGTTCTTATAAATAACTCACATTAGTGGAATTTGTATATTCGGTTTTCTATTGGGGACGGTGGTGTTTTTTCCTTCCTTACTTGTCTCCCATGATCCCATAGTTATTGTGGTGGGGGCTGGTATTATCTTGGTTGGTAGATAGTGTTTATAGTTGGACATCTATCAGAGGAAGGGGGTAAAACTGTTATACTCATTGAGTCCCGGTGGTCTTGTTGCTGCCAGTTTGGCTATCCACCTGTGCCAGGAAGGAGACCTTGCTGGGATCCGACCTTTGGTGCTGAAGGAAATGTCTGCCTATTAGGGTTGTGGTGGTGCCATTTTTTATGTCCCTCACATGTTCGTAGATCCTCACCTTTAATTTTCTGTTGGTCTTGCCCACGTAGAAGCGTGGGCATGTACAAGTCAAAAAATAAATTATATGGTTTGTGTTGCAGTTCACAAAGTGTCTCAGTGTGTGTATTTGGCCGTTTGGTAACTGAATTTCTTTGCCCTGCTTGATATACCTGCAGGTGCTGCAGCCACCGCACTTGTATATCCCTTGTGTTTTACAGCAGATTGGGTCAACCGTCCTGTTGTAGTGACTGTGTACTAGTGTATCTTTGATTGATTTTGGTCGTCTGAATGTCAGTTGGGGTGTCTGTGGGATCAGTGGAGATAAGTCAGGGTCGTGGGTGAGTATATTCCAGTGTCTTTGAATGATCTGCCTGACGTCTTGGTGCTGTTGGGTGTAAGTGAGGATAAATGGTAGTTTTGGCTGTTTGTCTCCGATGTCAGTGTGTCTTTTTCCAAACAGTAGTGTTTGTCTGTCTTTCTCTTTGGATTTGTTATAGGCTCGTTTGAGGATCCTTTTTGAGTATCCCCTATTCTTAAGAATTTCTCTGATTCCGTCTGCTGCTATTTGGAAATCAGTCATGGTCATGCTGTTTCGTCTGGCTCGTAGATACTCGCCATATGGAATACTCTTTTTCAGAGCTGATGGGTGCGCACTGCTGGCCCTTAAGATGTTGTTCACCGCAGTTGGTTTGCGGTAAAAACTGGTTTGGATGCTACCGTCTGTGTTTCGGTGGATGATGACATCTAGGAAGGGGACTTTTTCTTTATGGTAATCTAGTGTGAATTTGAGGTTAAGCTCGTTCTTATTGAGTGTGTTGACAAAGGTCTTTAGTTGTGTTTCTGTGCACTCCCAGACTATCAGGATATCATCTATGTACCGCAACCATACTAAGATGTTATCCTGATAGTTTGTGAGGTCCTCATGTTGACAAAGGTTGTGTTCCCACCAGCCCAAATATAAATTTGCATAAGTGGGCGCACAGGTTGTGCTCATGGCTGTGCCTTGGGTTTGATGATACAATTCCTGATTAAATACAAAAATATTGTGGGTCAATATGAAATGTAATAGTGTCGTGATAAAACTGCTGTGTTCATAGTCACTGATGGGTAGTTTATCTAGAAAGGATTTGACTGCTCTGAGTCCCTGTGTGTGGGGAATGCTAGAGTATAACGCTTCGACGTCCAATGTTACTAGTAAGGAGTCATCTGGAATGGTAAGGTCATGTAAAATTTGTAACAGGTAGGGAGTGTCCTTCACATATGATGGTAAAGCCTGAACAAAGGGTTGTAGGCAGGCGTCCACATAAATGCTTGCTCGGCTGGTGAGTGAATCAATGCCTGAGACAATTGGTCTCCCTGGTGGGTCGGTTAATGACTTGTGTACCTTGGATAATGTATAAAATGTTTGTATGGTGGGTTTAGGTATAATGAGGAACTCGGCTGTCTGTTTGTCTATTATTTTGTGTTTTAGTTCTTCACTGATGATCTGTTCGTATGTTTCTTTGTCTCTTGTTAAAGTTGTCATTGGGACTTTCTTGTACCAGTTCTTGTTCCCTAGTATTTTGTTACACACGTTTTCATATTGTAGCCGGTGTAGTAAGAATCAGGGTGATTATAACAATTAATGGTGGGCTGATAAGAATGAGAGGGGGAGAGAAATTGTGTGGAATTTTTTTGACCTCATTGACTTCCACATGAATTTTAACGACTTCCATCCCACAATACATTTGAAACTCACCCATTCACCAACAGAAATCAATTTCTTTGACACCACCATACGTGTTAAGGGACAGGCCCTACAAACATCCATCTACCAGAAACCCACAGACCGACCTACATACCTTAACCATAACAGCTTCCACCCAAACCACACCAAGAGGTCCATCGTATTCCGCCAGGGAATCAGATACAACAGAATCTGTTCCGATACCATGGACAGAAACGCACATATGGACAATCTAAAAAGGCACTTTATTAGGCAGGGCTACAAACCATCAGAAACAGAGGCCCAGTTGCAGAAAGCACCCCACATCCCCAGACACAGACTCCTGCAGTACAAAGAATCCCAAAAGATGAACCGTGTTCCTCTAGTTGTCACATACAATCCACGTCTGGAGATTCTAAGGAAAATTGCGAAGGAGCTCCAACCACTTTTACACAGCAATGAGAGACTTTATTCACCTTATATATGGCGTATATTAAATATATATATATTTTTTCAAATAGCTTACTCACCTTCCTGAATAGTCAGAACCCGTCCCTGGTGCCTGGAACGGGTGGTGCCTGGAGACGTTTCCCCGTGTGCTGCTGACCTGTGTAGCTTGATGCTGCATGTGGCTGCTGTGGCGCGCTTTTTTACCTGTCGGCGGGTGGCGGGGGGTGGGGCTTCAACACACTGGGGCCGCCTCGGTTGTAACTGAATTAATTAGCATATTTTTTTTCCTGGCATATTTATTAATATTGCGCAAACAGTAAAAAAAAAGAAACACAGGCTGTTTTGGGGCACAGGGCAGGCGATGGAAGGTGACCACAACTTTCCTTTCTGAGTATAGGTGCATATTAATTTATACAGTAGGGCAATGTTTCTTTAAATAGTAACCCCCAGGTATATTAAGATACTTCCCACCCATTGCAAATATACTATCTTTTTAAATTCCCGTTGTTCATGTGAATGTAAATTTATCTGGAGACTTACAGATTTCTGTGGATATAAACATATAAAAATCTATATCTAAAAGAATATTGACACGCAAATACTGTACAGTAGAACAAAAATACAACTATAACTTATTCCATATAGTATAATAGCTAGCACATATAACTTCACAATTATAGAATAGACACCTACCTTGTATGGGGGAAATAAGTGGATCCTTAAGAAGCTCATGGGATGGTGTCACCTAGCCTACCTGATTCCTGCAATGGGAGTGGCAGGTGAAGGTTATGAGATGGAGGCCAGTCCTCACCCCAAATACCCTTTGAAGTCCCTGAATAGGATAAAGAAGAGGTTAGAAGGGGAAATTTTCCTAAAAAGTGACATGACGTGGACATGGTTTCCCTCGTGGACGGGGTGGGGTATAGATATGATGAAGAGGTTGAATAATTATACCGGGCTAATGAATAAAGTAATGGGTAACAATGCTGATGACATAGAAAAGTTAAATCTGGAACAGAAAGCACTCAGGATTAAGGTAGAGATACCAGAATACCAGCCTAGAAGTCCCTCACTATTATGAGGTTATAAAAAGAAATAGGGAAAAGGTGAGAAAAGTACAGGAAAAGATCAGGACTTTTTCCCAAGACTGGTCCCCCTTTGGAGACTGGGGAAACTGGATAGGCCCCTTTAAGTGGGTTAAGGGTATGTTGGTTAACTTTGTGGCAATCTGTCTGTTGGGTCTGTTTATCTATATAATGTTCAAAATTTTAATGTGCATGATGGCCAGATGCAGGGACGCTGGGAATTCTCAATATAAGACTTACCTAAAGAATAGGCCTATGATTATTTGCCAGGATACTCAACAATGATTCGAAGAAGGGGTTAAAAGAATAGGGCCTCTTGGGATAAGACTTAACAGACTTAACAAAACAAATGGTGTGGTAAATAGTTCTTGGGCAGGTGGAGTTAATTTTAGTTTTAGATTCCAATGCCGCTTAATGTATTTAGCTCTCTCCAACCAAAGCCTAGTAATATGTTGGCACTCCCACCACAGATGCGGCAACTGCCCCATTTCCCCTTTACACCACCAGCAGAAGAAAGAAGGGGGATATATGGCAGCTGTAGTTCCATAGATCTCTTCAACTTCATTTTGTGCTATTCTACATCCTATATATCCTTTTCCCATTTGTTTTGTTCGGTTGCTATTCCTTTTTTGATGCCTATCAAAATGATATGATGATATCTTGAAAGTTGACTAGGAATGGATTTAAAAGTTATATAATACCAGATATTTGGTGATATTTAAAACAAATTCCGGATTGTTACCTTTCATTATTGAACATACCTTCTATGTCAGTTTGTGGGTCCAGGACATTATAGAATCCCCGGACATTTCTGGACATGTATAGCACAAAATGTTGAAAAATGGTCTGGCAACAGGGAGTGACATTGCCTGAAAGACACATTGGAGTCTGCAGCAGCATAAGGAGCCCATATATTGCATGAAAGACACACCCTGGAGTTGGCAGCTGCATTAGGAGCCCATATATTGCCTGAAAGACACACCCTGGAGTTGGCCGCATCATAAGGAGCCCAAATATTGCCTGAAAGACACACCCTGGAGTTGGCCGCAGCATAAGGAGCCCATATATTGCATGAAAGACACACCCTGGAGTTGGCAGCTGCATTAGGAGCCCATATATTGCATGAAAGACACACCCTGGAGTTGGCCGCAGCATAAGGAGCCCATAGATTGCATGAAAGACACACCCTGGAGTTGGCCGCGTCATAAGGAGCCCAAATATTGCCTGAAAGACACACCCTGGAGTTGGCAGCAGCATAGGGAGCCCATATATTGCCTGAAAGACACACCCTGGAGTTGGCAGCATCATAAAGAGCCCATATATTGCCTGAAAGACACACCCTGGAGTTGGCAGCAGCATAAGGAGCTACCATGCATCAGCTACTACCATGGATCAGTCATTGGTGGGTGGAAATCCTGGCTGATCCATGCCTGATTCATCTTCACAAAGGTGAGTTTCTATACATTTTTATAGACAGCTGAGTTTTCCTTGGTGTGACTATGGCCTCCGCCGCACTAAACACTCGTTCAGATGGCACACTACTCATACAATCATTTTTATGTAGCAATTATTTCAGAGAAACTGGGTCTCTTTGAAATTCAGTCATGAGGTCAGAGTATCTAGTTCCAAACTGGTCCACTCACCCGTTTTTCTTTTTTTTTGTATCCGTTTTCCCACTCTTTGTAGTTGGGCGGCCATGAAACATGCCTCATGGTCTGGGGCTCACAACCCACCTTTCTTGTTGAGGCTACTCAAAAGTTTGTGACAAATCTGCTGTTTTTTATTACTTCATAGAACGTTTGAAATAGATCTCTGAATATCATTGAAGAATGGTGATTATAGGTGTCGGCAATAGGTTGATTTTCACTAAAGAAATACTACCTATGATACATAGGGGCACTTTACTATATGTTTGTAATTGTATTTTTTAAAAGACATCTGGTGGCTTATAGTTGCATTCATACAGTAGAGCAACTTTTTGGAAATAGTAACCCCCAGGTATTTTAAGCTACTTCCCACCCAATTGCAAATTTACTAACTTTTCCAATTTCTGTTGTTCATGCGAATGTAAATTTATCAGGAGACTTACCAAATTCTGTGGATATAAACATATAATGTTTATATCTAAAAGAATATCGGCATGCAAAAACTGTACAGCAGAACAAAAATACAACTATAACTCAATCTAAATAGTATAATAGCTAGCACATATACCGTCACAATTATAGAATAGACACTTACCTTGTATGGGGGTAATATGGGATCCTTAAGAAGTTTCTTGTATTTGTGATTCATAAGAGTGACTGAGCCTGGCCTCACTTTATATTGTCTATACAAACACTCTCTGACATAAAGAAGTTTTGGATTGGCTGAATGGAGTTCATCAAAACAAAGGCTATGGTAATTGGCTCGTCTTGGGGGGTTGCACCTTTTCTTTGTTTCACTGTTTGAAGCAACAAGCTTTTATTGCCTGAATATAATGAAAAAGAAGAGACAATAACAGGGATTTTTTTTGTGAAATACCATAGACTAGACTCTCATCATTAACATAGAAATGGAGTGATACCATGATTGTAATCTGCATGACATAAGAGACTCATGCCAGAGAATGCTACAGTTACAGGTATTCATCTCAATGAGAGATACTTTTTAAGGGTATTTGGCATGGTACAAGTAGCAAAATAACGATTTTACATTGTTAAGGTATTGTTCCCCTATTTTATAGTGTTTGAAGTGTCCATTTCCAATTTCCATTTAAGCCCAAAACCCAAACTTACTGTTATAAGGTCTTGGGGTCAAAACTAAATGTGGAAGCTTATTGGGTGATTGAAGTCAGATATAAAACTGCTGTATTGTATGTCCAACCTTCTCATCAAGAACTTTGCAATAAGTGTATTTCTCCCATTTGACTTTACATTTATTACATCATCCTTTTCAACAGACTTTACTCCAGGGGTTATAGAACTACAATCCCCTAATTCCCTGAAATCTGTATAGCTGAGTGTTTGGATATCAGACATCATGATATTGCTGAAAAGGATTATGCAATGTAATTAACAGATGAATGTCAGGGAACGCTGATGCTTTTAGTCCCCTGACAACTCATGTGAAGCAGTAAAAATTCAGGATCTGAATAAATGTAATGGGTGTTGGGGGGGCTGCATGAAATGCAGATAACACATTTGGTAAAATGACTCTTGAGCTCTTAAGTAAAAGACTGTCGGTATTGTAGAGTGTGAGTGTGTCCATGAGAGATGAGCGAACTTTTGAAAAATTAGATTCGGACGATTCGCCAAATTTTCTGGGAAAAAGTTTCGGTCCGAATTTATTCGCGATGAATCACTATTAAAAATGGCTATTTCTGGGTCGTCTGAGAGCCTCCATAGGGTTGCAGAACGTTTTGTTTGGCTGGAACATGCATAGGATGCATGCTGGGTTAGTGAAATACTATTGTAAAGAAGTTTGACATGCAGATCAGAGGCGTCGCTATTAGATTCACTGTCGCAGAGCGGCACAATTACAGAGCCTTGAGGTGGCATCAGCATGATGAGCCCATATATTGCTTGAAAGACACACCCAGGAGTTGGCAGCAGCATAGGGAGCAGATATATTGCCTGAAAAGCACATTGGAGTTGGCACCAGCATAGGGAGCCCATATGTCGCCTGAAAGACACACCCAGGAGTTGGCAGCAGCATAGGGAGCCCATATATTGACTGAAAAACACACCCAGGAGTTGGAAGCAGCATAGGGAGCTCATGTATTGCCTGAAAGACACACACAGGAGTTGGCAGCAGCTTAGGGAGCCCATATATTGCCTGAAAAGCACATTGGAGTTGGCAGCAGCATAGGGAGCCCATATATTGCCTGAAAGGCACACCCAGGAGTTGGCAGCAGCATATGGAGCCCATATATTGACTGAAAAACACACCCAGGAGTTGGCAGCAGCATAGGAAGCTCATATATTGACTGAAAGACACACACGGGAGTTAGCAGCAGCTTAGGGAGCCCATATATTGCCTGAAAAGCACATTGGAGTTGGCAGAAGCATAGGGAGCCCATATATTGCCTGAAAGACACACCCGGGAGTTGGCAGCAGCATAGGGAGCCCATATATTGACTGAAAGACACACCCAGGAGTTGGCATTTTTTCCAATATTTTCCAATAGCTTCTCAAACACTTGTTTATTCCTATTTACATTCCTGCTTAGGTGTGTGTTAAAATTACTTATGTGTGCATTATTTCTTGTATGGGATGGTTGTTTAAAGGGAGCAGTCCCTTTGTGTTGTTGTCCGTGTCTCTAGTGGGATCATTCGTGATTTTGTCATTGGTTCTTATAAATAACTCACATTAGTGGAATTTGTATATTCGGTTTTCTATTGGGGACGGTGGTGTTTTTTCCTTCCTTACTTGTCTCCCATGATCCCATAGTTATTGTGGTGGGGGCTGGTATTATCTTGGTTGGTAGATAGTGTTTATAGTTGGACATCTATCAGAGGAAGGGGGTAAAACTGTTATACTCATTGAGTCCCGGTGGTCTTGTTGCTGCCAGTTTGGCTATCCACCTGTGCCAGGAAGGAGACCTTGCTGGGATCCGACCTTTGGTGCTGAAGGAAATGTCTGCCTATTAGGGTTGTGGTGGTGCCATTTTTTATGTCCCTCACATGTTCGTAGATCCTCACCTTTAATTTTCTGTTGGTCTTGCCCACGTAGAAGCATGGGCATGTACAAGTCAAAAAATAAATTATATGGTTTGTGTTGCAGTTCACAAAGTGTCTCAGTGTGTGTATTTGGCCGTTTGGTAACTGAATTTCTTTGCCCTGCTTGATATACCTGCAGGTGCTGCAGCCACCGCACTTGTATATCCCTTGTGTTTTACAGCAGATTGGGTCAACCGTCCTGTTGTAGTGACTGTGTACTAGTGTATCTTTGATTGATTTTGGTCGTCTGAATGTCAGTTGGGGTGTCTGTGGGATCAGTGGAGATAAGTCAGGGTCGTGGGTGAGTATATTCCAGTGTCTTTGAATGATCTGCCTGACGTCTTGGTGCTGTTGGGTGTAAGTGAGGATAAATTGTAGTTTTGGCTGTTTGTCTCCGATGAAAGTGTGTCTTTTTCCAAACAGTAGTGTTTGACTGTCTTTCTCTTTGGATTTGTTATAGGCTCGTTTGAGGATCCTTTTGGAGTATCCCCTATTCTTAAGAATTTCTCTGATTCCGTCTGCTGCTATTTGGAAATCAGTCATGGTCATGCTGTTTCGTCTGGCTCGTAGATACTCGCCATATGGAATACTCTTTTTCAGAGCTGATGGGTGCGCACTGCTGGCCCTTAAGATGTTGTTCACCGCAGTTGGTTTGCGGTAAAAACTGGTTTGGATGCTACCGTCTGTGTTTGGGTGGATGATGACATCTAGGAAGGGGACTTTTTCTTTATGGTAATCTAGTGTGAATTTGAGGTTAAGCTCGTTCTTATTGAGTGTGTTGACAAAGGTCTTTAGTTGTGTTTCTGTGCACTCCCAGACTATCAGGATATCATCTATGTACCGCAACCATACTAAGATGTTATCCTGATAGTTTGTGAGGTCCTCATGTTGACAAAGGTTGTGTTCCCACCAGCCCAAATATAAATTTGCATAAGTGGGCGCATAGGTTGTGCTCATGGCTGTGCCTTGGGTTTGATGATACAATTCCTGATTAAATACAAAAATATTGTGGGTCAATATGAAATGTAATAGTGTCGTGATAAAACTGCTGTGTTCATAGTCACTGATGGGTAGTTTATCTAGAAAGGATTTGACTGCTCTGAGTCCCTGTGTGTGGGGAATGCTAGAGTATAACGCTTCGACGTCCAATGTTACTAGTAAGGAGTCATCTGGAATGGTAAGGTCATGTAAAATTTGTAACAGGTAGGGAGTGTCCTTCACATATGATGGTAAAGCCTGAACAAAGGGTTGTAGGCAGGCGTCCACATAAATGCTTGCTCGGCTGGTGAGTGAATCAATGCCTGAGACAATTGGTCTCCCTGGTGGGTCGGTTAATGACTTGTGTACCTTGGATAATGTATAAAATGTTTGTATGGTGGGTTTAGGTATAATGAGGAACTCGGCTGTCGGTTTGTCTATTATTTTGTGTTTTAGTTCTTCACTGATGATCTGTTCGTATGTTTCTTTGTCTCTTGTTAAAGTTGTCATTGGGACTTTCTTGTACCAGTTCTTGTTCCCTAGTATTTTGTTACACATGTTTTCATATTGTAGCCGGTGTAGTAAGAATCAGGGTGATTATAACAATTAATGGTGGGCTGATAAGAATGAGAGGGGGAGAGAAATTGTGTGGAATTTTTTTGACCTCATTGACTTCCACATGAATTTTAACGACTTCCATCCCACAATACATTTGAAACTCACCCATTCACCAACAGAAATCAATTTCTTTGACACCACCATACGTGTTAAGGGACAGGCCCTACAAACATCCATCTACCAGAAACCCACAGACCGACCTACACACCTTAACCATAACAGCTTCCACCCAAACCACACCAAGAGGTCCATCGTATTCCGCCAGGGAATCAGATACAACAGAATCTGTTCCGATACCATGGACAGAAACGCACATATGGACAATCTAAAAAGGGACTTTATTAGGCAGGGCTACAAACCATCAGAAACAGAGGCCCAGTTGCAGAAAGCACTCCACATCCCCAGACACAGACTCCTGCAGTACAAAGAATCCCAAAAGATGAACCGTGTTCCTCTAGTTGTCACATACAATCCACGTCTGGAGATTCTAAATTGCGAAGGAGCTCCAACCCCTTTTACACAGGAATGAGAGACTTTCTGAGATCTTCCCAGATCCACCTCTGTTGGCATACAGACAACCTCCCAACCTCAGAAAACTAATTGTGAGGAGCTCCCTAAGTGACCCAGCACAAAATGGGACATGGCTTTGCCTGCAGAAAAGGTGCGAAACCTGCACACACATCTACACCACTGACAGAATAAAGACACCAGGTATGCAACATGATTACAAAGTACAGGGTAATTTCACATGCAAATCCCCTAATGTAGTGACCTGATCATGTGTGTGCAGTGCCCCTCAGCATTTTACATCGGGCAGACAGGACAAGCGCTAAGAAAGCAACTAAATCTGCACAGGTTTACAATCAAAAATAATAAAACTGATGTGCCTGTTGCAGCCAATTTCTGCAGACCAGGCCATGGCCTATGTGATCTCAAACTCACAGTGCTCAAGGGGGGTTTCCGCTCACAAAAGGAGAGATTGGAATATGAGTGTAAATGCATCCAAATCTTTAAATCGATGGACTGTGGGCTAAACAGGGACAATAATTTTATGTGTCATTATGACATGGATTGAATAGACAAGACTTATCACAAGGTCTGATATTAAACAGACTGTCTGGCCTGGTGTGAGAGCAATAAAAATTCCACACACTTTCTCTCCTCCTCTCATTCTTATCAGCCCACCATTAATTATTATAATCCCCCTGATTCTTATCTCACAGTATACAATTTTACGGCTTTTTTTTCATTTTTTTACGCTATTTTTCTTCTGTGTCAGTGTAAAAACAATTGTCACTCCTTTGTAGTGTTTTATATAAATGTGTGTCTAAGTCTAAATTACAGATCTGTATTATGCCTGAAGAAGAAGCTTGAACAGCTTCGAAAGCTTGCATTTTCAATCTTATTGAGTTAGCCAATAAATGGTATTACCTTAACCTTGGATTTCCTGCTTACATCGATGGCTAACACGGTACAACAACTTACTGATGAATGGTGATTGAAGGTTTTTGCAATAGGTTGATAGATTTTTCTAAAAAGGCCATTTTCACTAAAGAAATTCTACCTATAATACTTAGGGGTACTTTACTCCATTTATTAATGTTCTTTTTTAAAAGACAGTTAGTGGCTTATAGTGTAATGTATACAGCAGGGCAATGTTTTGGAAATAGTAACCCCCGGATATTTTAAGCTACTTCCCACCCATTGCAAATCGACTAACTATTTTAAATTCCTGCCGTTCATGTGAATGTAAATTTATCAGATGACTTACCGATTTCTGTGGATAGAAACATATAAATGTTTATATCTAAAAGAATATCGGCGTGCAAAAACTGTAACTCAGAACAAAAATACAACTATAACTCAATCTAAATAGTATGATAGCTAGCACATATACCTTCACATTTATAGAATAGACACCTACCTTGTATGGGGGAAATATGTGGATCTTTAAGAAGTTCTCTTGAATCTTTGATGACGGTGGCGGAATCATCTTCAAATTCAAATTTATTATTGGTACCTATTCAGCGGTGACTGACACGACTTCCCTATTGGCAAAGCTGCTTTATCCCGGGGCCGGTGAGATGAACGTTGTTATGATCCTAATTGAAAGCTGTTTTTAACTATATGTTTGCTCTATTTCCTGGATGTTGATGAGAAATACAAGAAAGACCAGGATTTATTAAGTACCTATACGCTGATGCTTTGAAGGCTTCATTACTCTTATGAGCTGATGACCGTTTCAATTACTCTATTTCCTGGATGCTGATGAGAAATACAAGAAAGATCAGGATTTATTAAGTATCTATATGCTGATGCTTTGAAGGCTTTATTACTTCTATGAGTCGGTAAGGATTCGCACGATTGGTGGTGGAATCACCGTGTGGAGGTGCATGTGTCATGGGATAGAGATCACCTTCGGCACTATATCATTCTTGAAGTTGCTCTGTGTTTTACAATATTTTAATTAATTTGGTATGTCATCCTTTCCCAGGTGAACCGGGTCTTTTTAAAGTTCAGGAGGTCAGAGTATCTAGTTCAAAGCTGGTCCACTCACCCGTTTTATTTTTTTATTATTCATCCATTTACCCACGCTTTGTAGTCGGGCGACCAGGAAATATGCCTTATAATCTGGGGCTCCCAACCCACCTTTTTTTGAGTCTATTCAGGAGTGTTTAACTAAGCTGGTGTTTGTTTATTACTCCATAGAACATTTAAAATAGATTTCTGAATATCTTTTAAAAATCTTTGAGTAAAAGTGATTGGAAGTGTTTGAAATAGGTTGATTTGATGATGTGTGACTTAAATGATGTGTAAATGCCGGCCCACCCAGAGACGCTGTCATGTTTAACTGTGATTTTTGAAGGAATGTCAATAGATTTCCCAGGAAAATGATATATATTTTTTTCAGGAGAGTTTAACATTAAATATTATGTAATTGTTTCTCAATATTTTTGGGGGAAATATGTAGAACAATTAAAATAATGTTTTTTTTACATGTTGTAGCATTTTTTTTAAGAATCCTAAATGATTTATTGTTAAAAAAATCATATTGCTTGTAAAAGCCCCATTCCTCCCAGTGACAACTGTAATGTATTGGTAGACACCCTTTCCTGACCAGACTGAAACAGCACCTTAGGAGATTTTCCAATCAAATACAACTATTATGCGCACCTGTGGTGAGTACATGTGGGTAAATGTTGAGGGGCCCTAAACCACATTTTGTGTAGTCGACCCCCCCACATGTGAATCACCAGAGGTAAAGGGTTAGAGCCCTGGGCAGCCTCAGGTATGTTCAGCTCTCAGATAATCCATTGCTACATATACATATTGTAGGATTTGTTGTCGGCTGGTGGAGATTTGGGTGCTGGGGGTATTTCTTTTTGTTTAGTTTGTACCTAGTTGCCTAGCCCAGTGTGCACCACCCAGCCCAGCTATAACCTGATGGCGCGGCTTGCCATTTTCTTCCTATCTGTTGTATTGTGGTGAGTGCATGTGGATAAATGTTGAGGGCCCTCCCCCCATGTAGTGGAGTCAACCTCCCCACATGTGAATCACCAGAGGTGAAGAGTTTAAGTCCAGGGCAGCCTCGGGTAAGTTCAGTGCTATGTACGTCCAAAAAATTGGGGAGGTACTCACTGTTTAGAGTAGGACTGCAGGAAAAAGAGGTGCCATGACGTGTCCCTGCAGTTCTCATACATTTACAAACGTGTGCCACAAATACTTCTCTGTTTTAAAAATGTAGACAGATTGTAAGATTTGTTGCAGGCTGGTGGGGATTTGGGTGTTGGAGTATTCCATTTTGTTTTGGCTGTAACTAGTTGCCCGGCCCAGTGTGCTCCACCCAGTCCAGCTATAAATTTATGGTGCTACTTGCCATCTCCTTCCCACCACCGAACACCACCTCTCCAGTGCCAGAACCAGCCTTTTATACTGAAGGAATTAATTACATCATCTTGCTCCTCCTATAAAAGGCCCCTTTCTTTTTAAACTGTATCTTTTTGTGCAAATCAATAGACCAGATCCTCTTCATTAGCATAGAAATGGATTGATACCACAATTGTAATCTGCATGACATAACCGACTAATGCCTGAAAATACTGCAGCTAGACAAATAACTCTCAATACAAGCTCCTTCTGTAATAATTCAAGTCTAAACCCTAATCAAATATAACAAGGTAAATGTGTTTCATTTTTATAAATACATTTGTGATGCTTTTGGAAACTTTAGACACAAGAAAATGGGCAAAAGGCATAAGTAAGAAAGAAAAGAGAATAAAAAAGACAATAGAAGAGGGGAGAATATAATAAAATACTGCACATCTACTTAGCTAAGAAAACCCAAGTGATATGTACTTAAAGCTATCCAAATATTTCACTTACATTTTTTTATTTGAAAAAAAAGCTACACATTGTATAAAATGCCTTTATTTTTCCGCATTGTTCACCCAATAAAATTGAGAAATTACAAACAGAACATTCCATGTTAAAGCACAAAAAAAGCTGAAAAACGTCAATATATAATTTTTTTCTGGAAAGTCCACGGACATTTCTGGACATGTATAGCACAAAATGTTGAAAAATGGTCTGGCAACAGGGAGTGACATTGCCTGAAAGACACATTGGAGTCTGCAGCAGCATAAGGAGCCCATATATTGCCTGAAAGACACACCCTGGAGTTGGCAGCTGCATTAGGAGCCCATATATTGCCTGAAAGACACACCCTGGAGTTGGCCGCATCATAAGGAGCCCATATATTGCCTGGAAGACACACCCTGGAGTTGGCCGCAGCATAAGGAGCCCATAGATTGCATGAAAGACACACCCTGGAGTTGGCCGCAGCATAAGGAGCCCATAGATTGCATGAAAGACACACCCTGGAGTTGGCCGCATCATAAGGAGCCCAAATATTGCCTGAAAGACACACCCTGGAGTTGGCAGCAGCATAGGGAGCCCATATATTGCCTGAAAGACACACCCTGGAGTTGGCAGTAGAGATGAGCGAACTTTTGAAAAATTCGATTCGACTGATTCGCCGAATTTTCCGACAAAAATCGTTTCGACCCGAATAAATTCGCGACGAATCGCTATTAAAAACGGCTATTTCTGAGCCTCCTACAGCCTCAATAGGGTTGTAAACCATTCAGCCTTGCTGTAACACGCACAGGATGCGTGCTGGGTTAGTTAAATAATACTTTGAAGAAATATCACATGCAGATCAGAGGCATCGCTAATAGAATCGCAGAGCGGCACAATTGCAGAGAGTTGAAGTGGCATCACTATGAGGGGCAGAAGGAGCCCAAATATACACTGGAGTTGGCCTCAGGAGCCCAAGAATTGGATGAATCACACCCTGGAGTTGGCAGAAGTTGGCAGCAGCAGCAGCAGCAGGAGCCCAAATATACACTGGAGTTGGCTTCAGGAGCCCAAAAATTGGATGAATCACACCCTGGAGTTGGCAGAAGTTGGCAGCAGCAGCAGCAGGAGCCCAAATATACACTGGAGTTGGCCTCAGGAGCCCAAAAATTGGATGAATCACACCCTGGAGTTGGCAGAAGTTGGCAGCAGCAGCAGCAGGAGCCCAAATATACACTGGAGTTGGCCTCAGGAGCCCAAAAATTGGATGAATCACACCCTGGAGTTGGCAGAAGTTGGCAGCAGCAGCAGCAGGAGCCCAAATATACACTGGAGTTGGCCTCAGGAGCCCAAAAATTGGATGAATCACACCCTGGAGTTGGCAGAAGTTGGCAGCAGCAGCAGCAGGAGCCCAAATATACACTGGAGTTGGCCTCAGGAGCCCAAAAATTGGATGAATCACACCCTGGAGTTGGCAGGAGTTGGCAGCAGCAGCAGCAGGAGCCCAAAAAATGGCCTAAAGACATAAATATGTTTTGCACCATTTGGAAAGTGTAAAACGTGGCACCATGCTGAATCTAGTCGCATGCATCAGGCATTGGTGGGTGGAAATCCTGGCTGATCCATCCCTGATTCATTTTGACAAAGGTGAGTCTCTCCACATTTTTAGTTGACAGACGAGTTCTCCTCGCCGTAACTATGGCCCCCGCCGCACTAAACACCCGCTCAGATGGCACGCTACTTGCCGGGCAGGACAGCTTTTCCAGGGCAAACTCTGCTAGTTGCGGCCACAAATCAAGTTTGGCTGCCCAGAAGTCCAGCGGATCCTCAAGGTGTGTTGGCATGGTCATGTCAAAGTATGACATGACCTGCTGGTTCAGGTCCTGCTCCAGGTCTTCCTGCTGCTCATGAGTAGCCTCACTATGCGGGTGTAGAAAGCTACTCATTAGCGACTGAAGACTGAGGCTGCTGCTGCTGATGGAGCTTCTGCTGCTGCTGCTGCCAACCCCCCCAGCGGCCATGGCAGTGGAAGGTGAGCGCAGAGGTCCCCTCGAGTCAGACCTGCGAGAGTATGGACCATGGCGCAGATAGGCATCGGCCAACTGCCTACGTAGAATGTCTTTGTAGTAGTTGAGTTTGTCCTCCCTCTCGGTGGGTTTAAAAAATGCCCCCATTTTGTGCCGGAAGCGAGGGTCCAATAAGGTGGACAGCCAGAAGTCATCCCGCCGACAGATGGAAACAATTCTGGGGTCACTACGCAAGCATGTGAGCATGCTTCGTGCCATTTGCGCAAGTGACTCGGATGGACTACCTGTCTCCATCTCCACTGCATACTGCCACGGTGTGCCCGGGTCCTCTGTCTCTCCTTCCTCAAAAACCTCTAGCTCCTCTGGCTGCTCCTGCTCCTCCTCTCCTGTCCGCTGACTAGATAAACCAGCCATTTCGCCAAGCCTAAACTGTGTTTCGCTGGGCAACTCCTCCTCCTCCTCTTCCTCCTCCTCCTCCTCCAGTTCAGCTCCAACGGGGTTCATGTGGCCGTAAGATGTAAACGCCATGTCTCCAGTGCCCTGACCAGCCATGGTTTCCAACATGTGCTGTAGTACATGAAGCAGTGGAATCACGTCGTTCATCCCGTAATCCTGCCGACTGACAAATAAAGTGGCTTCCTCAAAGATCCTGAGCAAACGGCAGGTGTCACGTATGAGCTGCCACTGGTTGACATTGAAGTTACACAGGGGAGTCCCCCTATCTGCTTGGATCATCAGGAAATCCGTGATGGCTTTTCTCTGTTCATATAATCGGTCCAACATGTGAAGGGTGGAATTCCAACGGGTGGAAACATCGCAAATCAGACTATGTTGGGGGATACCATTCTGACGCTGTAGCTCAAGAAGGGTGTGTTTGGCGGTGTAGGAGTGGCTGAAGTGCATGCAAAGTTTCCGTGAAGTTGTTAGGATGTCCTGCAGATGGGGGGAACACTTCAGAAACCGCTTGACAACCAGATTGAAGACGTGAGCCATGCAGGGGGCATGGGTCAGGCTTCCTTGGCGCAGCGCAGACAAAATGTTCTTCCCATTGTCGGTAACCATGATTCCCATTTTAAGTTTTCTCGGAGTAAGCCATGTTTGGATTTCCTGATGAATACATTTAAGCAGTTCCTCCCCTGTGTGACTCCGTTCGCCAAGACAAACCATGTGAAGCACTGCGTGACACCTCCGTGCCCTGCACACATGGTAGACTGGAGGGGCACTGAGACTTGAGCCTACAGTGGAGGGTGAGGAGATGGCGGAGGATGAGGAGGCCGAGTCGCACGGTGTCACAGGCCCAATGGGCAGAGAGCGCGGAGGCCGAAGCGGCGTGACCTGTCCAAGTTGCTGCTGCAAAGGGACCACATTCACCCAGTGGGCCGTAAACGACATGTACTGCCCCTGACCGTAGTTACAGCTCCAGATGTCGGCGCTGCCATGTATTTTGCTACACACCGACAGGCTCAAGGACTGGCCCACCTTCTGTTCAACAAAAGTGTGCAGCGCTGGTACTGCCTTCTTGGCAAAGAAATGACGGCTTGGGACTCTCCACCTCGGCTCGGCACAAGCCATCAGTTCTCTGAAAGGTGCAGATTCCACCACCTGAAAAGGGAGCGACTGCAGCACCAGCAACTTGGACAGGAGCACATTCAGCTTCTGCGCCGTAGGATGAGTGGGCGCATACTGCTGTCTCTTGGACATGGCTTCGCTGATGGATTGCTGGCGGGATGCATGACTTGGAGGAGGAGGAGCAGGAGCGACAGAGGATGGGTATGACGCACAGCTGCCTTCGGCTGAGGTGCTGGAGCCTTGGCTGGCAGAAATTGGGAGCTCACTTGGTGAGGAAGCAGACTGGACCACCCCTTGGGAGCCTCGGTTCTCCCAGGTCGTTTTATGGTGACGCATCATATGTTGACGCAGGGCCGTGGTGCCAACATTTGGACCCTGGCCACGCTTCACCTTTTGCCTACATATCTTGCATGTGGCCATGTTACCCTCCTGCGGATGCCTCAGGAAAAACTGCCACACTGCCGAGTAGCTACTTTTCCCACCCCCTGGCCTCACTGATTCACTGCTGCTGTTGCCAACTCCAGGAACCCCTGCTCCACTACCTCCCGATAAGGTAGACTGCCGCACAGCAGGTGCTCTACCCCGGCCCCGGCCCCGGCCGGCTCCAGCCTTTGGAATTGTGCCCCCATGCTGACTGCTACCACCTTGCTGCCTCAGCTGCTGACTCCGGGGCAACCTGCACCCCTCTTCTCCTGATGATGACGATGAAGCCCCTTCATCACCCGGCTCCCAAGTGCGATCGGCTTCATCGTCATCATCATCATCATCACCGAGTTGTGGCTGTACGTCACTGATGTTCGTGGATTCGTCAACAGTGTCTGGCGCAGGAGCTGGAACGCTCGCAGCACCCACGACACTGTCCACATCACTATTTGTCTGCCTAGCTAAAGAAGCCACCTCCATTTCTTGGCTGGGCAGTAGCTGCTGACTGTCCTCTATCTGATGGTCCTCCTCACTAAAGAGTGGAGCTGAACCCAAAGCATAGGATACGTCGCTGGGGGAGGGAACGGCGTAGGCCAGAGGCAATGGGAGGACAGGGACTGCTCTCGGGGCATGCCAACTCAGGGTTGTGTCAGAGGAACCTACCGACCCTAGACTGGGGGTCTCAGACGTAAGTTGTGATGATGTTGTTGATGAGCGCGTCAACCAATCTACCACGGCAGATGCGTTACTGGTGGAGACCCGACCGCTAGCAGATACTGGCAGATTAGGTCTCTCAGCGTGACTCCTGCTGCTACTGGCCCCCAGTCTGATGCGAGCTCTGCCTGCGGAATCTTGGCCTCTGCCACTCCTCTTTTCACTTCCAGGCACTTGTCTGCCCGACATAGTCTAACTGGCGTGGTAGTAGGTGATATTTAAAAAAACCCCGGGCAGCGGTGGGTCTATATGAAACAGAATATAATGCACACCAAAAGTGAGCAGTAACACTCAGCCTCCAACAGGCCTGCTTAGTGTAAATAAGAGAGCTGCTTAGTGTAAATAAAGAGGGGTATGCTATGTTACAGAATGGGATGCCTCAACAGAAGTGCACCTGGCAGGCAGCAGTAAGCCTATGCCCAGCAAAAGTGTCTTATAATATAAATATAATAAGAGCAAATGCTTATATGGTCTTAAACAGAGGCTGCTTTAGTCACAGAATGGGATGCCCTGGGCAGGAATGGACCTGGCAGGGTCCAGTAGTGCTTTGGCCAGCAAAAGTGTCTTTATCAGGCTAATTTCAAATATGATAAGAGCAAATGCTTATATGGTCTTAAACAGAGGCTGCTGTAGTCACAGAATGGGATGCCCCGGGCAGGAATGGACCTGGCAGGGTCCAGTAGTGCTTTGGCCAGCAAAAGTGTCTTTATCAGGCCTAATTTCAAATATGATAAGAGCAAATGCTTATATGGTCTTAAACAGAGGCTGCTTTAGTCACAGAATGGGATGCCCCAACAGGAATCGACCTGGCAGGGTCCAGTAGTGCTTTGGCCAGCAAAAGTGTCTTTATCAGGCCTAATTTCAAATATGATAAGAGCAAATGCTTATATGGTCTTAAACAGAGGCTGCTGTAGTCACAGAATGGGATGCCCTGGGCAGGAATGGACCTGGCAGGGTCCAGTAGTGCTTTGGCCAGCAAAAGTGTCTTTATCAGGCCTAATTTCAAATATGATAAGAGCAAATGCTTATATGGTCTTAAACAGAGGCTGCTTTAGTCACAGAATGGGATGCCCTGGGCAGGAATGGACCTGGCAGGGTCCAGTAGTGCTTTGGCCAGCAAAAGTGTCTTTATCAGGCTAATTTCAAATATGATAAGAGCAAATGCTTATATGGTCTTAAACAGAGGCTGCTGTAGTCACAGAATGGGATGCCCTGGGCAGGAATGGACCTGGCAGGGTCCAGTAGTGCTTTGGCCAGCAAAAGTGTCTTTATCAGGCCTAATTTCAAATATGATAAGAGCAAATGCTTATATGGTCTTAAACAGAGGCTGCTTTAGTCACAGAATGGGATGCCCTGGGCAGGAATGGACCTGGCAGGGTCCAGTAGTGCTTTGGCCAGCAAAAGTGTCTTTATCAGGCTAATTTCAAATATGATAAGAGCAAATGCTTATATGGTCTTAAACAGAGGCTGCTGTAGTCACAGAATGGGATGCCCCGGGCAGGAATGGACCTGGCAGGGTCCAGTAGTGCTTTGGCCAGCAAAAGTGTCTTTATCAGGCCTAATTTCAAATATGATAAGAGCAAATGCTTATATGGTCTTAAACAGAGGCTGCTTTAGTCACAGAATGGGATGCCCTGGGCAGGAATGGACCTGGCAGGGTCCAGTAGTGCTTTGGCCAGCAAAAGTGTCTTTATCAGGCTAATTTCAAATATGATAAGAGCAAATGCTTATATGGTCTTAAACAGAGGCTACTGTAGTCACAGAATGGGATGCCCCAACAGGAATCGACCTGGCAGGGTCCAGTAGTGCTTTGGCCAGCAAAAGTGTCTTTATCAGGCCTAATTTCAAATATGATAAGAGCAAATGCTTATATGGTCTTAAACAGAGGCTGCTTTAGTCACAGAATGGGATGCCCTGGGCAGGAATGGACCTGGCAGGGTCCAGTAGTGCTTTGGCCAGCAAAAGTGTCTTTATCAGGCTAATTTCAAATATGATAAGAGCAAATGCTTATATGGTCTTAAACAGAGGCTGCTGTAGTCACAGAATGGGATGCCCCGGGCAGGAATGGACCTGGCAGGGTCCAGTAGTGCTTTGGCCAGCAAAAGTGTCTTTATCAGGCCTAATTTCAAATATGATAAGAGCAAATGCTTATATGGTCTTAAACAGAGGCTGCTGTAGTCACAGAATGGGATGCCCTGGGCAGGAATGGACCTGGCAGGGTCCAGTAGTGCTTTGGCCAGCAAAAGTGTCTTTATCAGGCCTAATTTCAAATATGATAAGAGCAAATGCTTATATGGTCTTAAACAGAGGCTGCTGTAGTCACAGAATGGGATGCCCCGGGCAGGAATGGACCTGGCAGGGTCCAGTAGTGCTTTGGCCAGCAAAAGTGTCTTTATCAGGCCTAATTTCAAATATGATAAGAGCAAATGCTTATATGGTCTTAAACAGAGGCTGCTGTAGTCACAGAATGGGATGCCCCGGGCAGGAATGGACCTGGCAGGGTCCAGTAGTGCTTTGGCCAGCAAAAGTGTCTTTATCAGGCCTAATTTCAAATATGATAAGAGCAAATGCTTATATGGTCTTAAACAGAGGCTGCTGTAGTCACAGAATGGGATGCCCTGGGCAGGAATGGACCTGGCAGGGTCCAGTAGTGCTTTGGCCAGCAAAAGTGTCTTTATCAGGCCTAATTTCAAATATGATAAGAGCAAATGCTTATATGGTCTTAAACAGAGGCTGCTTTAGTCACAGAATGGGATGCCCTGGGCAGGAATGGACCTGGCAGGGTCCAGTAGTGCTTTGGCCAGCAAAAGTGTCTTTATCAGGCTAATTTCAAATATGATAAGAGCAAATGCTTATATGGTCTTAAACAGAGGCTGCTGTAGTCACAGAATGGGATGCCCCGGGCAGGAATGGACCTGGCAGGGTCCAGTAGTGCTTTGGCCAGCAAAAGTGTCTTTATCAGGCCTAATTTCAAATATGATAAGAGCAAATGCTTATATGGTCTTAAACAGAGGCTGCTTTAGTCACAGAATGGGATGCCCTGGGCAGGAATGGACCTGGCAGGGTCCAGTAGTGCTTTGGCCAGCAAAAGTGTCTTTATCAGGCCTAATTTCAAATATGATAAGAGCAAATGCTTATATGGTCTTAAACAGAGGCTGCTGTAGTCACAGAATGGGATGCCCTGGGCAGGAATGGACCTGGCAGGGTCCAGTAGTGCTTTGGCCAGCAAAAGTGTCTTTATCAGGCCTAATTTCAAATATGATAAGAGCAAATGCTTATATGGTCTTAAACAGAGGCTGCTTTAGTCACAGAATGGGATGCCCTGGGCAGGAATGGACCTGGCAGGGTCCAGTAGTGCTTTGGCCAGCAAAAGTGTCTTTATCAGGCTAATTTCAAATATGATAAGAGCAAATGCTTATATGGTCTTAAACAGAGGCTGCTGTAGTCACAGAATGGGATGCCCTGGGCAGGAATGGACCTGGCAGGGTCCAGTAGTGCTTTGGCCAGCAAAAGTGTCTTTATCAGGCCTAATTTCAAATATGATAAGAGCAAATGCTTATATGGTCTTAAACAGAGGCTGCTTTAGTCACAGAATGGGATGCCCTGGGCAGGAATGGACCTGGCAGGGTCCAGTAGTGCTTTGGCCAGCAAAAGTGTCTTTATCAGGCTAATTTCAAATATGATAAGAGCAAATGCTTATATGGTCTTAAACAGAGGCTGCTGTAGTCACAGAATGGGATGCCCCGGGCAGGAATGGACCTGGCAGGGTCCAGTAGTGCTTTGGCCAGCAAAAGTGTCTTTATCAGGCCTAATTTCAAATATGATAAGAGCAAATGCTTATATGGTCTTAAACAGAGGCTGCTTTAGTCACAGAATGGGATGCCCTGGGCAGGAATGGACCTGGCAGGGTCCAGTAGTGCTTTGGCCAGCAAAAGTGTCTTTATCAGGCTAATTTCAAATATGATAAGAGCAAATGCTTATATGGTCTTAAACAGAGGCTGCTGTAGTCACAGAATGGGATGCCCCAACAGGAATCGACCTGGCAGGGTCCAGTAGTGCTTTGGCCAGCAAAAGTGTCTTTATCAGGCCTAATTTCAAATATGATAAGAGCAAATGCTTATATGGTCTTAAACAGAGGCTGCTTTAGTCACAGAATGGGATGCCCTGGGCAGGAATGGACCTGGCAGGGTCCAGTAGTGCTTTGGCCAGCAAAAGTGTCTTTATCAGGCTAATTTCAAATATGATAAGAGCAAATGCTTATATGGTCTTAAACAGAGGCTGCTGTAGTCACAGAATGGGATGCCCCGGGCAGGAATGGACCTGGCAGGGTCCAGTAGTGCTTTGGCCAGCAAAAGTGTCTTTATCAGGCCTAATTTCAAATATGATAAGAGCAAATGCTTATATGGTCTTAAACAGAGGCTGCTGTAGTCACAGAATGGGATGCCCTGGGCAGGAATGGACCTGGCAGGGTCCAGTAGTGCTTTGGCCAGCAAAAGTGTCTTTATCAGGCCTAATTTCAAATATGATAAGAGCAAATGCTTATATGGTCTTAAACAGAGGCTGCTGTAGTCACAGAATGGGATGCCCCGGGCAGGAATGGACCTGGCAGGGTCCAGTAGTGCTTTGGCCAGCAAAAGTGTCTTTATCAGGCCTAATTTCAAATATGATAAGAGCAAATGCTTATATGGTCTTAAACAGAGGCTGCTGTAGTCACAGAATGGGATGCCCTGGGCAGGAATGGACCTGGCAGGGTCCAGTAGTGCTTTGGCCAGCAAAAGTGTCTTTATCAGGCCTAATTTCAAATATGATAAGAGCAAATGCTTATATGGTCTTAAACAGAGGCTGCTGTAGTCACAGAATGGGATGCCCCGGGCAGGAATGGACCTGGCAGGGTCCAGTAGTGCTTTGGCCAGCAAAAGTGTCTTTATCAGGCCTAATTTCAAATATGATAAGAGCAAATGCTTATATGGTCTTAAACAGAGGCTGCTGTAGTCACAGAATGGGATGCCCTGGGCAGGAATGGACCTGGCAGGGTCCAGTAGTGCTTTGGCCAGCAAAAGTGTCTTTATCAGGCCTAATTTCAAATATGATAAGAGCAAATGCTTATATGGTCTTAAACAGAGGCTGCTTTAGTCACAGAATGGGATGCCCTGGGCAGGAATGGACCTGGCAGGGTCCAGTAGTGCTTTGGCCAGCAAAAGTGTCTTTATCAGGCTAATTTCAAATATGATAAGAGCAAATGCTTATATGGTCTTAAACAGAGGCTGCTGTAGTCACAGAATGGGATGCCCCGGGCAGGAATGGACCTGGCAGGGTCCAGTAGTGCTTTGGCCAGCAAAAGTGTCTTTATCAGGCCTAATTTCAAATATGATAAGAGCAAATGCTTATATGGTCTTAAACAGAGGCTGCTTTAGTCACAGAATGGGATGCCCTGGGCAGGAATGGACCTGGCAGGGTCCAGTAGTGCTTTGGCCAGCAAAAGTGTCTTTATCAGGCCTAATTTCAAATATGATAAGAGCAAATGCTTATATGGTCTTAAACAGAGGCTGCTGTAGTCACAGAATGGGATGCCCTGGGCAGGAATGGACCTGGCAGGGTCCAGTAGTGCTTTGGCCAGCAAAAGTGTCTTTATCAGGCCTAATTTCAAATATGATAAGAGCAAATGCTTATATGGTCTTAAACAGAGGCTGCTTTAGTCACAGAATGGGATGCCCTGGGCAGGAATGGACCTGGCAGGGTCCAGTAGTGCTTTGGCCAGCAAAAGTGTCTTTATCAGGCTAATTTCAAATATGATAAGAGCAAATGCTTATATGGTCTTAAACAGAGGCTGCTGTAGTCACAGAATGGGATGCCCCGGGCAGGAATGGACCTGGCAGGGTCCAGTAGTGCTTTGGCCAGCAAAAGTGTCTTTATCAGGCCTAATTTCAAATATGATAAGAGCAAATGCTTATATGGTCTTAAACAGAGGCTGCTTTAGTCACAGAATGGGATGCCCTGGGCAGGAATGGACCTGGCAGGGTCCAGTAGTGCTTTGGCCAGCAAAAGTGTCTTTATCAGGCTAATTTCAAATATGATAAGAGCAAATGCTTATATGGTCTTAAACAGAGGCTGCTGTAGTCACAGAATGGGATGCCCTGGGCAGGAATGGACCTGGCAGGGTCCAGTAGTGCTTTGGCCAGCAAAAGTGTCTTTATCAGGCCTAATTTCAAATATGATAAGAGCAAATGCTTATATGGTCTTAAACAGAGGCTGCTTTAGTCACAGAATGGGATGCCCTGGGCAGGAATGGACCTGGCAGGGTCCAGTAGTGCTTTGGCCAGCAAAAGTGTCTTTATCAGGCTAATTTCAAATATGATAAGAGCAAATGCTTATATGGTCTTAAACAGAGGCTGCTGTAGTCACAGAATGGGATGCCCCGGGCAGGAATGGACCTGGCAGGGTCCAGTAGTGCTTTGGCCAGCAAAAGTGTCTTTATCAGGCCTAATTTCAAATATGATAAGAGCAAATGCTTATATGGTCTTAAACAGAGGCTGCTTTAGTCACAGAATGGGATGCCCTGGGCAGGAATGGACCTGGCAGGGTCCAGTAGTGCTTTGGCCAGCAAAAGTGTCTTTATCAGGCTAATTTCAAATATGATAAGAGCAAATGCTTATATGGTCTTAAACAGAGGCTGCTGTAGTCACAGAATGGGATGCCCCAACAGGAATCGACCTGGCAGGGTCCAGTAGTGCTTTGGCCAGCAAAAGTGTCTTTATCAGGCCTAATTTCAAATATGATAAGAGCAAATGCTTATATGGTCTTAAACAGAGGCTGCTTTAGTCACAGAATGGGATGCCCCAACAGGAATCGACCTGGCAGGGTCCAGTAGTGCTTTGGCCAGCAAAAGTGTCTTTATCAGGCCTAATTTCAAATATGATAAGAGCAAATGCTTATATGGTCTTAAACAGAGGCTGCTGTAGTCACAGAATGGGATGCCCCGGGCAGGAATGGACCTGGCAGGGTCCAGTAGTGCTTTGGCCAGCAAAAGTGTCTTTATCAGGCCTAATTTCAAATATGATAAGAGCAAATGCTTATATGGTCTTAAACAGAGGCTGCTGTAGTCACAGAATGGGATGCCCCGGGCAGGAATGGACCTGGCAGGGTCCAGTAGTGCTTTGGCCAGCAAAAGTGTCTTTATCAGGCCTAATTTCAAATATGATAAGAGCAAATGCTTATATGGTCTTAAACAGAGGCTGCTTTAGTCACAGAATGGGATGCCCCAACAGGAATCGACCTGGCAGGGTCCAGTAGTGCTTTGGCCAGCAAAAGTGTCTTTATCAGGCCTAATTTCAAATATGATAAGAGCAAATGCTTATATGGTCTTAAACAGAGGCTGCTTTAGTCACAGAATGGGATGCCCCAACAGGAATCGACCTGGCAGGGTCCAGTAGTGCTTTGGCCAGCAAAAGTGTCTTTATCAGGCCTAATTTCAAATATGATAAGAGCAAATGCTTATATGGTCTTAAACAGAGGCTGCTGTAGTCACAGAATGGGATGCCCTGGGCAGGAATGGACCTGGCAGGGTCCAGTAGTGCTTTGGCCAGCAAAAGTGTCTTTATCAGGCCTAATTTCAAATATGATAAGAGCAAATGCTTATATGGTCTTAAACAGAGGCTGCTGTAGTCACAGAATGGGATGCCCCGGGCAGGAATGGACCTGGCAGGGTCCAGTAGTGCTTTGGCCAGCAAAAGTGTCTTTATCAGGCCTAATTTCAAATATGATAAGAGCAAATGCTTATATGGTCTTAAACAGAGGCTGCTGTAGTCACAGAATGGGATGCCCTGGGCAGGAATGGACCTGGCAGGGTCCAGTAGTGCTTTGGCCAGCAAAAGTGTCTTTATCAGGCTAATTTCAAATATGATAAGAGCAAATGCTTATATGGTCTTAAACAGAGGCTGCTTTAGTCACAGAATGGGATGCCCTGGGCAGGAATGGACCTGGCAGGGTCCAGTAGTGCTTTGGCCAGCAAAAGTGTCTTTATCAGGCTAATTTCAAATATGATAAGAGCAAATGCTTATATGGTCTTAAACAGAGGCTGCTGTAGTCACAGAATGGGATGCCCCGGGCAGGAATGGACCTGGCAGGGTCCAGTAGTGCTTTGGCCAGCAAAAGTGTCTTTATCAGGCCTAATTTCAAATATGATAAGAGCAAATGCTTATATGGTCTTAAACAGAGGCTGCTGTAGTCACAGAATGGGATGCCCTGGGCAGGAATGGACCTGGCAGGGTCCAGTAGTGCTTTGGCCAGCAAAAGTGTCTTTATCAGGCCTAATTTCAAATATGATAAGAGCAAATGCTTATATGGTCTTAAACAGAGGCTGCTTTAGTCACAGAATGGGATGCCCTGGGCAGGAATGGACCTGGCAGGGTCCAGTAGTGCTTTGGCCAGCAAAAGTGTCTTTATCAGGCTAATTTCAAATATGATAAGAGCAAATGCTTATATGGTCTTAAACAGAGGCTGCTGTAGTCACAGAATGGGATGCCCCGGGCAGGAATGGACCTGGCAGGGTCCAGTAGTGCTTTGGCCAGCAAAAGTGTCTTTATCAGGCCTAATTTCAAATATGATAAGAGCAAATGCTTATATGGTCTTAAACAGAGGCTGCTTTAGTCACAGAATGGGATGCCCTGGGCAGGAATGGACCTGGCAGGGTCCAGTAGTGCTTTGGCCAGCAAAAGTGTCTTTATCAGGCTAATTTCAAATATGATAAGAGCAAATGCTTATATGGTCTTAAACAGAGGCTGCTGTAGTCACAGAATGGGATGCCCCGGGCAGGAATGGACCTGGCAGGGTCCAGTAGTGCTTTGGCCAGCAAAAGTGTCTTTATCAGGCCTAATTTCAAATATGATAAGAGCAAATGCTTATATGGTCTTAAACAGAGGCTGCTTTAGTCACAGAATGGGATGCCCTGGGCAGGAATGGACCTGGCAGGGTCCAGTAGTGCTTTGGCCAGCAAAAGTGTCTTTATCAGGCTAATTTCAAATATGATAAGAGCAAATGCTTATATGGTCTTAAACAGAGGCTGCTGTAGTCACAGAATGGGATGCCCCGGGCAGGAATGGACCTGGCAGGGTCCAGTAGTGCTTTGGCCAGCAAAAGTGTCTTTATCAGGCCTAATTTCAAATATGATAAGAGCAAATGCTTATATGGTCTTAAACAGAGGCTGCTTTAGTCACAGAATGGGATGCCCTGGGCAGGAATGGACCTGGCAGGGTCCAGTAGTGCTTTGGCCAGCAAAAGTGTCTTTATCAGGCCTAATTTCAAATATGATAAGAGCAAATGCTTATATGGTCTTAAACAGAGGCTGCTGTAGTCACAGAATGGGATGCCCTGGGCAGGAATGGACCTGGCAGGGTCCAGTAGTGCTTTGGCCAGCAAAAGTGTCTTTATCAGGCCTAATTTCAAATATGATAAGAGCAAATGCTTATATGGTCTTAAACAGAGGCTGCTGTAGTCACAGAATGGGATGCCCCGGGCAGGAATGGACCTGGCAGGGTCCAGTAGTGCTTTGGCCAGCAAAAGTGTCTTTATCAGGCCTAATTTCAAATACGATAAGAGCAAATGCTTATATGGTCTTAAACAGAGGCTGCTTTAGTCACAGAATGGGATGCCTCACAGCAGACTTAAGATCAGTTCAGTATATATGCACAGTTAGTTACTATAAGCAGCCTGAAAACGCTAACAAAGGCTGGATGAAAAAAAAAAAATCTCCCTGTCAGCCAGCTCCATTTTTCCTACCTTTCCCTGGCTTTCTGTCTGTCTCCTGTCTGTCTCCTGCCTGTCTCCTGCCTGTCCCTGTCTGTCCCTGTCTCCAGCCTGTCTAACTGCCTCAGCTACACAGCGTTCTGTCTGTCTGTCACGAATGCAATAGAGAAATGAGGAAAAGCAAGATGGCCGCCGTTAAATACCGCTGTGTGACGTCACCGGGCTTGCTGGCTGCTGATAGGCTGCATGTGACTGCCCCAGCTTGCACTGGCGCGGGATACATGTCCAGACATGTCCCGTCCGCCATCTTAGAATGCCTGTAAATGTAAATGAATGGATGTTAAAGGAAAACTTCGAGTGATCGAATCGCGGGGAAATTCGGATTCGATCCGAATCGAATTTTTCCTGAAATTCGGATCGAATCCGGGTTCGTCCGGATCGATTCGCTCATCCCTAGTTGGCAGCATCATAAAGAGCCCATATATTGCCTGAAAGACACACCTTGGAGTTGGCAGCAGCATAAGGAGCTACCATGCATCAGCTACTACCATGGATCAGTCATTGGTGGGTAGAAATCCTGGCTGATCCATGCCTGATTCATCTTCACAAAGGTGAGTTTCTCCACATTTTCGTAGACAGCTGAGTTTTCCTTGGTGTGACTATGGCCTCCGCCGCACTAAACACTTGTTCAGATGGCACACTACTCATACAATCATTTTTATGTAGCAATTATTTCAGAGTTCTTACCAGCCTCTGCTTGTCCATAACAATTCCAAGTGTGTCACTGATTTGGGTGTATCATTTTCAATTTTGCTTAATGTGTAATACTTTTACATGCATATATGTGCTTTTTAGGATGAGCATCCCTCCTTTGTACAGTCTATGCCCGGTATGTTAGCTCACATATTCTGATTGTTTCGTGGCACTGTCCATTGCACTGGCCCGTGTAGGTACTTTAAACATGGAACCCGGGATTTTCCCATCACCTTTCTCACTTGCATACATGACCATTTCTTCCCTTCTTCTTTACTGATTACCAGTGTGGGTCCTCTGGTGTGTAAGCAGGGTTGAACGATATGTAAAGCACTTGCTACACTCAGGGCAGGAAAATGGCTTCTCTCCAGTGTGAAGCCTCTGGTGTGTAAGAAGGCTTGCAAGCTGTGCAAAGCATTTGCCACATACAGAACATGCGAATGGCTTCTCTCCAGTGTGAATCCTCTGGTGTGTAAGAAGGCTTGCAGACTGTGCAAAGCATTTGCCACATACAGAACATGGGAATGGCTTCTCTCCAGTGTGAACCCGCTGGTGTATAAGAAGCGTTGAAGAGCTTGCAAAGCATTTGCCACATTCAGAACATGGGAATGGCTTCTCTCCAGTGTGAACCCGCTGGTGTCTAAGCAAGTCTTTGCGAATTGCAAAGCATTTGCCACATTCAGAACATGGGAATGGCTTTTCTCCAGTGTGAACCCTTTGGTGTGTAAGCAGGTCTTGACTACTTGTAAAGCATTTGCCACATTCAGAGCATGGGAATAGCTTCTCTCCAGTGTGACTCCTCTGGTGTATCTGCAGGTGTTGAGACTGTGTATAGCATTTGCCACATTCAGAGCATGGGAATGGCTTCTCTCCAGTGTGACTCCTCTGATGTCTCAGCAGGTGTTGAGAATGTGCAAAGCATTTGCCACATTCAGAGCATGAGAACGGCTTCTCTCCAGTGTGACTCCTCTGGTGTATCCGCAGGTGTTGAAGCTGTGTAAAGCATTTGTCGCATTCAGAGCATGGGAATGGCTTTTCTCCAGTGTGAACTCTCTGGTGACTTGTGAGGTTTGCCTTCCAACTGAAACATTTCCCACACTCAGAGCACTGATATGGCTTCACTCCTTTGGGGTTCATCATGGGCTGTTGGAAAACAACTGATCTGTAATTAATTTTGTTTTTCTGTTAAATGACCAACCTGCAAAGAAAAACAGAACATTGTTTTAATTACAGAAGCAGTGGGCAAAACAAGAACAAAAGCAGTGCTTACAAGATGGCGCCTGAAATTACAAAATGGTGCCTGAAATGGCTGCCTGGCGAGGAGCTCCGTCCAACTGAGCTCTGGTTACTACTCCTTCCACACTTCTGTCCTCTCCTTTACACCCTAATCATCAGAATACCCCAAATAACAAGCAGAGTGGTGATCTGAGAAGCACCAGGGTCAGTCAGTGTCATCAGACACCCCACTACCAGCTGGACGCATTGTAATCAAGGAATACAAGGAGGATATAGCTCCAGTTCCAGCAGTGAGTCTCTTGTTATCGGCGGTGGTGCAAAGTCGACTGACATACCTCACTCCAGTGGTGAGTCCAGTGCATCTGCTGGCAGCAGGCTGTGACCATGTCAGTGCCCAGACCTCCATGGCCGCTCCAGTGGTAAGCCCCTGGTGCCCAGTGGTGGTGTGTGCCCTCAGCAGCCTGCGGAGGGGTTGTTTCTGCAACAACAGCTTGGGGTGAGTCATCCAATCCCCCCCAGTGATGATTGGTTAGGACACACACAGCTCAGGAATGGGGAGCACTTAACCTAACTGTCATTAGGTGACAGTTTGGTTGTAACTGAATTAATTGGCATATTTTTTCCTGGCATATTTATTAATATTGGGCAAACAGTAAAAAAAGAAACACAGGCTGTTTTGTGGCACAGGGAAGGTGACAGAAGGTGACCACAACTTTACTTTCTGAGTATAGGTGCATATTAATTTATACAGTAGGGCAATGTTTTTGGAAATACTAACCCCCAGATCTATTAAGCTACTTCCCACCCATTGCAAATCTACTATCTTTTTAAATTCCTGTTGTTCATGTGAATGTAAATTTATCAGGAGACTTACCGATTTCTGTGGCTATAAACATATAAAAATCTATATCTAAAAGAATATCAACATGCAAATACTGTACAGCAGAACAAAAATACAACTATAACTCATTCTAAATAGTATAATAGCTAGCACATATATCTTCACATTTATAGAATAGACACCTACCTTGTATGAGGGAAATATGTGAATCCTTAGAAAGTTCTCTTGAATCTGTGATTCATAAGAGTGACTGAGCCCGGCCTCACTTTATATTGTCCATACAAACACTCTTTCCAATTCCTGTTTAAGCCAATTACCCAAAACTAACTGTTTGGGGTCAAAACTAAATGTGGAAGCTCATTGAGTGATTAAAGTCAGATATAAAACTGCCGTATTGTATGTCCAACTTTTTCAACAAGAGCTTGCCTTTCTTTTTGTATAAGACTTGTCCTTTCTTAAAGTGGACCAACACCCGATGCTGATCGGCCCAGGAATCTATAAGATCCTCGGGCCGATCAGCATCCGGTCTGCGGGGCACCCCTCTAGCAGGACGCGCACCCGCACCGGCCGTTTGTGAATGCATTTCTTTATACTGGTCAGATTTGGAAAGTGACCATATTCTAGACTATCCCTTAACTATATGTAGCAATATGCTGTTTTGTACAGGTTAGTTTCACATTCATGAGTCTGGTAGTTACCACTTTTGGATTTCCCTGTGGCCTTTAAAGGAGAACATATCCTGGAGTTAATTCCAGGTTTAGATTCCCATGCTGCTTAATGTATTTAGCTATCTCCAACCAAAGCCTAGTAATACATTGGCACTCCCACCACAGGTGCAGCACCAGCCTCATTTCCCCTTTACACCACCAGCAGAAGAAAGAAGGAACTGATATTTGGGGAATATATGGCAGCTCTAGTTCCATAGATCTCTTACCATTTGTTTTTTTGCTATTCTACATCCTATGTCTTCTTCCCATTTATTTTGGTAGGTTGGTATTCCTTTTTTGATGCCTATTATAGTTGACTACGAAATGGATCTTCTTTCATTTCCTGCAACGGGGAAGTAGGGGCGTCAGTGCTCGGGAGATATAAAAGTGATATAATACCAGATATCTAGTGATATTTAAAACGAATTCTGGATTCTCTCCTTTCATTACCAAACTCATTCCTGTTTAAGCCAATAACCCAAACTCACTGTTTGGGGTCAAAACTAAATGTGGAAGCTCATTGAGTGATTAAAGTTAGATATAAAACTGCTGTATTGTATGTCCAACTTTTTCAACAAGAGCTTGCCTTCCTTTTTGTATAAGACTTGTCCTTTCTTAAGCTTACCATTACGGCTACCCCTCCTTATCCTTCTGTGTATTCCAATTCTTATTCAAGATTTTCCAGAAGCATTTCTTTATACTGGCCAGATTTGGAAAGTGACCATATCCCTTAACTTACAGATCCAAGAATGAATTGTTGGGGGCTGTGGTACTCCCCAATATGTAGCAATATGTTGTTTTGTACAGGTTAGTATCACATTTATAAGTCTGGTAGTTATCACTTTTGGATTTCCCCGTGGCCTTAAAAGGAGAACATATTCTGGAGTTAATTCTAGGTTTAGATTCCCATGCTGCTTAATGTATTTAGCTATCTCCAACCAAAGCCTAGTAATACATTGGCACTCTCACCACAGGTGGAGCACCAGCCTCATTTCCCCTTTACACCACCAGCAGAAGAAAGAAGGAACTGATATTTGGGGAAGTTCCATATTTGGCTCTAGTTCCATAGATCTCTTACCATGTGTTTTTGTTCTATTCTACATCCCATGTCTTCTTACCATTTATTTTGGTAGGTCGGTATTCCTTTTTTGATGCCTATTATAGTTGACTAAGAAATGGATCTTCTGTCATTTGCTGCAACGGGGAAGTAGGGGCGTCAGTGCTCGGGGGATATAAAAGTGATATAATACCAGATATCTAGTGATATTAAAACAAATTCTGGATTCTCTCCTTTCATTACCAAACATACCTTCTATGTCGGTTTGTGGGTCCAGGACATTATAGACTCTCACAGGGGTTTCCTTTTTTCCCCCCGTGTTGCCATCTATTGTATATCTAGCTGCTTCTTGTTTCGTTATCACTTTTATTAATCTGTCTGAATAGGGTGACAGTTCTGGTTGTATCATTAAGTTTTTAAGTGATTTATAAATATACTGTTAATGAATTTGGTATGTTATTCTTTCCCAGGTGAACCGAGTCTTGTTAAACTTCAGGAGGTCAGAGTAACTAGTTCCAAGCTGGTCCACCCACCAGTATAATTTTTTTTATTATTTATCCATTTACCCACGCTTTGTAGTCGGGCGACCAGGAAATATGCCTTATGATCTGGGGCTCCCAACCCACCTTTTTTGAGTTTGCTCAGGAGTGTTTAACCAATCTGGTGCTTTTTTTTTATTACTCCATAGAACATTTAAAAAAGATTTCTGAATATCTTTAAAAAATCTTTGAGTAAAGGTGATTGGAAGTGTTTGAAATAGGTTGATAGATTTTTATAAAAAGTCAATTTTATGTCGGGAGATTCTACCTATAATACTTAGGGGCACTTTACTCCATTTTTTAATGTTCTTTTTAAAAAGACAGCTAGTGGCTTATAGTGTAATTTTTACAGCATGGCAATATTTTTGGAATTAGTAACCCCCGGGTATTTTAAGCTACTTCCCACCCATTGCAAATCTACTAACTTTTTAAAATTCCTGCCGTTCACGTGAATGTAAATTTATCGGACGACTTACCAATTTCTGTGGCTGTAAACATATAAAAATCTATATCTAAAAGAATATCGGCATGCAAAAACTGTACAGCAGAACAAAAATACAACTATAACTCAATCTAAATAGTATAATAGCTAGCACATATAACTTCACAATTATAGAATAGACACTTACCTTGTATGGTGGTAATATGGGGATCCTTAAGAGGTTTCTTGAATCTGTGATTCCTAAGAGTGACTTGGCCCGGCCTCACTTTATATTGTCTATACAAACACTCTCTGATATGAAGACGTTTTGGATTGGCTGAATGAAGTTTACCAAAACAAAGGCTATGGTAATTGGCTCATCTCAGGCGCTTGAATCTTTTCTTTGTTTCACTATTTGAAGCAGACAATAACAGGGATCTTTTTGTGAAATGCCATAGACCAGACTCTCATCATTAACATAGAAATGGAGTGATACCATGATTGTAATCTGCATGACATAAGAGACTCATGCCTGCGAATGCTACAGTTACAGATATTCATCTCAATGAGAGCTCCTCCTTTATTGCATTTGTCATGGTATAATTAGCAATCAGCAAAATGTCCACTTCCTGTTTAAGCTAAAAACCCGGACTTACTGTTAAAAGGTCTTTGGGTCAAAACTAAATGTGGAAGCTCATTGGGTTATTAAAGTCAGATATAAAACTGCCGTATTGTATGTCCAACCTTCTCAACAAGAGCTTTGCAATCTGTGTATTTTTCCCATTTGACTTTGCTGTGCTTATGACATCATCCTATTTAAACAGACTTTATTCCAGGGGTTATAGAACTACAATCCCCTAATCCCCTGAAATCTGTATAGCTGAGTGTTTGGACATTGGATATTATAGTATTGCTGAAAAGGATTATGCAATGTAATTACCAGATGAATGTCAATGGACGCTGATGCTTGTAGTCCCCTGACAACTCATGTGAAGCAGTAAAAATTCAGGATCTGTATAAATATAATGGGTGTTGGGGGCAGAATTATATGCAGATAACACATTTGGTTAGACGACTCTGGAACTATCCCTATTGTAGAGTGTGGGTCCATCACGCCTACAATAATTAATAGAAAACAAATGTGACCAGCAGCGGCTCCTTCCCACATTCTTGTCTCTGTATACAAATCAGCATTATGTTGAGCTATAAAACTATATGTTATCCTCTAAGCTGGAGACACAAGAAAATAAGAATAGCAAACCCAACTGAACTACGTGGAAGTCAGGAAAAAGGGGGGAGAGCCTCTCGACAATCCTCCTGAGTTGATTAAGAGCCTCCACGGCCCCAAACGCATTAAGGGTCCCTGCAGTGGGACACTTTGGCTCCAGCGTCCTTGCTTTGATTATTTCTATTTTTGGATACTTTCAGCAGTTTGGCTACTTTTAGTTTGGAACATTAAAAGTTATATTTTAGGAGAAGCTGGATAATCAACTGTTATAAATTCAACTCCAAGCTGGAGGACAGTCCTCAATTCTTGTCCCTGGCTGTTGATATGTTGCTCATTGTATTACAGGAAAGCCCACTAAACTGGACAGGCCAGAGGAAAGACTTGGCCTGTATAATGTGTCTGACATACAAAATAATTATTACTCAGAGAACTTAAAAAATCATACATCACATCTAAGTTACCCTCCACCTGCCTCTCCAGGTGATAGTATATAATGATGGTGGTGGCACCATCACAGCTTGCAGTACAAACCGAAGCACCCTCTCATGAGCTACTCATGCCCATAATGCTCCTCTTCATTACGAGCCAGTGCCGGGAAAGGAGTCCTGTGATTGGCCTCCGAGCAGTCCTGGGGCAGGTTGTTCTATATGCCGGTGCCGAGGACATGACTATGGCCCAATTGACCCGGCGGCCCATCACGGAACTCTTTCGCGGTGCTGGCTCGTAATGAAGGTGAACATTACAGGAGTTTTGAGGTGTTATGTGTGAGGTGGGCTCCAGCATTCTGGATGCCCCCTGAGCTTGTTGTTATTGACTGACAGTAGGACCAACACCCTTTAAATAAAAAATGGCTGTTGGTCCGGTTTAAGATTAGGACTGCAGGAAAAAGAGGTGCCATGACGTGGCCCTGCAGCCTCTCATACATTTCCAAATGCGTGCAAGAAAAACCTCTCTGTTTTTAAAAATGTAGACAGGATTTGTTGCAGGCTGGTGGGGATTTGGGGGCTGGGGTATTCCTTTTTGTTTTGTCTTTTTTTTTGTGCAATTCCTTAGACCAGGCTCTCATCATTAGCATAGAAATGGAGTGATACCACGATTGTAATCTGAATGACATAACAGACTAATGCCAGAGAATACTACAGTTAGACACATAACTCTCAATACGAGCTCCTTAATTATTGCAATTGGCACAAGTGGCAAAATAGTGAATTTACTTTGTAAAATTTTGTGTCCCAATGTTCTGGGGTTTGAAGACTCCACTTCCTGTTTACACAAGAAACCCAAGCTCACTGTTATTGAATACATCAAATTAAATGAGTTATGGCTCATTTAGTGATTACAGTCCATAGGAAATAAAACCCTAATCAAATGTAACAACTTTAAATGTGATTCATTGTTATAAATACATCAGTGATGCTTTTGGAAATATTAGACCCAAGAAAAGGGGTAAAAAGGGGAAGGAGCTAGCAAGAAAGAAAAGAGGAAAGAGAAGAGGGGAGAATATAATAAAATACTGCACAGCTACTTAGCTAAGAATAACCAAGTGATATGTATTCAAAGCTAACCAAAAATTTCACTTACATTAAAAAAAAGCTACAAATAGCGGTGTTCAAAATTATTTCAACACAAATAAAAATTGTTAAATATAAGGTTTATAACTTGACATTAAAAGTATAGAAACGTATCTGTTATGGGAGGGTGTGGGGATACTTTAGGACCTATCATAATCCTGTGATTCATATTTGAGACAGCCCATCCTCACTTTATTTTGCCTGTCCAAACATTTACTGACATGAAGAGGCTTTGGTTTGGCTGAATGGATTTCATCAATACAAATTATATGGTAAATGGCTTTTCATGGCAGTTGTTTCTTTATTTCACTTTTTCACTCAACTTGCTCAATATAGTGTAAGGCGATACCTGACATCACAGACCAATGTCAGAGAATTTTACATATGCATTTGACCTCGTCATTTCATAACAAAGGAGCAATACATCACAAATGAATTTATCATTTATTTTTCAGATTTTTAAGAATTTGTCTTGAGTTATAAGGATTGAGAAGTTTGCTTAGGAAGTTTCCTTTTGATGTAATGTCACAAGGAAAGGTGGACCTATAGGAATACTAAGAGGTATGTATCATTAGATAACATGAATATGCAAATATGAATATCAACATGTAAAATATTTCATTTCAATTACTATGTAGATCCTTTGACAAAGTTGTCACAAGAGAAACTAGTTGGGATCTACCTTTCTGAGTTAAATCACCCGGCTACTCAAAAGTTAGATTTTAATTTTGTATATTTATGTTTTTTTCCTTGGCCTACTATATAATAATGATACAACCCATGGAAATAAAGCCTATAATATATCATAATATATATTACCATTTACTTTTCACTTTATCTAATACATAAGGGTATATGAAATCTTCTTTTTTACAGGCCTTGTTTTGTCATGAGTTAAAGTGTTGTACCAACTACAGTGTGAGTGTGAAGCCTAAAAGCAACTTAATGAATCATCTTAGCAAAGTCTATTTAAAACACCCAAAATGAGGACAAAGAACAGTTTTAATACTATAATAAAAGCAAGTCTGGGGATATGAAACATCCCACTGTTCACAATATAAAGCAGAGGAACTGTTGTCAAATCATATTTAGTGTGCTTGTTTTTTTTTTTGTTATTTTTCAAAAACATCCCCTCTCCTGGTATGAGATTATGTAATACATTGTTACATTTCAGACACGGCAGTGTAAATCTTTAGGTGTCTTGCCAGAGGTGTCCATTGCCGGTAACATTAATTCCACTCAATACATGAGTGCAGCCTCTCGCTATTGATAATCCTATGATGACGTTTTAAAACATTTGTCACATTCTAGATATAGATTTGGCTTTTCTCCTGCATGAAACTCCAACTGACCTTTAAGGTCATTGTTTTGATTAAAGCCCATCTCCCATTGCAGACATTTAAAGGGTTTTCTCCAGGGAGACTCCTCTGGTATGTACACAGTGGTGTGCGATTTGTACACTCAGGGCATTACAATGGTTTTTCGTCAATGTGGGTCCTCTGGTGTATAAGCAGGGTTGAACTATCTGTAAAGCACTTGATACACTCGGGGAAGGAAAATGGCTTCTCTCCTGTGTGAATTCTCTGGTGTATATTAAGGCTTGCAGGCCGTGTATGGGGGAAATATGTGGATCCTTAAGAAGTTATCTTTAATCTGTGATTCATAAGAGTGACTTGGCCCCTGTCTCACTTAATATTGTCTATACAAACACTCTCTGATATGAAGAACTTTTGGATTGACTGAATGAAGTTTACCAAAGCAAAGGCTATGGTAATTGGCTCATCTTGGGAGGTTGAATCTTTTCTTTGTTTCACTATTTTAAGCAACAAGCTTTTATTGCCTCAATATGATGAAAGAGAAGAGACAATAACATGGATCTTTTTGTTAAATACCATAGACTAGACTCTCATCATTAACATAGAAATGGAGTGATAACATGATTGTAATCTGCATGACATAAGAGACTCATGCCTGAGAATGCTACAGTTAGAGATATTCATCTCAATTAGAGCTACCTTTTAATGGCATTTGGCATGGTACAATTAGCAAAAAAAATAGATTTTACCTTGTTACGTTATTGTCCCTCTATTTTATATTGTTTGAAGTCTCCATTTCCACTTCATGTTTAAGCCAAAAACCCAAACGTACTGTTATAAGGCCTTGGGGTCAAAACTACACGTGGAAGCTCATAGAGTGATTAAAGTCAGATAGATATAAAACTGTTGTATTGTATGTCCAACCTTCACAACAAGAACTTTGAAATCTGTGTATTTCTCCCATTTGACTTTGCTGTGCTTATGACATCATCCTTTTTCAACAGACTTTACTCCAGGGGTTATAGAACTACAATCCCCTAATTCCCTGAAATCTGTATAGCTGAGTGTTTGGACATCGTACATTATGATATTGCTGAAAAGGATAATGGAATGTAATTAACAGATGACTGTCAGTGGAGAAGAAGTGGCCTTTTATACCGAAGAAATAATATTACATCATCTTGCTCCTTATATAAAAGGCCCCTTTCTTTTTTGTGCAAATCCTTAGACCAGAATCTCATCATTAGCATAGAAATGGAGTGATACAGTGATTGTAATCTGCATGACATAACAGACTAATGCCACAGAATAGTTAGACAAATAACTCTCAATACGAGCTCCTTCTTTATTGCAATTGGACAACTTGAAAGTTGACTAGGAAATGGATCTTCTATCAAAAACATTTCCTGCAAAGGAGTAGTAGGGGGCTTCAGTGCTCGGGAGATATAAAAGTTATATAATACCAGATATCTGGTGATATTTAAAACAAATTCCGGATTCTCTACTTTCATTATTGAACATACCTTCTATGTTGGTTTGTGGCTCCAGAACATTATAGAATCTCACGGGGGTTTCAGACTCTGCTGAACATGTGGAGCCAAAATAGTGCAAAACTCCAGGTCGGCTGGCACTTAAAGGGTTAAAGCTACTTCCCACCCATTGTAAATTACTACCTTTTTTAATTCCTGTAGTTCATGTGAATGTAAATTTATCTGGAGAATTTTGTGTGGATATAAACATATAATGTTTATATCTAAAAGAACATCAACATTCAAAAACTGTACAACATAACAAAAATACAACTATAACTCATTCTAAATAGTATAGTAAGTCTATGGTAATTGGCTCGTCTTTGGCAATTGCACCTTTTCTTTGTTTCGCTGTTTGAAGCAACAAGCTTTTATTGCCTCAATATGATGAAAGAGAAGAGACAATAACAGGGATCTTTTTGTTAAATACCATAGACTAGACTCTCATCATTAACATAGAAATGGAGCGATACCATGATTGTAATCTGCATGATATAATAGACTCATGCCCGAGAATGCTACAGTTACAGATATTCATCTCAATGAGAGCTCCTTCTTTATTGCATTTGGCATCGTACAAGTAGCAAAATAGTGATTTTTTTAACGGTTTGAAGTCTCCGTTGACACTTCCTGTTTAAGCCAATAACCCAAACTCACTGTTATTGAATAAGTCTTGGGGTCAAAACAAAATAGAAAGTCAAAAATCAAAAGTCAAAACTAAATGTGGAAGCTCATTGGGTGATTAAAGTTAGGTATAAAACTGCTGTATTGTATGTCCAACTTTTTCAACAAGAGCTTTGCAATAAGTGCATTTCTCCCATGTGACTTTGCTGTGTTTATGACATCATCCTTTTTCAACAGACTTTACTCCAGGGGTTATAGAACTACAATCCCCTAATTCCCTGAAATCAGTAGAGCTGAGTATTTGGACATTATAATACTGCTGCTAAATATCTTGTAATGTAATCAGCAAACAAATGTCAGGGAACACTGATGCTTGTAGTCCCCTGACAACTCATGTGAAGCAGTAAAAATTTGGGATCTGAATAAATGTAGTGGATTTTGGGGGTGGCATGATATGCAGATAACACATTTGGTTAGACTATGGAACTTTTAAGTAAAGGACTATCTTTATTCAGTTGCTTTCACAATATATTTTATATTAAATAATATATATTTAATACATAATAAATAAAATTTATTAAATAATCAAAATGTAAGTTTTTCAGAAAAATCAAATTGCTTGTAAAAGCCTCCCAGTTACAACTGTAATGTATTGGTAGATACCCTTTCCTGCCCAGACTGAAACAGCACTTTAGGAGATTTTCAACTAAAATACAACTACTATGCGCACCTGTGCTGAGTACATGTGGATGTACATGAGGGGCCCGCAGCCACATTTTGTCAAGTTGATCCCCCCCCCCACATGGGAATCACCAGAGGTAAATGGTTAGAGTTAGAGAGTATCCATTGCTATGTATACATATTGTAGGATTTGTTGCTGGCCCAGCCAGTGTGCACCACCCAGTCCAAACTGCTTGCCATTTAATTCCTATCTGTTGTATTGTGGTGAGTGCATGTAAATAAATGTTGAGGGGCCTCATTTAGTGAAGTCAACCTCCCCACATGTGAATCACCAGAAGCGAAGGGTTGCGAGTCCTGGGTAGCCTCTGGTAAGTTCAGTGTACCATTGCTATGTATGTCCCAAAAATGGGGGAGAGCTCACTGTTTAGAGCAGGACTGCAAGAAAAGAGGTGCCGTGACATGGCCCGGCAGCTTCCCATACATTTACAAATGTGTGCAACAAATACCTCTCTGTTTTTAAAAAATGTGGACAGATTGTAGGATTTGTTGCACACTGATGGGGATTTGGGTGCTGGAGTATTCCTCTTTGTCTTGCCAGGCCCAGTGTGCACTGCCCATTCCAGCTATAAATTTACGGTGCTACTTGCCATCTCCTTCCCATCACCGAACACCACCGAACACCACCTCTCCAGTGCCAGAAGCAGCCTTTTATACTGAAGGAAAATTATTACATAGCTCCTCCTATATAAGGCCCCTTTCTATTTATACATGGGGGTTTATTTATCAAGGGCTAGCGCCAGGTAGTGTCTGACGAGCACCAGGTACCGCCGGCTACCGACTCAAGTACGCCCGGCGGCGGACACAATGACGCATTTATCACGCTAAATGAGGCTAGCGCCGGTGAGAGCGACAGCTAGCGCGGGATTCATCATGTAGCCGACTGCAACGAACAGCGCCGCTGCTAATCCCATCACAGCGCCAGGTATGACCTGGCGCTCCCTGGCGTTGTCCAATGTATTTCAATGGAGCAATCTTTAAATAATCATAATTAATTGCTATTAATGTTTTTTTTTTTTTTTTTTGTATGTATGTTAGGATTTTTTTTTATGTTAAAAAAAAAAAAATGTGCAGAATTGATATTACAGGTCTGATATTAATGTATTCATATTACAAAATGTTTCTAAAAACTTGTATAATTTTACAATCAAAAAATATGGTTGTTTGGGGGTTAAAAACTATTTTACACCCATTGCCGCCAGCGCTCTGGGGTTTTAACAAGGAATTCACAGCGCAAGAAATTTTTGAGCATGATTTGTAAATGAATCTGCAGCAAGCCGTTCGCTCTGGCCATTCGTTGTCAGGCGCACCCATACAACGCGGAACCTGTGAAACAGCGACCCCTAACCCCGTATTCAACATTACCGCACACCGACTGAGTCGCTGTCAACAAGCTAACGCCGGCCAAGCACAGCGAATACTAGCTGGCGCTGTGAAAATCACGCTACTGGCGCTCATCTGTCGCTACCTGGCGCTATTAATGAATCGGCCTCATGATCTTTTTGTGCAAATCCATAGACCAGACTCTCATCATTAGCATAGAAATGGAGTGATACAGTGATTGTAATCTGCATGACATAACAGACTAATGCCAGAGAATACTACAGTTAGACAAATAACTCTCAATACGAGCTTCTTCTTTATTGCAGTTGGCCAAAAGTAGCAAAATAGTGAATTTACTTTGTTAATTTTTTGTTTCCCAATGTTCTAGGGTTTGAAGATTCCACTTCCTGTTTACACAAGAAACCTAAGCTCACTGTTATTTAGAGATGAGCGAACTTTTGAAAAGTTCGATTAGGCCGATTCGCCGAATTTCACAAAGAAATTCGGGTTCGGCCGAATCGAACTTTTACGAAGTTCCCCATCATAAATGCCGGCATGGTGGGAGCGGAGCCGGCCGGCGGGCCGGTAAAGCCGGCCGGCCCGCTCCCACCATGCCGGCATTTAAAAAACAAACAAAAAAAAAAAAAAAGCATTTTTGCCGGCATGGTGGGAGCGGGCCGGCCCGCTCCCACCATGCCAGCATTTCAAAAAAAAGCAAACACTTACCTGCAGGTCCGGAGCGTGGAGGCCGGCGCCGCTCTCAGCTGTCATCTGAGGGCGCGTCATCAGAGGGCGCTCTGATGACGCGCCCTCAGATGACAGCTGAGAGCGGACCTGCAAGTAAGTGTTTGCTTTTTTTTGAAATGCCGGCATGGTGGGAGCGGGCCGGCCGGTTCCGCTGACAGCGGAGTGGGCCGGCCCGCTCCCACCATGCCGGCAAAAATGCTTTTTTTTTTTTTTTTTTTGTTTTTTAAATGCCGGCATGGTGGGAGCGGGCCGGCCGGCTTTACCGGCCCGCCGGCCGGCTCCGCTGTCAGCGCTGACAGCGGAACCGGCCGGCCCGCTCCCACCATGCCGGCATTTTTTTTTTTTAATTTCAGGAAAAATTTGATCGGCACGAACCACAAAATATTCGGGTTCGTGCCGAATCGAATATTTCCTGAAATTCGGAGTGAATTCCGGTTCGTCCGAACCAGTTCGCTCATCTCTACTGTTATTGAATACATCTTGGGTGCAAATGAAATGAGTTATGGATGGGGCTCATTTAGTGATTACAGTCCATAGGAAATAAAACTCTAATCAAATGTAACAAGGTAAATGTGATTCATTGTTATAAATACATCTGTGATGCTTTTGGAAACTTTAGACCCAAGAAAAAGGGCAAAGAGGGAAGGAATAAGCAAGAAAGAAAGGAGAAGGAAAAAAGGGAAAGAGTAGAGGGGAGAATATAATAAAATACTGCGCATCTTAGCTAAGAATACCCAAGTGATATGTACTCAACAGCTATCCAAATATTTCACTTACATTTTTTATTTTTTAAAAAGGTACAAATTGTACAAATACATTTTTTTAATTTTTTACACACAGTTCATCCAATAATATTGAGAAATTACAAACAGAACATTCCATGTTAAAGCACAAACTTCTGAAAATATATATATAATTTTTTCTGGGAAATCCCTGGACATTCCTGGACATGCAAAGCACAAAATGTTGAGAAATGGCCTGACAACATAGGGTGACAATGTCTGTAGGTAGGCCGGCAGGTAAAGGGTTAACCCTGGACAGGAAGAATGTATGTGTTAATGCTTGATGCACCCTTTTCCATGCTGTGTTAAATCAATTTGTGTTGGACATTTTTCATTAAAATAAACTGTATTAATACTTCACCTTACGGGATATTCCAGGGTTGTCATTGCCAATAGCAACCCTGATCTTGACACTATATATAGTATTGAATTCACTGTGCTGCGGTTATCTTTTTTTATTATTGCAATAATTTTTATGTAGCAATTATTTAAGAGTTTTTAACAGCCTCTGGTTGTCCATAACAATTCCAAGTGTGTCACTCATTTGGGCGTATCATTTTCTAGTTTGCTTATTGTGTAATACTTGTATATGCATATATGTGCTCTTTAGGATGAGCATTCCCGTAAAGTCTATGCCCAGCATGTTAGCTCACATATGCTGATTGTTCGTGCACCCTGTACATTGAACTGGCCCATGTAGGTACTTTGAATATGGAAGCCCTGATTTCCCCTTCCCTTCACCTTTCTCATTTGCATACATGACCATTTCTTCCCTCCTTCTTTGCTGATCAACAGTGTGGGACCTCTGGTGTCTAAGCAGTTGTGAACCTGTAGTAAAGCACTTGCTACACTCAGGGCAGGAAAATGGCTTCTCTCCAGTGTGAATCCTCTGGTGTGTAAGAAGGCTTGCAGGCTGTGCAAAGCATTTTCCACATACAGAACATGGGAATGGCTTCTCTCCAGTGTGAACCCGCTGGTGTATAAGAAGGGTTGAAGACCTTGCAAAGTATTTGCCACATTCAGAACATGGGAATGGCTTCTCTCCAGTGTGAACCTGCTGGTGTCTAAGCAAGTCTCTGCGAACTGTAAAGCATTTGCCACATTCAGAACATGGGAATGCCTTTTCTCCGGTGTGAACCCTTTGGTGTGTAAGCAGGTCTTGACTAGTTGTAAAGCATTTGCCACATTCAGAGCATGGGAATGGCTTCTCTCCAGTGTGGGTCCTCTGGTGTATCTGCAGGTGTTGAGAATGTGTAAAGCATTTGCCACATTCAGAGCATGAGAACGGCTTCTCTCCAGTGTGAACTCTCTGGTGACTTGTGAGGTTTGACTTCTGATTGAAACATTTCCCACACTCAGAGCACTGATATGGCTTCACTCCTTTGGGGCTCATCATGGGCTGTTGGAAAACAACTGATCTGTAATTAATTTTGCTTTTCTGTTAAATGACCAACCTGCAAAGAAAAAAACAATACATTGTTTTAATTACAGAAGCAGTGGGCAAAACAAGAACAAAAGTAGTGCTAACAAGATGGAGCCTGAAATTACAAGATGGTGCCTGAAATGGCTGCCTGGTGAGGAGCTCCTTCCAACTGAGCTCTGGTTACTACTCTTTCCTCACTTCTGTCCTCTCCTTTACACCCAACTACAGGGCAACTGATAGCTGATCACCCCTAATCATCAGAATACCCCAAATAACAAGCAGAGTGGTGATCCGAGAAGCATCAGGGTCAGTCAGTGTCATCAGACACCCCACTACCAGCTGGACGCATTGTGATCAAGGAATACAAGGAGGATATAGCTCCAGTTTCAGGTGTGCGCTCAGCCGCCTTTCCGATTGTTGGCTCGCATGAGGCTGTTTCCCGGCAAAACGGACGCCTCGTTCATTGTTCCGTTTTTTTCATTGATGCAGAGCCTTGATTTCCGATTGAAATCACCCTAATAAAACGGGGCCGCCGAGCCTTCACTTACGGGCAGTCAGAGCAGCCGTATTTGCACTCGGGCAATAATATGCAGTCCTCTGTTGGAGCACATCAGCGGCGCCAGCTCCGCTGTCTTGTCCTGCTGAGTAAGGCAGAAACCAGGCTGCACCGCACGCCTTTGGACATCGATTGCATGAGTGACGTTGACCTATTTGAGCTCACCCGCCTTACTGGGTATGTGTATGAAACTTGTATTGGTTGCCCACCCTGTGTGACTTTGTTTTTTCCCTTAACACACTATTTGGTTAATTTTTTGTTAGTATATTTATAGCCTAATTTTTTAACTTTAAATTAAATGGGTTAAGTGATTGAACCCTATTAAGTCATGTTCTAGCCCTCTTATGTAAGTAGTATTCCCCAGACTTTTTTAATGAGTGTACAGGTTGGATGTGCATGTAGGCTCATTACAAATGTCCTTTCCTCCAACCCTACCCCGCTCACCTATTTGTCTCTCTTTTCTATTGTTGCAATGCACACCTTTTTTTGATTTTATTTTGACAAATTTTTTATTTTTGTTTTTGGGCAGGAGACTCTGGCTATCCTTTGCTCCCCTGGCTGCTGACCCCCATCCTGCACCCATCTTCACAGGCAGAGGAGCCCTACAATACTGCCCACAGGAGGACTCGCTCTGTGGTGGAGCGAGCCTTTGGTCTCTTGAAGATGAGGTTCCGTTGTCTTGATCAGACTGACTACAATATACGCCTGCAAAGGTCATCAAAATAATCATGGCTTGTGGGCTACTCCACAACCTGGCCATTAGGAGCCGGATGAGCATGTTTTTGTTTCAGACGACCCCCACCCGTCCTTTTTCTGGCACCCAAAGTGGCACCGCGCAAACCATCCGTGCACAACTAGTGTTTAATGTTTTTTCATAGAACAGAATCTTTATTTTTCATGTAAACATAATTTTTGGCAAAACAAATTTTGTGGTGTAATTTGTTTTGTTTTTAACCAAAGAAAAATTACACGTGGGGTCAGAAAATGTATTCCCCAAAAATTAGTGGTATGTTGGGTTGCATGGTGCCAATGAATGATGTTGTGGCTGCAAATTGGCTGCAATGTGGGCCAGGCTTTCATTAATGTCACCCATATGACTGGTTAGGGCAGAGACATTTCTGTTTAATACCTCTAATTGGGCGTTGATGCTTGTTAGTTGGGTGCACACAGTGTCATTGAATTGCTGTGTGGTAGCCGAAAAGGCTTTATTTTCCTGCCTCCACGCTTCCTCCAAAATTTGCAGTTGCCATCTTTGGCTAAAATGGCGCCTGGAATGGGTTCGAGCAGTGGGACGGGTGGTTGGTTCTGGTTCTGAAGGTGGTTGTGGATGTGCTGGTTGTGACTGCATTGCTGCCACTGGTTCAGTAGTGGTTAGTGACATATGTGGTGTGTCCTCCTCCAAATCTCGTATATGTTCGATTATGGGTGGGCTTCCTGTGTTCTGGAAATAAATATAGGTTCATTTTAGTTTATTTATGTCAACAAAAGCTCTCAAAGATCAATGTTAAAAGTACACACCAAGGACCATTGACTTACCTCATCCAAATCCACAATTTGGCTTCGTTGTGTAGAATCCTGGTGTGCCCTTGGCCTCGGTGATAACGCAGGGGTTTGGGGGCCTTGTGTGTACTGTTGACTTGGTCCTTTGAATGAAGATTGTAAGATTAGCTAAATGGTCAAGTACAGTGTGTTGTGTAGCATAACACTGCCTTTTGGATCTTTTTTTAAAAGGTCATGGCAAATTCAAACTCACCTTGGGACCTAACATTCCGTCTGTGTCGTGTGCCTCTTGCAGGCCCTGGATGCTGACCGGGTGTATGTATGTATATACATGTTCCTCGGCGGGTGTTAGGATTATTTTTGTGGGTAAGCCACCCCCTGCCTGCTGGCTGGGGAAGATTAAATCACACCTAATAAGTGTAACATCCTGTTACCAATGCGACTATAAATGCATTTAAATTGGCCTTTACCTCTGCTGACGGCGCATGTCCATTTTTTTTTTGCTGTAATATTTCAGGTCCCCAAATTTCCTTTTGATTTATTGACTATCTCTCCGGACAGATCCCACACTATTTACTTGCCGGCAAATATTAGTACAGATCTCCTGCTTAGCCTGCTTAGTGGTTGATTTGGAGCTCCGGCCAAATAGGGCATCATAATGCTCACAAACTGCAATGGCAACAGCCATGCTTTGAGCATCGCAAAAACATGCAGTTAGTGAGCCACGGCGTAGTTGTCGGCCACATGGGTGTGTGGTGTCCCCTGCATCTGTGGAAATTGATGGTTGGCTATCTGGGGAGTCGTGTGTGGTTCTTGGGCTTATGGTGGAGGGTGATGTTGTGTATGTGCTGCTCTGGCTTAATGTCTGGGTTCCTGTTGAGCTATCAGATGTTGAGCTGCATGTGGAATGTGAGGTACTGGAATTGGGAGAACCAGAGGGTTGAGGTGGAGGGGTGGGAGACCTTGGTGGGGTGGTGGGTTTGGCAATACGCTTTCCCTTGCTGATGTGTTTTCTTTTGTGGGTATGTTTTCTGTATTGAGGCTGAGGATGCTGCAGGGTCTTACTAGATTTGGCACCCTTGTGTGGTCGTGTTTTTTTGGCAGGTGGTGGTGAATGGGTTAATGTCTCCTTGGTCCTGCGTTTTTTGGAATGTGCCTGTGTCTGTAGAGTATCCACCGTTTTAGTTGGGACATGTTCTGCATGTGTCTTGTGCCTGCTCTTCTGTATTTTTGAGGATGAGGCATGTGTGCGGCTATGTGCCTCGAGACTTGGTTGTCTCTTTTTGCTCCCTTTAGGTCTGCCCATATTGATATGGTATCCAACACAGAGCTGAGTGCCTTGTGCTTTAAATATGTTTCCCTTGTGGGCGTGTTCAACAGTGTGTGTGCGCCTGCACGCACGCACGCACGTCACCGCGGGGGAACGTCAGAGCTATACCAGGAAAAACAAGAAAAGATGTCGCCCGCCATCTTTACACAGGAGCAGGGCGACATCATCATGGATGTGAGTATGCGAGCGTGCGTTTATGTGCGCGCACACATTCCTTATAATAAAAAAAAACAAAGCGCAAGAATATTCTGAAACAACTTAGTTTGTCACGTTAAATACAAGCCCACCTTAGTTTAACACATGTAAGCAGCTACAAACTAGGCTAGATGCAGATAGAAGAACTAGGGCAATGTGAGGCAGCAAGAGGTTAATAAAGTGACTTTAGTTAGGGCAGGAAACTTGTTAATGTATTTTGTGGATTAATGGTGGGTCCTTGTATCTTTTTTTGACAGATGATGCTGAGGAATCGCTACGACTTCCTGCCGTCAGATTATGACAAGCGGACGTTGGCCCTGGCGGTGGTGGACGCGATCGCACGCCGATCCCAAACCACCTATACCTTCACCCAGATCGCCCAACACTGGTCTGATTTGAAGAGAAGGCATAAGCCCCGGGTAAGGCGGTACTTCGCAAAACATTTCCCATGTAAGTGTTTAAAATGTAAATGCACCTATAACCCTGGCCTCGCCTGGGCGTGGTTTTATGATTGTGTTTGTATTTCAGCACATGAATGGAATATGCGGTTCTGCCCCACACGGACCAGGACACGCAGCCTCTGTAAGTGACTCGGAGGAGCAACTAGACCTTGGCATGCAGGGGAGGGGGGAATCTGACGGCAGGGAGTCTAGCAGAACAGAGCCTGAACCGGACTCCGGTAAGGGAAATATAGTTAGATATGTGGTAATACATGCATTAAAAACAGATACTTATGTGCACTATTGTTCAAACGTCGCAGGGACATCCCAAGGGATGAGCGAGGAAGGGGGCGACGAGGAAGAGGTGGCTGGGGAAGGTGAGTAGATTGATACCTAGAAGCCTAACTTAATATGATATTCATGATACAACAACAGTCTCTAATATCAGTGTGTTTGTCATCCAAACAGATTCACAGCAGCAACCCAGGGAGGAAGAAAGGAGACTCCGCTCCCGACGCAATGTGCGCCAAAAACATTATAAGTGGTGTTTTTTTTGGCAAAGTAAATGAACTAACAATTCCATTGGCCAAAAAAAAAATAAAAAAACATTTAACTAAAGACTTAGTTAAAAAAGCCCTTAAAGCGGACCTTCACTCTGAATAAGAGCCTATCTTATATGTTTCCCACACCCTGTACATACAGATTGCCCACATTAAAAATCATCCTACCTGCACCTAGTGCATGTTATGAGCCTTTACACATCCAAGATGGCGGATTATGGAAGCCGCCATCTTATCAGGCAGCCTGCAAATAGGAAGTGCCTTCTAACTGTGCTGCTCTGCATTCTGGGATTGCTGACCTTTTCCAGAGCACAGCTCTGCTCTGTCTGAGCAAAGCACAGCTATAACCCACCCCCTGTACCTTATCCCACTCTCCTCTCCTCAGTAAATGTGATGCTTCTGAGTCAAGATGGCGGCGCCCGTATCCTAAATTCCTGAACAGAGTTGCAGCCCAGTGGGGGAAAGAATAATAAGTTATTGACTAAAAAATTTAAATATATTAATTTTAGATGCTGAGGAATCGTTTTTTAAGAGTTTGGGCTTTTCATTAAATCACGCTGAAGGTCTGGTTTAAAAAGGGCCCCAAAAAAACCACGCCAAACCAAACCATAAAAACAATGCTAAACTAATGTTGTTTTTCATTCACAGATACAAGAAAACGACATGCTCCAGACCCCGAGGCCTAATGTTTTGGATTTGGCATGTTAATTGTTCCAGTTTTTTTGATAAAAAAAAAATAATAATATGAAAAAAACAAAAAAAATAAAAATTTAACCGTTTGAATAAAAAATACATAAAAATATTTGGTGTGTCGTCTTTCCTGCAAATGTACAATCATACAACATCATCACACATTTACATGACACAAAAGGTTTAGATATGGGACAATAAATCTGAAAAACTATCAAACAATTACGGTAAGCATTAAAGGCAAGGAAGAAGGAACACCAAAGAGATTAAGGTATGCATTAATGGCAAGGAAGAAGGAACACAAAGGAGATTAAGGTATGCATTAATGGCAAGGAATAAGGAACACAAAGGAGATTAAGGTATGCATTAATGGCAAGGAAGAAGGAACACAAAGGAGATTAAGGTATGCATTAATGACAAGGAAGAAGGAACACAAAGGAGATTAAGGTATGCATTAATGGCAAGGAAGAAGGAACACAAAGGCGAATAAGGTATGCATTAATGGCAAGGAAGAAGGAACACAAAGGAGATTAAGGTATGCATTAATGACAAGGAAGAAGGAACACAAAGGGGATTAAGGTATGCATTAATGGCAAGGAAGAAGGAACACAAAGGAGATTAAGGTATGCATTAATGGCAAGGAAGAAGGAACACAAAGGCGAATAAGGTATGCATTAATGGCAAGGAAGAAGGAACACAAAGGAGATTAAGGTATGCATTAATGGCAAGGAAGAAGGAACACAAAGGAGATTAAGGTATGCATTAATGGCAAGGAAGAAGGAACACAAAGGAGATTAAGGTATGCATTAACGGCAAGGAAGATGGAACACCAAAAATTATATTTGACAATATATATATGTGTCAAATTGAGTTGGTGCCATATATATATTCCAATGGAGGTTTAGGGATGTGCGCTTGCGTGTAGCCAGATTGGCAAATGAAGAGCCATGGAGATGTAAGTATACTTGAAAAACCCCAAAAAATGGAAGGTCAAATACGACGGAAGCCAAGCAGGTACGTTCAAAAACCAAGGAAAAAGCAGGGAAAACGGGACGCCCGTGTGAACGGGAACGGAAGCCCCGATCAAATTGAAGGCACCCGAGAGAGCAGAAAATACTTCCCGAGTAAAGACAAATTGACGGATCAGTTAGGGAGCCATTCCGACGGAGGCTCTGCATCACATTTGAGCCATGATTCAAACGGGAGCCCCGGACAATCGGAAGGTTTTAAGCTCAGATCGGGGGAGGCTCTGCATCAGTCCAACTGTTATTAAATACATCTTAGGTGAAAATTAAATGAGTTATAGGAGGGGGGGCTCATTTAGTGATTATAGTACATAGGAAATAAAACCTAATCAAATGTAACAAGGTAAATGTGATTCATCGTTATAAATACATCTGTGATGCTTTTGGAAACTTTAGACACAAGAAAAGGGGCAAAAGGGGAAGGAATAAGCAAGAAAGAAAGGAGAAGGAAAAAAGGAAAGAGTAGAGGGGATAATATAATAAATTACTGCGCATTTACTTAGCTAGGAATTCCCGAGTGATGTGTACTCAAAGCTATCCAAATATTTCACTGACATTTTTATTTTTAAAAAAGCTACAAATTGTACAAATACATTTTTTTAATTTTCAATTTTTTCCACATAGTTCACCCAATAATATTGAGAAATTACAAACAGAACATTCCATGTTAAAGCACAAACTGCTGAAACTGGGAAATCCCTGGACATTCCTGGACATGTATAGCACAGGATGTTGAGAAATGTCCTGGCAACAGAGGGTGACAATGTCTCTAGGTAGGCTGGCAGTTAAAGGGTTAAGCCCCTATGGGAAGAATGTATGTGTTAGTGCTTGCTGCACCCTTTTCCATGCTGAGTTAAATCAATTTGTGTTGGACATTTTTCATTACAATAATCAGTATAACACTTCACCTTACGGGAAATTTGAGGGTTGTCATTGCCAATAGCAACCCTGATCTTGACACTATATATAGTATTGTATTCACTGTGCCGCGGTTATCTTTTTTTATTATTGCAAATATTTTTATGTAGCAATTATTTCAGAGTTCTTACCAGCCTCTACTTGTCCATAACAATTCCAAGTGTGTCACTGATTTTGGCGTATCATTTTCAATTTTGCTTATTGTGTAATACTTGTATATGCATATATGTGCTCTTTAGGATGAGTATTTCTCCTTTGTACAGTCTATGCCCGGTATGTTAGCTCACATATTCAGATTTTTTGGTCGCCCTGTACATTGCACTGGTCCGTGTAGGTACTTTAAATATGGAAGCCGTGATTTTCCCATCACCTTTCTCAATTGCATACATGACCATTTCAGTCCCTCCCTCCTTCTTTACTGATTACCAGTGTGGGTCCTCTGGTGTGTAAGCAGGTTTGAACTTTGGGTAAAGCACTTGCTACACTCAGGGCAGGAAAATGGCTTCTCTCCAGTGTGAATCCTCTGGTGTATAAGAAGGGTTGAAGGCCGTGCAAAGCATTTGCCGCATTCAGAGCATGGAAATGGTTTCTCTCCAGTGTGGATCCTCTGGTGTCTCAGCAGGTGTTGAGGCTGTGTAAAGCATTTGCCACATTCAAAACATGAGAATGGCTTTTCTCCGGTGTGAATCTTTTGGTGTACTAGCAGGTGTGAACTCTGTTTAAAGCTTTTGCCACATTCAGAACATGAGAATGGCCTCTCTCCAGTGTGAATCCTTTGATGTTTAAGTAAGTCTTGATTACTTGTAAAGCATTTACCACATTCAGAACATGGGAATGGCTTTTCTCCAGTGTGAATTCTCTGGTGACTTGTGAGGTTTGACTTATTAATGAAACATTTCCCACACTCAGAGCACTGATATGACTTCACTCCTTTGGGGCTCATCATGGGCTGTTGGAAAACAACTGATCTGTAATTAATGCAGCCTTTCTGCTAAAGGATCAACCTGCAAAGAAAAAAAACAGAACATTGTGTTAACTACACAGTTTGCCGTAAACAAAATCAAATAGAAATATGTTTTAGTTTTTAAAACCAGCTAAACGATGAGTGACTTATATGATCTATGCAGTGAAATAGAATTGATACAATTGATTTTTTGAATATGACAAAATTATCCAGGGTCTTGCTGACATGACATTTCAACAAACACAGAACTATTCACAGCTGTTGCTACAATGTGAAATCGTTAACATTGTTATTATTATTACTATAATTATTATTAAGATTATACTGGAAGTGGGAGTAGGCCTCCCTGAACCTTAGTGCACCACAGACCTCACAACCTTGTGAAGTCCAGTCCCACTTCCAGTAGAATGTTCAGATTGTCAAACCCCCCATTGCCCAGCGTTTAAACAACCTTTTGTTGGTGGTAGGTCCATCTATTCCACCATAGGGATAAAATACAGGTATTTAAAGTAGCATTATTAAGTGCACCCATGTTGCTGATGGGAGTTGGCAGCAGCATAGAGAGCCCATATATTGCCTGAAAAGCACATTGGAGTTGGCAGCAGCATAGGGAGCCATTTATATTGCCTGAAAGACACACCCAGGAGTTGGAAGCAGAATAAGGAGCCCATATATTGCCTGAAAAGCACATTGGGGTTGGCAGCAACATAGGGAGCCCATATATTGCCTGAAAGACACACCCAGGAGTTGGCAGCAGCATAGAGAGCCCATATATTGCCTGAAAGACACACCTAGGAGTTGGCAGCAGCATAGGGAGCCCATATATTGCCTGAAAAGCACATTGGAGTTGGCAGCAGCATAGGGAGCCCATATATTTCCTGAAATACACACCCAGGAGTTGGCAGCAGCATAGGGAGCTTATATATTGCCTGAAAAGAACATTGGAGTTGGCAGCAGCATAGGGAGCCCATATATTGCCTGAAAACACACGCAGGAGTTGGCAGCAGCATAGGGAGCTCATATATTGCCTGAAAGACACATTGGAGTTGGCAGCAGCATAGGGAGCCATTTATATTGCCTGAAAGACACACCCAGGAGTTGGAAGCAGAATAAGGAGCCCATATATTGCCTGAAAAGCACATTGGGGTTGGCAGCAACATAGGGAGCCCATATATTGCCTGAAAGACACACCCAGGAGTTGGCAGCAGCATAGAGAGCCCATATATTGCCTGAAAGACACACCTAGGAGTTGGCAGCAGCATAGGGAGCCCATATATTGCCTGAAAAGCACATTGGAGTTGGCAGCAGCATAGGGAGCCCATATATTTCCTGAAATACACACCCAGGAGTTGGCAGCAGCATAGGGAGCTTATATATTGCCTGAAAAGAACATTGGAGTTGGCAGCAGCATAGGGAGCCCATATATTGCCTGAAAACACACGCAGGAGTTGGCAGCAGCATAGGGAGCTCATATATTGCCTGAAAGACACACCCAGGAGTTGGAAGCAGCATAGGGAGCCCATATATTGCCTGAAAAGCACGTTGGAGTTGGCAGCAGCATAGGGAGCCCATATATTGCCTGAAAGACACACCTAGGAGATGGCAGCAGCGTAAGGAGCCCATATATTGCCTGAAAAGCACATTGGAGTTGGCATCAGCATAGGGAGCCCATATATTGCCTGAAAGACACACCCAGGAGTTGGCAGCAGCACATCGAGCCCATATATTGCCTGAAAGACACACCCAGGAGTTGGCAGCAGCATAGGGAGCCCATATATTGCCTGAAAAACACACCCAGGAGTTGGCAGCAGCATAGGGAGCCCATATATTGACTGAAAAACACACCCAGGAGTTGGCAACAGCATAGGGAGCTCATATATTGCCTGAAAGACACACCCAGGAGTTGGCAGCAGCATAGGGAGCCCATATATTGCCTGAAAAGCACATTGGAGTTGGCAGCAGCATAGGGAGCCCATATATTGCCTGAAAAACATACCCAGGAGTTGGCAGCAGCATAGGGAGCCCATATATTGACTGAAAAACACACCCTGGATATGGCAGCAGCATTAGGAACCAATATATTGCCTGAAATAGACTCTGCAGTTGGCAGCAGCATAAGGAACCAATATATTGACTGAAAAACACACTGGAGTTGGCAGAAGCATTAGGAGCCCATATATTGCCTGAAAAACACACCCCGGAGTTAGCAGCAGCATTAGGAGCCCGTATATTTTCTGAAAGAGACACTGGAGTGGATTACGTAGTATATATACAAAGTAAAATATTGTAAACAGTATGTTCAAACTAAACTAAACCAATGTAGCATATGAAACATGTGTATCTTAATTGATACTAATGGTTTTAGATTCAGCTTCTATGAGCAAGCTGCTGCAAGCTGCTGCGAGCTGCGCGACTAAACAAAAATGGTGCAGGCTTCTCCAAAATGGAGCCTGACATACAGACAGAAGATCAATAGAAACTACACAAGGCTCCACAAAAATGGCGCCCAGAATGCGGACTGAAAAAACTGCTGTACAGCCCGGCTGACGCGGTGGTGATGCTTTCCCGGTTTATCCCGGGTATAAAAGGCACACGCTTCCGAGGGCCTTCACATGCCGTGTCTGGTGGCGGCGGGATGTCTCCAGATTTCTGCCTGCCTCCTTTTGTGAAACATCAACAGGCCACTGGGAGATACTGATTGCCATTTTATTTGTATTTATTTTTATTATTATTTATTTTATTTATTTATTTATGACTAATTTTATTATTATTATTATCTTTGCACAGTGGAACTGTATATTACATTGCACAGTGGAGTCACTATTTTTTAATATTATTATCTTTGCACAGTGCACGGGGTATTGAGAAAGCTGTTGAATGCGAAACATGTTTACCCTGAGAAATACTGAGAGAAAAAGCATAGAATATTTCTTCTTTTTTTTGGAATGTAAACATCACACTCTATGAGAATCTGTAGAATATAAATTTGTAATTATGCACGGCAAATGAAAGTTTTTGGTATGGATTATGTAAGGATAAGGTTTTTAAGATATTGCTAATAAATTGTATATTTTTCTGAATTTCAAGATGTGGTCAAGTAAATGGTTACGATGTGGGGGGTATAGGCCTAATACCTCCATTTGAGTCTGTTTTCTATATTGTATATCTAGCTGCTTCTTGTTTCATTATCACTGTTATTAATCTGTGCAAATAAGGAGACAGTTCTGAGTGTATCATTAAGTATTTAAATGATTTATAAATATACTGTTAATGAATTCTGCATGTTATTCTTTCCCGTTTATTTTTATTTATCCAGTTACCCACTCTTTGTAGTCAGGCTGCCAGGAAATTCCTTATGATCTGGGGCTCCCACCCACCTTTCTTGTTGAGTCTACTCAGGAGTTTGTAACTAATCTGGTGCTTTTATGACTCCACAGAACATTTAAAATAAATCTCTGAATATCCTTAAAAATCTTTGAGGAAAGGTGATTGGAAGTGTTTGCAAAAGGTTGATATATTTTGATAAAAAGGAAATTCTGCCTATAATACTTAGGGGCACTTTACTATATGTTTTTTATTTTCTTATTTAAAAAGACAGGTAGTGGCTTATAATGTAATTTATACAGCAGGGCAATGTTTTTGGAAATAGTAACCCCCAGGTATTTTAAGCTACTTCCCACTCATTGCAAATCTACTAACTTTTGTAATTCCCATTGTTCATGTGAATGTAAATTAATCAGGAGACTTACCATTTTTTTGTGGATATAAACATATAAATGTTTGTATCTAAAAGAATATCGGCATGAAAAAACTGTACAGCAGAACAAAAATACAACTATAAATAAATCTAAATAGTATAGTAGCTAGCACATATACCTTCACAATTATAGAATAGACACTTACCTTGTATGGGGGTAGTAAGGGATCCTTAGGAAATTCTCTTGGACCTGCAATTTATAAGAGTGACTGAGCCCGGCCTCACTTTATATTGTCTATACAAACACTCTCTGACATGAAGAAGTTTTGGATTGGCTGAATGGAGTTTACCAAAACAAAGGCTATGGTAATTGGCTTGTCTTGGGCAGTTGCACCTTTTCTTTGTTTCACTGTTTGAAGCAACAAGCTTTTATTACCTCAGTATAATAAAGGGAGAAGAGACAATAACAGGGATCCTTTTGTGAAATACCATAGACTAGACTCTCATCATTAACATAGAAATGGAGTGATACCATGATTGTAATCTGCATGACATAAGAGACTCATGCCCGAGAATGCTACAGTTGGAGATAATCATCAAGTCATGCACAGTGGTTTTACATTGTTAATATATTGCTATAGGGTTTGAAGTCTCCATTTCCACGTCCTGTTTAAGCCAATAACTCAAACTTACTGTTATAAGGTCTTTGAAGTCAAAACTAAATGTGGAAGCTCAATGACTGATTAAAGTCAGATATAAAACTGACGTATTATATGTCCAACTTTTTCAACAAGAGCTTTGCAATAACTGTATTTCTCCCATTTGACTTTGCTGTGCTTATGGCATCATCCTTTTTTTTAAAAAAAAAACATCCTATTGCTTGTAAAAGCCCCATTCCTCCCATTTATGACTGTACCACATGTGTATTGGTAGACACCCTTTCCTGCCCAGACTGAAACAGGACTTTAGGAGATTTTCAATTAAAATACAACTACTATGAGCACATGTGGTGAGTACATGTGGATAAATGTTGAGGGGCCCTTCAGCCACATGTAGTGTAGACAAAGCCTAGTAATATGTTGGCACTCCCACCACAGATGCAGCACTGGCCCCATTTCCCCTTTACACCACCAGCAGAAGAAAGAAGAAGAATATATGGCAGCTGTAGTTCCATAGATCTCTTCCCATTTGTTTTGTGCTATTCTATGTCCTATGTCTTCTTCCCATTTATTTTGGTAGGTTGCTCTTCCTTTTTTGATGCCTATCAAAATTTATAATATCTTTAACGTTGACTAAGAAATGGATCTTCTGTCATTTCCTGCAAAAGGGAAGTGTGGGCGTCAGTGCTCAGGAGATTTAAAAGTTATATAATATCGGATATCTAGTGATATTTAAAATGTATTCCGGATTCTATCCTTTCATTACTAATCATACCTTTTATGCCGGTTTGTAGGTCTATGACATTATAGACTCTCACGAGGGTTTCTATATTTCCCCATGTTGCCATCTATTTATTGAATATCTAGCTGCTTTTTGTTTTGTTATCACTGTTATTATATTTGTCTGAATAGGGTGACAGTTCTGGGTGTATCATTAAGTATTTAAGTGATTTATAAATAAAAATCGGGAGCTCTCACTGTTTAGAGCAGTAAAAAGAGGTGCCGTGATGTGGCCCTGCAGCTTCTCATACATTTATAAATATGTGCAACAAAAACCTGTCTTTTTATAATAATGTAGACAGATTGTAGGATTTGTTGCCGGCTGGTGGGGATTTGGATGCTGGGGTATTTCTTTTTGTTTTGTCTGTAACAAATTGCCCAGCCCAGTGTGCTCCACCCAGTCCAGCTATAAATTTATGGTGCTACTTGCCATCTCCTTCCCACCACCAAACACCACCTCTCCAGTGCCAGAACCAGCCTTTTATACTGAAGGAATATGATTACATTATCTTACTCCACCTATAAAAGGCCCCTTTCTTTTTATACAGGATCTTTTTGTGCAAATACTTAGACCAGACTCTCATCACTAGCATAGAAATGGAGTGAAACCATGATTGTAATCTGCATGACATAACAGACTAATGGCAGAGAATACTACAGTTAGACAAATAACTCTCAATACGAGCTCCTTCTTTATTGCAATTGGCACAAGTAGCAAAATAGAGAATTTACTTTGTTACACTTTTGTTTCCCAATTTTCTGGGGTTTGAAGATTCCACTTCCTGTTTACACAAGAATCCCAAGCTCACTGTTATTAAATACATCTTAGGTGAAAATTAAATGAGTTATGGGAGGGGGGGCTCATTTAGTGATTATAGTACATAGAAAATAAATCCTAATCAAATGTAACAAGATAAATGTGATTCATTGTTATAAATACATCTGTGATGCTTTTGGAAACTTTAGACACAAGAAAAGGGGCAAAAAGGGGAAGGAATAAGTAAAAAATAAAGGAAAAGGAAAGAGTAGAGGGTAGAATATAATAAATGACTGCACATCTACTTAGCTAAGAATAACCAAGTGATATGTACTCAAAGCTAAATAATCAAGCAAATATTTCACTTATATTTTTATTTTTAAAAAATCTACAAATTGTCCAAATACATTTTTTTAATTTTTAACTTTAAATTTTTTCCTCATAGTTCACCCAACAATATTGAGAAATTACAAACAGAACATTCCATGTTAAAGCACAAACTGCTGAAACTGGGAAATCCCTGGACATTCCTGGACATGTATAGCACAGGATGTTGAGAAATGTCCTGGCAACAGAGGGTGACAATGTCTCTAGGTAGGCTGGCAGTTAAAGGGTTAACCCCGGATGGGAAGAATGTATGTGTTAGTGCTTGCTGCACCCTTTTCCATGCGTTAAATCAATTTGTGTTGGACATTTTTCATTACAATAATCAGTATAACACTTCACCTTACGGGATATTCCAGGGTTGTCATTGCCAATAGCAACCCTGATCTTGAGGCTATATATAGTATTGTATTCACTGTGCTGCGGTTATCTTTTTTTATTATTGCAATCATTTTTATGTAGCAATTATTTCAGAGTTCTTACCAGCCTCTACTTGTCCATAACAATTCCAAGTGTGTCACTGATTTGGGCGTATCATTTTCAGTTTTGCTTATTGTGTAATACTTGTATATGCATATATGTGCTCTTTAGGATGAGTATTTCTCCTTTGTACAGTCTATGCCCGGTATGTTAGCTCACATATTCAGATTTTTTGGTCGCCCTGTACATTGCACTGGCCCGTGTAGGTACTTATGGAAGCCGGGATTTTCCCATCACCTTTCTCAATTGCATACATGACCATTTCAGTCCCTCCCTCCTTCTTTACTGATTACCAGTGTGGGACCTCTGGTGTGTAAGCAGGTTTGAACTTTGGGTAAAGCACTTGCTACACTCAGGGCAGGAAAATGGCTTCTCTCCAGTGTGAATCCTCTGGTGTATAAGAAGGGTTGAAGGCCGTGCAAAGCATTTGCCGCATTCAGAGCATGGAAATGGTTTCTCTCCAGTGTGGATCCTCTGGTGTCTCAGCAGGTCTTGAGGCTGTGTAAAGCATTTGCCACATTCAGAGCATGGGAATGGCTTCTCTCCAGTGTGAATCCTCTGGTGTCTAAGAAGGGTTGAAGGCCGTGCAAAGCATTTGCCGCATTCAGAGCATGGAAATGGTTTCTCTCCAGTGTGAATCCTCTGGTGTCTAAGAAGGGTTGAAGGCCGTGCAAAGCATTTGCCGCATTCAGAGCATGGAAATGGTTTCTCTCCAGTGTGACTCCTCTGGTGTCTCAGCAGGTGTTGAGGCTGTGTAAAGCATTTGCCACATTCAGAACATGAGAATGGCTTTTCTCCAATGTGAATCTTTTGGTGTACTAGCAGGTGTGAACTCTCTTTAAAGCTTTTGCCACATTCAGAACATGAGAATGGCCTCTCTCCAGTGTGAATCCTTTGATGTTTAAGTAAGTCTTGATTACTTGTAAAGCATTTACCACATTCAGAACATGGGAATGGCTTTTCTCCAGTGTGAATTCTCTGGTGACTTGTGAGGTTTGACTTATTAATGAAACATTTCCCACACTCAGAGCACTGGTATGGCTTCACTCCTTTGGGGCTCATCATGGGCTGTTGGAAAACAACTGATCTGTAATTAATGCAGCCTTTCTGCTAAACGATCAACCTGCAAAGAAAAAAAACAGAACATTGTGTTAACTACACAGTTTGCCGTAAACAAAATCAAATAGAAATATGTTTTAGTTTTTAAAACCAGCTAAACGATGAGTGACTTATATGATCTGTGCAGTGAAATAGAATTGATACAATTGATTTTTTGAATATGACAAAATTATCCAGGGTCTTGCTGACATGACATTTCAACAAACACAGAACTATTCACAGCTGTTGCTACAATGTGAAATCGTTAACATTGTTATTATTATTACTATAATTATTATTAAGTTTATACTGGAAGTGGGAGTAGGCCTCCCTGAACCTTACTGCACCACAGACCTCACAACCTTGTGAAGTCCAGTCCCACTTCCAGTAGAATGTTCAGATTGTCAAACCCCCCATTGCCCAGCGTTTAAACAACCTTTTGTTGGTGGTAGGTCCATCTATTCCACCATAGGGATAAAATACAGGTATTTAAAGTAGCATTATTAAGTGCACCCATGTTGCTGATGGGAGTTGGCAGCAGCATAGAGAGCCCATATATTGCCTGAAAAGCACATTGGAGTTGGCAGCAGCATAGGGAGCCATTTATATTGCCTGAAAGACACACCCAGGAGTTGGAGGCAGAATAGGGAGCCCATATATTGCCTGAAAAGCACATCGGGGTTGGCAGCAACATAGGGAGCCCATATATTGCCTGAAAGACACACCCAGGAGTTGGCAGCAGCATAGAGAGCCCATATATTGCCTGAAAGACACACCTAGGAGTTGGCAGCAGCATAGGGAGCCCATATATTGCCTGAACAGCACATTGGAGTTGGCAGCAGCATAGGGAGCCCATATATTTCCTGAAATACACACCCAGGAGTTGGCAGCAGCATAGGGAGCTTATATATTGCCTGAAAAGAACATTGGAGTTGGCAGCAGCATAGGGAGCCCATATATTGCCTGAAAACACACGCAGGAGTTGGCAGCAGCATAGGGAGCTCATATATTGCCTGAAAGACACACCCAGGAGTTGGAAGCAGCATAGGGAGCCCATATATTGCCTGAAAAGCACGTTGGAGTTGGCAGCAGCATAGGGAGCCCATATATTGCCTGAAAGACACACCTAGGAGTTGGCAGCAGCGTAAGGAGCCCATATATTGCCTGAAAAGCACATTGGAGTTGGCAGCAGCATAGGGAGCCCATATATTGCCTGAAAGACACACCCAGGAGTTGGCAGCAGCATAGGGAGCCCAATATTGCCTGAAAGACACACCCAGAAGTTGGCAGCAGCATAGGGAGCCTATATATTGCCTGAAAAGCACATTGGAGTTGGCAGCAGCATTGGGAGCCCATATATTGCCTGAAAGACACACCCATGAGTTGGCAGCAGCATAGGGAGCCCATATATTGCCTGAAAAACACACCCAGGAGTTGGCAGCAGCATAGGGAGCCCATATATTGCCTGAAAAACACACCCAGGAGTTGGCAGCAGCATAGGGAGCCCATATATTGACTGAAAAACACACCCAGCAGTTGGCAGCAGCATAAGGAGCTCATATCTTGCCTGAAAGACACACCCAAAAGTTGGCAGCAGCATAGGGAGCCCATATATTGCCTGAAAGACACACCCAGGAGTTGGCAGCAGCATAGGGAGCCCAATATTGCCTGAAAGACACACCCAGCAGTTGGCATCAGCATAGGGAGCCTATATATTGCCTGAAGAGCACATTGGAGTTGGCAGCAGCATAGGGAGCCCATATATTGCCTGAAAGACACACCCAGGAGTTGGCAGCAGCATAGGGAGCCCATATATTGCCTGAAAAACACACCCAGGAGTTGGCAGCAGCATAGGGAGCCCATATATTGACTGAAAAACACACCCAGGAGTTGGCAGCAGCATAGGGAGCTCATATATTGCCTGAAAGACACACCCAAAAGTTGGCAGCAGCATAGGGAGCCCATATATTGCCTTAAAAGCACATTGGAGTTGGCAGCAGCATAGGGAGCCCATATATTGACTGAAAGACACACCCAGGAGTTGGCAGCAGCATAGGGAGCCCATATATTTCCTGAAAAACACACCCAGGAGTTGGCAGCAGCATCGGGAGCCTATATATTGCCTGAAAAGCACATTGGAGTTGGCAGCAGCATAGGGAGCCCATATATTGCCTGAAAGACACATCCAGGACTTGGCAGCAGCATAGGGAGCCCATATATTGCCTGAAAAACACACCCAGGAGTTGGCAGCAGCATAGAGAGCCCATATATTGACAGAAAAACACACACAGGAGTTGGCAGCAGCATAGGGAGCTCATATATTGCCTGAAAGACACACCCAGGAAATTGCAGCAGCATAGGGAGCCCATATATTGCCTGAAAAGCACATTGGATTTGGCAGCAGCATAGGGAGCCCATATATTGCCTGAAAAACACACCCAGGAGTTGGCAGCAGCATAGGGGGCCCATATATTAACTGAAAAACACACCCTGGATATGGCAGCAGCATTAGGAATCAATATATTGCCAGAAATAGACTCTGCAGTTGGCAGCAGCATAAGGAACCAATATATTGACTGAAAAACACACCCAGGAGTTGGCAGCAGCATAGGGAGCCCATATATTGCCTGGAAAACACACCCTGAATATGGCAGCAGCATTAGGAACCAGTATATTGCATGAAATAGACTCTGCAGTTGGCAGCAGCATAAGGAACCAATATATTGACTGAAAAACACACTGGAGTTGGCAGAAGCATTAGGAGCCAATATATTGCCTGAAAGACACTCTGGAGTTGGCAGCAGCATTAGGAGGCCATATATTGCCTGAAAACCACACCCCGGAGTTAGCAACAGCATTAGGAGCCCATATATTGTCTGAAAGAGACACTGGAGGGGATTACGTAGTATATATACAAAGTAAAAAATTATAAACAGCATGTTCAAACTATAATAAACCAATGTAGCATATGAAACGTGTATCTTAATTGATACTAATGGTTTTAGATTCAGCTTCTATGAGCAAGCAGCTGCGAGCTGCGAGACTAAACAAAAATGGTGCAGGCTTCTCCAAAATGGAGCCTGACATACAGACAGCAGAATAGAAACTACACAAGGCTCCACAAAAATGGCGCCCAGAATGCGGACTGAAAAAACTGCTGTACAGCCCGGCTGACGCGGCGGTGATGCTTTCCCGGGTTATCCCGGGTATAAAAGGCGCACGCTTCCGAGCACCTTAACATGCCGTGTCTGGTGGCGGCGGGATGTCTCCAGATTTCTGCCTGCCTCCTTTTGTGAAACATCAACAGGCCACTGGGAGATACTGATTGCCATTTTATTTTTATTTATTTTTATTTTATTTGTATTTTTTATTGTATTTATTTCTTTATGATTTATTTTATTATTATTATCTTTGCACAGTGGAACTGTATATTACATTGCACAGTGGAGTCACTATTTTTTATTATTATTATCTTTGCACAGTGCAAGGGGTATTGAGAAAGCTGTTGAAAGCGAAACATGTTTACCCTGAGAAATACTGAGAGAAAAAGCATGGAATATTTCTTCTTTTTTTTGGAATGTAAACATTAGAGATGAGCGAACTTTTGAAAAATTCGATGCGACTGATTCGCCGAATTTTCCGACAAAAATCGTTTCGACCCGAATAAATTCGCGACGAATCGCTATTAAAAACGGCTATTTCTGAGCCTCCTAGAGCCTCAATAGGGTTGTAAACCATTCTGCCTTGCTGTAACACGCACAGGATGCGTGCTGGGTTAGTTAAATAATACTTTGAAGAAATATCACATGCAGATCAGAGGCATCGCTAATAGAATCGCAGAGCGGCACAATTGAATTCAAGAGAGTTGAAGTGGCATCACTATGAGGGGCAGGAGCCCGAACATTGCTTTAAAGAGACACTGGAGTTGGCAGCAGCAGGAGCCCAAAAATTGGATGAATCACACCCTGGAGTTGGCAGCAGCAGGAGCCCAAATATACACTGGGGTTGGCTTCAGGAGCCCAAAAATTGGATGAATCACACCCTGGAGTTGGCAGCAGCAGCAGGAGCCCAGACATTACTTTAAAGAGACCCTGGGGTTGGCTTCAGGAGCCCAAAAATTGGATGAATCACACCCTGGAGTTGGCAGCAGCAGGAGCCCAAATATACACTGGGGTTGGCTTCAGGAGCCCAAAAATTGGATGAATCACACCCTGGAGTTGGCAGCAGCAGCAGGAGCCCAGACATTACTTTAAAGAGACCCTGGGGTTGGCTTCAGGAGCCCAAAAATTGGATGAATCACACCCTGGAGTTGGCAGGAGTTGGCAGCAGCAGGAGCCCAAATATTACTTTAAAGAGACCCTGGGGTTGGCTTCAGGAGCCCAAAAATTGGATGAATCACACCCTGGAGTTGGCAGAAGTTGGCAGTAGCAGCAGCAGGAGCCCAAATATTACTTTAAAGAGACCCTGGGGTTGGCTTCAGGAGCCCAAAAATTGGATGAATCACAGCCTGGAGTTGGCAGAAGTTGGCAGTAGCAGCAGCAGGAGCCCAAATATTACTTTAAAGAGACCATGGGGTTGGCTTCAGGAGCCCAAAAATTGGATGAATCACACCCTGGAGTTGGCAGGAGTTGACAGCAGCAGCAGCAGCAGGAGCCCAAATATTACTTTAAAGAGACCCTGGGGTTGGCTTCAGGAGCCCAAAAATTGGATGAATCACACCCTGGAGTTGGCAGAAGTTGGCAGTAGCAGCAGCAGGAGCCCAAATATTACTTTAAAGAGACCCTGGGGTTGGCTTCAGGAGCCCAAAAATTGGATGAATCACACCCTGGAGTTGGCAGCAGCAGGAGCCCAAATATACACTGGGGTTGGCTTCAGGAGCCCAAAAATTGGATGAATCACACCCTGGAGTTGGCAGCAGCAGCAGGAGCCCAGACATTACTTTAAAGAGACCCTGGGGTTGGTTTCAGGAGCCCAAAAATTGGATGAATCACACCCTGGAGTTGGCAGGAGTTGACAGCAGCAGCAGCAGCAGGAGCCCAAATATTACTTTAAAGAGACCCTGGGGTTGGCTTCAGGAGCCCAAAAATTGGATGAATCACACCCTGGAGTTGGCAGAAGTTGGCAGTAGCAGCAGCAGGAGCCCAAATATTACTTTAAAGAGACCCTGGGGTTGGCTTCAGGAGCCCAAAAATTGGATGAATCACACCCTGGAGTTGGCAGAAGTTGGCAGTAGCAGCAGCAGGAGCCCAAATATTACTTTAAAGAGACCCTGGGGTTGGCTTCAGGAGCCCAAAAATTGGATGAATCACACCCTGGAGTTGGCAGGAGTTGACAGCAGCAGCAGCAGGAGCCCAAATATTACTTTAAAGAGACCCTGGGGTTGGCTTCAGGAGCCCAAAAATTGGATGAATCACACCCTGGAGTTGGCAGAAGTTGGCAGTAGCAGCAGCAGGAGCCCAAATATTACTTTAAAGAGACCCTGGGGTTGGCTTCAGGAGCCCAAAAATTGGATGAATCACACCCTGGAGTTGGCAGCAGCAGGAGCCCAAATATACACTGGGGTTGGCTTCAGGAGCCCAAAAATTGGATGAATCACACCCTGGAGTTGGCAGCAGCAGCAGGAGCCCAAATATACACTGGAGTTGGCTTCAGGAGCCCAAAAATTGGATGAATCACACCCTGGAGTTGGCAGCAGCAGCAGGAGCCCAGACATTACTTTAAAGAGACCCTGGGGTTGGCTTCAGGAGCCCAAAAATTGGATGAATCACACCCTGGAGTTGGCAGGAGTTGACAGCAGCAGCAGCAGCAGGAGCCCAAATATTACTTTAAAGAGACCCTGGGGTTGGCTTCAGGAGCCCAAAAATTGGATGAATCACACCCTGGAGTTGGCAGAAGTTGGCAGTAGCAGCAGCAGGAGCCCAAATATTACTTTAAAGAGACCCTGGGGTTGGCTTCAGGAGCCCAAAAATTGGATGAATCACACCCTGGAGTTGGCAGAAGTTGGCAGTAGCAGCAGCTGGAGCCCAAATATTACTTTAAAGAGACCCTGGGGTTGGCTTCAGGAGCCCAAAAATTGGATGAATCACACCCTGGAGTTGGCAGGAGTTGACAGCAGCAGCAGCAGCAGGAGCCCAAATATTACTTTAAAGAGACCCTGGGGTTGGCTTCAGGAGCCCAAAAATTGGATGAATCACACCCTGGAGTTGGCAGAAGTTGGCAGTAGCAGCAGCAGGAGCCCAAATATTACTTTAAAGAGACCCTGGGGTTGGCTTCAGGAGCCCAAAAATTGGATGAATCACACCCTGGAGTTGGCAGCAGCAGCAGCAGGAGCCCAAATATACACTGGAGTTGGCTTCAGGAGCCCAAAAATTGGATGAATCACACCCTGGAGTTGGCAGCAGCAGCAGCAGGAGCCCAAATATTACTTTAAAGAGACACTGGGGTTGGCTTCAGGAGCCCAAAAATTGGATGAATCACACCCTGGAGTTGGCAGAAGTTGGCAGCAGCAGCAGCAGGAGCCCCAACATTACTTTAAAGAGACACTGGGGTTGGCTTCAGGAGCCCAAAAATTGGATGAATCACACCCTGGAGTTGGCAGCAGCAGGAGCCCAAATATTACTTTAAAGAGACACTGGGGTTGGCTTCAGGAGCCCAAAAATTGCATGATTCACACCCTGGAGTTGGCAGCAGCAGGAGCCCAAATATACACTGGAGTTGGCTTCAGGAGCCCAAAAATTGGATGAATCACACCCTGGAGTTGGCAGAAGTTGGCAGCAGCAGCAGGAGCCCAAACATTACTTTAAAGAGACCCTGGGGTTGGCTTCAGGAGCCCAAAAATTGGATGAATCACACCCTGTGGAGAGTCATGTGGAGAAAAAGTAGCTTAGTTAGTAATATCTACATACAATTATGAATAAACAAATGCAAAAGTATTGCCAAAGTGAAGTTTTGTTTGAGGGTGTGTTTCCACCTTTTAATTAAATCAGAAACAAGAAGGTATCATTGCCTCTGACTAATTAGCCCTCAAAAATTCTTGGAATTTTTAATCTGGAATCATGTCTGATCCGTCTTATCCGAAGAATATTAATAAAAAGTAAGAGTAACGTAAAGGATTTTTTATTAATACTTACTTGTGGTCCGATGCGGAGGAATGTCTGTAACTGGAGAGCAGCGCCTTAAATCTGTTTTGCACGATCCATCTTTCTTTAGTGTAGGTCTGGCCCCGTCATCAATCTACTGGAATACATCAGGCATTGTTGGGAGGAAAGCTTGGATGATCCATGCGCCATTCATTTCCACGCAGGGCAGTCTCTGGAAAAAAAAAAAACTATGTATAAACCAGGGTCTTTTTCATATAAAAACAAATGGTTATTTTTGCTTTTAAACCATATGTTCCACAGCTTTACCAGTCATTGTGTCAGCCAATGAAGCAACTTTGCCTGGAAGTGCTGCAAAAGCAGTCCACTGCATCACAAGTGGCATCTGACACCCCCAGTCAACTGTCTGTTGTCTGTCTTTTATGCTTTGGGTTCAGCTCCACTATCCATTGATGAAGATCTGATAATCATAAAATTCAGCAGCTACTGCCCAGCCAAGAAGTGGAGGAGACACTCGCCTCTTCTTCCACTAGCCGGCAATTAGTGATGAGGAGAGTGTCGTGGGAGGAGGTGTTGCAAGCCGAGGTAGTGGAAGAGGGTCCCTGGAGTCTGCGGCGGTGGCGGTGGCAGCAGCAGCAGATTATTGCGGACTGTTGTTCGGAAAAATCAGCTACTCAGCGATGTGGCAGTGTTTCATGCAGCATCCTGTGGAGAAAAAGTAGGTTAGTTAGTGTATATACATAAAATTATGAATAGACAAATGCAATAGTATTGCCAAAGTGAAGTTTTGTTTGAGGGTGTGTTTCCACCTTGTAATTAAATCAGAAACAACTAGCTATCATTTGCCTCTGAATAATTAGCCCTCAAAAATTCTTGGAATTTTTAATCTTGATGTTTGAGGGATTTCTCCTCTCAGACAGCGTCACCATAAGTCCAGCCTGCTGCATTACACTTGGAAGAACATCTTGTTTGCGCTGCGACAAGGAAGCCAGAGTCATGCGTCCTGACATGGCACACGTGTTCAGTCTAGTTTTTAAGTCTTGCCCCCATCTGAAAGAACAACAGGAAAGAAAGTTAGCATGCACTTCTGGCACTCCTACACCACCAAGCACAACCTTATTGAGCCTCAGCGTCACAACGGTGTACCCCACCATAGTCTGATTTGCGATGTTTCCACCCGTTGGAATTCCACCCTCCATATGCAGGATCCACTATAGCAGTGGTCCCCAACCCTGTCCTCAAGGCCCACCAACAGGCCAGGTTTTGCAGATCTCCACAAAGATGCACAGGTGGAGTAATTAGTGCAGCTGCAGAGCAATAGAGCTGGCTATTTGGAGATCCAAAAAACATGACATGTTGGTGGGCCTTGAGGACAGGGTTGAGGACCACTGCACTATAGGAACAGAGAAAAGCCATCACGGATTTCTGGATGATCCAAACGGATAGGGGGACACCCCTGTGTAAATTCAATGTAAACCATTGGCAGCTCATACGTGACACCGACCGTTTGCTCAGGCCCTTTGAGGAAGCTACGTTATTAGTCAGTTGCCAGGACTATGAGATGAACGATGAGATTCCACTGCTTCATGTACTACAACACATGTTGGAAACCATGGCTGGTCAGGGCACTGGAGACATGGCACATACATTTCACAGCCACATGAAGCCTGTGGGGGCTGAAGTGGAGGAGGAGGAGGGGGTGGGGCACAGCAAACCACAGTTTAGGTTTCACAAAATGACCATTTTATCTAGTCATCTGACAGGAGAGGAGGAGCAGGAGCAGCCACAGGAGCTAGAGGGTTGTGAGTAAGGCGAGACAGAGGACCCAGACACACCATGGCAGTTTACAGTGGAGATGGAGACAGGTAGTCCCTCCGAGTCACTTGCACAAATGGCACGATGCATGCTCACATGCATGCGTACTAGTGAGCGCAGAATTGTCTCCATTTGTCAGCGGGAAGACTTCTGGCTCTCCAACTTATTGGACCCTCGCTTCCGGCACAAAATGGGGGCATTTTTTACGCCCACTGAGAGGGAGGACAAACTGACCTACTACAGAGACATCCCACGTAGTCAGTTGGGCGATGTCTATCTGCGCCATGGCCCATACTCCCGCAGGTCTGACTCGGGGGGAAGTCTGCGATCACCTTCCACTGCCATGGCTGCTGGGGGGGTGGAAGGAGCAGCAGCAGCAGCTCCATCAGCAGCAGCCTCAGTCTTCAGTCGCTAGTGAGTAGCTTTCTACACCCGCATAGTGAGTCTACTCATGAGCAGCAGGAAGACCTGGAGCTGGACCTCAAACAGCAGGTCATGTCATACCTTGACATGACCATGCCAACACACCTTCAAGATCCACTGGATTTGCTGGGAAGCCAAACTTGACTTGTGCCCGCAACTAGCAGAGTTTGCCCTGGAAAAGCTGTACTGGCCGGACAGTAGTTGATTTAGATGGCAACTGGGCTGCTCTATATAACGAAGCAAAATGGCAAATTTACCTCACTATATAAGCTATTGCCCCTCAGATTTACACAGGGGCTGCTCTATATTATGCTGCAAAATGGCAAATTTACCTCACAATATAAGCTATTGCCCCTCAGATTTACACAGGGGCTGCTCTATATTATGCTGCAAAATGGCAAATTAACCTCACAATATAAGCTATTGCCCCTCAGATTTACACAGGGCCTGCTCTATATTATGCTGCAAAATGGCAAATTAACCTCACAATATAAGCTATTGCCCCTCAGATTTACACAGGGCCTGCTCTATATAACGAAGCAAAATGGCAAATTTACCTCACTATATAAGCTATTGCCCCTCAGATTTACACAGGGGCTGCTCTATATTATGCTGCAAAATGGCAAATTAACCTCACAATATAAGCTATTGCAGCTCTATATAAATAAAAATAAATAAATAGAAAAAGGGCCTGTAGAAGCTTATTTAGTATAACAGATAGGGTGACATGTGCTGGTTTGGGATGCCCATATGGGCTAGTGTTTTGGCAGCAGTACAAAAACCAATGCAAAATGCAATAGCTTAATAAAGCTGATGCTTATTTAGTATAACAGATGGGGTGCAACATGCAGGTTTGGGATGCCCTGCGGCCTGGTGTATTTAAAGCAGACCAAAACCAATTCAAAATGCAATAACTTAATAAAGCTGAGGCTGTAGATGCTTATTTAGTATAAACAGGTAGGGTGCAAGGTGCAGCTTTGGGGTGCCCTGCGGCCTGGTTAAATGAAAGCAGTCAAACAGGAAGTGCAAACTGAAGTAGCTTAATGAAGCTGATGCTGATCAACGCTTATGTTGTATACCAGATAGGGTGCAAGGTGCAGCTTTGGGGTGCCCTGCGGCCTGGTTTATTAAAAGCAGTCAAAAAACAAGTGCAAACTGAAGTAGCCTGATCAACGCTTATGTTGTATAACAGATAGGTTTAAAATAGCATGTGCCTTGGGATGCCCGTGTGGCCTGTTATATTTCAAGCTGAACAAAAAGTAACAATAATCCAAGTATGAGACATCATTTTGACCTTCTTTACAGCGCCATACTTTGAAAAAAAAAAATTAATTTCATGCCGATCAATCCAAAGGTCAATGCCCCTAACAAAAATAGTGTTCGGCATAAGTTTTCCTTCTGGAAGGACGTAACCTTTAGTTTACATGGTTGGGGTAGGTTATCTTACAAATTGGGATACCCCAGGCAGCAGTGTCGTTGAAAGAGACAGATTGTAATGCAGGCCATACGCAAGCAGAGAAACTCAGGCTGCAACAGGCCTATTTAGTTTACATGGTTGGGGTAGGTTATCTTACAAATTGGGATACCCCACTGTATATGAAACCGAATATAAATGCACACCCAAAAGTGGACAATCAGCCTCCAAGAGGCCTGCTTAGTTTAAATAAGAGAGCTGCTTAGTATGGTAGGTAGGTTATGTTATGTTACAGAATGGGATGCCCCAAGCAGACTTGAGATCAGTATATATGCACACAGCAGCAGTGTGTTAGCAGGCTCATACAGGCCAAATTTCTTTAAATAAATGTGCAGCTTACAGTAGATGCAGAGGCTAATGGTATGTTACAGAATGGGATGCCCCAAAGCTGACTTGAGAACAGTATATATGCACACAGCAGCAGTGTGTAAGCAGGCTCATACAGGCCAAATTTCTTTAAATAACTGTGCAGCTTACAGTAAATGCAGAGGCTAATGGTATGTTACAGAATGGGATGCCCCCAGCAGACTTGAGATCAGTATATATGCACACAGCAGCAGTGTGTTAGCAGGCTCATACAGGCCAAATTTCTTTAAATAACTGTGCAGCATACAGTAAATGCAGAGGCTAATGGTATGTTACAGAATGGGATGTCCCAAAAACCAGAGAGCACCTGGCAGGCAGCAGTAAGACTATGCACAGCAAAAGTGTCTTTATCATGCCTAATTTCAATTAGAATAGGTGCAAATGGTTAGGTTCTTAAATAGAGGCTGCTGTAGTCACAGAATGGGATGCCCTAAAAACCATCAGTAAGTACACCTGGCAGGGACAAGTAGTGCTATGCCCAGCAAAAGTGTCTTTATCAGGCCTAATTTCAATTATAATAAGTGCAAATGGTTATATGGTCTTAAACAGAGGCTGCTGTAGTCACAGAATGGGATGCCCTGGCAGGGTCCAGAAGTACTATGCCCAGCAAAAGTGTCTTTATCAGGCTAATTTCAAATATAATAAGAGCAAATGGTTATATGGTCTTAAACAGAGGCTGCTGTAGTCACAGAATGGGATGCCCTGGCGGGGTCCAGAAGTACTATGCCCAGCAAAAGTGTCTTTATCAGGCCTAATTTCAATTATAATAAGTGCAAATGGTTATATGGTCTTAAACAGAGGCTGCTGTAGTCACAGAATGGGATGCCCTGGCAGGGTCCAGAAGTACTATGCCCAGCAAAAGTGTCTTTATCAGGCTAATTTCAAATATAATAAGAGCAAATGGTTATACGGTCTTAAACAGAGGCTGCTGTAGTCACAGAATGGGATGCCCTGGCAGGGTCCAGAAGTACTATGCCCAGCAAACGTGTCTTTATCAGGCTAATTTCAAATATAATAAGAGCAAATGGTTATATGGTCTTAAACAGAGGCTGCTGTAGTCACAGAATGGGATGCCCTGGCAGGGTCCAGAAGTACTATGCCCAGCAAAAGTGTCTTTATCAGGCCTAATTTCAATTATAATAAGTGCAAATGGTTATATGGTCTTAAACAGAGGCTGCTGTAGTCACAGAATGGGATGCCCTGGCAGGGTCCAGAAGTACTATGCCCAGCAAAAGTGTCTTTATCAGGCTAATTTCAAATATAATAAGAGCAAATGGTTATATGGTCTTAAACAGAGGCTGCTGTAGTCACAGAATGGGATGCCCTGGCAGGGTCCAGAAGTACTATGCCCAGCAAAAGTGTCTTTATCAGGCTAATTTCAAATATAATAAGAGCAAATGGTTATATGGTCTTAAACAGAGGCTGCTGTAGTCACAGAATGGGATGCCCTGGCAGGGTCCAGAAGTACTATGCCCAGCAAAAGTGTCTTTATCAGGCCTAATTTCAATTATAATAAGTGCAAATGGTTATATGGTCTTAAACAGAGGCTGCTGTAGTCACAGAATGGGATGCCCTGGCAGGGTCCAGAAGTACTATGCCCAGCAAAAGTGTCTTTATCAGGCTAATTTCAAATATAATAAGAGCAAATGGTTATATGGTCTTAAACAGAGGCTGCTGTAGTCACAGAATGGGATGCCCTGGCAGGGTCCAGAAGTACTATGCCCAGCAAAAGTGTCTTTATCAGGCTAATTTCAAATATAATAAGAGCAAATGGTTATATGGTCTTAAACAGAGGCTGCTGTAGTCACAGAATGGGATGCCCTGGCAGGGTCCAGAAGTACTATGCCCAGCAAAAGTGTCTTTATCAGGCTAATTTCAAATATAATAAGAGCAAATGGTTATATGGTCTTAAACAGAGGCTGCTGTAGTCACAGAATGGGATGCCCTGGCAGGGTCCAGAAGTACTATGCCCAGCAAAAGTGTCTTTATCAGGCCTAATTTCAATTATAATAAGTGCAAATGGTTATATGGTCTTAAACAGAGGCTGCTGTAGTCACAGAATGGGATGCCCTGGCAGGGTCCAGAAGTACTATGCCCAGCAAAAGTGTCTTTATCAGGCTAATTTCAATTATAATAAGAGCAAATGGTTATATGGTCTTAAACAGAGGCTGCTGTAGTCACAGAATGGGATGCCCTGGCAGGGTCCAGAAGTACTATGCCCAGCAAAAGTGTCTTTATCAGGCCTAATTTCAATTATAATAAGTGCAAATGGTTATATGGTCTTAAACAGAGGCTGCTGTAGTCACAGAATGGGATGCCCTGGCAGGGTCCAGAAGTACTATGCCCAGCAAAAGTGTCTTTATCAGGCTAATTTCAAATATAATAAGAGCAAATGGTTATATGGTCTTAAACAGAGGCTGCTGTAGTCACAGAATGGGATGCCCTGGCAGGGTCCAGAAGTACTATGCCCAGCAAAAGTGTCTTTATCAGGCTAATTTCAAATATAATAAGAGCAAATGGTTATATGGTCTTAAACAGAGGCTGCTGTAGTCACAGAATGGGATGCCCTGGCAGGGTCCAGAAGTACTATGCCCAGCAAAAGTGTCTTTATCAGGCCTAATTTCAATTATAATAAGTGCAAATGGTTATATGGTCTTAAACAGAGGCTGCTGTAGTCACAGAATGGGATGCCCTGGCAGGGTCCAGAAGTACTATGCCCAGCAAAAGTGTCTTTATCAGGCTAATTTCAAATATAATAAGAGCAAATGGTTATATGGTCTTAAACAGAGGCTGCTGTAGTCACAGAATGGGATGCCCTGGCAGGGTCCAGAAGTACTATGCCCAGCAAAAGTGTCTTTATCAGGCCTAATTTCAATTATAATAAGTGCAAATGGTTATATGGTCTTAAACAGAGGCTGCTGTAGTCACAGAATGGGATGCCCTGGCAGGGTCCAGAAGTACTATGCCCAGCAAAAGTGTCTTTATCAGGCTAATTTCAAATATAATAAGAGCAAATGGTTATATGGTCTTAAACAGAGGCTGCAGTAGTCACAGAATGGGATGCCCTGGCAGGGTCCAGAAGTACTATGCCCAGCAAAAGTGTCTTTATCAGGCCTAATTTCAATTATAATAAGTGCAAATGGTTATATGGTCTTAAACAGAGGCTGCTGTAGTCACAGAATGGGATGCCCTGGCAGGGTCCAGAAGTACTATGCCCAGCAAAAGTGTCTTTATCAGGCTAATTTCAAATATAATAAGAGCAAATGGTTATATGGTCTTAAACAGAGGCTGCTGTAGTCACAGAATGGGATGCCCTGGCAGGGTCCAGAAGTACTATGCCCAGCAAAAGGGTCTTTATCAGGCCTAATTTCAATTATAATAAGTGCAAATGGTTATATGGTCTTAAACAGAGGCTGCTGTAGTCACAGAATGGGATGCCCTGGCAGGGTCCAGAAGTACTATGCCCAGCAAAAGTGTCTTTATCAGGCTAATTTCAAATATAAGAGCAAATGGTTATATGGTCTTAAACAGAGGCTGCTGTAGTCACAGAATGGGATGCCCTGGCAGGGTCCAGAAGTACTATGCCCAGCAAAAGTGTCTTTATCAGGCTAATTTCAAATATAATAAGAGCAAATGGTTATATGGTCTTAAACAGAGGCTGCTGTAGTCACAGAATGGGATGCCCTGGCAGGGTCCAGAAGTACTATGCCCAGCAAAAGTGTCTTTATCAGGCCTAATTTCAATTATAATAAGTGCAAATGGTTATATGGTCTTAAACAGAGGCTGCTGTAGTCACAGAATGGGATGCCCTGGCAGGGTCCAGAAGTACTATGCCCAGCAAAAGTGTCTTTATCAGGCTAATTTCAAATATAATAAGAGCAAATGGTTATATGGTCTTAAACAGAGGCTGCTGTAGTCACAGAATGGGATGCCCTGGCAGGGTCCAGAAGTACTATGCCCAGCAAAAGTGTCTTTATCAGGCCTAATTTCAATTATAATAAGTGCAAATGGTTATATGGTCTTAAACAGAGGCTGCTGTAGTCACAGAATGGGATGCCCTGGCAGGGTCCAGAAGTACTATGCCGAGCAAAAGTGTCTTTATCAGGCTAATTTCAAATATAATAAGAGCAAATGGTTATATGGTCTTAAACAGAGGCTGCTGTAGTCACAGAATGGGATGCCCTGGCAGGGTCCAGAAGTACTATGCCCAGCAAAAGTGTCTTTATCAGGCTAATTTCAAATATAATAAGAGCAAAGGGTTATATGGTCTTAAACAGAGGCTGCTGTAGTCACAGAATGGGATGCCCTGGCAGGGTCCAGAAGTACTATGCCCAGCAAAAGTGTCTTTATCAGGCTAATTTCAAATATAATAAGAGCAAATGGTTATATGGTCTTAAACAGAGGCTGCTGTAGTCACAGAATGGGATGCCCTGGCAGGGTCCAGAAGTACTATGCCCAGCAAAAGTGTCTTTATCAGGCCTAATTTCAATTATAATAAGTGCAAATGGTTATATGGTCTTAAACAGAGGCTGCTGTAGTCACAGAATGGGATGCCCTGGCAGGGTCCAGAAGTACTATGCCCAGCAAAAGTGTCTTTATCAGGCTAATTTCAAATATAATAAGAGCAAATGGTTATATGGTCTTAAACAGAGGCTGCTGTAGTCACAGAATGGGATGCCCTGGCAGGGTCCAGAAGTACTATGCCCAGCAAAAGTGTCTTTATCAGGCTAATTTCAAATATAATAAGAGCAAATGGTTATATGGTCTTAAACAGAGGCTGCTGTAGTCACAGAATGGGATGCCCTGGCAGGGTCCAGAAGTACTATGCCCAGCAAAAGTGTCTTTATCAGGCTAATTTCAAATATAATAAGAGCAAATGGTTATATGGTCTTAAACAGAGGCTGCTGTAGTCACAGAATGGGATGCCCTGGCAGGGTCCAGAAGTACTATGCCCAGCAAAAGTGTCTTTATCAGGCTAATTTCAAATATAATAAGAGCAAATGGTTATATGGTCTTAAACAGAGGCTGCTGTAGTCACAGAATGGGATGCCCTGGCAGGGTCCAGAAGTACTATGCCCAGCAAAAGTGTCTTTATCAGGCTAATTTCAAATATAATAAGAGCAAAGGGTTATATGGTCTTAAACAGAGGCTGCTGTAGTCACAGAATGGGATGCCCTGGCAGGGTCCAGAAGTACTATGCCCAGCAAAAGTGTCTTTATCAGGCTAATTTCAAATATAATAAGAGCAAATGGTTATATGGTCTTAAACAGAGGCTGCTGTAGTCACAGAATGGGATGCCTCACAGCAGACTTAAGATCAGTTCAGTATATATGCACAGTTAGTTAGTATAAGCAGCCTGAAAACGCTAACAAAGCCTGTCAGGCTGGATGAAAAAAAAAAAAAAACTCCCTGTGACAGGCTGACAGCCTCCGATTTTTCTACCTTTCCCTGTTTTTCGCTGACTTTCTGTCTGTCTCCTGTCTCCAGCCTGTCCCTGTCTGTCCCTGCCTGTCTAACTGCGTCACTCCCTCAGCTACACAACGTTCTGTCTCTCACGAATGCAATAGAGAAATGAGGCAGGAAAGCAAGATGGCCGGCCTTAAATACCGCTGTGACGTCACCGGGCTTGCTGGCTGCTGATAGGCTGCATGTGACTGTCCCAGCTTGCACTGGCGCGGGGTTGATGTCTGGACATGTCCCGTCCGCCATCTTAGAATGCCTGTAATGTAAATGAATGGATGTTAAAGGAAAACTTCGAGCGATCGAATCGCGGGGAAATTCGGATTCGATCCGAATCGAATTTTTCCTGAAATTCGGATCGAATCCGGGTTCGTCCGGATCGATTCGCTCATCCCTAGTAAACATCGCACTCTATGAGAATCTGTAGAATATAAATTTGTAATTATGCACGGCAAATGAAAGTTTTTGGAATGGATTATGTAAGGATAAGGTTTTTAAGATATTGCTAATAAGATATTGCTAATAAATTGTATATTTTTATGAATTTCAAGATGTGGTCAAGTAAATGGTTACGATGTGGGGGGTATAGGCCTAATACCTCCATTTGAGTCTGTTTTCTATATTGTATATCTAGCTGCTTCTTGTTTCATTATCACTGTTATTAATATGTGCAAATAGGGTGACAGTTCTGGGTGTATCATTACGTATTTAAATGATTTATAAATATACTGTTAATGAATTCTGCATGTTATTCTTTCCCGTTTATTTTTATTTATCCAGTTACCCACTCTTTGTAGTCAGGCTGCCAGGAAATATGCCTTATGATCTGGGGCTCCCACCCACCTTTCTTGTTGAGTCTTCACAGGAGTTTGTAACTAATCTGGTGTTTTAATGACTACACTGAACATTTAAAATAAATCTCTGAATATCCTTAAAAATCTTTGAGGAAAGGTGATTGGAAGTGTTTGCAATAGGTTGATATATTTTGATAAAAAGGAAATTCTGCCTATAATACTTAGGGGCACTTTACTATATGTTTTTTATTTTCTTATTTAAAAAGACAGGTAGTGGCTTATAATGTAATTTATACAGCAGGGCAATGTTTTTGGAAATAGTAACCCCCAGGTATTTTAAGCTACTTCCCACTCATTGCAAATCTACTAACTTTTGTAATTCCCATTGTTCATGTGAATGTAAATTAATCAGGAGACTTGCCATTTTTTTGTGGATATAAACATATAAATGTTTGTATCTAAAAGAATATCGGCATGAAAAAAACTGTACAGCAGAACAAAAATACAACTATAACTCAATCTAAATAGTATAATAGCTAGCACATATACCTTCACAATTATAGAATGGACACCTGCCTTTTATGGGGGAAATATAGGGATCCTTAAAGTTGTCTTGAATCTGTGATTTATAACAGTGACTTGGCCCGGCCTCACCTTATATTGTTTATACAAAAACTCTCATGAACTCTCAAAAACTGACATGAAGAAGTTTTGGATTGGTTGAATGAAGTTTATTAAAACAAATTCTATGGTAACTGGCTCGTCTTGGGCGATTGAATATTTTCTTTGTTTCACTGTTTGTAGCAACAAGCTTTCATTGCCTCAATATAATAACGGGAGAGGACACAATAACAGGGATACTTTTGTGAAATACCATAGACTAGACTCTCATCATTTACATATAAATAGAGTGATACCATGATTGTAATCTGCATGACAAAAGAGACTCATGCCTGAGAATGCTACAGTTGGAGATATTCATCAAGTCATGCTCAGTGGTTTTACATTGTTAAAATATTGTTATAGGGTTTGAAGTCTCCATGTCCACTTCCTGTTTAAGCCAATAATCCAAACTCACTGTTATAAGGTCTTTGGGGTCAAAACTAAATGTGGAGGCTCAATGACTGATTAAAGTCAGATATAAAACTGCTGTATTGTATGTCCAACTTTTTGAACAAGACCGTTGAAATAGGTGTATTTCTCCCATTTGACTTTGCTGTGCTTATGACATCATCCTTTAAAAAAACATCCTATTGCTTGTAAAAGCCCCATTCCTCCCATTTATGACTGTAACACATGTGTATTGGTAGACACCCTTTCCTGCCCAGACTGAAACAGGACTTTAGGAGATTTTCAATTAAAATACAACTACTATGAGCACATGTGGTGAGTACATGTGGATAAATGTTGTGGGGCCCTTCAGCCACATGTAGTGTAGACAACCCCCCTCCATGTGTAAATCACTAGAGGTAAATGGTTAGAACCCGGGACGGCCTCAGGTAAGTTCAGCTCTCAGCTTATCCATTGCTATGTATGTCCCAAAAATGGGGAGCGTTCACTGTTTAGAGTAGGACTGCGGGAAAAAGAGGTGCTGTGACGTGGCCTTGCAGCTTCTCATACATTTACAAAAACCTCTCTTTTTTTCAAAATGTGGACTGATTGTAGGATTTGTTGCTGGCTGGTGGGGATTTGGGTGCTGGGGTATTTTTTTTAATTTTGTCTGTAACAAATTGCCCAGCCCAGTGTGCTCCGCCTAGTCCAGCTATAAATTTATGGTGCAACTTGCCATCTCCTTCTCATCACCGAACACCACCTCCCCAGTGCCAGTGCCTTTTATACTAAAGAAATAATATTACATCATCTTGCTCAAATAACTCTCAATACGAGCTCCTTCTTTATTGCAATTGGTACAAGTAGCAAAATAATGAATTTACTTTGTTAAATTTTTGTGTCCCAATGTTCAGGGGTTTGAAGATTCCACTTCCTGTTTACACAAGAAACCCAAGCTCACTGTTATTAAATATATCTTGGGTGAAAATTAAATGAGTTTTGGGTGGGGCTCATTTAGCAAATATAGTGCATAGGAAATAAAACCCTAATCAAATGTAACAACATAAATGTGATTCATTGTTATAAATACATATGTGATGTTTTTAAAAACTTTAGACTCAAGAAAAGGGGCAAAAAGGGAAGGAATAAGCAAGAAAGAAAAGAGAAGGAAAAAAGGAAAGAGTAGAGGGGCGAATATAATAAAAGACTGCACATCTACTTAGCTAAGAATAACCAAGTGATATGTACACAAAGCTATCCAAATATTTCACTTACATTTTTAATTTTTAAAAAAGCTACAAATTGTACAAATACATTTTTTTCCACATAGTTCACCCAATAATATTCAGAAATTACAAACAGAACATTCTATGTTAAAGCACAAACTGCTGAAAAAAACAATATATAACTTTTTCTGGGAAATCCCTGGACATGTATAGCACAAAATGCTGAAAATGACCTTGCAATAGAGGGTGACAATGTCTCTAGGCAGGCTGGCAGTTAAAGAGTTAACCCCAGATGGGAATAAAGTATGTATTAGTGTTTGCTGCAACCTTTTCCATGCTGAGTTTAATCGATTTGTGTTGAACTTTTTTCATTACAATAAACTATAATTAAACTATAATAAAAATAAAATATATAATGAAGTATAACACTTCACCTTACGGGACATTTCAGGGTTGACATTGCCAATAGCAACCCTGATCTTGACACTATATATATTATTGTATTCACTGTGCTGTGATTATCTTTTATTTATATGTTCTCACCAGCCTCTGCTTGTCCATAACAATTCCAAGTGTGTCACTGATTTGGGCGTATCATTTTCAGTTTGGCTTATTGTGTAATACTTGTATATGCATATATGTGCTCTTTAGGATGAGCATTCCTCCTTTGTACAGTCTATGCCCGGTATGTTAGCTCACATATTCTGATTGTTTGGTCGCACTGTACATTGCACTGGTCCATGTAGGTACTTTGAACATGGAATCCGGGATTTCCCCTTCCCTTCCCTTCACCTTTCTCAGTTGCATACATTACCATTTCTTCCCTCTTTCTTTGCTGATCACCAGTGTGGGTCCTCTGGTGTCTAAGCAGGTTTGAACCTGTAGTAAAGCAATTGCTACACTCAGGGCAGGAAAATGGCTTCTCTCCAGTGTGAACCTTCTTGTGTATACGAAGGCTTGCAGGCCATGCAAAGCATTTGTCACATTCAGAACATGGAAATGGTTTCTCTCCAGTGTGAACCCTTCGGTGTGCATACAAGCTTTTGTGACTTGTAAAGCATTTGTCACATTCAGAACATGGAAATGTTTTTTCTCCAGTATGAACCCATTGATGTCTGAGCAACTCTTGACTACTTGTAAAGCATTTGTCACATTCAGAACACGAGTATGGTTTCTCTCCAGTGTGACTCCTCTGGTGTCTCAGCAGGTGTTGAGGCTGCGTAAAGCATTTGCCACATTCAGAGCATGGGAATGGCTTCTCCCCAGTGTGAACTCTGTGGTGACATGTGAGGCTTGACTTCCGACTGAAACATTTCCCACACTCTGAGCACTGATATGGCTTCACTCCTTTGGGGCTCATCATGGGCTCTTGGAAAACAACTGATCTGTAATTAATTTAGCTTTTCTGTTAAATGATCAACCTGCAAAGAAAAAAACATAACATTGTGTTAACTACAGAAGCAGAGGACAAAACAAAAACAAAAGCAGTGCTTACAAGATGGCGCCTGCAATTACAAGATGGTGCATGAAACAGCTGCCTGGTGAGGAGCTCCTTCCAACTGAGCTCTGGTTACTACCCCGTCTCCACTTCTGTCCTCTCCTTTACACCCAACTACCGGGAAACTGCTAGCTGACCACCCCTGATCATCAGAATACCTCAAATAACAAGCAGAGTGGTGAGAAGCATCAGGGTCAGTTCAACCGCACAGAAGAGATGTCATCAGGCACCCCACTACCGACTGGATGCATCATGATCAAGGAATACAAGGAGGATATAGCTCCAGTTCCAGCTGTTCTAGTTCCAGCAGTGAGCAGCAGTTGCCGGCAGCGGTGCACAAGTCGACTGACATACCTTGCTCCATTGGTGAGTCCAGTGCATCTGTTGCCAGCAGGCTGCATCAGCGGCCAGATCTCCGCGGCCACTCCAGTGTTAAGCCCCTGGTGGCCAGTGGCGGTGTGTGCCCTCAGCAGAGGGATTGTTTCTGCAACAACAGAAGCTTGGGGTGAGTCATCCAATCCCCGCTTGTGATGATTGGTTAGGACACACACAGCTCAGGAATGGGAAGCACTTAACCTAACGGTCATTATGTGACAGTTTGGTTGTGAATGAATTAATTAATATATTGTTTTCCTGGTGTTTTTATGAATATTAGGCAAGCGGTAAAAAAAAGAAACACAGGCTGTTTGGGGGCACAGGGCAGGCGATGGAAGGTGACCACAACTTTCCTTTCTGAGTATAGGTGCACATTAATTTATACAGTAGGGCAATGTTTTTGGAAATAGTAACCCCCAGATCTATTAAGTTACTTCCCACCCATTGCAAATCTACTATTCTTTTAAATTCCCGTTGTTCAAGTGAATGTAAATTTATCAGAAGACTTACCAATTTCTGTGGCTATAAACATATAAAAATCTATATCTAAAAAATAATATCAACATGCAAATACTGTACAGCAGAACAAAAATACATCTATAACCCAACCTAAATAGTATAATAGCTAGCACATATACTTTCACAATTATAAAATAGACACCTACCTTGTATGAGGTAAATATGTGGATCCTTAAGAAGTTCTCTTGAATCTGTGATTCATAAGAGTGACTGAGCCCGGCCTCACTTTATATTGTCTATACAAACCCTCTCTGAAATTATGAAGTTCGGGATTGGCTGAATGGAGTTTAGCAAAACAAAGGCTATGGTAATTGGCTCATCTTGGGCAGCTGCAACTTTTCTTTGTTTCACAGTTTGAAGCAACAAGATTTTTTAATCTCAATATGATGAAGGTATTTGTGAAATACCTTAGACTAGACTAGACTCTCATCATTAACATAGAAATGGAGTGATACCATGATTGTAATCTGCATGACATAAGAGACTCATGCCCGAGAATGCTACAGCTGGATATATTCATCTCAATGAGAGCTCCTTTTTTATATGTATTTAGCATGGTACAAGTAGCAAAATAATGATCATAAACTGTTACTGTATTGGTTCCCTATGTTATAGGGTTTGACGTCTTCATTTCCAATTCCTGTTTAAGCAAATTACCCGAACTCACTCTTTGGGGTCAAAACTAAATGTGGAAGCTCATTGAGTGATTAAAGTCAGATATAAAACTGCTGTATTGTATGTCCAACTTTTGCAACAAGAGCTTGCCTTCCTTTTTCTATAAGACTTGTCCTTTCTTAAGCTTACCATTATGGCTACCCCTCCTTCCTTCCTTATCCTTCTGTTTCTCCCAATTCTTATTCAAGATTTTCCAGAAGCATTTCTTTATACTGGTCAGATTTGGAAAGTGACCATATTCTAGACTGTCCCTTAACTTACAGATCCAAGAATGAATTGTTGGGGGCTGTGGTACACCCCAATATGTAGCAATATGCTGTTTTGTACAGGTTAGTTTCACATTCATGAGTCTGGTAGTTACCACTTTTGGATTTCCCTGTGGCCTTTAAAGTAGAACATATCCTGGAGTTAATTCTAGGTTTAGATTCCCATACTGCTTAATGTATTTACATTAAAGCAAAACCAAAAAACTGGAATTCACACCTGGGCACTCCATTCAAAATAATTGAAAATTTATTGAAGCACAATCATTAAAAAACATAAAACACACATCCAACAAGGTTAAAAAACTAAACAAACCTGGATAAATAATCAATTAATATTACAAATAACAATTAGTATAATAAATACAAATCTAATAATAGCTGTGGTTACGAGTTTCCTAAAAGATATTACTATTATCACAAAGTTTATATGCAGAATGCTCCTGCCCCCAACTGGTTATCTAAGGTAATTACACCCACAATAGTTCTCCTAATGAATATATATTCTTATAAGTTACTTAAAAAACCTAATGGTGCTATATCTATAATGCTTCTATCCACCAACTATGTGTCTGTATGTGAAAAAGATTTTTTTGTGATACTAAATATTACTAATATAAATAATCATAAAGTGCAATGTGCCTATCTATTAGGAAAATGCAATCATAATACAACTCCTATTTAACAAGTGCTAAGTGCCAGTAAACTTGTTCTATACCCATACAAGGGTCCAGAGATTTTCTTAGGGGTATGTATGAGAAGGAGCAAGGGAAAGCAAAACAAATCAGTACATATCAAATCATCATAAAGGTACAACTCTATTACCACCAGAGTAGCATATCCAGGAATGTAAACACGCAGACCCCGCGCGCTCCGCCAAGCGCCCAAGGCTTCAGAGGGGTAACATAACAACACATAAACACATACCTTTATAGTTCGAGGGGAGGGAAAACTCACCGCCACCTGCCGCTTCCGCCCGCACACACCTGGGCTTCCGACGGCGCCATCACGCTCTCCTCGCCGTGCGGGCACGCCCCCCTCCGATGACCCGGCCGCCGTCATCGGGGAAAGGAGGGGGCGTGTCCACCAGGCGAGGAGAAGCGCTCCAGCGGGGATAGCGAGCCTCTCACCCTCGCTCTGCAAAGGGGGACATATTTGGTTTTATACAAAAGGGGATAAACAATTATGTGCTATCTTATTCTATTTAGCTATGCAGAATAAATCAAAAATAGTTATATACACAATATAGAGACTAGGCATAACAGTTATTTAGGTATTCCTGTACATTTCCACAAAAGGGGGACATTTTTTGAGTATATACAAAAGGGGGATAACAATTATATACTATCTTATTCTATTTAAAAATTCAAAAATAATTCTATACATAATATAGAGGCTAGGCATAACAAAGTCATTCAGATGTTCTTGTATATATATACATGTATGCACATGTGTATATAAGCACATATGCAAGAGTCCTAAATCCAAGCAATCTACATTTAATAATTCCCTGAGACAGAAAAATATGCATAATGGAATTTATTGTGTGATCAGAATACATCATTCTATTTAGTGGGTTCCTCTCTCCTGATCCCACAAACTCCCAAGGAATGGTCCTTTGACCATCCAATCTGAATTTCTAGCAAATATTGTGGGTACTCCTCTTCCGTTGTTCCCCTCAAGCAGGGGGGCATCCCGTATGGTTGATCCAAGCCATCCATCCCTGCTGGTTTTTTCCCTCTTCTATCCCGGGCACTCTGGTACCATCCTTCTTCCACTACTATTCCATCGGTGATCCAAACATGTGTTTGCTTCCTGACACATGTTTGGATCACCGATGGAATAGTAGTGGAAGAAGGATGGTACCAGAGTGCCCGGGATAGAAGAGGGAAAAAACCAGCAGGGATGGATGGCTTGGATCAACCATACGGGATGCCCCCCTGCTTGAGGGGAACAACGGAAGAGGAGTACCCACAATATTTGCTAGAAATTCAGATTGGATGGTCAAAGGACCATTCCTTGGGAGTTTGTGGGATCAGGAGAGAGGAACCCACTAAATAGAATGATGTATTCTGATCACACAATAAATTCCATTATGCATATTTTTCTGTCTCAGGGAATTATTAAATGTAGATTGCTTGGATTTAGGACTCTTGCATATGTGCTTATATACACATGTGCATACATGTATATATATACAAGAACATCTGAATGACTTTGTTATGCCTAGCCTCTATATTATGTATAGAATTATTTTTGAATTTTTAAATAGAATAAGATAGTATATAATTGTTATCCCCCTTTTGTATATACTCAAAAAATGTCCCCCTTTTGTGGAAATGTACAGGAATATCTAAATAACTGTTATGCCTAGTCTCTATATTGTGTATATAACTATTTTTGATTTATTCTGCATAGCTAAATAGAATAAGATAGCACATAATTGTTTATCCCCTTTTGTATAAAACCAAATATGTCCCCCTTTGCAGAGCGAGGGTGAGAGGCTCGCTATCCCCGCTGGAGCGCTTCTCCTCGCCTGGTGGACACGCCCCCTCCTTTCCCCGATGACGGCGGCCGGGTCATCGGAGGGGGGCGTGCCCGCACGGCGAGGAGAGCGTGATGGCGCCGTCGGAAGCCCAGGTGTGTGCGGGCGGAAGCGGCAGGTGGCGGTGAGTTTTCCCTCCCCTCGAACTATAAAGGTATGTGTTTATGTGTTGTTATGTTACCCCTCTGAAGCCTTGGGCGCTTGGCGGAGCGCGCGGGGTCTGCGTGTTTACATTCCTGGATATGCTACTCTGGTGGTAATAGAGTTGTACCTTTATGATGATTTGATATGTACTGATTTGTTTTGCTTTCCCTTGCTCCTTCTCATACATACCCCTAAGAAAATCTCTGGACCCTTGTATGGGTATAGAACAAGTTTACTGGCACTTAGCACTTGTTAAATAGGAGTTGTATTATGATTGCATTTTCCTAATAGATAGGCACATTGCACTTTATGATTATTTATATTAGTAATATTTAGTATCACAAAAAAATCTTTTTCACATACAGACACATAGTTGGTGGATAGAAGCATTATAGATATAGCACCATTAGGTTTTTTAAGTAACTTATAAGAATATATATTCATTAGGAGAACTATTGTGGGTGTAATTACCTTAGATAACCAGTTGGGGGCAGGAGCATTCTGCATATAAACTTTGTGATAATAGTAATATCTTTTAGGAAACTCGTAACCACAGCTATTATTAGATTTGTATTTATTATACTAATTGTTATTTGTAATATTAATTGATTATTTATCCAGGTTTGTTTAGTTTTTTAACCTTGTTGGATGTGTGTTTTATGTTTTTTAATGATTGTGCTTCAATAAATTTTCAATTATTTTGAATGGAGTGCCCAGGTGTGAATTCCAGTTTTTTGGTTTTGCTTTAATGTATAATAGTTGTGGAATTCATGGAGCACCCATTGTTTAATATATCTTCATGTAGTGCCCTCACACTAGTAGTGCTTAATGTATTTAGCTATCTCCAACCAAAGCCTAGTAATACAATGGCACTCCCACCACAGATGCAGCACCAGCCTCATTTCCCCTTTACACCACCAGCAGAAGAAAGAAGGAACTGATATTTGGGGAATATATGGCAGCTCTAGTTCCATAGATCTCTTACCATTTGTTTTTGTGCTATTCTACATCCTATGTCTTCTTCCCATTTATTTTGGTAGGTTGGTATTCCTTTTTTGATGCCTATTATAGTTGACTAGGAAATGGATCTTCTGTCATTTCCTGCAACGGGGAAGTAGGGGCGTCAGTGCTCGGGAGATATAAAAGTGATATAATACCAGATATCTAGTGATATTTAAAACAAATTCTGTATTCTCTCCTTTCATTACCAAACATACCTTCTATGTCGGTTTGTGGGTCCAGGACATTATAGACTCTCACAGGGGTTTCCTCCGCCCCCCCGTGTTGCCATCTATTTATTGTATATCTAGCTGCTTCTTGTTTCGTTATCACTTTTATTAATCTGTCTGAATAGGGTGACAGTTTCGGGTGTATAAGTATTTAAGTGATTTATAAATATACTGTTAATGAATTTGGTATGTTATTTTTTCCCAGGTGAACCGGGTCTTGTTAAACTTCAGGAGGTCAGAGTAACTAGTTCCAAGCTGGTCCACCCACCAGTGTTATTTTTTTTATTTTTTATCCATTTACCCACCCTTTGTAGTCGGGCGACCAGGAAATATGCCTTATGATCTGGGGCTCCCAACCCACCATTTTTTGAGTCTGCTCAGGATTGTTTAACCAATTTGGTGCTTTTTTTTATTACTCCATAGAACATTTAAAATAGATCTCTGAATATCTTTACAAAATCTTTGAGTAAAGGTGATTGGAAGTGTTTGAAATAGGTTGATAGATTTTTATAAAAAGTCAATTTTCTGTCAGGAGATTCTACCTATAATACTTAGGGTCACTTTACTCAATTTTTTAATGTTCTTTTTTTAAAAGACAGCTAGTGGCTTATAGTGTAATTTTTACAGCATGGCAATATTTTTGGAAATAGTAACCCCCAGGTATTTTAAGCTACTTCCCACCCATTGCAAATCTACAAACTTTTTAAAATTCCTGCCGTTCACGTGAATGTAAATTTATCGGACGACTTACCAATTTCTGTGGATATAAACATGTAAATGTTTATATAAAAGAATATTAGCATGCAAACACTGTAAAGCAGAACAGAAATACAACTATAACTCAATCTAAATAGTACAATAGCTAGCACATATACCTTCACATTTATAGAATAGACACCTACCTTGTATGGGGTAATATGGGATCCTTAAAGTTGTCTTGAATCTGTGATTTATAACAGTGACTTGGCCCGGCCTCACCTTATATTGTTTATTCAAAAACTCTCATGAACTCTCAACAACTGACATGAAGAAGTTTTTGGATTGGCTGAATTGAGTTTATCAAAACAAATGCTATGGTAACTGGCTCGTCTTGATTGATTGTTTGAAACTTTTCTTTGTTTCACTGTTTGTAGCAACAAGCTTTCATTGCCTCAATATAATAAAGGGAGAGGAGACAATAACGGGGATCCTTTTGAGAAATACCATAGACTAGACTCTCATCATTAACATAGAAATGGAGTGATATCATGATTGTAATCTGCATGGCATAAGAGACTCATGCCTGAGAATGCTACAGTTGGATATATTCATCAAATCATGCACAGTGGTTTTGCATTGCTAATATATTGTTATAGGGTTTGAAGTCTCCATTTCCACTTCCTGTTTAAGCCAATAACCCAAACTCACTGTTATAAGGTCAAAAATGTGGAAGCTCATTGAGTGATTAATGTCAGATATAAAACTGCCGTATTGTATGTCCAACTTTTTCAACAAGACCGTTGCAATAACTGTATTTCTCCCATTTGACTTTGCTGTGCTTATGGCATCATCCTTTTTTTTTTTAATCCTATTGCTTGTAAAAGCCCCATTCCTCCCATTTATGACTGTACCACATGTGTATTGGTAGACACCCTTTCCTGCCCAGACTGAAAAAGGACTTTAGGAGATTTTCAATTAAAATACAACTACTAGGAGCACATGTGGTGAGTACATGTGGATAAATGTTGAGGGGCCCTTCAGCCACATGTAGTGTAGACAATTCCCCCCATGTGTGAATCACTAGAGGTAAATGGTTAGAACCCGGGACGGCCTCAGGTAAATTCAGCTCTCAGCTTATCCATTGCTATGTATGTCCCAAAAATGGGGAGCTCTCACTGTTTAGAGCAGTAAAAAGAGGTGCCGTGACGTGGCCCTGCAGCTTCTCATACATTTACAAATATGTGCAACAAAAACCTGTCTTTTTATAATAATGTAGACAGATTGTAGGATTTGTTGCCGGCTGGTGGGGATTTGGATGCTGGGGAATTTCTTTTTGTTTTGTCTGTAACAAATTGCCCAGCCCAGTGTGCTCCACCCAGTCCAGCTATAAATTTATGTTGCATCTTGCCATCTCCTTCCCACCACCAAACACCACCTCTCCAGTGCCAGAAGCAGCCTTTTATACAGAAGGAATATGATTACATCATCCTACTCCACCTATAAAAGGCCCCTTTTTTTTATACAGGATCTTTTTGTGCAAATACTTAGACCAGACTCTCATCATTAGCATAGAAATGGAGTGAAACGATGATTGTAATCTGCATGACATAACAGACTAATGGCAGAGAATACTGCAGCTAGACAAATAACGCTCAATACGAGCTCCTTCTTTATTGCAATTGGCACAAGTAGCAAAATAGAGAATTTACTTTGTTACACTTTTGTTTCCCAATTTTCTGGGGTTTGAAGATTCCACTTCCTGTTTACACAAAAATCCCAAGCTCACTGTTATTAAATACATCTTAGGTGAAAATTAAATGAGTTATGGGAGGGGGGGCTCATTTAGTGATTATAGTACATAGGAAATAAAACCTAATCAAAATGTAACAAGATAAATGCGATTCATTGTTATAAATTCATCTGTGATGCTTTTGGAAACTTTAGACACAAGAAAAGGGGCAAAAAGGGTAAGGAATAAGTAAAAAATAAAGGAATAGGAAAGAGTAGAGGGGAGAATATAATAAATGACTGCGCATCTACTTAGCTAAGAATAACCAAGTGATATGTACTCAAAGCTATCCAAATATTTCACTTACATTTTTATTTTTAAAAAAGCTACAAATTGTCCAAATACATTTTTTTAATTTTTAACTTTAAATTTTTTCCTCATAGTTCACCCAACAATAGAGAAATTACAAACAGAACAATCCATGTTAAAGCACAAACTGCTGAAACTGGGAAATCCCTGGACATTCCTGGACATGTATAGCACAGGATGTTGAGAAACGTCCTGGCAACAGAGGGTGACCATGTCTCTAGGTAGGCTGGCAGTTAAAGGGTTAACCCCGGATGGGAAGAATGTATGTGTTAGTGCTTGCTGCACCCTTTTCCATGTTGAGTTAAATCAATTTGTGTTGGACATTTTTCATTACAATAATCAGTATAACACTTCACCTTACGGGATATTTCAGGGTTGTCATTGCCAATAGCAACCCTGATCTTGACACTATATATAGTATTGTATTCACTGTGCCGCGGTTATCTTTTTTTATTATTGCAAATATTTTTATGTAGCAATTATTTCAAAGTTCTTACCAGCCTCTACTTGTCCATAACAATTCCAAGTTTGTCACTGATTTGGTCGTATCATTTTCAGTTTTGCTTACTGTGTAATACTTGTATATGCATATATGTGCTCTTTAGGATGAGTATTTCTCCTTTGTACAGTCTATGCCCGGTATGTTAGCTCACATATTCAGATTTTTTGGTCGCCCTGTACATTGCACTGGCCCATGTAGGTACTTTAAATATGGAAGCCAGTATTTTCCCATCACCTTTCTCAATTGCATACATGACCATTTCAGTCCCTCCCTCCTAGTTTACTGATTACCAGTGTGGGTCCTCTGGTGTGTAAGCAGGTTTGAACTTTGGGTAAAGCACTTGCTACACTCAGGGCAGGAAAATGGCTTCTCTCCAGTGTGAATCCTCTGGTGTATATGAAGGGTTGAAGGCCGTGCAAAGCATTTGCCGCATTCAGAGCATGGAAATGGTTTCTCTCCAGTGTGGATCCTCTGGTGTCTCAGCAGGTCTTGAGGCTGTGTAAAGCATTTGCCACATTCAGAGCATGGGAATGGCTTCTCTCCAGTGTGAATCCTCTGGTGTCTAAGAAGGGTTGAAGGCCATGCAAAGCATTTGCCGCATTCAGAGCATGGAAATGGTTTCTCTCCAGTGTGAATCCTCTGGTGTCTAAGAAGGGTTGAAGGCCGTGCAAAGCATTTGCCGCATTCAGAGCATGGAAATGGTTTCTCTCCAGTGTGACTCCTCTGGTGTCTCAGCAGGTGTTGAGGCTGTGTAAAGCATTTGCCACATTCAGAACATGAGAATGGCTTTTCTCCGGTGTGAATCTTTTGGTGTACTAGCAGGTGTGAACTCTCTTTAAAGCTTTTGCCACATTCAGAACATGAGAATGGCCTCTCTCCAGTGTGAACCCTTTGATGTTTAAAGGAGCAGTATCGCGAAATTTGCATTAAAAAAGATAAATAATTAAATAGCCATACAATAGCTTATAACATGTGTATAAATAATCTGGCGATAGAAAAAGAAAAAAATATATGCCTCTCTTTTAAATTGTATAATTATAATAGCTCAGTCCATTTGCTGAATAGGGGGATCTGCTGGCTTGTATTTAGTGAGCTGCTTCATTTAGCCCACTGGTCTCCTAGCAACACTTTACCTCAGAGGCTGACACTGTAACGGCTGTGTGTGTGTGAGGTACTGCTTTTGTTATGAGACCAGGTGACTCAAATGTGTAAAATCTATACAAAATAAACTAAACTGACTGAAAACGACTGAAATTCTTCTTTGAATAACTGTGAAGGAAAATCTAAAAGTATTAAAGTGGAACAAAACCCCATTCTAAATCAGGATGCCCACTGTGTGAAACGACCCCTGGATAACCACAGATCCCCCCATTTTTCTGGTGCGCTCACGCAGATAGTCATTTAGACAGGCCGGGCGGCCAGGAAGGTTACTGCTCAGGCTCCCCATCTGCGTGCAAACAGAGCTGATTGGATGAGAGCCCGTGCATGCGCTGTGGGACAGGGAAAGGTACGTTTTCACAGGCGAACTTGAGGATTTCACATATCAGGGCATCCCAAGTCGGGATGCCCCTAGGGGCACAAAACAAAACTCCAGATAGTGAAAATCCTGGGTTGTGCTTTGCTCAAAACACACAAAGCTGAAAGAAAGATCATATGGAAAAAAAAAGAGAAAATGGTAAACTGAACAATTTTGCAGCAGAGCCAACATGAAGGGAAAACTGTCAAAATCAGCTAAATGTCTTCTAGAGCTTTTCTCTCTGTTTTAGATATATAAGTTCTGGCCAGGCAATGTTGCAATGTTGTTATCTGATGCTGGACGGCTGCCAGCACTGAACAGCTGAGACTTTGATACATTCTCCTCAGCGTGGAACTGATACATTGTTGCACCCCTCTCCTCAGTGTGGAACAGGCCAGAGTGTCGGCGCCCGTCACTGACAAGACATAAACATGAGCTATTAGCCTCCAGCTGCTCAACACACACATCATTTTTTTCTACATTTGTAATTCTTACTCCAACACTTATCTACATTCAAAGTACCATTTAAATATAAGTCACCAAGAAAAATTCGCGATACTGCTCCTTTAAGTAAGTCTTGATTACTTGTAAAGCATTTACCACATTCAGAACATGGGAATGGCTTTTCTCCAGTGTGAATTCTCTGGTGACTTGTGAGGTTTGACTTATTAATGAAACATTTCCCACACTCAGAGCACTGATATGGCTTCACTCCTTTGGGGCTCATCATGGGCTGTTGGAAAACAACTGATCTGTAATTAATGCAGCCTTTCTGCTAAACGATCAACCTGCAAAGAAAAAAACAGAACATTGTGTTAACTACACAGTTTGCCGTAAACAAAATCAAATAGAAATATGTTTTAGTTTTTAAGACCAGCTAAACGATGAGTGACTTATATGATCTGTGCAGTGAAATAGAATTGATACAATTGATTTTTTGAATATGACAAAATTATCCAGGGTCTTGCTGACATGACATTTCAACAAACACAGAACTATTCACAGCTGTTGCTACAATGTGAAATCGTTAAAATTGTTATTATTATTACTATTATTATTATTATTAAGATTATACTGGAAGTGGGAGTGGGCCTCCCTGAACCTTAGTGCACCACAGACCTCACAACCTTGTGAGGTCCAGTCCCACTTCCAGTAGAATGTTCATATTGTCAAACCCCCCATTGCCCCCCACAGCACATTGGAGTTGGCAGCAGCATAGGGAGCCCATATATTTCCGGAAATACACACCCAGGAGTTGGCAGCAGCATAGGGAGCCCATATATTGACTGAAAAACACACCCAGGAGTTGGCAGCAGCATAGGGAGCTCATATATTGCCTGAAAGACACACCCAGGAGTTGGCAGCAGCATAGGGAGCCCATATATTTCCTGAAAAGCACATTGGAGTTGGCAGCAGCATAGGGAGCCCATATATTGTCTGAAAGACACACCCAGGAGTTGGCAGCAGCATAGGGAGCTTATATATTGCCTGAAAAGCACATTGGAGTTGGCAGCAGAATAGGGAGCCTATATATTGCCTGAAAGACACACCCAGGAGTTGGCAGCAGCATAGGGAGCCCATATATTAACTGAAAAACACACCCAGTAGTTGGCAGCAGCACAGGGAGCTCAAATATTGCCTGAAAGACACACCCATGAGTTGGCAGCAGCATAGGGAGCCCGTATATTGCCTGAAAAGCACATTGGAGTTGGCAGCAGCATAGGGAGCCCATATATTGCCTGACAGACACACCCAGGAGTTGGCAACAGCATAGGGAGCCCAAATATTGCCTGAAAAACACACCCAGGAGTTGGCAGCAGCATAGGGAGCCCATATATTGACTGAAAAACACACCCAGGAGTTGGCAGCAGCATAGGGGGCTCATATATTGCCTGAAAGACACACCCAGGAGTTGGCAGCAGCATAGTGAGCCCATATATTGCCTGAAAAGCACATTGGAGTTGGCAGCAGCATAGGGAGCCCATATATTGCCTGAAAGACACACCCAGGAGTTGGCAACAGCATAGGGAGCCCATATATTGCCTGAAAAGCATATTGGAGTTGGCAGCAGCATAGGGAGCTCATATATTGCCTGAAAGACACACCCAGGAGTTGGCAGCAGCATAGGGAGCCCATATATTGCCTGAAAAGAATATTGGAGTTGGCAGCAGCATAGGGAGCCCATATATTGCCTGAAAGACACACCCAGGAGTTGGCAGCAGCATATCGAGCCCATATATTGCCTGAAAGACACACCCAGGAGTTGGCAACAGCATAGGGAGCTCATATATTGCCTGAAAGACACACCCAGGAGTTGGCAGCAGCATAGTGAGCCCATATATTGCCTGAAAAGCACATTGGAGTTGGCAGCAGCATAGGGAGCCCATATATTGCCTGAAAGACACACCCAGGAGTTGGCAACAGCATAGGGAGCCCATATATTGCCTGAAAAGCATATTGGAGTTGGCAGCAGCATAGGGAGCTCATATATTGCCTGAAAGACACACCCAGGAGTTGGCAGCAGCATAGGGAGCCCATATATTGCCTGAAAAACACACCCAGGAGTTGGCAGCAGCATAGGGAGCCCATATATTGACTGAAAAACACACCCAGGAGTTGGCAGCAGCATAGGGAGCCCATATATTGCCTGAAAAGCACATTGGAGTTGGCAGCAGCATAGGGAGCCCATATATTGCCTCAAAGACACACCCAGGAGTTGGCAGCAGCATATCGAGCCCATATATTGCCTGAAAGAGACACCTAGGAGTTGGCAGCAGCATAGGGAGCCTATATATTGCCTGAAAAGCACATTGGAGTTGGCAGCAGCATAGGGAGCCCATATATTGCCTGAAAGACACACCCAGGAGTTGGCAGCAGCATAGGGAGCCCGTATATTGCCTGAAAAACACACCCAGGAGTTGGCAGCAGCATAGGGAGCCCATATATTGACTGAAAAACACACCCAGGAGTTGGCAACAGCATAGGGAGCTCATATATTGCCTGAAAGACACACCCAGGAGTTGGCAGCAGCATAGGGAGCCCATATATTGCCTGAAAAGCACATTGGAGTTTGCAGCAGCATAGGGAGCCCATATATTGCCTGAAAAACATACCCAGGAGTTGGCAGCAGCATAGGGAGCCCATATATTGACTGAAAAACACACCCTGGATATGGCAGCAGCATTAGGAACCAATATATTGCCTGAAATAGACTCTGCAGTTGGCAGCAGCATAAGGAACCAATATATTGACTGAAAAACACACTGGAGTTGGCAGAAGCATTAGGAGCCCATATATTGTCTGAAAGAGACACTGGAGTGGATTACGTAGTATATATACAAAGTAAAAAATTATAAACAGTATGTTCAAACTAAACTAAACCAATGTAGCATATGAAACATGTGTATCTTTTTTTTTCATTCAATGATTTTTATTGAAGTACACAGAAGTAACAGAAAATGGTACTTACAAGACATGTAAATATGCAACGAGGAAATAAAACATTCCAGGATATTACCACAAAAGTAACTATAACAAAAATTAGCGGATAAATCAGAGCGACTTCTCTTGCTTAAAGTGATTATCACAACGAGATTGGCATTCAGGGAGCGATCCGGCCCGCGTTACAGACTTACATCAAGTCGTAGTCCATACACTGGCCAGGGCGTCTCCTGAATATGTTAACGTAAATAAATCATAAATAGATCAACCACGTTCCAAAGAGCCAAAAGAAGAGCTCAGCAGAAAGTGAGGAATGGGATGGGGAAGGATAGTAGGAAAGGAGGGAAGGGTGTGAATCTGGTGTCTATTATAACTTTTTAAAGTATACCAGTGCCTAAATGCTTAAAAGGTCCCAGTCGAATGTACTAGGAAAGACCTCCCTGATCCAAGGAGTCCACACTTCTCGGAACTCCTCCAGTCTGTCTTCATGGATAGCTGATAGTTTTTCCATAGCTAGTGTGTTATTAACCCTGTTTTTGAATTCTGTAAAACTTAGTGAGGAGGTCTTCCATGCCTTAGCAATGACTAACTTAGCACAGGTAAGGGTATGGTACAACAGTTGTCTTTGTCTGACCGAGGTTCCTACTAGGGGTTCATTTAACAAAGCAACCCAGGGGTCTAAAACGATATTTGTATCAAAGATCTTACATAGCAAGGTTTGAATCTTATCCCAGAAGTTTCTAGTTACCCCACAGCTCCACCAAATGTGGCCGTTTGAGCCTGGCTCGTTGCAGCCGCGAAAGCATTTATTCTGTGCCCCCGCTACCACGTGTGCCAATTGCGTGGGGACTAGGTACCAGCGCAAAGCTACCTTCAGGTTAACTTCTATCGCCTGCACTGAGGCTTGTTTGCCAAATGAAGTCCGCCACATCTTATCCCAGGCTTCAGGGTCTCTTTCTTCTCCCAAGTCGAGTTCCCATTTTTTCCTATATGTTGGAGTGGCGCCATCTAAGTTCTTGCAAAGTGAGTGGTATAAGCTAGCAATGGCGCCTTTGTCTCTCGGATTGTGCAGACAACGATGTTCAAAACAAGTGTAATCATCAAGTTTTGGGGCATTTTTCACAATAGACTTTATGAAGTGATGTACCTGGAGGTATCCAAAGAGGTCTTTTGGCAGGAGACCAAACTTATCTCTGAGGTATGGGAAGGAGGCTATATCGGAGCCGTGGCAGCAATTATGCACGTGTAGGATCCCCGAGTTACGCCACCTACTAAACCTGTGTGGGTCAGTAAATTCTGGATGAAATAATGAGTTACCCCACAGTGGCATTAGAGGCATATGTGGAGAGACCAACCCGCCTGAAAATTTAATGTCATCCCACAACCGAAGAGAGTGAGCCATAATCATGTTGTTCCCCAAGTTTCTAGCCTTCGGTGTGAGCCATAAAAGGTCACTAATCGGTGTAGGCAGGGACATAGCCGACTCGATACGGACCCAGCCTGGTATGTCAACGGTGGCGTGGTAGGAAAGAAGCTGTGCGGCTTGCGCAGCTTGATAGTATTTCTCGAATCTCGGAACCCCCATGCCTCCAGCCAATTTAGACTGCAGCATAACTTTCCGTGCTATCCTTTGTCGTTTCCCGCCCCAAATAAACCTTAGGACAAGTCCTTGGATCTCCTTGAGAAAGTTAGATGGGAGCTTCACTGGGAGGGTTCTGGCTAGGTACAAAAATTTGGGTAGCAGGGACATCTTGACCGCCGCCATTCTGCCCAGCCACGACAAATTGCACTCCTGCCACCGCGTCATTAAAGTACTAAATTTTCTACGTAATGGTATGTAATTTGCTGCGTAAAGAGAGTCATATGTGTTAGTCAGGGCTATACCTAGGTATTTAATTGCCTTGACTTCCCAGCTAAAGTCATAACTGGCCTGCAACTGACGCCAAGCTCCGTCCGGGAGGTTAACATTTAAAGCCTTGGATTTTGAAGTATTAACCCGAAGACCAGAGATTGCCGCAAATTGACTCAGGATGTGCAGTAGGTTAGGTATGGATATGAGGGGGTTGGAAATACTTAACAGAACATCGTCCGCGAATAGGCTAAGAAACATGTGTATCTTAATTGATACTAATGGTTTTAGATTCAGCTTCTATGAGCAAGCTGCTGCGAGCTGCACGACTAAACAAAAATGGTGCAGGCTTCTCCAAAATGGAGCCTGACATACAGACAGCAGATCAATAGAAACTACACAAGGCTCCACAAAAATGGCGCCCAGAATGCGGACTGAAAAAACTGCTGTACAACCCGGCTGACGCGGCGGTGATGCTTTCCCGGGTTATCCCGGGTATAAAAGGCACACGCTTCCGAGGGCCTTCACATGCCGTGTCTGGTGGCGGCGGGATGTCTCCAGATTTCTGCCTGCCTCCTTTTGTGAAACATCAACAGGCCACTGGGAGATACTGATTGCCATTTTATTTTTATTTATTTTTATTTTATTTTTATTATTATTTATTTTATTTATTTATTACTTATTTTATTATTATTATTATCTTTGCACAGTGGAACTGTATATTACATTGCACAGTGGAGTCACTATTTTTTAATATTATTATCTTTGCACAGTGCAAGGGGTATTGAGAAAGCTGTTGAATGCGAAACATGTTTACCCTGAGAAATACTGAGAGAAAAAGCATGGAATATTTCTTCTTTTTTTGGAATGTAAACATCACACTCTATGAGAATCTGTAGAATATAAATTTGTAATTATGCACGGCAAATGAAAGTTTTTGGTATGGATTATGTAAGGATAAGGTTTTTAAGATATTGCTAATAAATTGTATATTGTTATGAATTTCAAGATGTGGTCAAGTAAATGGTTACGATGTGGGGGGTATAGGCCTAATACCTCCATTTGAGTCTGTTTTCTATATTGTATATCTAGCTGCTTCTTGTTTCATTATCACTGTTATTAATCTGTGCAAATAGGGTGACAGTTCTGGGTGTATCATTAAGTATTTAAATGATTTATAAATATACTGTTAATGAATTCTGCATGTTATTCTTTCCCGTTTATTTTTATTTATCCAGTTACCCACTCTTTGTAGTCAGGCTGCCAGGAAATATGCCTTATGATCTGGGGCTCCCACCCACCTTTCTTGTTGAGTCTACTCAGGAGTTTGTAACTAATCTGGTGTTTTTATGACTACACTGAACATTTAAAATAAATCTCTGAATATCCTTAAAAATCTTTGAGGAAAGGTGATTGGGAGTGTTTGCAAAAGGTTGATATATTTTGATAAAAAGGAAATTCTGCCTATAATACTTAGGGGCACTTTACTATATGTTTTTTATTTTCTTATTTAAAAAGACAGGTAGTGGCTTATAATGTAATTTATACAGCAGGGCAATGTTTTTGGAAATAGTAACCCCCAGGTATTTTAAGCTACTTCCCACTCATTGCAAATCTACTAACTTTTGTAATTCCCATTGTTCATGTGAATGTAAATTAATCAGGAGACTTACCATTTTTTTGTGGATATAAACATATAAATGTTTGTATCTAAAAGAATATCGGCATGAAAAAAACTGTACAGCAGAACAAAAATACAACTATAACTCAATCTAAATAGTATAATAGCTAGCACATATACCTTCACAATTATAGAATAGACACTTACCTTATGGGGGTAGTAAGGGATCCTTAGGAAATTCTCTTGGACCTGCAATTTATAAGTGACTGACCCCGGCCTCACTTTATATTGTCTATACAAACACTCTCTGACATGAAGAAGTTTTGGATTGGCTGAATGGAGTTTACCAAAACAAAGGCTATGGTAATTGGCTCGTCTTGGGCAGTTGCACCTTTTCTTTGTTTCACTGTTTGAAGCAACAAGCTTTTATTACCTCAGTATAATAAAGGGAGAAGAGACAATAACAGGGATCCTTTTGTGAAATACCATAGACTAGACTCTCATCATTAACATAGAAATGGAGTGATACCATGATTGTAATCTGCATGACATAACAGACTAATGGCAGAGAATACTACAGTCAGACAAATAACTCTCAATACGAGCTCCTTCTTTATTGCTTTTGGCACAAGTAGCAAAATAGTGAATTTACTTTGTTACACTTTTGTTTCCCAATTTTCTGGGGTTTGAATATTCCACTTCCTGTTTACACAAGAAACCCAAGCTCACTGTTATTAAATACATCTTAGGTGAAAATTAAATGAGTTATAGGAGGGGGGGCTCATTTAGTGATTATAGTACATAGGAAATAAATCCTAATCAAATGTAACAAGATAAATGTGATTCATTGTTATAAATACATCTGTGATGCTTTTGGAAACTTTAGACACAAGGAAAGGGGCAAAAAGGGGAAAGAATAAGTAAAAAATAAAGGAAAAGGAAAGAGTAGAGGGGAGAATATAATAAATAACTGCGCATCTACTTAGCTAAGAATAACCAAGTGATATGTACTCAAAGCTATCCAAATATTTCACTTACATTTTAATTTTTAAAAAAAGCTACAAATTGTACAAATACATTTTTTTAATTTTAAATTTTTTTCTCATAGTTCACCCAATAATATTGAGAAATTACAAACAGAACATTCCATGTTAAAGCACAAACTGCTGAAACTGGGAAATCCCTGGACATTCCTGGACATGTATAGCACAGGATGTTGAGAAATGTCCTGGCAACAGAGGGTGACAATGTCTCTAGGTAGGCTGGCAGTTAAAGGGTTAACCCCAGGTGGGAAGAATGTATGTGTTAGTGCTTGCTGCACCCTTTTCCATGCTGAGTTAAATCAATTTGTGTTTTTTTCATTACAATAATCAGTATAACACTTCACCTTACGGGATATTCCAGGGTTGTCATTGCTAATAGCAACCCTGATCTTGACACTATATATAATATTGTATTCACTGTGCTGCGGTTATCTTTTATTTATTATTGCAATCATTTTTATGTAGCAATTATTTCAGAGTTCTTACCAGCCTCTGCTTGTCCATAACAATTCCATGTGTATCACTAATTTGGGCGTATCATTTTCAATTTTGCTTATTGTGTAATACTTGTATATGCATATATGTGCTCTATAGGATGAGCATCCCTCCTTTGTACAGTCTATGCCCGGTATGTTAGCTCACATATTCTGATTGTTTGGTTGCCCTGTACATTGCACTGGCCCATGTAGGTACTTTAAATATGGAAGCCGGGATTTCCCCTTCCCATCAACTTTCTCATTTGTTTACATGACCATTTCTTCCCTCCCTCCTTCTTTACTGATTGAGAAATGGGGGGTTGGTTCTGCCCTGAAAGAGGGAACCAAAATGCGCCTGCTTAGTTTTACCCTTCAAATAAAAGTGTGCTTGCAGGTATGTGTGTATATAAATTGTTTATTCATGCAAGTTGTTCACAAAAAATAGTGGTGTAAAAAACAAAAAGACTCAATTTCTTGCATTAATTTACATAATGGAATATGTTGCATCGCTGAAGATTCTGTAGCACAGATACATATGCTTAGTGGTTTTAATCGCTTAATGCCCAGCTGTTAGTCCATTATAAGCTGGGAAAGTTTGCGTATAAGGAAAGAGGAGGTGCTTTGTGCCTTCCACTTTCTATACAGTCCTTTTCCTGTTGGAACCCCGTTTGTAGCAAGGTGTCCGCTGTTGGGTTTAGTACCTCTTGTTTGCAGCAATGCATATGCGTTTAGCTTAAACGTAGCTTCTTCAGTGCCTTATTCTAGTGGGGGTACATGGAGGGGGGTGAGTAGTGTTGCCCCATTTGGGGAAGAAAAGGAAAATACATACAGACATAGTGCGATATTTACTCACTGCATGCAAGTGGGTGGGCTTGTGTCCGTTACCTTTTTAAGATAATGCTGTATCATTGTGGAGGGTTTCCTCCTGTTGAAAATAGGAGAAGGGATTTTAGTTTACATCCCTCTTGTTATTTTTGGTGTGGCACCATGTATAGATAAAAATTTACCTTAGTGTACGTTGGTAGTCCAGATTAACCGGTCTCCCTGCGGGGGTTCTCTGGGTGATCCCCGGGGTATTAGCCGGCGGGATATTTTCTCCCACATTGGCTCATTCTCTGTGAGCGCATTTCCTTTGTGTGCAGCCCTGACCTGGTTCTCTATATGCGGCCATTTTGGCTTGGTCTAGGCTGTTTACTATGGAGGCGCCATTTTTGGGAGGACCGTGGTCGCCTGTATGGGCGACGCCATTTTGTTGGTTAGTTTGCTCTCCAGCTTATCTTTGGATAGCGAACACTGGCCCTAAGTGCATTACATGAAGTATGCTTAAAAGTACAGTACATTTCTTAATAGCTTCTCAAACACTTGTTTATTCCTATTTACATTCCTGCTTAGGTGTGTGTTTAAATTACTTATGTGTGCATTATTTCTTGTATGGGATGGTTGTTTAAAGGGAGCAGTCCCTTTGTGTTGTTGTCCGTGTCTCTAGTGGGATCATTCGTGATTTTGTCATTGGTTCTTATAAATAACTCACATTAGTGGAATTTGTATATTCGGTTTTCTATTGGGGACGGTGGTGTTTTTTCCTTCCTTACTTGTCTCCCATGATCCCATAGTTATTGTGGTGGGGGCTGGTATTATCTTGGTTGGTAGATAGTGTTTATAGTTGGACATCTATCAGAGGAAGGGGGTAAAACTGTTATACTCATTGAGTCCCGGTGGTCTTGTTGCTGCCAGTTTGGCTATCCACCTGTGCCAGGAAGGAGACCTTGCTGGGATCCGACCTTTGGTGCTGAAGGAAATGTCTGCCTATTGGGGTTGTGGTGGTGCCATTTTTTATGTCCCTCACATGTACGTAGATCCTCACCTTTAATTTTCTGTTGGTCTTGCCCATGTAGAAGCGTGAGCATGTACAAGTCGTGGGTGAGTATATTTCAGTGTCTTTGAATGATCTGCCTGACATCTTGGTGCTGTTGGGTGTAAGTGAGGATAAATGGTAGTTTTGGCTGTTTGTCTCCGATGTCAGTGTGTCTTTTTCCAAACAGTAGTGTTTGTCTGTCTCTCTCTTTGGCTTTGTTATAGGCTCGTTTGAGGATCCTTTTGGAGTATCCCCTATTCTTAAGAATTTCTCTGATTCCGTCTGCTGCTATTTGGAAATCAGTCATGGTCATGCTGTTTCGTCTGGCTCGTAGATACTCGCCATATGGAATACTCTTTTTCAGAGCTGATGGGTGCGCACTGCTGGCCCTTAAGATGTTGTTCACCGCAGTTGGTTTGCGGTAAAAACTGGTTTGGATGCTACCGTCTGTGTTTCGGTGGATGATGACATCTAGGAAGGGGACTTTTTCTTTATGGTAATCTAGTGTGAATTTGAGGTTAAGCTCGTTCTTATTGAGTGTGTTGACAAAGGTCTTTAGTTGTGTTTCTGTGCACTCCCAGACTATCAGGATATCATCTATGTACCGCAACCATACTAAGATGTTATCCTGATAGTCTGTGAGGTCCTCATGTTGAGTTCCCACCAGCCCAAATATAAATTTGCATAAGTGGGCGCACAGGTTGTGCTCATGGCTGTGCCTTGGGTTTGATGATACAATTCCTGATTAAATACAAAAATATTGTGGGTCAATATGAAATGTAATAGTGTCGTGATAAAACTGCTGTGTTCATAGTCACTGATGGGTAGTTTATCTAGAAAGGATTTGACTGCTCTGAGTCCCTGTGTGTGGGGAATGCTAGAGTATAACGCTTTGACGTCCAATGTTACTAGTAAGGAGTCATCTGGAATGGTAAGGTCATGTAAAATTTGTAACAGGTAGGGAGTGTCCTTCACATATGATGGTAAAGCCTGAACAAAGGGTTGTAGGCAGGCGTCCACATAAATGCTTGCTCGGCTGGTGAGTGAATCAATGCCTGAGACAATTGGTCTCCCTGGTGGGTCGGTTAATGACTTGTGTACCTTGGATAATGTATAAAATGTTTGTATGGTGGGTTTAGGTATAATGAGGAACTCGGCTGTCTGTTTGTCTATTATTTTGTGTTTTAGTTCTTCACTGATGATCTGTTCGTATGTTTCTTTGTCTCTTGCTAAAGTTGTCATTGGGACCTTCTTGTACAAGTTCTTGCTCCCTAGTATTTTGTTACACATGTTTTCATATTGTAGCCGGTGTAGTAAGAATCAGGGTGATTATAACAATTAATGGTGGGCTGATAAGAATGAGAGGGGGAGAGAAATTGTGTGGAATTTTTTTGACCTCATTGACTTCCACATGAATTTTAACGACTTCCATCCCACAATACGTTTGAAACTCACCCATTCACCAACAGAAATCAATTTCTTTGACACCACCATACGTGTTAAGGGACAGGCCCTACAAACATCCATCTACCAGAAACCCACAGACCGACCTACATACCTTAACCATAACAGCTTCCACCCAAACCACACCAAGGGGTCCCTCGTATTCTGCCAGGGAATCAGATACAACAGAATCTGTTCCGATACCATGGACAGAAACGCACATATGGACAATCTAAAAAGGGACTTTATTAGGCAGGGCTACAAACCATCAGAAACAGAGGCCCAGTTGCAGAAAGCACTCCACATCCCCAGACACAGACTCCTGCAGAACAAAGAATCCCAAAAAATTAACCGTGTTCCTCTAGTTGTCACATACAATCCACGTCTGGAGATTCTAAGGAAAATTGCGAAGGAGCTCCAACCTCTCTTACACAGGAATGAGAGACTTTCTGAGATTTTCCCAGATCCTCCTCTGTTGGCATACAGACAACCTCCCAACCTCAGAAAACTCATTGTGAGGAGCTCCCTAAGTGACCCAGCACAAAATGGGACATGGCCTTGCCTGCAGAAAAGGGGTGAAACCTGCACACACATCTACACCACCGATAGAATAAAGACACCAGGTATGCATCATGATTACAAAGTACAGGGTATTTTCACATGCAAATCCCCTAATGTAGTACACCTGATCATGTGTGTGCAGTGCCCCTCAGCATTTTACATCGGGCAGACAGGACAAGCACTAAGAAAGCGACTAAATCTGCACAGGTTCACAATCAAAAATAATAAAACTGATGTGCCTGTTGCAGCCCATTTCTGCAGACCAGGCCATGGCCTATGTGATCTCAAACTCACAGTGCTCAAGGGGGGTTTCCGCTCACAAAAGGAGAGATTGGAATAGGAGTGTAAATGCATCCAAATCTTTAAATCGATGGACTGTGGGCCATTATGACATGGATTGAATAGACAAGACTCATCACAAGGTCTGATATTAAACAGACTGTCTGGCCTGGTGTGAGAGCAATAAAAATTCCACACACTTTCTCTCCCCCTCTCATTCTTATCAGCCCACCATTAATTGTTATAATCCCCCTGATTCTTATCTCACAGTATACGATTTTACGACTTTTTTTCATTTTTTTACGCTATTCTTACGCTATTTTTCATGTGTGCCAGTGCAAAAACAATTGTCACTCCTTTGTAGTGTTTTGTATAAATGTGTGTCTAAGTCTAAGTTACAGATCTGTATTATGCTTGAAGAAGAAGCTTGAACAGCTTCGAAAAGCCTGCATTTTCAATCTTATTGAGTTAGCCAATAAATGGTATTACCTTAACCTTGGATTTCCTGCTTACATCGATGGCTAACACGGTACAACAACTTACTGATGAATGATGATTGAAAGTGTTTGCAATAGGTTGATAGATTTTTATAAAAAGGCCATTTTCACAAAAGAAATTCTACCTATAATACTTAGGGGCACTTTACTCCATTTATTAATGTTCTTTTTTAAAAGACAGCTAGTGGCTTATAGTGTAATGTATACAGCAGGGCAATGTTTTGGAAATAGTAACCCCCGGGTATTTTAAGCTACTTCTCACCCATTGCAAATCTACTAACTATTTTAAATTCCTGCCGTTCATGTGAATGTAAATTTATCGGATGACTTACCGATTTCTGTGGATATAAACATATAAATGTTTATATCTAAAAGAATATCAGCATGCAAAAACTGTACAGCAGAACAAAAATACAACTATAACTCAATCTAAATAGTATAATAGCTAGCACATATACCTTCACATTTATAGAATAGACACCTACCTTGTATGAGGGAAATATGTGGATCTTTAAGAAGTTCTCTTGAATCTGTGATTCATTAGAGTGACTGAGCCCGGCCTCACTTAATATTGTCTATAAAAACACTTTCTGATATGAAGAAGTTCTGGATTGGCTGAATGGAGCTTATCAAAACAAAGGCTATGGTAATTGGCTCGTCTTGGGCACTTGAATCTTTTCTTTGTTTCACTATTTGAAGCAACAATATTTTATTGCCTCAATATAATAAAGACAAGAGAGAATAACAAGGATCTTTTTGTGAAATACCATAGACTAGACTCTCATCATTAACATAGAAATGGAGTGATACCCTGATTATAATCTGCATGACATAAGAGACTCATGCCTGAAAATGCTACAGTTACAGATATTCATCTCAATGAGAGCTCCTTCTTTATTGCATTTGTCATGGTACAATTAGCAAAATAGTGATTTTACCTTGTTAGGGTATTGTCCCCTATTTTATATTGTTTAAAGTCTCCATTTCAACTTCCTGTTTAAGCCCAAAACCCAAACTTACTGTTATAAGGTCTTGGGGTCAGCACTAAATGTGGAAGCTCATAGAGAGATTAAAGTCAGATAGATATAAAACTGTTGCATTGTATGTCCAACCTTCTCAACAAGAAGGAAAAAATGGGGACTTGCACTATACCCTATTCAATCTGTAGGAGGTGCCACTCCCAAAGCAGCAAAAAAGCTCAAACCAAACTCTTCTGTCATTTCCTGCAACGGGAAGTAGGGGCGTCAGTGCTTGGGAAATTTAAAAGTTATATATTACCAGATATCTAGTGATCTTTAAAACGTATTCCGGATTCTATCCTTTCATTGCTAATCATACCTTCTATGCCGGTTTGTAGGTCTATGACATTATAGACTCTCACAAGGGTTTCTTTATTTCCCCATGTTGCCATCTATTTATTGTATATCTAGCTGCTTTTTGTTTTGTTATCACTGTTATTAATCTGTCCAAATAGGGTCACAGTTCTGGGTGTATATTTAAGTATTTAAGTGATTTATAAATATACTGTTAATTAATTTGGTATGTCATCCTTTCCCAGGTGAACCGGGTCTTTTTAAATTTCAGGAGGTCAGAGTATCTAGTTCAAAGCTGGTCCACTCACCCGTTTTATTTTTTTATTATTCATCCATTTACCCACGCTTTGTAGTCGGGCGACCAGGAAATATGCCTTATAATCTGGGGCTCCCAACCCACCTTTTTTTGAGTCTATTCAGGAGTGTTTAACTAAGCTGGTGTTTGTTTATTACTCCATAGAACATTTAAAATAGATTTCTGAATATCTTTTAAAAATCTAAAGTAAAGGTGATTGGAAGTGTTTGAAACAGGTTGATTTGATGATGTGTGACTTAAATGATGTGTAAGTGCCGGCCCACCCAGAGACGCTGTCATGTTTAACTGTGATTTTTGAAGGAATGTCAATAGATTTCCCAGGAAAATGATATATATTTTTTTCAGGAGAGTTTAACATTAAATATTCTGTAATTGTTTCTCAATATTTTTGGGGGAAATATGTAGAACAATTAAAATAATGTTTTTTTTTACATGTTGTAGCATTTTTTTTAATAATCCTAAATGATTTATTGTTAAAAAAATCATATTGCTTGTAAAAGCCCCATTCCTCCCAGTGACAAATGTAATGTATTGGTAGACACCCTTTCCTGCCCAGACTGAAACAGCACCTTAGGAGATTTTCCAATCAAATACAACTATTATGCGCACCTGTGGTGAGTACATGTGGGTAAATGTTGAGGGGCCCTAAACCACATTTTGTGTAGTCGACCCCCCCACATGTGAATCACCAGAGGTAAAGGGTTACAGCCCTGGGCAGCCTCAGGTATGTTCAGCTCTCAGATAATCCATTGCTACATATACATATTGTAGGATTTGTTGTCGGCTGGTGGAGATTTGGGTGCTGGGGGTATTTCTTTTTGTTTAGTTTGTACCTAGTTGCCTAGCCCAGTGTGCACCACCCAGCCCAGCTATAACCTGATGGCGCGGCTTGCCATTTTCTTCCTATCTGTTGTATTGTGGTGAGTGCATGTGGGTAAATGTTGAGGGGCCCTCCCCCCATGTAGTGGAGTCAACCTCCCCACATGTGAATCACCAGAGGTGAAGAGTTTGAGTCCAGGGCAGCCTCGGGTAAGTTCAGTGTATCCATTGCTATGTACGTCCAGGAGGTACTTACTGTTTAGAGTAGGACTGCAGGAAAAAGAGGTGCCATGACGTGTCCCTGCAGTTCTCATACATTTACAAACGTGTGCCACAAATACTTCTCTGTTTTAAAAATGTAGACAGATTGTAAGATTTGTTGCAGGCTGGTGGGGATTTGGGTGTTGGAGTATTCCATTTTGTTTTGGCTGTAACTAGTTGCCCAGCCCAGTGTGCTCCGCCCAGTCCAGCTATAAATTTATGGTGCTACTTGCCATCTCCTTCCCACCACCGAACACCACCTCTCCAGTGCCAGAACCAGCCTTTTATACTGAAGGAATTAATTACATCATATTGCTCCTCCTATAAAAGTCCCCTTTCTTTTTAAACTGTATCTTTTTGTGCAAATCAATAGACCAGATCCTCTTCATTAGCATAGAAATGGAGTGATACCATGATTGTAATCTGCATGACATAACAGACTAATATAACAAGGTAAATGTGATTCATTTTTATAAATACATTTGTGATGCTTTTGGAAACTTAAGACACAAGAAAAGGGGCAAAAGGCATAAGTAAGAAAGAAAAGAGAAGAAAAAAGGCAATAGAAGAGGGGAGAATATAATAAAATACTGCACATCTACTTAGCTAAGAAAACCCAAGTGATATGTACTTAAAGCTATCCAAATATTTCACTTACATTTTTTTATTTGAAAAAAAAGCTACACATTGTATAAAATGCCTTTATTTTTTCCGCATTGTTCACCCAATAAAATTGAGAAATTACAAACAGAACATTCCATGTTAAAGCTCAAAAGAAGCTGAAAAACTTCAATATATCATTTTTTTCTGGAAAGTCCACGGACATTTCTGGACATGTATAGCACAAAATGTTGAAAAATGGTCTGGCAACAGGGAGTGACATTGCCTGAAAGACACATTGGAGTCTGCAGCAGCATAAGGAGCCCATATATTGCCTGAAAGACACACCCTGGAGTTGGCAGCTGCATTAGGAGCCCATATATTGCCTGAAAGACACACCCTGGAGTTGGCCGCATCATAAGGAGCCCATATATTGCCTGAAAGACACACCCTGGAGTTGGCCGCAGCATAAGGAGCCCATAGATTGCATGAAAGACACACCCTGGAGTTGGCCGCATCATAAGGAGCCCAAATATTGCCTGAAAGACACACCCTGGAGTTGGCAGCAGCATAGGGAGCCCATATATTGCCTGAAAGACACACCCTGGAGTTGGCAGCATCATAAAGAGCCCATATATTGCCTGAAAGACACACCCTGGAGTTGGCAGCAGCATAAGGAGCTACTATGCATCAGCTACTACCATGGATCAGTCATTGGTTGGTGGAAATCCTGGCTGATTCATGCCTGATTCATCTTCACAAAGGTGAGTTTCTCCACATTTTCGTAGACAGCTGAGTTTTCCTTGGTGTGACTATGGCCTCCGCCGCACTAAACACTCGTTCAGATGGCACACTACTCATACAATCATTTTTATGTAGCAATTATTTCAGAGTTCTCACCAGCCTCAGCTTGCCCATAACAATTCCAAGTGTGTCACTGATTTGGGCATATTATTTTCAATTTTGCTTATTGTGTAATGTTTGTATATGTATATTTGTGCTCTTTAGGATGAGCATCCCTCCTTTGTACAGTCTATGCCCGGTATGTTAGCTCACATATTCTGACTGTTTAGTCGCACTGTACATTGTACTGGCTCATGTAGGTACATTAAATATGGAAGCCATGATTTCCCCTTCCCTTCACCTTTCTCACTTGCATACATGACCATTTCTTCCCTCCTTCTGATCACCAGTGTGGGTCCTCTGGTGTCTAAGCAGGTTTGAACTTGTGGTATAGCACTTGCTACACTCAGGGCAGGAAAATGGCTTTTCTCCAGTGTGACTCATCTGGTGTATATGAAGGGCTGAAGGCCGTGAAAAGCATTTGCCGCATTCAGAACATGGAAATGTCTTCTCTCCTGTGTGAACCCGCTGGTGTGTAAGCAAGTCTTTGCGACTTGTAAAGCATTTGTCAGATTCAGAACATGAGAATGGCTTTTCTCCAGTTTGACTCCTCCGGTGTATCAGCAGGTGTTGAGGCTGTGTAAAACATTTGCCACATTCAGAACATGAGAATGGCTTTTCTCCGGTGTGAACCTTTTGGTGTACTCTCAGGTGTGAACTCTGTTTAAAGCTTTTGCCACATTCAGAACATGAGAATGGCCTCTCTCCAGTGTGAACCCTTTGATGTGTAAGTAACTCTTGATTACTTGTAAAGCATTTACCGCATTCAGAACATAAGAATGGCTTCTCTCCAGTGTGACTCCTCTGGTGTCTCAGCAGGTGTTGAGGCTGTGTAAAGCATTTGCCACATTCAGAACATGAGAATGGCTTTTCTCTGGTGTGAACCTTTTGGTGTACTACCAGGTTTGAAGTCTGTTTAAAGCTTTTGCCACATTCAGAACATGAGAATGGCCTCTCTCCAGTGTGAACCCTTTGATGTGTAAGTAACTCTTGATTACTTGTAAAGCATTTACCGCATTCAGAACATAAGAATGGCTGCTCTCCAGTGTGACTCCTCTGGTGTATCTGCAGGTGTTGATGCTGTGTAAAGCCTTTACCACATTCAGAACATGAGAATGGCTTCTCTCCAGTATGACTCCTCTGGTGCATCCGCAGGTGTTGAGGCTGTGTAAAGCATTTACCACATTCAGAACATGAGAACGGCTTCTCTCCAGTGTGAACCTTTTGGTGTACTAGCAGGTGTGAACTCTGTTTAAAGCTTTTGCCACATTCAGAACATGAGAATGGCCTCTCTCCAGTGTGACTCCTCTGGTGTGTCAGCAAGTGTACAAGCTGTGTAAAGCATTTATCACATTCAGAGCATGGAAACGGCTTTTCTCCAGTGTGAATTCTCTTGTGACTTGTGAGGTTTGACTTATTAATGAAACATTTCCCACACTCAGAGCACTGATATGGCTTCACTCCTTTGGGGCTCATCATGGGCTGTTGGAAAACAACTGATCTGTAATTAATTCAGCCTTTCTGCTAAAGGATCAACCTGCAAATAAATAACAGAACATTATGTTAACTGCACAGTTTGCCATAAACAAAATCAAATAGAAATACGTTTTAGTTTTTAAAACCAGTTAAACGATGAGTATGATCTGTGCAGTGAAATAGAAGTTGATTTTTTGAATATGACAAAATTATCCAGGGTCTTGCTGACATGACATTTCACAGAACTATTCACAACTGTTGCTACAGTGTGAAACAGTTAGCATTGTTATTATTATTGCTATTATTATTATTAAGATTATACTGGAAGTGGGAGTGGGCCTCCCGAAACCTTAGTGCCTCATAGACCTCACAACTATGTGAGGTCCAGTCCCTCTTCCAGTAGAATGTTCATATTATCGAACCCCGCATTGCCCAGCATTTAAATGACCTTTTGTTGGTGGTAGGTCCATCTATTCCACCACAGGGGTAAAATACAGAAATTTAAAGTAGTATTATGAAATGCACCCATGTTGCTGATGCAATGTGGTACAATACATACAGAACGTATAAAATAACAGCAGCCTATGCAGAATCTAAACACATTTGGGTAATTTTTAATGCATTTGAATTTCACATAGGCTGGTGTTTATTGTAACTTTTAAAATAAAATATCTACCCTATGAAACCTGTAGAATGGCCCAATCATACACACACAGCATATTGATTTTGAAATACAAGACATTGTCTGTAGGGCGAGGAAATCTCTTGCAGTCAAACTCTGCCTCTACAGAAAAATCCTAAGTCATCTAGAGAACCTCAAATTGCTCTCTACATAATGTTTATATCTAGAAGAATATTGACATTCAAACATGTTTCAACAAATATTGGACTAAGACTCATTCTAAACAGGTTATTAGCTAGCACATATAACTTCATAGTAATATAACAGACACTTACCTGGTATTAGGAAATATGGGGATCCTCAAGAAGTTCTCTTGAATCTGTGATTCATATCAGTGACTGAGCCCGGCCTCACTTTATATTGTCCATACACCATACAAACAATAACAGATGTGCTGAGGCTTTGGATTGGCTGAATGGATTGAATAAAAAACAAATGGTAATTTACTCTTCTTGGGCAGATGTAACTGGTCTTTGTTTCACTATTTGACTTTAAAACACACACCACTATTGCCATAAACACCTCAATATAGTGAAAGAGACAATAGCAGGATTTTTTTTCTTGTGCAAAAGCATAAGATTAGACTCTCGTCATTGGCAAATAGATGGAGTGATACCATGGTTGTGATCTGCATGACACAGCAGACTGGGATTGGTAATAAAAACATTATAGTCCATATAAGATGGTGACATCACGGACACACACTAGAGAATGCTACAGTTAGACATATTAATTTAATTAATTTAAACATTGCCTGTAGAACTGCCTCCTACATGTGCACAGCATGTTTATTTATACATGGAATGTTTTTTTTTACTTTATTGTGTATAACGTGAGAAAAGCTTTGACCACCTCTCCAAACTCAGCATCTACAGAAAAATCCAAAATCATTTGGAAAACTTCCAAAGTGTTCTCCATATAATGTTTATTTTAATTTTTCCACTCAGTTATTGATTCCTCTGCTCTGCAGATATTTTGGGTCCCAGTTCATCTGCTTTTCCCTATTAAACATTGGGATCAGCATGGGCCAAGATATTTTGAGGTCTCTGCAGAGAGTCATAGACATCATAGTGGATAAGTTAGTGTGCATATTAATGACAGTGCAGCTGCCTTTATTTTTGTATATGTATATCTATATGTATATGTCATCCTTTCTTATGCTTATCATTATAGCTACCCACCCCTTCCCTCCTTATCCTTCTCTGCCAATTCTTATTCAAGATTTTACAGAAGCATTTCTTGCCGGTCTTCCAGAAACATTTTTTCATACTGGCCAGATATAGAAAGTGACCGTTCTACTTATAGACTATCCCTTAACTAATAGTTCCAAGAATGAGTTGTTGATAGCCGCTGCACTCCTCCAATATGTAGCAATTTGCTGTTTTGTACAGGTTAATATCACATTTATGAGTCTGGTATTTACCACTTTTGGATTTTCCTGTGGCCTTTATAGGAAAGCAGATCCTGGAGTTAATTCTAGGTTTAGATTCCCATGCTGCTTAATATATTTAGCTATCTCCAACCAAAGCCTAGTAATACGTTGGCACTTCCACCACAGATGCAGCACCGGCCCATTTCCCCTTTACACCACCAGCAATAGAAAGAAGGAACGGATATTTGGAGAATATATGGCAGCTGTAGTTCCATAGATCTCTTCCCATTCATTTTGTGCTTTTCTACGCCCTATAACTTTTTCCCATTTGTTTTGCTAGTTTGCTATTCCTTTAGTGATGCCTATGATATTATAATATCTTGAAAGTTGACTAGGAAATTGATCTTCTGTAGAAACATTTCAGTGTGTCAGTACCCAGGAGATTTAAAGATGATATAATACCAGATATCTGGTGATATTTAAAACAAACTCTGGATTCTCTCCTTTCATTACTAATCATAACTTCTATGCTGGTTTTTGGGTCCAGGATATTATAGATTCTCACAGGGGTTTCCTATTTTCCCCATGTTGCCACCTATATATTGTATATCTAGCTGATTCCCGTTTCATCATAACTGTTATTAATCTGTCCAAATAGGGTAACAGTTCTGGGTGTATCATTAATTATATATATATGCTGTTAATGAATTTTGTATGTTATTCTTTCCCAGGTAAACTGGGTCTCTTTAAAATTCAGTCAGTAGGTCAGAGTATCTAGTTCCAAACTGGTCCACTCACCCATTTTTCTTTTTTTTTGTATCCGTTTACCCACTCTTTGTAGTTGGGCGGCCATGAAATATGCCTCATGGTCTGGAGCTCCCAACCCACATTTCTTGTTGAGGCTACTCAAAAGTTTGTGACTAATCTGCTGTTTTTTATTACTTCATAGAACGTTTGAAATAGATCTCTGAATATCGTTGAAGAATGGTGATTATAGGCGTCGGCAATAGGTTGATATATTTTGATTTTCACTAAGGAAGTACTACCTATGATACATAGGGGCACTTTACTATATGTTTGTAATTGTAATTTTTAAAAGACATCTGGTGGCTTATAGCTGCATTTATACAGTAGAGCAACGTTTTGGAAAAAGTAGAAATAATAAGCTACTTCCCACCCAATTGCAAATCTACTAACTTTTTCAATTTCTGTTGTTCATGTGAATGTAAACTTATCAGGAGACCAAATTCTGTGGATATAAATGTTTATATCTAAAAGAATATCGGCATGCAAAAACTGTACAGCAGAACAAAAATACAACTATAACTCAATCTAAATAGTATAACTATCACATTTACCTTCACAATTATAGTATAGACACCAACCTTGTATGGGTGAAATATGTGGATCCTTAAGAAGTTGTCTTGAATCTGTGAGTCATAAGAGTGACTGAGCCCGGCCTCACTTTATATTGTCTATACAAACCCTCTCTGACATAAAGAAGTTCTGGATTGGCTGAATGGAGTTAATCAAAACAAAGAATATGGTAATTGGCTCGTCTTGGGCAGTTGCACCAATAACATGGATCTTTTTGTGAAATACCATAGACTAGACTCTCATCATTAACATAGAAATGGAGTGATACCATGATTGTAATCTGCATGACATAAGAGACTCATGCCAGAGATTGCTACAGTTACAGGTATTCATCTCAATGAGATATACTTTTTAATGGTATTTGGCATGGTACAAGTAGCAAAATAATGATTTTACATTGTTAAGGTATTGTTCCCCTATTTTATATTGTCTGAAGTCTCCATTTCCAATTCCCATTTAAGCCCCAAACCCAAACTTACTGTTATAAGGTCTTGGGGTCAAAACTAAAGGTGGAAGCTAATTGGGTGATTAAAGTCAGATATAAAACTGCCGTATTGTATGTCCAACCAACAAGAGCTTTGCAATCTGTGTATTTTTCCCATTTGACTTTGCTGTGCTTATGACATCATCCTATTTAAATAGACTTTATTCCAGGGGTTATAGAACTACAATCCCCTAATTCCCTGAAATCTGTATAGCTGAGTGTTTGGACATCAGACATTATGATATTGCTGAAAAGGATTCTGCAATGTAATTAACAGATGTATGTCAGGGAACGCTGATGCTTTTAGTCCCCCGACTTGTGTGAAGAAGTAAAAATTCAGGATCTGAATAAATGTAATGGGTGTTGGGGGGCTGCATGAAATGCAGATAAGACATTTGGTAAAATGACTCTTGAGCTCTTAAGTAAAAGACTGTCGGTATTGTAGAGTGTGGGTCCATGAGAGATGTACCATAGACTAGACTCTCATCATTAACATAGAAATGGAGTGATACCATGATTGTAATCTGCATGGCATAAGGGACTCATGCCCGAGAATGCTACAGTTGGAGATAATCATCAAGTCATGCACAGTGGTTTTACATTGTTAATATATTGCTATAGGGTTTGAAGTCTCCATTTCCACGTCCTGTTTAAGCCAATAACTCAAACTCACTGTTATAAGGTCTTTGAAGTCAAAACTAAATGTGGAAGCTCAATGACTGATTAAATTCAGATATAAAACTGCCGTATTATATGTCCAACTTTTTCAACAAGAGCTTTGCAGTAACTGTATTTCTCCCATTTGACTTTGCTGTGCTTATGGCATCATCTTTTTTAAAAAAAAACATCCTATTGCTTGTAAAAGCCCCATTCCTCCGATTTATGACTGTAACACATGTGTATTGGTAGACACCCTTTCCTGCCCAGACTGAAACAGGACTTTAGGAGATTTTCAATTAAAATACAACTACTATGAGCACATGTGGTGAGTACATGTGGGTAAATGTTGAGGTGCCCTTCAGCGACATGTAGTGTAGACAAAGCCTAGTAATATGTTGGCACTCCCACCACAGATGCAGCACCGGCCCCATTTCCCCTTTACACCACCAGCAGAAGAAAGAAGAAGAATATATGGCAGCTGTAGTTCCATAGATCTCTTCCCATTTGTTTTGTGCTATTCTATGTCCTATGTCTTCTTCTCATTTATTTTGGTAGGTTGCTCTTCCTTTTTTGATGCCTATCAAAATTTATAATATCTTTAAAGTTGACTAGGAAATGGATCTTCTGTCATTTCCTGCAAAAGGGAAGTGGGGGCGTCAGTGCTCAGGAGATTTAAAAGTTATATAATATCAGATATCTAGTGATATTTAAAATGTATTCCGGATTCTATCCTTTCATTACTAATCATACCTTTTATGCCGGTTTGTAGGTCTATTGTTGCCATCTATTTATTGAATATCTAGCTGCTTTTTGTTTTGTTATCACTGTTATTATATTTGTCTGAATAGGGTGACAGTTCTGGGTGTATCATTAAGTATTTAAGTGATTTATAAATAAAAATCGAGAGCTCTCACTGTTTAGAGCAGTAAAAAGAGGTGCCGTGATGTGGCCCTGCAGCTTCTCATACATTTACAAATATGTGCAACAAAAACCTGTCTTTTTATAATAATGTAGACAGATTGTAGGATTTGTTGCCGGCTGGTGGGGATTTGGATGCTGGGGTATTTCTTTTTGTTTTGTCTGTAACAAATTGCCCAGCCCAGTGTGCTCCACCCAGTCCAGCTATAAATTTATGGTGCTACTTGCCATCTCCTTCCCACCACCAAACACCACCTCTCCAGTGCCAGAAGCAGCATTTTATACTGAAGGAATATGATTACATTATCTTACTCCACCTATAAAAGGCCCCTTTCTTTTTAAACAGGATCTTTTTGTGCAAATACTTAGACCAGACTCTCATCACTAGCATAGAAATGGAGTGAAACCATGATTGTAATCTGCATGACATAACAGACTAATGGCAGAGAATACTACAGTTAGACAAATAACTCTCAATACGAGCTCCTTCTTTATTGCAATTGGCACAAGTAGCAAAATAGAGAATTTACTTTGTTACACTTTTGTTTCCCAATTTTCTGGGGTTTGAAGATTCCACTTCCTGTTTACACAAGAATCCCAAGCTCACTGTTATTAAATACATCTTAGGTGAAAATTAAATGAGTTATGGGAGGGGGGGCTCATTTAGTGATTATAGTACATAGGAAATAAGACCTAATCAAATGCAACAAGATAAATGTGATTCATTGTTATAAATACATCTGTGATGCTTTTGGAAACTTTAGACACAAGAAAAGGGGCAAAAAGGGGAAAGAATAAGTAAAAAATAAAGGAAAAGGAAAGAGTAGAGGGGAGAATATAATAAATGACTGCGCATCTACTTAGCTAAGAATAACCAAGTGATATGTACTCAAAGCTATCTAAATATTTCACTTACATTTTTATTTTTAAAAAAGCTACGAATTGTCCAAATACATTTTTTTAATTTTTAACTTTAATTTTTTTCCTCATAGTTCACCCAATAATATTGAGAAATTACAAACAGAACATTCCATGTTAAAGCACTAACTGCTGAAACTGGGAAATCCCTGGACATTCCTGGACAAGTATAGCACAGGATGTTGAGAAATGTCCTTGCAACAGAGGGTGACAATGTCTCTAGGTAGGCTGGCAGTTAAAGGGTTAACCCCGGATGGGAAGAATGTATGTGTTAGAATGCTACAGTTAGACATATTAATTTTATTAATTTAAACATTGCCTGTAGAACTGCCTCCTACATGTGCACAGCATGTTTATTTATACATGGAATGTTTTTTTTTTACTTTATTGTGTATAACGTGAGAAAAGCTTTGACCACCTCTCCAAACTCAGCATCTACAGAAAAATCCAAAATCATTTGGATAACTTCCAAAGTGTTCTCCATATAATGTTTATTTTATTTTTTTCCACCCATTTATTGATCCCTCTGCTCTGCAGATATTTTGGGTCCCAGTTCATCTGCTTTTCCCTATTAAACATTGGGATCGGCATGGGCCAAGATATTTTGAGGTCTCTGCAGAAAGTCATGGATAAGTTAGTGGGCATAATAATGTCAGTGTAGCTGCCTTCCTTTTTGTATATGTATATCTATATGTATATGTCATCCTTTCTTATGCTTACCATTATAGCTACCCACCCCAGCCCTCCTTATCCACCTGTGTCTTCCAATTCTTATTCAAGAGTTTCTAGAAGTATTTCTTGCTGGTCTTCCAGAAACATTTCTTCAATACTGGCCAGATTTGGAAAGGGATCATTCTAATTCTAGTCCATCCCTCAACTTATAGTTCCAAGAATTAATTGTTAGGGGCTGTGGTACTCCACTGATATGTAGCAATTTGTACAGGTTAGTATCACATTCATGAGTCCGGTATTTACCACTTTTGGATTTCCCTGTGGCCTTTATAGGAGAGCAGATCCTGGAGTTAATTCTAGGTTTAGATTCCCATGCTGCTTAATGTATTTAGCTATCTCCAACCAAAGCCTAGTAATAAGTTGGCACTTCCACCAGCAATAGAAAGAAGGAATTGATATTTGGAGAATATATGGCAGCTTTAGTTCCATAGATCTCTTCCCATTCATTTTGTGCTTTTCTACGCCCTATATCTTTTTCCCATTTGTTTTGGTAGTTTACTATTCCTTTAGTGATGCCTATGATATTATAATATCTTGAAAGTTGACTAGGAAATGGATCTTCTGTAGAAACATATCAGTGTGCCAGTACTCAGGAGATTTAAAGATGATATAATACCAGATATCTGGTGATATTTAAAACAAACTCTGGATTCTCTCCTTTCATTACTAAACATAACTTCTATGCTGGTTTTTGGGTCCAGGATATTATAGATTCTCACAGGGGTTTCCTATTTTCCCCATGTTGCCACCTATATATTGTATATCTAGCTGATTCCCGTTTCATCATAACTGTTATTAATCTGTCCAAATAGGGTAACAGTTCTGGGTGTATCATTAATTATATATATATGCTGTTAATGAATTTTGTATGTTATTCTTTCCCAGGTAAACTGGGTCTCTTTAAAATTCAGTCAGTAGGTCAGAGTATCTAGTTCCAAACTGGTCCACTCACCCATTTTTCTTTTTTTTTGTATCCGTTTACCCACTCTTTGTAGTTGGGCGGCCATGAAATATGCCTCATGGTCTGGAGCTCCCAACCCACATTTCTTGTTGAGGCTACTCAAAAGTTTGTGACTAATCTGCTGTTTTTTATTACTTCATAGAACGTTTGAAATAGATCTCTGAATATCGTTGAAGAATGGTGATTATAGGCGTCGGCAATAGGTTGATATATTTTGATTTTCACTAAGGAAGTACTACCTATGATACATAGGGGCACTTTACTATATGTTTGTAATTGTAATTTTTAAAAGACATCTGGTGGCTTATAGCTGCATTTATACAGTAGAGCAACGTTTTGGAAAAAGTAGAAATAATAAGCTACTTCCCACCCAATTGCAAATCTACTAACTTTTTCAATTTCTGTTGTTCATGTGAATGTAAACTTATCAGGAGACCAAATTCTGTGGATATAAATGTTTATATCTAAAAGAATATCGGCATGCAAAAACTGTACAGCAGAACAAAAATACAACTATAACTCAATCTAAATAGTATAACTATCACATTTACCTTCACAATTATAGTATAGACACCAACCTTGTATGGGTGAAATATGTGGATCCTTAAGAAGTTGTCTTGAATCTGTGAGTCATAAGAGTGACTGAGCCCGGCCTCACTTTATATTGTCTATACAAACCCTCTCTGACATAAAGAAGTTCTGGATTGGCTGAATGGAGTTAATCAAAACAAAGAATATGGTAATTGGCTCGTCTTGGGCAGTTGCACCAATAACATGGATCTTTTTGTGAAATACCATAGACTAGACTCTCATCATTAACATAGAAATGGAGTGATACCATGATTGTAATCTGCATGACATAAGAGACTCATGCCAGAGATTGCTACAGTTACAGGTATTCATCTCAATGAGATATACTTTTTAATGGTATTTGGCATGGTACAAGTAGCAAAATAATGATTTTACATTGTTAAGGTATTGTTCCCCTATTTTATATTGTCTGAAGTCTCCATTTCCAATTCCCATTTAAGCCCCAAACCCAAACTTACTGTTATAAGGTCTTGGGGTCAAAACTAAAGGTGGAAGCTAATTGGGTGATTAAAGTCAGATATAAAACTGCCGTATTGTATGTCCAACCAACAAGAGCTTTGCAATCTGTGTATTTTTCCCATTTGACTTTGCTGTGCTTATGACATCATCCTATTTAAATAGACTTTATTCCAGGGGTTATAGAACTACAATCCCCTAATTCCCTGAAATCTGTATAGCTGAGTGTTTGGACATCAGACATTATGATATTGCTGAAAAGGATTCTGCAATGTAATTAACAGATGTATGTCAGGGAACGCTGATGCTTTTAGTCCCCCGACTTGTGTGAAGAAGTAAAAATTCAGGATCTGAATAAATGTAATGGGTGTTGGGGGGCTGCATGAAATGCAGATAAGACATTTGGTAAAATGACTCTTGAGCTCTTAAGTAAAAGACTGTCGGTATTGTAGAGTGTGGGTCCATGAGAGATGTACCATAGACTAGACTCTCATCATTAACATAGAAATGGAGTGATACCATGATTGTAATCTGCATGGCATAAGGGACTCATGCCCGAGAATGCTACAGTTGGAGATAATCATCAAGTCATGCACAGTGGTTTTACATTGTTAATATATTGCTATAGGGTTTGAAGTCTCCATTTCCACGTCCTGTTTAAGCCAATAACTCAAACTCACTGTTATAAGGTCTTTGAAGTCAAAACTAAATGTGGAAGCTCAATGACTGATTAAATTCAGATATAAAACTGCCGTATTATATGTCCAACTTTTTCAACAAGAGCTTTGCAGTAACTGTATTTCTCCCATTTGACTTTGCTGTGCTTATGGCATCATCTTTTTAAAAAAAAAACATCCTATTGCTTGTAAAAGCCCCATTCCTCCGATTTATGACTGTAACACATGTGTATTGGTAGACACCCTTTCCTGCCCAGACTGAAACAGGACTTTAGGAGATTTTCAATTAAAATACAACTACTATGAGCACATGTGGTGAGTACATGTGGGTAAATGTTGAGGTGCCCTTCAGCGACATGTAGTGTAGACAAAGCCTAGTAATATGTTGGCACTCCCACCACAGATGCAGCACCGGCCCCATTTCCCCTTTACACCACCAGCAGAAGAAAGAAGAAGAATATATGGCAGCTGTAGTTCCATAGATCTCTTCCCATTTGTTTTGTGCTATTCTATGTCCTATGTCTTCTTCTCATTTATTTTGGTAGGTTGCTCTTCCTTTTTTGATGCCTATCAAAATTTATAATATCTTTAAAGTTGACTAGGAAATGGATCTTCTGTCATTTCCTGCAAAAGGGAAGTGGGGGCGTCAGTGCTCAGGAGATTTAAAAGTTATATAATATCAGATATCTAGTGATATTTAAAATGTATTCCGGATTCTATCCTTTCATTACTAATCATACCTTTTATGCCGGTTTGTAGGTCTATTGTTGCCATCTATTTATTGAATATCTAGCTGCTTTTTGTTTTGTTATCACTGTTATTATATTTGTCTGAATAGGGTGACAGTTCTGGGTGTATCATTAAGTATTTAAGTGATTTATAAATAAAAATCGAGAGCTCTCACTGTTTAGAGCAGTAAAAAGAGGTGCCGTGATGTGGCCCTGCAGCTTCTCATACATTTACAAATATGTGCAACAAAAACCTGTCTTTTTATAATAATGTAGACAGATTGTAGGATTTGTTGCCGGCTGGTGGGGATTTGGATGCTGGGGTATTTCTTTTTGTTTTGTCTGTAACAAATTGCCCAGCCCAGTGTGCTCCACCCAGTCCAGCTATAAATTTATGGTGCTACTTGCCATCTCCTTCCCACCACCAAACACCACCTCTCCAGTGCCAGAAGCAGCATTTTATACTGAAGGAATATGATTACATTATCTTACTCCACCTATAAAAGGCCCCTTTCTTTTTAAACAGGATCTTTTTGTGCAAATACTTAGACCAGACTCTCATCACTAGCATAGAAATGGAGTGAAACCATGATTGTAATCTGCATGACATAACAGACTAATGGCAGAGAATACTACAGTTAGACAAATAACTCTCAATACGAGCTCCTTCTTTATTGCAATTGGCACAAGTAGCAAAATAGAGAATTTACTTTGTTACACTTTTGTTTCCCAATTTTCTGGGGTTTGAAGATTCCACTTCCTGTTTACACAAGAATCCCAAGCTCACTGTTATTAAATACATCTTAGGTGAAAATTAAATGAGTTATGGGAGGGGGGGCTCATTTAGTGATTATAGTACATAGGAAATAAGACCTAATCAAATGCAACAAGATAAATGTGATTCATTGTTATAAATACATCTGTGATGCTTTTGGAAACTTTAGACACAAGAAAAGGGGCAAAAAGGGGAAAGAATAAGTAAAAAATAAAGGAAAAGGAAAGAGTAGAGGGGAGAATATAATAAATGACTGCGCATCTACTTAGCTAAGAATAACCAAGTGATATGTACTCAAAGCTATCTAAATATTTCACTTACATTTTTATTTTTAAAAAAGCTACGAATTGTCCAAATACATTTTTTTAATTTTTAACTTTAATTTTTTTCCTCATAGTTCACCCAATAATATTGAGAAATTACAAACAGAACATTCCATGTTAAAGCACTAACTGCTGAAACTGGGAAATCCCTGGACATTCCTGGACAAGTATAGCACAGGATGTTGAGAAATGTCCTTGCAACAGAGGGTGACAATGTCTCTAGGTAGGCTGGCAGTTAAAGGGTTAACCCCGGATGGGAAGAATGTATGTGTTAGAATGCTACAGTTAGACATATTAATTTTATTAATTTAAACATTGCCTGTAGAACTGCCTCCTACATGTGCACAGCATGTTTATTTATACATGGAATGTTTTTTTTTTACTTTATTGTGTATAACGTGAGAAAAGCTTTGACCACCTCTCCAAACTCAGCATCTACAGAAAAATCCAAAATCATTTGGATAACTTCCAAAGTGTTCTCCATATAATGTTTATTTTATTTTTTTCCACCCATTTATTGATCCCTCTGCTCTGCAGATATTTTGGGTCCCAGTTCATCTGCTTTTCCCTATTAAACATTGGGATCGGCATGGGCCAAGATATTTTGAGGTCTCTGCAGAAAGTCATGGATAAGTTAGTGGGCATAATAATGTCAGTGTAGCTGCCTTCCTTTTTGTATATGTATATCTATATGTATATGTCATCCTTTCTTATGCTTACCATTATAGCTACCCACCCCAGCCCTCCTTATCCACCTGTGTCTTCCAATTCTTATTCAAGAGTTTCTAGAAGTATTTCTTGCTGGTCTTCCAGAAACATTTCTTCAATACTGGCCAGATTTGGAAAGGGATCATTCTAATTCTAGTCCATCCCTCAACTTATAGTTCCAAGAATTAATTGTTAGGGGCTGTGGTACTCCACTGATATGTAGCAATTTGTACAGGTTAGTATCACATTCATGAGTCCGGTATTTACCACTTTTGGATTTCCCTGTGGCCTTTATAGGAGAGCAGATCCTGGAGTTAATTCTAGGTTTAGATTCCCATGCTGCTTAATGTATTTAGCTATCTCCAACCAAAGCCTAGTAATAAGTTGGCACTTCCACCAGCAATAGAAAGAAGGAATTGATATTTGGAGAATATATGGCAGCTTTAGTTCCATAGATCTCTTCCCATTCATTTTGTGCTTTTCTACGCCCTATATCTTTTTCCCATTTGTTTTGGTAGTTTACTATTCCTTTAGTGATGCCTATGATATTATAATATCTTGAAAGTTGACTAGGAAATGGATCTTCTGTAGAAACATATCAGTGTGCCAGTACTCAGGAGATTTAAAGATGATATAATACCAGATATCTGGTGATATTTAAAACAAACTCTGGATTCTCTCCTTTCATTACTAAACATAACTTCTATGCTGGTTTTTGGGTCCAGGACATTTTAGACTCTCACGGGGGTTTCCTATTTTCCCCATGTTGCCACCTATATATTGTATATCCAGCTGCTTCCTGTTTCATCATAACTGTTATTAATCTGTCCAAATAGGGTAACAGTTCTGGGTGTATCATTAATTATATATATATATATATATATATATATATATATATATATATATATATACTGTCAATGAATTTTGTATGTTATTCTTTCCCAGGTAAACTGGGTCTCTATAAAATTCAGTCAGGAGGTCAGAGTATCTAGTTCCAAACTGGTCCACTCACCCATTTTTTTTTTTTTTTTGTATCCGTTTACCCACTCTTTGTAGGTGGGCGGCCATGAAATATGCCTCATGGTCTAGGGCTCCCAACCCACCTTTCTTGTTGAGGCTACTCAAAAGTTTGTGACTAATCTGCTGTTTTTTATTACTTCATAGAACGTTTGAAATAGATCTCTGAATATCGTTGAGAGTAAGAATGGTGATTATAGGTGTCGGCAATAGGTTGATACTATTTTCACTAAGGAAATATTACCTATGATACATAGGGGCACTTTACTATATGTTTGTAATTGTATTTTTTAAAAGACATCTGGTGGCTTATAGTTGCATTTATACAGTAGAGCAAAGTTTTGGAAATAATAACCCCTAGGTATTTAAGCTACTTCCCACCCAATTGCAAATCTACTAACTTTTTCAATTTCTGTTGTTCATGTGAATGTAAATTTATCAGGAGACTTACCAAATTCTGTGGATATAAACATATAAATGTTTATATCTAAAAGAATATCGGCATGCAAAAACTGTACAGAACAAAAATACAACTATAACTCAAGCTAAATAGTATAATAGCTACCACATATACCGTCACAATTATAGAATAAGAGTGACTGAGCCTGGCCTCACTTTATATTGTCTATACAAACACTCTCTGACATAAAGACGTTTTGGATTGGCTGAATGGAGTTCATCAAAACAAAGGCTATGGTAATTGGCTCGTCTTGGGTGGTTGCACCTTTTCTTTGTTTCACTGTTTGAAGCAACAAGCTTTTATTGCCTGAATATAATGAAAAAGAAGAGACAATAACAGGGATTTTTTTGTGAAATACCATAGACTAGACTCTCATCATTAACATAGAAATGGAGTGATACCATGATTGTAATCTGCATGACATAAGAGACTCATGCCAGAGAATGCTACAGTTACAAGTATTCATCTCAATGAGGGATACTTTTTAAGGGTATTTGGCATGGTACAAGTGGCAAAATAATGATTTTACATTGTTAAGATATTGTTCCCCTATTTTATATTGTTTGAAGTCTCCATTTCCAATTCCCATTTAAGCCCAAAACCCAAACTTTCTGTTATAAGGTCTTGGGGTCAAAACTAAATGTGGAAGCTAATTGGGTGATTGAAGTCAGATATAAAACTGCTGTATTGTATGTCCAACCTTCTCATCAAGAACTTTGCAATAAGTGTATTTCTCCCATTTGACTTTACATTTATTACATCATCCTTTTCAACAGACTTTACTCCAGGGGTTATAGAACTACAATCCCCTAATTCCCTGAAATCTGTATAGCTGAGTGTTTGGACATCAGACATTATGACATTGCTGAAAAGTATTATGCAATGTAATTAACAGATGAATGTCAGGGAACGCTGATGCTTTTAGTCCCCTGACATCTCATGTGAAGCAGTAAAAATTCAGGATCTGAATAAATGTAATGGGTGTTGGGGGGCTGCATGAAATGCAGATAACACATTTGGTAAAATGAATCTTGAGCTCTTAAGTAAAAGACTGTCGGTATTGTAGAGTGTGGGTCCATGAGAGATGAGCAAACTTTTGAAAAATTCGATTCGGCCGATTCGCCGAATTTTCTGGGGAAAAGTTTTGGTCCGAATTTATTCGCGATGAATCGCTATTAAAAACGGCTATTTCTGGGTCGTCCGAGAGCCTCCATATGGTTGCAGAATGTTTTGTTTGGCTGGAACATGCATAGGATGCATGCTGGGTTAGTGAAATACTATTGTAAAGAAGTTTGACATGCAGATCAGAGGCGTCGCTATTAGATTCGCTGTCGCAGAGCGGCACAATTACAGAACCTTGAGGTGGCATCAGCATGATGAGCCCATATATTGCTTGAAAGACACACCCAGGAGTTGGCAGCAGCATAGGGAGCCCATATATTGCCTGAAAAGCACATTGGAGTTGGCAGCAGCACAGGGAGCCCATATGTTGCCTGAAGGACACACCCGGGAGTTGGCAGCAGCATAGGGAGCCCATATATTGCCTGAAAGACACACACAGGAGTTGGCAGCAGCTTAGGGAGCCCATATATTGCCTGAAAAGCACATTGGAGTTGGCAGCAGCATAGGGAGCCCATATATTGCCTGAAAGACACACCCAGGAGTTGGCAGCAGCATAGGGAGCCCATATATTGTCTGAAAGTCACATCCAGGAGTTGGCAGCATCATAGGGAGCCCATATATTGCCTGAAAAGCACATTGGAGTTGGCAGCAGCATAGGGAGCCCATATATTGCCTGAAAGACACACCCAGGAGTTGGCAGCAGCATTAGGAGCCCATATATTGCCTGAAAGACACACTGGAGTTGGCAGCAGCATAGGGAGCCCATATATTGCCTGAAAGACACACCCAGGAGTTGGCAGCAGCATAGGGAGCCCATATATTGACTGAAAAACACACCCTGGATTTGGCAGCAGCATTAGGAGCCCATATATTGCCTGAAATAGACTCTGCAGTTGGCAGCAGCATAAGGAACCAATATGTTGCCTGAAAGCCACACTGGAGTTGGCAGCAGCATTAGGAGCCCATATATTGCCTGAAAAACACACCCTGGAGTTACCAGCAGCATTAGGAGCCCATATATTGTCTGAAAGAGACACTGGAGTGGATTACGTAGTATATATACAAAGTAAACATTTATAAACAGCATGTCCAAACTACACTAAACCAATGTAGCATATGAAACATTTGTATATTAATTGATACTAATGGTTTTAGATTCAGCTTCTATGAGCAAGCAGCTGCGAGCTGCGAGACTAAACACAAATGGTGCAGGCTTCTCCAAAATAGAGCCTGACATACAGACAGCAGATCAATAGAAACTACACAAGGCTCCACAAAAATGGCGCCCAGAATGCGGACTGAAAAGACTGCTGTACAGCTTGGCTAACGCGGCGGTGATGCTTTCCCGGGTTACCCCGGGTATAAAAGGCGCACGGAGGCGCTTCTGAGCGCCTACACATGCTGCGTCTGGTGGCGGTGGAATGTCTCCAGATTTCTGCCTGCCTCCTTTTGTGAAACATTAACAGGCCACTGGGGGATACTGATGACCAGCACCTCAGACCAGCAGTGTGGATGGGCTGAACTTTGCCCATCTGATCTGGATGACACCATACATCCGGCCACAACGGTCCCACAATACGTTTTTGAGGTAAGCCTATACAATTAAGATATATCAATTCTGGCATGACAATTCTGGGGAATAGTAATGAGGACATTCCCCCTCTGTTACCTTGTATTTATGCAGCTTATAAAAGGAAGCAATATAACAGCTCATTGAAAGACACAGTATCTCTCCTTAAAGGGGACTCCATAAATCTGACCAATATCCACATATGCTCACAGGTACATATATATCTATAATATGCCCGACAGTTTATGATGTACCATGTTCTAGATTTGTCCTGCATTTTTTGAAAATGTCCTTGTTTATATTATTGTGATTTATATTAATTAACAGTGGAACTGTATATTACACTGCACAGTGGAGTCACTATTTATTATTATTATTATTATCTTGTTGTTATTGACTGACAGCGGGACCAGCACCCGTTAAAGAAAAGCTCCTTATTTATTGCAATTGGCTCAAGTAGCGAATAAATAGTAAATTTACTTTGTAAAATTTTGTTTCCCAATGTTCTTGGGTTTGAAGATTCCACTTCCTGTTTACACAAGAAATCCAAGCTCACTGTTATTGATTACATCTTGGGTGAAAATTAAATGAGTTATGGGTGGGGCTCATTTAGTGATTATAGTTCATAGGAAATAAAACCCTAATCAAACGAATAACAAGGAAAATGTGATTCATTGTTATAAATACATCTGTGATGCTTTTGGAAATGTTAGACACAAGAAAAGGGGCAAAAAAGGGAAGGAATAAGCAAGAAAGAAAAGAGAAGGAAAAAAGGAAAGAGTAGAGGGGAGAATATAATGAAATACTGCGCATCTTAGCTAAGAATACCCAAGTGATATGTATTTAAAGCTATCCAAGTATTTCACTTACATTTTTTATTTAAAAAAAAAAGCTACAAATTGTAAAAATATTTTTTTTTATTTTCTCTGCATAGTTCACCCAATAATATTGAGAAATTACAAACAGGACATTCCATGTTAAAGCCAAACTACTGCTGAAAAAAAAAACAATATATCATTTTTTTCTGGGAAATCCCTGGACATTCCTGGACATGTATAGCACAAAATGCTGAAATGTGTTAGTGTTTGCTGCACCCTTTTTCAGGCTGAGTTTAATCGATTTGTGTTGGACTTTTTTCATTACAATAAACTATAATTAAACTAAGAAGAAGGGTCCTAGGAATTGTATCCAGGTACCTTCCCTGGGGAAACAGAGTTCGTCCAGTGTATATTTGTCCCTACTCCATAGAAACTATAATATGTTTGGGGGGGTAAGGGTCTACTCCTAACTCTGGGGGCCCTTAGTTGGTGGAGTGTTTTCTGGGACCGTTTCTCAAAAAATGTGTTTACCATATGATAAAATCAGTATTTATTTCGGCAAAAAGTAGAACAAAACATATATAGGAGTAAATGCCAAGTTTTTCACTCCTTACATAGGTGTATTTTTTCCACATATTTACTAAGTAACACATTTTTTCCACATAGACATATTTTCACATATTTCATACAGTGCGATTAAACAGTTTTGTAGTCCAGATAATACTCTCTTATCTGTTTACTCCAAAGTGAGTTGGAGTCTGTTTTACCATTCTGTAGCAAAGTTCTGTCTTACAGTTTTGCAGCAAGCAAATAGGTTTCTGAAGTAACATGTAGGATGTGCAGACTTTTCGCAGTAAAGCTTCCTCAGTGCACTATCTAATAACATATAATGTATAGCAGATATATAGTTATATACAGTTTGTTGCATAAACGGCAATAATGATATATGTTTGTATAAATTTCTTTCTGTACCTTAGAATAAACTTGGCTTGGAAGGAGCGCTTGCTTTTCTAATGATTCTGCTGTAGACTATAATATGGAGAAAGTAATGCATGATGGGCATAATACTTAAAAATGATAAATATAATCTGGATTACCTTTTGTGTTGGCTCTGTGGTCCCAAATAATAGGGTGCTTCTTTATTAAGGCTCTTTGGTAACTTTGTACTGTGGGATTGTGGCTAGGATATGAATAATACAGCCAAGGTTATTCACCTTATATATGGCGTATATTAAATATATATATATTTTTTGAAATAGCTTACTCACCTTCCTGAATAGTCAGAACCCGTCCCTGGTGCCTGGAAGGGGTGGTGCCTGGAGACGTTTCCCCGTGTGCTGCCGACCTGTGTAGCGTGACGCTGCATGTGGCTGCTGTGGCGCGCTTTTTTACCTGTCGGCGGGTGGCGGGGGGGTGGGGCTTCAACACACTGGGGCCGCCTCGGTTGTAACTGAATTAATTAGCATATTTTTTTTCCTGGCATATTTATTAATATTGGGCGAACAGTAAAAAAAAAGAAACACAGGCTGTTTTGGGGCACAGGGCAGGCGATGGAAGGTGACCACAACTTTCCTTTCTGAGTATAGGTGCATATTAATTTATACAGTAGGGCAATGTTTCTTTAAATAGTAACCCCCAGGTATATTAAGATACTTCCCACCCATTTCAAATATACTATCTTTTTAAATTCCCGTTGTTCATGTGAATGTAAATTTATCTGGAGACTTACAGATTTCTGTGGATATAAACATATAAAAATCTATATCTAAAAGAATATTGACACGCAAATACTGTACAGTAGAACAAAAATACAACTATAACTTATTCCATATAGTATAATAGCTAGCACATATAACTTCACAATTATAGAATAGACACCTACCTTGTATGGGGGAAATATGTGGATCCTTAAGAAGCTCATGGGATGGTGTCACCTAGCCTACCTGATTCCTGCAATGGGAGTGGCAGGTGAAGGTTATGAGATGGAGGCCAGTCCTCACCCCAAATACCCTTTGAAGTCCCTGAATAGGATAAAGAAGAGTTTAGAAGGGGAAATTTTCCTAAAAAGTGACATGACGTGGACATGGTTTCCCTCGTGGACGGGGTGGGGTATAGATATGATGAAGAGGTTGAATAATTATACCGGGCTAATGAATAAAGTAATGGGTAACAATGCTGATGACATAGAAAAGTTAAATCTGGAACAGAAAGCACTCAGGATTAAGGTAGAGATACCAGAATACCAGCCTAGAAGTCCCTCACTATTTTGAGGTTATAAAAAGAAATAGGGAAAAGGTGAGAAAAGTACAGGAAAAGATCAGGACTTTTTCCCAAGACTGGTCCCCCTTTGGAGACTGGGGAAACTGGATAGGCCCCTTTAAGTGGGTTAAGGGTATGTTGGTTAACTTTGTGGCAATCTGTCTGTTGGGTCTGTTTATCTATATAATGTTCAAAATTTTAATGTGCATGATGGCCAGATGCAGGGACGCTGGGAATTCTCAATATAAGACTTACCTAAAGAATAGGCCTATGATTATTTGCCAGGATACTCAACAATGATTCGAAGAAGGGGTTAAAAGAATAGGGCCTCTTGGGATAAGACTTAACAGACTTAACAAAACAAATGGTGTGGTAAATAGTTCTTGGGCAGGTGGAGTTAATTTTAGTTTTAGATTCCAATGCTGCTTAATGTATTTAGCTATCTCCAACCAAAGCCTAGTAATATGTTGGCACTCCCACCACAGATGCGGCAACTGCCCCATTTCCCCTTTACACCATCAGCAGAAGAAAGAAGGGGGATATATGGAAGCTGTAGTTCCATAGATCTCTTCAACTTCATTTTGTGCTATTCTACATCCTATATATCCTTTTCCCATTTGTTTTGTTCGGTTGCTATTCCTTTTTTGATGCCTATCAAAATGATATGATGATATCTTGAAAGTTGACTAGGAATGGATTTAAAAGTTATATAATACCAGATATTAGGTGATATTTAAAACAAATTCCGGATTGTTACCTTTCATTATTGAACATACCTTCTATGTCAGTTTGTGGGTCCAGGACATTATAGAATCCCCGGACATTTCTGGACATGTATAGCACAAAATGTTGAAAAATGGTCTGGCAACAGGGAGTGACATTGCCTGAAAGACACATTGGAGTCTGCAGCAGCATAAGGAGCCCATATATTGCATGAAAGACACACCCTGGAGTTGGCAGCTGCATTAGGAGCCCATATATTGCCTGAAAGACACACCCTGGAGTTGGCCGCATCATAAGGAGCCCAAATATTGCCTGAAAGACACACCCTGGAGTTGGCCGCAGCATAAGGAGCCCATAGATTGCATGAAAGACACACCCTGGAGTTGGCCGCAGCATAAGGAGCCCATAGATTGCATGAAAGACACACCCTGGAGTTGGCCGCATCATAAGGAGCCTAAATATTGCCTGAAAGACACACCCTGGAGTTGGCAGCAGCATAGGGAGCCCATATATTGCCTGAAAGACACACCCTGGAGTTGGCAGCATCATAAAGAGCCCATATATTGCCTGAAAGACACACCCTGGAGTTGGCAGCAGCATAAGGAGCTACCATGCATCAGCTACTACCATGGATCAGTCATTGGTGGGTGGAAATCCTGGCTGATCCATGCCTGATTCATCTTCACAAAGGTGAGTTTCTATACATTTTTGTAGACAGCTGAGTTTTCCTTGGTGTGACTATGGCCTCCGCCGCACTAAACACTCGTTCAGATGGCACACTACTCATACAATCATTTTTATGTAGCAATTATTTCAGAGTTCAGAGAAACTGGGTCTCTTTAAAATTCAGTCATGAGGTCAGAGTATCTAGTTCCAAACTGGTCCACTTACCCATTTTTCTTTTTTTTTGTATCCGTTTTCCCACTCTTTGTAGTTGGGCGGCCATGAAACACGCCTCATGGTCTGGGGCTCACAACCCACCTTTCTTGTTGAGGCTACTCAAAAGTTTGTAGCAAATTTTCTAGTGGCTGTCGCACTCTTACTCATATGTATCCCATGTCGGGTGGGTGCGCGGTCCGCGGAGACACCGCCAAAGTCCAAGAATTTTGTAAAGAACCAGCACTCCAATGTAAAGGTAAAAGTAAATGAGCTTATATTTGTAATCCAAACACCATAGATCGTGCAAAACAGGGATTGGTTTCTGGTCGACGTTTCGGGGTGCACTGTGGCCCCCTTCCTCAGGACCAACCACATACAACCAGAACAGGCAGTGAACAGCCATTATATACAAAAAGGGGGCCTACTGGCCCATAACCATTCAAAAATTCGCGCCTGACGTCATCAATGACGTCACCGGCGCTCGGAAATTAGCATATCAATAAGAATGTAAATTAATGCTGTAAATGACAATAGAGGGGCCCCTTGAGGTCCCGGCTTACCTCTGCTAGGCGCCCCTGCCAATAGAATCTGCAGGGCACCGCCGCTATTGTCAGCAGGGGGTTGCCAAGCAACCCTATGCTGTCCCCCAATCAGGGAAGGTCAGGCGTGATGTCACAGGTCCCGGGAAATCTGCCCGGTAACCGATGACGCTGCCCTCGGGTGTAGCAGAGCTAGCACTCTATCTCCAGCAAAAGCTTTGCTGGAGGCAGAGCATCAGCTTCTGCACCCGACCCCAGTGCGGCGGTGTCTTGAAGAAGAACGCAACTGCAGGATATTTAAGAAGATTATACATGAAAAACCTATAAAAATAAACATACAACATTTGGAAATAAAAAATATGAAAAATAATAATGTGAAAAACTTATCCTACATAAGGAGAAAAGCCCTTAGGGATGGAAATGGAACACCAATAATTTGCTTGGACTGGAGAATTGGGATATATACAGCCAGTCCTAAAGATAGGGGGAAAGGTTAATTAATCTGAAAAGGGGGGAGGGAAAAGTTTAGTTCATCTGGAAAATGGGGGGAAAAAGGTCAGTTCATCTGGAATTGAGGAGAAAAAAGGTTAGTTCATCTAGTATCCAAGAAGCTGCTGAATCCAAATGATGTATTGAGTCCTCGTGGAGCAATAGTGTCCAGTCTATGGATCCAGTAAGTTTCACGTTGGAGCAGGTGACGATTCCTATCACCCCCCCTCGGTGGTCTGGGGATGTGTTCAATCAACATGCCCTTTAGTTCATGTGTCTGATGGCCATGTATATAAAAATGTACAGCTACAGGTTTTTCCATGTCCACCGGTTCTCCATTTCTTGCTTTCTCCTGATGAACTCGTACATGGCTTTTGTGTTTTTGGAAGCGTTTTTTGAAAGGGCCGATCGTCTTTCCCACATATAGGAGACCACAGGGGCATTTTAAGATATATACACAGAAATCCGTGTTGCAGTTGTGGTAGCCTCTAAGTTTTATTGGGCATCCCGTATGCGGATGTGAAAATTGTGTGCCTATAATGAGTGAATTGCACACATTGCAATTGAAGCATTTATAACATCCCAACTTGGATGAAAGTACCTGTCTCTGTGGATTGTATTTCTCCACAGGATCCGCTCTTATGAGTAAGTCCCTCAGATTACGGCTACGGTTATAAACTCTCAGTGGTGGTCTTCTGACCATGGGTGCCAGGGTCTTGTCTGCAGTAAGAATGTTGTGATGTTTGCGTGTAATACGTTCAATATATGCCGAGGTATGGCAAAATGTCTGCGTAAACGGAATACGTTCTTCCTTTTTCTGTTTAGGATTCTCATTATTGAAGATGTGGCGAGCTTTTGTTATGGCCGCGGTCAAGATCTGTTTGGGATACCCTCGTTCTCTGAATTTGTTATACATGGCTTTAAGTTGCTCCTCCAGTGTCTCACTATCAGAGTGTATCCGAAGGACTCTTAAGAACTGTGAAATGGGCAAATTGTCAACCAGATGTCTGGGGTGTGAACTCTCATATTTCAAGAGAGTATTTCTGTCCGTTGGTTTAGTGAACAGGCCCGTCTTAATTCGGCCTGTGGAGTCCTTGTGAAGTGCCACATCTAGAAATGTGACATAGTCCCTTGACACTTCAGGGTTAAATTTAATGGTCGGGAACACTGAGTTCAGCATTGCAATAAACTGCTGGGCTGATTCCTCATCATCTTGCCAGATCATAATGATGTCATCAATATAGCGCCCCCAAAAGGTCACGCTTTTCTCATATTGAGGTGTGGGGTAGATATAACTTTCCTCTATGAATCCCATAAACAGATTTGCGAACGCCGGTGCGACTGCACTCCCCATCGCCGTCCCGACCATTTGCTCAAAAAACTGCTTCTCAAACTTAAAGAAGTTATTGGTCAGTACCATCTCAAGTCCCATTAGGATATACTCTGTAGGGATAGAGGTAGGTTTTCTAGAGAGAAAATGCTTCACAGCTCTCAGGCCTTCCTGAGTGGGAATGTTTGTATACAATGATGAAATGTCCATTGTGACCATTAGGGATGCCCCTGTTGTCATAACTGTACTCAGTTTTTGCAGAAAATCCCCTGTGTCTTTCAGATAGGAAGGTAATTCAGACACATATGGCTGCAAATAAATGTCTATCCATTGTGCCAGAGGTTGTGTAACAGAGTCCGTGCCTGCTACAATTGGGCGGTACTTCAGCGGGCATAGGCCTTTGTGGATCTTAGGTAACCCATAGATAACAGGAATAATAGGATATTCCATATGAAGAAAATCAGCAACATCTTTCGTGACCCATCTATTGGCCACGCCCATATCAATATAATCCTTAACCATTTCTTGTACACGGTGGGTGGGGTTATCACTTATTCGTCTGTAGCTGACGGTGTCAGATAGCATCTCTTGCATGCCCTTGTATTCAGCGTAGTCCAGGACCACTATTGCTCCCCCTTTATCAGCGGGCTTTATAATAATTTTATTATCTGCTTTGAGAGATTTGAGGGCTCCAATCTCTTGAACTGAGAGATTACTATGAAACCGTCTTTTGGATGCCATTTGTATAGTGTCAGCTCTGATCGTCCGAATATATGACTCGATTGAACCGAAATTGCCCTGAGGTATGAATTTGCTTTTAAGTTTAAAGGTTCTTGTTCCAGTGCTGGTATCACTGGCACTAGTGTCTGCGTTAAAAAATTGTTTCAACTTTAAACGTCTCTCATACTTAAACAAGTCTATGTCAAACTGGAATAGATCAAATTTTGAGGTGGGACAAAAAGAGAGGCCGCGAGAGAGCAGGCTTACCTCATCCACAGTGAGCTGTCTTGATGAGAGGTTCATGACGGGGCTTTCCTGGAGGTTTGTCGCGTCTGGCGTGCAATGCTGGGTGCCGGGATGATGCCGCCGGCCGCCCCTCCTGGGTCGTCTGATCCAGGGGCTGTCCGAAAAAGGGAGGGATCCCGAGAGTCTCGGATTTTGGGCCTTGCCCCCCTCGGGTTCTCGCTGTCAGATGACCAGTTCTCTGTGGGTATTTCACTGTCTGTTGAGGTTTCTTCCTGGGGCTGTCTACCCCTAGGTTTATATGCGAACCGCCGGGGTCGCCTCCTGGTTGTTGGTTCCTCTTTCCCAGTAAGCCAGAGGTATACACGGCCCTCCTTATAGTCCTCACAGACCTGCTTAAATTTCTCTCGCTTATATTTCTTTAAATGCTCTGTGTATGAAGTAATGTCCTTTTCCAATTTTTCTAGGTCCTCAGAGAGTTTGGGGGTGGGAGTGGTATTGTCTTTGATACGCAGTTCCAAGCTATTAATTTCTCTGTTAAGTTGGCATAATTGTGTCCTCACCTCCTCTATGACCAGTAACATATAATTGAATGAATTTTGGTTGGATACCTCGCACCAGCGGGCACAGAATTCTGGTTTATTACATCCGATGGTTGGTTGATTACGGATCCTGAAGCCTCTGGGGATCTTTTTAGCTCTGTAATATTCAGACAGAGTGAGTCCATGTAATTCCAATTCCGTGCTCCTTTTCTTTAGTTTCTTTAGTTCCCGCACCAGATCCACTGGTGTGTCCTTTCCAAATGCTGCAGCAGGGTCAGGGGGAAAAAGTATGGCATCAATCTCCTCCTGGTTGAATGTCCTTGTTTTGGCACATATATCCGGGTTGCCATCAATACCATGTAGAAATTCCATAGGGGAGCAATAGTTGTCCAATAATCCACAAATATGGTAGGTGCAGACAGTCAGCGTCACCAGTCACAGCAAATTTTCTAGTGGCTGTCGCACTCTTACTCATATGTATCCCATTTTTGAATGGTTATGGGCCAGTAGGCCCCCTTTTTGTATATAATGGCTGTTCACTGCCTGTTCTGGTTGTATGTGGTTGGTCCTGAGGAAGGGGGCCACAGTGCACCCCGAAACGTCGACCAGAAACCAATCCCTGTTTTGCACGATTTATGGTGTTTGGATTACAAATATAAGCTCATTTACTTTTACCTTTACATTGGAGTGCTGGTTCTTTACAAAATTCTTGGACTTTGGCGGTGTCTCCGCGGACCGCGCACCCACCCGACATGGGATACATATGAGTAAGAGTGCGACAGCCACTAGAAAATTTGCTGTGACTGGTGACGCTGACTGTCTGCACCTACCATATTTGTGGATTATTGGACAACTATTGCTCCCCTATGGAATTTCTACATGGTATTGATGGCAACCCGGATATATGTGCCAAAACAAGGACATTCAACCAGGAGGAGATTGATGCCATACTTTTTCCCCCTGACCCTGCTGCAGCATTTGGAAAGGACACACCAGTGGATCTGGTGCGGGAACTAAAGAAACTAAAGAAAAGGAGGACGGAATTGGAATTACATGGACTCACTCTGTCTGAATATTACAGAGCTAAAAAGATCCCCAGAGGCTTCAGGATCCGTAATCAACCAACCATCGGACGTAATAAACCAGAATTCTGTGCCCGCTGGTGCGAGGTATCCAACCAAAATTCATTCAATTATATGTTACTGGTCATAGAGGAGGTGAGGACACAATTATGCCAACTTAACAGAGAAATTAATAGCTTGGAACTGCGTATCAAAGACAATACCACTCCCACCCCCAAACTCTCTGAGGACCTAGAAAAATTGGAAAAGGACATTACTTCATACACAGAGCATTTAAAGAAATATAAGCGAGAGAAATTTAAGCAGGTCTGTGAGGACTATAAGGAGGGCCGTGTATACCTCTGGCTTACTGGGAAAGAGGAACCAACAACCAGGAGGCGACCCCGGCGGTTCGCATATAAACCTAGGGGTAGACAGCCCCAGGAAGAAACCTCAACAGACAGTGAAATACCCACAGAGAACTGGTCATCTGACAGCGAGAACCCGAGGGGGGCAAGGCCCAAAATCCGAGACTCTCGGGATCCCTCCCTTTTTCGGACAGCCCCTGGATCAGACGACCCAGGAGGGGCGGCCGGCGGCATCATCCCGGCACCCAGCATTGCACGCCAGACGCGACAAACCTCCAGGAAAGCCCCGTCATGAACCTCTCATCAAGACAGCTCACCGTGGATGAGGTAAGCCTGCTCTCTCGCAGCCTCTCTTTTTGTCCCACCTCAAAATTTGATCTATTCCAGTTTGACATAGACTTGTTTAAGTATGAGAGACGTTTAAAGTTGAAACAATTTTTTAACGCAGACACTAGTGCCAGTGATACCAGCACTGGAACAATAACCTTTAAACTTAAAAGCAAATTCATACCTCAGGGCAATTTCGGTTCAATCGAGTCATATATTCGGACGATCAGAGCTGACACTATACAAATGGCATCCAAAAGACGGTTTCATAGTAATCTCTCAGTTCAAGAGATTGGAGCCCTCAAATCTCTCAAAGCAGATAATAAAATTATTATAAAGCCCGCTGATAAAGGGGGAGCAATAGTGGTCTTGGACTACGCTGAATACAAGAAGGGCATGCAAGAGATGCTATCTGACACCGTCAGCTACAGACGAATAAGTGATAACCCCACCCACCGTGTACAAGAAATGGTTAAGGATTATATTGATATGGGCGTGGCCAATAGATGGGTCACAAAAGATGTTGCTGATTTTCTTCATATGGAATATCCTATTATTCCTGTTATCTATGGGTTACCTAAGATCCACAAAGGCCTATGCCCGCTGAAGTACCGCCCAATTGTAGCAGGCACGGACTCTGTTACACAACCTCTGGCACAATGGATAGACATTTATTTGCAGCCATATGTGTCTGAATTACCTTCCTATCTGAAAGACACAGGGGATTTTCTGCAAAAACTGAGTACAGTTATGACAACAGGGGCATCCCTAATGGTCACAATGGACATTTCATCATTGTATACAAACATTCCCACTCAGGAAGGCCTGAGAGCTGTGAAGCATTTTCTCTCTAGAAAACCTACCTCTATCCCTACAGAGTATATCCTAATGGGACTTGAGATGGTACTGACCAATAACTTCTTTAAGTTTGAGAAGCAGTTTTTTGAGCAAATGGTCGGGACGGCGATGGGGAGTACAGTCGCACCGGCGTTCGCAAATCTGTTTATGGGATTCATAGAGGAAAGTTATATCTACCCCACACCTCAATATGAGAAAAGCGTGACCTTTTGGGGGCGCTATATTGATGACATCATTATGATCTGGCAAGATGATGAGGAATCAGCCCAGCAGTTTATTGCAATGCTGAACTCAGTGTTCCCGACCATTAAATTTAACCCTGAAGTGTCAAGGGACTATGTCACATTTCTAGATGTGGCACTTCACAAGGACTCCACAGGCCGAATTAAGACGGGCCTGTTCACTAAACCAACGGACAGAAATACTCTCTTGAAATATGAGAGTTCACACCCCAGACATCTGGTTGACAATTTGCCCTTTTCACAGTTCTTAAGAGTCCTTCGGATACACTCTGATAGTGAGACACTGGAGGAGCAACTTAAAGCCATGTATAACAAATTCAGAGAACGAGGGTATCCCAAACAGATCTTGACCGCGGCCATAACAAAAGCTCGCCACATCTTCAATAATGAGAATCCTAAACAGAAAAAGGAAGAACGTATTCCGTTTACGCAGACATTTTGCCATACCTCGGCATATATTGAACGTATTACACGCAAACATCACAACATTCTTACTGCAGACAAGACCCTGGCACCCATGGTCAGAAGACCACCACTGAGAGTTTATAACCGTAGCCGTAATCTGAGGGACTTACTCATAAGAGCGGATCCTGTGGAGAAATACAATCCACAGAGACAGGTACTTTCATCCAAGTTGGGATGTTATAAATGCTTCAATTGCAATGTGTGCAATTCACTCATTATAGGCACACAATTTTCACATCCGCATACGGGATGCCCAATAAAACTTAGAGGCTACCACAACTGCAACACGGATTTCTGTGTATATATCTTAAAATGCCCCTGTGGTCTCCTATATGTGGGAAAGACGATCGGCCCTTTCAAAAAACGCTTCCAAAAACACAAAAGCCATGTACGAGTTCATCAGGAGAAAGCAAGAAATGGAGAACCGGTGGACATGGAAAAACCTGTAGCTGTACATTTTTATATACATGGCCATCAGACACATGAACTAAAGGGCATGGTGATTGAACACATCCCCAGACCACCGAGGGGGGGTGATAGGAATCGTCACCTGCTCCAACGTGAAACTTACTGGATCCATAGACTGGACACTGTTGCTCCACGAGGACTCAATACATCATTTGGATTCAGCAGCTTCTTGGATACTAGATGAACTAACCTTTTTTCTCCCCAATTCTAGATGAACTAACCTTTTTTTCTCCCCAATTCCAGATTAACTGACCTTTTCCCCCCATTTTCCAGATGAACTAAACTTTTCCCTCCCCCCTTTTCAGATTAATTAACCTTTCCCCCTATCTTTAGGACTGGCTGTATATATCCCAATTCTCCAGTCCAAGCAAATTATTGGTGTTCCATTTCCATCCCTAAGGGCTTTTCTCCTTATGTAGGATAAGTTTTTCACATTATTATTTTTCATATTTTTTATTTCCAAATGTTGTATGTTTATTTTTATAGGTTTTTCATGTATAATCTTCTTAAATATCCTGCAGTTGCGTTCTTCTTCAAGACACCGCCGCACTGGGGTCGGGTGCAGAAGCTGATGCTCTGCCTCCAGCAAAGCTTTTGCTGGAGATAGAGTGCTAGCTCTGCTACACCCGAGAGCCAATCATTTGGCTCCTGGGCAGCGTCATCGGTTACCGGGCAGATTTCCCGGGACCTGTGACATCACGCCTGACCTTCCCTGATTGGGGGACAGCATAGGGTTGCTTGGCAACCCCCTGCTGACAATAGCGGCGGTGCCCTGCAGATTCTATTGGCAGGGGCGCCTAGCAGAGGTAAGCCGGGACCTCAAGGGGCCCCTCTATTGTCATTTACAGCATTAATTTACATTCTTATTGATATGCTAATTTCCGAGCGCCGGTGACGTCATTGATGACGTCAGGCGCGAATTTTTGAATGGTTATGGGCCAGTAGGCCCCCTTTTTGTATATAATGGCTGTTCACTGCCTGTTCTGGTTGTATGTGGTTGGTCCTGAGGAAGGGGGCCACAGTGCACCCCGAAACGTCGACCAGAAACCAATCCCTGTTTTGCACGATTTATGGTGTTTGGATTACAAATATAAGCTCATTTACTTTTACCTTTACATTGGAGTGCTGGTTCTTTACAAAATTCTTATTCAAAAGTTTGTGACTAATCTGCTGTTTTTTATTACTTCATAGAACGTTTAAAATAGATCTCTGAATATTGTTGAAGAATGGTGATTATAGGTGTCGGCAAGAAATACTACCTATGATACATAGGGGCACTTTACTATATGTTTGTAATTGTATTTTTAAAAGACATCTGGTGGCTTATAGTTGCATTTATACAGTAGAGCAACTTTTTGGAAATAGTAACCCCCAGGTATTTTAAGCTACTTCCCACCCAATTGCAAATCTACTAACTTTTCCAATTTCTGTTGTTCATGTGAATGTAAATTTATCAGGAGACTTACCAAATTCTGTGGATATAAACATATAATGTTTATATCTAAAAGAATATCGGCATGCAAAAACTGTACAGCAGAACAAAAATACAACTATAACTCAATCTAAATAGTATAATAGCTAGCACATATACCGTCACAATTATAGAATAGACACTTACCTTGGGGATAATATGGGATCCTTAAGAAGTTTCTTGTATTTGTGATTCATAAGAGTGACTGAGCCTGGCCTCACTTTATATTGTCTATACAAACACTCTCTGAAATAAAGAAGTTTTGGATTGGCTGAATGGAGTTCATCAAAACAAAGGCTATGGTAATTGGCTCGTCTTGGGGGGTTGCACCTTTTCTTTGTTTCACTGTTTGAAGCAACAAGCTTTTATTGCCTGAATATAATGAAAAAGAAGAGACAATAACAGGGATTTTTTTTGTGAAATACCATAGACTAGACTCTCATCATTAACATAGAAATGGAGTGATACCATGATTGTAATCTGCATAGCATAAGAGACTCATGCCAGAGAATGCTACAGTTACAGGTATTCATCTCAATGAGAGATACTTTTTAAGGGTATTTGGCATGGTACAAGTAGCAAAATAATGATTTTACATTGTTAAGGTATTGTTCCCCTATTTTATAGTGTTTGAAGTGTCCATTTCCAATTCCCATTTAAGCCCAAAACCCAAACTTACTGTTATAAGGTCTTGGGGTCAAAACTAAATGTGGAAGCTAATTGGGTGATTGAAGTCAGATATAAAACTGCTGTATTGTATGTCCAACCTTCTCATCAAGAACTTTGCAATAAGTGTATTTCTCACATTTGACTTTACATTTATTACATCATCCTTTTCAACAGACTTTTCTCCAGGGGTTATAGAACTACAATCCCCTAATTCCCTGAAATCTGTATAGCTGAGTGTTTGGATATCAGACATTATGATATTGCTGAAAAGGATTATGCAATGTAATTAACAGATGAATGTCAGGGAACGCTGATGCTTTTAGTCCCCTGACAACTCATGTGAAGCAGTAAAAATTCAGGATCTGAATAAATGTAATGGGTGTTGGGGGGGCTGCATGAAATGCAGATAACACATTTGGTAAAATGACTCTTGAGCTCTTAAGTAAAAGACTGTCGGTATTGTAGAGTGTGGGTCCATGAGAGATGAGCGAACTTTTGAAAAATTAGATTCGGATGATTCGCCGAATTTTCTGGGAAAAAGTTTCAGTCCGAATTTATTTGCGATGAATCACTATTAAAAACGGCTATTTCTGGGTCGTCTGAGAGCCTCCATAGGGTTGCAGAACGTTTTGTTTGGCTGGAACATGCATAGGATGCATGCTGGGTTAGTGAAATACTATTGTAAAGAAGTTTGACATGCAGATCAGAGGCGTCGCTATTAGATTCGCTGTCGCAGAGCGGCACAATTACAGAGCCTTGAGGTGGCATCAGCATGATGAGCCCATATATTGCTTGAAAGACACACCCAGGAGTTGGCAGCAGCATAGGGAGCAGATATATTGCCTGAAAAGCACATTGGAGTTGGCACCAGCATAGGGAGCCCATATGTCGCCTGAAAGACACACCCAGGAGTTGGCAGCAGCATAGGGAGCCCATATATTGACTGAAAAACACACACAAGAGTTGGAAGCAGCATAGGGAGCTCGTGTATTGCCTGAAAGACACACACAGGAGTTGGCAGCAGCTTAGGGAGCCCATATATTGCCTGAAAAGCACATTGGAGTTGGCAGCAGCATAGGGAGCCCATATATTGCCTGAAAGGCACACCCAGGAGTTGGCAGCAGCATATGGAGCCCATATATTGACTGAAAAACACACCCAGGAGTTGGCAGCAGCATAGGAAGCTCATATATTGACTGAAAGACACACACAGGAGTTAGCAGCAGCATAGGGAGCCCATATATTGCCTGAAAAGCACATTGGAGTTGGCAGCAGCATAGGGAGCCCATATATTGCCTGAAAGACACACCCGGGAGTTGGCAGCAGCATAGGGAGCCCATATATTGACTGAAAGACACACCCAGGAGTTGGCATTTTTTCCAATATTTTCCAATAGCTTCTCAAACACTTGTTTATTCCTATTTACATTCCTGCTTAGGTGTGTGTTAAAATTACTTATGTGTGCATTATTTCTTGTATGGGATGGTTGTTTAAAGGGAGCAGTCCCTTTGTGTTGTTGTCCTTGTCTCTAGTGGGATCATTCGTGATTTTGTCATTGGTTCTTATAAATAACTCACATTAGTGGAATTTGTATATTCGGTTTTCTATTGGGGACGATGGTGTTTTTTCCTTCCTTACTTGTCTCCCATGATCCCATAGTTATTGTGGTAGGGGCTGGTATTATCTTGGTTGGTAGATAGTGTTTATAGTTGGACATCTATCAGAGGAAGGGGGTAAAACTGGTATACTCATCGAGTACCTGTGGTCTTGTTGCTGCCAGTTTGGCTATCCACCTGTGCCAGGAAGGAGACCTTGCTGGGATCCGACCTTTGGGGCTGAAGGAAATGTCTGCCTATTAGGGTTGTGGTGGTGCCATTTTTTATGTCCCTCACATGTTTGTAGATCCTCACCTTTAATTTTCTGTTTCTTGCCCACGTAGAAGCGTGGGAATGTACAAGTCAAAAAATAAATTATATGGTTTGTGTTGCAGTTCACAAAGTGTCTCAGTGTGTGTATTTGGCCGTTTGGTAACTGAATTTCTTTGCCCTGCTTGATATACCTGCAGGTGCTGCAGCCACCGCACTTGTATATCCCTTGTGTTTTACAGCAGATTGGGTCAACCGTCCTGTTGTAGTAACTGTGTACTAGTGTATCTTTGATTGATTTTGGTCGTCTGAATGTCAGTTGGGGCGTCTGTGGGATCAGTGGAGATAAGTCAGGGTCGTGGGTGAGTATATTCCAGTGTCTTTGAATGATCTGCCTGACGTCTTGGTGCTGTTGGGTGTAAGTGAGGATAAATGGTAGTTTTGGCTGTTTGTCTCCGATGTCAGTGTGTCTTTTTCCAAACTGTAGTGTTTGTCTGTCTTTCTCTTTGGATTTGTTATAGGCTCGTTTGAGGATCCTTTTGGAGTATCCCCTATTCTTAAGAATTTCTCTGATTCCGTCTGCTGCTATTTGGAAATCAGTCATGGTCATGCTGTTTCGTCTGGCTCGTAGATACTCGCCATATGGAATACTCTTTTTCAGAGCTGATGGGTGCGCACTGCTGGCCCTTAAGATGTTGTTCACCGCAGTTGGTTTGCGGTAAAAACTGGTTTGGATGCTACCGTCTGTGTTTCGGTGGATGATGACATCTAGGAAGGGGACTTTTTCTTTATGGTAATCTAGTGTGAATTTGAGGTTAAGCTCGTTCTTATTGAGTGTGTTGACAAAGGTCTTTAGTTGTGTTTCTGTGCACTCCCAGACTATCAGGATATCATCTATGTACCGCAACCATACTAAGATGTTATCCTGATAGTTTGTGAGGTCCTCATGTTGACAAAGGTTGTGTTCCCACCAGCCCAAATATAAATTTGCATAAGTGGGCGCACAGGTTGTGCTCATGGCTGTGCCTTGGGTTTGATGATACAATTCCTGATTAAATACAAAAATATTGTGGGTCAATATGAAATGTAATAGTGTTGTGATAAAACTGCTGTGTTCATAGTCACTGATGGGTAGTTTATCTAGAAAGGATTTGACTGCTCTGAGTCCCTGTGTGTGGGGAATGCTAGAGTATAACGCTTCGACGTCCAATGTTACTAGTAAGGAGTCATCTGGAATGGTAAGGTCATGTAAAATTTGTAACAGGTAGGGAGTGTCCTTCACATATGATGGTAAAGCCTGAACAAAGGGTTGTAGGCAGGCGTCCACATAAATGCTTGCTCGGCTGGTGAGTGAATCAATGCCTGAGACAATTGGTCTCCCTGGTGGGTTGGTTAATGACTTGTGTACCTTGGATAATGTATAAAATCTTTGTATGGTGGGTTTAGGTATAATGAGGAACTCGGCTGTCGGTTTGTCTATTATTTTGTGTTTTAGTTCTTCACTGATGATCTGTTCGTATGTTTCTTTGTCTCTTGTTAAAGTTGTCATTGGGACTTTCTTGTACCAGTTCTTGTTCCCTAGTATTTTGTTACACATGTTTTCATATTGTAGCCGGTGTAGTAAGAATCAGGGTGATTATAACAATTAATGGTGGGCTGATAAGAATGAGAGGGGGAGAGAAATTGTGTGGAATTTTTTTGACCTCATTGACTTCCACATGAATTTTAACGACTTCCATCCCACAATACGTTTGAAACTCACCCATTCACCAACAGAAATCAATTTCTTTGACACCACCATACGTGTTAAGGGACAGGCCCTACAAACATCCATCTACCAGAAACCCACAGACTGACCTACATACCTTAACCATAACAGCTTCCACCCAAACCACACCAAGAGGTCCATCGTATTCCGCCAGGGAATCAGATACAGCAGAATCTGTTCCGATACCATGGACAGAAACGCACATATGGACAATCTAAAAAGGGACTTTATTAGGCAGGGCTACAAACCATCAGAAACAGAGGCCCAGTTGCAGAAAGCACTCCACATCCCCAGACACAGACTCCTGCAGTACAAAGAATCCCAAAAGATGAACCGTGTTCCTCTAGTTGTCACATACAATCCACGTCTGGAGATTCTAAATTGCGAAGGAGCTCCAACCCCTTTTACACAGGAATGAGAGACTTTCTGAGATCTTCCCAGATCCACCTCTGTTGGCATACAGACAACCTCCCAACCTCAGAAAACTAATTGTGAGGAGCTCCCTAAGTGACCCAGCACAAAATGGGACATGGCTTTGCCTGCAGAAAAGGTGCGAAACCTGCACACACATCTACACCACTGACAGAATAAAGACACCAGGTATGCAACATGATTACAAAGTACAGGGTAATTTCACATGCAAATCCCCTAATGTAGTGACCTGATCATGTGTGTGCAGTGCCCCTCAGCATTTTACATCGGGCAGACAGGACAAGCGCTAAGAAAGCAACTAAATCTGCACAGGTTTACAATCAAAAATAATAAAACTGATGTGCCTGTTGCAGCCAATTTCTGCAGACCAGGCCATGGCCTATGTGATCTCAAACTCACAGTGCTCAAGGGGGGTTTCCGCTCACAAAAGGAGAGATTGGAATATGAGTGTAAATGCATCCAAATCTTTAAATCGATGGACTGTGGGCTAAACAGGGACAATAATTTTATGTGTCATTATGACATGGATTGAATAGACAAGACTTATCACAAGGTCTGATATTAAACAGACTGTCTGGCCTGGTGTGAGAGCAATAAAAATTCCACACACTTTCTCTCCTCCTCCTCTCATTCTTATCAGCCCACCATTAATTATTATAATCCCCCTGATTCTTATCTCACAGTATACAATTTTACGGCTTTTTTTTCATTTTTTTACGCTATTTTTCTTCTGTGTCAGTGTAAAAACAATTGTCACTCCTTTGTAGTGTTTTATATAAATGTGTGTCTAAGTCTAAATTACAGATCTGTATTATGCCTGAAGAAGAAGCTTGAACAGCTTCGAAAGCTTGCATTTTCAATCTTATTGAGTTAGCCAATAAATGGTATTACCTTAACCTTGGATTTCCTGCTTACATCGATGGCTAACACGGTACAACAACTTACTGATGAATGGTGATTGAAGGTTTTTGCAATAGGTTGATAGATTTTTATAAAAAGGCCATTTTCACTAAAGAAATTCTACCTATAATACTTAGGGGTACTTTACTCCATTTATTAATGTTCTTTTTTAAAAGACAGTTAGTGGCTTATAGTGTAATGTATACAGCAGGGCAATGTTTTGGAAATAGTAACCCCCGGATATTTTAAGCTACTTCCCACCCATTGCAAATCTACTAACTATTTTAAATTCCTGCCGTTCATGTGAATGTAAATTTATCAGATGACTTACCGATTTCTGTGGATAGAAACATATAAATGTTTATATCTAAAAGAATATCGGCGTGCAAAAACTGTAACTCAGAACAAAAATACAACTATAACTCAATCTAAATAGTATGATAGCTAGCACATATACCTTCACATTTATAGAATAGACACCTACCTTGTATGGGGGAAATATGTGGATCTTTAAGAAGTTCTCTTGAATCTTTGATGGCGGTGGCGGAATCATCTTCAAATTCAAATTTATTATTGGTACCTATTCAGCGGTGACTGACACGACTTCCCTATTGGCAAAGCTGCTTTATCCCGGGGCCGGTGAGATGAACGTTGTTATGATCCTAATTGAAAGCTGTTTTTAACTATATGTTTGCGACTGTCATAATTGCTCTATTTCCTGGATGTTGATGAGAAATACAAGAAAGACCAGGATTTCTTAAGTACCTATACGCTGATGCTTTGAAGGCTTCATTACTCTTATGAGCTGATGACCGTTTCAATTACTCTATTTCCTGGATGCTGATGAGAAATACAAGAAAGATCAGGATTTATTAAGTATCTATATGCTGATGCTTTGAAGGCTTTATTACTTCTATGAGTCGGTAAGGATTCGCACGATTGGTGGTGGAATCACCGTGTGGAGGTGCATGTGTCGTGGGATAGAGATCACCTTCGGCACTATATCATTCTTGAAGTTGCTCTGTGTTTTACAATATTTTAATTAATTTGGTATGTCATCCTTTCCCAGGTGAACCGGGTCTTTTTAAATTTCAGGAGGTCAGAGTATCTAGTTCAAAGCTGGTCCACTCACCCGTTTTATTTTTTTATTATTCATCCATTTACCCACGCTTTGTAGTCGGGCGACCAGGAAATATGCCTTATAATCTGGGGCTCCCAACCCACCTTTTTTTGAGTCTATTCAGGAGTGTTTAACTAAGCTGGTGTTTGTTTATTACTCCATAGAACATTTAAAATAGATTTCTGAATATCTTTTAAAAATCTTTGAGTAAAGGTGATTGGAAGTGTTTGAAATAGGTTGATTTGATGATGTGTGACTTAAATGATGTGTAAGTGCCGGCCCACCCAGAGACGCTGTCATGTTTAACTGTGATTTTTGAAGGAATGTCAATAGATTTCCCAGGAAAATGATATATATTTTTTTCAGGAGAGTTTAACATTAAATATTCTGTAATTGTTTCTCAATATTTTTTGGGGAAATATGTAGAACAATTAAAATAATGTTTTTTTTTACATGTTGTAGCATTTTTTTTAATAATCCTAAATGATTTATTGTTAAAAAAATCATATTGCTTGTAAAAGCCCATTCCTCCCAGTGACAACTGTAATGTATTGGTAGACACCCTTTCCTGCCCAGACTGAAACAGCACCTTAGGAGATTTTCCAATCAAATACAACTATTATGCGCACCTGTGGTGAGTACATGTGGGTAAATGTTGAGGGGCCCTAAACCACATTTTGTGTAGTCGACCCCCCCACATGTGAATCACCAGAGGTAAAGGGTTAGAGCCCTGGGCAGCCTCAGGTATGTTCAGCTCTCAGATAATCCATTGCTACATATACATATTGTAGAATTTGTTGTCGGCTGGTGGAGATTTGGGTGCTGGGGGTATTTCTTTTTGTTTAGTTTGTACCTAGTTGCCTAGCCCAGTGTGCACCACCCAGCCCAGCTATAACCTGATGGCGCGGCTTGCCATTTTCTTCCTATCTGTTGTATTGTGGTGAGTGCATGTGGGTAAATGTTGAGGGCCCTCCCCCCATGTAGTGGAGTCAACCTCCCCACATGTGAATCACCAGAGGTGAAGAGTTTGAGTCCAGGGCAGCCTCGGGTAAGTTCAGTGTATCCATTGCTATGTACGTCCAAAAAATTGGGGAGGTACTCACTGTTTAGAGTAGGACTGCAGGAAAAAGAGGTGCCATGACGTGTCCCTGCAGTTCTCATACATTTACAAACGTGTGCCACAAATACTTCTCTGTTTTAAAAATGTAGACAGATTGTAAGATTTGTTGCAGGCTGGTGGGGATTTGGGTGTTGGAGTATTCCATTTTGTTTTGGCTGTAACTAGTTGCCCGGCCCAGTGTGCTCCACCCAGTCCAGCTATAAATTTATGGTGCTACTTGCCATCTCCTTCCCACCACCGAACACCACCTCTCCAGTGCCAGAACCAGCCTTTTATACTGAAGGAATTAATTACATCATCTTGCTCCTCCTATAAAAGGCCCCTTTCTTTTTAAACTGTATCTTTTTGTGCAAATCAATAGACCAGATCCTCTTCATTAGCATAGAAATGGATTGATACCACGATTGTAATCTGCATGACATAACCGACTAATGCCTGAAAATACTGCAGCTAGACAAATAACTCTCAATACAAGCTCCTTCTGTAATAATTCAAGTCTAAACCCTAATCAAATATAACAAGGTAAATGTGTTTCATTTTTATAAATACATTCGTGATGCTTTTGGAAACTTTAGACACAAGAAAATGGGCAAAAGGCATAAGTAAGAAAGAAAAGAGAAGAAAAAAGACAATAGAAGAGGGGAGAATATAATAAAATCTGCACATCTACTTAGCTAAGAAAACCCAAGTGATATGTACTTAAAGCTATCCAAATATTTCACTTACATTTTTTTATTTGAAAAAAAAGCTACACATTGTATAAAATGCCTTTATTTTTTCCGCATTGTTCACCCAATAAAATTGAGAAATTACAAACAGAACATTCCATGTTAAAGCTCAAAAGAAGCTGAAAAACGTCAATATATCATTTTTTTCTGGAAAGTCCACGGACATTTCTGGACATGTATAGCACAAAATGTTGAAAAATGGTCTGGCAACAGGGAGTGACATTGCCTGAAAGACACATTGGAGTCTGCAGCAGCATAAGGAGCCCATATATTGCCTGAAAGACACACCCTGGACTTGGCAGCAGCATAGGGAGCCCATATATTGCCTGAAAAGCACATTGGAGCTGGAAGCAGCATAGGGAGCCCATATATTGACTGAAAAACACACCCAGGAGTTGGCAGCAGCATAGGGAGCTCATATATTGCTTCAAAGACACACACAGGAGTTGGCAGCAGCTTAGGGAGCCCATATATTGCCTGAAAAGCACATTGGAGTTGGCAGCAGCATAGGGAGCCCATATATTGCCTGAAAGAAACACCCAGGAGTTGGCAGCAGCATAGGGAGCCCATATATTGTCTGAGAGACACACCCAGGAGTTGGCAGCAGCATAGGGAGCCCATATATTGCCTGAAAGACACACCCAGGAGTTGGCAGCAGCCTTAGGAGCCCACATAGTGACTGAAAAACACACCCTGGATTTGGCAGCAGCATGGGGATCCCATATACTGCCTGAAAGACACACCCAGGAGTTGGCAGCAGCATAGGGAGCCCATATATTGCCTGAAATTGACTCTGCAGTTGGCAGCAGCATAAGGAACCAATATATTGCCTGAAAAACACTCTGGAGTTGGCAGCAGCATGGGGAGCAGCATATTATTATTATCTTTGCACAGTGCAAGGTGTATTGAGAAAGCTGTTGAAAGCGAAACATGTTTACCCTAAGAAATACACAGTGAGAGAAAAAGCATGGAATATTTTGATATGGATTATGTAAGGATAAGGTTTCTGAGATATTGCTAATAAATTGTATATTTTTATGAATTTTAAGATGTGGTCAAGTAAATGGGTACAATGTGGGGGGTATAAGCCTAATACCTCAATTTGAGTCTGTTTTCTATATTGTATATCTAGCTGCTTCTTGTTTCGTTATCACTGTTATTAATCTGTCCAAATAAGGAGACAGTTCTGGGTGTATCATTAAGTATTTAAATGATTTATAAATATACGGTTAATGAATTCGGCATGTTATTCTCTCCCAGATGAACCGGGTCTCTTTAACATTCAGTCAGGAGGTCAGAGTATCTAGTTCCAAGCTGGTCCATGCACCCGTTTATTTTTATTTATCCAGTTACCCGCTCTTTGTAGTCAGCCTGCCAGGAAATATGCCTTATGATCTGGGGCTCCCACCCACCTTTCTTGTTGAGTCTACTCAGGAGTTTGTAACTAATCTGGTGCTTTTATGACTCCACAGAACATTTAAAATAAATCTCTGAATATCCTTAAAAATCTTTGAGGAAAGGTGATTGGAAGTGTTTGCAATAGGTTGATATATTTTGATAAAAAGGAAATTCTACCTATAAAACTTAGTACCTAAGTAAAGGACTATCTTTATTCAGTTGCTTTCACGATATCTTTTTTAAAAAAAATTTCATTTTGCAAAACATTTATTAAATAATCAACATGTAAGTTTTTCAGTAAAATCATATTGCTTGTAAAAGCCTCATTCCTCCCAGTTACAACTGAAATGTATTGGTAGATACCCTTTCCTGCCCAGACTGAAACAGCACTTTAATAGATTTTCAACTAAAATACAACTACTATGCGCACCTGTGGTGAGTACATGTGGATGTACATGAGGGGCCCGCAGCCACATTTTGTCAAGTTGATCCCCCCCACATGGGAATCACCAGAGGTAAATGGTTAGAGTTAGAGAGTATCCATTGCTACGTATACATATTGTAGGATTTGTTGCTGGCCCAGCCAGTGTGCACCACCCAGTCCAGCTATAAACTGCTTGCCATTTAATTCCTATCTGTTGTATTGTGGTGAGTGCATGTAAATAAATGTTGAGGGGCCTCATGTAGTGAAGTCAACCTTCCCACATGTGAATCACCAGACGCGAAGGGTTGCGAGTCCTGGGTAGCCTCTGGTAAGTTCAGTGTACCATTGCTATGTATGTCCCAAAAATGGGAGAGAGCTCACTGTTTAGAGCAGGACTGCAAGAAAAAGAGGTGCCGTGACATGGCCCGACAGCTTCCCATACATTTACAAATGTGTGCAACAAATACCTCTCTGTTTTTAAAAAAATGTGGACAGATTGTAGGATTTGTTGCACACTGATGGGGATTTAGGTGCTGGAGTATTCCTTTTTGTTTTGCCAGGCCCAGTGTGCTCCGCCCAGTCCAGCTATAGATTTATGGTGCTACTCGCCATCTCCTTCCCATCACCGAACACCACCTCTCCAGTGCCAGAAGCAGCCTGTTATACTGAAGGAAAATTATTACATAGCTCCTCCTATAAAAGGCCCCTTTCTATTTATACATGATCTTTTTGTGCAAATCCATAGACCAGACTCTCATCATTAGCATAGAAATGGAGTGATACAGTGATTGTAATCTGCATGACATAACAGACTAATTCCAGAGAATACTACTGTTAGACAAATAACTCTCACTACGAGCTTCTTCTTTATTGCAGTTGGCCAAAAGTAGCAAAATAGTGAATTTACTTTGTTAATTTTTTGTTTCCCAATGTTTTGGGGTTTGAAGATTCCACTTCCTGTTTACACAAGAAACCTAAGCTCACTGTTATTGAATACATCTTGGGTGAAAATGAAATGAGTTATGGGTGGGGCTCATTTAGTGATTACAGTCCATAGGAAATAAAACCCTAATCAAATGTAACAAGGTAAATGTGATTCATTTTTATAAATACATCTGTGATGCTTTTGGAAACTTTAGACCCAAGAAAAGAGGAAAAAAGGAAAGAAATAAGCAAGAAAGAAAGGAGAAGGAAAAAAGGGAAAGAGTAGAGGGGAGAATATAATAAAATACTGCGCATCTTATCGAAGAATACCCAAGTGATATGTACTCAAAGCTATCCAAATATTTCACTTACATTTTTTATTTTTTAAAAAGGTACAAATTGTAAAAAATACATTTTTTTAATTTTTAATTTTTTACACGCAGTTCACCCAATAATATTGAGAAATTACAAACAGAACATTCCATGTTAAAGCACAAACTGTTGAAAATATATATATAATTTTTTCTGGGAAATCCCTGGACATTCCTGGACATGCAAAGCACAAAATGTTGAGAAATGGCCTGACATTGAGGGTGACAATGTCTCTAGGCAGGTAAAGGGTTAACCCCGGACAGGAAGAATGTATATGTTAGTGTTTGCTGCACCCTTTTCTATGTTGAATTAAATCAATTTGTGTTGGACATTTTTCATTAAAATAAACTGTATAATACTTCACCTTACGGTGTATTCCAGGGTTGTCATTGCCGCAATTATTTAAGAGTTTCTAACAGCCTCAGGTTGTCCATTGCAATTCCAAGTGTGTCACTGATTTGGGCGTATCATTTTCTATTTTGCTTATTGTGTAATACTTGTATATGCATAAATGTGCTCTTTAGGATGAGCATTCCCGTAAAGTTTATGCCCAGTATGTTAGCTCACATATGCTGATTGTTTGGGCACCCTGTACATTGAACTGGCCCATGTAGGTACTTTGAATATGGAAGCCCTGATTTCCCCTTCCCTTCCCCTTTCTCAGCTGCATACATGACCATTTCTTCCCTCCTTCTTTGCTGATCAACAGTGTGGGACCTCTGGTGTCTAAGCAGTTGTGAACCTGTAGTAAAGCACTTGCTGCACTCAGGGCAGGAAAATGGCTTCTCTCCAGTGTGAATCCTCTGGTGTGTAAGAAGGGTTGCAGGCTGTGCAAAGCATTTGCCACATACAGAACATGGGAATGGCTTCTCTCCAGAGTGAATCCTCTGGTGTGTAAGAAGGGTTGCAGGCCGTGCAAAGCATTTGCCACATTCAGAACATGGGAATGGCTTCTCTCCAGTGTGAACCCGCTGGTGTGAAAGAAGGGTTGAAGACCTTGCAAAGCATTTGCCACATTCAGAACATGGGAATGGCTTCTCTCCAGTGTGAGCCCGCTGGTGTATAAGCAAGTCTCTGCGAATTGTAAAGCATTTGTCACATTCAGAACATGGGAATGGCTTTTCTCCGGTGTGACTCCTCTGGTGTCTCAGCAGGTGTTGAGGCTGTGCAAAGCATTTGCCACATACAGAACATGGGAATGGCTTCTCTCCAGTGTGAATCCTCTGGTGTGTAAGAAGGGTTGCAGGCCGTGCAAAGCATTTGCCACATTCAGAACATGGGAATGGCTTCTCTCCAGTGTGAACCCGCTGGTGTGAAAGAAGGGTTGAAGACCTTGCAAAGCATTTGCCACATTCAGAACATGGGAATGGTTTCTCTCCAGTGTGAGCCCGCTGGTGTATAAGCAAGTCTCTGTGAATTGTAAAGCATTTGTCACATTCAGAACATGGGAATGGCTTTTCTCCGGTGTGAACCCTTTGGTGTGTAAGCAGGTCTTGACTACTTGTAAAGCATTTGCCACATTCAGAGCATGGGAATGGCTTCTCTCCAGTGTGACTCCTCTGATGTCTCAGCAGGTGTTGAGGCTGTGAAAAGCATTTGCCACATTCAGAGCATGGGAATGGCTTCTCTCCAGTGTGAACTCTCTGGTGACTTGTGAGGTTTGCCTTCCAACTGAAACATTTCCCACACTCAGAGCACTGATATGGCTTCACTCCTTTGGGGCTCATCATGGGCTGTTGGAAAACAACTGATCTGTAATTAATTTTGTTTTTCTGTTAAATGACCAACCTGCAAAGAAAAACAGAACAATGTTTTAATTACAGAAGCAGTGGGCAAAACAAGAACAAAAGCAGTGCTTACAAGATGGCGCCTGAAATTACAAGATGGTGCCTGAAATGGCTGCCTGGTGAGGAGATTCCTCCAACTGAGCTCTGGTTACTACTCCTTCCTCACTTCTGTCCTCTCCTTTACACCTACAGGGCAACTGCTAGCTGATCACCCCTAATCATCAGAATACCCCAAATAACAAGCAGAGTGGTGATCCAAGAAGCATCAGGGTCAGTCAGTGTCATCAGACACCCCACTACCAGCTGGACGCATTGTGATCAAGGAATACAAGGAGGATATAGCTCCAGTTCCAGCATTGAGTCTCTGGTTGTCGGCGGCGGTGCAAAGTCGACTGACATACCTCACTCCAGTGGTGAGTCCAGTGCATCTGCTGGCAACAACAACAGCTTGGGGTGAGTCATCCAATCCCCCCCAGTGATGATTGGTTAGGACACACACAGCTCAGTAATGGGGAGCACTTAACCTAACTGTCATTATGTGACAGTTTGGTTGTAACTGAATTCATTGGCATATTTTTTCCTGGCATATTTATTAATATTAGGCAAACAGTAAAAAAAGAAACACAGGCTGTTTTGTGGCACAGGGAAGGCGACAGAAGGTGACCACAACTTTACTTTCTGAGTATAGGTGCATATTAATTTATACAGTAGGGCAATGTTTTTGGAATTACTAAGCCCCAGATCTATTAAGCTACTTCCCACCCATTGCAAATCTACTATCTTTTTAAATTCCCGTTGTTCATGTGAATGTAAATTTATCAGGAGACTTACCGATTTCTGTGGCTATAAACATATAAAAATCTATATCTAAAAGAATATCAACATGCAAATACTGTACAGCAGAACAAAAATACAACTATAACCCAGTCTAAATAGTATAATAGCTAGCACATATACCTTCACATTTATAGAATAGACACCTACCTTGTATGAGGGAAATATAGGGATCCTTAAGAAGTTCTCTTGAATCTGTGATTCATAAGAGTGACTGAGCTCGGCCTCACTTTATATTGTCTATACAAACCCTCTCTGAAATTGGGAAGTTCTGGATTGGCTGAATGGAGTTTAGCAAAACAAAGGCTATGGTAATTGGCTTGTCTTGGGCAGCTGCAACTTTTCTTTGTTTCACAGTTTGAAGCAACAAGATTTTATTATCTCAATATAATGAAGGTATTTGTGAAATACCTTAGACTAGACTAGACTCTCATCATTAACATAGAAATGGAGTGATACCATGATTGTAATCTGCATGACATAAGAGACTCATGCCCGAGAATGCTACAGCTGGAGATATTCATTTCAATGAGAGCTCCTTTTTTATATGCATTTGGCATAGTACAAGTAGCAAAATAATGGTTATACATTGTTACTTTATTGGTTCCCAATGTTATAGGGTTTGACGTCTTCATTTCCACTTCATGTTTAAGCCAATTACCCAAACTCACTGTTTGGGGTCAAAACTACACGTGGAAGCTCATTGAGTGATTAAAGTCAGATATAAAACTGCCGTATTGTATGTCCAACTTTTTCAACAAGAGCTTGCCTTCCTTTTTGTATAAGACTTGTTCTTTCTTAAGCTTACCATTATGGCTTCCCCTCCTTCCATCCTTATCCTTCTGTGTCTTCCAATTCTTATTCAAGATTTTCCAGAAGCATTTCTTTATACTGGTCAGATTTGGAAAGTGACCATATTCTAGACTATCCCCTAACTCACAGATCCAATAATGAATTGTTGGGGGCTGTGGTACTCCCCAACATGTAGCAATATGCTGTTTTGTACAGGTTAGTATCACATTCATGAGTCTGGTAGTTACAACTTTTGGATTTCCCCGTGGCCTTTAAAGGAGAACATATCCTGGAGTTAATTCTAGGTTTAGATTCCCATGCTGCTTAATGTATTTAGCTATCTCCAACCAAAGCCTAGTAATACATTGGCACTCCCACCACAGGTGGAGCCCCAGCCTCATTTCCCATTTACACCACCAGCAGAAGAAAGAAGGAACTGCTATTTGGGGAATATATGACAGCTCTAGTTCCATAGATCTCTTACCATTTGTTTTTGTGCTATTCTACATCCTATGTCTTCTTCTCATTTATTTTGGTAGGTTGGTATTCCTTTTTTGATGCCTATTATAGTTGACTAGGAAATGGATCTTCTGTCATTTCCTGCAACGGGGAAGTAGGGGCGTCAGTGCTCGGGAGATATAATACTAGATATCTAGTGATATTTAAAACGAATTCTGGATTCTCTCCCTTCATTACCAAACATACCTTCTATGTCGGTTTGTGGGTCCAGGACATTTAAGACTCTCACAGGGGTTTCCTTTTTCCCCCCGTGTTGCCATCTATTTATTGTATATCTAGCTGCTTCTTGTTTCGTTATCACTTTTATTAATCTGTCTGAATAGGGTGACAGTTCTGGGTGTATCATTAAGTATTTAAGTGATTTATAAATATACTGTTAATGAATTTGGTATGTTATTCTTTCCCAGGTGAACCGGGTCTTGTTAAACTTCAGGAGGTCAGAGTAACTAGTTCCAAGCTGGTCCACCCACCAGTATTATTTTTTTTATTATTTATCCATTTACCCACGCTTTGTAGTCGGGCGACCAGGAAATATGCCTTATGATCTGGGGCTCCCAACCCACCTTTTTTTTATTCTGCTCAGGAGTGTTTAACCAATCTGGTGCTTTTTTTTTATTACTCCATAGAACATTTAAAAAAGATTTCTGAATATCTTTAAAAAATCTTTGAGTAAAGGTGATTGGAAGTGTTTGAAATAGGTTGATAGATTTTTATAAAAAGTCAATTTTATGTCGGGAGATTCTACCTATAATACTTAGGGGCACTTTACTCCATTTTTTAATGTTCTTTTTAAAAAGACAGCTAGTGGCTTATAGTGTAATTTTTACAGCATGGCAATATTTTTGGAATTAGTAACCCCCGGGCATTTTAAGCTACTTCCCACCCATTGCAAATCTACTAACTTTTTAAAATTCCTGCCGTTCACGTGAATGTAAATTAATCGGACGACTTACCAATTTCTGTGGCTGTAAACATATAAAAATCTATATCTAAAAGAATATCGGCATGCAAAAACTGTACAGCAGAACAAAAATACAACTATAACTCAATCTAAATAGTATAATAGCTAGGACATATAACTTCACAATTATAGAATAGACACTTACCTTGTATGGGGGTAATATGGGGATCCTTAAGAGGTTTCTTGAATCTGTGATTCCTAAGAGTGACTGAGCCCGGCCTCACTTTATATTGTCTATACAAACAATCTCTGATATGAAGACGTTTTGGATTGGCTGAATGAAGTTTACCAAAACAAAGGCTATGGTAATTGGCTCGTCTCAGGCGGTTGAATCTTTTCTTTGTTTCACTATTTGAAGCAGACAATAACAGGGATCTTTTTGTGAAATGCCATAGACCAGGCTCACATCATTAACATAGAAATGGAGTGATACCATGATTGTAATCTGCATGACATAAGAGACTCATGCCTGCGAATGCTACAGTTACAGATATTCATCTCAATGAGAGCTCCTCCTTTATTGCATTTGTCATGGTATAATTAGCAATCAGCAAAATGTCCACTTCCTGTTTAAGCTAAAAACCCGGACTTACTGTTAAAAGGTCTTTGGGTCAAAACTAAATGTGGAAGCTCATTGGGTGATTAAAGTCAGATATAAAACTGCCGTATTGTATGTCCAACCTTCTCAACAAGAGCTTTGCAATCTGTGTATTTTTCCCATTTGACTTTGCTGTGCTTATGACATCATCCTATTTAAACAGACTTTATTCCAGGGGTTATAGAACTACAATCCCCAAATTCCCTGAAATCTGTATAGCTGAGTATTTGGACATCGGACATTATGGTATTGCTGAAAAAGATTATGCAATGTAATTACCAGATGAATGTCAATGGACTCTGATGCTTGTAGTCCCCTGACAACTCATGTGAAGCAGTAAAAATTCAGGATCTGTATAAATATAATGGGTGTTGGGGGCAGAATTATATGCAGATAACACATTTGGTTAGACGACTCTGGAACTATCCCTATTGTAGAGCGTGGGTCCATCACGCCTACAATAATTAATAGAAAACAAATGTGACCAGCAGCGGCTCCTTCCCACATTCTTGTCTCTGTATACAAATCAGCATTATGTTGAGCCATAAAACTATATGTTATCCTCTAAGCTGGAGACACAAGAAAATAAGAATAGCCAACCCAACTGAACTACGTGGAAGTCAGGAAAAAGGGGGGAGAGCCTCTCGACAATCCTCCTGAGTTGATTAAGAGCCTCCACGGCCCCAAACGCATTAAGGGTCCCTGCAGTGGGACACTTTGGCTCCAGCGTCCTTGCTTTGATTATTTCTATTTTTGGATACTTTCAGCAGTTTGGCTACTTTTAGTTTGGAACATTAAAAGTTATATTTTAGGAGAAGCTGGATAATCAACTGTTATAAATTCAACTCCAAGCTGGAGGACAGTCCTCAATTCTTGTCCCTGGCTGTTGATATGTTGCTCATTGTATTACAGGAAAGCCCACTAAACTGGACAGGCCAGAGGAAAGACTTGGCCTGTATAATGTGTCTGACATACAAAATAATTATTACTCAGAGAACTTAAAAAATCATACATCACATCTAAGTTACCCTCCACCTGCCTCTCCAGGTGATAGTATATAATGATGGTGGTGGCACCATCACAGCTTGCAGTACAAACCGAAGCACCCTCTCATGAGCTACTCATGCCCATAATGCTCCTCTTCATTACGAGCCAGTACCGGGAAAGGAGTCCTGTGATTGGCCTCCGAGCAGTCCTGGGGCAGGTTGTTCTATATGCCAGTGCCGAGGACATGACTATGGCCCAATTGACCCGGCGGCCCATCACGGAACTCTTTCGCGGTGCTGGCTCGTAATGAAGGTAGCATTACAGGAGTTTGGAGGTGTTATGTGTGAGGGGGGCTCCAGCATTCTGGATGCCCCCTGAGCTTGTTGTTATTGACTGACAGTAGGACCAACACCCTTTAAATAAAAAATGGCTGTTGGTCCGGTTTAAGATTAGGACTGCAGGAAAAAGAGGTGCCATGACGTGGCCCTGCAGCCTCTCATACATTTCCAAATGCGTGCAAGAAAAACCTCTCTGTTTTTAAAAATGTAGACAGGATTTGTTGCAGGCTGGTGGAGATTTGGGGGCTGGGGTATTCCTTTTTGTTTTGTCTTTTTTTTGTGCAATTCCTTAGACCAGGCTCTCATCATTAGCATAGAAATGGAGTGATACCACGATTGTAATCTGAATGACATAACAGACTAATGCCAGAGAATACTACAGTTAGACACATAACTCTCAATACGAGCTCCTTAGTTATTGCAATTGGCACAAGTGGCAAAATAGTGAATTTACTTTGTAAAATTTTGTGTCCCAATGTTCTGGGGTTTGAAGACTCCACTTCCTGTTTACACAAGAAACCCAAGCTCACTGTTATTGAATACATCAAATTAAATGAGTTATGGCTCATTTAGTGATTACAGTCCATAGGAAATAAAACCCTAATCAAATGTAACAACGTTAAATGTGATTCATTGTTATAAATACATCTGTGATGCTTTTGGAAATATTAGACCCAAGAAAAGGGGTAAAAAGGGGAAGGAGCTAGCAAGAAAGAAAAGAGAAGGAAAAAAGGAAAGAGAAGAGGGGAGAATATAATAAAATACTGCACAGCTACTTAGCTAAGAATAACCAAGTGATATGTATTCAAAGCTAACCAAAAATTTCACTTACATTTTTTATTTAAAAAAAGCTACAAATAGCGGTGTTCAAAATTATTTCAACACAAATAAAAATTGTTAAATATAAGGTTTATAACTTGACATTAAAAGTATAGAAACGTATCTGTTATGGGAGGGTGTGGGGATACTTTAGGACCTATCATAACCCTGTGATTCACATGTGAGACAGCCCATCCTCACTTTATTTTGCCTGTCCAAACATTTACTGACATGAAGAGGCTTTGGTTTGGCTGAATGGATTTCATCAATACAAATTATATGGTAAATGGCTTTTCATGGCAGTTGTTTCTTTATTTCACTTTTTCACTCAACTTGCTCAATATAGTGTAAGGCGATACCTGACATCACAGACCAATGTCAGAGAATTTTACAGATGCATTTGACCTCGTCATTTCATAACAAAGGAGCAATACATCACAAATGAATTTATCATTTATTTTTCAGATTTTTAAGAATTTGTCTTGAGTTATAAGGATTGAGAAGTTTGCATAGGAAGTTTCCTCTTGATGTAATGTCACAAGGAAAGGTGGACCTATAGGAATACTAAGAGGTATGTATCATTAGATAACATGAATATGCAAATATGAATATCAACATGTAAAATATTTCATTTCAATTACTATGTAGATCCTTTGACAAAGTTGTCACAAGAGAAACTAGTTGGGATCTACGTTTCTGAGTTAAATCACCCGGCTACTCAAAAGTTAGATTTTAATTTTGTATATTTATGTTTTTTTCCTTGGCCTACTATATAATAATGATACAACCCATGGAAATAAAGCCTATAATATATCATAATATATATTACCATTTACTTTTCACGTTATCTAATACATAAGGGTATATGAAATCTTCTTTTTTACAGGCCTTGTTTTGTCATGAGTTAAAGTGTTGTACCAACTACAGTGTGAGTGTGAAGCCTAAAAGCAACTTAATGAATCATCTTAGCAAAGTCTATTTAAAACACCCAAAATGAGGACAAAGAACAGTTTTAATACTATAATAAAAGCAAGTTTGGGGATATGAAACATCCCACTGTTCACAATATAAAGCAGAGGAACTGTTGTCAAATCATATTTAGTGTGCTTGTTTTTTTTTTGTTATTTTTCAAAAACATCCCCTCTCCTGGTGTGAGATTCTGTAATACATTGTTACATTTCATACACGGCAGTGTAAATCTTTAGGTGTCTTGCCAGAGGTGTCCATTGCCGGTAACATTAATTCCACTCAATACATGAGTGCAGCCTCTCGCTATTGATAATCCTATGATGACGTTTTAAAACATTTGTCACATTCTAGATATAGATTTGGCTTTTCTCCTGCATGAAACTCCAACTGACCTTTAAGGTGATTGTTTTGATTAAAGCCCATCTCCCATTGCAGACATTTAAAGGGTTTTCTCCAGGGAAACTCCTCTGGTGTGTACACAGTGGTGTGCGATTTTTACACTCAGGGCATTACAATGGTTTTTCGTCAATGTGGGTCCTCTGGTGTCTAAGCAGGGTTGAACGATCTGTAAAGCACTTGATACACTCGGGGAAGGAAAATGGCTTCTTTCCTGTGTGAATCCTCTGGTGTATATTAAGGCTTGCAGGCCGTGTATGGGGGAAATATGTGGATCCTTAAGAAGTTATCTTTAATCTGTGATTCATAAGAGTGACTTGGCCCCTGTCTCACTTAATATTGTCTATACAAACACTCTCTGATATGAAGAACTTTTGGATTGACTGAATGAAGTTTACCAAAGCAAAGGCTATGGTAATTGGCTCATCTTGGGTGGTTGAATCTTTTCTTTGTTTCACTATTTTAAGCAACAAGCTTTTATTGCCTCAATATGATGAAAGAGAAGAGACAATAACATGGATCTTTTTGTTAAATACCATAGACTAGACTCTCATCATTAACATAGAAATGGAGTGATAGCATGATTGTAATCTGCATGACATAAGAGACTCATGCCTGAGAATGCTACAGTTGGAGATATTCATCTCAATTAGAGCTACCTTTTAATGGCATTTGGCACGGTACAATTAGCAAAAAAAATAGATTTTACCTTGTTACGTTATTGTCCCTCTATTTTATATTGTTTGAAGTCTCGATTTCCACTTCATGTTTAAGCCAAAAACCCAAACGTACTGTTATAAGGCCTTGGGGTCAAAACTACACGTGGAAGCTCATAGAGTGATTAAAGTCAGATAGATATAAAACTGTTGTATTGTATGTCCAACCTTCACAACAAGAACTTTGAAATCTGTGTATTTCTCCCATTTGACTTTGCTGTGCTTATGACATCATCCTTTTTCAACAGACTTTACTCCAGGGGTTATAGAGCTACAATCCCCTAATTCCCTGAAATCTGTATAGCTGAGTGTTTGGACATCGTACATTATGATATTGCTGAAAAGGATAATGGAATGTAATTAACAGATAACTGTCAGTGGAGAAGAAGTGGCCTTTTATACCGAAGAAATAATATTACATCATCTTGCTCCTTATATAAAAGGCCCCTTTCTTTTTTGTGCAAATCCTTAGACCAGAATCTCATCATTAGCATAGAAATGGAGTGATACAGTGATTGTAATCTGCATGACATAACAGACTTATGCCACAGAATACTACAGTTAGACAAATAACTCTCAATACGAGCTCCTTCTTTATTGCAATTGGACAACTTGAAAGTTGACTAGGAGATGGATCTTCTATCAAAAACATTTCCTGCAAAGGAGTAGTAGGGGGCTTCAGTGCTCGGGAGATATAAAAGTTATATAATACCAGATATCTGGTGATATTTAAAACAAATTCCGGATTCTCTACTTTCATTATTGAACATACCTTCTATGTTGGTTTGTGGCTCCAGGACATTATAGAATCTCACGGGGGTTTCAGACTCTGCTGAACATGTGGAGCCAAAATAGTGCAAAACTCCAGGTAGGCTGGCACTTAAAGGGTTAAAGCTACTTCCCACCCATTGTAAATTACTACCTTTTTAAATTCCTGTAGTTCATGTGAATGTAAATTTATCTGGAGAATTTTGTGTGGATATAAACATATAATGTTTATATCTAAAAGAACATCAACATTCAAAAACTGTACAACATAACAAAAATACAACTATAACTCATTCTAAATAGTATAGTAAGTCTATGGTAATTGGCTCGTCTTTGGCAGTTGCACCTTTTCTTTGTTTCGCTGTTTGAAGCAACAAGCTTTTATTGCCTCAATATGATGAAAGAGAAGAGACAATAACAGGGATCTTTTTGTTAAATACCATAGACTAGACTCTCATCATTAACATAGAAATGGAGCGATACCATGATTGTAATCTGCATGATATAAGAGACTCATGCCCGAGAATGCTACAGTTACAGATATTCATCTCAATGAGAGCTCCTTCTTTATTGCATTTGGCATCGTACAAGTAGCAAAATAGTGATTTTTTAACGGTTTGAAGTCTCCGTTGACACTTCCTGTTTAAGCCAATAACCCAAACTCACTTTTATTGAATAAGTCTTGGGGTCAAAACAAAATAGAAAGTCAAAAATCAAAAGTCAAAACTAAATGTGGAAGCTCATTGGGTGATTAAAGTTAGGTATAAAACTGCTGTATTGTATGTCCAACTTTTTCAACAAGAGCTTTGCAATAAGTGCATTTCTCCCATGTGACTTTGCTGTGTTTATGACATCATCCTTTTTCAACAGACTTTACTCCAGGGGTTATAGAACTACAATCCCCTAATTCCCTGAAATCAGTAGAGCTGAGTATTTGGACATTATAATACTGCTGCTGTAATCCTGTAATGTAATCAGCAAACAAATGTCAGGGAACACTGATGCTTGTAGTCCCCTGACAACTCATGTGAAGCAGTAAAAATTGGGGATCTGAATAAATGTAGTGGATTTTGGGGGTGGCATGATATGCAGATAACACATTTGGTTAGACTTTGGAACTTTTAAGTAAAGGACTATCTTTATTCAGTTGCTTTCATGATATATTTTATATTAAATAATATATATTTAATATATAATAAATAAAATTTATTAAATAATCAAAATGTAAGTTTTTCAGAAAAATCAAATTGCTTGTAAAAGCCTCATTCCTCCCAGTTACAACTGTAATGTATTGGTAGATACCCTTTCCTGCCCAGACTGAAACAGCACTTTAGGAGATTTTCAACTAAAATACAACTACTATGCGCACCTGTGGTGAGTACATGTGGATGTACATGAGGGGCCCGCAGCCACATTTTGTCAAGTTGATCCCCCCCACATGGGAATCACCAGAGGTAAATGGTTAGAGTTAGAGAGAATCCATTGCTACGTATACATATTGTAGGATTTGTTGCTGGCCCAGCCAGTGTGCACCACCCAGTCCAGCTATAAACTGCTTGCCATTTAATTCCTATCTGTTGTATTGTGGTGAGTGCATGTAAATAAATGTTGAGAGGCCTCATGTAGTGAAGTCAACCTCCCCACATGTGAATCACCAGACGCAAAGGGTTGCGAGTCCTGGGTAGCCTCTGGTAAGTTCAGTGTACCATTGCTATGTATGTCCCAAAAATGGGGGAGAGCTCACTGTTTAGAGCAGGACTGCAAGAAAAAGAGGTGCCGTGACATGGCCCGGCAGCTTCCCATACATTTTCAAATGTGTGCAACAAATACCTCTCTGTTTTTAAAAAATATGGACAGATTGTAGGATTTGTTGCACACTGATGGGGATTTGGGTGCTGGAGTATTCCTTTTTGTCTTGCCAGGCCCAGTGTGCAGTGCACATTCCAGCTATAAATTTATGGTGCTACTTGCCATCTCCTTCCCATCACCGAACACCACCTCTCCAGTGCCAGAAGCAGCCTTTTATACTGAAGGAAAATTATTACATAGCTCCTCCTGTAAAAGCCCCTTTTAATTTATACATGATCTTTTTGTGCAAATCCATAGACCAGACTCTCATCATTAGCATAGAAATGGAGTGATACAGTGATTGTAATCTGCATGACATAACAGACTAATGATAGAGAATACTACAGTTAGACAAATAACTCTCACTATGAGCTTCTTCTTTATTGCAGTTGGCCAAAAGTAGCAAAATAGTGAATTTACTTTGTTAATTTTTTGTTTCGCAATGTTCTGGGGTTTGGAGATTCCACTTCCTGTTTACACAAGAAACCTAAGCTCACTGTTATTGAATACATCTTAGGTGAAAATGAAATGAGTTATGGATGGGGCTCATTTAGTGATTACAGTCCATAGAAAATAAAACCCTTATCAAATGTAACAAGGTAAATGTGATTCATTGCTATAAATACATCTGTGATGCTTTTGGAAACATTAGACCCAAGAAAAGAGGAAAAAAGGGAAAGAGTAGAGGGGAGAATATAATAAAATACTGCGCATCTTAGCTAAGAATACCCAAGTGATATGTACTCAAAGCTATCCAAATATTTCACTTACATTTTTTATTTTTTTAAAAAGGTACAAATTGTAAAAAATAATTTTTTAAATTTTTTATTTTTTACACACAGTTCACCCAATAATATTGAGAAATTACAAACAGAACATTCCATGTTAAAGCACAAACTGTTGAAAATATATATACAATTTTTTTCTGGGAAATCCCTGGACATTCCTGGACATGCAAAGCACAAAATGTTGAGAAATGGCCTGACAACAGAGGGTGACAATGTCTCTAGGTAGGCTGGCAGGTAAAGGGTTAACCCCGGACAGGAAGAATGTATATGTTAGTGTTTGCTGCACCCTTTTCCATGTTGAGTTAAATCAATTTGTGTTGGACATTTTTCATTAAAATAAACTGTATAATACTTCACCTTACGGGATATTCCAGGGTTGTCATTGCCAATAGCAACCCTGATCTTGACACTATATATAGTATTGTATTCACTGTGCTGCGGTTATCTTTTTTATTATTGCAATAGTTTTTATGTAGCAATTATTTAAGAGATTTTAACAGCCTCTGGTTGTCCATTGCAATTCCAAGTGTGTCACTCATTTGGGCGTATCATTTTCTATTTTGCTTATTGTGTAATACTTGTATATGCATATATGTGCTCTTTAGGATGAGCATTCCCGTAAAGTCTATGCCCGGTATGTTAGCTCACATATGCTGATTGTTTGGGCACCCTGTACATTGAACTGGCCCATGTAGGTACTTTGAATATGGAAGCCTTGATTTCCCCTTCCCTTCACCTTTCTGAGTTGCTTACATGACCATTTCTTCTCTCCTTCTTTGCTGATCAACAGTGTGGGACCTCTGGTGTCTCAGCAGTTGTGAACCTGTAGTAAAGCACTTGCTACACTCAGGGCAGGAAAATGGCTTCTCTCCAGTGTGAATCCTCTGGTGTTTAAGAAGGCTTGCAAGCTGTGCAAAGCATTTGCCACATTCAGAACATGGGAATGGCTTCTCTCCAGTGTGAACCCTCTGGTGTGTAAGAAGGCTTCCAGGCTGTGCAAAGCATTTGCCACATACAGAACATGGGAATGGCTTCTCTCCAGTGTGAACCCGCTGGTGTGTAAGCAAGTCTTTGCGAATTGTAAAGCATTTGCCACATTCAGAACATGGGAATGGCTTCTCTCCAGTGTGAACCCGCTGGTGTCTAAGCAAGTCTTTGCGAATTGTAAAGCATTTGCCACATTCAGAGCATGGGAATGGCTTCTCTCCAGTGTGACTCCTCTGGTGTATCCGCAGGTGTTGAGACTGTGTAAAGCATTTGCCACATTCAGAGCATGGGAATGGCTTCTCTCCCGTGTGACTCCTCTGGTGCCTCAGCAGGTGTTGAGACTGTGTAAAGCATTTGCCACATTCAGAGCATGAGAATGGCTTCTCTCCAGTGTGAACTCTCTGGTGACTTGTGAGGTTTGACTTCCGACTGAAACATTTCCCACACTCAGAGCACTGATATGGCTTCACTCCTTTAGGGCTCATCATGGGCTGTTGGAAAACAACTGATCTGTAATTAATTTTGTTTTTCTGTTAAATGACCAACCTGCAAAGAAAAAACAGAACATTGTTTTAAATACAGAAGCAGTGGGCAAAACAAGAACAAAATCAGTGCTTACAAGATGGAGCCTGAAATTACAAGATGGTGCCTGAAATGGCTGCCTGGTGAGGAGATTCCTCCAACTGAGCTCTGGTTACTACTCCTTCCTCACTTCTGTCCTCTCCTTTACACTCAACTACAGGACAACTGCTAGCTGATCACCCCTAATCATAAGAATACCCCTAATAACAAGCAGAGTGGTGATCCGAGAAGCATCAGGGTCCGTCAGTGTCATCAGACACCCCACTACCAGCTGGACGCATTGTAATCAAGGAATACACGGAGGATATAGCTCCAGTTCCAGCAGTGAGTCTCTGGTTGTCGGCGGTGGTGCAAAGTCGACTGACATACCTCACTCCAGAGGTGAGTCCAGTGCATATGTTGGCAGCAGGCTGCGACCATTTCAGCGCCCAGATCTCCCTGGCCGCTCCAGTGGTATGACCCTGGTGGCCAGTGGCGATGTGTGCCCTCAGCATCCCGCAGAGGGGTTGTTTCTGCAACAACAACAGCTTGGGGTGAGTCATCCAATCCCCCCCAGTGATGATTGGTTAGGACACACACAGCTCAGCAATGGGGAGCACTTAACCTAACTGTCATTATGTGACAGTTTGGTTGTAACTGAATTAATTGGCATATTTTTTCCTGGCATATTTATTAATATTAGGCAAACAGTAAAAAAAGAAACACAGGCTGTTTTGGGGCACAGGGAAGGCGATGGAAGGTGACCACAACTTTACTTTCTGAGTATAGGTGCATATTAATTTATACAGTAGGGCAATGTTTTTGGAAATTGTAACCCCCAGATCTATTATGCTACTTCCCACCCATTGCAAATCTACTATCCAATTAAATTCCCGTTGTTCAAGTGAATGTAAATTTATCAGAAGACTTACCAATTTCTGTGGCTATAAACATATAAAAATCTATATCTAAAATAATATCAACATGCAAATACTGTACAGCAGAACAAAATACAACTATATCCCAAGCTAAATAGTATAATAGCTAGCACATATACCTTCACAATTATAAAATAGACACCTACCTTGTATGAGGGAAATATAGGGATCCTTAAGAAGTTCTCTTGAATCTGTGATTCATAAGAGTGACTGAGCCCGGCCTCACTTTATATTGTCTATACAAACCCTCTCTGAAATTAGGAAGTTCTGGATTGGCTGAATGGAGTTTAGCAAAACAAAGGCTATGGTAATTGGTTTGTCTTGGGCAGCTGCAACTTTTCTTTGTTTCACAGTTTGAAGCAACAAGATTTTATTATCTCAATATAATGAAGGTATTTGTGAAATATCTTAGACTAGACTCTCATCATTAACATAGAAATGGAGTGATACCATGATTGTAATCTGCATGACATAAGAGACTCATGCCCGAGAATGCTACAGCTGGAGATATTCATCTCAATGAGAGATACTTTTTTATATGCATTTGGCATGGTACAAGTAGCAAAATAATGGTTATACATTGTTACTTTATTGGTTCCCAATGTTATAGGGTTTGACGTCTTCATTTCCAATTCCTGTTTAAGCCAATTACCCAAACTCACTGTTTGGGGCAAAACTAAATGTGGAAGCTCATTGAGTGATTAAAGTCAGATATAAAACTGCCGTATTGTATGTCCAACTTTTTAAACAAGAGCTTGCCTTCCTTTTTGTATAAGACTCGTCCTTTCTTAAGCTTACCATTATGGCAACCCCTCCTTCACTCCTTATCCTTCTGTGTCTTCCAATTCTTATTCAAGATTTTCCAGAAGCATTTCTTTATACTTGTCAGATTTGGAAAGTGACCATATTCTAGACTATCCCTTAACTTACAGATCCAAGAATGAATTGTTGGGGGCTGTGGTACTCCCCAATGTGTAGCAATATGCTGTTTTGTACAGGTTAGCATCACATTCATGAGTCCGGTAGTTACCACTTTCGGATTTCCCCGTGGACTTTAAAGGAGAACATATCCTGGAGTAAATTCTAATTTAGCTATCTCCAACCAAAGCCTAGAAATACATTGGCACTTCCACCACAGGTGCAGCACCGGCCCCATTTCCCCTTTACACCACCAGCAGAAGAAAGAAGGAACTGATATTTGGGGAATATATGGCAGCTCTAGTTCCATAGATCTCTTACCATTTGTTTTGTGCTATTCTACATCATATGTCTTCTTCCCATTTATTTTGGTAGATTGGTATTCCTTTTTTGATGCCTTTTATAGTTGACTAGGAAATGGATCTTCTTTCATTTCCTGCAACGGGGAAGTAGTGGCGTCAGTGCTCGGGAGATATAAAAGTGATATAGTACCAAATATCTAGTGATATTTAAAACGAATTCTGGATTCTCTCCTTTCATTACCAAACATACCTTCTATGTCGGTTTGTGGGTCCAGGACATTATAGACTCTCACAGGGGTTTCCCTTTCCCCCCCGTGTTGCCATCTATTTATTGTATATCTAGCTGCTTCTTGTTTCGTTATCACTTTTATTAATCTGTCTGAATAGGGTGACAGTTCTGGGTGTATCATTAAGTATTTAAGTGATTTATAAATATACTGTTAATGAATTTGGTATGTTATTCTTTCCCAGGTTAACCGGGTCTTCTTAAACTTCAGGAGGTCTAGTTCCAAGCTGGTCCACCCACCAGTATTATTGTTTTATTATTTATCCATTTACCCACGCTTTGTAGTCGGGTGACCAGGAAATAAACCCACCGTTTTTTGAGTCTGCTCAGGAGTGTTTAACCAATCTGGTGCTTTTTTTTATTACTCCATAGAACATTTAAAATAGATCTCTGAATATCTTTAAAAAATCTTTGAGTAAAGGTGATTGGAAGTGTTTGAAATAGGTTGATAGATTTTTATAAAAAGTCAATTTTCTGTCAGGAGATTCTACTTATAATACTTAGGGGCACTTTACTCCATTTTTTAATGTTCTTTTTTAAAAGACAGCTAGTGGCTTATAGTGTAATTTTTACAGCATGGCAATATTTTTGGAAATAGTAACCCCCAGGTATTTTAAGCTACTTCCCACCCATTGCAAATCTACTATCTTTTTAAAATTCCTGCCATTCACGTGAATGTAAATTTATCGGACGCCTTACCAATTTCTGTGGCTATAAACATATAAAAATCTATATCTAAAAGAATATCTGTAATCTGCATTACATAAGAGACTCATGCCAGAGAATTCTACAGTTACAGATATTCATCTCAATGAGAGATACTTTTTAACGGTATTTGGCATGGTACAAGTAGCAAAATAATGATTTTACATTGGTAAGGTATTGTTCCCCTATTTTATATTGTTTGAAGTCTTCATTTCCAATTCCCATTTAAGCCCAAAACTCACATTTTCTGTTATAATGTCTTGGGGTCAAAACTAAATGTGGAAGCTAATTGGGTGATTGAAGTCAGATATAGAACTGCTGTATTGTATGTCCAACCTTCTCATCAAGAACTTTGCAATAAGTGTATTTCTCCCATTTGACTTTACATTTATTACATCATTCATTCTTTTACTCCAGGGGTTAAAGAACTACAATCCCCTAATTCCCTGAAATCTGTATAGCTGAGTGTTTGGACATCAAACATTATGATATTGCTGAAAAGTATTATGCAATGTAATTAACAGATGAATGTCAGGGAACGCTGATGCTTTTAGTCCCCTGACATCTCATGTGAAGCAGTAAAAATTCAGGATCTGAATAAATGTAATGGGTGTTGGGGGGCTGCATGAAATGCAGATAACACATTTGGTAAAATGAATCTTGAGCTCTTAAGTAAAAGACTGTCGGTATTGTAGAGAGTGGGTCCATGAGAGATGAGCAAACTTTTGAAAAATTCGATTCAGCCGATTCGCCGAATTTTCTGGGAAAAAGTTTTGGTTCGAATTAATTCGCGATGAATCGCTATTAAAAACGGCTATTTCTGGGTCGTCCTAGAGCCTCCATAGGGTTGCAGAACGTTTTGCTTAGCTGGAACATGCATAGGATGCATGCTGGGTTAGTGAAATACTATTGTAAAGAAGTATGACATGCAGATCAGAGGCGTCGCTATTAGATTCGCTGTCACAAAGCTGCACAATTACAGAGCCTTGAGGTGGCATCAGCATGATGAGCCCATATATTGCTTGAAAGACACACTCTGGACTTGGCAGCAGCATAGAGAGCCCATATATTGCCTGAAAGACACACCCAGGAGCTGGCAGCCGCATAGGGAGCCCATATATTGCCTGAAAGACACACCCAGGAGTTGACAGCAGCATAGGGAGCCCATATATTGCCTGAAAACACACCCAGGAATTGGCAGCAGCATAGGGAGCTCATATATTGCCTGAAAGACACACACAGGAGTTGGCAGCAGCATAGGCAGCCCATATATTGCCTGAAAGACACACCCAGGAGATGGCAGCAGCATAGGGAGCCCATATATTGCCTGAAAAGCACATTGGAGTTGGCAGCAGCATAGGGAGCCCATATATTGCCTGAAAGACACACCCAGGAGTTGTCTCTTGTTAAAGTTGTCATTGGGACTTTCTTGTACCAGTTCTTGTTCCCTAGTATTTTGTTACACATGTTTTCATATTGTAGCCGGTGTAGTATCACCATGTTTCCCCCCTTTTCAGTTGGTTTAATGATAATTTCCTGATTTTGTTTTTGTTCCTGTAGGGCCTTGACTTGCTGTGAGGTGAAGTTGTTTTGTGGTTTGCCTCTGGTAGTCAAATGTTGTATATCATAGCTGACCATATTTACATGTTTTTATACTATGGTTCAAATGTAGTGGGGGGAAATAGGTGGAGGGTTTTTTGAATTTTCTGCGTCCCATATGCAGATCTCTTTGTGGTTCCTGTATTGCTCCATGTTGTCCCTGTTCCCCACTCAGGTCCATCAGGGTTTCCAGGGCTGCCTTGTCCCCCTGTGTGAGAGATATAGTTGTGTGTGCACTTTCTTGTTGTTCTGTGTTCTGCCCGCTATATTGGAATCTGAGGAGTGCTCTCCTTGCAAAGAGATGTAGGCCCTTGATTAGTTCAAATTTGTCTGTATTTGTGTTGGCAAAAATTAAGACCCAGTTTAAGGACCCTTTCCTGTTCCTGTGTGAAGAGTATATTTGTGAGGTTTACTATTGCCCTTATTCATCAAGCGATAGCGCCAGGTAGTGTCTGACGAGCGCCAGGTAGCGGCAGCTAACGGCGACTACCGACTCAAGTACGCCCGCGGCGGTCACAATGACGCATTTATCAAGCAAAATGAGGCTAGCGCCGGCGAGAGCGACGGCTAGCGCGGCATTCATCATGAAGCCGCCTGGACCGAACAGCGCCGCTGCAAATTCCCTCACAGCGCCAGGTATGAGCTGTCGCTCCCTGGTGATGTCCAATGCATTTCAATGGAGCAATCTATAATTATTCCTAATTAATTGGTATTATTTTTTATTTTTATTTTTTTAATGTCAAAAAATCGGAGAACACTTCTGCAATGTTAGGATTTATTTTTAAGTTTAAAAAAAAAAAAAAAAAAAAATATGTGCAGAATTGATCTAACAGGTCTGAGATTAATGTATTCATATTACAAAATGATTCTAAAAACATGTATAATGTTACATTCAAAAAATATGGTTGTTTAGGGGTTAAAAACTAGTTAATACACATCGCCGCCAGCGCTCTGGGGTTTAAACAAGGAATGGACAGCGACAGCACATTCGGAGCGTGATTTGTTGATGAATATGAAGCTAGCCGTTCGCTCTGGCCATTCGTTGTCAGGCGCTCACATACAACGCTGGACCTGTGAAACAGCGACCCCCCAGCCCGTATTCAACATTACCGCACACCGACTGAGTCGCTGTCATCAAGCTAACGCCGGCCAAGCACAGCGAATACTGGCTGGCGCTGAAAAAATCACGCTACAGTCGCTCATCTGTCGCTACCTGGCGCTATTAATGAATCGGCCTCCCCGTCTCTGGTTTCTGTCTGTGGTGTTGTCTTCAGTTTGGATTGTGTCATGTTGTTTTTGTTGTTGCTCTTGTTTGTCTCTTTGGTTGTTGGAACAGTGGATGGGGTTGTAACGGGATTTGTGCGTCTATTCCTAAAAAACTGTCTATTGCATTTGTCATGGTACAATTAGCAAAATAGTGATTTTATCTTGTTATGGTATTGTCCCCTATTTTATATTGTTTGAAGTCTCCATTTCCAACTTACTGTTATAAGGTCTTGGGGTCAGCAATAAATGTGGAAGCTCATAGAGTGATTAAAGTCAGATAGATATAAAACTGTTGCATTGTATGTCCAACCTTCTCAACAAGAAGGAAAAAATGGGGACTTGCACTATACCCTATTCAATCTGTAGGAGGTGCCACTCCCAAAGCAGCAAAAGAGATCAAATCAAACTCTTCTGTCATTTCCTGCAACGGGAAGTAGGGGCGTCAGTGCTCGGGAGATTTAAAAGTTATATATTACCAGATATCTAGTGATATTTAAAATGGATTCCGGATTCTATCCTTTCATTACTAATCATACCTTTTATGCCGGTTTGTAGGTCTATGACATTATAGACTCTCACGAGGGTTTCTTTATTTCCCCATGTTGCCATCTATTTATTGTATATCTAGCTGCTTCTTGTTTCGTTATCACTTTTATTAATCTGTCTGAATAGGGTGACAGTTCTGGGTGTATCATTAAGTATTTAAGTGATTTATAAATATACTGTTAATGAATTTGGTATGTTATTCTTTCCCAGGTGAACCGGGTCTTGTTAAACTTCAGGAGGTCAGAGTAACTAGTTCCAAGCTGGTCCACCCACCAGTATAATTTTTTTTTATTATTTATCCATTTACCCACGCTTTGTAGTCGGGCGACCAGGAAATATGCCTTATGATCTGGGGCTCCCAACCCACCTTTTTTTGAGTCTGCTCAGGAGTGTTTAACCAATCTGGTGCTTTTTTTTAATTACTCCATAGAACATTTAAAAAAGATTTCTGAATATCTTTAAAAATCTTTGAGTAAAGGTGATTGGAAGTGTTTGAAATAGGTTGATAGATTTTTATAAAAAGTCAATTTTCTGTCGAGAGATTCTACCTATAATACTTAGGGGCACTTTACTCCATTTTTTTATGTTCTTTTTAAAAAGACAGCTAGTGGCTTATAGTGTAATTTTTACAGCATGGCAATATTTTTGGAAATAGTAACCCCTGGGTATTTTAAGCTACTTCCCACCCATTGCAAATCTACTAACTTTTTTAAATTCCTGCCGTTCACGTGAATGTAAATTTATTGGATGACTTACCAATTTCTGTGGCTATAAACATATAAAAATCTATATCTAAAAGAATATCGACATGCAAAAACTGTACAGCAGAACAAAAATACAACTATAACTCAATCTAAATAGTATAATAGCTAGCACATATAACTTCACATTTATAGAATAGACACCTACCTTGTATGGGGGTAATATGGGATCCTTAAGAAGTTTCTTGAATCTGTGATTCATAAGAGTGACTGAGCCCGGCCTCACCTTATATTGTCTATAAAAACACTCTCTGATATGAAGAAGTTTTGGATTGGCTGAATGAAGTTTACCAAAACAAAGGCTATGGTAATTGGCTCGTCTCAAGCGGTTGAATCTTTTCTTTGTTTCACTATTTGAAGCAGACAATAACAGGGATCTTTTTGTGAAATACCATAGACGAGACTCTCATCATTAACATAGAAATGGAGTGATACCATGATTGTATCCGCATGACATAAGAGACTCATGCCTGAGAATGCTACAGTTACAGATATTCATCTCAATGAGAGCTCCTCCTTTATTGCATTTGTCATGGTATAATTAATTAATCCAACCTTCTCAACAAGAGCTTTGCAATCTGTGTATTTTTCCCATTTGACTTTGCTGTGCTTATGACATCATCCAATTTAAACTGACTTTATTCCAGGGGTTATAGAACTACAATCCCCTAATTCCCTGAAAACTGTATAGCTGAGTATTTGGACATCGGACATTATGGTATTGCTGAAAAAGATTATGCAATGTAATTACCAGATGAATGTCAATGGACGCTGATGCTTGTGGTCCCCTGACTAATGTGAAGCAGTAAAACTTCAGGATCTGTATAAATATAATGGGTGTTGGGGGGCTGCATTATATGCAGATAACACATTTGGTTAGACGACTCTGGAACTATCCCTATTGTAGAGTGTGGGTCCATCACGCCTACAATAATTAATAGAAAATAAATGTGACAAGCAGCGGCTCCTTCCCACACTCTAGTCTCTGTATACAAATCAGCATTATGTTGAGCTATAAAACTATATGTTATCCTCTAACCTGGAGACACAAGAAAATAAGAATAGCCAACCCAACTTAACTACGTAGAAGCCAGGAAAAGGGGGGAGAGCCTCTCGACAATCCTCCTGAGGTGATTAAGAGCCTCCACGGCCCCAAACACATTAAGGGTCCCTGCAGTGGGCCACTTTGGCTCCAGCGTCCTTGCTTTGATTATTTCTATTTTTGTATACTTTCAGCAGTTTGGCTACTTTTAGTTTTGATCATTAAAAGTTATATTTTAGGAGACGCTGGATAATCAACTGTTATAAATTCAACTCCAAGCTGGAGGACAGTCCTCAATTCTTGTCCCTGGCTGTTGATATGTTGCTCATTGTATTACAGGAAAGCCCACTAAACTGGACAGGCCAGAGGAAAGACTTGGCCTGTATAATGTGTCTGACGTCTGACATACAAAATAATTATTACTCAGAGAACTTAAAAATCATACATCACATCTAAGTTACCCTCCACCTGCCTCTCCAGGTGATAGTATATAATTATGGTGGTGGCACCATCACAGCTTGCAGTACAAACTGAAGCACCCTCTCATGAGCTACTCATGCCCATAATGCTCCCCTTCATTACGAGCCAGTGCCAGGAAAGGAGTCCTGTGATTGGCCTCCGAGCAGTCCTGGGGCAGGTTGTTCTCTATGCCGGTGCCGAGGACATGACTATGGCCCAATTGACCCGGCGGCCCATCGCGGAACTCTTTCGCGGTGCTGGCTCGTAATGAAGGTGAGCATTACAGGAGTTTGGAGGTGTTATGTGTGAGGGGGGCTCCAGCATTCTGAATGCCCCCTGAGCTTGTTGTTATTGACTCACAGTGGGACCGACACCCTTTAAATAAAAAATAGCTGTTGGTCCAGTTTAAGATTAGGACTGCAGGAAAAAGAGGTGCCATGACGTGGCCCTGCAGCCTCTCATACATTTCCAAATGTGTGCGAGAAAAACCTCTCTGTTTTTAAAAATGTAGACAGGATTTGTTGCAGGCTGGTGGGGATTTGGGGGCTGGGGTATTCCTTTTTGTTTTTTGTCTTTTTTTGTGCAAATCCTTAGACCAGGCTCTCATCATTAGCATAGAAATGGAGTGATGCCACGATTGTAATCTGAATGACATAACAGATTAATGCCAGAGAATACTACATTTAGACACATAACTCTCAATACGAGCTTCTTAGTTATTGCAATTGGCACAAGTAGCAAAATAGTGAATTTACTTTGTAAAATTTTGTGTCCCAATGTTCTGGGGTTTGAAGATTCCACTTCCTGTTTGCACAAGAAACCCAAGCTCACTGTTATTGAATACATCAAATTAAATGAGTTATGGCTCATTTAGTGATTACAGTCCATAGGAAATAAAACCCTAATCACATGTAACAAAGGTAAATGTTATTCATTGCTATAAATACATCTGTGATGCTTTTGGAAATATTAGACCCAAGAAAAGGGGTAAAAAAGGAAGGAGCTAGCAAGAAAGAAAAGAGAAGGAAAAAAGGAAAGAGAAGAGGGGAGAATATAATAAAATACTGCACATCTACTTAGCTAAGAATAACCATGTGATATGTATTCAAAGCCATCCAAATATTTCACTTACATTTTTTATTTAAAAAAAGCTACAAATTGTAAAAATACATTTTTTTTATTTTTTTCGCATAGTTCACCCAAAAATATTGAGAAATTACAAACAGGACATTACATGTTAAAGCCCAAACTCTGCTGAAAAAAAAACATATATATTTTTTTCTGGGAAATCCCTGGACATTCCTAGACATGTATATCACAATATGTTGAAAAATGTCCTGCAACAGAGGGTGACAACGTCTCTAGGTAGGCTGGCAGTTAAAGGGTTAACCCCGGATGGGAATAATGTATGTGTTAGTGCTTGATGCACCCTTTCCATGCTGAGTTAAATCAATTTGTGTTGGACTTTTTTCATTACCATAAACAGTATAATACTTCACCTTACAGGATATTCCAGGGTTGTCATTGCCAATAACAACCCTGATCTTGACACTATATATAGTATTGTATTCACTGTGCTGCGGTTATCTTTTATTTATTATTGCAATCATTTTTATGTAGCAATTATTTCAGAGTTCTTACCAGCCTCTGCTTGTCCATAACAATTCCAAGTATATCACTGATTTGGGCGTATCATTTTCAATTTTGCTTATTGTGTAACACTTGTATATGCATATATGTGCTCTTTAGGATGAGTATTCGTCCTTTGAACAGTCTATGTCTGGTATGTTAGCTCACATATTCTGATTGTTTGGTTGCACTGTACATTGCAATGGCCCGTGTAGGTACTTTGAATATGGAAGCCGGGATTTCCCCTTCCCTTCCCTTCCCCTTTCTCACTTACATATATGAAGATTTCTTCCCTCCTTCTTTGCTGATCACCATTGTGGGTCCTTTGGTGTCTAAGCAGGCTTGAACCTGTAGTAAAACACTTGCTACACTCAGGGCAGGAAAATGGCTTCTCTCCAGTGTGAACCCTCTGGTGTATAAGAAGGCTTCCAGGCTGTGCAAAGCATTTGCCGCATTCAGAACATGGGAATGGCTTTTCTCCAGTGTGAACTCTCTGGTGTCTAAGCAAGTCTTTGTGAAAGGAAAAACATTTGCCACATTCAGAGCATGGGAATGGCTTCTCTCCAGTGTGACTCCTCTGGTGTATCCGCAGGTGTTGAGACTGTGTATAGCATTTGCCACATTCAGAGCATGGGAATGGCTTCTCTCCAGTGTGACTCCTCTGGTGTATCCGCAGGTGTTGAAGCTGTGTAAAGCATTTGTCGCATTCAGAGCATGAGAATGGCTTCTCTCCAGTGTGAACTCTCTGGTGACTTGTGAGGTTTGACTTCTGACTGAAACATTTCCCACACTCAGAGCACTGATATGGCTTCACTCCTTTTGGGCTCATCATGGGCTGTTGAAAAACCACTGATCTGTAATTAATTTGGCCTTTCTACTAAATGTACAACCTGCAAAGAAAAAAACAGAACATTGTGTTAATTACAGAAGCAGTGGACTAAATAAGAACAAAAGCAGTGCTTACAAGATGTCACGTGAAATTACAAGATGGCGCCTGAAATGGCTGCCTGGCGAGGAGCTCCTTCCAACTGAGCTCTGGTTACTACCCCTTCCTCACTTCTGTCCTCTCCTTTACACCCAGCTACAGGGCAACTGCTAGCTGATCACCCCTAATCAACAGCAAATAACAAGTAGAGTGGTCATCCGAGAAACATCAGGGTCAGTTCAACCACACGGAGGAGATGTCATCAGGCACCCCACTACCAACTGGATGCATCGTGATGCAAAACAAGGAGGATATAGCTCCAGTTCCAGCAGTGAGCAGCAGTTGCCGACGGTGGTGCCCAATTCGACTGACATACCTTGCTCCAGTGCATCTGTTGCCAGCAGGCTGTGACCATGTCAGTGGCCAGACCTCCATGGCCGCTCCAGTGGCCAGTGGCGGTGTGTGCCCTTGGCAGCATGTGGAGGGGTTGTTGTTGCAACAACAGCAGTTTGGGGTTAGTCATCCAATCCCCCCCAGTGATGATTGGTTAGGAAACACACAGCTCAGCAATGGGGAGCACTTAACCTAACTGTCATTATGTGATAGTTTGGTTGTGACTGAGTTAATTAGCATATTGTTTTCCTGGTGTTTTTATTAATATTAGGCAAATGGTAAAAAAAGAAACACAGGCTGTTTTGTGGCACAGGGAAGGCGATGGAAAGTGAGCACAACTTTCCTTTCTGAGTATAGGTGCACATTAATTTATACAGTAACACAATATTTTGGAAATAGTAACCCCCAGATATATTAAGCTACTTCCCACCCATTGCAAATCTACTATCTTTTTAAACTCCCGTTTCTCATGTAAATGTAAATTTATCAGGAGACTTACCGATTTCTGTGGCAATAAACATATAAAAACCTATATCTAAAAGAATATTGACATGCAAATACTGTACAGCAGAACAACTATAAAAATACAACTATAATTCATTCTAAATAGTATAATAGCTAGCACATATAACTTCACAATTAAAGAATAGACACCTACCTTGTATGAGGGAAATATGTCGATCCTTAAGATGTTCTCTTGAATCTGTGATTCATATAAGTGACTGAGACCGGCCTCAGTTTATATTGTCCATACAAACACTCTCTGACATGAAGAAGTTCTGGATTGGCTGAATGGAGTTTATCGAAACAAAGGCTATGGTAATGAAAGAGAAGAGACAATAACAGGAATCTTTTTGTGAAATACCATAGACTAGACTCTCGGATATTCATCTCAATGAGAGCTCCTTTTTTAACGCATTGTTCATGGTATAATTAGCAAAATAGTGATTTTACCTTGTTACGGTATTGGTTCCCTATGTTATAGGGTTTGAAGTCTCCATTTCCGCTTCATGTTTTAGCCAATAACTCAAAATCACTGTTATACGGTCTTGGGGTCACTCATTGAGTCAGATATAAAACTGTCGTATTGTATATGCAAATTTTTCAACAACAGCTTTGCAATAAGTGCATTTCTCTCATGTGACTTTTGAACACTATTGAATGTGTTTCTTGCAATGCCACAACATGCGACAGTGTAAAAAAAAGTAAATGATATTTTTTTGTGGTGTATTTTGGCAGATAGTGCTTGATAATTCAATAAAGTGGAAGTCCACTAAAACTGTTTTCTGCAGCCTGCTTTACCCGCACAGATATGTCTGCTTTTGGTAATAAAATTAATAGCTTACATTTAACTCCATTCCCACAGTGGGGCTCTCTGTGGCAGCCACTGGTGACGCTCCCATTGAGAGCTTCAGTGATTATGAGACATCCCAACATAACAATACCAAAGCAGTCTGCCAATTATTTAGCCACCTAATGTCACATCATCCAATATTATTATTATATATATTCTTTTAGGACTTTATGCTGCTTTTAAGTAAAATGGAGCTCTGAGTCAGCTCAATAAATTTATGTGGGTTACCCCAGAAAGTGATTCAAATGACCAATATTTTGGGATCATGGAAAGTGGTTAGCTCTGGCAAATTTAGATATTCCCACAAAGGGGTCTGAAGAGAAAATAAGATTATTAACAGTTTCTTATGTTCAAACTGTATTTTTTTATTCTGTGATTTGATTGCTAAAAGTGTAATAGCTGAATGGTTCAAGTGTGTTTTTCCACTACATTGGATAAATAAATTGCTGAATTATCAAGGCAGCTTTCTGAATTGTTCAGGATCCTATAGCAATGATTGCAACATTTGTCATGTGATCCAATCATCCAATCATTTGAAATGTTACACTGAGCCCAGTCTGTTATATTACAAAAAGTTCCCCTTGTTGCTATTCATAATCTTTGGTTATTACTTTGGTGTATAAGATTATTTTTTTTTATCTCTTTTTGTTGCAAATACTTGTCCAAAAAAATGGAATCTAAAGTTTTAGGCTTTGTTTTCATCAAAAATGTAAAATGCTCCGACCCTTATTCAGTTCTTACCAAATTGATTCGACCATCTCATTTGTGATTCATATTATTGTAATGCTAAAAGACTTGGCACACTTTTTGTGTGATTGCCTGAAACTGCCAAAGAGGAGCATTTAGCAATTCCCTTGTCACAAAGCCAATTCCATTTAGCCGAACAAAAGCTTCTTCACGTAAATGAATTTTTGGTACAATTAGCAAAAAAGTGAGTTTACCTTCTTAAGATGTTGTTCTCCATGTTATAGGGTTTGAAGTCTACAGTTTTGCTTCCTGCTTAAGCCAATAACCCAAACTCATTGTTATAAGGTCTTGGGGTCAAAACTAAATGTGGAAGCTCACTGACCAATTAAAGTCAGATATAAAACTGCCGTATTGTATGGCCAACTTTTCAACAAGACCGTTGAAATAAGTGTATTTCTCCCCTTGACTTTTCTGTGCTTATGACATCATCCTTTAAAAAAAAAAAATCATATTGCTTGTAAAAGCCCCATTCCTCCCATTTATGGCTATGTTGAGGGGCCCGCAGCCACATTTTGTGTAGTCGATCCCCCACATGTGAATCACCAGAGGTAAATGGTTAGAGCCCTGGACTGCCTCAGGTAAGTTCAGCTATCAGCTTATCCTTTGCTATGTATATCCCAAAAGTGGGGAGCATTCACTGTGACTGGGCAAATAAGTTACTATGATTCTTAGCAGGCACAGTGTGGTTATACTAAACCAGATTGGGTCAATGCATTTAACACACAACTTACTGACGTGTACAGTCATTTATTTGCTTGCAGGGCCTTGTTGCCATTTTGCCAGGCTTAGAAACCCTGGAATATTTGATTATTTTAGTCTAAATGTAAGTATTTTAGGAATTTCACTTTCTTAAAATGGACCAACACCCAGGGGCGATTGGAGATCGGGATGTCCCGCGGTGAGGGACCCCCCAAAAACCTTTGCGGCGATGGATCAGCCGCCGTCGCCTCCCGCGCGCCCCTCTAGCAGTGCACGCGCCCGCGCCGGCCGTTTGTGAATGGCCCGGCGCAGGCGCGCACCCTGTAAGAGGGACGCGTGGAAGGCAGAGGCGGCGGCTTATCCGTCGCTTGTCCGTCGCCGCAGGTACGTTTTTTGGGGCTTTTGGGGGGGTTTCACACAGCGGGGCATCCTGATCTCGGATGCCCCGCTGAAGTGGACCAACACCCCGCTGAAGTGGACCAACACCCAGGATAGTGAAAATCCTGGGTGTTGGTCCACTTTAATGCAGACAATTTTCTGATCATATTTTGCACTAATGAGCTATGAGAAAATGAGATGAAATTTCAGGTTATCAATTTAAAAAGAAATTTATCACAAACGTATTTATCATTTATTTTACAGATTTCTTAGGAATTTCCCGTCTTGAGTTACAAGGATTGTGAAGTTCTCTTCCTGTTTAAGAATCCTGTTGGTGTAACCACACAAAGAAAGGTGGACATATAGGAATCCTAAGAGTAATGTATCTTCAGATAACATATAAATATGCAATTATGAATATAAAAATGTAAAATATTTTATTATTGTTGAACAAATTTCTGAGTGACATTACCTATATTTTAATGTTGTAAATTTAAGTTTCTCCTTGGTGTTCTATAATAATGATATATGCACCAGTGTGAAGATGAAATAAAATGACCTTTAAAAAGAACCCCGACTTCTTACTTCAGAAACACATAGGCCCTTATTTATGAAGGAATAGCGACAGGTAGCGACTGGTGAGTGGCCGGTAATGACGGGCCCCGCCACGAGAACGCCGGCTCCTCACCACAATCACACATTTATCAAGCCGGTCCTGCTTAGCGACTGAGATAGCGCTATATAGCGACTTATTCATCATTATTCCAGCCTTAGCCCACAGCGCCAGCGTCCGACCTTGAACAGTGACAGGTATAACCTCTCGCTACCTGGCGCTCTCCAATGCATTTCAATGGAACAATCTTTAAATAGGAATAATTAATTATTAATGTTTTTTTTTAAATGCAAAAAATTCTGTGACCACTTCTGCCATTTTAGATAATTTTTTTAAGGGAAAAAAAAAATTTGTGCAGAATTGATATTACAGGTCTGATATTATTGTATTCATTTGTACTTTGTATGAGATTGATGCACTTTGGCACTTAGCACTTTATTGATAAATGTGATATAATTTTGATTAAGGAGATATCTTTATATATATATTTAACTTACACATATGTTACTCTAACTGGTTGGCTTTTTGGTACACCCATGCCCCCCGGTGGCAGATAAGGATAGTGTAGATGTGTTTTATGTTTTTTAAATTTGTATATGTTGGTCTGTAATTGTTTATTGGAATCAAATCATTAAAGGACTATTTTTGTAATATCACTCGTGTGTGCAAAAGTAAAATCTTTGGGTTAATATTTCACAGGGGCGTTTGGGCTCCCCCCTTTTCCTTGTTTGGTAAATTTGTGTGAATACCAAAGTAGTGCACCACTATACCAGTGTCTGTGGGTGCCACCTAATTTATCCCCCCCCACTCTGTGGGTGGTGATTTGTGTTGATTATTGTATTCATATTACTAAATTATTTTAAAAACTTTTTTTTTTGGTTTCCAAAAATATGGTGGTTTGGGGGTTAAAAAACTACTTTTAACATATCGCCTCCAGCGCTCTGGGGTTGAAACATGCATTTCACAGCACTTGAATTTTTTTTGCCTGATTTTTTGATGAATATGGTGGGAGACGGACGCACCCATACATCGCGGAACCTGTCAAATAGCGACTCGTCACCTTGTATTCAACATTACGCCACACCGACTGAGTCGCTGTCAACAACCGAACAACGGCCAAGCACAGCGACTACTAGCGGGCGCTGTGAAAACACCGCTACAGTTGCTCAACTGTCGCTACATGTCGCTATTAATAAATAAGCCTCCCCGTCTATTGTCCAATAGCTGCTGCTTTGCTATACTATAGGGCTTGGCTAAAGCATGTAGTCGTTTAAGACATTTATGGTCCTGGAGAAACTTTTTTTGGAAACCTGTTTGTTTTACATAAAAAACCTTTAGAGCGTAATATTTCTAGGAAGCAGTGAAAGAGGCCAAAATTATTACACGCGTTACAATCAAGGCTTCAAATGGCAGCATGAATCTTCTTATGTAAGGTTCCGAGCACAAATCCTTTTATAACCATTACATGCGATATATTTTCATGGCTTTTCCTTGCTGCGAGTTTAAGTTTAAATTTGCCTTTTTTATTTCCTATAAAACTGATCATTGATAAAATTGGAATAAAAATATATAAACAGCTAAATGATATTAAAGCAAGCATGCCTATATGGTAGAAAAAAGTACCTTTAGTATTTTCTCTATCTCTTGAGTCTGTGCTCATTTAATTTACATGTAATTCACACCTGTTCATTATACACCTATTCATTATATTTATAATAGGTTATTGTATAGGCTGGCAAGACTCAGCACAAGATAAATAACAATAGTCACGCAAAATATTTTCAGCTATTCGTTCCTGGGAGGAGCAGCCCAGCCGTATAAGATCATCAACATATCAAAACACTGCGTTTGAGTGAAACCTAGTGCTGCCATGACTGTTATTTGGATGACAAAGGAGACTGGAATCAGCGAATAGTTTTTTTCTCAGGCTGTGGCATTACAGTGCCATTCCAAGAAGAAAAATTAAGTTCTTTTTATAGTCCTTGTATTTTTAATATATCTTGTCTGTAGGTGAAGATTGAGGGTCAAATAGTGTATTTATTCATCTATACCCTGCATAGGTTACATGGAACTTCCTATCAGTCCCTGTCACAGCCTTAGCTATTAATAACTGCTACCATATAAATAGTGATTAATCTATGAAGGTTCTGGTGTTGGGGCATCACAGTTGCATAATAGATAAAATTGTGCAAGCCAACCCTTTCTACCCCAATTCCTAAGACCCCTTTCAGGGCACAGGGGCAATGTTTAATCTGAAAAAAACTCTTGTCTAGGTCAGCCTTGGAGGAAATTAGACATTTGACTTCCTTTATGGTGATAAGCAGGTTGTATAAAATAATATATATATATATATATATAACTCTTCTTTGCTGTGCAGGTCTATATTTGTCGCTGCCAGCATTGGCTTGCTTTGCATAATTTTCTATGGTGTATAGCGTAATTTATACAGCAGGGCAATGTTTTTGGAAATAATAACCCCCAGGTATTTTAAGCTATTTCCAACCCATTGCAAATCTTAAATTCCTGCCGTTCACGTGAATGTAAATTTATCGGATGACTTATCAATTTCTGTGTATATAGACATATAAATGTTTATATCTAAAAGAATATCGGCGTGCAAAAACTGTAAAGCAGAACAAAAATACAACTGTAACTCAAGCTAAATAGCAGATAATAGCTAGCACATATACCTTCACATTTATAGAATAGACACCTACCTTGTATGGAGGAAATATGTGGATCCTTAAGAAGTTCTCTTGAATCTGTGACTCAGTGACTTGGCCCGGCCTCACTTTATATTGTCTATACAAACACTCTCTGATATGAAGAAGTTTTGGATTGGCTGAATGAAGTTTACCAAAACAAAGGCTATGGTAATTGGCTCGTCTCAGGCGGTTGAATCTTTTCTTTGTTTCACTATTTGAAGCAGACAATAACAGGGATCTTTTTGTGAAATACCATACAGACTCTCATCATTAACATAGAAATGGAGTGATACCATGATTGTAATCTGCATGACATAAGAGACTCATGCCCGAGAATGCTACAGTTACAGATATTCATCTCAATGAGAGCTCCTTCTTTATTGCATTTGTCATGGTATAATTAGCAATCAGTAAAATTTCCACTTCCTGTTTAAGCCAAAAACCCGTACATACTGTTAAAGGGTCTCGGGGTCAAAACTAAATGTGGAAGCTCATTGGGTGATTAAAGTCAGATATATAACTGCTGTATTGTATGTCCAACCTTCTCAACAAGAGCTTTGCAATCTGTGTATTTTTCCCATTTGACTTTGCTGTGCTTATGACATCATCCTTTTTAAACAGAATTTATTCCAGGGGTTATAGAACTACAATCCCCTAATTCGCTGAAATCTGTATAGCTATAGAGTATTTTGACATCGGACATTATGGTATTGCTGAAAAAGATTATGCAATGTAATTACCAGATGAATGTCAATGGACGCTGATGCTTGTAGTCCCCTGACAACTCTTGTGAAGCAGTAAAAACTCAGGATCTGTATAAATATAATGGGTGTTGGGGGGCTGCATTATATGCAGATAACACATTTGGTTAGACGACTCTGGAACTATCCCTATTGTAGGGTGTGGGTCCATCACGCCTGCAATAATTAATAGAAAATAAATGTGACAAGCAGCGGCTCCCTCCCACACTCTTGTCTCTGTATACAAATCAGCATTATGTTGAGCTATAAAACTATATGTTATCCTCTAAGCTGGAGACACAAGAAAATGAGAATAGACAACCCAACTGAACTGCGTGGAAGTCAGGAAAAAGGGGGGAGAGCCTCTCGACAATCCTCCTGAGTTGATTAAGAGCCTCCATGGCCCCAAACGCATTAAGGGTCCCTGCAGTGGGACACTTTGGCTCCAGCGTCCTTGCTTTAATTATTTCTATTTTTGGATACTTTCAGCAGTTTGGCTACTTTTAGTTTTCATCATTAAAATTATATTTTAGGAGAAGCTGGATAATCAACTGTTATAAATTCAACTCCAAGCTGGAGGACAGTCCTCAATTCTTGTCCCTGGCTGTTGATATGTTGCTCATTGTATTACAGGAAAACCCACTAAACTGGACAGGCCAGAGGAAAGACTTGGCCTGTATAATGTGTCTGACATACAATATAATTATTACTCAAAAATCATATATCACATCTATGTCACCCTCCAACCGCCCCTCCAGGTGATAGCAAATATAATTATAGTGGTGGCACCATAAAAGCTTGCAGTGCACACAGCAGCACCCTCTCCCAAGCTAAATAGAGGAGGAGCAAATTTGCTTAGTGCTCTGGAACTCTTAAAGTAGCACTATCACTAAAAAATCGCCCAATGATAACAATTCATATAAATATGCTGTATAGCAGAAGGAAGGTCACTTATACACCTGGCATTGGGAAATATCCAGCCAGACTTTTATTTTATTTTAATGGAAGAGGAAATCAGGGTGACAGCTTCTGTCACCCATGTATACACCAAACCTGACACACCTGGATTTTATTCCTACCATGAGAGAATAAACTACAAGCTTGACGGGAGTTTTATTCAGTTCAGGCATATAAGTGACCCCTCCTATCATTAGCCGATGTGTTTATATGGATTTTTAATACTACACAATTTCAGGATAGTGCTCCTGGTAAATTACTACCAGTATTGTACAGTGTGGGTCCATCTTACCTATCAATTTAAACCATGTTATATAAATCTATAAAACTAAGAGCTGCCTATTTGACACTGTGTGCCCACCTAAGCCTCAATAAGCCAGAACTGGATTTTAGCTCAGTAAAGTCTATACAACCAGTCAGCTGCTTTATCTGACCAAAGTGTTCTTTACATTATCTATATATTAAGCACATTAATGGTGTTAAAAATGATTTCAACACAAATCAAAATAGTTATAATTAAGGTTGATAACTTGACATAGTATAGAATCCTATCTGCTATGGGAGGGTGTGGGGATACTTTAGGACCTATCACGATCCTGTGATTCATATGTGAGACTGAGCACATCTTTACTTTATTATGCCTGTTCAAACATTTACTGACATGAAGAGGCTTTTGTTTGGGGGAATGGATTTCATCAATACAAAGGATATGTTAAATTACTTTTCATGGCAGTTGCTTCTTTGTTTCACTTTTTTACTTAACTTGCTCTCAAAGTCTTATTGTCATTAATACCTCAATATAGTGAAAGTAGATACTTGACATTACAGACCCATGTCAGAGAATTTTACAGGTGCATTTGACCTCATCATTTCATAAAAAAAGAGAAATACATCACAAATGCATTTAGCATTTATTTTTCATATTTGTTAAGAATTTGTATAACATATGAATATGCAAATGTAAATATAAATATGTACATTTTTTAATTTCAATCACTATGTAAATACTTTGACAAAGTTGCACAAGAGAAACTAGTTGGGATCTACGTTTCCGAGATAAATCACCTGGCTACTCAAAATAGTTATGTTTTACATTGGTGTTCTATAATAATGATAGCTGCACCAATTTAAAGATTAAATAAAACGTTTTTGGTTCAGCAAGTGATCCAAGAAGTAAAAAAAAACAAATAGAATATTATTATTCTATATATTATTATAATATTTATTTGTTTCTTTTAAACCCCAAAATAGAAATGTATTTTGGGTTTTGACAACATTATCCAAGGTGTGACATCATACCAGATGAGCTATAAACTTTCTGACATGACTTTTCTACAAATGTGGAATTTTTATTTTTTTCGCATAGTTCACCCAAAAATATTGAGAAATTACAAACAGGACATTACATGTTAAAGCCCAAACTCTGCTGAAAAAAAAACATATATATTTTTTTCTGGGAAATCCCTGGACATTCCTAGACATGTATATCACAATATGTTGAAAAATGTCCTGCAACAGAGGGTGACAACGTCTCTAGGTAGGCTGGCAGTTAAAGGGTTAACCCCGGATGGGAATAATGTATGTGTTAGTGCTTGATGCACCCTTTCCATGCTGAGTTAAATCAATTTGTGTTGGACTTTTTTCATTACCATAAACAGTATAATACTTCACCTTACAGGATATTCCAGGGTTGTCATTGCCAATAACAACCCTGATCTTGACACTATATATAGTATTGTATTCACTGTGCTGCGGTTATCTTTTATTTATTATTGCAATCATTTTTATGTAGCAATTATTTCAGAGTTCTTACCAGCCTCTGCTTGTCCATAACAATTCCAAGTATATCACTGATTTGGGCGTATCATTTTCAATTTTGCTTATTGTGTAACACTTGTATATGCATATATGTGCTCTTTAGGATGAGTATTCGTCCTTTGAACAGTCTATGTCTGGTATGTTAGCTCACATATTCTGATTGTTTGGTTGCACTGTACATTGCAATGGCCCGTGTAGGTACTTTGAATATGGAAGCCGGGATTTCCCCTTCCCTTCCCTTCCCCTTTCTCACTTACATATATGAAGATTTCTTCCCTCCTTCTTTGCTGATCACCATTGTGGGTCCTTTGGTGTCTAAGCAGGCTTGAACCTGTAGTAAAACACTTGCTACACTCAGGGCAGGAAAATGGCTTCTCTCCAGTGTGAACCCTCTGGTGTATAAGAAGGCTTCCAGGCTGTGCAAAGCATTTGCCGCATTCAGAACATGGGAATGGCTTTTCTCCAGTGTGAACTCTCTGGTGTCTAAGCAAGTCTTTGTGAAAGGAAAAACATTTGCCACATTCAGAGCATGGGAATGGCTTCTCTCCAGTGTGACTCCTCTGGTGTATCCGCAGGTGTTGAGACTGTGTATAGCATTTGCCACATTCAGAGCATGGGAATGGCTTCTCTCCAGTGTGACTCCTCTGGTGTATCCGCAGGTGTTGAAGCTGTGTAAAGCATTTGTCGCATTCAGAGCATGAGAATGGCTTCTCTCCAGTGTGAACTCTCTGGTGACTTGTGAGGTTTGACTTCTGACTGAAACATTTCCCACACTCAGAGCACTGATATGGCTTCACTCCTTTTGGGCTCATCATGGGCTGTTGAAAAACCACTGATCTGTAATTAATTTGGCCTTTCTACTAAATGTACAACCTGCAAAGAAAAAAACAGAACATTGTGTTAATTACAGAAGCAGTGGACTAAATAAGAACAAAAGCAGTGCTTACAAGATGTCACGTGAAATTACAAGATGGCGCCTGAAATGGCTGCCTGGCGAGGAGCTCCTTCCAACTGAGCTCTGGTTACTACCCCTTCCTCACTTCTGTCCTCTCCTTTACACCCAGCTACAGGGCAACTGCTAGCTGATCACCCCTAATCAACAGCAAATAACAAGTAGAGTGGTCATCCGAGAAACATCAGGGTCAGTTCAACCACACGGAGGAGATGTCATCAGGCACCCCACTACCAACTGGATGCATCGTGATGCAAAACAAGGAGGATATAGCTCCAGTTCCAGCAGTGAGCAGCAGTTGCCGACGGTGGTGCCCAATTCGACTGACATACCTTGCTCCAGTGCATCTGTTGCCAGCAGGCTGTGACCATGTCAGTGGCCAGACCTCCATGGCCGCTCCAGTGGCCAGTGGCGGTGTGTGCCCTTGGCAGCATGTGGAGGGGTTGTTGTTGCAACAACAGCAGTTTGGGGTTAGTCATCCAATCCCCCCCAGTGATGATTGGTTAGGAAACACACAGCTCAGCAATGGGGAGCACTTAACCTAACTGTCATTATGTGATAGTTTGGTTGTGACTGAGTTAATTAGCATATTGTTTTCCTGGTGTTTTTATTAATATTAGGCAAATGGTAAAAAAAGAAACACAGGCTGTTTTGTGGCACAGGGAAGGCGATGGAAAGTGAGCACAACTTTCCTTTCTGAGTATAGGTGCACATTAATTTATACAGTAACACAATATTTTGGAAATAGTAACCCCCAGATATATTAAGCTACTTCCCACCCATTGCAAATCTACTATCTTTTTAAACTCCCGTTTCTCATGTAAATGTAAATTTATCAGGAGACTTACCGATTTCTGTGGCAATAAACATATAAAAACCTATATCTAAAAGAATATTGACATGCAAATACTGTACAGCAGAACAACTATAAAAATACAACTATAATTCATTCTAAATAGTATAATAGCTAGCACATATAACTTCACAATTAAAGAATAGACACCTACCTTGTATGAGGGAAATATGTCGATCCTTAAGATGTTCTCTTGAATCTGTGATTCATATAAGTGACTGAGACCGGCCTCAGTTTATATTGTCCATACAAACACTCTCTGACATGAAGAAGTTCTGGATTGGCTGAATGGAGTTTATCGAAACAAAGGCTATGGTAATGAAAGAGAAGAGACAATAACAGGAATCTTTTTGTGAAATACCATAGACTAGACTCTCGGATATTCATCTCAATGAGAGCTCCTTTTTTAACGCATTGTTCATGGTATAATTAGCAAAATAGTGATTTTACCTTGTTACGGTATTGGTTCCCTATGTTATAGGGTTTGAAGTCTCCATTTCCGCTTCATGTTTTAGCCAATAACTCAAAATCACTGTTATACGGTCTTGGGGTCACTCATTGAGTCAGATATAAAACTGTCGTATTGTATATGCAAATTTTTCAACAACAGCTTTGCAATAAGTGCATTTCTCTCATGTGACTTTTGAACACTATTGAATGTGTTTCTTGCAATGCCACAACATGCGACAGTGTAAAAAAAAGTAAATGATATTTTTTTGTGGTGTATTTTGGCAGATAGTGCTTGATAATTCAATAAAGTGGAAGTCCACTAAAACTGTTTTCTGCAGCCTGCTTTACCCGCACAGATATGTCTGCTTTTGGTAATAAAATTAATAGCTTACATTTAACTCCATTCCCACAGTGGGGCTCTCTGTGGCAGCCACTGGTGACGCTCCCATTGAGAGCTTCAGTGATTATGAGACATCCCAACATAACAATACCAAAGCAGTCTGCCAATTATTTAGCCACCTAATGTCACATCATCCAATATTATTATTATATATATTCTTTTAGGACTTTATGCTGCTTTTAAGTAAAATGGAGCTCTGAGTCAGCTCAATAAATTTATGTGGGTTACCCCAGAAAGTGATTCAAATGACCAATATTTTGGGATCATGGAAAGTGGTTAGCTCTGGCAAATTTAGATATTCCCACAAAGGGGTCTGAAGAGAAAATAAGATTATTAACAGTTTCTTATGTTCAAACTGTATTTTTTTATTCTGTGATTTGATTGCTAAAAGTGTAATAGCTGAATGGTTCAAGTGTGTTTTTCCACTACATTGGATAAATAAATTGCTGAATTATCAAGGCAGCTTTCTGAATTGTTCAGGATCCTATAGCAATGATTGCAACATTTGTCATGTGATCCAATCATCCAATCATTTGAAATGTTACACTGAGCCCAGTCTGTTATATTACAAAAAGTTCCCCTTGTTGCTATTCATAATCTTTGGTTATTACTTTGGTGTATAAGATTATTTTTTTTTATCTCTTTTTGTTGCAAATACTTGTCCAAAAAAATGGAATCTAAAGTTTTAGGCTTTGTTTTCATCAAAAATGTAAAATGCTCCGACCCTTATTCAGTTCTTACCAAATTGATTCGACCATCTCATTTGTGATTCATATTATTGTAATGCTAAAAGACTTGGCACACTTTTTGTGTGATTGCCTGAAACTGCCAAAGAGGAGCATTTAGCAATTCCCTTGTCACAAAGCCAATTCCATTTAGCCGAACAAAAGCTTCTTCACGTAAATGAATTTTTGGTACAATTAGCAAAAAAGTGAGTTTACCTTCTTAAGATGTTGTTCTCCATGTTATAGGGTTTGAAGTCTACAGTTTTGCTTCCTGCTTAAGCCAATAACCCAAACTCATTGTTATAAGGTCTTGGGGTCAAAACTAAATGTGGAAGCTCACTGACCAATTAAAGTCAGATATAAAACTGCCGTATTGTATGGCCAACTTTTCAACAAGACCGTTGAAATAAGTGTATTTCTCCCCTTGACTTTTCTGTGCTTATGACATCATCCTTTAAAAAAAAAAAATCATATTGCTTGTAAAAGCCCCATTCCTCCCATTTATGGCTATGTTGAGGGGCCCGCAGCCACATTTTGTGTAGTCGATCCCCCACATGTGAATCACCAGAGGTAAATGGTTAGAGCCCTGGACTGCCTCAGGTAAGTTCAGCTATCAGCTTATCCTTTGCTATGTATATCCCAAAAGTGGGGAGCATTCACTGTGACTGGGCAAATAAGTTACTATGATTCTTAGCAGGCACAGTGTGGTTATACTAAACCAGATTGGGTCAATGCATTTAACACACAACTTACTGACGTGTACAGTCATTTATTTGCTTGCAGGGCCTTGTTGCCATTTTGCCAGGCTTAGAAACCCTGGAATATTTGATTATTTTAGTCTAAATGTAAGTATTTTAGGAATTTCACTTTCTTAAAATGGACCAACACCCAGGGGCGATTGGAGATCGGGATGTCCCGCGGTGAGGGACCCCCCAAAAACCTTTGCGGCGATGGATCAGCCGCCGTCGCCTCCCGCGCGCCCCTCTAGCAGTGCACGCGCCCGCGCCGGCCGTTTGTGAATGGCCCGGCGCAGGCGCGCACCCTGTAAGAGGGACGCGTGGAAGGCAGAGGCGGCGGCTTATCCGTCGCTTGTCCGTCGCCGCAGGTACGTTTTTTGGGGCTTTTGGGGGGGTTTCACACAGCGGGGCATCCTGATCTCGGATGCCCCGCTGAAGTGGACCAACACCCCGCTGAAGTGGACCAACACCCAGGATAGTGAAAATCCTGGGTGTTGGTCCACTTTAATGCAGACAATTTTCTGATCATATTTTGCACTAATGAGCTATGAGAAAATGAGATGAAATTTCAGGTTATCAATTTAAAAAGAAATTTATCACAAACGTATTTATCATTTATTTTACAGATTTCTTAGGAATTTCCCGTCTTGAGTTACAAGGATTGTGAAGTTCTCTTCCTGTTTAAGAATCCTGTTGGTGTAACCACACAAAGAAAGGTGGACATATAGGAATCCTAAGAGTAATGTATCTTCAGATAACATATAAATATGCAATTATGAATATAAAAATGTAAAATATTTTATTATTGTTGAACAAATTTCTGAGTGACATTACCTATATTTTAATGTTGTAAATTTAAGTTTCTCCTTGGTGTTCTATAATAATGATATATGCACCAGTGTGAAGATGAAATAAAATGACCTTTAAAAAGAACCCCGACTTCTTACTTCAGAAACACATAGGCCCTTATTTATGAAGGAATAGCGACAGGTAGCGACTGGTGAGTGGCCGGTAATGACGGGCCCCGCCACGAGAACGCCGGCTCCTCACCACAATCACACATTTATCAAGCCGGTCCTGCTTAGCGACTGAGATAGCGCTATATAGCGACTTATTCATCATTATTCCAGCCTTAGCCCACAGCGCCAGCGTCCGACCTTGAACAGTGACAGGTATAACCTCTCGCTACCTGGCGCTCTCCAATGCATTTCAATGGAACAATCTTTAAATAGGAATAATTAATTATTAATGTTTTTTTTTAAATGCAAAAAATTCTGTGACCACTTCTGCCATTTTAGATAATTTTTTTAAGGGAAAAAAAAAATTTGTGCAGAATTGATATTACAGGTCTGATATTATTGTATTCATTTGTACTTTGTATGAGATTGATGCACTTTGGCACTTAGCACTTTATTGATAAATGTGATATAATTTTGATTAAGGAGATATCTTTATATATATATTTAACTTACACATATGTTACTCTAACTGGTTGGCTTTTTGGTACACCCATGCCCCCCGGTGGCAGATAAGGATAGTGTAGATGTGTTTTATGTTTTTTAAATTTGTATATGTTGGTCTGTAATTGTTTATTGGAATCAAATCATTAAAGGACTATTTTTGTAATATCACTCGTGTGTGCAAAAGTAAAATCTTTGGGTTAATATTTCACAGGGGCGTTTGGGCTCCCCCCTTTTCCTTGTTTGGTAAATTTGTGTGAATACCAAAGTAGTGCACCACTATACCAGTGTCTGTGGGTGCCACCTAATTTATCCCCCCCCACTCTGTGGGTGGTGATTTGTGTTGATTATTGTATTCATATTACTAAATTATTTTAAAAACTTTTTTTTTTGGTTTCCAAAAATATGGTGGTTTGGGGGTTAAAAAACTACTTTTAACATATCGCCTCCAGCGCTCTGGGGTTGAAACATGCATTTCACAGCACTTGAATTTTTTTTGCCTGATTTTTTGATGAATATGGTGGGAGACGGACGCACCCATACATCGCGGAACCTGTCAAATAGCGACTCGTCACCTTGTATTCAACATTACGCCACACCGACTGAGTCGCTGTCAACAACCGAACAACGGCCAAGCACAGCGACTACTAGCGGGCGCTGTGAAAATACCGCTACAGTCGCTCAACTGTCGCTACATGTCGCTATTAATAAATAAGCCTCCCCGTCTATTGTCCAATAGCTGCTGCTTTGCTATACTATAGGGCTTGGCTAAAGCATGTAGTCGTTTAAGACATTTATGGTCCTGGAGAAACTTTTTGGGAAACCTGTTTGTTTTACATAAAAAACCTTTAGAGCGTAATATTTCTAGGAAGCAGGAAGCAGTGAAAGAGGCCTAAATTATTACACGCGTTACAATCAAGGCTTCAAATGGCAGCATGAATCTTCTTATGTAAGGTTCCGAGCACAAATCCTTTTATAACCATTACATGCGATATATTTTCATGGCTTTTCCTTGCTGCGAGTTTAAGTTTAAATTTGCCTTTTTTATTTCCTATAAAACTGATCATTGATAAAATTGGAATAAAAATATATAAACAGCTAAATGATATTAAAGCAAGCATGCCTATATGGTAGAAAAAAGTACCTTTAGTATTTTCTCTATCTCTTGAGTCTGTGCTCATTTAATTTACATGTAATTCACACCGTTTATTATATTTATAATAGGTTATTGTATAGGCTGGCAAGACTCAGCACAAGATAAATAACAATAGTCACGCAAAATATTTTCAGCTATTCGTTCCTGGGAGGAGCAGCCCAGCCGTATAAGATCATCAACATATCAAAACACTGCGTTTACAGTTTGAGTGAAACCTAGTGCTGCCATGACTGTTATTTGGATGACAAAGGAGACTGGAATCAGCGAATATTTTTTTTCTCAGGCTGTGGCATTACAGTGCCATTCCAAGAAGAAAAACTAAGTACTTTTTATAGTCCTTGTATTTTTAATATATCTTGTCTGTAGGTGAAGATTGAGGGTCAAATAGTGTATTTATTCATCTATACCCTGCATAGGTTACATGGAACTTCCTATCAGTCCCTGTCACAGCCTTAGCTATTAATAACTGCTACCAGGTTGTGCAAGCCAACCCTTTCTACCCCAGTTCCTAAGACCCCTTTAAGGGCACAGGGGCAATGTTTTTGGAAATAATAACCCCCAGGTATTTTAAGCTATTTCCCACCCATTGCAAATCTTAAATTCCTGCCGTTCACGTGAATGTAAATTTATCGGATGACTTATCAATTTCTGTGTATATAGACATATAAATGTTTATATCTAAAAGAATATCGGCGTGCAAAAACTGTAAAGCAGAACAAAAATACAACTGTAACTCAAGCTAAATAGCAGATAATAGCTAGCACATATACCTTCACATTTATAGAATAGACACCTACCTTGTATGGAGGAAATATAGGGATCCTTAAGAAGTTCTCTTGAATCTGTGACTCAGTGACTTGGCCCGGCCTCACTTTATATTGTCTATACAAACACTCTCTGATATGAAGAAGTTTTGGATTGGCTGAATGAAGTTTACCAAAACAAAGGCTATGGTAATTGGCTCGTCTCAGGCGGTTGAATCTTTTCTTTGTTTCACTATTTGAAGCAGACAATAACATGGATCTTTTTGTGAAATACCTTAGACCAGACTCTCATCATTAACATAGAAATGGAGTGATACCATGATAATAATCTGCATGACATAAGAGACTCATGCCTGAGAATGCTACAGTTACAGATATTCATCTCAATGAGAGCTCCTTCTTTATTGCATTTGTCATGGTATAATTAGCAATCAGTAAAATTTCCACTTCCTGTTTAAGCCAAAAACCCGTACATACTGTTAAAGGGTCTCGGGGTCAAAACTAAATGTGGAAGCTCATTGGGTGATTAAAGTCAGATATATAACTGCTGTATTGTATGTCCAACCTTCTCAACAAGAGCTTTGCAATCTGTGTATTTTTCCCATTTGACTTTGCTGTGCTTATGACATCATCCTTTTTAAACAGAATTTATTCCAGGGGTTATAGAACTACAATCCCCTAATTCGCTGAAATCTGTATAGCTATAGAGTATTTTGACATCGGACATTATGGTATTGCTGAAAAAGATTATGCAATGTAATTACCAGATGAATGTCAATGGACGCTGATGCTTGTAGTCCCCTGACAACTCTTGTGAAGCAGTAAAAATTCAGGATCTGTATAAATATAATGGGTGTTGGGGGGCGGCATTATATGCAGATAACACATGGTTAGACGACTCTGGAACTATCCCTATTGTAGAGTGTGGGTCCATCACGCCTGCAATAATTAATAGAAAATAAATGTGACAAGCAGCTGCTCCCTCCCACACTCTTGTCTCTGTGTACAAATCAGCATTATGTTGAGCTATAAAACTATATGTTATCCTCTAAGCTGGAGACACAAGAAAATGAGAATAGACAACCCAACTGAACTGCGTGGAAGTCAGGAAAAAGGGGGGAGAGCCTCTCGACAATCCTCCTGAGTTGATTAAGAGCCTCCACGGCCCCAACCGCATTATGGGTCCCTGCAGTGGGACACTTTGGCTCCAGCGTCCTTGCTTTAATTATTTCTATTTTTGGATACTTTCAGCAGTTTGGCTACTTTTAGTTTTCATCATTAAAATTATATTTTAGGAGATGCTGGATAATCAACTGTTATAAATTCAACTCCAAGCTGGAGGACAGTCCTCAATTCTTGTCCCTGGCTGTTGATATGTTGCTCATTGTATTACAGGAAAGCCCACTAAACTGGACAGGCCAGAGGAAAGACTTGGCCTGTATAATGTGTCTGACATACAATATAATTATTACTCAAAAATCATATGTCACATCTATGTCACCCTCCAACTGCCCCTCCAGGTGATAGCAAATATAATTATAGTGGTGGCACCATAAAAGCTTGCAGTGCACACAGCAGCACCCTCTCACAAGCTAAATAGAGGAGGAGCAAATTTGCTTAGTGTTCTGGAACTCTTAAAGCAGCACTATCACTAAAAAATCACCCAATAATAACAATTCATAAATATGCTGTATAGCAGAAGGAAGGTCACTTATACACCTGGCATTGGGAAATATCCAGCCAGACTTTTTTTTTATTTTAATGGAAGAGGAAATCAGGGTGCAGCTTCTGTCACCCATGTATACACCAAACCTGACACACCTGGATTTTATTCCTACCATGAGAGAATAAACTACAAGCTTGACGGGAGTTTTATTCAGTTCAGGCATATAAGTGACCCCTCCTATCATTAGCCGATGTGTTTATATGGATTTTTAATATTACACAATTTCATGATAGTGCTCCTGGTAAATTACTACCAGTATTGTAGAGTGTGGGTCCATCACACCTATCAGTTTAAACCATGTTATATAAATCTATAAAACTAAGAGCTGCCTATTTGACACTGTGTGTCCACCTAAGCCTCAATAAGCCAGAACTGGATTTTAGCTCAGTAAAGTCTATACAACTAGTCAGCTGCTTTATCTGGACAAAGTGTTCTTTACATTCTCTATATATTAAGCACATTAGTGGTGTTAAAAATGATTTCAACACAAATCAAAATAGTTATAATTAAGGTTGATAACTTGACATAGTATAGAAACCTATCTTCTATGGGAGGGTGTGGGGATACTTTAGGACCTATCATGAGCCTGTGATTCATATGTGAGACTGAGCCCATCTTTACTTTATTTTGCCTGTTCAAACATTTACTGACATGAAGAGGCTTTGGTCTGGCTGAATGGATTTCATCAATATAAAGGATATGGTAAATGGCTCTTCATGGCAGTTGTTTCTTTGTTTCACTTTTTTACTTAACTTGCTCTCAAAGTCTTATTGTCATTAATACCTCAATATAGTGAAAGTAGATACTTGACATCACAGACCCATGTCAGAGAATTTTACAGGTGCATTTGACCTCATCATTTCATAAAAAAAGAGAAATACATCACAAATGCATTTAGCATTTATTTTTCATATTTGTTAAGAATTTGTCTTGAGTTTAAAGGATTGGGAAGTTTGCTTCCTGTTTAAGAATCAGGAAGTTTGCTCTTGGTGTAACCACACAAGGAAAGGTGGACCCATAGGGATCTTAAGAGCAATGTGTCATTCAATAACATATGAATATGCAAATGTAAATATAAATATGTACATTTTTTAATTTCAATCACTATGTAAATACTTTGACAAAGTTGCACAAGAGAAACTAGTTGGGATCTACGTTTCCGAGATAAATCACCTGGCTACTCAAAATAGTATATAGTTATGTTTTACATTGGTGTTCTATAATAATGATAGCTGCACCAATTTAAAGATTAAATAAAACATTTTTGGTTCAGCAAGTGATCCAAGAAGTAAAAAAAAAACAAATAGAATATTATTATTCCATATATTACTATAATATGTATTTGTTTCTTTTAAACCCCAAAATAGAAATGTATTTTGGGTTTTGACAACATTATCCAAGGTGTGACATCATACCAGATGAGCTATAAACTTTCTGACATGACTTTTCTACAAATGTGGAAGCTCATTGGGTGATTAAAGTCAGATATAAAACTGCCATATTGTATGTCCAACTTTTTCAACAAGAGCTTTGCAATAAGTGTATTTCTCTCATTTGACTTTGTTCTCCATAAAATGTTTATTTTATTTTTCTACTCAGTTATTGATCCCTCTGACATTTGAGTTCTCTGCAGAGAGTCATAGACATCATAGTGGATAAGTTAGTGTGCACCTTCCTTTTTGTATATGACTCGTCCTTTCTTAAGCTTACCATTAAGGCCACCCCCCTTCCCTCCTTATACTCCTGTCTCTTCCAATTCTTATTCAAGATTTTCCAGAAGCATTTCTTTATTTTGGCCAGATTTGGAAAGTGACCCTTTTACTTCCAGATTTAAGAATGAATTATTGGGGGCAGGGGTACTCCCCAATATGTAGCAATATGCTGTTTTGTACAGGCTAGTATTACATTTGTGAGTTTGGCATTTGCCACTTTTGGATTTCACTGTGGCCTATATATTAAAACATATCCTGGAGTAATTCTAGGGTTAAATTCCCATGCTGCTTAATTTATTTAGCTATATCCAACCACCATGACATAACAGACTAATGCCAGAGAATACTACAGTCAGACAAATAACTCTCAATACGAGCTCCTTCTTTATTGCAATTGGCACAAGTAGCAAAATTGCGAATTTACTTTGTTACATTTTTGTTTCCCAATCTTCTGGGGTTTGAAGATCCCACTTCCTGTTTACACAAGAAACCCAAGCTCACTGTTTTTGAATATGTCTTGGGGTCAAAATTAAATGATTTATGGGTGGGGCTCATTTAGTGATTATAGTCCATAGGAAATAAAACCCCTATCAAATGTAACAAGAGAAATGTGAGTCATTGTTATAAATACATCTGTGATGCTTTTGGAAACTTTAGACCCAAGAAAAGGGGCAAAAGGGGAAGGAATAAGCAAGAAAGAAAGGAGAAGAAAAAAAGGAAAGAGAAGAGGGGAGAAAATATTAAAATACTGTGCATCTACTTAGCTAAGAATAACCAAGTGATATGTACTCAAAGCCATCCAAATATTTCACTTACATTTTTTTATTTTAAAAAAGCTACACATTTTAAAAAATACATTTTTTTTTATTTGTTCCACATAGTTTCACCAAATAATATTGAGAAATTACAAACATGTTCCATGTTAAGCTCAAACTCTGCTGAAAAAAAACCCAATATATATTTTTTTTCTGTAGAAATCCCTGGACATGTATAGCACAAAATGTTGAAAATGGCCTAGCAACAGAGGGTGACAGCCTAGGTAGGCTGGCAGTTAAAGGGTTAACTCCGGATGGGAAGAATGTATGTGTTAATGTTTGATGCACCTTTTTCCATGCTGAGTTAAATCAATTTGTGTTGGACATTTTTCATTACAATAATCAGGATAACACTTCACCTTACAGGATATTCCAGGGTTGTCATTGCCAATAGCAACCCTGATCTTGACACTATATATAGTATTGTATTCACTGTGCTGCGGTTATCTTTTATTTATTACTGCAATCATTTTTATGTGGCAATTATTTCAGAGTTTTTAACAGCCTCTGCTTGTCCATAACAATTCCAAGTGTGTCACTGATTTGGGTGTAACATTTTCAGTTTTGGTTATTGTCTATTACTTGTATATGTATATATGTGCTCTTTAGCATGAGCATTCTTCCTTTGTACAGTCTATGCCCGGTATGTTAGCTCACATATGCTGATTGTTTGGTCGCACTTTATATTGCACTGACCCATGTAAGTACTTTGAATATGGAAGCCGAGAGTTCCCCTTCCCTTCCCCTTTCTCAGTTGCATACATGACCATCTTCTCTCCTTTGCTGATCACCAGTGTGGGTCCTCTGGTGTCTAAGCAGGCTTGAACATGTAGTAAAGCACTTGCTACACTCAGGGCAGGAAAATGGCTTCTCACCAGTGTGAATCCTCTGGTGTGTAAGAAGGCTTGCAGGCTGTGAAAAACATTTGCCACATTCAGAACATGGCCATGGCTTCTCTCCGGTGTGAACCCTCTGGTGTATAAGAAGGGTTGAAGGCCGTGCAAAGCATCTGCCACATTCAGAACATGGAAATGGCTTCTCTCCAGTGTGAACCCGCTGGTGTCTAACCAAGTTTCTGTGAATTATAAAGCATTTGCCACATTCAGAACATGGAAATTGCTTCTCTCCAGTGTGAACCCGCTGGTGTCTAAGCAAGTCTCTGCGAATTGTAAAGCATTTGCCACATTCAGAACATGGGAATGGCTTCTCTCCAGTGTGAACCCGCTGGTGTCTAAGCAAGTCTCTGCGAATTGTAAAGCATTTGCCACATTCAGAACATGAGAATGGCTTTTCTCCGGTATGAACTCTCCGGTGTAATAGTAGCTGTGCACTCTGTTTAAATCTTTTGCCACATTCCGTACATGGGAATGGCCTCTCTCCAGTGTGAACCCTTTGATGTGTAAGCAAATCTTGTCTCCTGGTAAAGCATTTGCTGCATTCAGAACAATAAAATAGCTTCTCTCCAGTGTGACTCCTCTGGTGTATCAGCAGGCGTGCACGCTTTGTATAGCATTTACCACATTCAGAGCATGGGAATGGCTTCTCTTCAGTGTGAACTCTCTGGTGACATGTGAGGTTTGTCTTCCGATTGAAACATTTCCCACACTCAGAGCACTGATATGGCTTCACTCCCTTGGGGCTCATCATGATCTGTAATTTATTTTGTCTTTCTGCTAAATGATCAACCTGCAAAGAAAAACAGAACATTGTGTTAATTACAGAAGCAGTGGGCAAACCAAGAACAAAAGCAGTGCTTACAAGATGGTGCCTGAAACGGCTGCCTGGCGAGGAGCTGCTTCCAACTGAGCTCTGGTTACTACTACTACTACTTCCCCACTTCTACCCTCTCCTTTACACCCAACTACAAGGCAACTGCTAGATGATCACCCCCTGATCATCAGAATACCCCAAATAACAAGCAGAGTAGTGATCCAAGAAGCATCAGTGTCAGTTCAACCACACTGAGCAGATGTCATCAGGCACCCCACTACCAGCTGGATGCATCGTGATCAAGCAATACAAGGAGGATATAGCTCCAGTTCCAGCAGTGAGTCTCTGGTTGCCGGCGGTGGTGAAAAGTCGACTGACATACCTCACTCCAGTGGTGAGTCCAGTGCGTCTGTTGGCAGCAGGCTATGACCATGTCAGCGGCCAGACCTCCATGGCCGCTCCAGTGGTAAGACCCTGGTGGCCAGTGGTGGTGTGTGCCCTCAGCAGCCTGCAGAGGGGTTGTTTCTGCAACAACAGCAGCTTGGGGGTGAGTCATCTAATCCCCCCCAGTGATGATTGGTTAGGACACACACAGCTCAGGAATGGGGAGCACTTAACCTGTCATTATGTGACAGTTTGGTTGTAACTGAATTAATTGGCATATTAATATTAGGCAAACAGTAAAAAAAGAAACACAGGCTGTTTTGGGGCACAGGGAAGGCGATGGAAGGTGACCACAACTTTACTTTCTGAGTATAGGTGCATATTAATTTATACAGTAGGGCAATGTTTTTGGAAATACTAACCCCCAGAGGTATTAAGCTACTTCCCACCCATTGCAAATCTACTATCTTTTTAAATTCCCATTGTTCATGTGAATGTAAATTTATCAGGAGACTTACCAATTTCTGTGGCTATAAACATATAAAAATCTATATCTAAAAGAATATCATCATGCAAATACTGTACAGCAGAACAAAAATACAACTATAACTCATTCTAAATAGTATAATAGCTAGCACATATACCTTCACATTTATAGAATAGACCTACCTTGTATGAGGGGAAATATAGGGATCCTTAAGAAGTTCTCTTGAATCTGTCATTCATGAGAGTGACTGACCCCGGCCTCACTTTATATTGTCTATACAAACACTCTCTGAAATTAGGAAGTTCTGGATTGGCTGAATGGAGTTTAGCAAAACAAAGGCTATGGTAATTGGCTCGTCTTGGGCAGTTGCACCCTTTCTTTATTTCACAGTTTGAAGCAACAAGATTTTATTATCTCAATATAATGAAGGTATTTGTGAAATACCTTAGACTAGACTCTCATCATTAACATAGAAATGGAGTGATACCATGATTGTAATCTGCATGACATAAGACACTCATGCTACAGTTGGAGATATGCATCTCAATGAGCGCTCCTTCTTTATATGCATTTGGCATGGTACAAGTATAATTATTTTACATTGTTACAGTATTGGTTCCCTATGTTATAGGGTTTGACGTCTCCATTTCCACTTCCTGTTTAAGCCAATAACCCAAACTCACTGTTATAAGGTTTTGGGGTCAAAACTAAATGTGGAAGCTCATTGAGTGATTAAAGTCAGATATAAAACTTCCGCATTGTATGTCCAACTTTTTCAACAAGAGCTTTTCAATAAGTGTATTTCTCCCATTTGTCTTTGCTGTGCTTATGACATCATCCATTTTAAGCAGACTTTACTCCAGGGGTTATAGAACTACAATCCCCTAATTCCCTGAAATCTGTATAGCTGAGTGTTTGGAAATAGGACATCAGGATACTGCAGTAAAATATTATGCAATGCCATAAACAGCAGCTTTGCTTAGCCGACTTTGGAACTCTTATAGTACTATCGTGAAAAAATGACCCAATGATAGAAAAATCATATAAATATGCTGCATAGCAGAAAGGGTCACTTATACACCCGGCATCAGGAAATATCCAGCCAGGCATTTTTTATTTTTATTTTAATGGAGGGAAGAGGAAATCAAGGGCTAACAAGTTCTGCCACCCCAATACACCAAACGTGGCACTCCTGGACTTTATTCCTACCATGATAGAATGAACCACAAACTTGACTGAATTTTTATTCAGGTCAGGGTATAAGTGACCCCTCCTATCATTAGGCCAGCCCATGTGTTTATGTGGATTTTTAAAATTACACAATTTCACGATAGTGCTCCCTTACCCGTATTGTAGAGTGTGGGTCCATCTCACCTATCAATTTAAACAAAGTTATATAAATCTATAAAACTACGAGCTGTGTAACTGACAGTGTGCCCACCTAAGCCTCAATAAGCCAGAACCTGATTTTAGCTCAGTAAAGTCTATACAACTAGTCAGCTGCTTTATCTGATCAAAGTGTTCTTTACATTCTTTTTATATTAAGCACATAAGCACAGTTCAAAATGATTTCAACACAAATCAAAATTGTTAAATATAAGGTAACTGGACATTAAAAGTATATACATCTTCTATCGGAGGGTGTGGGGATACTTTAGGACCTATCATAACCCTGTGATTCATATGTTAGACTGAGCCCATCCTCACTTATTTTTGCCTGTCCAAACATTTACGGACATGAAGAGGCTTTGGTTTGGGGGAATGGATTTCATCAAAACAAAGGATATGGTAAATGGCTTTTTATGGCAGTTGTTCATTTGTTTCACTTTTTTACTTAACTTTCTCTCAATGTCTCATTGTTATTAATACCTAAATATAGTGAAAGGAGATACCTGACATCACAGACCCATGTCAGACAATTTTACAGATGCATTTAACCTCATCATTTCATAAAAAATGAGAAATACATCACAAATGCATTAATTATTTTGTCAATTTGTCTTGAGTTATAAGGATTGAGAAGTTTGCTTCCTGTTTAGGAATCAGGAGGTTTCCTCTTGCTGTAACCACACAAGGAAAGGTGGACCCATAGGAAGAGTAAGAGTAATGTATCATTAGATACCTTATAAATATGCAAATATAAATATAAAATGTAAAATATTTAATTTCAATCACTATGTAGATCATTTGACAAAGTTGCACAAGAGAAACTAGTTGGGATCTACATTTCCAAGTTAAATCACCTGACTACTCAAAAGTTAGATTTTAATTTAGTATATTTATGTTTTACCTTGGCATTCTATATAATAATTATAGATGCACCAAATTAAAGATGAAATAAAATGTTTTTGGTTTAGTAAGTGATCCAAGAAGTACAAAAAACAAATAGAATATTATTATTCTATATATTATTATAATATTTATTTGTTTCCTTTAAACCCCAATAAGTGATGTGTGACGTATATGATTTGTACAGTGAAATAGAAATGTATTTTGGATTTTGATAACATTATCCAAGGTGTGACATCATACCAGATGAGAGGACTATAAACTTTCTGACATGACTTTTCAACAAACACAGAACAATTCACAACCGTTGCTACAGTATGGAATGGTTAAAGTGCCCCTATGTTACTGAAGCAATGTGTGTAAAGACTTTAGAAGATACAAAGTAAAAGCCACCTGTGAAGAACCAAAACACATTTGGAGAGTCTATCCCATAAGCTGCTGTCATTTTGAAACTTCTAACCCAAAATATCTGCCCTGTTAAAAATCATTTGCACATTAAGTGCCCCCATCAAATGTACACATTTGATTTTTAATTAGAATTAAACTATTTTTTAATTTTACTTTATTGTGTTTAGGGCAGGAAAAGCTCTGGATGCCTCTCCAAACTGAGCCTCTACAGAAACATCCCAAAACATTTAGATAACCCCTAGAGTGATTTCTACATAATGTTTTTCTTGCAAATACAACATTGTCCAAAATAAATATAACCTAAACTTTTAGATTTTGTTTACACCCAAAATGTAAAATGCTTTGACCCTTATTCAGCTCTTTCCAAATTGATTCACCCATCTCAGTTGCGATTTATATTATTGTAAAGCTAAACGACTTGGCACACTTCTGTGTGATTGGCTGAAACCACCAAAGAGGAGCATTTAGCAATTCCCTTGTCACAAAGCCAATTCCATTTAGCCCATCAAAAGCCTCTTCATGTAAATGAATCTTTGTCCTGACACTATAAGTCCAACACTCAGTCATCTAAATAACACACGGTCCAAAAAAGATATTAAGAGAACCATCTCATTACTCCATACCAGGTAGGTGTCTTTTCTGCATACATTTGTGTTATATGTGTTAGATATGTGGTGTTAGTTAACCTGTACTTATATTGCCTTTGCTGTGCTGTTGTTTATTAGGTAGGGTGGACCAATATAAGTCTAATTCTACATATAGAATAACATTCTATGCTGTATAGGAGATTGCTGCAAGGTAAAAAATACATATAGGGGTAAATTCAGAGCATGTTGAAAAAAAAACAACTATTTTTTTAGGAGAGAAAACTGACATTCACTTTTATTGTCTACTGGTTGTAAATTTTCACCTGGCTCCAAATTTGCCCCAAGGTAGACAATTAAAGTGAATGGAAATTTTCTCTCCTAGAAAAAGACCAGGTTTTCTCGCCAGGATCTGAATCGACCCCAATGTCCTGTGTTATAAATAGCATTGAGTTCTATATAGGAAAGAGTGTTTATACTGTAGGTTAAAGAAAAACCTACTAACCTTACACCCCGGAGAGATGGTCTTGTGCCAGTTACCTCCCTCACAAAACCGTAGACCAGTCTATAACTAGATAGCAAATTATTTTAACATACTGTTGGTTTCAGATATAGGGTATTGATAAAGCCGCAAGGCGAAACAGGTTTACCCTAAATCTCACAAAAAGAGAGAAATGAAATACTCTTTTAAATGGAACCCAGCATTGTCTACCGACAAAGATTGTTGATTGTACTTTTTTAGGAAAATCGTAACAAATCATGTTCAAACCTTTTAATGAATATTGAGTAAATTACATGACTTTTATGAATAATTTTTGTTATGTGGTCAAATTAATGTGCCTTAGAATAGGGGTTTTGTCTAAAAACTCCAAATGAAAATTAAGCTGTGAATCAAGCCCAACATTTGAACCAATTGTACATTTTACACTAAAGGGTGAGGTCACCTTATAGGTAACCCTAATGTTAGGATTACCTAACCATTAGTAACTAGCAAAAAATATGACATATACATTTTCAGCATGTTGCTGCACTGCTAATGTTTCAGTAAATGTGCTTCTTGTAATGCAGGAATATGCTCAAGTGTGAGAAAATATTTTATTATATTATTTATGACTCTAACAGTTTTTGCACTGTCTGGCAGAAGTGCTTGATAAATCTTGGCCAACAACTGTATAGAAAGTGCTGCATCCTACAGGACAAAAAATAACAAATAAGCATTCCACTTCCAAATGTGCATTAATACAAATTGTGCAGATTTGTAATACTAAAGATTTGTAATTATTTATTACTTAATGTTTATATTATGATATTTATTTATCTTGAATTTTACTTTTCCTAGAGCTCATTCTGGTGATATCTACAGAGGTGAATCCATTTGTGGGGCTAATAGATCTTCATTAGCCCAGAATGAGCCTGAAAGATAAGAAGGCGTATCAATGTTCAGAGTGTGAAAAGTGGTTTACCTGCAAGTCAAAGCTTGCCATTCATCAGAGGAGTCACACCGGAGAGAAGCCATTCCCATGCCCCGAGTGTGACAAGTGCTTTACAATTAAATCAAACCTTGTTAATCATGAGAGGATCCATACAGGAGAGAAGCTGTTTGAGTGTCCTGAGTGCGACAAGAGCTTTGCACTGAAATCAGGCCTGATCAAACATCAAAGGACTCACACTGGAGAGAAGCCATTCCCATGCCCCGAGTGTAACAAGGGCTTTACGCATAAATCAAACGTCCTCAAACACCAGAGGACTCATACCGGGGAGAAGCAGTTTCCTTGTCCCGAGTGTGGCAAGTGCTTTACACAGAAAGCACATCTGCTCACACACCAAAGGATCCACACCGGAGAAAAGCCATTCGAATGTTCGGAATGCGGTAAGCGTTTTGCAGCTAAAGGAGAATGTACCAAACATCAGAGGGTTCACACCAAGGAGAAGCCATATTCATGTTCCGAATGTGAGAAATGTTTTAAATCAAAAAAAGGATATCAGCATCATAAGACATTACATTTTCTTGCTAAGAATATGGATAATCTCCTGCAAAAAAACAGGATTTCATAGGACACCTCATCTTCCATGTAGGAGAGAGGCCGTATTAATACCCTAAATGTGAAAAAAGTATTTGGATAAAATTCAGATTGAATACTAGAAAATAAAAATACAATAAAGCCATACAAATAAATACGCAATGTTGCCATTACAAGAAAATCAATCAAAATCTAGCCATTAGTTTTACCTTGCATAAAGCTCTTGGGTGGGGGTAATTAATGTAAGTGTTGGCTAACTATTCCATATATCAATGAAAGTCAGCACTCCTCTTCACAATCTTGATTGTATTGTGCAAAATATACATCAAGTGATAAAATTCCATCCCCAACTTTTCTCCAGTATAAGTCCATGAGCCCAAAGTTTCGGGGTGTCGGCACCCCTTCATCAGGGACACATAGGAACATAGCCAAGCAGAATAACACAATCAGTTGCTTTATAAACCTGCAGAGTTCACTGAAATCCCACCTGACAACATCAATGACGTTCTGTTCTGTTACAGAGCCCGATACCCGCTTACAGCGTCTACTAGCGGTCGCTCTAAGCGCCTCTATACAGACGCTCATTGGGCAATACCGGGCGCTAGTAGTGAATTAGCCTCCATGATTGGCATTGGCTGACATTCCAATCATTGCACATAACAGAAAGATTATGGGCCTGATGTATCAAGCACTTCTGCCACACAGTGCAATTTAAGTGCAAATTATAGTGCAAAATATGATTTCTACAATTCTTAGAATGTTGCTGCACCGCTAATGTTTTGGTAAATGAATGTGTTTCTTGCAGTGCAGCAACATGGCCAAATGTGAAAAAAAAGTAAAAATGATATTTTTCACTAGTCTAATTTGCACCGATGTGGCACTTTATAAATCAGGTCTAAAATAATGGGGAAATGCTGCATCCTCTAAATATATTAAGCCATTTTTAAATGTGATTTGCACTAGTTTGTCCACTGAAGTAGATTAAAGAAACATTGTATCGTGTGCCCTGTCATCTAATAGGAAATTCTGTAATCTTGAAGAACTGATATGGAGTCCAGTAACATATGTCCTAGTTTAGGATCCTATAGTATGACGCTGTTTCTCTCTCACAATGCCTGCAGGGTATTTCTTTCACAGTTCCAGTTCGTTGTGAGATCCAGATTACAATGATGATGTCACTTAATTTCTATGGTAATGATGTAAAGCTTTTATATTATGTTTTGTATTACAGATAAAGCAATCCCCCTTGTGTCATTTAACAATATATTGAAATGTTTATGTACTCGGTACACTGTTGTGTGATAACCTGGAACAAAATAAAACAGTTGAAACTCAACACATTAGCATTTCTCTTCTGAGTAATACATTAATTCAGCCAATCCAAAACCGTTTTATTTTACTGACTGTATAGGGAATATAAATCAGTCACTCATATAAATTCAAAGCTGGTCAATAGGAGATCACAATTTAACTCAAAACATTTATAAAAGTGTTTGTTTGCAGGCCGGGACAGGTCACACAATGATTCAAGCAAAAATAAAAAATTAGGCGCTCACCAGGTTCGCTTTCTTAAATGTGGTTTTGCGTACAGCGCCCAGAGTTCATCAAACGCTAACTGCCATTACGAAGCACTACCTGGTGCTATCCATTCTTAAATAACCCCCTAAGTTAACAAATGTAGCCACCTGGTGCAGGAAATTAATGGGAGAAAAAAAGTAGAGGGTTTAATTAGAGGGGCTTTTTTCATGACTTTTTGTTACATTACCATATTGGTCTCTCTCTCAGTGTCCATTTCCACAGGATCGGACACAGTGTTGCGGAGTTGCCAATCTTGATCATCTAAGGTAATGAACAAAATGTCATCCAGAGGAAGATAATATTTCAGGAGTAATTTCCTAGCAATTAAGTAGGGAAGTGTTTTTTAAATGATAGAACAAGGGGGCACAACCTGAAGCTAGTCGGGGGGAAGATCAGGAGCAATGTTAGAAAATATTATCTTACAGAAATAGTAGATGCTTGGAACAAACTTCCAGCAGAGGTAGTTGAAAAATCAACAGTCACTGAATTTAAACATGCCTGGGATAAGCACACATCTATCCTAAGATAAAGAGAACATACAGTATACACATAAGGGCAGACTAGATGGACCGTATGGTCTCCTTCTGCCCTCAACCTTCTATGTTTCTATATAAATATCTTCATGTTATAAATAAGGCAGAGATGCTCTTTGTTCAAAAAAAGGGAAGGTATACACTCCTATGCCTCGTCACACCTTAAAGAAGAGATACATTAACTTCACACTGTACCCTGAAGAATTACCTTACAAAAAAACACGATCTTGATCAGAAAGAAACATAACAAAAGGAAAAAAAATACACTTTCCTCTCCAATATTTATTTTTTAATATACTTCTCATAAAGAAGATCTAAGGTGCCCATTGAAAAATAACAGCAAATACATGCAGATTGTAGAAATTAAAACATTATTTCCAGTGAGTTGGTGGTTAAATTGCAAAGAGAAATATTCCGCTTATTGTTTTTTTATGAAACATTTGTATCACTAGTGATGAGCCGAGCAACCAATTCAGTTCGGAGGATGTTTATCTGAATTTGTAAGGCTATTCTAAAGCCAATCACTTTAAAGCCAATTTCAGTTTTTTAAATGTTGTCTCCCCAGGAATACCAACCTTGTGACAGGGCCGGGTAAGTTTAATTTCTCCCACAATAAAGAGGTCAATATTTTTAGCGATGTCTATGACTGACAGTGACATACTTCTCCAGCCATTACATGTATTAAATATAGATTATATTATGGGGAAATGATGAGACTTAAATATATTAAGGCATTTTAAGAGACATTTTATACATATTTGAACTTTTTTGCCCATTGCTCTAGATGAACAAAAACATTGTATTATGTGCGCTGTCATAGGAAATTCTGTAAATATTTGAACTGAAATGGAGCCCCAAACGATATGTCCTAGTTTAGGATCCTATAGTATGACGCTGTTTCTCTCTGACAATGACTGTAGTGCATTTCTTTCACAGTTCCAGTTTGTTGTGTCATCCATATTACAATGACGAGGTCACTTCATTTCTATGGAAATGATGAGAAACCAGACTATTGTGTCAGTTAACAATATACTAAAATGTAATATACATAGCACACTGTTGTGTGATCGACTGGAACAAAAAACAGTTGAAACTATCCCAACATCTGTTTAACATTTCTTTAGTTTAGAATAATACATTCATTTAGCCAATCCAAAGCCATTTTATGTTAGGGTTTGTATAGAGAATATAAAGTCAAGCCAAGCTCAGTCACTCATATAAATCCAAGGCTGGTCAGGAGCATTAAACAGAAATCCCAATATTATACCAGGTACCTTGCTGCTTAATATAATGTTATATCTACAAGATACTACCAATAATCTAAACTTTCATATGACTTTGAATGTTGTATGTTTGAATGCTGATGCATTAATTAGGTTTACATGTTATATGTGATTTGGCTTATATTTGTTCATTTAGTAGAAATGACCTCTGTGTAAAATTATTTTATAGGTTGTAGGGAATTTTCAAATGGGCTAGGATAGAAGGTACATATATAATTCCTGTATCTCTTAAAAAAAATGATATTAAAGGACTGTCAAAATGTAAAACCTGATGACTTATATCTCATGGAGAGATGATGCAATGCACAAAATCTGTTATATGCACCATTCTTCTGACCAATTTAAAACGTGACATAATAAACAATGATCTTAAAGCACAAATATATAATACTAGATAGATTCATTATAATTATTTTTGAATTCTTTGAGCTATATTTATTAAATGTTTTGCATTTCCTGGTGTATTCTAAAAGTGTACTTTCATTTTACAGTTTACGAGATCATCAGACCAGGATGAGCCCCAAAGATAAGAAGACGTTTCAGTGTTCGGAGTGTGAAAAATGGTTCAGCTACAAGTCAAAGCTTGTGCGTCACCTGAGGAGTCACACCGGAGAGAAGCCATTCTCATGCCCTGAGTGTGATAAATGCTTTGCACATAAACAATTCATGATCATACACCAGAGGAGTCACGCTGGAGAGAAGCCATTTTCATGTCCTGAGTGTGACATGCACTTTACACGGAAACATGCCCTGCGGACGCACCTGAAGAGTCACACGGGAGAAAAAACGTACTCATGTACCGAGTGTGATAGGTGCTTTGCACAGAAAACACAACTGATCGTTCACCAGAGGAGTCACACTGGAGAGAAGCCATTCTCATGTCCCGAGTGTGACAAGTGCTTTACACGGAAATATGTCCTGCAGATGCACATGATGAGTCACACAGGAGAGAAGCCGTACTCATGCCCGGAGTGTGATAAGTGCTTTGCACAGAAAGCAAACCTGCGCATACACCAGAGGAGTCACACTGGAGAGAAGCCATTCCCATGTCCTGAGTGTGGCATTCACGTCGCCACTAAATCTAGCCTGCTCAGACACCAGAAAACTCATACCGGGGTGTAGCCATTTCAATGCCCTAAATGTGACAAGTGTTTCACCTGGAAGCCAGGCCTGCTCACACATCACAGGATCCACATTGGAGAGAAGCCATTTATCTGTTCAAATTGTAGAAATATTGTGTATACGTTGAAATATTTTGGAACAAAAAGACTGTAGAATCCATATTTATATCCTTATACTGAAATTATATAAACAAGTCACATTAGGAGAAGCCATATCAATATCCCCAATGTTAAATGAAATTGAGATTCTGTTAAATTTTAAACTAAAAGTAGCACTATCGCGAAATGTGCAATATTAAAAATCCATATAAACATGCTGGCTAATGAAAGGAGGGGTCAGTTATACTCCCAAAGTGAATAAAACTCATGCCAAGCTTGTAGTATTCATTGTTAGGAGTAAAATCCAGGAATGATAAGCCTAGCGATATATTTCTTGATGCCGGGTGTATAAGTGACCCCTCCTCCTGCCATCCAGCATATTTATATGGGATTTTATCTTTGGGTCATTTTTCACGATAGTGCTCCTTGAAAGAAAGATTACTTACAAGTGTCTAATAAGATTAGAGGAAAATCATTTATGTTTATGAATATCTGTACAGATAATATAATGTTAATCATATTCTAGGTTCTAGAAGAAAACTAACTGACGGCTGATTATGTACTAGATGTTATCCTGTTGCTGGTAAAACATAACCATATAACAATTAATATGTTTTCTTAACATATTATTTACTATGTTTTCTATTTAGAAACAATCTAGATACTGCTTTTGAATAACATTTTGTGCTTGTCTTTCCTTATTGTTTTTGATATAAAAAAAATAAACCTTGAGACCTTGAAAGTATGTCAAGTGTCCCTGGACCTGATTTATCAAAGCACTGCGCTGGTTTAATGCCAGTTTGAGCTCATGGTGTTCCTGTTTAATGTGCAAACTGCATTTATCAAAGCTTTTTCACATTGGCGCATGTCAGCACGAACAGCACACATAAACGGGCAGGCCGATTCATCACTAACACCAGGTAGTGACAGATGAGCGTCTGTAGCAGGCATTTCAGAGCGCCCACTAGTAGTCGCTGTGTTCGGCCGTGGGTCGCTATTTCATAGCGACTCACTCGCTGTGCAGTAATGATGAATACATTGTGAGGAGTCGATATTTGACCATATCAGCGCTGTATGGGAGCGCATGTTAGCGACTGGTCAGTGCGACCGACTCACAACATATTCATTAAAAAAACATCCTCACAAAACTTAGGTGTTGAAAAATGCTTCTCTGAAGCCCAGAGCGCAGGAGGCTGTGTGTTTAAAGTCTGTTTTTCAGCATCTATCCACTAGTAACAAAGCGAAAACATATGGAATTACATTGTATTAACATTGTAACATGAACACATTAATGCCAGACCTGTAATGTCATTTCTGCAGACCTGTAATGTCATTTCTGCAGAAATATATAAAACATGAAAAGTATTTGAAAAAATGGCTTTTTCTATGCCAGAAGAGGTCACATTATTTGAGATTTAAAAAAAAAAAAACCCTGTTTAAAGAGTAGAAAAGGATCGTCCATTGAAATGTATGGGAGAGCGACAGGTAGCGAGAGGTAATACCTGGCGCTCTGCAAGGCTGAACGCGGCACTGTTCGCTGAGGCTGGGATGATGAATCGGATGCTACATGGCGCTATCCCAGTCACTTAACAGATTCTGCTTGATAAATGTGTAATTGCGTGCTGTGTCGGCGTTAACCTGTCGCTACCTCTCATTTACAAGGCACTACCTGACGCTATCCCTTCATGAATAAGGGCCTTAGTCATTTCAGTGCGTCTGCTTTTACTGGCACAGTGTTAGGGTCAGACTAATGCATCCGGTGGGGTAGATTTTCCTGAACCAGATTCTTAGGCAGAGTCTTATTGACTCTTTATACTGAGCTCGGGAGACAAAGTTCTGAGTAATACAAACACATTAGGGTTCATTAATGACCAGGCACAAAATAATTGAAAACCATGCGAACATTCGGGGAACAGTGCACAAGGTTCAAGCACATGCGCATTGCACAAAATGGCAAATATTTAGCAGTGGTGAATTTGTCTTTCCAGCTACTGTGTTAGAGGCGAATCTCAATTCTCCAATCTGTAGAGTCTTCCATGTGGCGCGTGTGTTTTCTCCTTGATTATCTTGATTCCAGTTGTCCCTCAGTGTTGTTTTTCCCAATATTATGTCCGAGAAGTTCTTTGTACTCCTCCCTCCCTGCCTGGTGTGTTTAGTGTAAAGGTGCTTAATAATTGAGCTACTGATGTATTGTTTATTCATGTTGTTTTATTTAAACATTTGCGGCCAAATGTTCCCCTTTCTTGGGTTTGTAGCTCAAAACAATATAAAATGTCTAAACTTTTAAAAGTATTTACAATGTTTTCCACTAAATAATGAGAAAATAAAGAGAAATAACTGGTGGCCGACACTTTCATTCATCAAAAACATGCCTATTGCCGGCATGTGTTTTATGAATGAATTACGCATGTCAATGAAGCCGGCCTTTTCCTCCTGATTTTTGCTGAAGGAAAATGCTACATGAATAAAAAAAATTGCGTACACTTTTAACCCCTTAAACACTCCCTTGAATCACACATAAATTTACTATTTGAATAAAGGGGGGTGGGAGTAGCTCAATCACTATTATTTATACAAAATTATCATTATTCAGGGCCTGGGAACTAATTTACCGCCCAGTTTAACCCGATCATCTAAATATCAAGCAACAAACATGTCTAACAGAGATTTGGTTGCATATATCTGCAGATACATGTGGAAGCCACACCGAGCCCGACAAGGCACTATGTGTTTAATGTGTCGCTTCTCTTAATTTTGAGTCCCCAACATTGGGACATGCAATGCAGACAAATATTTGAGAGCCTGGGAAGCTGCCAGCCTCCCTTTAGAACACTTCACAGGGAGAGATCCATATTGACTGAATTCCTCCCTGCTTGTGCCCATGGCAATGAGAGGGTTAAACTGGGCGGTAAATTAGTTCCCAGGCCCTGAATAATAATATTAATTTGTATAAATAGTGGTTGAGCTACTCCCACCCCCCTATATTCAATTTAATATTTGAGTAAATCTGAGCATTAAATCTTACTGCATGGAGTCTGGCAAACGATACACAGTCCTTGGCATATCAGAGCCTAGGCCTTGCTGAATAAGCCTGTCCAGGATTATAATAAAGGTCAACAGAATCTGTGCTTTATATTCACCTTGGCCACACTATAGCAAAACACTGGAAATCCGCTAACCTTCCTTATACTGAATTTAAGCAAAGGGTTGACTATGCAATATTCCATGAGAAAATCACCAATAATTCCTTACATATTACATAAAGTCTAGTATCCTTAGATTGAAAACTATGCAGTAGCAGATTTAAAAAGATCTCTGACAGTATTTAGATTAGTGGTGTTGGATGGAATTACCGGCGGTAATCTGTGAGCAGTAATCTTGTGCGTGTAAGCCCTGAAAACACACTTCAATATTGTCCTAGCCCCCTTCTTCCCTGAACTTTAACCTCCCAATTAATACTTATGTTTATTTTTTTTACATTTTTGTTTTGTTCAACATGTTTTTCATTTTCTCTCTTTTCCCTTTTTTCGTTGAATTCTATCTCAGTTTGTTGTACAAATCATTTTCTGCTTATATTTTTTCATAGGATTTTCTAAAACAATTTTAGGAATTGGTTTGCATCACAGCCAGAAGAATTTCATTTCCCGTTTTTGTATGATACCGAATGAAGTAAGTGATGAAGAAAGTGATGTGAGGCTAATGGTTTAAGCATATGGCATATTGCGGTCCATGAGGAAGTCCAGAGACTCTTGGAGTTGGTAGCAACCCCTGAGGATAGGGAGGCTTTTTAGTCTCTTCTATCTTCAAATGTGGAATTTGTGGCAAAAAAGACTGTATTGGAATAAATAAGTCAATAATATTTATTACTGAGGTGGAAATGGATATGTTGGGTGCAAGTGCTAAAAGAGGGGCCATTCAGGATAAGAAGAAAGGTGGGAGTAGAGGAAAGAAAAGCAAAACTGAAGTTAGCTATAGTTTGTCAGCATCTTCAGGTGATAAAAGCACCGCCCCGTTACAAATAGTCATGCCTCGTGTACATGCTTCCCCTCTTAAGAGGGAGGATGAGGGCGGTGGGTTAGCCCTGCACCTACTACAAGAAGGAAGTTAAGGTTTGCTCCCCAAATTGTCGAGAGCTGAACAACAAAAGGAAAATCTCAGCCTTCTATGATTTTTTAAAATCAGAATTGGTGCGGTAAGCAGTAAGGTATTCACTTTCCATTTCTTTTGTTATGATGCCCAAATTCATTCATCCAATACAAAGCAAAGTCATATTTATCACTGCATAAATATATAAATATAACATAAATTCAGGCTCAGTCACAAATCCAGGGATCCTCATATCACCACATATAAGGTGGGTAAGTATCTTTTCTTTACACTATGATGTCACTGTATATGAAGATATTATCCTGTGTTACTTTAAATCATGTAGTTACAGGATAGACACAGTATATTTATATATAAATATCTTTATTTTATTAATTCGGTAGCGATTCTCTTTGTCCAAAGAAAGGGAAGATATACACTCATATGCCTCTTCACGCCTTAAAAAAGAGATAAAGTAACTTTATACTGTACATCGAAAAATTACCTTAATGAAAAAAATACCTTACAAAAAAGATAATGTAGATTAGAAAATAAAAATAAAGGAAAAATATACATTTCCTCTCGAATATTTATTTTATAATATATCCCGTCATAACTACAAAAGAAAGATGTAAGGCGTCCATTGAAAACTAATACTAAATACATGTATATTGTAGAAATTAAAAAGTTATTTCCAGTGAGTTGAGGGTTAAATTGCAAAGAAGAATACTCACCTTCAGGTATTTTTATGAAACATTTACCGGTGATGAGCTGAACAACCAGTTCAGTTTGGTGGATGATTGCTTAAATATGTCAGGCTATTCCATCTTTTTTAACTTAAGGTCAATTAATTTAAAGCCTATTTTATTTTTTTTATATTTTCTCCACAGGAATACCACCTGGAATATGATTACCCAAAGCCAGGAGGTAGAACCAGCCACTATTTCTAAAATCAGTGGTAAAAATGTGATGGGGGCCAGGACACCATCTGTAAGTTTAACATATTCCACAATAAAGAGGACAATATTGATTGATAGTGATGCCTATGATTGACAGTGACATACCTCTCCATAAAGATTATATTATGGGGAAATGCTGAATCCTCTAAACATATTAAGGAATTTTAAATTGGATTTCCTACCTATTACTGGTTTGTCCATTGTATTACATGAGAAAAAAAAAACACTGTTTTATGTGCTGTCATCTAGGGGATTATTTAAACTTTCTGAACTGATATGGAGCCCAGGAAAATATGTTTTAGTTTAGGATCCTATAGTATGACGCTGTTTCTCTTTCACAATGACTGCGGTGGATTTTTTCCCAGTTCCGGTCTGTTGTGTCATTCAGATTACAATCATGATGTCACTTCATTTCTATGGTAATGATGAGAAACTGGTCTATTACAAAAAAAAAAAAAAAAAAATCACCCTTTGTGTCAGTTAACAATATACTAAAATTTTTATGTGTCTCACTGTTATGTGGTCAGCTGGAACAAACAAAAACTGTTGAAACTATCCCAACATCCCTTTAGCATTTCTTTAGTTAAAAAATACCATTTTGTGAGTACTCACCTGAAAAATGGATATTGTTGGTGTGCCACACAGCCCGCTTCACTTCTTAAATATTCATTACTTCATGGGTTAATCCACCGCAGGTGACGTAGTGCAGAGAGGAAGTCTTGTAACGAGTCCCCTTCCGGCCTATATATACCTGGTACCTCCCTTCAATCACCAGTATAATCAAAAAGCAGTAATACAAGGTACCAGTATTCCACCAGTAACCTCAAAATCAAATTTGATATAAAAAGGCTTCACCATATAAAGGGTTCGGTAATACCGAAAAGGGCGGGTGTGAAGCGGGGTGTGTGGCACACCAACAATATCCATTTTTCAGGTGAGTACTCACAAAATGGTATTATTCTTGGTGTGCCACACACCCCGCTTCACTTCTTAAATATTCATTACTTCATGGGACATCCAAAAGCAGTGTCCACAAGGGCTGGGCAACTCAAGGCCAGGTGAAGCATAACTTAAACGACTGCAGTCTGCAGAACCTTGCGGCCGAAAACAGCATCCGCTGAGGCCCGCACATCAACTTTGTAAAACTTAGAAAAAGTGTGAACAGAAGACCAAGTGGCGGCCTTACAAACCTGTTCAACAGAAGCTTGGTGCTGAAAAGCCCAAGACGCCCCAACAGCGCGAGTGGAATGAGCAGTAATACGAAAAGGGGGAACTCTTCCCTTAGCAGAATAGGCCGCAGTAACGGCCTGACGTATCCACTTGCTAATGGCAGATTTGGCTGGTGCCAAACCCTTCTTAGGCCCATGGGGCACAACAAAAAAGGAATCCGTCCTACGGAAAGGAGACGTGATAACCAAGTAGCACTTAACACAGCGTACTACATCCAAACAATTCAAAACCCTCTCTTTGTCATTCTTAGGATTAGGACACAAGGAGGGAAGAACAATATCTTGGTTCAAATGAAAAGCAGAAACAACCTTAGGAAGAAAGTCTGGCTTGAACCGAAAGACCACCTTATCCCGATGCCTCTCGAAGTAGGGTGCCTGAATAGACAAGGCCGCCAATTCCGAGACACGCCGGATCGAAGTGATCGCTACCAAGAAGACCATCTTCTGAGTCAGGGTAGATAAAGCAATCCCTTGCAAAGGCTCAAAAGGAGGAGCCTGAAGAGCAGAAAGAACCAAATTCAAATCCCAAACCGGGAGTAATGGTTTCCTGGGAGGCCGCACATGCGTAACCCCCTGGAAAAAAGTTTTAACTAAAGGCTTAAGCGCAACACGCTTCTGAAAAAAGATAGATAAGGCAGAAACTTGCCCTTTCAACGTACTTAGCTGAAGACCAGAGTCCAGCCCAGATTGTAAAAACTCCAGAACCCTGGAGACCGAAAATACCCTACAAGGAAAAGATCTCATCTCGCACCAAGCGATATAGGCTTTCCAGGTCCTATAGTAGATGATAGAAGAAGACCTCTTCCGGGCACTGATCAAAGTCTTAACGACAGAATCAGAAAGACCCTCCTCCTTTAGGATGGAGGTCTCAGCAGCCAGGCCGTCAAAGCTAGCGCTGGTAAATTGGGGTAACACAATTGACCCTGAGTGAGCAGATCGGGCCGAAGAGGCAGAACGACCTGGTCCACTGCCAGCCGAACGATGTCTGCGAACCACACTCGCCTCGGCCACCTTGGGGCCACGAGGACGGCGGACACCCCTTCCAGAGCCAACTTCCGAAGCACTCTGCCTAGCATGGGTGTCGGAGGAAACAGGTACAGAAACCCCAGATCCCCCCAGCTCAGGGACATGGCGTCCACTGCCAGAGCCAGAGGATCCTGGGAGAGCGACACGAAGTTCGGGAGCCTGTGATTGTGACGAGAGGCAAACAGGTCCACCTCTGGAGTCCCCCATTGGCGACACAGTGAGCGAAATACCCAAGGATGGAGGGCCCATTCTCCCCGACGGGGAGAGCCCCTGCTCAAGCGGTCCGCTTCCAGGTTCTCTACTCCTGGGATGTATACCGCCGAGAGACAAGGAACATGGGCTTCTGCCCAGGTCAGGATCAGGGACACCTCTCTGAGAGCACTCAGGCTGCGAGTCCCTCCCTGATGATTGATGTAAGCAACCGCTGTTCGATTGTCTGAACGCACCTGGACCGGAAGGCCCAGAACGTGCTGAGTCAGGAGAGTAAGCACCCGACGGATGGCTCTCAGTTCCAGAATATTGATGGGTAAGTGGGCCTCCTGAGGTCCCCACTGCCCCTGGAACTGCAGCTCCTTCCAGAATCCGCCCCATCCCGACAGACTGGCGTCCGTGGTGACAATTTCCCAAAGGGGGGCCAGGAAAGACCTGCCCTTCACAAGATTGGTCGAGACCAACCACCACTGGAGGGACTGCCGGACCCGGGAGGACAACTGGAAGGGCTGATCCAGCGACCGAGGCTGCCGGTCCCAAGACGCCAACAGATAAAGCTGAAGCGTCCTCGTGTGGAATTGAGCAAAAGGAACTGCCTCGAAGGAGGCAACCATCAACCCTACCAGCCTCATCCCCAGACGGATGGACGGCCGAGGATTGGAGAGTAGGACCCGAGCCAACTCCTGAATCAGAAGAATTTTGGACTGAGGGAGAAACACTCTGTGTTGATGAGAGTCTAACTGCATCCCCAGAAAGGACACCACCCTGGCCGGAGCGAGGGAGGACTTGGAGAGGTTGATCACCCAACCGAAACTTTCCAGCGTGGAGAGCACCACCCTGGTGTCTTTCTCCGATTGATCGAGTGACGGAGCCATGATAAGGTCGTCCAAATAAGGTACGACACGAATGCCCCGAGCTCTGAAAATGGCCATGACCCCTGCCAGCACCTTGGTGAACACTCTTGGAGCTGAGGTAAGGCCAAACGGAAGTGCCACGAATTGATAATGCCGATCCTTCATCATGAATCGAAGAAAACGTTGATGAGGGAGGCAGATGGGAACATGCAGATAAGCATCCTTGATGTCTATAGACGTCATGAAGTCCCCTTGCCGAAGAGAGCCGACGGCAGTGCGCAAGGTTTCCATGTGAAACTTCCGAAAACGGATGAACCTGTTGAGCAACTTCAGGTCCAGGACGGGACGAACTGACCCATCCCTCTTGGGGACTGCGAACAGATTGGAGTAGAAACCGAGGCCCATCTCTAAACGCGGTACCGGCCGGATGACCGCCATCTCTAACAGATTCTCTACCGACGCCAGGAGCCCCTGTGCGGCAAAAGGATCGATGGGCACCCGAGACCGAAAGAACCGTGAAGGAGGGCGAGACTCGAATTCCAGCTTGTAACCGGACGACACTACCTCCTGAATCCATCTGTCCGGAACCTCCCGGTTCCAAACCTGGGAGAAGTGTCGCAATCGTCCCCCCACCCGCACGGGTGAGGGCAGCCCCTCATTGCTGAGCGGGCTTACCAGCAGGTTTGGGCTTAGAGCCCCAGGACTGGGCGGGACGGCCACGGCCCCTCCCCCGCGTCCAACCTGTACGACTGGTAGAGGGAAGGGAAGTCCCCCTACCCGCTCTGTATCCTCGAAAGGACGGCCTACCAGAAGCTGCCCCTCTAAAGGGGCGTCGAGGCCTCTTGCGTTGTGGCATCTTGCCACCCTTTGCGACTGAATCAATTTTCTCCCCGAACAGACGCAACCCCAAAAAGGGGAGAGCTGTGAGCACCTTTTTAGAAGCTGAGTCCGCCGACCACTGTCGCAGCCATACTGACCGACGAATAGCGACCAGCATTGCCGCTGTCTTGCTACTCATAGCCAGCGCATCGTCCTGAGCGGATAGAACGTAAGACACAAGAATCGCACTGCTTAAGCGCAGCGAACTCGTCACAAGCGGGATTGAGATCCTCGCATAGCCCCTGGATAACAGATCTTACTGCTAAAAGAAGAAGGGCCGAAGCGCACAGGGGGCGCATCGTTGACCCAGCATAAACAAAGCCATAGCGAGCATACTGGTCAATCCTACGATCCTCCCCATCTTTAGGGACAGAGGTCTCAGCAGACTGTACCATAGCGGAGCTAGATAGCCCTAGCACAGGGGTATCGACTTCAGGAGGGACGGACCGAAGCTTCAGCAATTCTGGCGGAAAAGGATAACGCTTTTCCCAACTGGAAGGGATTCGAGATAACCGCGTGGGATGTTCCCATTCTTTAAGGACCACCCTCTCAAAGTGGTGCTGTCTGGGAAAAACCAAACGCGGCTGAGGCTCTTCAAACAACTGACCCTTTGGCAGGGTGACAGCCTCAGGTGGATCTAAATTCAGAATTTCAAACATTTGAGCCAGAATGGAGGGGGTGTCAAGGGCAACCCCGCCGACCAATCGCCAATCGCATCAGCCTTAAGCTGATCTGCCGGCTCATCTGACTCCAAGAGGAATTCACCCTCATCCGGGGAGCCATCGGACCATTCCACAGGCTCACACAATTCGTCCTGAGGAGCCGAAGATACCGGAGTCAGGCGCTTCCGTTTTGCAGAGGCCTTTAGCCCCGCTTTAACGGGCAAAACTTCCCGAAGATTGGCTGATTTTACCACCACCTCGGATTGCGAATCCCCACCCTTGACAATGTCATGCGGGGTCCGGAACAGGGAGGGAGAGGCAGGAGATGATAGAGGTTGCGACGGGTCAGCAGCCGGATCAACAGACTGACGCGCAACAATCTGCCTTGCACAAGAAATGCAAATAAAGATATCATCAGCAGGGAGCGCAGCCCCACATTTTACACACCCCCTGGACGGCTCTGATGAGTCGTTTCCGGTAGTAACAGAAGCCTCCATATTGGTGATTTATGGTATCGCAAATACTGGGACTTTTAAGGCATAAGCCAACCCGGGATGCCCCTTTATAAAGAATGTCCCGGAAGGGAGGGTTTTTTTTTTTTGTAAATACACTTTTTTTTTTTTTTTTTTTTTTTAAGAGAAAAAGGTCCCCCTTAACAGTCTCAAAATAAATATATATATATATGTATATATATATCTAAAATGTGTAATTTCATATCAAGAATGACTAGCCAGGCAATATAGAGCCGGAGGGCCGCAATAAAAGAGGGATCCCAGGATCTGAAAGGAAAGAAAAACAACCCATCAGATCCCTTGTGAGTGTAACAATGCAGCATGTTCACAATAGTATAAAAAGAGTGCCTCCTTAAAAGTTTGCCCCATAAGAAAACTCATTCTGGCCCCACAAAAGCGGGGCCGCTTACCTGCTACCGACGCCGGGAGCCAGACCGGAGGGACATGTAGCAGCCGCAGCAGTAGAACACAAACCCATGTGTTGCTGCAGCGCGCGCCCCCCCCCCCACGTGACCTCTTTTCACAGAAAACAGGAAGGAAGTGAGGCTGAGGCCGCTGAGCGCCGCTTCCACCGGCGCCGCTTCTGCCGGCGCCACGCCCCCCCGCGTCACAGGGAGCCGCCCTGCTCAATTCAACGAGGGATTGCCACCAGCTGCGCTGGCTGACACCCAGCCAGGCGGCGGAGGAGGGGGAAAGGAGACATAAGCGCAGCCACACAGGCTGCCGCACGGAGCAGCGGGGAAGGGAGGGAGGCGGGAGGGGACCATCTGAAGCCAGCTGAGCGCGGTCCGCTGTCCCACCCCCATAAAGCAGACCAAATACACTGGCCATCCCTAAAGTATCTGCCCGGAGCTCCAGCCAAAAACAGACAAAGCGCACCTGTTGCGCAGCCTGCTACTATGTAAAAGTGAACACACAGAAAATAGCAATACAGTGAAAACATCATACAAGATACACAACCCTCTATACCCCCCCCCCCAAGTGAAGGGAGAAGGGACCGGAACGGGGGAGTAAGGGGCTACGGGGACCCTCGGGACAGGGGCATCCCATTTCCGGATCACCATGCCGGATTGCCGCATTGCCCCCAAAGGAGGGGGACGAGCGGAGGAGATAAGCTCCTAGGCACCAATAGTGCCGTCTACCAATTACCCGGTGAGCAGCCTAGGCTGGGAGGCTTCCTATCCACCATAAAGGTATACAACTCAAACCGGGCAGAAATAGACCAAAAGGGGGGTGGCGGGGTAAGCCCCGACCTACCTGTAAGCAGGAAACTTCCAACCTCTGTTTGTCAAGCAGAGAGAAAAATACTGGTGATTGAAGGGAGGTACCAGGTATATATAGGCCGGAAGGGGGCTCGTTACAAGACTTCCTCTCTGCACTACGTCACCTGCGGTGGATTAACCCATGAAGTAATGAATATTTAAGAAGTGAAGCGGGGTGTGTGGCACACCAAGAATACAATACATTCATCTTGTTTTCCATCCGGCTGGTCCTCTTTAACAATGCTCATGTATATATGTATAATATTGTGAGGCACATTGCACTTTATTAGGGTCGTCACTAGGTAGATTAATCTATATATAGTTTGGGTTGATTTTCATGATATATGGTCTTGGGATACTAAGGATTAGACACATTTTATATTGTACTCTTGGGTTATTAGTAATGCATTGTATTGCCAGCCATACAAACAGAGCCTTGATTATATTCTATTACTTGAAGCAGAAAAGCTAGCTGCCTTTTTTTACATCTCCGTGTCCCCCTTTTTTTCTTTCCCCCTCCTCCCCCTCTGTATATCATTTTTATGTGCTAAACTTTATATTGAACAACTTTTTTATATACAGATTGTATATTGTATAACTTTATATCGTACAGTTGTACTGCTCAATCCAAACTGAATATTAATAAATAGATTAAAACTAAAAAAGACACGAAAGGGCTGTCACAAAGGAAATACCCAATATCTTAAATCACAAAGTGATGATCCAGTGCACCAGCTCCATAGAATGCACCATTCCTCTGTCCTCTTTAAAACATTTATTAATAAAAATACATTTTCAAAAACAAATATGTAATACTAGATAAATAAGTTATTCATATTATAATTTGTATTTGGTGAGTTAAATTTACAAAATTATTTGTATTTCTTTACAGATAGGCCTGGTGTAACTGTTCATTTTACAGTTTATTAGATCTCCTTCAGATCAGGATAAGCCCCAGAGATAAGAAGATGTATTAGTGTTCAGAGTGCGAAAAATGCTTCAGTTATAGGTGACCGCTTATGTGTCACCAAACGAGTCACACCAGAGAGAAGCCATTCTCATGCCCTGAGTGTGATAAGTTCTTTGCATATAAAGTAAGCCTGATCTCACACCGGAAGAGTCACAGGAGAGAATCCATTCCCGTGCACCGAGTGTGACAAGTGCTTTACCTTTAAATCCCAACTGCTCAGGCATCAGATGAGTCACACCGGAGAGAAGCCATTCTCATGCCCTGAGTGTGATAAGTGCTTTATCTTTAAATCCCAACAGCTCAGACATCAGATGAGTCACACCGGGGAGAAGCCATTCTCATGCCCTGAGTGTGATAAGTGCTTTACCTTTGAAACCCCACCGGTTCAAACATCAGATGAGTCCCACCGGAGAGAAGCCATTCTCATGCCCTGAGTGTGATAAGTGCTTTATCTTTAAATCCCAACAGCTCAGACATCAGATGAGTCACACCGGGGAGAAGCCATTCTCATGCCCTGAGTGTGATAAGTGCTTTACCTTTGAAACCCCACCGGTTCAAACATCACATGAGTCCCACCGGAGAGAAGCCATTCTCATGCCCTGAGTGTGATAAGTGCTTTATCTTTAAATCCCAACAGCTCAGACATCAGATGAGTCACACCGGGGAGAAGCCATTCTCATGCCCTGAGTGTGATAAGTGCTTTACCTTTGAAACCCCACCGGTTCAAACATCAGATGAGTCACACCGGGGAGAAGCCATTCTCATGCCCTGAGTGTGATAAGTGCTTTACCTTTGAAACCCCACCGGTTCAAACATCAGATGAGTCACACCGGAGAGAAGCCATTCTCATGCCCTGAGTGTGATAAGTGCTTTACCTTTAAATCCCAACTGCTCAGACATCAGATGAGTCACACCGGAGAGAAGCCATACTCATGCCGAGTGTGATAAGTGCTTTGCACATGAAACAAACCTGATCACACACCAGAGGAGTCACACAGGAGAGAAGCCATTCCCATACACAGAGTGTGACAAGTGCTTTATACAGAAATATGCCCTGATGATACACATGAGAAGTCACACAGGAGAGAAGCTGTACTCATGCCCCGAGTGTGACATCTGCTTTATAACTAATGCACACCTGCACATACACCAGAGAACTCATACTGGAGAGAAGCCATTTCAATGCCCTGAGTGTGGAATTCGCGTTTTGAGTAACTCGCACCAGCTCAGACACCAGAGAACTCATACCGGGGAGAAACCGCTTCAATGCTCTGAGTGTGGCAAGTGTTTTACCGAGAAATCAATCCTGATAGCACACCAGAGGAGACAAACAGGTGCAAAGCCATTCTCTTGCCCTGAGTGTGGCAAGTGTTTTACAAAGAAATCAAACCAAACCAGACACCAGAGGATCCACACTGGAGAAAAGCCATTTTTGATTTCATAATGTCAGAAAAGTTTTAGAACCAAAGGAGACTGTGTGACACATCAGAGGGTTCATATCAAAGAAAATCCCTGCTCTACATGTGATGAATGTTATAAACCAAAACAAGATGTCTCGTGCTGAAGATAAGCCATATCAATGTCCTTATTGTGAAAAGGTTATTTTTAAAAAGAAATTTTAAAAAGAAAATTGACACCAGGGGGGATTCACTTGGGTAGAAGCCATATCAATGTACTGAATGTTAATGTTTCTGAGATTCTATTATACTATAAATTAAAAGAAAGATTAATAGCTACCCAATAAGATTAGGTAAAAACCACGTACGGCACTTTTCATTTGAATTGAATTTTTTCCAGTTCAAACTTTTTTATCAAGTACCATCAAGACTCATAAAACTGTTAAAAGTATACAAATCAAATGAGTGAAATGCACAAAAAATTAACACTGATAGTTTTCATTGCATTTTAGAGCAGGATTGTACTGTAAGAAAGGATCATTCCATACACAGTCATTGGATCAATACAATACTTTGGACCTGTAAATCCCTGTCTGACGCAGTATAGACTTCCACAAGTTCATTTTTATTGTGTTTTTGATTCCCATAGGCTGTTTTTAAAATAAAAAGTTTAACTATCCAATTAAAATTAATGTGCAATGTTTTTTTCTTGTCGGGGGTTGCTTTTGTACCCTATTGCCACTGGGTGACACTAACGGCTTTATTGCTCTTTGTGGAAGGAGGTGGTATTTCATAGACATATAACATGTAACATAGAAATATATTTTCAAAAGCTCAAAGAAAGACTTTAGCCCACCCAGTTTGGCAAATTATCTGCAATGTCAATTCAAAGGAAGGCAAAACCCACAAGGCAATTTTTTTCTCATTTGGGAAAAAAGTCTTTCCTGACTACGAATTTGGCAATCAGATCTAATACCTGGACCAAGCATCTACTTTCAGTGGTTTAGTAGCCATAGCTTCTAAAGCTAAAAGTAATCAAAGCTGCTTCTTTCCTTGGGTACCCTTTTCGGGACCTAATGTTCAGGTCTGCATTCTTTTGACCACGAACTGCAATTATGAATAAATGTTGCATGACATGCAACTAGGGCGTGTTTAAAATGCAAAGACTAGAACAATTATATAATTTACCATCCAGTGAAACCGTAAAGTGACAGACTGTTTACGGATTTCAGCTATTTTTTTTTTCATCCCAATCACATTCATGGTTTTGATGCAAATAAAGGATAACTAGTCTATTGTATTTTAAATGAGGGAACCCTCCCATGTTTGAGCTACTATCCTGAATTTCTATAAAAAAAATGGTGATCAGCACGATCATCAGCATTAATATATATTACCTGCTAAGTATTTCTAGTCAATCAAAGGCTCCGCATATTAATACATAGGACAAATCCACTGGCACCCCTTAAAGATGACACCCACAACTACTACTTTTCAGGGATATTGCATTTACAACACAAGCACCTTAACATTTAGAATTATATAAGTGTGTTGATGTTAATCATGAATTCTTGTTAATCGATAGGGGTACATTATTATTGCAGATCTGTCTCCTCTCCTCGCCCCCACTATCCTTTGGGGTACCACAAGGGTCCTTCCTGAGACCCTACTTTTGTCAGCGTACTCTTGGTGTCACTCAAACTTACCTCTCAGATCTCTCTTCTCTTCTAATTCATATTCCAGACTGTCTAACAGCCATCTCATCGTTCATAAGATCATACAATACTGCTTCTATCTCCTCAATAACAGGTGCTGCCAATAACCTATCACAGCCGCTCCTCAGATCTTGGTGTTATTCTGGACTCCTCTCTCTCATTCTAAAACCACATTCAGTCACTAGCCAACGCCTATCGATTCCAATTAATGAACATCTCCCACATCCATAATTTCCTCAAACCTGAAATCACTAAAATTTTAGTGCAGGCACCGATCATCTCCCGACTACACTACTGCAACACCCTCCTATGTGGTCTACTGGCTAACAGACCGACACCCCTGCAATCTATTCTGTTGCTTTCCTCATCCACCTCTCATGTGTGTTGTATAGCGCTTTGTTTTATATATATTGTAATTTGCACATACCACACTTGTGGTTTTATTTGTAAATAGTATTTTTATGCACTTAGCACTTTTTTTCCCCTCGCCCCTTTTTTGCACCATACTCATTGGTATATTTTATTTGGATTTTCACTTAACAATTGTTTCACTTTGGTTGATTTGGATCATTTATCTGATTATATTGCTTCTTCACCTGGCCCATTACCAGTATTTTACACCATATTTATTTATATATTATATATATATATATATATATATATATATATATATATATAGTATTGGGCTTTTAGTAAGGGTTAGTTAGTAAGGGTTTGAGTAAGGGTTAGTAAGGGTTTGAGAGATCAGTCTAGGATCTCTCATCCATATATTTCACATCCACCTCATCTCTTTTTTTCAGTGTTGCCCCTCTATGTCAATCCCTGTACTGGCGGCCAATATCTGAAATATTCAGATATATAATAGAAAAAAAAAAAAAAAAAACCTTAGGTTCCCCTTGGGTGTTTCCTTGTTCCTCTCTTTTTCTTTCAGATCTAACTACCTCCTGGGAGGGCCACTCAGGGTGTACCTTTCTTTAAAAATATTGTCAAATGTTTCAATCAGAGGACAATTTAAAGTACCTCAAGCGTACATCCGTCTAGGGATATCACCACAATAGCACCTCTGAACCTGATGTTAATATTTAAAACAAATTACAAATACAAATATTAAAAAAATGGTTTTCAGCAAAATCCAGCAAATATAAGTAGTTTGTTTCCAAGCATTTCATATAGCATTAAATCATGAGATCATCTGTTTCATTGGCTTTCCATTGAGACATCTGTAACATAGATGCAATTACTTATAAATATAATAATATTATATGTTTATATAACAGTTGTTTCATAATTATTTCCATCACCTACAGATCTTGCTTGAGATGGATGTTTACATGGACATGTCTGAGAGTCTTCTTACATCAAATATAAGAACAATCCTTTACCGTCGCCTAATTAAAAAAATTACTTTAATATTTATTTCCTTCCATTATTGTTTTTAGCCACATAGATTAAACTATATCCTTTTTAATAAATAAAATATTAATAAATCATAGAAATAATATTTTTTAAATTTAGAAATATAATTTTAATTATCAAATGACATTTTTGTAAACCAATAATGTACTCATTTATTGTATCTTATATAGAATCATTGTATTTAACATAATCAGTATACATCAAATATATAAGATTCAATATAAGGCCATTAAGAGTAAGAATAAAAGTATCAGACTCACCATTGGTTGAACTTGATGGACATATGTCTTATTTCAACCATATTAACTTTGTAAATATGTAATTAAAGCGGTCCTTCACTCTGAATAAGAGTCTATCTTATATGTTCCCCACACCCTGTACATACAGATTGGCCACATTATAAATCATCCTACCTGCATCTACTGCATGTTATGAGCCTTTAAACATCCAAGATGGCGGCTTATAGAAGCCGCCATCTTATCAGGCAGCCTGCAAACAGGAAGTGCCTCCTGACTGTGCTGCTCTGCATTCTGGGACTGCTGACCTTTACCTGACCCCAGCTCTGCTCTATCTGAGCAAAGCACAGCTATAACCCGCCTCCCTGTACCTTTTCCCACTCTCCTCTCCTCAGTAAGTGTGATGCTTCTAAGTCAAGATGGCGGCGCCCGTATCCTAAATTCCTGAACAGAGTTGCAGCCCATTGGGGGAAAGAATAATAAGTGACTAAAAACGTAAAATATATTAATTTTAGATGCTGGGGAACTGTTTTTCAAGAGTTTAGGCTTTTCATTAAATCACGCTCCGGTTTAACTATGTAACTTCTGTGGTTAAAATTATTCAAACTGCTCGTAGTTCTGATACATATTGATCATCACAGACAGCATACTGCATGATGTGGACTTCTCTAGGGCTATCTACCAATAGTGGCTCACTCCCTTGATTAGTTTCATCGCCCTCAGATGATTTAATTGTCTATGGCGCTGATGCCTTGTAATTACCTTTATTTGATATTCTGAGCTTAATGCGGGACTTCCGCACAAGCACCGTAACATATAGAGCGGCGCACTTCATCCTGAGGAGCGGCGCGTCCTGTGTTGTCTCCACTACATCACCATGATTCAGCTTCCAGGCAGAACACAGCCCATCATGTCAGCCGGGTCAGGGAAAGCACAGTGGTGCAGAGGAGAGCGGCTATTAACTCATCTGTTACCTGGTTTTTTTTAATTTAGCAATTTATTACATCTAATCGCCCCAAACTACCATGTTAATACTGATATTTCGATATAAGGCTGTTCTTCTAAAAGCAACGTATTTAAATCAGTACATTGGTTTAATAAGATTATAAATTGAATTATGGAGTATACCCTTGTTTACTATTGGCTAATACAACAACCTTCTCCCACTTTGATAATGAAAGTGAAAGCCCGGAGAAACATGAGGTTTGTTGTGCTTCCCGCAGCACTGGTGGATTTTATCCCTTCCCCCAGGAAAGTATTCAGAAACCTCACAAATGTTCTCCATATTTCAATAATTTCTTTCATTCATATAATTATAAAAATATCAACCAAATAGAAGATGACTCTGGAGTACACAAAATATACAGACAATCTCAAATATAGTTAGCAATACAATTATTAATCTTGGTGCATAACTTATAAGAAAGAAGGAAGTTAAGGAAAAACAGAATACTCTGCCCCTATTTTTTCCCCATATACAATTCAAGACTCTATATTAAGGAACATTATGGCCAAACACTGGCATATGATCCCATCATACAAGACAAAAACGTAATATGTGTGCAGTAGTCTAATAAGAAATTAGCAAACCAAAAACATTTATCATTACAATTTAATGGTTCTAGAAGGGACTTTGGAAACAATGTACTAGAACCCATTTTAAACACTATCCCCCGAACTATACCCTTCGAGCTTGTTTGGGTGTGCTTACTAGTAAGTATAGTTGTGAAAATTGTATTAACCTGACAAAACGCAATGGATCAAAATATTTTCATAGTTTAGTATATTTAACTTTTTTTGTGACTGCACCATAGTACAATGACTGCACCATAATTCTTTCAAAGTTTCAGTCTATTGTGTCTTGCATGGTGTTACGCAACTTCTATGTTAATGATGAGAGGATCATCTATTGTTTTTCAAATAAGGATCCTCCCTCCCTTTTGTCTCTTTGCTACAATGCAAATAAATCTGGCATCCTGCTGGGTGAGAAGCAAACAGGGAATAAACAAAGCCCATCTTAATCTAATTAATGAAACTAAATTAACATACCTTTATATATTTAGGCTCATTCCATTTAGCCAATCCAAAGCCGCCTCATGTTAGAGCATGTTTGTACAGACAATATAAGGTGAGGCCGGCTCAGTTGCAGCAATAGCAGACAGGTCAAGACAGCGACGAGGGGATCCCCATACTGCCCTATACCAGGTAGATATGACTTCTGTTACTATTAGGTTATATGTGATGGTTATTATAGAAACATAGAAGGGTGATAGCAGAAGGAGACCAAGCAGTCCATCTAGTCTGCTCTTATGTGTATACTGTATGTACTCTTTATCTTAGGATAGATGTGCGCTTATTTCAGGCATGTTTAAATTCACTTATCTGGGTAAATATCTGGGTAATGTCTGGGCACTGACTATTTCACCTGAGTGTCTGTGTGGAGATCTGCAAAACCTGGCCTGTTGGTGGTTCACAGGGAAAGGGTTGGGGAACACTGAGGTACAAGATCACAGCTTGTCTGGGTAAATTATCTGGCTGTATCTGGTGATATTGTGCCAGATGTTATGAACATAACATTTTATTGTGTGTCAGCCAGATGTGGGATTAGGTGGGTTGCTCAGTTTAGCGATGAAATATTTTATATATTAGTGTGTTTTATGTGCTGAATGGTATTTATAGGTCCTCCATTACCCTATGTTTTCAATTCTTCAGAAGTATTCCCCGAAATGCTGGAGACATTGAACAAATAATGATTCTAGGTGTTGGGGACAATCTTTAGGAACTTGGCATACTTTTGGGGTGATATTGTGAAGAAAATAGTTGAAAATTAATAGGGTGCTGAGTAACTTTTAATTGAGGGATGACATTAAATTAGTTCATCCAAAGAAGTCTATGCACATGTGAATATTTATAAAACATATGTTCAGTCGATGGTATAAATTAGATAACTAAAGTACTAAGGAATCCCTGCACTACTTGATGCTGGGCTTGCAGAATTAGATTTACGGATTTGTCCAGGAAATGAGCAAATCATAGAAATTGTCTGTCTAGGATATGATTTCTGTTATACAAGGCCCAGATCGAAGCTTTCACGCCGTTTGCAGTGCGTGTCAGAGAAAATGGGATACAGATACAACTGTGTGAAATGTTCACAAGTTATTTATGCTTGTCCCAAGGCATTGGCTAGTTTGAGATGGAGATACTGCACATTCTAATAATGGTATTAGTGGAAACTCTCCAAACAGACTAGTTTAAGATGAATTTGTTAGCTGAGATTAAATCAATTCAGCTAAGTCACTGCGTGTTAGTAAATGTTTGTAGAGACGCAATAATGTGAGCCTGGGGTCAGTCAGTCAGTCACAGTATTCAAATAGAGTGATCCAAAAACTAGATGGTATTTGCTATTACTATATATGTAATAGTAATGTTCACTCTGTTTTAACCTATAAGAATATCAAGGGTTCAGTTTGATTCAATCAGAACCTAATGTGAATCAGATTTTATGAAAAATTGCTGTGTTGTCCAGGGACCAGGAACAAGTCAAAATGTTAATTGCCCAGCTTGATGGGGGCAGGTGCCCATGCCAACCCCAAAATTTGAGTAGTTACAGACACGATGAAGTTTCTGGTTGTGTGTTGCATATACAGCAAATATCTGGCAACAGACAATACAGTCATCCATTGGATTAGCTCCAAGTCTTTCTACTGTTATTAGGTAACATAGCAAATAGTGACCTAAGAATAATATATGTTCTGTCGTTGATTTGTCATGCCAGCAAGTTTATAGCCCGCTCATCTGGTGTGGTTTGATACATTCCTGAGATATCGGAGAATTTTCTTATATATTTTATTTATTTTTCATTTTTAGAGAACCTTTCACATGCAGTTACCCTCTTAACAAGATGTCAAACTATAAAAATCACAAATCAAAGTACAACTACAAAGTAATATGAAAAGAGTAATTTCACTTTCTGTATTGCTTGTGTAATTGACATCACTTTGTGTTCTCCTTATAGGCTGGAAATTTATCAGGAACCTGGAAGCCATTTTACAGATATATTGATCCCCATCAGCCCATGATGAGCCCCACAGGAGTGAAGCCATATCAGTGTTCTGAGTGTGGGAAATTGTGTCGTTCTAAGTCAGATCTCACAATTCATCAGCGGCGTCACACTGGAGAGAAGCCGTTCCCATGCTCTGAATGTGGCAAATTATTTCCTAACCATTCAAACCTTCTTAGGCATCAAAGGATGCACACTGGAGAGAATCTATTTTCATGCTCTGAGTGTGACAAGTGTTTTACACAACATTCAAATCTGCTTAGACACCAGATGGTTCATGCTGGAGAGAAGCCATATTCCTGTCCTGAGTGTGACAAGCGCTTTACACACCGTGCCAGCCTTCTTATACATCAGAACAGTCACACTGGAGAGAAGCCATTTTCATGCCCTGAGTGTAACAAGTGCTTTACAATACATTCATACCTGCTTGCACACCAAAGGACTCACAATGGAGAGAAGCCATTTATATGTTCTGAGTGTGATAAGTGCTTTAAAATGCATTCTCAGCTGCTTAGGCACCAGAGGACTCACACTGGAGAGAAGCCATATTCCTGCCCTGAGTGTGACAAGTGCTTCACACATCGCTCAAGCCTGGTCGCACACCGGAGGACTCACACGGGAGAGAAACCTTTCAGATGTCTGGAATGTGACAAGAGTTTTAGTCAAAGTGTTCATCTCAAATTCCACTCCATGAGCCATACAGGAGAGATGCCTTATCCATGCCTAGAATGCGGCAAAGGCTTTAGAAGTAAGACAGTATTAAATGCTCATCATAGGACACACACTGGAGAGAAGCCGTATCAATGTCGTGAATGTGGGGAAGGTTATGGGCATAAAACGCAGCTGACAAGACATCAACGGATTCACACCGCCGTGTCTGCAATGTAAATTTTGTTTAACAAAGGCACCAAACTTTACACCATGCGAATTTTACTGAGAATAAACAAAACAATTTTGATAAAAAATGTTGAGCCTGTGATATTATTGTGACCTGGGAGGTGGGAAATCTGATGGAGGGATTATAGTGTGCCGTGTGTTGAAGCAGTGTAGATAATATGGCAATCAGTAAGATTTGAATACAGTGTAATAGGTGTGTGGTTTGTCGGGAATTGCCTACCTGTGTCCTGCCCTCTCAAACTGCCATGTTAAACGGACAGACCCTTAGAACAAGACCCTTAGATAAGAGACAAGTAGGACTATATACCAGATTTAGAAAGAAAGAAAATTAAATAGCCAGTGGTCAGATCATTTGTATCTGTGTGATGAGAAAATAGATGAAGATGGTGGTAAGGTAACTGCCATGTTAAACTGCCAGACCCTTAAGACAAGATCCTTAGATAAGAGATAAGTAGGACTATAGGGTCGATTCAGAGAAATACCAAAAACGTTAGTATTTTTTCCGATCTGTGTTTTTTGGTGTAAATTTTCCGATTTCGTGTGAACATTCGAGCGATTCTATAATGCATTTCAAACCGTGTGTAAGTTTTCCGTCCGTTCGTATGGCAGTTAGTGAATCAGTTGAATGTCAGTTTCCATCCTGACTTTTCCGTTTCATTTCTCAGGTTTCAAAGTCGGTTTTGGATTTTGCCCTTTTTCCTTTTTTGTCCGGACGAAAATCCTTATGATCTTGCGCCTACGCACTACAAACTTAACTCATTAAAGTGCTGCCTACATATTTGGCTCACTCACTTCTTCTACAATGCTTAGCTAAATCACTTTGCACTTTCTTACATCTTCCATGTCTCACCCCTAAACTGACCCAAACCACTGTGCGCTCAGGCGAATCTTTATTTCTGCTTTTTCTTTATTTCATTCGTTTTGTGGTAACCAACCATTAATGAATGTATTTCTAAAAGTAAATCATACATTTTTTTTTTATAATTTTGAACTGGCATTTTTTACTTGCGTTTTTTAATTAAAATTTTTGGTTTCAAATGGTACAACTTTAAATTTTTTGTGTTGTTACCCACACCCTGTACATGCAGATTGCTCTCCAAATTTTTAAAACACCCAGCATCTTCTGCATGTTATGAGCCTTGAAACAGCCAAGATGGCGGGTCAGGTAATATAAGGCAGCCTGCAAACAGAAAGGGCCTTGTGACTGTGTTGCTCTGCATTCTGGGATTTCTGACCTTTCAAGGCCCCCAGCTCTGCTGTCTCTGAGCAAAACACAGCTGTAACCCGCACCCTGCACTTTATCCCACTTATCTGACCAAAGATAAGATAAAATAATTACACAAAGCAAAGGTTGCCAACTACAACAATAAATCCGAAAAGATTCAAGTACAACAACAATCCAAAAAAAATATAACAAAGGACAAGTTTAAAAATAAATCGCAATTATATGGATGTGTGGCAAAATAAAGGTTTACATGCAAAGGACTAATTAAGGTCCACATTAAAATGATTTTATAAGGCATACATGAAATGTATTGATTCAGGTATGCATTGCTATACAATTTATGGCCTCGGCCATGCTGATACATGCAGTTCATTGGAGCTGAAGGCGCGCAGACTCCTCCACATAGCCACAAGACATGTTCTACAATAGCAAATCCGAGTCCTCAAAGGTGTCGGAAGTGGATTTTCTATTAAACGGATTTTTAGGGTGGGAATCAGCTCTCTGAATCACATGGAAACACATCCAATTAACGGAAGTTTTAGGAACGAACGGAAAAATTACAATTTGGTTGGGAACATTTCCAATTTGGTTGTAAAACTTCCCTTTTTGTTAGTAAAACTTCCGATGATCGTAAGAGCATATACGAATTCGTTCGAACGTTCGCGCGAGTCGGAAATGGCCAAAAAAAAAGGAAAAAATGACTAACACCCACCCAAACTTCCGATTCCCGATCCGAAATCAATTAACTTTTGCATTTAGAATCGACCCTTATATACCAGATTTAGAAAGAAAGAGCGAGCCAATGGTCAGATCATTCGTACCTGTGTGATGAGAAAACAGATGAAGATTGTGGTAAGGTAACTGTCATGTTAAACTACCAGACACTTAAAACAAGACCCTAAAATGATTCAATGTCCCCCAAACTGTGTATACACTCAGAGCAGCGGGTAATCAAATTGTTAAAACAAATTTATAAACAGACTAAGAAAGGCCAGAAAGTATGTTCTATGCAAATTTAAATTGATCTAGGTGTCTACAATCACTATCAAATGTCTATCAAATCACGATCTACCATCAAATGTGATAAAACTGTTTGAATAAAGACTTATTAGCTAGAGACAAGTAGGACTATAAACCAGATTAAGCAGGAAATTCAAGGTTAAGGTAATACCATTTCATAGCCAACTCTAAGATTGAAAATGTGAGCTTTCGAAGCAATTCAAGCTTCTTCCTCTGCATAATACAAATCTGTAACTTAAGACACACATTTATACACAAAACTACAAGGAAGGCACAATTGTTTTGCTACTGACACACATGAAAAATAGCAAAGTCGTAAAATCGTAAGATGTGAGATAACATTCAGGGGGTTATGACAATTAATGGTGGTCTGATACGAATGGGAGGGGGTGAGAAAGTGTGTGGAATTTTTATTGCTCTCACATCAGCCCAGACAGTCTGTTTAATATCAGATCTTGTGATTAATCCAGCCTATTCATTCCACGTCATAAATTATCCCTGTAATTTCTTTCATTCATATAATTATAAAAATATCAACTAATTAAATAGAAGACCTCTCTAGGGTACAAAAAAATACCAAATTATACAAATCTCAAATATAGTTAGCAATGCATTTAATAATGCCAACATTGCAAAAATAATTGCAAACGTTTTACAATGCTGCTATCGGATTGATCTTGAACACTTCATTCACTCTCTGGTACGGTGGGGCTACAGTCAAAGACAAGCATAGGCTAGAGAGGATAACTAGACCTGCCGAGCGAATAATTGGACCCCCTAACCATCTTTAGAAGAGCAATTCATGAACAAGGGATAAGAAAATAAGTGAAGACCCAGGACATTCCTTCTTCAGGCTCTTAGGTTCTGGGTACAGATTCATGGCCCATTCAACAAAAACCACTAGACACAAGAACTGTTTTTTCCCTTGGCCATTGTGGCTCTAGAAAAACCTGTGTCAAGAGGTTCTTAAACTCAATCCCGATTATGCATTTGCTTTGAATGCCATTTTTTTCGTCCCGATTGATGGGACAGTCTTGAACTCTACAACACGTACTACTCATTTACTTATTTACCTAAACTGCTCTAAACCCAAGTTAACTTTTTAGCACTAAACCTTAATTAGTAGTTATTACTTATAAACAGTCCAGGAGGGCAGGTGCACACTTACCTAAATGTGTCGGGTGCCAGGGCCGCGGTGGCGCTGCTTTAAATCCAGTTAGATAAAGGGCCAGCACACCGTAAGTTAAATCAATAAGCTTGTATTAGAAGGCATACAAGAAGATGAAGTTCATTAAGACCATTACATTGCATCAAAGTCCAAAAGCCCCGTTTTCTCCTACATTTTTGCGCGTTCACTCAGTTTTCTGTACCCCAGTCACGTGTAACGGCTGTCAAAAAATGAATGATCCAGTGCACAAGCTCCATAGAATAGACCATTATTCTGCCTTTTCTAAAACATTCATATAGTCACTATGCAATGCTACATAGTTAGGTCATATTTCTATCATGTTATATTTATTGAATTATTTGTATTTCCTTGCAGGTGGGTCTGGTGTAATCTAAAGGCGTAGGTTCATTTTACAGATTGTGAGATCTCCATCAGCCCAGGATGAGCCCCAAAGATAAGAAGACGTATCAGTGTTCAAAGTGCGATAAATGCTTCAACTTTAAGTCACAGCTCATACGTCACCAGAGGAGTCACACCGGAGAGAAGCCATTCTCATGCTCCGAGTGTGATCAGTGCTTTGCACATAAAACGCACCTGATCATCCACCAGAGGAGTCACACGGGGGAAAAGCCATACTCCTGCCCTGAGTGTGATAAGTGCTTTGCACATAAACAGCACCTGATCACACACCAGAGGAGTCACACGGGGGAGAAGCCATTCTCATGCCCTGAGTGCGGTAAGTGCTTTGCACAGAAGCAAAACCTGATATCACACCAGAGGAGTCACACGGGGGAAAGGCCATTTCCATGTCCTGAATGTAATAAGTGCTTTTCACAGAAACCACACCTGATAACACACCAGAGGAGACACACAGGAGAGAAGCCATTCTCTTGCCCAGAGTGTGGCAAGTGTTTTACCCATAAATTAGGCCTGATCACTCATCAGAAGATCCACACTGGAGAGAAGCCATTTTCGTGTTCATTTTGTCAGCAATGTTTTGCAACTAAAAGAGAATGTGTGAAACATCAGACGGTTCATACCAAAGAAAATCCATAGTCCTGTTCGAAATGTGATGACAAAACAAGATGTTCGGAAAACACCTCACATGCTGAAAATAAGCCGTATCGATGTCCTTAATGTGAAAATGTTATTTTCGTAAGAAAGAAAAACTAATTATACACTAAAGGACTCACATTAGGAAAAGCCATATCAATGCCCCCTATGTTATTGAATTGGAGATTATGTTAAGATATAAACTCAAACCGGACCTTCAGCGTGATTTAATGATAAGCCCAAACTCTTAAAAAACGGTTCCCCAGCATCTAAAATTAATATATTTTACGTTTTTAGTCACCAACTTATTATTCTTTCCCCCACTGGGCTGCAACTCTGTTCAGGAATTTAGGATATGGGCGCCGCCATCTTGACTCAGAAGCATCACACTTACTGAGGAGAGGAGAGTGGGATAAGGTACAGGGGGGCGGGTTATAGCTGTGCTTTGCTCAGACAGAGCAGAGCTGGGGTCAGGTAAAGGTCAGCAGTCCCAGAATGCAGAGCAGCACAGTCAGGAGGCACTTCCTGTTTGCAGGCTGCCTGATAAGATGGCGGCTTCCATAAGCCGCCATCTTGGATGTTTAAAGGCTCATAACATGCAGTGGATGCAGGTAGGATGATTTTTAATGTGGACAATCTGTATGTACAGGGTGTGGGAAACATATAAGATAGACTCTTATTCAGAGTGAAGGTCCGCTTTAAGATAGATAAATTACAACTGATCGATAAGATTAAATAAGAAGATTAAATAAAAATCCATTCGTGTTTATGAATATTTGTACAGCTGTACAGAAAAAGAACACAGCCAATCTAATAAATGCTTACAAAGGGTGCAATCCCTATAATCAAAAAAGTTGCTAAGCAACGGTGGACAGTAATTCTGCTTAACGACGTTTTGGGATTGAATATTTGTACAGACATTATCATAGTAATCATGGTCTAGGCTCAGTCAATCATATGACTATAAAGCAGGAAGCAAATACGATAACTATGGAGGGTAACTTGTTTCTAATAAACCTAATTCCATATAACAATTGATATGTTCTCTTACTGATATATATTCTCTATGTATGACCAGTATAGACATTGCATGTGATATTAAGGTTTTCTGTTTGTATATATCATACCTGTGTTCCTAGGCATTGTTATTGTTGTTGCTAAATATTAAACTAATAATTTTTGAGGCCACATTTATGCCAAGTGTCCCTAGTCTTGTGTAAAAAGGCGGCAGACACAGCTGTCAACACCGCTCATGCTGTCCCCGCCATCTTCGCTGTATCTGCCGCCACTTCTCCATGGCACCTGCACACACAGACCCCCGGCACTCAAGCATCGGCTGCGTCCACCCGTTGTACAGAGCCGGCGGCAGCAGATGCAGCAATGAAGGCAGGGACAGTGCGAGCGGCGGTGGAAGCTGTAACAGCCACCACCACCGCTTCTTCTCCACAGTGTCAGCACACACACAGCGAACACCCGACTCTGTACAGCGGGTAGGCATGAATAATGCACGAGCATTTGCCAAGCCCATCCACTTTCGCTCTGTGTGCTGGCACCACAGAGAAGAAGCGCCAGCAGATACAGTGAAGACAATGGGGACAGCGCCCGCCTGCTGCTCCTCCATCTTCTGGCCCCCCGTGGTTGTGGCGGACTGGCCAGCATTGCGGGAACTATGGGGAATGGGAGGGGGCTGCTACATTGCCTATGGGAATGGGAGGGAGGAATGCCACACTGCCTGAGTGATAGGTAGCGCAATGATTTGAGGGGCCATTCAGGATAAGAAGAAAGGTGGGAGTAGAGGAAAGAAAAGCAAAACTGAAGTTAGCTATAGTTTGTCAGCATCTTCAGGTGATAAAAGCACCGCCCCGTTACAAATAGTCATGCCTCGTGTACATGCTTCCCCTCTTAAGAGGGAGGATGAGGGCGGTGGGTTAGCCCTGCACCTACTACAAGAAGGAAGTTAAGGTTTGCTCCCCAAATTGTCGAGAGCTGAACAACAAAAGGAAAATCTCAGCCTTCTATGATTTTTTAAAATCAGAATTGGTGCGGTAAGCAGTAAGGTATTCACTTTCCATTTCTTTTGTTATGATGCCCAAATTCATTCATCCAATACAAAGCAAAGTCATATTTATCACTGCATAAATATATAAATATAACATAAATTCAGGCTCAGTCACAAATCCAGGGATCCTCATATCACCACATATAAGGTGGGTAAGTATCTTTTCTTTACACTATGATGTCACTGTATATGAAGATATTATCCTGTGTCACTTTAAATCATGTAGTTACAGGATAGACACAGTATATTTATATATAAATATCTTTATTTTATTAATTCGGTAGCGATTCTCTTTGTCCAAAGAAAGGGAAGATATACACTCATATGCCTCTTCACGCCTTAAAAAAGAGATAAAGTAACTTTATACTGTACATCGAAAAATTACCTTAATGAAAAAAATACCTTACAAAAAAGATAATGTAGATTAGAAAATAAAAATAAAGGAAAAATATACATTTCCTCTCGAATATTTATTTTATAATATATCCCGTCATAACTACAAAAGAAAGATGTAAGGCGTCCATTGAAAACTAATACTAAATACATGTATATTGTAGAAATTAAAAAGTTATTTCCAGTGAGTTGAGGGTTAAATTGCAAAGAAGAATACTCACCTTCAGGTATTTTTATGAAACATTTACCGGTGATGAGCTGAACAACCAGTTCAGTTTGGTGGATGATTGCTTAAATATGTCAGGCTATTCCATCTTTTTTAACTTAAGGTCAATTAATTTAAAGCCTATTTTATTTTTTTTATATTTTCTCCACAGGAATACCACCTGGAATATGATGATTACCCAAAGCCAGGAGGTAGAACCAGCCACTATTTCTAAAATCAGTGGTAAAAATGTGATGGGGGCCAGGACACCATCTGTAAGTTTAACATATTCCACAATAAAGAGGACAATATTGATTGATAGTGATGCCTATGATTGACAGTGACATACCTCTCCATAAAGATTATATTATGGGGAAATGCTGAATCCTCTAAACATATTAAGGAATTTTAAATTGGATTTCCTACCTATTACTGGTTTGTCCATTGTATTACATGAGAAAAAAAAAACACTGTTTTATGTGCTGTCATCTAGGGGATTATTTAAACTTTCTGAACTGATATGGAGCCCAGGAAAATATGTTTTAGTTTAGGATCCTATAGTATGACGCTGTTTCTCTTTCACAATGACTGCGGTGGATTTTTTCCCAGTTCCGGTCTGTTGTGTCATTCAGATTACAATCATGATGTCACTTCATTTCTATGGTAATGATGAGAAACTGGTCTATTACAAAAAAAAAAAAAAAAATCACCCTTTGTGTCAGTTAACAATATACTAAAATTTTTATGTGTCTCACTGTTATGTGGTCAGCTGGAACAAACAAAAACTGTTGAAACTATCCCAACATCCCTTTAGCATTTCTTTAGTTAAAAAATACCATTTTGTGAGTACTCACCTGAAAAATGGATATTGTTGGTGTGCCACACAGCCCGCTTCACTTCTTAAATATTCATTACTTCATGGGTTAATCCACCGCAGGTGACGTAGTGCAGAGAGGAAGTCTTGTAACGAGTCCCCTTCCGGCCTATATATACCTGGTACCTCCCTTCAATCACCAGTATAATCAAAAAGCAGTAATACAAGGTACCAGTATTCCACCAGTAACCTCAAAATCAAATTTGATATAAAAAGGCTTCACCATATAAAGGGTTCGGTAATACCGAAAAGGGCGGGTGTGAAGCGGGGTGTGTGGCACACCAACAATATCCATTTTTCAGGTGAGTACTCACAAAATGGTATTATTCTTGGTGTGCCACACACCCCGCTTCACTTCTTAAATATTCATTACTTCATGGGACATCCAAAAGCAGTGTCCACAAGGGCTGGGCAACTCAAGGCCAGGTGAAGCATAACTTAAACGACTGCAGTCTGCAGAACCTTGCGGCCGAAAACAGCATCCGCTGAGGCCCGCACATCAACTTTGTAAAACTTAGAAAAAGTGTGAACAGAAGACCAAGTGGCGGCCTTACAAACCTGTTCAACAGAAGCTTGGTGCTGAAAAGCCCAAGACGCCCCAACAGCGCGAGTGGAATGAGCAGTAATACGAAAAGGGGGAACTCTTCCCTTAGCAGAATAGGCCGCAGTAACGGCCTGACGTATCCACTTGCTAATGGCAGATTTGGCTGGTGCCAAACCCTTCTTAGGCCCATGGGGCACAACAAAAAAGGAATCCGTCCTACGGAAAGGAGACGTGATAACCAAGTAGCACTTAACACAGCGTACTACATCCAAACAATGCAAAACCCTCTCTTTGTCATTCTTAGGATTAGGACACAAGGAGGGAAGAACAATATCTTGGTTCAAATGAAAAGCAGAAACAACCTTAGGAAGAAAGTCTGGCTTGAACCGAAAGACCACCTTATCCCGATGCCTCTCGAAGTAGGGCGCCTGAATAGACAAGGCCGCCAATTCCGAGACACGCCGGATCGAAGTGATCGCTACCAAGAAGACCATCTTCTGAGTCAGGGTAGATAAAGCAATCCCTTGCAAAGGCTCAAAAGGAGGAGCCTGAAGAGCAGAAAGAACCAAATTCAAATCCCAAACCGGGAGTAATGGTTTCCTGGGAGGCCGCACATGCGTAACCCCCTGGAAAAAAGTTTTAACTAAAGGCTTAAGCGCAACACGCTTCTGAAAAAAGATAGATAAGGCAGAAACTTGCCCTTTCAACGTACTTAGCTGAAGACCAGAGTCCAGCCCAGATTGTAAAAACTCCAGAACCCTGGAGACCGAAAATACCCTACAAGGAAAAGATCTCATCTCGCACCAAGCGATATAGGCTTTCCAGGTCCTATAGTAGATGATAGAAGAAGACCTCTTCCGGGCACTGATCAAAGTCTTAACGACAGAATCAGAAAGACCCTCCTCCTTTAGGATGGAGGTCTCAGCAGCCAGGCCGTCAAAGCTAGCGCTGGTAAATTGGGGTAACACAATTGACCCTGAGTGAGCAGATCGGGCCGAAGAGGCAGAACGACCTGGTCCACTGCCAGCCGAACGATGTCTGCGAACCACACTCGCCTCGGCCACCTTGGGGCCACGAGGACGGCGGACACCCCTTCCAGAGCCAACTTCCGAAGCACTCTGCCTAGCATGGGTGTCGGAGGAAACAGGTACAGAAACCCCAGATCCCCCCAGCTCAGGGACATGGCGTCCACTGCCAGAGCCAGAGGATCCTGGGAGAGCGACACGAAGTTCGGGAGCCTGTGATTGTGACGAGAGGCAAACAGGTCCACCTCTGGAGTCCCCCATTGGCGACACAGTGAGCGAAATACCCAAGGATGGAGGGCCCATTCTCCCCGACGGGGAGAGCCCCTGCTCAAGCGGTCCGCTTCCAGGTTCTCTACTCCTGGGATGTATACCGCCGAGAGACAAGGAACATGGGCTTCTGCCCAGGTCAGGATCAGGGACACCTCTCTGAGAGCACTCAGGCTGCGAGTCCCTCCCTGATGATTGATGTAAGCAACCGCTGTTCGATTGTCTGAACGCACCTGGACCGGAAGGCCCAGAACGTGCTGAGTCAGGAGAGTAAGCACCCGACGGATGGCTCTCAGTTCCAGAATATTGATGGGTAAGTGGGCCTCCTGAGGTCCCCACTGCCCCTGGAACTGCAGCTCCTTCCAGAATCCGCCCCATCCCGACAGACTGGCGTCCGTGGTGACAATTTCCCAAAGGGGGGCCAGGAAAGACCTGCCCTTCACAAGATTGGTCGAGACCAACCACCACTGGAGGGACTGCCGGACCCGGGAGGACAACTGGAAGGGCTGATCCAGCGACCGAGGCTGCCGGTCCCAAGACGCCAACAGATAAAGCTGAAGCGTCCTCGTGTGGAATTGAGCAAAAGGAACTGCCTCGAAGGAGGCAACCATCAACCCTACCAGCCTCATCCCCAGACGGATGGACGGCCGAGGATTGGAGAGTAGGACCCGAGCCAACTCCTGAATCAGAAGAATTTTGGACTGAGGGAGAAACACTCTGTGTTGATGAGAGTCTAACTGCATCCCCAGAAAGGACACCACCCTGGCCGGAGCGAGGGAGGACTTGGAGAGGTTGATCACCCAACCGAAACTTTCCAGCGTGGAGAGCACCACCCTGGTGTCTTTCTCCGATTGATCGAGTGACGGAGCCATGATAAGGTCGTCCAAATAAGGTACGACACGAATGCCCCGAGCTCTGAAAATGGCCATGACCCCTGCCAGCACCTTGGTGAACACTCTTGGAGCTGAGGTAAGGCCAAACGGAAGTGCCACGAATTGATAATGCCGATCCTTCATCATGAATCGAAGAAAACGTTGATGAGGGAGGCAGATGGGAACATGCAGATAAGCATCCTTGATGTCTATAGACGTCATGAAGTCCCCTTGCCGAAGAGAGCCGACGGCAGTGCGCAAGGTTTCCATGTGAAACTTCCGAAAACGGATGAACCTGTTGAGCAACTTCAGGTCCAGGACGGGACGAACTGACCCATCCCTCTTGGGGACTGCGAACAGATTGGAGTAGAAACCGAGGCCCATCTCTAAACGCGGTACCGGCCGGATGACCGCCATCTCTAACAGATTCTCTACCGACGCCAGGAGCCCCTGTGCGGCAAAAGGATCGATGGGCACCCGAGACCGAAAGAACCGTGAAGGAGGGCGAGACTCGAATTCCAGCTTGTAACCGGACGACACTACCTCCTGAATCCATCTGTCCGGAACCTCCCGGTTCCAAACCTGGGAGAAGTGTCGCAATCGTCCCCCCACCCGCACGGGTGAGGGCAGCCCCTCATTGCTGAGCGGGCTTACCAGCAGGTTTGGGCTTAGAGCCCCAGGACTGGGCGGGACGGCCACGGCCCCTCCCCCGCGTCCAACCTGTACGACTGGTAGAGGGAAGGGAAGTCCCCCTACCCGCTCTGTATCCTCGAAAGGACGGCCTACCAGAAGCTGCCCCTCTAAAGGGGCGTCGAGGCCTCTTGCGTTGTGGCATCTTGCCACCCTTTGCGACTGAATCAATTTTCTCCCCGAACAGACGCAACCCCAAAAAGGGGAGAGCTGTGAGCACCTTTTTAGAAGCTGAGTCCGCCGACCACTGTCGCAGCCATACTGACCGACGAATAGCGACCAGCATTGCCGCTGTCTTGCTACTCATAGCCAGCGCATCGTCCTGAGCGGATAGAACGTAAGACACAAGAATCGCACTGCTTAAGCGCAGCGAACTCGTCACAAGCGGGATTGAGATCCTCGCATAGCCCCTGGATAACAGATCTTACTGCTAAAAGAAGAAGGGCCGAAGCGCACAGGGGGCGCATCGTTGACCCAGCATAAACAAAGCCATAGCGAGCATACTGGTCAATCCTACGATCCTCCCCATCTTTAGGGACAGAGGTCTCAGCAGACTGTACCATAGCGGAGCTAGATAGCCCTAGCACAGGGGTATCGACTTCAGGAGGGACGGACCGAAGCTTCAGCAATTCTGGCGGAAAAGGATAACGCTTTTCCCAACTGGAAGGGATTCGAGATAACCGCGTGGGATGTTCCCATTCTTTAAGGACCACCCTCTCAAAGTGGTGCTGTCTGGGAAAAACCAAACGCGGCTGAGGCTCTTCAAACAACTGACCCTTTGGCAGGGTGACAGCCTCAGGTGGATCTAAATTCAGAATTTCAAACATTTGAGCCAGAATGGAGGGGGTGTCAAGGGCAACCCCGCCGACCAATCGCCAATCGCATCAGCCTTAAGCTGATCTGCCGGCTCATCTGACTCCAAGAGGAATTCACCCTCATCCGGGGAGCCATCGGACCATTCCACAGGCTCACACAATTCGTCCTGAGGAGCCGAAGATACCGGAGTCAGGCGCTTCCGTTTTGCAGAGGCCTTTAGCCCCGCTTTAACGGGCAAAACTTCCCGAAGATTGGCTGATTTTACCACCACCTCGGATTGCGAATCCCCACCCTTGACAATGTCATGCGGGGTCCGGAACAGGGAGGGAGAGGCAGGAGATGATAGAGGTTGCGACGGGTCAGCAGCCGGATCAACAGACTGACGCGCAACAATCTGCCTTGCACAAGAAATGCAAATAAAGATATCATCAGCAGGGAGCGCAGCCCCACATTTTACACACCCCCTGGACGGCTCTGATGAGTCGTTTCCGGTAGTAACAGAAGCCTCCATATTGGTGATTTATGGTATCGCAAATACTGGGACTTTTAAGGCATAAGCCAACCCGGGATGCCCCTTTATAAAGAATGTCCCGGAAGGGAGGGTTTTTTTTTTTTGTAAATACACTTTTTTTTTTTTTTTTTTTTTTTAAGAGAAAAAGGTCCCCCTTAACAGTCTCAAAATAAATATATATATATATGTATATATATATCTAAAATGTGTAATTTCATATCAAGAATGACTAGCCAGGCAATATAGAGCCGGAGGGCCGCAATAAAAGAGGGATCCCAGGATCTGAAAGGAAAGAAAAACAACCCATCAGATCCCTTGTGAGTGTAACAATGCAGCATGTTCACAATAGTATAAAAAGAGTGCCTCCTTAAAAGTTTGCCCCATAAGAAAACTCATTCTGGCCCCACAAAAGCGGGGCCGCTTACCTGCTACCGACGCCGGGAGCCAGACCGGAGGGACATGTAGCAGCCGCAGCAGTAGAACACAAACCCATGTGTTGCTGCAGCGCGCGCCCCCCCCCCCACGTGACCTCTTTTCACAGAAAACAGGAAGGAAGTGAGGCTGAGGCCGCTGAGCGCCGCTTCCACCGGCGCCGCTTCTGCCGGCGCCACGCCCCCCCGCGTCACAGGGAGCCGCCCTGCTCAATTCAACGAGGGATTGCCACCAGCTGCGCTGGCTGACACCCAGCCAGGCGGCGGAGGAGGGGGAAAGGAGACATAAGCGCAGCCACACAGGCTGCCGCACGGAGCAGCGGGGAAGGGAGGGAGGCGGGAGGGGACCATCTGAAGCCAGCTGAGCGCGGTCCGCTGTCCCACCCCCATAAAGCAGACCAAATACACTGGCCATCCCTAAAGTATCTGCCCGGAGCTCCAGCCAAAAACAGACAAAGCGCACCTGTTGCGCAGCCTGCTACTATGTAAAAGTGAACACACAGAAAATAGCAATACAGTGAAAACATCATACAAGATACACAACCCTCTATACCCCCCCCCCCAAGTGAAGGGAGAAGGGACCGGAACGGGGGAGTAAGGGGCTACGGGGACCCTCGGGACAGGGGCATCCCATTTCCGGATCACCATGCCGGATTGCCGCATTGCCCCCAAAGGAGGGGGACGAGCGGAGGAGATAAGCTCCTAGGCACCAATAGTGCCGTCTACCAATTACCCGGTGAGCAGCCTAGGCTGGGAGGCTTCCTATCCACCATAAAGGTATACAACTCAAACCGGGCAGAAATAGACCAAAAGGGGGGTGGCGGGGTAAGCCCCGACCTACCTGTAAGCAGGAAACTTCCAACCTCTGTTTGTCAAGCAGAGAGAAAAATACTGGTGATTGAAGGGAGGTACCAGGTATATATAGGCCGGAAGGGGGCTCGTTACAAGACTTCCTCTCTGCACTACGTCACCTGCGGTGGATTAACCCATGAAGTAATGAATATTTAAGAAGTGAAGCGGGGTGTGTGGCACACCAAGAATACAATACATTCATCTTGTTTTCCATCCGGCTGGTCCTCTTTAACAATGCTCATGTATATATGTATAATATTGTGAGGCACATTGCACTTTATTAGGGTCGTCACTAGGTAGATTAATCTATATATAGTTTGGGTTGATTTTCATGATATATGGTCTTGGGATACTAAGGATTAGACACATTTTATATTGTACTCTTGGGTTATTAGTAATGCATTGTATTGCCAGCCATACAAACAGAGCCTTGATTATATTCTATTACTTGAAGCAGAAAAGCTAGCTGCCTTTTTTTACATCTCCGTGTCCCCCTTTTTTTCTTTCCCCCTCCTCCCCCTCTGTATATCATTTTTATGTGCTAAACTTTATATTGAACAACTTTTTTATATACAGATTGTATATTGTATAACTTTATATCGTACAGTTGTACTGCTCAATCCAAACTGAATATTAATAAATAGATTAAAACTAAAAAAGACACGAAAGGGCTGTCACAAAGGAAATACCCAATATCTTAAATCACAAAGTGATGATCCAGTGCACCAGCTCCATAGAATGCACCATTCCTCTGTCCTCTTTAAAACATTTATTAATAAAAATACATTTTCAAAAACAAATATGTAATACTAGATAAATAAGTTATTCATATTATAATTTGTATTTGGTGAGTTAAATTTACAAAATTATTTGTATTTCTTTACAGATAGGCCTGGTGTAACTGTTCATTTTACAGTTTATTAGATCTCCTTCAGATCAGGATAAGCCCCAGAGATAAGAAGATGTATTAGTGTTCAGAGTGCGAAAAATGCTTCAGTTATAGGTGACCGCTTATGTGTCACCAAACGAGTCACACCAGAGAGAAGCCATTCTCATGCCCTGAGTGTGATAAGTTCTTTGCATATAAAGTAAGCCTGATCTCACACCGGAAGAGTCACAGGAGAGAATCCATTCCCGTGCACCGAGTGTGACAAGTGCTTTACCTTTAAATCCCAACTGCTCAGGCATCAGATGAGTCACACCGGAGAGAAGCCATTCTCATGCCCTGAGTGTGATAAGTGCTTTATCTTTAAATCCCAACAGCTCAGACATCAGATGAGTCACACCGGGGAGAAGCCATTCTCATGCCCTGAGTGTGATAAGTGCTTTACCTTTGAAACCCCACCGGTTCAAACATCAGATGAGTCCCACCGGAGAGAAGCCATTCTCATGCCCTGAGTGTGATAAGTGCTTTATCTTTAAATCCCAACAGCTCAGACATCAGATGAGTCACACCGGGGAGAAGCCATTCTCATGCCCTGAGTGTGATAAGTGCTTTACCTTTGAAACCCCACCGGTTCAAACATCACATGAGTCCCACCGGAGAGAAGCCATTCTCATGCCCTGAGTGTGATAAGTGCTTTATCTTTAAATCCCAACAGCTCAGACATCAGATGAGTCACACCGGGGAGAAGCCATTCTCATGCCCTGAGTGTGATAAGTGCTTTACCTTTGAAACCCCACCGGTTCAAACATCAGATGAGTCACACCGGGGAGAAGCCATTCTCATGCCCTGAGTGTGATAAGTGCTTTACCTTTGAAACCCCACCGGTTCAAACATCAGATGAGTCACACCGGAGAGAAGCCATTCTCATGCCCTGAGTGTGATAAGTGCTTTACCTTTAAATCCCAACTGCTCAGACATCAGATGAGTCACACCGGAGAGAAGCCATACTCATGCCGAGTGTGATAAGTGCTTTGCACATGAAACAAACCTGATCACACACCAGAGGAGTCACACAGGAGAGAAGCCATTCCCATACACAGAGTGTGACAAGTGCTTTATACAGAAATATGCCCTGATGATACACATGAGAAGTCACACAGGAGAGAAGCTGTACTCATGCCCCGAGTGTGACATCTGCTTTATAACTAATGCACACCTGCACATACACCAGAGAACTCATACTGGAGAGAAGCCATTTCAATGCCCTGAGTGTGGAATTCGCGTTTTGAGTAACTCGCACCAGCTCAGACACCAGAGAACTCATACCGGGGAGAAACCGCTTCAATGCTCTGAGTGTGGCAAGTGTTTTACCGAGAAATCAATCCTGATAGCACACCAGAGGAGACAAACAGGTGCAAAGCCATTCTCTTGCCCTGAGTGTGGCAAGTGTTTTACAAAGAAATCAAACCAAACCAGACACCAGAGGATCCACACTGGAGAAAAGCCATTTTTGATTTCATAATGTCAGAAAAGTTTTAGAACCAAAGGAGACTGTGTGACACATCAGAGGGTTCATATCAAAGAAAATCCCTGCTCTACATGTGATGAATGTTATAAACCAAAACAAGATGTCTCGTGCTGAAGATAAGCCATATCAATGTCCTTATTGTGAAAAGGTTATTTTTAAAAAGAAATTTTAAAAAGAAAATTGACACCAGGGGGGATTCACTTGGGTAGAAGCCATATCAATGTACTGAATGTTAATGTTTCTGAGATTCTATTATACTATAAATTAAAAGAAAGATTAATAGCTACCCAATAAGATTAGGTAAAAACCACGTACGGCACTTTTCATTTGAATTGAATTTTTTCCAGTTCAAACTTTTTTATCAAGTACCATCAAGACTCATAAAACTGTTAAAAGTATACAAATCAAATGAGTGAAATGCACAAAAAATTAACACTGATAGTTTTCATTGCATTTTAGAGCAGGATTGTACTGTAAGAAAGGATCATTCCATACACAGTCATTGGATCAATACAATACTTTGGACCTGTAAATCCCTGTCTGACGCAGTATAGACTTCCACAAGTTCATTTTTATTGTGTTTTTGATTCCCATAGGCTGTTTTTAAAATAAAAAGTTTAACTATCCAATTAAAATTAATGTGCAATGTTTTTTTCTTGTCGGGGGTTGCTTTTGTACCCTATTGCCACTGGGTGACACTAACGGCTTTATTGCTCTTTGTGGAAGGAGGTGGTATTTCATAGACATATAACATGTAACATAGAAATATATTTTCAAAAGCTCAAAGAAAGACTTTAGCCCACCCAGTTTGGCAAATTATCTGCAATGTCAATTCAAAGGAAGGCAAAACCCACAAGGCAATTTTTTTCTCATTTGGGAAAAAAGTCTTTCCTGACTACGAATTTGGCAATCAGATCTAATACCTGGACCAAGCATCTACTTTCAGTGGTTTAGTAGCCATAGCTTCTAAAGCTAAAAGTAATCAAAGCTGCTTCTTTCCTTGGGTACCCTTTTCGGGACCTAATGTTCAGGTCTGCATTCTTTTGACCACGAACTGCAATTATGAATAAATGTTGCATGACATGCAACTAGGGCGTGTTTAAAATGCAAAGACTAGAACAATTATATAATTTACCATCCAGTGAAACCGTAAAGTGACAGACTGTTTACGGATTTCAGCTATTTTTTTTTTCATCCCAATCACATTCATGGTTTTGATGCAAATAAAGGATAACTAGTCTATTGTATTTTAAATGAGGGAACCCTCCCATGTTTGAGCTACTATCCTGAATTTCTATAAAAAAAATGGTGATCAGCACGATCATCAGCATTAATATATATTACCTGCTAAGTATTTCTAGTCAATCAAAGGCTCCGCATATTAATACATAGGACAAATCCACTGGCACCCCTTAAAGATGACACCCACAACTACTACTTTTCAGGGATATTGCATTTACAACACAAGCACCTTAACATTTAGAATTATATAAGTGTGTTGATGTTAATCATGAATTCTTGTTAATCGATAGGGGTACATTATTATTGCAGATCTGTCTCCTCTCCTCGCCCCCACTATCCTTTGGGGTACCACAAGGGTCCTTCCTGAGACCCTACTTTTGTCAGCGTACTCTTGGTGTCACTCAAACTTACCTCTCAGATCTCTCTTCTCTTCTAATTCATATTCCAGACTGTCTAACAGCCATCTCATCGTTCATAAGATCATACAATACTGCTTCTATCTCCTCAATAACAGGTGCTGCCAATAACCTATCACAGCCGCTCCTCAGATCTTGGTGTTATTCTGGACTCCTCTCTCTCATTCTAAAACCACATTCAGTCACTAGCCAACGCCTATCGATTCCAATTAATGAACATCTCCCACATCCATAATTTCCTCAAACCTGAAATCACTAAAATTTTAGTGCAGGCACCGATCATCTCCCGACTACACTACTGCAACACCCTCCTATGTGGTCTACTGGCTAACAGACCGACACCCCTGCAATCTATTCTGTTGCTTTCCTCATCCACCTCTCATGTGTGTTGTATAGCGCTTTGTTTTATATATATTGTAATTTGCACATACCACACTTGTGGTTTTATTTGTAAATAGTATTTTTATGCACTTAGCACTTTTTTTCCCCTCGCCCCTTTTTTGCACCATACTCATTGGTATATTTTATTTGGATTTTCACTTAACAATTGTTTCACTTTGGTTGATTTGGATCATTTATCTGATTATATTGCTTCTTCACCTGGCCCATTACCAGTATTTTACACCATATTTATTTATATATTATATATATATATATATATATATATATATATATATATATAGTATTGGGCTTTTAGTAAGGGTTAGTTAGTAAGGGTTTGAGTAAGGGTTAGTAAGGGTTTGAGAGATCAGTCTAGGATCTCTCATCCATATATTTCACATCCACCTCATCTCTTTTTTTCAGTGTTGCCCCTCTATGTCAATCCCTGTACTGGCGGCCAATATCTGAAATATTCAGATATATAATAGAAAAAAAAAAAAAAAAAACCTTAGGTTCCCCTTGGGTGTTTCCTTGTTCCTCTCTTTTTCTTTCAGATCTAACTACCTCCTGGGAGGGCCACTCAGGGTGTACCTTTCTTTAAAAATATTGTCAAATGTTTCAATCAGAGGACAATTTAAAGTACCTCAAGCGTACATCCGTCTAGGGATATCACCACAATAGCACCTCTGAACCTGATGTTAATATTTAAAACAAATTACAAATACAAATATTAAAAAAATGGTTTTCAGCAAAATCCAGCAAATATAAGTAGTTTGTTTCCAAGCATTTCATATAGCATTAAATCATGAGATCATCTGTTTCATTGGCTTTCCATTGAGACATCTGTAACATAGATGCAATTACTTATAAATATAATAATATTATATGTTTATATAACAGTTGTTTCATAATTATTTCCATCACCTACAGATCTTGCTTGAGATGGATGTTTACATGGACATGTCTGAGAGTCTTCTTACATCAAATATAAGAACAATCCTTTACCGTCGCCTAATTAAAAAAATTACTTTAATATTTATTTCCTTCCATTATTGTTTTTAGCCACATAGATTAAACTATATCCTTTTTAATAAATAAAATATTAATAAATCATAGAAATAATATTTTTTAAATTTAGAAATATAATTTTAATTATCAAATGACATTTTTGTAAACCAATAATGTACTCATTTATTGTATCTTATATAGAATCATTGTATTTAACATAATCAGTATACATCAAATATATAAGATTCAATATAAGGCCATTAAGAGTAAGAATAAAAGTATCAGACTCACCATTGGTTGAACTTGATGGACATATGTCTTATTTCAACCATATTAACTTTGTAAATATGTAATTAAAGCGGTCCTTCACTCTGAATAAGAGTCTATCTTATATGTTCCCCACACCCTGTACATACAGATTGGCCACATTATAAATCATCCTACCTGCATCTACTGCATGTTATGAGCCTTTAAACATCCAAGATGGCGGCTTATAGAAGCCGCCATCTTATCAGGCAGCCTGCAAACAGGAAGTGCCTCCTGACTGTGCTGCTCTGCATTCTGGGACTGCTGACCTTTACCTGACCCCAGCTCTGCTCTATCTGAGCAAAGCACAGCTATAACCCGCCTCCCTGTACCTTTTCCCACTCTCCTCTCCTCAGTAAGTGTGATGCTTCTAAGTCAAGATGGCGGCGCCCGTATCCTAAATTCCTGAACAGAGTTGCAGCCCATTGGGGGAAAGAATAATAAGTGACTAAAAACGTAAAATATATTAATTTTAGATGCTGGGGAACTGTTTTTCAAGAGTTTAGGCTTTTCATTAAATCACGCTCCGGTTTAACTATGTAACTTCTGTGGTTAAAATTATTCAAACTGCTCGTAGTTCTGATACATATTGATCATCACAGACAGCATACTGCATGATGTGGACTTCTCTAGGGCTATCTACCAATAGTGGCTCACTCCCTTGATTAGTTTCATCGCCCTCAGATGATTTAATTGTCTATGGCGCTGATGCCTTGTAATTACCTTTATTTGATATTCTGAGCTTAATGCGGGACTTCCGCACAAGCACCGTAACATATAGAGCGGCGCACTTCATCCTGAGGAGCGGCGCGTCCTGTGTTGTCTCCACTACATCACCATGATTCAGCTTCCAGGCAGAACACAGCCCATCATGTCAGCCGGGTCAGGGAAAGCACAGTGGTGCAGAGGAGAGCGGCTATTAACTCATCTGTTACCTGGTTTTTTTTAATTTAGCAATTTATTACATCTAATCGCCCCAAACTACCATGTTAATACTGATATTTCGATATAAGGCTGTTCTTCTAAAAGCAACGTATTTAAATCAGTACATTGGTTTAATAAGATTATAAATTGAATTATGGAGTATACCCTTGTTTACTATTGGCTAATACAACAACCTTCTCCCACTTTGATAATGAAAGTGAAAGCCCGGAGAAACATGAGGTTTGTTGTGCTTCCCGCAGCACTGGTGGATTTTATCCCTTCCCCCAGGAAAGTATTCAGAAACCTCACAAATGTTCTCCATATTTCAATAATTTCTTTCATTCATATAATTATAAAAATATCAACCAAATAGAAGATGACTCTGGAGTACACAAAATATACAGACAATCTCAAATATAGTTAGCAATACAATTATTAATCTTGGTGCATAACTTATAAGAAAGAAGGAAGTTAAGGAAAAACAGAATACTCTGCCCCTATTTTTTCCCCATATACAATTCAAGACTCTATATTAAGGAACATTATGGCCAAACACTGGCATATGATCCCATCATACAAGACAAAAACGTAATATGTGTGCAGTAGTCTAATAAGAAATTAGCAAACCAAAAACATTTATCATTACAATTTAATGGTTCTAGAAGGGACTTTGGAAACAATGTACTAGAACCCATTTTAAACACTATCCCCCGAACTATACCCTTCGAGCTTGTTTGGGTGTGCTTACTAGTAAGTATAGTTGTGAAAATTGTATTAACCTGACAAAACGCAATGGATCAAAATATTTTCATAGTTTAGTATATTTAACTTTTTTTGTGACTGCACCATAGTACAATGACTGCACCATAATTCTTTCAAAGTTTCAGTCTATTGTGTCTTGCATGGTGTTACGCAACTTCTATGTTAATGATGAGAGGATCATCTATTGTTTTTCAAATAAGGATCCTCCCTCCCTTTTGTCTCTTTGCTACAATGCAAATAAATCTGGCATCCTGCTGGGTGAGAAGCAAACAGGGAATAAACAAAGCCCATCTTAATCTAATTAATGAAACTAAATTAACATACCTTTATATATTTAGGCTCATTCCATTTAGCCAATCCAAAGCCGCCTCATGTTAGAGCATGTTTGTACAGACAATATAAGGTGAGGCCGGCTCAGTTGCAGCAATAGCAGACAGGTCAAGACAGCGACGAGGGGATCCCCATACTGCCCTATACCAGGTAGATATGACTTCTGTTACTATTAGGTTATATGTGATGGTTATTATAGAAACATAGAAGGGTGATAGCAGAAGGAGACCAAGCAGTCCATCTAGTCTGCTCTTATGTGTATACTGTATGTACTCTTTATCTTAGGATAGATGTGCGCTTATTTCAGGCATGTTTAAATTCACTTATCTGGGTAAATATCTGGGTAATGTCTGGGCACTGACTATTTCACCTGAGTGTCTGTGTGGAGATCTGCAAAACCTGGCCTGTTGGTGGTTCACAGGGAAAGGGTTGGGGAACACTGAGGTACAAGATCACAGCTTGTCTGGGTAAATTATCTGGCTGTATCTGGTGATATTGTGCCAGATGTTATGAACATAACATTTTATTGTGTGTCAGCCAGATGTGGGATTAGGTGGGTTGCTCAGTTTAGCGATGAAATATTTTATATATTAGTGTGTTTTATGTGCTGAATGGTATTTATAGGTCCTCCATTACCCTATGTTTTCAATTCTTCAGAAGTATTCCCCGAAATGCTGGAGACATTGAACAAATAATGATTCTAGGTGTTGGGGACAATCTTTAGGAACTTGGCATACTTTTGGGGTGATATTGTGAAGAAAATAGTTGAAAATTAATAGGGTGCTGAGTAACTTTTAATTGAGGGATGACATTAAATTAGTTCATCCAAAGAAGTCTATGCACATGTGAATATTTATAAAACATATGTTCAGTCGATGGTATAAATTAGATAACTAAAGTACTAAGGAATCCCTGCACTACTTGATGCTGGGCTTGCAGAATTAGATTTACGGATTTGTCCAGGAAATGAGCAAATCATAGAAATTGTCTGTCTAGGATATGATTTCTGTTATACAAGGCCCAGATCGAAGCTTTCACGCCGTTTGCAGTGCGTGTCAGAGAAAATGGGATACAGATACAACTGTGTGAAATGTTCACAAGTTATTTATGCTTGTCCCAAGGCATTGGCTAGTTTGAGATGGAGATACTGCACATTCTAATAATGGTATTAGTGGAAACTCTCCAAACAGACTAGTTTAAGATGAATTTGTTAGCTGAGATTAAATCAATTCAGCTAAGTCACTGCGTGTTAGTAAATGTTTGTAGAGACGCAATAATGTGAGCCTGGGGTCAGTCAGTCAGTCACAGTATTCAAATAGAGTGATCCAAAAACTAGATGGTATTTGCTATTACTATATATGTAATAGTAATGTTCACTCTGTTTTAACCTATAAGAATATCAAGGGTTCAGTTTGATTCAATCAGAACCTAATGTGAATCAGATTTTATGAAAAATTGCTGTGTTGTCCAGGGACCAGGAACAAGTCAAAATGTTAATTGCCCAGCTTGATGGGGGCAGGTGCCCATGCCAACCCCAAAATTTGAGTAGTTACAGACACGATGAAGTTTCTGGTTGTGTGTTGCATATACAGCAAATATCTGGCAACAGACAATACAGTCATCCATTGGATTAGCTCCAAGTCTTTCTACTGTTATTAGGTAACATAGCAAATAGTGACCTAAGAATAATATATGTTCTGTCGTTGATTTGTCATGCCAGCAAGTTTATAGCCCGCTCATCTGGTGTGGTTTGATACATTCCTGAGATATCGGAGAATTTTCTTATATATTTTATTTATTTTTCATTTTTAGAGAACCTTTCACATGCAGTTACCCTCTTAACAAGATGTCAAACTATAAAAATCACAAATCAAAGTACAACTACAAAGTAATATGAAAAGAGTAATTTCACTTTCTGTATTGCTTGTGTAATTGACATCACTTTGTGTTCTCCTTATAGGCTGGAAATTTATCAGGAACCTGGAAGCCATTTTACAGATATATTGATCCCCATCAGCCCATGATGAGCCCCACAGGAGTGAAGCCATATCAGTGTTCTGAGTGTGGGAAATTGTGTCGTTCTAAGTCAGATCTCACAATTCATCAGCGGCGTCACACTGGAGAGAAGCCGTTCCCATGCTCTGAATGTGGCAAATTATTTCCTAACCATTCAAACCTTCTTAGGCATCAAAGGATGCACACTGGAGAGAATCTATTTTCATGCTCTGAGTGTGACAAGTGTTTTACACAACATTCAAATCTGCTTAGACACCAGATGGTTCATGCTGGAGAGAAGCCATATTCCTGTCCTGAGTGTGACAAGCGCTTTACACACCGTGCCAGCCTTCTTATACATCAGAACAGTCACACTGGAGAGAAGCCATTTTCATGCCCTGAGTGTAACAAGTGCTTTACAATACATTCATACCTGCTTGCACACCAAAGGACTCACAATGGAGAGAAGCCATTTATATGTTCTGAGTGTGATAAGTGCTTTAAAATGCATTCTCAGCTGCTTAGGCACCAGAGGACTCACACTGGAGAGAAGCCATATTCCTGCCCTGAGTGTGACAAGTGCTTCACACATCGCTCAAGCCTGGTCGCACACCGGAGGACTCACACGGGAGAGAAACCTTTCAGATGTCTGGAATGTGACAAGAGTTTTAGTCAAAGTGTTCATCTCAAATTCCACTCCATGAGCCATACAGGAGAGATGCCTTATCCATGCCTAGAATGCGGCAAAGGCTTTAGAAGTAAGACAGTATTAAATGCTCATCATAGGACACACACTGGAGAGAAGCCGTATCAATGTCGTGAATGTGGGGAAGGTTATGGGCATAAAACGCAGCTGACAAGACATCAACGGATTCACACCGCCGTGTCTGCAATGTAAATTTTGTTTAACAAAGGCACCAAACTTTACACCATGCGAATTTTACTGAGAATAAACAAAACAATTTTGATAAAAAATGTTGAGCCTGTGATATTATTGTGACCTGGGAGGTGGGAAATCTGATGGAGGGATTATAGTGTGCCGTGTGTTGAAGCAGTGTAGATAATATGGCAATCAGTAAGATTTGAATACAGTGTAATAGGTGTGTGGTTTGTCGGGAATTGCCTACCTGTGTCCTGCCCTCTCAAACTGCCATGTTAAACGGACAGACCCTTAGAACAAGACCCTTAGATAAGAGACAAGTAGGACTATATACCAGATTTAGAAAGAAAGAAAATTAAATAGCCAGTGGTCAGATCATTTGTATCTGTGTGATGAGAAAATAGATGAAGATGGTGGTAAGGTAACTGCCATGTTAAACTGCCAGACCCTTAAGACAAGATCCTTAGATAAGAGATAAGTAGGACTATAGGGTCGATTCAGAGAAATACCAAAAACGTTAGTATTTTTTCCGATCTGTGTTTTTTGGTGTAAATTTTCCGATTTCGTGTGAACATTCGAGCGATTCTATAATGCATTTCAAACCGTGTGTAAGTTTTCCGTCCGTTCGTATGGCAGTTAGTGAATCAGTTGAATGTCAGTTTCCATCCTGACTTTTCCGTTTCATTTCTCAGGTTTCAAAGTCGGTTTTGGATTTTGCCCTTTTTCCTTTTTTGTCCGGACGAAAATCCTTATGATCTTGCGCCTACGCACTACAAACTTAACTCATTAAAGTGCTGCCTACATATTTGGCTCACTCACTTCTTCTACAATGCTTAGCTAAATCACTTTGCACTTTCTTACATCTTCCATGTCTCACCCCTAAACTGACCCAAACCACTGTGCGCTCAGGCGAATCTTTATTTCTGCTTTTTCTTTATTTCATTCGTTTTGTGGTAACCAACCATTAATGAATGTATTTCTAAAAGTAAATCATACATTTTTTTTTTATAATTTTGAACTGGCATTTTTTACTTGCGTTTTTTAATTAAAATTTTTGGTTTCAAATGGTACAACTTTAAATTTTTTGTGTTGTTACCCACACCCTGTACATGCAGATTGCTCTCCAAATTTTTAAAACACCCAGCATCTTCTGCATGTTATGAGCCTTGAAACAGCCAAGATGGCGGGTCAGGTAATATAAGGCAGCCTGCAAACAGAAAGGGCCTTGTGACTGTGTTGCTCTGCATTCTGGGATTTCTGACCTTTCAAGGCCCCCAGCTCTGCTGTCTCTGAGCAAAACACAGCTGTAACCCGCACCCTGCACTTTATCCCACTTATCTGACCAAAGATAAGATAAAATAATTACACAAAGCAAAGGTTGCCAACTACAACAATAAATCCGAAAAGATTCAAGTACAACAACAATCCAAAAAAAATATAACAAAGGACAAGTTTAAAAATAAATCGCAATTATATGGATGTGTGGCAAAATAAAGGTTTACATGCAAAGGACTAATTAAGGTCCACATTAAAATGATTTTATAAGGCATACATGAAATGTATTGATTCAGGTATGCATTGCTATACAATTTATGGCCTCGGCCATGCTGATACATGCAGTTCATTGGAGCTGAAGGCGCGCAGACTCCTCCACATAGCCACAAGACATGTTCTACAATAGCAAATCCGAGTCCTCAAAGGTGTCGGAAGTGGATTTTCTATTAAACGGATTTTTAGGGTGGGAATCAGCTCTCTGAATCACATGGAAACACATCCAATTAACGGAAGTTTTAGGAACGAACGGAAAAATTACAATTTGGTTGGGAACATTTCCAATTTGGTTGTAAAACTTCCCTTTTTGTTAGTAAAACTTCCGATGATCGTAAGAGCATATACGAATTCGTTCGAACGTTCGCGCGAGTCGGAAATGGCCAAAAAAAAAGGAAAAAATGACTAACACCCACCCAAACTTCCGATTCCCGATCCGAAATCAATTAACTTTTGCATTTAGAATCGACCCTTATATACCAGATTTAGAAAGAAAGAGCGAGCCAATGGTCAGATCATTCGTACCTGTGTGATGAGAAAACAGATGAAGATTGTGGTAAGGTAACTGTCATGTTAAACTACCAGACACTTAAAACAAGACCCTAAAATGATTCAATGTCCCCCAAACTGTGTATACACTCAGAGCAGCGGGTAATCAAATTGTTAAAACAAATTTATAAACAGACTAAGAAAGGCCAGAAAGTATGTTCTATGCAAATTTAAATTGATCTAGGTGTCTACAATCACTATCAAATGTCTATCAAATCACGATCTACCATCAAATGTGATAAAACTGTTTGAATAAAGACTTATTAGCTAGAGACAAGTAGGACTATAAACCAGATTAAGCAGGAAATTCAAGGTTAAGGTAATACCATTTCATAGCCAACTCTAAGATTGAAAATGTGAGCTTTCGAAGCAATTCAAGCTTCTTCCTCTGCATAATACAAATCTGTAACTTAAGACACACATTTATACACAAAACTACAAGGAAGGCACAATTGTTTTGCTACTGACACACATGAAAAATAGCAAAGTCGTAAAATCGTAAGATGTGAGATAACATTCAGGGGGTTATGACAATTAATGGTGGTCTGATACGAATGGGAGGGGGTGAGAAAGTGTGTGGAATTTTTATTGCTCTCACATCAGCCCAGACAGTCTGTTTAATATCAGATCTTGTGATTAATCCAGCCTATTCATTCCACGTCATAAATTATCCCTGTAATTTCTTTCATTCATATAATTATAAAAATATCAACTAATTAAATAGAAGACCTCTCTAGGGTACAAAAAAATACCAAATTATACAAATCTCAAATATAGTTAGCAATGCATTTAATAATGCCAACATTGCAAAAATAATTGCAAACGTTTTACAATGCTGCTATCGGATTGATCTTGAACACTTCATTCACTCTCTGGTACGGTGGGGCTACAGTCAAAGACAAGCATAGGCTAGAGAGGATAACTAGACCTGCCGAGCGAATAATTGGACCCCCTAACCATCTTTAGAAGAGCAATTCATGAACAAGGGATAAGAAAATAAGTGAAGACCCAGGACATTCCTTCTTCAGGCTCTTAGGTTCTGGGTACAGATTCATGGCCCATTCAACAAAAACCACTAGACACAAGAACTGTTTTTTCCCTTGGCCATTGTGGCTCTAGAAAAACCTGTGTCAAGAGGTTCTTAAACTCAATCCCGATTATGCATTTGCTTTGAATGCCATTTTTTTCGTCCCGATTGATGGGACAGTCTTGAACTCTACAACACGTACTACTCATTTACTTATTTACCTAAACTGCTCTAAACCCAAGTTAACTTTTTAGCACTAAACCTTAATTAGTAGTTATTACTTATAAACAGTCCAGGAGGGCAGGTGCACACTTACCTAAATGTGTCGGGTGCCAGGGCCGCGGTGGCGCTGCTTTAAATCCAGTTAGATAAAGGGCCAGCACACCGTAAGTTAAATCAATAAGCTTGTATTAGAAGGCATACAAGAAGATGAAGTTCATTAAGACCATTACATTGCATCAAAGTCCAAAAGCCCCGTTTTCTCCTACATTTTTGCGCGTTCACTCAGTTTTCTGTACCCCAGTCACGTGTAACGGCTGTCAAAAAATGAATGATCCAGTGCACAAGCTCCATAGAATAGACCATTATTCTGCCTTTTCTAAAACATTCATATAGTCACTATGCAATGCTACATAGTTAGGTCATATTTCTATCATGTTATATTTATTGAATTATTTGTATTTCCTTGCAGGTGGGTCTGGTGTAATCTAAAGGCGTAGGTTCATTTTACAGATTGTGAGATCTCCATCAGCCCAGGATGAGCCCCAAAGATAAGAAGACGTATCAGTGTTCAAAGTGCGATAAATGCTTCAACTTTAAGTCACAGCTCATACGTCACCAGAGGAGTCACACCGGAGAGAAGCCATTCTCATGCTCCGAGTGTGATCAGTGCTTTGCACATAAAACGCACCTGATCATCCACCAGAGGAGTCACACGGGGGAAAAGCCATACTCCTGCCCTGAGTGTGATAAGTGCTTTGCACATAAACAGCACCTGATCACACACCAGAGGAGTCACACGGGGGAGAAGCCATTCTCATGCCCTGAGTGCGGTAAGTGCTTTGCACAGAAGCAAAACCTGATATCACACCAGAGGAGTCACACGGGGGAAAGGCCATTTCCATGTCCTGAATGTAATAAGTGCTTTTCACAGAAACCACACCTGATAACACACCAGAGGAGACACACAGGAGAGAAGCCATTCTCTTGCCCAGAGTGTGGCAAGTGTTTTACCCATAAATTAGGCCTGATCACTCATCAGAAGATCCACACTGGAGAGAAGCCATTTTCGTGTTCATTTTGTCAGCAATGTTTTGCAACTAAAAGAGAATGTGTGAAACATCAGACGGTTCATACCAAAGAAAATCCATAGTCCTGTTCGAAATGTGATGACAAAACAAGATGTTCGGAAAACACCTCACATGCTGAAAATAAGCCGTATCGATGTCCTTAATGTGAAAATGTTATTTTCGTAAGAAAGAAAAACTAATTATACACTAAAGGACTCACATTAGGAAAAGCCATATCAATGCCCCCTATGTTATTGAATTGGAGATTATGTTAAGATATAAACTCAAACCGGACCTTCAGCGTGATTTAATGATAAGCCCAAACTCTTAAAAAACGGTTCCCCAGCATCTAAAATTAATATATTTTACGTTTTTAGTCACCAACTTATTATTCTTTCCCCCACTGGGCTGCAACTCTGTTCAGGAATTTAGGATATGGGCGCCGCCATCTTGACTCAGAAGCATCACACTTACTGAGGAGAGGAGAGTGGGATAAGGTACAGGGGGGCGGGTTATAGCTGTGCTTTGCTCAGACAGAGCAGAGCTGGGGTCAGGTAAAGGTCAGCAGTCCCAGAATGCAGAGCAGCACAGTCAGGAGGCACTTCCTGTTTGCAGGCTGCCTGATAAGATGGCGGCTTCCATAAGCCGCCATCTTGGATGTTTAAAGGCTCATAACATGCAGTGGATGCAGGTAGGATGATTTTTAATGTGGACAATCTGTATGTACAGGGTGTGGGAAACATATAAGATAGACTCTTATTCAGAGTGAAGGTCCGCTTTAAGATAGATAAATTACAACTGATCGATAAGATTAAATAAGAAGATTAAATAAAAATCCATTCGTGTTTATGAATATTTGTACAGCTGTACAGAAAAAGAACACAGCCAATCTAATAAATGCTTACAAAGGGTGCAATCCCTATAATCAAAAAAGTTGCTAAGCAACGGTGGACAGTAATTCTGCTTAACGACGTTTTGGGATTGAATATTTGTACAGACATTATCATAGTAATCATGGTCTAGGCTCAGTCAATCATATGACTATAAAGCAGGAAGCAAATACGATAACTATGGAGGGTAACTTGTTTCTAATAAACCTAATTCCATATAACAATTGATATGTTCTCTTACTGATATATATTCTCTATGTATGACCAGTATAGACATTGCATGTGATATTAAGGTTTTCTGTTTGTATATATCATACCTGTGTTCCTAGGCATTGTTATTGTTGTTGCTAAATATTAAACTAATAATTTTTGAGGCCACATTTATGCCAAGTGTCCCTAGTCTTGTGTAAAAAGGCGGCAGACACAGCTGTCAACACCGCTCATGCTGTCCCCGCCATCTTCGCTGTATCTGCCGCCACTTCTCCATGGCACCTGCACACACAGACCCCCGGCACTCAAGCATCGGCTGCGTCCACCCGTTGTACAGAGCCGGCGGCAGCAGATGCAGCAATGAAGGCAGGGACAGTGCGAGCGGCGGTGGAAGCTGTAACAGCCACCACCACCGCTTCTTCTCCACAGTGTCAGCACACACACAGCGAACACCCGACTCTGTACAGCGGGTAGGCATGAATAATGCACGAGCATTTGCCAAGCCCATCCACTTTCGCTCTGTGTGCTGGCACCACAGAGAAGAAGCGCCAGCAGATACAGTGAAGACAATGGGGACAGCGCCCGCCTGCTGCTCCTCCATCTTCTGGCCCCCCGTGGTTGTGGCGGACTGGCCAGCATTGCGGGAACTATGGGGAATGGGAGGGGGCTGCTACATTGCCTATGGGAATGGGAGGGAGGAATGCCACACTGCCTGAGTGATAGGTAGCGCAATGATTTGAGGGGCCATTCAGGATAAGAAGAAAGGTGGGAGTAGAGGAAAGAAAAGCAAAACTGAAGTTAGCTATAGTTTGTCAGCATCTTCAGGTGATAAAAGCACCGCCCCGTTACAAATAGTCATGCCTCGTGTACATGCTTCCCCTCTTAAGAGGGAGGATGAGGGCGGTGGGTTAGCCCTGCACCTACTACAAGAAGGAAGTTAAGGTTTGCTCCCCAAATTGTCGAGAGCTGAACAACAAAAGGAAAATCTCAGCCTTCTATGATTTTTTAAAATCAGAATTGGTGCGGTAAGCAGTAAGGTATTCACTTTCCATTTCTTTTGTTATGATGCCCAAATTCATTCATCCAATACAAAGCAAAGTCATATTTATCACTGCATAAATATATAAATATAACATAAATTCAGGCTCAGTCACAAATCCAGGGATCCTCATATCACCACATATAAGGTGGGTAAGTATCTTTTCTTTACACTATGATGTCACTGTATATGAAGATATTATCCTGTGTCACTTTAAATCATGTAGTTACAGGATAGACACAGTATATTTATATATAAATATCTTTATTTTATTAATTCGGTAGCGATTCTCTTTGTCCAAAGAAAGGGAAGATATACACTCATATGCCTCTTCACGCCTTAAAAAAGAGATAAAGTAACTTTATACTGTACATCGAAAAATTACCTTAATGAAAAAAATACCTTACAAAAAAGATAATGTAGATTAGAAAATAAAAATAAAGGAAAAATATACATTTCCTCTCGAATATTTATTTTATAATATATCCCGTCATAACTACAAAAGAAAGATGTAAGGCGTCCATTGAAAACTAATACTAAATACATGTATATTGTAGAAATTAAAAAGTTATTTCCAGTGAGTTGAGGGTTAAATTGCAAAGAAGAATACTCACCTTCAGGTATTTTTATGAAACATTTACCGGTGATGAGCTGAACAACCAGTTCAGTTTGGTGGATGATTGCTTAAATATGTCAGGCTATTCCATCTTTTTTAACTTAAGGTCAATTAATTTAAAGCCTATTTTATTTTTTTTATATTTTCTCCACAGGAATACCACCTGGAATATGATGATTACCCAAAGCCAGGAGGTAGAACCAGCCACTATTTCTAAAATCAGTGGTAAAAATGTGATGGGGGCCAGGACACCATCTGTAAGTTTAACATATTCCACAATAAAGAGGACAATATTGATTGATAGTGATGCCTATGATTGACAGTGACATACCTCTCCATAAAGATTATATTATGGGGAAATGCTGAATCCTCTAAACATATTAAGGAATTTTAAATTGGATTTCCTACCTATTACTGGTTTGTCCATTGTATTACATGAGAAAAAAAAAACACTGTTTTATGTGCTGTCATCTAGGGGATTATTTAAACTTTCTGAACTGATATGGAGCCCAGGAAAATATGTTTTAGTTTAGGATCCTATAGTATGACGCTGTTTCTCTTTCACAATGACTGCGGTGGATTTTTTCCCAGTTCCGGTCTGTTGTGTCATTCAGATTACAATCATGATGTCACTTCATTTCTATGGTAATGATGAGAAACTGGTCTATTACAAAAAAAAAAAAAAAAATCACCCTTTGTGTCAGTTAACAATATACTAAAATTTTTATGTGTCTCACTGTTATGTGGTCAGCTGGAACAAACAAAAACTGTTGAAACTATCCCAACATCCCTTTAGCATTTCTTTAGTTAAAAAATACCATTTTGTGAGTACTCACCTGAAAAATGGATATTGTTGGTGTGCCACACAGCCCGCTTCACTTCTTAAATATTCATTACTTCATGGGTTAATCCACCGCAGGTGACGTAGTGCAGAGAGGAAGTCTTGTAACGAGTCCCCTTCCGGCCTATATATACCTGGTACCTCCCTTCAATCACCAGTATAATCAAAAAGCAGTAATACAAGGTACCAGTATTCCACCAGTAACCTCAAAATCAAATTTGATATAAAAAGGCTTCACCATATAAAGGGTTCGGTAATACCGAAAAGGGCGGGTGTGAAGCGGGGTGTGTGGCACACCAACAATATCCATTTTTCAGGTGAGTACTCACAAAATGGTATTATTCTTGGTGTGCCACACACCCCGCTTCACTTCTTAAATATTCATTACTTCATGGGACATCCAAAAGCAGTGTCCACAAGGGCTGGGCAACTCAAGGCCAGGTGAAGCATAACTTAAACGACTGCAGTCTGCAGAACCTTGCGGCCGAAAACAGCATCCGCTGAGGCCCGCACATCAACTTTGTAAAACTTAGAAAAAGTGTGAACAGAAGACCAAGTGGCGGCCTTACAAACCTGTTCAACAGAAGCTTGGTGCTGAAAAGCCCAAGACGCCCCAACAGCGCGAGTGGAATGAGCAGTAATACGAAAAGGGGGAACTCTTCCCTTAGCAGAATAGGCCGCAGTAACGGCCTGACGTATCCACTTGCTAATGGCAGATTTGGCTGGTGCCAAACCCTTCTTAGGCCCATGGGGCACAACAAAAAAGGAATCCGTCCTACGGAAAGGAGACGTGATAACCAAGTAGCACTTAACACAGCGTACTACATCCAAACAATGCAAAACCCTCTCTTTGTCATTCTTAGGATTAGGACACAAGGAGGGAAGAACAATATCTTGGTTCAAATGAAAAGCAGAAACAACCTTAGGAAGAAAGTCTGGCTTGAACCGAAAGACCACCTTATCCCGATGCCTCTCGAAGTAGGGCGCCTGAATAGACAAGGCCGCCAATTCCGAGACACGCCGGATCGAAGTGATCGCTACCAAGAAGACCATCTTCTGAGTCAGGGTAGATAAAGCAATCCCTTGCAAAGGCTCAAAAGGAGGAGCCTGAAGAGCAGAAAGAACCAAATTCAAATCCCAAACCGGGAGTAATGGTTTCCTGGGAGGCCGCACATGCGTAACCCCCTGGAAAAAAGTTTTAACTAAAGGCTTAAGCGCAACACGCTTCTGAAAAAAGATAGATAAGGCAGAAACTTGCCCTTTCAACGTACTTAGCTGAAGACCAGAGTCCAGCCCAGATTGTAAAAACTCCAGAACCCTGGAGACCGAAAATACCCTACAAGGAAAAGATCTCATCTCGCACCAAGCGATATAGGCTTTCCAGGTCCTATAGTAGATGATAGAAGAAGACCTCTTCCGGGCACTGATCAAAGTCTTAACGACAGAATCAGAAAGACCCTCCTCCTTTAGGATGGAGGTCTCAGCAGCCAGGCCGTCAAAGCTAGCGCTGGTAAATTGGGGTAACACAATTGACCCTGAGTGAGCAGATCGGGCCGAAGAGGCAGAACGACCTGGTCCACTGCCAGCCGAACGATGTCTGCGAACCACACTCGCCTCGGCCACCTTGGGGCCACGAGGACGGCGGACACCCCTTCCAGAGCCAACTTCCGAAGCACTCTGCCTAGCATGGGTGTCGGAGGAAACAGGTACAGAAACCCCAGATCCCCCCAGCTCAGGGACATGGCGTCCACTGCCAGAGCCAGAGGATCCTGGGAGAGCGACACGAAGTTCGGGAGCCTGTGATTGTGACGAGAGGCAAACAGGTCCACCTCTGGAGTCCCCCATTGGCGACACAGTGAGCGAAATACCCAAGGATGGAGGGCCCATTCTCCCCGACGGGGAGAGCCCCTGCTCAAGCGGTCCGCTTCCAGGTTCTCTACTCCTGGGATGTATACCGCCGAGAGACAAGGAACATGGGCTTCTGCCCAGGTCAGGATCAGGGACACCTCTCTGAGAGCACTCAGGCTGCGAGTCCCTCCCTGATGATTGATGTAAGCAACCGCTGTTCGATTGTCTGAACGCACCTGGACCGGAAGGCCCAGAACGTGCTGAGTCAGGAGAGTAAGCACCCGACGGATGGCTCTCAGTTCCAGAATATTGATGGGTAAGTGGGCCTCCTGAGGTCCCCACTGCCCCTGGAACTGCAGCTCCTTCCAGAATCCGCCCCATCCCGACAGACTGGCGTCCGTGGTGACAATTTCCCAAAGGGGGGCCAGGAAAGACCTGCCCTTCACAAGATTGGTCGAGACCAACCACCACTGGAGGGACTGCCGGACCCGGGAGGACAACTGGAAGGGCTGATCCAGCGACCGAGGCTGCCGGTCCCAAGACGCCAACAGATAAAGCTGAAGCGTCCTCGTGTGGAATTGAGCAAAAGGAACTGCCTCGAAGGAGGCAACCATCAACCCTACCAGCCTCATCCCCAGACGGATGGACGGCCGAGGATTGGAGAGTAGGACCCGAGCCAACTCCTGAATCAGAAGAATTTTGGACTGAGGGAGAAACACTCTGTGTTGATGAGAGTCTAACTGCATCCCCAGAAAGGACACCACCCTGGCCGGAGCGAGGGAGGACTTGGAGAGGTTGATCACCCAACCGAAACTTTCCAGCGTGGAGAGCACCACCCTGGTGTCTTTCTCCGATTGATCGAGTGACGGAGCCATGATAAGGTCGTCCAAATAAGGTACGACACGAATGCCCCGAGCTCTGAAAATGGCCATGACCCCTGCCAGCACCTTGGTGAACACTCTTGGAGCTGAGGTAAGGCCAAACGGAAGTGCCACGAATTGATAATGCCGATCCTTCATCATGAATCGAAGAAAACGTTGATGAGGGAGGCAGATGGGAACATGCAGATAAGCATCCTTGATGTCTATAGACGTCATGAAGTCCCCTTGCCGAAGAGAGCCGACGGCAGTGCGCAAGGTTTCCATGTGAAACTTCCGAAAACGGATGAACCTGTTGAGCAACTTCAGGTCCAGGACGGGACGAACTGACCCATCCCTCTTGGGGACTGCGAACAGATTGGAGTAGAAACCGAGGCCCATCTCTAAACGCGGTACCGGCCGGATGACCGCCATCTCTAACAGATTCTCTACCGACGCCAGGAGCCCCTGTGCGGCAAAAGGATCGATGGGCACCCGAGACCGAAAGAACCGTGAAGGAGGGCGAGACTCGAATTCCAGCTTGTAACCGGACGACACTACCTCCTGAATCCATCTGTCCGGAACCTCCCGGTTCCAAACCTGGGAGAAGTGTCGCAATCGTCCCCCCACCCGCACGGGTGAGGGCAGCCCCTCATTGCTGAGCGGGCTTACCAGCAGGTTTGGGCTTAGAGCCCCAGGACTGGGCGGGACGGCCACGGCCCCTCCCCCGCGTCCAACCTGTACGACTGGTAGAGGGAAGGGAAGTCCCCCTAGCCACTCTGTATCCTCGAAAGGACGGCCTACCAGAAGCTGCCCCTCTAAAGGGGCGTCGAGGCCTCTTGCGTTGTGGCATCTTGCCACCCTTTGCGACTGAATCAATTTTCTCCCCGAACAGACGCAACCCCAAAAAGGGGAGAGCTGTGAGCACCTTTTTAGAAGCTGAGTCCGCCGACCACTGTCGCAGCCATACTGACCGACGAATAGCGACCAGCATTGCCGCTGTCTTGCTACTCATAGCCAGCGCATCGTCCTGAGCGGATAGAACGTAAGACACAAGAATCGCACTGCTTAAGCGCAGCGAACTCGTCACAAGCGGGATTGAGATCCTCGCATAGCCCCTGGATAACAGATCTTACTGCTAAAAGAAGAAGGGCCGAAGCGCACAGGGGGCGCATCGTTGACCCAGCATAAACAAAGCCATAGCGAGCATACTGGTCAATCCTACGATCCTCCCCATCTTTAGGGACAGAGGTCTCAGCAGACTGTACCATAGCGGAGCTAGATAGCCCTAGCACAGGGGTATCGACTTCAGGAGGGACGAACCGAAGCTTCAGCAATTCTGGCGGAAAAGGATAACGCTTTTCCCAACTGGAAGGGATTCGAGATAACCGCGTGGGATGTTCCCATTCTTTAAGGACCACCCTCTCAAAGTGGTGCTGTCTGGGAAAAACCAAACGCGGCTGAGGCTCTTCAAACAACTGACCCTTTGGCAGGGTGACAGCCTCAGGTGGATCTAAATTCAGAATTTCAAACATTTGAGCCAGAATGGAGGGGGTGTCAAGGGCAACCCCGCCGACCAATCGCCAATCGCATCAGCCTTAAGCTGATCTGCCGGCTCATCTGACTCCAAGAGGAATTCACCCTCATCCGGGGAGCCATCGGACCATTCCACAGGCTCACACAATTCGTCCTGAGGAGCCGAAGATACCGGAGTCAGGCGCTTCCGTTTTGCAGAGGCCTTTAGCCCCGCTTTAACGGGCAAAACTTCCCGAAGATTGGCTGATTTTACCACCACCTCGGATTGCGAATCCCCACCCTTGACAATGTCATGCGGGGTCCGGAACAGGGAGGGAGAGGCAGGAGATGATAGAGGTTGCGACGGGTCAGCAGCCGGATCAACAGACTGACGCGCAACAATCTGCCTTGCACAAGAAATGCAAATAAAGATATCATCAGCAGGGAGCGCAGCCCCACATTTTACACACCCCCTGGACGGCTCTGATGAGTCGTTTCCGGTAGTAACAGAAGCCTCCATATTGGTGATTTATGGTATCGCAAATACTGGGACTTTTAAGGCATAAGCCAACCCGGGATGCCCCTTTATAAAGAATGTCCCGGAAGGGAGGGTTTTTTTTTTTTGTAAATACACTTTTTTTTTTTTTTTTTTTTTAAGAGAAAAAGGTCCCCCTTAACAGTCTCAAAATAAATATATATATATATGTATATATATATCTAAAATGTGTAATTTCATATCAAGAATGACTAGCCAGGCAATATAGAGCCGGAGGGCCGCAATAAAAGAGGGATCCCAGGATCTGAAAGGAAAGAAAAACAACCCATCAGATCCCTTGTGAGTGTAACAATGCAGCATGTTCACAATAGTATAAAAAGAGTGCCTCCTTAAAAGTTTGCCCCATAAGAAAACTCATTCTGGCCCCACAAAAGCGGGGCCGCTTACCTGCTACCGACGCCGGGAGCCAGACCGGAGGGACATGTAGCAGCCGCAGCAGTAGAACACAAACCCATGTGTTGCTGCAGCGCGCGCCCCCCCCCCCCACGTGACCTCTTTTCACAGAAAACAGGAAGGAAGTGAGGCTGAGGCCGCTGAGCGCCGCTTCCGCCGGCGCCGCTTCTGCCGGCGCCACGCCCCCCCGCGTCACAGGGAGCCGCCCTGCTCAATTCAACGAGGGATTGCCACCAGCTGCGCTGGCTGACACCCAGCCAGGCGGCGGAGGAGGGGGAAAGGAGACATAAGCGCAGCCACACAGGCTGCCGCACGGAGCAGCGGGGAAGGGAGGGAGGCGGGAGGGGACCATCTGAAGCCAGCTGAGCGCGGTCCGCTGTCCCACCCCCATAAAGCAGACCAAATACACTGGCCATCCCTAAAGTATCTGCCCGGAGCTCCAGCCAAAAACAGACAAAGCGCACCTGTTGCGCAGCCTGCTACTATGTAAAAGTGAACACACAGAAAATAGCAATACAGTGAAAACATCATACAAGATACACAACCCTCTATACCCCCCCCCCCAAGTGAAGGGAGAAGGGACCGGAACGGGGGAGTAAGGGGCTACGGGGACCCTCGGGACAGGGGCATCCCATTTCCGGATCACCATGCCGGATTGCCGCATTGCCCCCAAAGGAGGGGGACGAGCGGAGGAGATAAGCTCCTAGGCACCAATAGTGCCGTCTACCAATTACCCGGTGAGCAGCCTAGGCTGGGAGGCTTCCTATCCACCATAAAGGTATACAACTCAAACCGGGCAGAAATAGACCAAAAGGGGGGTGGCGGGGTAAGCCCCGACCTACCTGTAAGCAGGAAACTTCCAACCTCTGTTTGTCAAGCAGAGAGAAAAATACTGGTGATTGAAGGGAGGTACCAGGTATATATAGGCCGGAAGGGGGCTCGTTACAAGACTTCCTCTCTGCACTACGTCACCTGCGGTGGATTAACCCATGAAGTAATGAATATTTAAGAAGTGAAGCGGGGTGTGTGGCACACCAAGAATACAATACATTCATCTTGTTTTCCATCCGGCTGGTCCTCTTTAACAATGCTCATGTATATATGTATAATATTGTGAGGCACATTGCACTTTATTAGGGTCGTCACTAGGTAGATTAATCTATATATAGTTTGGGTTGATTTTCATGATATATGGTCTTGGGATACTAAGGATTAGACACATTTTATATTGTACTCTTGGGTTATTAGTAATGCATTGTATTGCCAGCCATACAAACAGAGCCTTGATTATATTCTATTACTTGAAGCAGAAAAGCTAGCTGCCTTTTTTTACATCTCCGTGTCCCCCTTTTTTTCTTTCCCCCTCCTCCCCCTCTGTATATCATTTTTATGTGCTAAACTTTATATTGAACAACTTTTTTATATACAGATTGTATATTGTATAACTTTATATCGTACAGTTGTACTGCTCAATCCAAACTGAATATTAATAAATAGATTAAAACTAAAAAAGACACGAAAGGGCTGTCACAAAGGAAATACCCAATATCTTAAATCACAAAGTGATGATCCAGTGCACCAGCTCCATAGAATGCACCATTCCTCTGTCCTCTTTAAAACATTTATTAATAAAAATACATTTTCAAAAACAAATATGTAATACTAGATAAATAAGTTATTCATATTATAATTTGTATTTGGTGAGTTAAATTTACAAAATTATTTGTATTTCTTTACAGATAGGCCTGGTGTAACTGTTCATTTTACAGTTTATTAGATCTCCTTCAGATCAGGATAAGCCCCAGAGATAAGAAGATGTATTAGTGTTCAGAGTGCGAAAAATGCTTCAGTTATAGGTGACCGCTTATGTGTCACCAAACGAGTCACACCAGAGAGAAGCCATTCTCATGCCCTGAGTGTGATAAGTTCTTTGCATATAAAGTAAGCCTGATCTCACACCGGAAGAGTCACAGGAGAGAATCCATTCCCGTGCACCGAGTGTGACAAGTGCTTTACCTTTAAATCCCAACTGCTCAGGCATCAGATGAGTCACACCGGAGAGAAGCCATTCTCATGCCCTGAGTGTGATAAGTGCTTTATCTTTAAATCCCAACAGCTCAGACATCAGATGAGTCACACCGGGGAGAAGCCATTCTCATGCCCTGAGTGTGATAAGTGCTTTACCTTTGAAACCCCACCGGTTCAAACATCAGATGAGTCCCACCGGAGAGAAGCCATTCTCATGCCCTGAGTGTGATAAGTGCTTTATCTTTAAATCCCAACAGCTCAGACATCAGATGAGTCACACCGGGGAGAAGCCATTCTCATGCCCTGAGTGTGATAAGTGCTTTACCTTTGAAACCCCACCGGTTCAAACATCACATGAGTCCCACCGGAGAGAAGCCATTCTCATGCCCTGAGTGTGATAAGTGCTTTATCTTTAAATCCCAACAGCTCAGACATCAGATGAGTCACACCGGGGAGAAGCCATTCTCATGCCCTGAGTGTGATAAGTGCTTTACCTTTGAAACCCCACCGGTTCAAACATCAGATGAGTCACACCGGGGAGAAGCCATTCTCATGCCCTGAGTGTGATAAGTGCTTTACCTTTGAAACCCCACCGGTTCAAACATCAGATGAGTCACACCGGAGAGAAGCCATTCTCATGCCCTGAGTGTGATAAGTGCTTTACCTTTAAATCCCAACTGCTCAGACATCAGATGAGTCACACCGGAGAGAAGCCATACTCATGCCGAGTGTGATAAGTGCTTTGCACATGAAACAAACCTGATCACACACCAGAGGAGTCACACAGGAGAGAAGCCATTCCCATACACAGAGTGTGACAAGTGCTTTATACAGAAATATGCCCTGATGATACACATGAGAAGTCACACAGGAGAGAAGCTGTACTCATGCCCCGAGTGTGACATCTGCTTTATAACTAATGCACACCTGCACATACACCAGAGAACTCATACTGGAGAGAAGCCATTTCAATGCCCTGAGTGTGGAATTCGCGTTTTGAGTAACTCGCACCAGCTCAGACACCAGAGAACTCATACCGGGGAGAAACCGCTTCAATGCTCTGAGTGTGGCAAGTGTTTTACCGAGAAATCAATCCTGATAGCACACCAGAGGAGACAAACAGGTGCAAAGCCATTCTCTTGCCCTGAGTGTGGCAAGTGTTTTACAAAGAAATCAAACCAAACCAGACACCAGAGGATCCACACTGGAGAAAAGCCATTTTTGATTTCATAATGTCAGAAAAGTTTTAGAACCAAAGGAGACTGTGTGACACATCAGAGGGTTCATATCAAAGAAAATCCCTGCTCTACATGTGATGAATGTTATAAACCAAAACAAGATGTCTCGTGCTGAAGATAAGCCATATCAATGTCCTTATTGTGAAAAGGTTATTTTTAAAAAGAAATTTTAAAAAGAAAATTGACACCAGGGGGGATTCACTTGGGTAGAAGCCATATCAATGTACTGAATGTTAATGTTTCTGAGATTCTATTATACTATAAATTAAAAGAAAGATTAATAGCTACCCAATAAGATTAGGTAAAAACCACGTACGGCACTTTTCATTTGAATTGAATTTTTTCCAGTTCAAACTTTTTTATCAAGTACCATCAAGACTCATAAAACTGTTAAAAGTATACAAATCAAATGAGTGAAATGCACAAAAAATTAACACTGATAGTTTTCATTGCATTTTAGAGCAGGATTGTACTGTAAGAAAGGATCATTCCATACACAGTCATTGGATCAATACAATACTTTGGACCTGTAAATCCCTGTCTGACGCAGTATAGACTTCCACAAGTTCATTTTTATTGTGTTTTTGATTCCCATAGGCTGTTTTTAAAATAAAAAGTTTAACTATCCAATTAAAATTAATGTGCAATGTTTTTTTCTTGTCGGGGGTTGCTTTTGTACCCTATTGCCACTGGGTGACACTAACGGCTTTATTGCTCTTTGTGGAAGGAGGTGGTATTTCATAGACATATAACATGTAACATAGAAATATATTTTCAAAAGCTCAAAGAAAGACTTTAGCCCACCCAGTTTGGCAAATTATCTGCAATGTCAATTCAAAGGAAGGCAAAACCCACAAGGCAATTTTTTTCTCATTTGGGAAAAAAGTCTTTCCTGACTACGAATTTGGCAATCAGATCTAATACCTGGACCAAGCATCTACTTTCAGTGGTTTAGTAGCCATAGCTTCTAAAGCTAAAAGTAATCAAAGCTGCTTCTTTCCTTGGGTACCCTTTTCGGGACCTAATGTTCAGGTCTGCATTCTTTTGACCACGAACTGCAATTATGAATAAATGTTGCATGACATGCAACTAGGGCGTGTTTAAAATGCAAAGACTAGAACAATTATATAATTTACCATCCAGTGAAACCGTAAAGTGACAGACTGTTTACGGATTTCAGCTATTTTTTTTTTCATCCCAATCACATTCATGGTTTTGATGCAAATAAAGGATAACTAGTCTATTGTATTTTAAATGAGGGAACCCTCCCATGTTTGAGCTACTATCCTGAATTTCTATAAAAAAAATGGTGATCAGCACGATCATCAGCATTAATATATATTACCTGCTAAGTATTTCTAGTCAATCAAAGGCTCCGCATATTAATACATAGGACAAATCCACTGGCACCCCTTAAAGATGACACCCACAACTACTACTTTTCAGGGATATTGCATTTACAACACAAGCACCTTAACATTTAGAATTATATAAGTGTGTTGATGTTAATCATGAATTCTTGTTAATCGATAGGGGTACATTATTATTGCAGATCTGTCTCCTCTCCTCGCCCCCACTATCCTTTGGGGTACCACAAGGGTCCTTCCTGAGACCCTACTTTTGTCAGCGTACTCTTGGTGTCACTCAAACTTACCTCTCAGATCTCTCTTCTCTTCTAATTCATATTCCAGACTGTCTAACAGCCATCTCATCGTTCATAAGATCATACAATACTGCTTCTATCTCCTCAATAACAGGTGCTGCCAATAACCTATCACAGCCGCTCCTCAGATCTTGGTGTTATTCTGGACTCCTCTCTCTCATTCTAAAACCACATTCAGTCACTAGCCAACGCCTATCGATTCCAATTAATGAACATCTCCCACATCCATAATTTCCTCAAACCTGAAATCACTAAAATTTTAGTGCAGGCACCGATCATCTCCCGACTACACTACTGCAACACCCTCCTATGTGGTCTACTGGCTAACAGACCGACACCCCTGCAATCTATTCTGTTGCTTTCCTCATCCACCTCTCATGTGTGTTGTATAGCGCTTTGTTTTATATATATTGTAATTTGCACATACCACACTTGTGGTTTTATTTGTAAATAGTATTTTTATGCACTTAGCACTTTTTTTCCCCTCGCCCCTTTTTTGCACCATACTCATTGGTATATTTTATTTGGATTTTCACTTAACAATTGTTTCACTTTGGTTGATTTGGATCATTTATCTGATTATATTGCTTCTTCACCTGGCCCATTACCAGTATTTTACACCATATTTATTTATATATTTATATATATATATATATATATATATATATATAGTATTGGGCTTTTAGTAAGGGTTAGTTAGTAAGGGTTTGAGTAAGGGTTAGTAAGGGTTTGAGAGATCAGTCTAGGATCTCTCATCCATATATTTCACATCCACCTCATCTCTTTTTTTCAGTGTTGCCCCTCTATGTCAATCCCTGTACTGGCGGCCAATATCTGAAATATTCAGATATATAATAGAAAAAAAAAAAAAAAAAACCTTAGGTTCCCCTTGGGTGTTTCCTTGTTCCTCTCTTTTTCTTTCAGATCTAACTACCTCCTGGGAGGGCCACTCAGGGTGTACCTTTCTTTAAAAATATTGTCAAATGTTTCAATCAGAGGACAATTTAAAGTACCTCAAGCGTACATCCGTCTAGGGATATCACCACAATAGCACCTCTGAACCTGATGTTAATATTTAAAACAAATTACAAATACAAATATTAAAAAAATGGTTTTCAGCAAAATCCAGCAAATATAAGTAGTTTGTTTCCAAGCATTTCATATAGCATTAAATCATGAGATCATCTGTTTCATTGGCTTTCCATTGAGACATCTGTAACATAGATGCAATTACTTATAAATATAATAATATTATATGTTTATATAACAGTTGTTTCATAATTATTTCCATCACCTACAGATCTTGCTTGAGATGGATGTTTACATGGACATGTCTGAGAGTCTTCTTACATCAAATATAAGAACAATCCTTTACCGTCGCCTAATTAAAAAAATTACTTTAATATTTATTTCCTTCCATTATTGTTTTTAGCCACATAGATTAAACTATATCCTTTTTAATAAATAAAATATTAATAAATCATAGAAATAATATTTTTTAAATTTAGAAATATAATTTTAATTATCAAATGACATTTTTGTAAACCAATAATGTACTCATTTATTGTATCTTATATAGAATCATTGTATTTAACATAATCAGTATACATCAAATATATAAGATTCAATATAAGGCCATTAAGAGTAAGAATAAAAGTATCAGACTCACCATTGGTTGAACTTGATGGACATATGTCTTATTTCAACCATATTAACTTTGTAAATATGTAATTAAAGCGGTCCTTCACTCTGAATAAGAGTCTATCTTATATGTTCCCCACACCCTGTACATACAGATTGGCCACATTATAAATCATCCTACCTGCATCTACTGCATGTTATGAGCCTTTAAACATCCAAGATGGCGGCTTATAGAAGCCGCCATCTTATCAGGCAGCCTGCAAACAGGAAGTGCCTCCTGACTGTGCTGCTCTGCATTCTGGGACTGCTGACCTTTACCTGACCCCAGCTCTGCTCTATCTGAGCAAAGCACAGCTATAACCCGCCTCCCTGTACCTTTTCCCACTCTCCTCTCCTCAGTAAGTGTGATGCTTCTAAGTCAAGATGGCGGCGCCCGTATCCTAAATTCCTGAACAGAGTTGCAGCCCATTGGGGGAAAGAATAATAAGTGACTAAAAACGTAAAATATATTAATTTTAGATGCTGGGGAACTGTTTTTCAAGAGTTTAGGCTTTTCATTAAATCACGCTCCGGTTTAACTATGTAACTTCTGTGGTTAAAATTATTCAAACTGCTCGTAGTTCTGATACATATTGATCATCACAGACAGCATACTGCATGATGTGGACTTCTCTAGGGCTATCTACCAATAGTGGCTCACTCCCTTGATTAGTTTCATCGCCCTCAGATGATTTAATTGTCTATGGCGCTGATGCCTTGTAATTACCTTTATTTGATATTCTGAGCTTAATGCGGGACTTCCGCACAAGCACCGTAACATATAGAGCGGCGCACTTCATCCTGAGGAGCGGCGCGTCCTGTGTTGTCTCCACTACATCACCATGATTCAGCTTCCAGGCAGAACACAGCCCATCATGTCAGCCGGGTCAGGGAAAGCACAGTGGTGCAGAGGAGAGCGGCTATTAACTCATCTGTTACCTGATTTTTTTTAATTTTGCAATTTATTCCATCTAATCGCCCCAAACTACCATGTTAATACTGATATTTCAATATAAGGCTGTTCTTCTAAAAGCAACGTTATTTAAATCAGTACACTGGTTTAATAAGATTATAAATTGAATTAAATTATGGAGTATACCCTTGTTTACTATTGGCTAATACAACAACCTTCTCCCACTTTGATAATGAAAGTGAAAGCCCGGAGAAACATGAGGTTTGTTGCTGCTGTTCCCGCAGCACTGGTGGATTTTATCCCTTCCCCCAGGAAAGTATTCAGAAACCTCACAAATGTTTTCTCCATATTTCAATAATTTCTTTCATTCATATAATTATAAAAATATCAACCAAACAGAAGATGACTCTGGAGTACACAAAATATACAGACATCATCTAAAATATAGTTAGCAATACATTTTAATTATTAATCTTGATGCATAACTAGTGCAATGGTTTGAGGTAGGGGTTACTGGGCTTCCCCCAATAGCGTTCCTGTGAGAACCAGGGGCTCCACAACCCTATGACCTCGCCCAAATTAACAGTGATAGAGATATTAAAAACAAGTTAATTTTATTAATATATTTGATATAAAAAATGGTTGTTAACCACATAGCAGCTACATACATACAAATGATGCCTGTTTTTCAAACTGGGTGTCCAGGCAAACAGTATATCTTATTTACAGAGTGTTCAGACGCTGATGCAGAAGTGTTGCTTGTATGTCTCAAAGTGGGCAAACTAGTTTCGCCTGTCTATAGGCTTCGTCAGTGCCCTTAAACATATCCTCTATTTTATTTGATGGTAGATGCAGCTGGAGACAGCCCTTGATTTCTGCAGTGTAGCCAATTATATTGTGATAAGGCTAGTATGGGGTCAATGGTATAGGAGTCATAGAAAAGCCGTCTGTGCAAAGAAAAACCATGGTGGACTAGTAACACCTTGTAGACTTCATGAGGCGTGAGGGGGAGGACTCATTGTGCCTTCTCCCTCCTGTCTTATCAGCAGCGGCGCCGTGATCTTGATGCATAACTTATAAGAAAGAAGGAAGTTAAGGAAAAACAGAATACTCTGCCCCTATTTTTTCCCCATATACAATTCAAGACTCTATATTAAGGAACATTATGGCCAAACACTGGCATATGATCCCATCATACAAGACAAAAACGTAATGTGTGCAGTAGTCTAATAAGAAATTAGCAAACCAAAAACATTTATCATTACAATTTAATTGTTCTAGAAGGGACTTTGGAAATAATATACTAGAACCCATTTAAACACTATCCCCCCATACTATATCCTTTGAGCTTGTTTGGGTGTGCTTACTAGTAAGTATAGTTGTGAAAATTGTATTAACCTGACAAAACGCAATGGATCAAAATATTGCTTTTCATAGTTTAGTATATTTAACTTTTTTTGTGACTGCACCATAGTACAATGACTGCACCATAATTCTTTCAAAGTTTCAGTCTATTGTGTCTTGCATGGTGTTATGTAATTTCTATGTTAATGATGAGAGGATCATCTATTGTTTTTCAAATAAGGATCCTCCCTCCCTTTTGTCTCTTTGCTGCAATGCAAATGAATCTGGCATACTGCTGGGTGAGAAGCAAACAGGGAATAAACAAAGCCCATCTTAATCTAATTAATGAAACGACATTAACATACCTTTATTTATTTAGACTCATTCCATTTAGCCAATCCAAAGCCGCCTCATGTTAGAGAATGTTTGTACAGACAATATAAGGTGAGGCCGGCTCAGTTGCAGCAATAGCAGACAGGTCAAGAGAGCGACGAGGGGATCCCCATACTGCCCTATACCAGGTAGATATGACTTCTGTTACTATTAGGTTATATGTGATGGTTATTATAGAAACATAGAAGGGTGATGGCAGAAGGAGACCAAGCAGTCCATCTAGTCTGCTCTTATGTGTATACTGTATGTACTCTTTATCTTAGGATAGATGTGCGCTTATTTCAGGCATGTTTAAATTTACTTATCTGGGTAAATATCTGGGTAATGTCTGGGCACTGACTATTTCACCTGAGTGTCTGTGTGGAGATCTGCAAAACCTGGCCTGTTGGTGGTTCACAGGGAAAGGGTTGGGGAACACTGAGGTACAAGATCACAGCTTGTCTGGGTAAATTATTTGGCTGTGTCTGGTGATATTGTGTCAGATGTTATGAACATAACCTTTTATTGTGTGTCAGCCAGATGTGGGATTAGGTGGGTTGCTCAGTTTAGCGATGAAATATTTTATATCTTTTATTAGTGTGTTTTATGTGCTGAATGGTTTTTATAGGTCCTCCATTACCCTAGGTTTTCAATTCTTCAGAAGTATTCCCTTAAATGCTATAGACATTGAACAATTAACAATGATTCTAGGTGTTGGGGACAATCTTTAGGAACTTGGCATACTTTTGGGGTGATATTGTGAAGAAAAGAATAGTTGAAAATTAATAGGGTGCTGAGTAACTTTTAATTGAGGGATGGCATTAAACTAGCTCATCCAAAGAAGTCTGAGCACATGTGAATATTTATAAAACATATGTTCAGTCGATGGTATAAATTAGATAACTAAAGTACTAAGGAATCCCTGCACTACTTGATGCCGGGTTTGCAGAATTAGATTTACGGATTTGTCCAGGAAATGAGCAATTCATAGGATATGATTTCTGTTATACAAGGCCCAGATCGAAGCTTTCACGCTGTTTGCAGTGTGTGTCAGAGATAATGGGATACAGATACAACTGTGGGAAATGTTCACAGGTTATTTATGCTTGTCCCCAGCATAGGCTACTGTGAGATGGAGATACTGCACATTCTAATAATGGTATTAGTGGAAACTGTCCAAACAAGACTAGTTTAAGATGAATTTTTGTTAGCTGAGATTAAATCGATTCAGCTAAGTCACTGCGTGTTCGTAAAGGTTTGTAGAGACGCAATAATGTGAGCCTGGGGGTCAGTCAGTCACAGTAATCAAATAGAGTGATCCAAAAACTAGATTGTATTTGCCATTACTATGATTATATATGTAATAGTAATGTTGATTTTTTCACTCTTTTTCTGTTTGAACCTATAAGAATATCAAGGGTTCAGTTTCGTTCAATCAGAACCTAATGTGAATCAGATTTTATGAAAAATCGCTGTGTTGTCCAGGGACAAGTCAAAATGTTAATTGCCCGGCTTGATGGGGGCAGGTGCCCATGCCGACCCCAAAATTTGAGTAGTTAGACACGATGACGTTTCTGGTTGTTTGTTGCATATACAGCAAATATCTGGCAACAGACAATACAGTCATCAATTGGATTAGCTCCAAGTCTTTCTACTGTTATTAGGTAACATAGCAAATAGTGACCTAAGAATAATATATGTTCTGTCATTGTTGATTTGTCATGCCAGCAAGTTTATAGCCCACTCATCTGGTGTGGTTTGATACATTCCTGAGATATCGGAGAATTTTCTTATATATTTTAATTATTTTTCATTTTTAGAGAACCTTTCACATGCAGTTACCCTCTTAACAAGATGTCAAACTATAAAAATCACAAATCAAAGTACAACTACAAAATAATATGAAAAGAGTAATTTCACTTTCTGTACTGCTTGTGTAATTGACATCACTTTGTGTTCTCCTTATAGGCTGGAAATTTAGCAGGAACCTGGAAGCCATTTTACAGATATATTGATCCCCATCAGCCCATGATGAGCCCCAAAGGAGTGAAGCCATATCAGTGTTCTGAGTGTGGGAAATTGTGTCGTTCTAAGTCAGATCTCACAATTCATCAGAGGCGTCACACTGGAGAGAAGCCGTTCCCATGCTCTGAATGTGGCAAATTATTTCCTAACCATTCAAACCTTCTTAGGCATCAAAGGATGCACACTGGAGAGAATCTATTTTCATGCTCTGAGTGTGACAAGTGTTTTACACAACATTCAAATCTGCTTAGACACCAGATGGTTCATGCTGGAGAGAAGCCATATTCCTGTCCTGAGTGTGACAAGCGCTTTACACACCGTGCCAGCCTTCTTATACATCAGAATAGTCACACCGGAGAGAAGCCATTTTCATGCCCTGAGTGTAACAAGTGCTTTACAATACATTCATACCTGCTTGCACACCAAAGGACTCACAATGGAGAGAAGCCATTTATATGTTCTGAGTGTGATAAGTGCTTTAAAATGCATTCTCAGCTGCTTAGACACCAGAGGACTCACACTGGAGAGAAGCCATATTCCTGCCCTGAGTGTGACAAGTGCTTCACACATCGCTCAAACCTGGTCGCACACCGGAAGACTCACACGGGAGAGAAACCTTTCAGATGTCTGGAATGTGACAAGAGTTTTAGTCAAAGTGTTCATCTCAAATTCCACTCCATGAGCCATACAGGAGAGATGCCTTATCCATGCCTAGAATGCGGCAAAGGCTTTAGAAGTAAGACAGTATTAAATGCTCATCATAGGACACACACTGGAGAGAAGCCGTATCAATGTCGTGAATGTGGGGAAGGTTATGGGCATAAAACACAGCTGACAAGACATCAAAGGATTCACACCGCCGTGTCTGCAATGTAAATTTTGTTTAACAAAGGCACCAAACTTTACACCATGCGAATTTTACTGAGAATAAACAAAACAATTTTGATAAAAAATTTTGAGCCTGTGATATTATTGTGACCTGGGAGGTGGGAAATCTGATGGAGGGATTATAGTGTGCTGTGTGTTGAAGCAGTGTAGATAATATGGCAATCAGTAAGATTTGAATACAGTGTAATAGGTGTGTGGTTTGTCAGGAATTGCCTACCTGTGTCCTGCCCTCTCAAACTGCCATGTTAAACGGACAGACCCTTAGAACAAGACCCTTAGAACAAGACCCTTAGAACAAGACCCTTAGAACAAGACCCTTAGATAAGAGACAAGTAGGACTATATACCAGATTTAGAAAGAAAGAAAATTAAATAGCCAGTGGTCAGATCATTTGTATCTGTGTGATGAGAAAATAGATGAAGATGGTGGTAAGGTAACTGCCATGTTAAATGGACAGACCCTTAGAACAAGACCCTTAGATAAGAGACAAGTAGGACTATATACCAGATTTAGAAAGAAAGAAAGAGTTGCATTAAATAGCCAATGGTCAGATCATTCGTACCTGTGTGATGAGAAAACAGATGAAGATTGTGGTAAGGTAACTGCCATGTTAAACTACCAGACACTTAAAACAAGACCCTAAAATGATTCAATGTCCCCCAAACTGTGTATACACTCATAGAGCAGCGGGTAATCAAATTGTTAAAACAAATTTATAAACAGACTAAGAAAGGCCAGAAAGTATGTTCTATGCAAATTTAAACAAATTGATCTAGGCGTCTACAATCACTATCAAATGTCTATCAAATCACGATCTACCATCAAATGTGATAAAACTGTTTGAATAAAGACTTATTAGCTAGAGACAAGTAGGACTATAAACCAGATTAAGCAGGAAATTCAAGGTTAAGGTAATACCATTTCATAGCTAACTCAGTAACATTGAAAATGTGAGCTTTCAAAAGCAATTCAAGCTTCTTCCTCTGCATAATACAAATCTGTAACTTAAGACACACATTTATACACAAAACTACAAGGAAGGCACAATTGTTTTGCTACTGACACACATGAAAAATAGCAAAGTCGTAAAATCGTAAGATGTGAGATAACATTCAGGGGGTTATGACAATTAATGGTGGGCTGATACGAATGGGAGGGGGCGAGAAAGTGTGTGGAATTTTTATTGCTCTCACATCAGCCCAGACAGTCTGTTTAATATCAGATCTTGTGATTAATCCAGCCTATTCATTCCACGTCATAAAATTATTATCCCTGTAATTTCTTTCATTCATATACCGTATATACTCGAGTATAAGCCGAGTTTTTCAGCCCACTTTTTGGGTTGAAAAAAGCCGCCTCGGCTTATACTCGAGTCAGAAGGACAGTCACAACGCTACGCTGCTAGGCATGGGTAGCTCAGGGATTAATAAGCCCTCCTCCTCACCCTCCTTCCTCCCGGCACTCCTTGCTGACAATCTTTACTTCTCTCCAAGTAAATGAGCAGCTTCCGGTTCTGCCATCTACCGTCTCCACGAGCGGCGCTGCTGGGAGTGACGTCACCCTCTCCCAGCCGCCTCTGCGCTGCTTGTCAGGCAGTGGATGGCGGGAGCGGAGGCTGCTCGTTTACTTGGAGAGAGGTAACACTGTCAGCAAGGAGGGTGAGGGAGAGGGGGCTTATTAACCCCTGAGCTACCCACACCTACCAGCATATTGTTTAGCCATGACTCTAGTTCAGGGCAGCAACTAAATGGGCAAGCCGAGGCCCAGTACAAAAGCAATACATTCAATGTGTTCTGCGGTGAAACACCCAGATTTGGTATTTCCCCTGTGTGTGAAGCCCCCAGTGCTGCTAGATTTCTCCTTTACTCCATGTGCAGTCTCTCGCCCAGACTCGCATCCCTTTGCCTGCTCCCTCCGGCTGTGCCAGCCATTCATATAGGCAGAGCTAGTGAGCGTGCAGCAGCCGGGGATGCCAGTCGCTCCTTGCACCAGCAGCATTTCCCACCCTAGGCTTATACTCGAGTCAATAACTTTTCCAGTTTTTTGTGGTAAAATTAGGTGCCTCGGCTTATATTCGGGTCGACCTATACTCGAGTATATACGGTAATTATAAAAATATCAACTAATTATATAGAACACCTCTCTAGGGTACGAAAAAATACCAAATTATACAAATCTCAAATATAGTTAGCAATGCATTTAATAATGCAAACATTGCAAAAATAATTGCAAACTTTTTACAATGCTGCTATCGGATTGATCTTGAACACTTCATTCACTCTCTGGTACGGTGGGGCTACAGTCAAAGACAAGCATAGGCTGAAGAGGATAACTAGAACTGCCGAGCGAATAATTGGACCCCCTTACCATCTTTGGAAGAGCAATTCATGAACAAGGGATAAGAAAATAAGTGAGGACCCAGGGCATTCCTTCTTCAGGCTCTTATGTTCTGGGTACAGATTCATGGCCCATTCGACAAAAAAAAACTAGACACGAGAACTGTTTTTTCCCTTGGCCATTGTGGCTCTAGAAAAAACCTGTGTCAGAGGTTCTTAAACTCAATCCGATTATGCATTTGCTGTTAATGCCATTTTTTTCGTCCCGATTGATGGGACAGTCTTGAACTCTACAACACGTACTACTCATTTACTTATTTACCTAAACTGCTCTAAACCCAAGTTAACTTTTTAGCACTAAACCTTAATTAGTAGTTATTACTTATAAACAGTCCAGGAGGGCAGGTGCACACTTACCTAAATGTGTCGGGTGCCAGGGCCGCGGTGGCGCTGCTTTAAATCCAGTTAGATAAAAGGGCCAGCACACCGTAAGTTAAATCAATAAGCTTGTATTAGAAGGCATACAAGAAGATGAAGTTCATTAAGACCATTACATTGCATCAAAGTCCAAAAGCGCAGATTGCCCTGAGGAAGGGGGTCTGTTACACCCCCGAAACGTCGGCTTATTGGACATCAGTTGCTATCAGCAATCTGCGCTTTTGGACTTTGATGCAATGTAATGGTCTTAATGAACTTCATCTTCTTGTATGCCTTCAAATACAAGCTTATTGAACTTACAGTGTGTGCTGGCCCTTTATCTAACTAGTTATTACTTATGTTATATGTATGTAATAGTTAATAGCTTTCCTGGTGTATCTCCTTGCCAAAAAGCCTCCCTTGTATGTATCCTTACTTACTTGGTGGAATAAAGTCTAGTCTGAAGTCTAAGTTACATCCCTGACATAGTGAACTACCAATAAAATAATACAGGGAATGATAACACTACTACAATGCATGGTAATAACATAATATCTTCTCCAGAAATAATGTATCACCAAGAATATGCATAAATACATATAAAAGTCATAACTGACATATGAGTGAAACAAGCAATGCATCTAATTACAGAGAGCAGAGAATTTAATAAAATAAATATTCACTGTTGGTGATAAAGTGGTTAAAGTAGTGCCCCATGTGGCTGGTTATTTTCCCCCGCTGCAGGGAGAAACCCATTATCTCTACTAGCGTTATCTTCTAACTGTGGCATTCAAGAATTGTGATTGGGGATAAGGTGGAAGGAAGTCACAGTGTTCACGGACAGTGACTAAGTTCCTTGCATCCAATATTTCAACAGTGTTTTCCTTATTTCTAAATACTTTGGCAAAATCGGTTTGCATCTTAGGCTCTGGTCCCAGTACGGATGTTTGGTCTGTATGCAACCACATGACCTGGTTCTGAAAGCTAAAAAAAGCTACTTTACTGTCTGACAATTATAGCATTGAAATATGCTTTTGTGTTTTGGCAGATGCCAGAAGAACACGTGCACAGTTCTAGCTGATTGGTTTGGTTGTGGTGTAAAAATGAGCTGGAACTGTATTAGGGGTTTAAGTTAGGCCACATAAATCTGCTGCAAAAACATAACTTTATCTCCAGCCCTTTCCCCCAGACATAGGAGCTGGTAACCCAGGGCCAGGAGGCCAAACAAACAGACTCTTTTCCTAAAATTTGGCCAGACCCCTACCTGTAGGTTTCATTTCTCCTGCAATAAAGAGGCCAATATTGCTATTGAGTATCAGACTTCTCTGGCCATTAAATATATTACATAAAGGTTATATAATAGAGAATTGCTGAGTTCCCTAAAAATAAGATATTTTCAAATGTGAATTCCAACATATTCGATGTTTTGTCCACTGTAGTGGATGAAACTAAAATGTATTATGTGCGCAGTAGTCTAATAAGAATCTTTCTGGATATAGAGCCTAAAAAATAGGTCCCAGTTTACGATCCTATAGTATGACGATATTACTCTCTCACGATGACTACAGTGTATTTCTTTCACAGTTCCAGTCTGTTGTGTCATCCAAATTACAACCATGATGTCACTTCATTTCTATGGTAATGATGAGAAACCAGTCTATTGTATTGCAAATAAATCAACCCCCGATTGTGTCGCTAACAATGTATTGAAATGTTGATGTACTCAGCACACTGTTGTGGAATCAGTTGAAACTATCCCAAAATCCTTTTAGCATTTATGTAGTTAGGAACAATACATTAATTCAGCCAATCCAAAGCCATTTTATGCTAGTGCCTGTATAGACTATAAAAAGTCAAGTTAAGCTCAGTCACTCATATCAATCCAAAGCTGGTCAAGAGCGCTAAGACGACATATTACTCCAGGTAGGTTGCTACAAAATGATGTTATGTCTACTAGATATTATAACCACTTTTATATGATTTTGAATGATTTATGGCTTGAATGCTGATAAATTAGGTAAACATGTTATATGCAATGTGGTAAGAAGAGATACTCCAGGTAGGTTGCTACATAATATGATGTTATGTCTAATAGATATTACCCATAATCTCCACTTTTATATGATTTTGAATGTTGAATCCTGATAAATTAGGTAAACACGTTATATGCAATTTTCGTTGCTTGTATGTGCACTCGCATGATTCAAAGCCTAAATCAGAACTGCTTTGTTACTTCTTTGTTGTTGCGTAAGCCAGTGAAAGCGTTTCATGTATAGCTTTCAAGGCTTACACGATTTCATTTACGTGGAGCGAACGCCCCATCATCCAGCATTTTTGGCCGTTTTTCAACATACCTTGCTGCAAAATGTTTCACTGTCCAGCGAAGTCCTACTAGTTTACTTCAGAAATGACCTGTTTTCTCCTACATTTTTGCGTGTTCACTCCGTTCTCTGTACCCCAGTCACGTGTAACGGCTGTCAAAAAAAGAACGATCCAGTGCACAAGCTCCCTAGAATAGACCATTATTCAGCCTTTCCTAAAACATTCATATAGTCACTATGCAATACTACATAGTTAGGTCATATTTCTATCATGTTATATTTATTGAATTATTTGTATTTCCTTGCAGGTGGGTCTGGTGTAATCTAAAGGCGTAGGTTCATTTTACAGATTGTGAGATCTCCATCAGCACAGGATGAGCCCCAAAGATAAGACGACGTATCAGTGTTCAAAGTGTGATAAATGCTTCAACTTTAAAGTGGACCAACACCGAGAGGTGATCGGCCCGGAAATCTATAAGATTCCCGGGCCGATCACCTCCCACCCCGCGGGACATCCGAGATCGGGATGTCCCGCGGGGTGAAACCCCCCAAAAAACCCCCAAACACCTTACCTGATCTTCGGCGGCGGCCGGCCGCCGCCGCCTCCCTCGCGCCCCTGTAGGCGTGCTCGCGCCCGCGCCAGCCGTCTGCGAATGGCCGGCGGGGGCGCGCGCCGAAAGTGACGCGAGGGAGGCGGCGGCGGCGGCAGCCGCTTGGACGTTCCTGATCCCCGCCTGGACGTTGGCGGGGATTGGACCGTCCAGTCACGTGGGAGCGGGGACAGGTAAGATTTTGGGGCTTTCTGGGGGGTTTCACACAGCGGGGCACCCCCGATCGGGGTGCCCCGCCGAAGTGGACCAAAACCCAGGATAGTCAAAATCCTGGGTGTTGGTCCACTTTAAGTCACAGCTCATACGTCACCAGAGGAGTCACACCGGAGAGAAGCCATTCTCATGCTCCGAGTGTGATAAGTGCTTTGCACATAAAACGCACCTGATCATCCACCAGAGGAGTCACACGGGGGAAAAGCCATACTCCTGCCCTGAGTGTGATAAGTGCTTTGCACATAAACAGCACCTGATCACACACCAAAGGAGTCACACGGGGGAGAAGCCATACTCATGCCCTGAGTGTGATAAGTGCTTTGCACATAAACAGCACCTGATCACACACCAAAGGAGTCACACGGGGGAGAAGCCATACTCATGCCCTGAGTGCGGTAAGTGCTTTGCACAGAAACAAAACCTGATATCACACCAGAGGAGTCACACGGGGGAAAGGCCATTTCCATGTCCTGAATGTAATCAGTGCTTTTCACAGAAACCACACCTGATAACACACCAGAGGAGACACACTGGAGAGAAGCCATTCTCTTGCCCAGAGTGTGGCAAGTGTTTTACCCATAAATTAGGCCTGCTCACACATCAGAAGATCCACACTGGAGAGAAGCCATTTTCGTGTTCATTTTGTCAGCAATGTTTTGGAACTAAAAGAGAATGTGTGAAACATCAGACGGTTCATACCAAAGAAAATCCATAGTCCTGTTCTAAATGTGATGACAAAACAAGATGTTCGGAAAACACCTCACATGCTGAAAATAAGCCGTATCGATGTCCTTAATGTGAAAATGTTATTTTCGTAAGAAAAAAAAAAACTAATTATACACTAAAGGACTCACATTAGGAAAAGCCATATCAATGCCCCCTATGTTATTGAATTGGAGATTATGTTAAGATATAAATTTAAACCGGACCTTCAGCGTGATTTAATGATAAGCCCAAACTCTTAAAAAACGGTTCCCCAGCATCTAAAATTTATATATTTTACGTTTTTAGTCACCAACTTATTATTCTTTCCCCCACTGGGCTGCAACTCTGTTCAGGAATTTAGGATACGGGCGCCGCCATCTTGACTCAGACGCATCACACTTACTGAGGAGAGGAGAGTGGGATAAGGTACAGGTGGGCGGGTTATAGCTGTGCTTTGCTCAGACAGAGCAGAGCTGGGGGTCAGGTAAAGGTCAGCAGTCCCAGAATGCAGAGCAGCACAGTCAGGAGGCACTTCCTGTTTGCAGGCTGCCTGATAAGATGGCGGCTTCCATAAGCCGCCATCTTGGATGTTTAAAGGCTCATAACATGCAGTGGATGCAGGTAGGATGATTTTTAATGTGGACAATCTGTATGTACAGGGTGTGGGAAACATATAAGAGACTCTTATTCAGAGTGAAGGTCCGCTTTAAGACAGATAAATTACAACTGCCCGATAAGATTAAATAAAAATCCATTCGTGTTTATGAATATTTGTACAGCCGTACAGAAAAAGAACACAGCCAATCTAATAAATGCTTACAAAGGGTGCAATCCCTATAATTCAATCAAAAAAGTTGCTAAGCAACGTTGGTGGACAGTAATTCTGCTTAACGACGTTTTGGGATTGAATATTTGTACAGACATTATCATAGTAATCATGGTCTAGGCTCAGTCAATCATATGACTATAAAGCAGGAAGCAAATACGATAACTAACTATGGAGGGTAACTTGTTTCTAATAAACCTAATTCCATATAACAATTGATATGTTCTCTGATATATATTCTCTATGTATGACCAGTATAGACATTACATGTGATATTAAGGTTTTCTGTTTGTATATATCATACCTGTGTTCCTAGGCATTGTTGTTGCTAAATATTAAACTAATAATTTTTGAGGCCACATTTATGCCAAGTGTCCCTAGTCTTGTGTAAAAAGGCGGCAGACACAGCTGTCTCCACCGCTCATGCTGTCCCCGCCATCTTCGCTGTATCTGCCGCCACTTCTTCTGCGTGGCACCTGCACACACAGACCCCCGGCACTCAAGCATCGGCTGCGTCCACCCGATGTACAGAGCCGGCGGCAGCAGATGCAGCAATGAAGGCAGGGACAGTGCGAGCGGCGGTGGCAGCTGTAACAGCCACCACCACCGCTTCTTCTCCACAGTGCCAGCACACACACAGCGAACACCTGACTCTGTACAGCGGGTAGGCATGAATAATGCACGAGCATTGGCCACGCCCACCCACTTTCGCTCTGTGTGTGCTGGCACCACAGAGAAGAAGCGCCAGCAGATACAGTGAAGACAATGGGGACAGCGCCCGCCTGCTGCTCCTCCATCTTCTGGCCCCCCGTGGTTGTGGCGGACTGGCCAGCATTGCAGGAACTATGGGGAATGGGAGGGGGCTGCTACACTGCCTATGGGAATGGGAGGGAGGAATGCCACACTGCCTGAGTGATAGGTAGCGCAATGATTTGATCATACAATTGAGGAAAAAAAATATATATATATATACACACACAAGCAAAAATAAAAACATTGAAATGTATGGGATAACGCTACTGAGTGACAAGTGCTACATGGCGCTACTGAAGAATACATGGCAAGCATTACAGTGGTTAAGTTATGCAACTAAAAAAAAAATGTATAAACACACTTGGGAGCCCCCTAAATAATATAGTCTCACACTGCCACCAAATTGGGGCACCCAGGTAACCTACAACCTAACTCAGGAAAAACACATACATACAGCAACATGGTTAAATGTTGGGCTGGCGAGTTATGCATTAGGAAGAACAGAAGAATGCATGATAAGCATGGCATGGGAAGTACTTTGGAACAGACAAGAGTTGGCACAGCAATAAGTAATGGGACAGCAGGGCCAGGGTATGTGAAACAGTTTAAAAAAAAAAAAAAAAAAAAAACAACAGCGTCTGTGTATAAATGTCACAAACATTATGGAATTTTGGGGCTAAATGAAGGGTAAAAATAGGATTTTTCCAATGGGAACTAGGAGGATTTCCTTGGAAAACGCGAACATTTTCTGGCAAGGCACGTGAAAAAAAAAAAACCGCTAGAAAAACACTACGAGACGAGCATTTCACATCAACGTATACGCGAGCGTCGTCTGTGTATTAGGCTTTGAGAGCTGTACTCACAGCGTCCTTGATGGCTTACACAGCTACGAAAACAACATGACGCGCACCCAATGGAGGCTCTGAATCATGCGAACGCACGTATACTTAACGAAAGCCATGTGTAATGTTCACACTTAGAGACCAAAACAAAATGGAATATAGAAAGCTCTGAATAAACCCTAATATGTAATATGTAAATAATATGTATAAAAGTCATAACTGACACATAAGTGAAACAAGCAATGTATCAAATTTCACAGAGCAGAGAATTAAAAAAAAAGAAATAGTCGCTGTTAGTAATAAATTAGTTAAAGTAGTGCCCTATGTGGCTGGTCATTTTTCCCCTGGTGCAGGGAGATACCTCTCAACTCTACTAGCCTTATCTTCTGACTGTGACAATCAAATATTGTGATTGGGGATAAGGTGGAAGAAAGTTCATGGACAGTGACTTAAAGTTGACCAACACCCAGGATTTTGACTATCCTGGGTCTTGGTCCACTTCGGTGGGGCACCCCCGATCGGGGTGCCCCGCTGTGTGAAACCCCCCCGAAAAACTCACCCCTCCCCGCGCCGACGGACAAGCCTTTTGACAGCCGCGGACAAGCGGCTCTTATAGATTCCCGTGCCGATCACCGGAGGGTGACGGTCCACTTTAAAGGAGCACTATCGCGATTTTTTGATGGTAACTTAGAATTAAATGGTACTTTGAATGTAGGTAAGTGGTGGAGTAAGTAGTACAAGTGTGAATAAAAAGTATGTCTATGTTGTGCAGCTTTAGAGTGGAAGCTACTGTAAATTTCATCTGGGTGTCGGGTAGCATCACCTGGGAACAATCCAACTGCTCAGTCGGGTGGGGGAGAACATGTTCCCTGCACTCTGTTAAGATGTGCGGCGCAGCATAGTGAAGTGGAGAGGGCAGAGGAGGGAGGAATGTGCAGAGGAAGGGGCAGAGTTTTAGTCCACTGGCTGTGTTAATTTATGCTGATAATAGCGGAGTGCCTCCCTATGTCCTCGCTATTCAGTGCTAGGCAGGAGGAGACTGTGTTGATTTATGTTGAAAGTAGTGAGGGCATACTGAGGCAGTAGGCTATTCAGTGCAAGGCAGCCGTTCAGCATAAACAGACATTGCAACATTAACTCGGCTTTAGAAGGCTGTATAGTTATTTGGTTACTTGATTACAATAAGCGATTTAGCTCAATTGCTAGTGTGCTGGACTATGAAGCAGAGACTTATGAGTTTGAATCCTACTCCCTCAAGTTTTTTTTAGTTTAATTCAGAATTGGATTTTTGTGTTTACATCCTCTTTCTTGCTCTAAACATTTTTTATTTTAACAGTTTTTCTTTCATGGTACGGTTTAACATTTTCTCTTTCATATTCCTACAACACATTTTTCCATGTATTGTTCCTTTCAGCTTTGTTTTTTTAGCAAAACACAACCTAGGTTGTGATTTTCACTATCCAGAGTTTTGTTTTGTGCCCCTAGGGGCATCCCGACTTGGGATGCCTCGCTATGTGAAATCCCCCAGTTCGTCTGTCGAAACGTACCTTTCCCTGTCCCATGGCACATGCATGGGCTCTTGTCCAATTAGAGCTGTTTGCTTGGTTGGCTCTGTTTGTTCGCCCGCCAAAACGTTCCTTTCACTGTCCCATGGCGCATGCATGGGCTTTGAGCCAATCAGCACTGTTTGCTTGGCTGGCTCTGTTTGCATGCAGAGCTTGGCAATGGGGAGCCTGACCTTCAACATCCCTGTGGGAGCGCGCTTCAGCCCAGAGATACTGAGGATGCAGCTGCAGCTATTTTCATTGCCATGGGAGCCAAAAAAAAAGAAGGTGGAATTTGTGGTGACCTGGTGTTTCAAACAGTAGGGGCATCCCAATTTAGGATGCCCCAGGGGGGGGGGGGGGGGGGAGGCCAGCGGCTGGCACTGGAGTCCTTTATATTATATATACCTGCACAGTCATTCAAATCTGAATTTCAGTCATTTTCATTCAGTTTAGTTTATTTTGTAGAGATATTTATTGAGTCACCTGGTGATCTCATAACAGAAGCAGCTCACGCACAGAGCTGTTACCGCGGTGTACAGCGCTTGCCTGTGAAAAAAGCTGGTGCTAGGAGACCAGTGTGGCTCATTGAATAAAACCCAGCAGATCCGCCCCATTCAGCAAATGGACTGAGCCATTGTCATTATACAATTTAAAAGTAAGATATTTTTTCTTTTGCTATTGCCACATTATACACTATTGTGTGGCTATTTATTTATCTTTTTTAATGCAAATTGTCGTGATAGTGCTCCTTTCAGTTCCTTGCCCCTACATTTCGACAGAGCTTTCCCTTTTTTCTAAATACTTAATTTGGCAAAATCGGTTTGCATCTCTCTCTCTCTCTCTCTCTCTCTCTCTCTCATAGGAGTACATATATACATAGGAATCCAAGGAAAGTCCAAAAGGCAGATACAGAGCAGGAACAGCAAAAGTAAATCACAAGGGCTATGGCAAGAATTCAAGGTACAAGAATCCAGGGTCTCACGGTACAAGAATCCAGGGTCTCACGGTACAAGAATCCAGGGTCTCACGGTACAAGAATCCAGGGTCTCACGGTACAAGAATCCAGGGTCTCACGGTACAAGAATCCAGGGTCTCACGGTACAAGAATCCAGGGTCTCACGGTACAAGAATCCAGGGTCTCACGGTACAAGAATCCAGGGTCTCACGGTACAAGAATCCAGGGTCTCACGGTACAAGAATCCAGGGTCTCACGGTACAAGAATCCAGGGTCTCACGGTACAAGAATCCAGGGTCTCACGGTACAAGAATCCAGGGTCTCACGGTACAAGAATCCAGGGTCTCACGGTACAAGAATCCAGGGTCTCACGGTACAAGAATCCAGGGTCTCACGGTACAAGAATCCAGGGTCTCACGGTACAAGAATCCAGGGTCTCACGGTACAAGAATCCAGGGTCTCACGGTACAAGAATCCAGGGTCTCACGGTACAAGAATCCAGGGTCTCACGGTACAAGAATCCAGGGTCTCACGGTACAAGAATCCAGGGTCTCACGGTACAAGAATCCAGGGTCTCACGGTACAAGAATCCAGGGTCTCACGGTACAAGAATCCAGGGTCTCACGGTACAAGAATCCAGGGTCTCACGGTACAAGAATCCAGGGTCTCACGGTACAAGAATCCAAAGTCCAGAGTCAGGGTCCAGATCTAGGTACTGGACACAAAGGCCGATACAGAGCAGGAACAGGAAAAGTAAATCACAAGGGCTATGGCAGGTTTCAAGGTACAAGATTCCAGGGTTTCAAGGTACAAGATTCCAGGGTTTCAAGGTACAAGATTCCAGGGTTTCAAGGTACAAGATTCCAGGGTTTCAAGGTACAAGATTCCAGGGTTTCAAGGTACAAGATTCCAGGGTTTCAAGGTACAAGATTCCAGGGTTTCAAGGTACAAGATTCCAGGGTTTCAAGGTACAAGATTCCAGGGTTTCAAGGTACAAGATTCCAGGGTTTCAAGGTACAAGATTCCAGGGTTTCAAGGTACAAAATTCCAGGGTTTCAAGGTACAAGATTCCAGAGTTAGGGTCCAGGTCTAGGTCCTGGATTCAAGGTACAAGGTTCTGGGTACAGAGAGACACATCAATGCCGATCCCCTGGCTCCATGTGGGGATCAGCTTATATAGAGCAGGTGCTGGCTGATTACCAACACCTCCGCAGGACAGAGCCATCTGCTGGTGGAACGACATATAGCAGGAGAAAGTCAAGCTGTGGATGACCTTCGGTTCATCCGTCTTCACCCCCGTGTGCTTACATCCTTTGAGCCAATAGGTCCTGGGGGCAACCGTGTCCAGCGAGGCCTTTAAAGCCCCCCGACAAACAGGGGCTTAGCTAAAGGTGAAGATGGCTGCGGAGATTGGGGGCTGTAGGCTCACAAAGAGGACGGGTGTCCCCAGGGTTTGACACACCTGACCCCTCATTCAATCCGTCCGCGTCTCCTCTTCACCCGGGAGGCCCCGACCTCCCCCCGGGCTCCTCTGACTGCAGGAGAGTGCTCAGAATAGGGCGCCCCACCGCTTCAGCCGCCGCTGGCAATCCCTGTAAGAAGAAAGAATGACATTTACTCACCTTCGTGTGCGATCACTCCCCCTCTTCCTTGGGGGGGGCTCCAAAACTCAGAGACTCTTCAGCCTTCAGGAGGGGGCTCGACATGCCCTCTCCCCCTGCTTCTTCCATGGGCGCCGCCATCTTCACGCCTAGCCCTGCCCCTTTGACTTCACCCTGCGGGTGTTATCCCGCTCCCGTCAGTTCAGCTGTCAGAAGCGATGATCGCCGGCCAGAGGAGGAGAGGAGCATGAGATTCTCGGAGAAAACTATTCTCCAGCATCTAAAATTAATATACTTTAAGTTTTCAAGTCACTTATGTATCATTTTTTTCCCTACTGGACTCTAGAATGCCTCAGAAGCATCACATACTGAGGAGAGGGCAGTGGAGTGCAGGGGGGGGGGGCAGCAACAGAACAGCAATCCCAGAATCCAGAGCGGCACAGTCAGAAGACACTTCCTGTCTGCAGGCAGCCTGAGACTCCAAGAGCCGCCATTTTAGATGTTTAAAGGCTCATAACATGCAGTAGGTACAGGTAGGATATTTTTTAATGTGAGCAATCTGTATGTACAGGGGGAAACATATAAGATAGACTCTTATTCAGGGTGAAGGTCTGAATTAATGTGAGCAATCTGTATGTACAGGGTGTGGGAAACATATAAGATAGGCTCTTATTCAGGGTGAAGGTCTGAATTAATGTGGGCAATCTGTATGTACAGGGGGGGAAACATATAAGATAGGCTCTTATTCAGGGTGAGGGTCTGGATTAATGTGGGCAATCTGTATGTACAGGTGGGAAACATACATAACACACTTATATAGGTGGGATTCCAGGGCTACCCCACCTCAATATTCCTACTAATTAGGCTGCACAAATTTCAAATATTTATTAAATCAAGAAAAATATATATACACTTATCATATACAAGACAAAAACAACATATACCATGATAAAAAACATATTAACCCCCCCCCCAAGTGGGGAGGACCTGTGAGGGCTAAATCAATGAGGCACTATAATCTAAATGTCCCCCCAATCGTAGAATCAAATTTGATATATTATAATATATAGGCCTCTCACAATATGACCATATGTATGCCAACGCTCATGCAATGAATTCTAAAGTGCCTGTGCAATCCCTACTCTACTTCATAGATATAATAATTATTAATCAATATTACTCAAAGAGTAGAGTAATATATATATATATATATATATATATATATTTATTTTAGTGCAAATTAACAATAAAATGTGCTAGAAAGTGCCAAGTGCTGTGCCATCATGCAAAAACTACCAAAGTGCCTATACACTGCATAGAGCGTCGGAACACACATGCCATAATGAGCCAAAAAAGTTTTATAAACAAAGTAATCAGCCTAAATGTCATTCGCCCATATGTCCTCCCCACTTACGTTCTCACCTACGCGCTGCGTGGTTATCAACCACTTCACCTGTATGTACAGGAGGGAAAACATACAAAATATGCTCTTATTCAGGGTGAGGGTCTGGATTAATGTGGGCAATCTGTATGTACAGGGGGGGAAACATACAAGGTAGGCTCTTATTCAGGGTGAGGGTCTGGATTAATGTGGGCAATCTGTATGTACAGGAGGGAAAACATACAAGGTAGGCTCTTATTCAGGGTGAGGGTCTGGATTAATGTGGGCAATCTGTATGTACAGGAGGGAAAACATACAAGGTAGGCTCTTATTCAGGGTGAGGGTCTGGATTAATGTGGGCAATCTGTATATACAGGGGGGAAACATACAAGGTAGGCGGGGCATCACAATTTTGGATGCCCTGGGGGGAGGGAATCGGCCAGCCCAAGAATCTTACAGATTCCCAGGCCGATCGCTGTGGGTTTTGGTCCACTTTAAATATCAGAGCGGGAAAAAGCTTGTTGAATCAGACAACATTAAACAAGAGATAGATATAGATATATATATTCTAAATACACCAATAGCGGTTCTACTCTCTGCGGCTGCGCTTTCCCCAACCCGGAAGTGCGGCGACGCGATGGAGACAACACAGGGGAACGCCGTACCTCTAGCTGTGGCGCGGCGCTCTGTTATTGCGCATGTGCAAAGTGCGGTGACGTCTGGGACAATATGGGGTAAACGCTGTATCTCAGGCTGAGGCGCTCTGTACGTTATTGCGCATGTGCCAAGTGCGGTGACGCGATGGGACAACACAGGGGAAACGCCGTATCTCAGGCTGAGGCGCTCTGTTATTGCGCATGTGCCAAGTGCGGTGACGTGTTGGGACAACACAGGGGAAACGCCGTATCTCAGGCTGAGGCGCGCTGTATGTTATTGCGCATGTGCCAAGTACGGCGACACGATGGGACAACACAGGGGAAACGCTGTATCTCAGGCAGAGGCGCGCTGTATGGTATTGCGCATGTGCGAAGTACGGCGACACGATGGGACAACACAGAGGAAACGCCGTATCTCAGGCTGAGGCGCTCTGTATGTTATTGCGCATGTGCCAAGTGCGGTGACGTGTTGGGACAACACAGGGGAAACGCCGTATCTCAGGCTGAGGCGCTCTGTATGTTATTGCGCATGTGCAAAGTGCGGTGACGTCTGGGACAACACAGGGGAAACGCCGTATCTCAGGCTGAGGCGCGCTGTATGTTATTGCGCATGTGCAAAGTGCGGTGACGTCTGGGACAACACAGGGGAAACGCCGTATCTCAGGCTGAGGCGCGCTGTACGTTATTGCGCATGTGCCAAGTGCGGTGACGTCTGGGACAACACAGGGGAAACGCCGTATCTCAGGCTGAGGCGCGCTGTATGTTATTGCGCATGTGCAAAGTACAGTGACGTGTTGGGACAACACAGGGGAAACGCCGTATCTCAGGCTGAGGCGCGCTGTATGTTATTGCGCATGTGCGAAGTACGGTGACGCGTAGCGACAACACAGGGGAAACGCTGTATCTCAGGCTGAGGCGCGCTGTATGTTATTGCGCATGTGCGAAGTACGGCGACGCGTTGCGACAACACAGGGGTTAACGCCGTATCTCAGGCTGAGGCGCGCTGTATGTTATTGCGCATGTGCGAAGTACGGCGACGCGTTGCGACAACACAGGGGAAACGCCGTATCTCAGGCTGAGGCGCGCTGTATGTTATTGCGCATGTGCGAAGTACGGCGACGCTTTGCGACAACACAGGGGAAACGCTGTATCTCAGGCTGAGGCGCGCTGTATGTTATTGCGCATGTGCGAAGTACGGCGACGCGTTGCGACAACAGGGGAAACGCCGTATCTCAGGCTGAGGCGCGCTGTATGTTATTGCGCATGTGCCAAGTGCGGTGACATCTGGGACAACACAGGGGAAACGCCGTATCTCAGGCTGAGGCGCGCTGTATGTTATTGCGCATGTGCAAAGTGCGGTGACGTGTTGGGACAACACAGGGGAAACGCCGTATCTCAGGCTGAGGCGCTCTGTATGTTATTGCGCATGTGCCAAGTGCGGTGACGCGTTGCGACAACACAGGGGAAACGCCGTATCTCAGGCTGAGGCGCTCTGTATGTTAGTGCGCATGTGCCAAGTGCGGTGACGTGTTGGGACAACACAGGGGAAACGCCGTATCTCAGGCTGAGGCGCGCTGTATGTTATTGCGCATGTGCCAAGTGCGGTGACATCTGGGACAACACAGGGGAAACGCCGTATCTCAGGCTGAGGCGCTCTGTATGTTATTGCGCATGTGCCAAGTGCGGCAACGCGATGGGACAACACAGGGGAAACGCCGTATCTCAGGCTGAGGCGCGCTGTATGTTATTGCGCATGTGCCAAGTACGGCGACACGATGGGACAACACAGGGGAAACGCCGTATCTCAGGCAGAGGCGCGCTGTATGTTATTGCGCATGTGCAAAGTGCGGTGATGTGTTGGGACAACACAGGGGAAACGCCGTATCTCAGGCAGAGGCGCGCTGTATGTTATTGCGCATGTGCAAAGTGCGGTGACGTGTTGGGACAACACAGGGGAAACGCCGTATCTCAGGCTGAGGCGCGCTGTATGTTATTGCGCATGTGCGAAGTGCGGTGACGCGTTGCGACAACACAGGGGAAACGCCGTATCTCAGGCTGAGGCGCGCTGCATGTTATTGCGCATGTGCAAAGTGCGGCGACGTCTGGGACAATACAGGGGAGACGCCGTATCTCAGGCTGAGGCGCGCTGTATGTTATTGCGCATGTGCCAAGTGCGGCGACGTGTTGAGACAACACAGGGGAAACGCCGTATCTCAGGCTGAGGCGCGCTGTATGTTATTGCGCATGTGCCAAGTGCGGTGACGTGTTGGGACAACACAGGGGAAACGCCGTATCTCAGGCTGAGGCGCTCTGTTATTGCGCATGTGCCAAGTACGGCGACACGATGCGACAACACAGGGGAAACGCCGTATCTCAGGGAGGGAATCAATCAGCGATTCCAAGGCCGATCGCTGTGGGTTTTGGTCCACTTTAAAGCAATCCTCCCCAGATCCACATGAGCCAGCCACCAACTGTGGACACAGAAAAACGCTGCACACTGCAGATACACGCCTGCTGATTGGTGGAGGGGCCGAAGCAGAAGTGTGCAGCAGTTTTCTGGTCCCCCATTTTGCAGATGTCTAGCAGCATGCTCGGTGGAGAGGGCCCACCAATAACATGGTGCCCAAGGGCCCACATAAGCCTGGCTTTTGTATAGACCATTATCCACTAGTATGCCCAGGCAAACAACACCTATACACACGTCTCTGCTAGCAAAATGGAAAACTCACCCGCCACTGAAAGTCTTCTGCCCTCTGCTTCGCAATCAAACCACTCAAAAGCCCGGGAAATAAGTGTTCTTCTTGCCGACTCGAGGCTGACTGGCTGGCTCCGCCTACATCCGGTCACATGGGCAGGATGTCGTCAGAGGTCCTTTCACTGGCTAGGAATTAGCATCTATGCTGTACGTCTGGCTGAGGCGCTCTATGTTATTGCGCATGTGCGAAGTACGGTGACGTGTTGGGACAACACAGGGGAAACGCCGTACCTGAGGCTGAGGCGCGCTGTAATGTAATTGCGCATGTGCAAAGTGAGGTGACGTGAGGCAGAAAACAGCAGGGGAAACGCCGTTCACCAGCCTCTATATGCTATTGCGCATGTGCGGAAGTCGCGCATTAAGACGAGAGCCACGCTGCGCTCCACGTGAACGGCCCCGTGCTGCGGAGTGAGACGCATTGCGGAATATCAATGAAAGGTAATTACACGATATCAAAGCCTTAGATCATGAATGAAAGCGGACCTTCACTCTGAATAAGAGCCTATCTTGTATGTTTCCCACACCCTGCATGCCTCCCAACTGTCCCGATTTTCCCGGGATTGTCCCGCTTTTCTAACCAAATCCCGCGGTCCCGGACCGTTAAAAAATGTCCCGGGACGCACTGCACCGTGGCGGTGTGCCCAGGGCCACAACGACACCTTCTCAATAAACACTGGCCGGCGCGAAGACATTAAGTTCCCGGCGTGCGGGTGAGTGCGCGGTCGCGGTGGGGAGTGAGCGCGCAGGGGGGCAGGCAAGTGGGTGGGTTGGGGATACAAAAACTTACGCAGCGATGAAGGCAGCCGACGTTACTGGAGGATCGGAGCGGAAGGGCGTGACAGGGGGAGTGGCCGGGGGCGTGGCAGTGGGTGTGGCTGGGGCTTGGCTTGTCCCGCTTTCATATTTTTAGAAGTTGGGAGGTATGCACCCTGTACATACAGATTGCCCACATTAATCCAGACCTTCACCCTGAATAAGAGTCTATCTTATATGTTTCCCCCTTGTACATACAGATTGCTCACATTAATCCGGACCCTCACCCTGAATAAGAGTCTATCTTATATGTTTCCCCCTTGTACATACAGATTGCTCACATTAATCCAGACCCTCACCCTGAATAAGAGCCTATCTTATATGTTTCCCACACCCTGTACAAACAGATTGCCCACATTAATCCGGACCTTTTTGCAGGCTGCTTGATGTCCCATAAGCAGCCATCTTGGATGTTTAAAGACTCATAACATGCAGTAGATGCAGGTAGGATGATTTTTAATGTGAGCAATCTGTATGTACAGGGTGTGGGAAACATATAAGATAGGCTCTTATTCAGGGTGAGGGTCCGGATTAATGTGAGCAATCTGTATGTACAGGGTGTGGGAAACATATAAGATAGGCTCTTATTCAGGGTGAAGGTCTGGATTAATGTGAGCAATCTGTATGTACAGGCGGGGGGGGGGGGGGGAATACAAGATAGGCTCTTATTCAGGGTGAAGGTCTGGATTAATGTGAGCAATCTGTATGTGCAGGGGAGAGAAACATACAAGATAGGCTCATATTCAGGGTGAAGGTCCGGATTAATGTGAGCAATCTGTATGTACAGGGGAAACATACAAGATAGGCTCTTATTCAGGATGATGGTCCAGATTAATGTGGGCAATCTGTATGTACAGGGTGTGGGAAACATACAAGATAGGCTCTTATTCAGGATAAAGGTCCGGATTAATGTGAGCAATCTGTATGTACAGGGTGTGGGAAACATACAAGATAGGCTCTTATTCAGGATAAAGGTCCGGATTAATGTGAGCAATCTGTATGTACAGGGTGTGGGAAACATACAAGATAGGCACTTATTCAGGGTGAAGGTCCGGATTAATGTGAGCAATCTGTATGTACAGGGTGTGGGAAACATACAAGATAGGCTCTTATTCAGGGTGAAGGTCTGGATTAATGTGAGCAATCTGTATGTACAGGGTGTGGGAAACATACAAGATAGGCTCTTATTCAGGGTGAAGGTCTGGATTAATGTGAGCAATCTGTATGTACAGGGCGTGGGAAACATACAAGATAGGCTCATACAGGTGGCCCATAAACTTCCTTCCCAGGCCAACAGCACATGCACAAGCTGCATCCCCGCTATCCCTCTAGCCGGGCGCGTGCCTGCACCAGGTGTTTGTGAATGGCGGCCGCGCTCCCTGTTAGAGGGAAGCGGGGAGATAGAGATCCGCTCCCCTTAGACTTGGGCGGATCTGAGCGCCCTGATTGGACAAGTGGCCGCACATGCGCCGTAGGACCCTGGAAGGGTGAGAGTGGGCGACCTGGGGGTTTCACACAGCAGGGCCCCCCCCAAACCCAAGATAGTCAAAATCACCGCCCGAGACGTCCTTTTCCCAATCGTAAGAGGTGCTGCTGGAATTCCAGAGTCATCCGTGAGGAAACAGGAACAGCCCTTACAAGGGCTAGTGAATTGTAATATAGCGTTTCCCCCAATAAGAGACAGAACTCAGTATTGAGGGTGAAGGTGAAGTGTCTTTATTAGTGCCACTCTAGGCCTTATATACACAAGTCTCCATGCAATGACACACACACCGACCAATAGCAGCAGGGCACACAATCCCTCAACTCTGCCGGTGACGCAATCAGCAACACAATAGAGACGTCTGTAATACACTCAATCAGAACAATGCCATTGTCTGTGACATAATCAATCAACACAATGGCAGTCTGTAATACAATCCAAACTACAATGACATTGCCTGTAACAGTATCAAAATACAATGACATTGTCTGGAACCTAATTAAGAAAAGGCCAGGGAATGACCCGGTGGGCAATGGAATAGTGATGACATCCAAAACGCAGAGCGTCTGTCACAGTAAGTCTGTTGCCTTTATATTGATATATACGCACCTAAGAATGTCATATATTTAATTTATAATGATTATCGTAAATACAATAATTCTAGATAAAATACAATAAATAAATACAGTAAATAAAGAAATGCGTTACTGGTTTAGAAAAATGTTGTTTGATCACTAAACTAATATTAATTCTAAATAATATAAACCTATATGATTTATTTATTATAAAGAAGAAATAGTTTTAATCTATATGTAGGGTGAGTTGATGGGGGGGGGGGGGATCTGGGGGGGTTTTACATAGCGGGGAGTGAACCAAATCCCAGGATAGTCAAAATCCTGGGTTTTGGTCCACTTTAACGGCTTTATATTGACAGATGCGCTCCTAAGAATCTCGTATATATTTAAATTTATACTAATTATCTTGTGGACCAAAACCTAAGTTCTGGGAATCTATAAGATTCCTGGGATGATCTATAAGATTAGCTGGGGGGGGGCTCTTGCTCCGGGCGCTGAGAGTCGAGGAACGCACATTGAAGCCCATAAAACATTTCGTTTTTTTAATGTAAACGCAGTGGAGCCCTCTGTGTCTGGCAGGTGATGGAGGAACGGCGAGCGGGCGAGGAAGCTCCAGAGTGAATCTGGACATTGCATCTCTGTAATGCGAGTCCCAAAATGACAAACTGCTCGGCACTCCGCCAGCCACAGAGTTCCACGTGTATTTAAAGGCAGCCGTCATGGGGGGGGGGGGGGGGAGTTAGTGCGTTAAAAGGTGATTTATGTCTGGGGGAGACTAGACCCTCGCCTAGAAATCGCCTTACCTCCCACCTGCAGATCATCTCACCCCGACCCAAAGAAAATATATTCTAAGTATGTCACACACCCCACTTCAGACATTAATTCATTAACATGAGGTACTCACCGCTAGGTGGCGCTGCTTTGCAGAGAAGTCCAGAAAAAGCAAGCCCCTCCCGGTCTATACATACCTGGTATCTCCTAACAATTCCCCAGTGTTCTTCTCTGCAACGTGGCGACAAGACAGAAGAAAGAAGTCTCCTGCTTGCAGGTAGCCGGGGTATCACCCCCCCCCCCCTACGGTCTATTTCTGCCCGGCTTTTTTGTCCCTTATCCCCTTATTTAATGGTAGCCTCCCAGCTTAGGCTGTAGGCTGGGCAAGGGTAGATGGCACATTGGTGCCTAGGAGATTAGCTCCTCCACTCGACCCTATATTATGGGGCATAGTGGTGATCCGGTGTGGTGATCCGGACGTGGGATGCCCCAGCCCTTATATTCCCCTTAGTGTTTACCTAATCCTTATACTGGGTGTGTATGTGTGTGTGTGTGTGTGCGTGCGTGTTTCTTTGTCTGGGACGGGCGGTCTTGGTATGGGGCCGTCCTGTTTTCGGGGGCTTGGGCTCCCTGAACCCCGGTATTTTGGCCAGGTGGGGTCGGGTCGGGTGGGGGTGCCCGCCGGCCTGTTACCCGCCGGTTTCATGCCCTGTCTGCCGGTGGGCAGACTTTGATTTTACGGTGGGCGGGGCCGGGCGGCGCGCTGCGCCACCGGCCCGCCTGTGTGGAAGCGCCGGGGACCCTGCCTTAGGCGGGCGGGACTCCCGCTCAGGAGGATGCCATGTTGATGTGTGGCAGGGCTACGGCTCTGTTGGTGGCTATTCGTCGTTCAGTTTGGCTGAGACAGTGGACGGCTGACTTTAATTCTAAAAGATCGCTTACGGCTCTCCCCTTTCTGGGTTTGAGGCTTTTTGGTGAAAAGCTGGATTCTGTTGCCAAGGGGGGCAAGCTACCTCAGCGCAAGAAATTTCGCCGTTCCTTTCGGGGGACGGCCTCTTTTACTCCGTCCTTTCGGGGAGCCAGAGCCGGCAGGGGTGCGGGCTTCCCGGCCTCCAGGGGCGCCAGCTGGAATAGGGGTAGAGGCCGTGGCCGTCCCGTTCACGCCTGGGGTTCCAAGCCCAAGCCTGCGGCCAAGCCCGCTCAGCAATGAGGGGGCGCCCTCACCCGTACGGGTGGGGGGACGGTTGCGACTCTTCTCCCGGGTATGGGACCAGGAGGTCTCGGACAGGTGGATCCGGGAGGTGGTGTCGGCCGGTTACAAGCTGGAGTTCGAGTCCCGCCCTCCTCTAAGGTTTTTCAGGTCTCGGGTGCCCTCGGATCCTTTGGCCGCACGGGGGCTCCTGGCGGCGGTAAGGAATCTTCTGGAATTGGCAGTCATCTGCCCGGTCCCTCCTTCAGAGGTGGGGCGCGGGTTTTATTCCAATCTCTTCACTGTACCCAAAAAGGACGGTTCGTTCCGTCCGATCCTGGATTTGAAGTTTCTCAACCGGTTTATTCGTCCCCGGAAGTTCCGCATGGAAACCCTGCGGTCTGCAATCGGTGCACTTCGGCAGGGGGACTTTATGACGTCCATAGACATCAAGGATGCTTACCTTCACATCCCGATCTTTCCGGCTCATCAGCGGTTTCTTTGCTTTGTGGTGGAGGATCGGCATTTTCAGTTTGTAGCTCTTCCGTTCGGCCTCACATCTGCGCCGAGAGTGTTCACCAAGGTGTTGCCGGGAGTGATGGCCCTGCTCAGAGCTCAGGGGATTCGCATTGTACCTTACCTGGACGATCTCCTCATCATGGCGCCTTCCTTCATTCAGGCGGAAGGGGACACCAGTTTGGTGGTGTCTATGTTGGAGAGGTTCGGCTGGGTGATCAATTACCCCAAGTCCTCTCTGGTCCCGGCCAGGGTGGTGACTTTTCTGGGGATGTCATTGGACTCTTGCCTGCACAGAGTCTTTCTCCCCCAGGCCAAGGTCCTTTTGATTCAGGAATTGGTTCAGCTTCTTCTTTCCAATCCTCACCCGTCCATTCGGCTAGGAATGAGACTGGTGGGGTTGATGGTGGCCTCGTTCGAGGCAGTTCCCTTCGCACAGTTTCACACGCGGACGCTTCAGCTTCATCTTTTGGCGTCTTGGGACCGGCGACCGCGGTCGTTGGATCGGTCCTTCCGGATGTCCCCTCGGGTTCGGCAGTCTCTTCTGTGGTGGATGGTCTCGGACAATCTTCTGAAGGGCAGGTCGTTTCTGACCCCGCTTTGGGAGACTGTCACCACGGATGCCAGTTTGTCAGGATGGGGAGGTTTCTGGAAGGATCTTCAGTTTCAGGGGCAGTGGGACCCTCGGGAAGCTCACTTGCCCATCAATGTTCTGGAGTTGCGAGCCATCAGGTTGGTTCTGTCTCAATTGACACATCATTTGCAAGGCCTGCCGGTGCAGGTGCGGTCGGACAATCGGACGGCGGTTGCTTACATCAATCACCAGGGAGGGACTCGCAGTCTGGGTGCCCACAGAGAGGTGTCTCTGATTCTTGTTTGGGCAGAGACTCATGTCCCTTGCATCTCGGCAGTTTACATTCCAGGAGTGGAGAACACGGAGGCGGACTTTCTGAGCCGGTGTTCGTCCCGCCGGGGGGAATGGTCTCTCCATCCCCAGGTGTTTCGGTCCCTGTGTCTTCGGTGGGGGACGCCGGAGGTGGATCTGTTTGCCTCTCGTCACAATCACAAGCTTCCGACGTTCGTGTCTCTGTCCCAGGACCCTCTGGCTCTGGCGGCGGACGCCATGGCCCTGAGCTGGAGGGATCTGGGGTTTCTTTATCTGTTTCCTCCGATTCCCATGCTGGGCAGGGTTCTGCGAAAGCTGGTTCAGGAAGGAGTTCCCGCCATTCTCGTGGCTCCAAGGTGGCCAAGGCGGGTGTGGTTCGCGGACATCGTTCGTCTGGCAGTGGATCAGCTCGATCTGCCTCTTAGGCCAGATCTTCTCACTCAGGGTCAGTTGTGTTACCCCAGTTTACCAACACTGGCTTTGACGGCTTGGCTGCTGAAACCTCCATCTTGAAGGAGGAAGGTCTTTCGGATTCGGTCATTCGGACTGTTATTAGTGCTAGGAAGAGATCCTCTTCTTCCATCTACTATAGGGCTTGGAGATCGTATATTGATTGGTGTGAATCTAGATCTTTGCCCTGCCGGGTCTTTTCCGTTTCCAGGATTTTGGATTTTCTTCAGTCAGGGCTGGACTCTGGTCTTCAGCTGAGTACTTTGAAGGGGCAGGTTTCTGCCTTATCTATCTTTTTTCAGAGGTCTTTTGCTAGCCATTCTTTGGTCAAAACTTTTTTCCAGGGGGTTTCGCATTTGCGGCCTCCTAGGAAGCCGTTGCTCCCTGTTTGGGATTTAAATTTAGTTCTTTCTGCCTTTCAGGCTCCTCCCTTTGAGCCTTTGCGGGATATTGCCTTGTCTACTCTGACTCAGAAGGTTGCCTTTCTGGTGGCCATCACTTCTGTTCGGCGTGTTTCAGAGCTGGCGGCCCTGTCGATTCAGGCCCCTTATTTTGAGAAACATCAGGACAAGGTGGTTTTCAGATTCAAGCCGGACTTTCTTCCTAAAGTGGTCTCTGCTTTCCATCTTAATCAGGACATTGTTCTTCCTTCTTTGTGTCCTAAGCCTAAGAATGACAAGGAGAGTGCGTTGCACTGCTTGGACGTGGTACGTTGTGTCAAGTTCTATCTGCGTACTACGGCTCCTTTTCGTAAGACGGATGCCTTCTTCGTGGTGCCCTGTGGGCCTAGGAAGGGTTTGGCTCCGGCCAAGTCTTCCATTAGCAAATGGATTCGTCAGGCGATTGTTGGAGCCTATTCGGCTAAGGGGAAGGATCCCCCTTTTCGTGTTACTGCTCATTCTACTCGCGCGGTTGGAGTGTCCTGGGCTTTTCAGCACCAGGCTTCTGTTGAACAAGTTTGTAAGGCTGCGACTTGGTCTTCGGTTCATACCTTTTCTAAGTTCTATAAGGTTGATGTGCGGGCCTCAGCGGATGCTGTTTTTGGCCGCAAGGTTCTGCAGGCTGCAGTGGTTTGAGTGTGTCTGCATTATTGCCTGGTTGGATACCCTCCCCATTTTGGACACTGCTGTTGGATGTCCCATGTTAATGAATTAATGTCTGAAGTGGGGTGTGTGACATACTTATAATACCATTTTGTGATTACTCACCTGTAAAATGGGTATTATAAGTATGTCACACACCCCACTTCACCCGCCCTCTTTGGTATCCTGGCTCTTTATATGGTGAAGTTGTGTTTATTCACAGTTGAGGGTTACTTTGTGTTTTGGTCTCCTGGTATCTTGCTTTTATTGCTGTTTGGATACTGGGGAATTGTTAGAAGATACCAGGTATGTATAGACCGGGAGGGGCTTGCTTTTTCTGGACTTCTCTGCAAAGCAGCGCCACCTAGCGGTGAGTACCCATGTTAATGAATTAATGTCTGAAGTGGGGTGTGTGACATACTTATAATACCCATTTTACAGGTGAGTAATCACAAAATGGTATTATCTCCTTGACTGCCCCCCCCACACACCCACACCTACAGGCATCTCCTCATCCAACCAGCCACTCACCCACCCACCCACGGAAATCACCTTTTACATCGCCCACCTGTACTTTTTTATGAGGGGTGATATGTGCTGAATACTCTATTTGGTATGTTTCGCCCTATAAGATGATCCTGTCCATATGACGCACCTAGGATTTAGAGGAGGGAAATAAGAAAAAAAATATTCTAAACTAAATGCTGTGCTAAAGCACCCCATCCCATGGGCGGTGTGGCACCACCCCTCCCATTCCCCCCCTTGGGCGGTGTGGCACCACTCCTGTTCCCCTCCCCCTTGGGCGGTGTGGCACTGCCCCTCCCGTTCCCCCCCCTTGGGTGGTGTGGCACTGCCCCTCCCGTTCCCCCCCCCCTTGGGTGGTGTGGCACCGCCCCTCCCGTTCCCCCCCCCCCCCTTGGGCGGTGTGGCATTCGCCCCTCCCGTTCCCCATATCGATCCTATTCCATCCCACCTTATTCCTCAACTGTCTCCATCCCTCACTCCAGCCTTAACCTCCATATTCAACCTTTCCCTCTCCACTGGCACCTTTCCTTCTTCCTACAAACATGCAGTTATTACTCCGATAATCAAGAAACCCTCTCTCGACCCCTCTGCCCTCTCCAGCTACCGCCCTATCTCGCTACTCCCTTTCTCCTCCAAACTTTTTGAACAACATGTCCACTCAGAACTGTCACAATACTTATCCACTAACAACTTATTTGACCCCTTACATTCAGGATTCCGCCGTAACCACTCCACTGAAACTGCCCTCACCAAAGTCACCAATGATCTGCTCACTGCCAAAATCAAAGGTCACTACTCCATCCTCATCCTTCTTGACCTCTCCTCAGCCTTTGATACTGTCGACCACTCTCTGCTTCTTGATATTCTCTCCTCTCTTGGGGTTCAAGGGCTTGCACTCTCTTGGCTCACCTCTTACCTCTCTGATAGATCATTCAGTGTATCCTATTCTTACACAGTGTCATCCTCACGTTCCCTTTCTGTTGGTGTGCCGGAAGGTTCTGTCCTAGGCCCCCTACTTTTCTCAGTCTACACCCATGGTGTTGGCAAACTTATAAACGTATAACTTCACCAGGCTTCCAATACCACTTCTATGCGGATGACACTCAGATATATCTCTCAGGCCACAATCTCTCCTCTCTCCTATCTCACCTCCCCAACTGCCTCTCAGCTATTTCTTCATTCATGTCATCTCGCTACCTCAAGCTAAACATGGACAAGACAGAACTGGTCATTTTCCCACCCTCTAACTCCCCTCCCCTCTCTAACACGTCTATTTCTGTCAACAATTACACAATAACAGCAACTCCCCAAGCTCGGTGCCTGGGAGTCATTCTGGGCTCTGCCCTCTTTTTCAAACCACATATTCACTCCCTGGCCACCTCCTGTCACCTCCAACTTAAAAACATCTCCTCCCTTCCTCTCACCTGACACCACTAAAATGCTAGTGCATGCCCTGATCATATCCCGTCTGGATTACTGCAACATCCTTCTTTGTGGCTTACCAACTAACAGACTGGCACCCCTCCAATCTATCCTGAACTCTGCTGCTCGCCTCATCCATCTCTCCTCTCCCTCCTCCAGTTCTGCGCCTCTCTGCCAATCCCTACACTGGCTGCCAGTCCCACAGTGAATCCTGTTCAAAACTCTAACTCTCGCATACAAAGCTCTCTCCAACCAGGCCCCTCCCTACATCTCATCTCTAATCCAACAATATCAACCTAGAGGCCGTCTTCGCTCTGCTGCCGACCTTCTCCTGTCCTCCACCCTGGTCACCTCCTCTCACGCCCGCCTCCAGGACTTCTCACGTGCAACTTCAATCTTCTGGAATGTCCTCCTGCACCCAATCCGCCACTCCACAACCCTCAAAACCTTCAAAGGTGCCTTAAAACTCACTTATTCAGACAAGCATATAATCTGGCCTAACCAATCTTCTAAAGGGCACAAAGCTCAATACTGACTGTTTGTGATCCTTCCCCCTCGTCTTCACCCCTCATCCTTTAGACTGTAAGCTCCTCAGGGGCGGGGCTCTCTCCTCTATTGTATCTTGTACTCAGAATATCCACTGTCAAATCTGTAAAACTGCATTTGAAATAGTATATGTACCGTATGTTTCTACCCTGTCTGTAATTACTACTTTGTAAAGCGCTACGGAAGATGATGGCGCTATATAAATAAACAACAATAATAATAATGGGCAGTGTGGCACACCCCCTCCCATTCCCCAGTGTGGCACCCCCCCTCCCATTCCCCCTTGGGCAGTGTGGCATTCCCCCCTCCCATTCCCCCTTGGGCAGTGTGGCATTCCCCCCTCCCATTCCCCCTTGGGCAGTGTGGTGCCCCCCCTCCCATTCCCCCTTGGGCAGTGTGGCATCCCCCCCTTCCCATATAGGGGGGTTCAGTGTCTGAGGGATTATTCTGGGGATTCAGTGTCTGAGGGATTATTCTGGGGGTTTCTCCAGGTTCTGGATCCAGATGTGCGCTGAGATATAAGGATGGGTAACACAGATCTGGAATACATTCAGATGTGTGCACAGGCTTATAAGTCGGTGGGTCATTGTGATAATCTGTATAAATACAGCCACCACACTGATGAAAAATAGCTAGTTACGTTTTTTAAACCGTTCTTCTCATAGGGCGCTCCTGTCATTCATTGCAATGGAGGGGTGTGTCAGGTTTTGACACACACACACACACACACACACACACACACACACACACACACTCTTCAGTCTTCAGGAGAGAGCCTAACAGGGGGTCAGCAGCTTGCCTCTTTGGTGGCCTAGGCGGGTTGTCTGTCCTATGTCAGTTCCCAGTCAGGTACACAGCTTCCTTTGTCCCCAGATGGTGAGCCCTGAACAGAGTTGCAGCCCAGTGGAGGAAAGGATAAAAAGTGAGGTGAGTTTATTTGGGGTTTTGGGGGGGGGACCCTCACCACGGGACATCCCGATCTCCGATGTCCCGCAGTGAGGGAGGTGATCGGCCCGGGAATCTTATAGATTCCCGGGCCGATCACCCCTGGGTGATGGTCCACTTTAATGATGCTGAAGGTCCGGTTTAACTGCCTGGCTGAGAACCGCCTCCCTGTCCCGAGTTCTGATCCTGAAACTGTGAATTTCGATGTTGTTCGCCTGGGCGTGATGATACCTTAAAGAAGAAATACTTTACAAAATCTGGTGCTCTAGATCATCTATTTTTAACAGAAATAAATAAATTAAAGATAAGCTTTTTTCCCCTATTGTATGTCCCTAATATTTATTTTTTATAATGCCACTAAAGAGATCCAAGGCGGACCAAACCCCACATTTTTAACTAGCATCCCCTGAATGAAGATCACCATTTGCCGATTTTCACTGCTCCCGCTTCACTCTAATCCCAGATAATGGCGTCTGTTTTAGCTGTAAAGCTGAGCCTCCTCCATTCATTGCCGCTGTTGTGTCTGGCAATGACTGATCACCCGCCATCTTACAGATAGGGACAGCAAATAGACATTGTTCTAGGAAAATTCGAAAAAATATCTATTTTTAGTTCTACACCCGAAAAAGGGAGTATAGGCAGGGGCTTTGGCTAAATTATTTCACAAGTTCAATGAGCTTTGGTCCTCTTAAAGTGGCCCAACACCCTCCAAAACAACTTAACTCTATTCACTTTAATATAAAAAGACGCTTACCTTTTGATGACTTTTGGAGCCGTCTGTCCCTCGCTGCGCCTGTAATCTTCATAATTCTCCACCAGCTCTTGTCCGTTGATTTGCATCTTGTTTTTCAAGCTTGTCTGTCCATTTGCATATCTTATCCGTCGATGAGGTCTTCTTACCTCTCGCGCGACTTCTGTTTCTTGCCTTCTGTTGTCGACGTCATCTGGGGGGCGTGGCCTCTCACTGCTCCCGGGAGCGTGCACGACTCCCTGGTTACTACTTGGTTCGTTGATTGACAGCTTGGTTCGCCCTTCAGCTCCTCCCTTTCCCCGGCGCTGACAGAGCTCGCTTGTGCGCCCGCCCGTACCCTTGTGAGTAGAATCGCGCATGCCCAGTAGTGTCAGGTGAAGCGCCGCTCGCTCCCGATGCAAGCGGCGCTTCACCTAACTACTGCGCATGCGCACGATTTTAAGTAGGAAGAGGTCAAAGGATCTCTTCCTTTTGGATAAGAACTAAGATGGTGGCCAAAAAGAAAAATTGTAGCGACGCGCCAAGGGAGCATCGGAGGTAATTTTTTTTTTTTTCAGAACTTTGTGAATTGGGTCCTGCTGCTTGTTTTACATATCTCCAAAAGAAAGAAAAAAAAAAAAGGGCAGGGTGTTGGTCCACTTTAAAAAAAAAATAAAAAAATACATGTAGATTGTGTAAATGAAAGTTTATTTCTAGTGAGTTAGTGTTTGGATTGCAAAGTAGAATACTCAGCGGATTATTTTTTATGAAACATTTGTGGTGTTATTGATGCCGAACAACTCGGTTCATAAGAGGTTTAGACAAATCTGTCTAGCTATTTCCTTTTTTAAACCCAAAGTCAATCACATCACAGCCGATGTGGAGAATTCTGTCTTATTTTCAAATTTTAAATGTTTTCACGTTATCTCCAGCCCTTTCCCCCCAAACATAGGAGCTGGTAGCCCAGGGCTAGAAGGCCAAACAACCGGCCTCTTTTTCCTAAAATCAATGTTGAAATTTTGGCCAGGCCTCTACCTGTAAGTTTGATTTCTCTCACAATAAAGAGGCCAATAGTGCGATTGAGTCGCAGACTTCTCCGGCTATTGAATATGTTACATTGAGATTATATATCGTATTTGCCGGCGTATAAGATGACCCCACAACAGTTCCACTCAAAATGTAGAGTTTGTTATATACTTGCCGTATAAGACTACTCCCTCTATTTCCCTCTATATCCCTACTCCCGAGGGATGGATGTCAGGTGCTTGAAGAGGATAGGTGCAGATGGAGAGATGGATGGGTGACCAGGGCAGGTGGGGGATAGGTGCAGATGGAGGGATGGATGTCAGGTGCTTGAAGAGGAGAGGTGCAGATGGAGAGATGGGTGGGTGACCAGGGCAGGTGGGCGATAGGTGTGGATGGAGGGATGGATGTCAGGTGCTTGACAAGGATAGGTGCAGATGGAGAGATGGGTGGGTGACCAGGGCAGGTGGGGGATACGTGTTGATGGTGAAATGGGTGTCCGGGGCAGGCTGAGGATAGGTGCTGATGGAGAGATGGATGTTAGAAGCAGGATGAGGATAGGTGCAGATAGAGAGATGGGTGGGTGTTAGGGGCAGGATAAGGATAGGTGCAGGTGGAGAGATGGGTGGGTGTTAGGGTCAGGATGAGGATAGGTGCAGATGGAGAGATGGGTGGGTGTTAGGGGCAGGATGAGGATAGGTGCAGATGGAGAGATGGGTGGGTGTTAGGGGCAGGATAAGGATAGGTGCAGATGGAGAGATGGGTGGGTGTTAGGGGCAGGATAAGGATAGGTGCAGATGGAGAGATGGGTGGGTGTTAGGGGCAGGATAAGGATAGGTGCAGATGGAGAGATGGGTGGGTGTTAGGGGCAGGATAAGGATAGGTGCAGATGGAGAGATGGGTGGGTGTTAGGGGCAGGATAAGGATAGGTGCAGGTGGAGAGATGGGTGGGTGTTAGGGGCAGGATAAGGATAGGTGCAGGTGGAGAGATGGGTGGGTGTTAGGGGCAGGATGAGGATAGGTGCAGATGGAGAGATGGGTGGGTGTTAGGGGCAGGATGAGGATAGGTGCAGGTGGAGAGATGGGTGGGTGTTAGGGGCAGGATAAGGATAGGTGCAGGTGGAGAGATGGGTGGGTGTTAGGGGCAGGATGAGGATAGGTGCAGGTGGAGAGATGGGTGGGTGTTAGGGCCAGGATGAGGATAGGTGCAGGTGGAGAGATGGGTGGGTGTTAGGGGCAGGATAAGGATAGGTGCAGGTGGAGAGATGGGTGGGTGTTAGGGGCAGGATGAGGATAGGTGCAGGTGGAGAGATGGGTGGGTGTTAGGGGCAGGATGAGGATAGGTGCAGATGGAGAGATGGGTGGGTGTTAGGGCCAGGATAAGGATAGGTGCAGGTGGAGAGATGGGTGGGTGTTAGGGGCAGGATGAGGATAGGTGCAGGTGGAGAGATGGGTGGGTGTTAGGGGCAGGATGAGGATAGGTGCAGGTGGAGAGATGGGTGGGTGTTAGGGGCAGGATGAGGATAGGTGCAGATGGAGAGATGGGTGGGTGTTAGGGGCAGGATGAGGATAGGTGCAGATGGAGAGATGGGTGGGTGTTAGGGGCAGGATAAGGATAGGTGCAGATGGAGAGATGGGTGGGTGTTAGGGGCAGGATGAGGATAGGTGCAGATAGAGAGATGGATGTTAGGGGCAGGCCGAGGATCTACACATCCGGGACTGATATAACAGAACTGCTTGTGCCCGGGTCACCTACTTTCACAGTGCAGCATGGGCATGGACCGTTCATCACATAACTTTAAAGGAAAGTGTGATGCTGCCCCCCCCACCCCAGTCTCCAACTGTACACTACCCTGCCCACTCACCCATTACATTTCACTTGTCTCTGGGAGCACCCATGCATGCATTTTATCCCACGCAGGGAGCACATGATTCCAGGGGGCGGAGCCGGTGACACACTTCCTCTCCAAAATAATCATCTATTTGTAATATTATTTTAGTATAAAAAAATCTTACCTTATCCTCTCAGGTCTATGCATCAGCTCCTAGTCACGCATCTGTGACTCAGCAGGTGGGCGGAGCCCGGCGGCCCGCTCTCATGTCCCGCGCCGGCACTTCTCCTTAACCAATGGCCGGGGCGCGTCCGGCAGTCAAGGAGGAACACTAACGGAGGCGTCGACACAGGGGGAGGCGGGGCGGGATGTGCGGGCACCGGAGCCTCCGAACGAGCGGCGCAAATGCCCCCGCGGGCACGCGCTGCTGGCAGGCATACGCGCGGGAGCCCCGCTGCCGTACAAATTTATTTATTTTTTTTGCTACAGCAGACACGGATGGCCGCCCCCCTGCCACGCAAGCGCCCTAGGTCTGCCTTGTGGGAGGTACGGTCCTGGACCCAGGTGCACCCAGCGTATAAGACGACCCCCCCCCACCTGGAGGCATGTTTTACAGGAGAAAAAGAAGTCGTCTTATACGCCGGCAAATACGGTAATAGGAAATTGCTGAGTATTTTCGACGTATTTGAACTTTTTTGTCCACTGTAGTGGATGAAACTAAAACGTAATATGTGCGCAGTAGTCTAATAAGAATCTTTCTGGATATAGAGCCTAAACAATATGTCCAAGTTTAGGATCCTATAGTATGATGCGGTTTCTCTCTCTCAATGACTACAGTATAGTGCTTTCACAGCTCCAGTGTGTTGTGTCATCCAGAAAACAACAATCATGATGTCACTTCATTTCTATGGTAATGATGAGAAACCAGTCTATTGTATTGCAATAAACCAATCCCCGATTGTGTCACTTAACAATGTATTGAAATGTTGATGTGCTTGGCCCACTGTTGTGGAATCGGTTAGAACAAAAGACAACTGTCGAAACTATCCCAACATCCTTTTAGCATTTATTTAGTTAGGAATAATACATTAATTCAGCCAATACAAAGCCATTTTACGCTAGTGCCTGTATAGACTATAAAAAGTCACACCAAGCTCAGTCACTCACATAAAGCTGGTGAAGATATATTACTCCAGGTAGGTTGCTACATAATATGTCTACTAGATATTACCCAAAACCTCCACTTTTAAATGATTTTGAATGCTGATAAATTAGATAAACATAAACATGTTATATGCAATGTAGAAATGATGTGTTAAATTTAAATATTTACATGCTATAGGGCATTTGCACATGGGCTGGGAGGCTGGGATAGGTGGAATATTTATTGATATATATATATATATATTATATATATATATATTTTTTTTTTTTATTTTTTTTTTTTTGTATAGTCTTTTATTTTCAGAGTTTTCAAAGTACAAGATACAACACAACAATCGCGGTCAGTTGACAGGTATTGTGTGCAAGGAATGATATCAAAGCAATCCAATACAAATAGGGATCTAATAATGGGCACTCACACTGATATATGGAAAATGATATGAAAAATTTATTGGAAATACTATATACACAGTAAAAAACAAATACACACATATAAAGACAAGACAAGGTTAAAAAGAGGGTGGGTGGGTCCCCAGGATCCGCTCACTATCAAGTCGGTAAGTAAATAAATATAATCAAAAATCAATATTAAATCTAAAGAATTAATGTGTATCTACAACTATATACAAGCAATCGCATGGGCTGCTGGCGCCCCCTAATGAACAATAATAAAAACAGCAAAAGGAGAATCAGATAAGTGCACAATAACCTGATTAATGTGATATAACTAAATTATATACAATCACCCAAAATGCACAGTGTATCAATATAAATATCCATGTGTAATGTGGCAAGGTGCCATGTGTAAATAGATATATCCTAACCTAAGAGTATGATAAATATTAATTATATATCCTAGTTAATAAGAAAACAATAATCAAAAAAATCAATACCGTGTAAAGTGTGGAAGAGTATTATATGCAGATAAATATAACCATAACCTAATCTAAGCAAAAAAAACAATGATAAAAGGAATCAATACTGTTCCGCCGTGCGCCCACGGCTTCTAATTGGGGTTTTGTCTCCCTCCCCCCCTTTTGCCTGGTCTAGCTGCCATGATTTTTCACATGCTAACTACAGATTAGCTTTAAATTATCCATAGCAGCACCTGCCTCTTCTTATTGGGGGAGTAGATTCCTTATGTGTACATCCAGCACAATGGTTTGATATTATTATTATAGTTATTGGTTCACAGTATTGATTCCTTTTATCATTGTTTTTTTTGCTTAGATTAGGTTATGGTTATATTTATCTGCATATAATACTCTTCCACACTTTACACGGTATTGATTTTTTTGATTATTGTTTTCTTATTAACTAGGATATATAATTAATATTTATCATACTCTTAGGTTAGGATATATCTATTTACACATGGCACCTTGCCACATTACACATGGATATTTATATTGATACACTGTGCATTTTGGGTGATTGTATATAATTTAGTTATATCACATTAATCAGGTTATTGTGCACTTATCTGATTCTCCTTTTGCTGTTTTTATTATTGTTCATTAGGGGGCGCCAGCAGCCCATGCGATTGCTTGTATATAGTTGTAGATACACATTAATTCTTTAGATTTAATATTGATTTTTGATTATATTTATTTACTTACCGACTTGATAGTGAGCGGATCCTGGGGACCCACCCACCCTCTTTTTAACCTTGTCTTGTCTTTATATGTGTGTATTTGTTTTTTACTGTGTATATAGTATTTCCAATAAATTTTTAATATCATTTTCCATATATCAGTGTGAGTGCCCATTATTAGATCCCTATTTGTATTGGATTGCTTTGTTGTTCTTGGGACCTATGGGAGCACCCACTGTTTTATATTGTTTTTGATACTTTAGTAGTGCCCTTACAGGTTTGGATTTCTATTACAAGGAATGATATCAAAGACAGACATAATGTTTCCTGCCAAGATTCTGTGATCATTCATTCCTTTGTCTACCCGAGAGCAAGTAGCTTTAGAACTGTCACCTGAGGAGCGGCCCCACCGACCCGGCCACCAATCCTTACTGACTGCTTCCAACCGCCCTGGCTCAATTCCAGTTGCGGGTGCCCCAGCCGATGCCCCAAGGGCCACCCCTCCAGCCCACATAATGCATATAACTCCTGCTCCCGGTCCTGCCCCTCCCTCACCTGGGTGTTTATGACAGGGTAATAAGATCATACACAAAGACTAACATGAAGAAAAAAGGTAGAACAGCACAACTGCCACTACTTATGTGTGTCTACCTACTTTAAAGTCTGGAGAGTTTACAAAGTCGATCCAACCAGACCACTTGAGGTGGTGCACCTCGGACGATTCATTACAAGTCGCAATTATTCCCTCAAATTTCTCAATCTCTGCCACCTTGTTAAACCAGAGATACACGTTAGGCGGGGTTGGGTTCTTCCAGTGCAAATTAATGCACGCTCTATTTGCATTTACTAGTTGGCCCAGGATAGATTTTTGGTCTACAAGGTCCATTTAACTACTGCCCAAAACCTTGTCAACCCTGGGCAGGACCAGAAAGTGTGTAGCAGGTCTCCCCTCTCCTTCCTGCACCTCCAGCAGAGGGGGGGACACTTCAGGAACCACTTGTGCAGCGTGGTTGGCACCCGCTACCATCCTGTGAGTATCTTATAGTTGCACCCCTTATATTTTGTGTAATTGGCTGTTTTATGTGCCAGCCTGACTATCTTGTTCCTCCGTAAGGTTTAATGTCTAAGGCCTCTTCCCAAAAAAGGGAAGTCCATCCTCTTCCTGCTGGTTAATCAAGATCTTGTAAATGAGAGCGCGTGTTGGACAGGGCTCCGTTCGTCACAGAGCTTCTCGAACGGAGTGAGTTCTCTCAAGTCCGAGGCCTGATGTCTGAGGGAGGATAAAAAGTGGCCCAGCTGCATCTTTTGCCAGGCATCCTATCTAGGCAAGCCCCTCCATTCTGCAATTCTGTCTAATGGTTCCCAGGAAATGCCAAACCCTGCTTACCCCCCCCCCCCCCATAGCCAACTCTCCACTGTCCTGCCCGAGGTGGCCGGTGGAAATGCTGGGTTTCCCAGGACCAAGTACAGTGGGGAGAAGGCTGGTGACATGTCCCTGTGTTTCAAGTATCTGTGATAGACTTAGCGAGGCCCCTATCAGTGGGTGCTTCATTAATCCCCCTAAGTGCTGTTTTGCTACCCAAGGGGAGAGGCGTGCTTCCCTGCTCTATCTGAACCCATTGTTTGTTTTGTGAGTGTCTACACCAGTCTGACTCTGCTCAAGTGAGAGGCAGGGTAATATAAGTTAGGATCAGGTAGGCTTATGCCCCCACACTCCTTCACCCTTCTTAGGATCCTCCTACTGATCCTGGGGATCCTTCTGAGCCAAATGAATCTAGCGAACAGGTTCCCCTCCCTCTGCAAGAAAGCGCTGGGGATGTCAAGTGGGGACTGCTTGCATCAAATACAGAAGGCGAGGTAGTAGGCTCATTTTTAGAGCATTACATCTCCCTAACCAAGGTAGTTTCTTGAGACCATGACTCCGTGTCTTTGGTTAAGGTTTTTAGCAAGGGGGTAAAGTTAAGTGGAAATATCCTGTCTAGGGACCTACCAATCGTCATGCCTAAATATGTGATGTCCGAGGCCCACCTAAATGAGAATGAGTTCTAAAGATTCATTTCTCTTCCCCTAGCAAGGTTAATGTTTAAGGCCTCGGATTTGTGCAAGTTTATTTTGTAATTGGAAATGTCCCTGTAAGCATCCAGCTCTCGAATCAAATTTGGTAGTGTAACTTCCGGCCCTGTCACGAAATAGATCAGGTCGTCTGCGTACGCTGCAAATTTGTAGTGGCCTAAAGTGGGCGGAAATCCCCTGGGCATTGGGATTCTCTCTAATCCTACATAAAATGGGTACCAGAGTCATGATGAAAATGAGGGGTGAGAAAGGGCATCCCTGCATCATCCCGTTCCTGATGCTGAAAGGCACCGACAGCAAGCCATTCACTCTGACTTCTGCGGGAGGGTCCTGGTAAAGGCTAGCAATCCAGGAAGTCCCACTGCACCCTGTCAAACGCCTTCTCAGCAGTGGTAGCTAGGAAGACTGCAGGAAGGTTAGTTCTACAAACTGAGTCTAATAGATTTAAAACCTTTGCAGTGTTTTCGCTCGTCTCCCTGAGTGGCATGAATCCCACCTGATCTAAGTGAATAATATGGTGGAAATGCGGGGACAGATGAGAGGCCAGGATCATGGCGAATAGCTTTATATCCGCATTAAGAAGGGAGATAGGCCTAAAACTAGAACTAAGTGTGGGATCTTTACCCTCCTTCGAGATTACCGAGCTATGGGCCCGAAGAATGTCCCTTGGAAGAGTGCTATCTGCCATAAGGGAGTTAGACTTCCAGCAGCCTCAGTGACAGGATCTCGGCAAAGGTTTTATAGTAAAGCAGAGGTAGCCTGCCTGGGCTTGGTGATTTCCCACTAGCTGACTCCTTTATAGCCTTATCCAATTCTGCTGCTGAGATAGGGTTTTCCAGAGTCTCTACCAAGTCTCACGGATGCTTAGGGAGACCTGACGTGATCTGCGCTATGTTATCTCCTTGAGACTGGGGCGGTATGTTTTTAGTGTTTTGTAATATCTCCTAAACACCTCGGTTATTACTTTATCCTCATGCACCATGAGACCAAAATATTGCCTGTTGAGGCAGAGGCAACCAAAGGCAGTGGGTAGTGTTGGATCGGGAACAAATCTATCCTTGAGTACATGCTCAGTGGTGGGGAGAAGTATGTGTAGTCCCTGGCGTCTGGGTTTAAAATGCACCAGGGATTAACCAGTTGGTGGGCCTGCAGTAGTGTCCTAATCCTTTTAACCTTTGCGTAGGACATGTATGAGTTCCCTTTGGATGTGTTTGTCAGGGGCTCGAAAGTAAAATTGAAGTCCAACCCCCCCCCCCCCCCCCAAATGACCAACCTGCTCTCCGAAACTTGCTACCCCCTCTAGCACCTCCTTCAAGAAGCAGACCTGTCCCGTATTTGGCAGGTAAAGGTTTACAAAGGTATAAAGCCCCGAGCAAATCTTCCCCTTGACAAATAGCCACCTCCTCTCCCCACCACTCAGAGAGCTCACCTCCTCCCACAGCGTAGATCTGGAGATCAGTATTCTCGCATCCCTCGAGCGTGAGTCCGGTGAGTAGCTGTGGTACAAGACCGGGAATACCTTGTTTCTGAGAGGTGGCTTAGCTGATTTGAAGTGCGTTACCTGAGGAGAGGCCACCGGCCTCTCAACTATCTAAGGTTGTTCAGGGTCATGGAACTTTTGCAGTTGATTACCAACACTTCTAAAGATCTAATCACAAGAACAACGTAAGAGGATCCAAAGTTAAACCCGGCATGGTCCTCCCACCGAGCTGAACCCAGAGGGAGCAATCCCATACAGGTTACAACTGATTTGCATCTGCGCTTAGTCTCGGCTACCTCCGCAGGAAAGGAGACCGACACCTACCTAATTGGGGAACAGTGACTGACACTAAACTTGGTGAAGTCATCTCCGCAGTCCTAAGGGCAACTTATATTTACTGAACAACTGGCATAACAGAAGAAAAGGTAACTATAAGGAACCCCTGCCAGAGGTACAGACAATATCGGGAGTCCCTTTGTACTACCCATCAGAGTGCCGGTGGTCTCTCAACCCATTGACTTCCCGGCAGACCCCAGCCATGCCCCGACAGGGTAACACAGGGGCTCAGCCCCCTCTGGAACGCGAGAGCATCCAGGCAAGCCCGGCACAAACTGCAACTTCCCTGAGCAAAAAGCTGCCAGACCCATGCCCCCACCCGCCGGCACCCAGCGGACACCCGCCCGAGCCATTTCCACAAACTCCCACCTAAACTTAAATGAAAGAGGTCACATTTGTCGGCCCGGGTCCTCTCTTCCTCTCTTGCTTTTTACTCTGGGTCTACGGGATCTGGAATGTTGTATGGTCCTCCTAAAGGCCCTCAGGGGGGGGGGTTCTGCTGAGGGGCAAGCCAATTTGGTACCGGGACCGGATTACATACCAGGAAGCCAAAAACGCCCTCCAGATATGTCCTGAGGATGTAAATTTTCCTTTCGGGAAAATCTGGTGGAAGGGAAGCCCCAGCGGTACGAGGCACTTGCTTTGATCAGCACGTCCAGCTTCCTCATCTGTATCTTGTGTCCGGATAAGTCCGGGAGGATGCTGATTCTTGCCCCATCACAAGTCCACCGGCCGATGTTTCCAGGCTCTGTGGGCTATTGCTTCCTTCACCCTGGAGAAGTGTATCCTGCAAATTACATCTCTCGGATATGCTGGGTCAGAATTGTGAGGGCCAAGGATCTCGATAGGGGTATCGATGCTTCCTCCCAACAGAGTGTTAAATATGGTAGTGATGATCGGCTTCACATCTTCCCCAGCGGACTCTTATGGGATGCCCCAACTCCCCGTGCTGACAAGGCCGCTATCGCAGCCTCACTGGATAATTGATTAGTTGAGACCCTGGAAACAAGCGCCTGGATTTGGCTCTGTCTTCAGTCAGGGCCCTTCTTGTATGCTGCTTCGTAGCACGCGATCAGCACCTTAAAGTCTGCTCTGCATTGGATGGCTTTCAAGAACGACAATGTTTCTTTGTGAATGTTGCCTTCTGCTGGTTCAGACTCAAGGTCTGCGTCCCTGCTGTGGGCTTGTGTTGAAGAGCTTTCAGGTGGTGGAAGAGTTATTGAACTCGCTTGGCCAGCCCTGGAACTGCCGCCTCTTCCTCCTGTGCGTGTCAGACCATATGGCTGTCTTAGGAGGGGTCCAGAGAGGTGGGAGACCATTCTTGAGTATTGAGGGGTCCCCCTGCATGCTCTTCCCCTGGGGAAGTCTCTGCGGCAGGCCCCAGGTCAGGGTCAATTTGTGGAAGGCTGTTCCCGTGTAACCCCTATTAGGCAAGTCATGCCGACCCGGCTAACTGCTTCCGGGGCAAATCGACTAAATCTGTTGTGAGCAGCATCTGCTGGCCCCCTAGAATTCTGGTTGCGCTCCCCCCCCCCCCCCCCCCACATAGCCCGTTTCGGTCGCTCCTGCCGCAGCTGCTCTGTCCTGAACAGGGTCCCCCTCAGCTTTCTCCCTCCTGCTGCTGTGCCCTGCTCCTAGGTCTCCCACACTCTCCTCCATAGCAGATGCGCCATGCTCATAGCCTCCTCTGCTCTTCGCTGCCATGTCAGCAGCCGGTCCCCTCTGGCCGTAGCCGGCTCTGCTCTCTGCCTCAGTCTCCTGCCTGCGAGTGCAGTTTCGCTGCTCCGGAGTGGTTGCGGCTAGTCGGGCGGGGCTGACACCCGCTCTTCCTGCGGTACAGTCGCCATCTTGCTTCTCTGCCTGTTGGTGCCTGGGACACAGGCTCAGCCAGGATCTTCGTCCGCTGGTTTCGTCTCTCTCCTCTTCCCCTCCCTGTGGAGATACTGAGGCGTCATCTCTGCTGTAGGAGGTGCCCAATGATGATAAGGACGCTCTGCCCGCCATTCCTTCACACATGCAGCTTGCCCGTCTCCAGGACCCCGGCCCCTCTGCTCCGTTCCAGGTATTTAAAGTGGACCAACACCCAGGATTTTGACTATCCTGGGTTTTGGTCCACTTCGGCGGGGCACCCCGATCGGGGGTGCCCCGCTGTGTGAAACCCCCCAGAAACCCCAAAAAACTCACCTCTCAACGCTCCCACGTGAACGCCGCAGCCAATCCCCACCAACGTCCAGGCGGGGATCAGGAACGTCCAAGCCGCTTCCGCCGCCGCCGCCTCCCGCGCGTCACTCTAGGCGCGCGCGCGCCCCCGCCGGCCATTCACAGAGGGCTGGCTCGGGCGCGCGCACGTCTGGAGGGGCGCGCGGGAGGCGGCGGCGGCGGAAGAGGCGGCGGATCAGGTAGGGTCTTTTTGGGGTTTCTGGGGGGTTTCACCCCGCGGGACATCCCGATCTCGGATGTCCCGCGGGGTGAGAGGTGATCGGCCCGGGAATCTTATAGATTTCCGGGCCGATCACCCCTGGGTGTTGGTCCTCTTTAACTCCCTTCTCTTCTCCTTCCTTTTTTGCTTCTTGCCCACCATCCTCCTAGTTTTTCTTTCTGACAGTTGTCTGAATTATTTATAATTCACCGTTAGGCTCCAGAGCTCAGCTTCTCACACTCTCCTCATTTGCGCGCCAGAAGACCCCCCCCCTCCCCTCCCCTTGCCCCCACATCTTTTAAAATAGACACATGAAAGAGCTGTCAAAAGAGAATACCTGATACCTAATATCACAGAGATGATCCGGTGCACCAGCTCCCTAGAATACACCATCATTCTGCCTTTTTCTAAAACATTCATATAGTCACTATGCAATACTACATAGGTCATATTTGTATCATGTTATATTTACTGAATTACTTGTATTTCTTTGCAGGTGGGTCTGTTGTAATCTAAAGGCTCATTTTACAGATTGTGAGAACTCCATCAGCCCAGGATGAGCCCCAAAGATAAGAAGACGTATCCATGTTCAAAGTGTGAAAAATGCTTCAGTTGCAAGTCACAGCTTGTGCGTCACCATAGGATTCACACTGGAGAGAAGCCATTCTCATGCTCCGAGTGTGATAAGTGCTTTGCACATAAACCGCACATGATCATCCATCAGAGAACTCACACAGGGGAGAAACCATTCTCATGCCCCGAGTGTGATAAATGCTTTTCGCATAAACACAACATGCTCACACATCAGAGAAGTCACACAGGGGAGAAGCCATTCTCATGCCCCGATTGTGGTAAGTGCTTTGCAGAGAAACCATCCCTGACTGTACACCAGAGGAGTCACACGGGGGAAAAGCCATTCTCATGTCCTGAGTGTAATAAGTGCTTTGCACAGAAACCACACCTGATGGATCACCAGAGGATACACACAGGAGAGAAGCCATTCTCTTGCCCCGAGTGTGACAAGTGTTTTACCCATAAGTTAGGCCTGATCAATCATCAGAGGAGCCACACCGGCGAGAAGCCATTTTCGTGTACATTTTGTCAGCAATGCTTTAGAACTAAAAGAGAATGTGTGAAACATCAGAGGGTTCATACCAAAGAAAATCCATAGTCCTTATGACTGTTTTTATAACAAAACAAGATTGTAGGAAAACACATCAAGTCCCATGCTGAAAATAAGCTGTATCATTGTCCTCAATGTGAAAATGTTAATTTCATAATAAAACGCAACTAATTATACACCGAAAGACTCACACATAAGGAAGTGTTCTAAATGTTGTTGATTCTGAGATTATGTTAAGCTGTACACTTAAGAAATATTAATTACAATTGTCAAATAAAATTAGATGAAAATCATGTTTGTGCCAAACCAAAGCCCGTTCGTGTTCATGAATATTTGTACAGAAAAAGAATCACACAGACAATTTAATAAATGCTTACAAATGGAGCAATCCCTAAAATTCAATCTAAAAAAGCTAAGCAGAATTATTGTCCACAGACACTATCTTATGAATCGTGGTCTAGGCTCAGCCAATCATATGAATATAAAGGGGGGAGCAAATATAACTAACTGTGAAGGGTGACTATGTACCAGATGTTGTGATTTTGTTTCAAATAAATCCTAATACCATATAAAAATTAAAATGTTTTCTTACGGATATCTTTTCTCTTTGTATAGATATTGTGTGTAATATTAAGGTTTTCTGTTTGCTTTTAGATATAATACCTGTGTTCCTGGGCAATATTAAACTAATAAACCTTGAGGCTGCATATGTGCAAAGTGTCCCTAGTCTTGTGTAAAACTGTTGTTACTTTAAAACAGACACAGTTTATTTTTCATCTGCACACACAACTTTGCATCTGCATTTAATACCATTGATTCTCAAATACACCATGGTAAACTGCTGTCTTAGGGTATTCCATTAACTCTATCTGATTAGGAGCTTTCTGACTGGTAGGTCTCAGAAGGTGAAATTGTGCCGCTTTGTTTCTTCGCCCAGGATCACAAACAGTGGTGCATCTCAGGAATGCGTCCTGTCCCCCCTTCTCTTTTCATTATATATACGAATGATTACACCTCCTCTCATCCTTCAGTCAAAATGATCAAATACGCAAATGATACTACCTTAGTAGGCCTCAGTGACTCAATGAGACTGCCTGCTGTGCCCAAGTAGAAACCCTTGAATCTTGGTGCAAGGAATACCCAGAAAACGGTTGAACTCGTAAACGACTCCACCGAAAGCACTAACCCATTATAATTGATGAGGAGGAAGTCAAAATTATAGCCAATACAACATTTCTAGGCACCCAGATCTCGTAGGATATGAAGTGGAGCAAGCAAGCTACCGTTATCTTAAAGATGGCCCAGCGAAGGTTATATTTCCTGAGACAATGAAAATATTTGGTATATCTCAGGGATTCTTGAAAACATTTTACAATGCTGCTATCGGATCGATCTTGACCTCTTCATTCACAGTCTGGTACGGTGGGGCTACAGTCAAAGACAAGCACAGGCTGAAGTGGATAACACTAAATACACTAGACACTTGGCCATTATGGCTCAAAACAAAACCAGTGTGCGAGGTTTTTAAACTCAAACGCGCTTATGTATTTGCTGTTAATTCAAAAAAACATCCCAAAATTGTGATTGGGGATAAGGTGGAAGGAAGACACTGTGTTCATGGACAGTGACTATAAGTTCCTTGCCTCTACATTTCAACAGGGTTTTCCTTGTTTCTAAATACTTACTTTGGCAAAATCCGTTTGCACCTTGGGCTCTGGTCCCAGTACGGATGTCAGGTCTCCTCCAGAAGTATTTTTAAACTTGTAGGTGGAATAACAAAGAAGAATCCCCCTTAAATCATGCCATAAAAGTAAAATATCCACAAATGTTATGTGGGGTTCCTTTGTCCCAAGATACACAGCAACCATAGGGAATGATGCCCATTGTACCCTTAACCAAACTAAAAGAAACATTACAGGTCTTGTGAAGTTGATAAAAACTCCCCAAACCTGTCTTGCCCAGCCCCCTGCCCTTCTGGTTTAGCACTTATTTATTACTCTCCAGTTACATCGCGCCCTGGCAACCCCCTGCTTCCTCGCCTTCCTCCATAAGGCAGCGGCATATTGGAAGCTGAAGGCTTCCTTACAGAGACAGCTCCGCCCCTCAGATCTTGTGCATGCTGCAATGACACTGGCCCCATCCTGATAAAACTGGAAACTGATTCTAGTTTCTATTGTCTTTCAAGAACGGTCCATTTAGCAGTTTTTTTTCTATGCAAACACAAACGCCAGTGTCTTGTTTTATAAATAACAAATCCCTCCCCATTGTGCTTTGTATTGTTATGAAATGTGGGTTTATGTGTCATTATCACAATTTGGCAAAGGTTGCTGCATTTTTATAGAAGACAAACTATTTAAATTAGTATATATTTCAGTTTCTAATTAATATATTCTTAGTATACAGTACGTCCTGCTCCAGATAAGATTCATAACACATGGGTATTACTCCGCCAGATGGCGCTGGACTGCAGAGACATCGAAAACCGGCTCCTCCCGGCCCCTCAAATACTCAGGGACCTCCCACAATCCCCCGATCTTCTGCAGTCTGGACTGCGAAGGACAAGAAGATGGCTCTCTCTTCTCGCAGGTGAGCGGGGCTATTAGCCTGCGGCCCTGTAGGACTGTTCCCACCTGTTCCATTATTAATGTGCCTCCCAGCCTTGGCTGCTCTGGTCGGGTGATGGTAGCCAGCACCGCTGTCAGGTGCTTAGGAGCGCTGCTCCACCGCAATCCCCCACCAAAGGGTAGGCGGTATAGGCATGTGGTGAGCCTCTATGGGATGCCCCTCCCGATCTATTGCCCCTTGCCCCTGTCTATCGGTGGGTCCTGTTAAGTGGCCGCTGTCCTCCCTCGCTCTCCCTTGTAGCCCTCGGGGGGGAAAAGAGGGGGGGTGTGTGTGTATGTGAATTTGCCTTGGTGCTTCACTGTATTATGTACTTATGGTTGGTGTCAGTCGACGCGCTGACTTGGTTGCACTGGTTGCCTTGTTATAATTGCCACGCGCTTCCACTGTGTTCCGCGCTTGGCGGCTGCTTGTCACGTGTACGGCCCGCCCCTCGAGGTATACCCGGCTCCATTTTCTCTTAGATCCGGCTGCTTTGTGACTGACATCTACCTACCGCGGTCCGTGAGTGCCCTCGCGGGCGGCTTTATTTACCATTTGTCATTCACATGTCACTTACGGTTCCCCTTTGCTTATGTCTTTTAGACGGGCCGAACCCTATTGGCTTCTCCCGGCTCTACTCCCTCTTTTTAGTTATTTAACTTGTGAGGCCTAGTGTGTAATTTACTCCCACTTCCCTAGCGGGTTATTGGGGCATCCCGGGTTGCTTTTGTAGCATGAATCCCTATCGGCTTATTGTGCCGCTATAATCACCATATGGAGGCGTCTCAGGAAAATGTGCTCGGGGTTCCTTCGGGACAAGCTCGGCTGTGTGTAGCTTGTGGGGTGTCCCCTTTTAGAGCTGACTGATGATGATGATGAAGCCGATTGCACTTGGGAGCTGGGTGATGAAGGGGCTTCATCGTCATCATCGGGAGAAGAGGGGCGCAGGTTGCCCCGGAGTCAGCAGCTGAGGCAGCAAGGTGTTAGCAGCATGGTTGGCAGTCAGCATGGGGGCACAATTGTAAAGCCTGGAGCCAAACGGGGCCGGGGTAGAGCACCTGCTGCGCGGCAGGCTACCTTATTGGGAGGTAGTGGAGCAGGGGTTCCTGGAGTTGGCGACAGTAGCAGTGAATCAGTGAGGCCTGTTGGTGGGAAAAGTAGTTACTCTGCAGTGTGGCAGTTTTTCCTGAAGCTTCCGCAGGAGGGTAACATGGCCACATGCAAGATATGTAGGCAGAAGGTGAAGCGTGGCCAGTGTCCAAATGTTGGCACCACGGCCCTGCGTCAACATATGATGCGTCACCATAAAGCGACCTGGGAGAACCGAGGCTCCCAAGGGGTGGTCCAGCCTGCTTCCTCACCAAGTGGCATGCCGCTCCCAATTTCTGCCAGCCAAGGCTCCAGCACCTCATTCGAAGGCAGCTGTGCGTCATACCCATCCTCTGTCGCTCCTGCTCCTCCTCCTCCAAGTCATGAATCCCGCCAGCAATCCATCAGCAAAGCCATGTCCAAGAGACAGCAGTATGCGCCCACTCATCCTACGGCGCAGAAGCTGAATGTGCTCCTGTCCAAGTTGCTGGTGCTGCAGTCGCTCCCTTTTCAAGTGGTGGACTCTGCACCTTTCAGAGAACTGATGGCTTGTGCCGAGCCGAGGTGGAGAGTCCCAAGCCGTCATTTCTTTGCCAAGAAGGCAGTACCAGCGCTGCACACTTTTGTTGAACAGAAGGTGGGCCAGTCCTTGAGCCTGTCAGTGTTTAGCAAAGTGCATGGCAGTGCCGACGTCTGGAGCTGTAACTACGGTCAGGGACAGTACGTGTCGTTTACGGCCCACTGGGTGAATGTGGTCCCTTTGCAGCAGCAGCAACTTGGACAGGTCACGCCGCTTCGGCCTCCGCACTCCCTGCCCGTTGGGCCTGTGACAACGCACAACTCGGCCTCCTCATCCTCCGCCATCTCCTCACGCTCCACTGTAGGCTCTAGTCTTGGTGCCCCTCCAGTCTACCATGTGTGCAGGGCACGGAGGTGTCAGGCAGTGCTTCGCATGGTTTGTCTTGGCGAACGGAGTCACACAGGGGAGGAACTGCTTAAATTTATTCATCAGGAAATCCACACATGGCTTACTCCAAGAAAACTTAAAATGGGAATCATGGTTACCGACAATGGGAAGAACATTTTGTCTGCGCTGCGCCAAGGAAGGCTGACACATGCCCCCTGCATGGCTCACGTCTTTAATCTGGTTGTCAAGCGGTTTCTGAAGTGTTCCCCCCCCCCCCATATGCAAGACATCCTAACAACTTCAAGGAAACTTTGCATGCACTTCAGCCACTCATACACCGCCAAACACACCCTTCTTGAGCTACAGCGTCAGAACGGTATCCCCCAACATAGTCTGATTTGCGATGTTTCCACCCGTTGGAATTCCACCCTTCACATGTTGGACCGATTATATGAACAGAGAAAAGCCATCACGGATTTCCTGATGATCCAAGCGGATAGGGGGACTCCCCTGTGTAACTTCAATGTCAACCAGTGGCAGCTCATATGTGACACCTGCCGTTTGCTCAGGCCCTTTGAGGAAGCCACTTTATTCTTAGTATACAGTACGTCCTTCTCCAGATATAGTACTTACACTTGGGGGTTATCCTCCGCCAGATGGCGCTGCACTGCAGAGACATGCAAAAACAGCCTCCTCTCGGCCCCTCAAATACCCGGGGACCTCCCACAAATCCCCAGATTTCTCTGCAGTGCCGACTGCGAAGACATGAAGTATCACTCTCTCGCAGGTGAGCGGGGCTATCAAAGCCTGCGGCCCTGTTTGACTATTCCCACCCGTCCTCTTTGTGATGTGCCTCCCAGCCTGGGCTGGTCTGGTCGGGTGAAGGTAGGCAGCACCATGCGTGCTGATCGAGCTATGCTCCACCGCAGTCCCCCACCAAAGGGTAGGCGGTTTAGGCTGATGGTGAGCCTCTAGAGGATGCCCCTCCCGCATTATTGCCCATGCCACGTGCAGTGGTGGGCCCTGTACAAAGGGTCGCCATCCTCCCTCGTTCCCCCCGTAGCGCGGGGGGAAAGAAAGGGGGGGGTATGGTGGTCTCAGTGTATTGTGATTGCACGCTTATGGCCTTAGTATTGTCCTTTTGACTTTATACCTGTGTCAGAGCCACGGTGCTTGCATTTTATGTGTATCGGCTGCCGCTGCGCGTCTCATGCCTGTGTGGATGTGCTGCGCCGGGCTGCGGCGGCGGCGCCTTAGACGCGGCGTCGTCGTCATTGGCAAATCATTTTTCTAAGTATGTCATACACTTCGCTCCTCAGCTTTGCGCAGAGGCAGTATCATAGCCCATGAGGTCCAACCGAGGTGTGATTATTGCTAATTGACAATATTGGCATACTATCTCAGAGCTTCCCGCTCTTCGGGGGGACGAGGACCTGGCTTGGCACGCTCCGCGTCATAGCCCGCTCTGGCCCGCCCTTCGAGGTTTGCTTGGCGCCTTTTTGATCTAGTCGCGCGCGCGGTAACGGTCCTCCTCCTCCCTCGGTCTGTAAGTGCCCTCGCGGGCGATTTTCTTCTTGTTGCTATATTGCGCATGGCTCTGACACCCTTTATTCCCATTATGTCTTTCAGACGATCGAATCCAGTGGCTTCTCCCGGCCCGGTGTGACTACCAGTTGGGCCTAGTATAATTACTCCCACTTCCCTGCGAGTCATTGGGGCATCCAGGGTAGCTTACTGCATCAATCCCTACTGGCCTATTGTGCCTATTAATCACCATATGGAGGCATCCCAGGATATTTTGACCGGGGTTCCTTCGGCACAAGCCCGGCTGTGTCTAGCTTGTGGGGTCTTGCCTATCAACGGTGACAATACACGGGTCTGTGTTTCTTGTGCACAGCAGGCGCTGACGGTACTTCCCGCCCCTCCGGTGGCTGGCCTGCACCTCGCCTCAATTCACCTACTCCCCCAAGCCTCTAACCCCCAATACAAGCGGGTATTCTCATCCTGACGTGGCTACTAGACTGGCCAGTGTTGAAAAATTGCTTGCTAGTACTTTAGCGCGTAAGACCACCGCAAAGAAACGGCACTTAACCCCTGACTCGGCTCTTTTCCCTATGGAGCCTGACGAGTTTTTACATCTATATGGCCATACCCCCTCGGACGAAGGGGAGCTGTTCTCTGACTCAGGGTCATCTGAGAAATCAAGGGGTCATGACGATTCTGGTTCTGATCACTGGACCCCGGATGATACTGATAAACTGCTGGTTCAGATTTTCGAGGTTTTGTCCATCTCTCCCCCTGTTGCGGCTCCCAGGCAAAGAGGTGAGCTATTTCATACTGCTAAGGCTCGATTGGAATTTCCTGAGCAAACCCATTTCAATAACCTCGTGCTTAAGGAGTGGGAACATCCCAGTTGACTTCCCGCGATCCCTAAGAGTTTGGACAGGAAGTATCCCTTTCCTGCTGATATGGTCAAGTGCTGGTCATCGCCCCCCGAGGTCGATGCTCCTATTCTAGGGTTGTCCAACACCTCTATTATGCACTCCCCTGACACTACTACGCTGCGGGATTCTGAGGACCGGCGCATTGACCAATTGGCATGCCATGCCTTTGCATTTGGAGGGGCGGCGCTGCGCCCGGTTTGTGCTTTGGCCATTACTGCTGTGGAGCTCGGGGCCATGGTCAGGAATGCACTTGACGGCCCAGACGAGTTGCCTCCTGATACTATTAATGCACTGTCTAACTGCGATGTGTTTTGTGAACTTTATCCTGTCTGCATCGGATGATGCTATTAGGATGTGTGCCAGATCTTCCGCCTTGGCGGTGGCTATACGCCGCACGGTATGGCTGCGCCAGTGGGCTGCTGACAATGCTGCTAAGAAAGCCCTTACTGGGCTTCCATTTAAGGGGCTACGCCTGTTTGGGAACTGTCTAGACCTCTTTGCTAAAGGAGGTAAGTTACCCCAGCGCAGGCGGCAGCCTCAGCCCTTTCGGAGCCAGGGCCCCCTTTCTGTCCCCTACAGAGGCGCTAAGCAGGGGAAAGGGGTGTCCTTCGCAGGGGCTTGCGCAGATTCCTGACATAGGAGCAGAGGACGACGTCCTGGCTCCTCCTGGGGGTCCAAACCCAAAGCCCCTCCCCCTCGCCTGTCAGGGTGGAGGGACGGCTACAGCACTTCGCGCATGTCTGGAGGCGCCAAGTCTCAGACCGGTGGATTCATGAGGTAGTTTGCTGTGCGGCCCCCCACAAGATTCATCAGGTCCCGGATCCCCCAGGACCCTGTATCAGCTCAGGCCTTGATGCAGGCCATGCAAGGACTTCTGGACCTGGGGGTTATTTGCAGGGTCCCCTTAAGAGAATTGGGCAAGGGGTTCTATTCCAACCTTTTCACAGTACCCAAAAAAGATGGGTCAGTCAGGCCCATTCTGAATTTAAAGATCCTCAACAAATTTGTCAAGAACCGGCGCTTTCGCATGGAAATTCTGCGCTCGGCCATTGGCTCTCTGCGCCCAGGGGATTTTATGATGTCTGTGGACATCAAAGATGCTTACCTTCACATCCCTGTGTTCCCGGGACATCACAGGTTTCTCAGGTTCGCGTTGAAAGATCAACATTACCAATTTGTGGCCCTACCATTTGGCCTCACTTCAGCTCCCAGAGTATTCACCAAGGTGCTGGCGGGGGTGATGTCTTTGATAAGGTCAGGGGGCATTCGAGTGCTGCCCTACCTGGACGACATACTCATCACCTCACGGTCTCTACAGCAGGCGGAGCTGGACACTCAGCTGGTGGTGTCCACCTTGGAGTCCTTCGGCTGGGTGATCAATCATCCCACGTCCTCTCTGTCCCCTTCGTCAGTGACCCCATTCCTGGGGATGATTCTGGATACGGTTCAGTCACGGATATTCCTTCCTCAACAGAAGGTGGAAGCTCTGACTGCGCAGGTGAGGTTCCTGCTCTCGTGCCCCCAGCCCTCCCTCAGGCAGGGAATGCAGCTGGTGGGCCTGATGGTGGCGAGCTTTGAGGCAGTGCCCTTTGCTCAGTTCCATTTGAGGCCTCTGCAGCTTCACCTTCTATCAGTATGGGACAAGGACCCCACCTCTTTGGACGGGGTTTGTGTGCTTCCCCCCTTGGTCAGAAGATCCCTCTCGTGGCTGGACCACAAGAACTTGCTAAAGGGCAGGTCCTTTCTGGCCCCCTCCTGGGAGACGGTCACCATGGATGCCAGTCTGTCAGGTTGGGGGGGGGGATTCTGGAAGTCCCTGCGGTTCCAGGGGAGGTGGGGCCCTCAGGAGGCCCATTTACCCATCAACATTCTGGAACTACGGGCGATCAGGTTGATACTGGAGCAGTTGACCGATCACCTGCAGGGAATGTCTGTGCAGGTGCGCTCAGACAACAGGATGGCGGTTGCCTACCTCAACCATCAGGGACAGGGTCTTGATGGAGAAAGGCTTGTCTGCCTCGGTGGTGGATACCATGGTACGGGCTAGAAAGAAAACTTCTTCTGCCATCTATTATAGGGTATGGCGTACCTATATTGATTGGTGTGAGTCTAGGTCTCTTCCCTGTAGGGAGTTCCTAGTCTCTAGGGTTCTGGAGTTTTTACAGCATGGATTGGAGTTGGGTCTAAAACTCAGTACTCTGAAGGGTCAGGTTTCTGCCCTGTCTGTCTTCTTTCAGAAGTCTTTTGCTCAGCATCCCTTGGTTAAGACCTTCTTTCAGGGGGTTACTCATGTGCGTCCCCCACGTAAACCTATGGTCCCTGTTTGGGATTTGAACTTGGTTTTGTCTGCTTTGCAGGGTGCTCCCTTTGAGCCTATTCAGGATGCTGCTCTGGCTGTATTTACCCTCAAGGTTGTCTTTCTGGTGGCTATTACTTCGGTCAGGCGTGTGTCTGAGCTGGCGGCTCTGTCTATTCAGCCCCCATACTATGAGAGACACCAGGACAAGGTGGTGTTCCGCTTTAAGCCGGATTTTCTGCCTAAGGTGGTGTTTGCTTTTCATTTGAATCAAGATATTGTTCTTCCCTCATTGTGTCCTAATCCTAGCAACGCTAAGGAAAGGGTTCTGCATTCCTTGGATGTGGTCAGGTGTCTGAAGTATTACCTGGTTGTCACTGCGGCTTTCAGGAAGACTGATGCTCTTTTTGTGGTCCCTTCTGGTCCTAGGAAGGCTTTGGCTCCTGCCAAGTCTACTATTTGTAAATGGATTCGTCAGGCTGTGATTCAGGCCTGTTCTGCTAAGGGGAAGAGTCCTCCCTTCCACCTTACTGCTCATTCTACTCGTGCTATTGGTGCCTCTTGGGCCTTCCAGCACCAGGCTTCTGTTGAACAAGTTTGCAAGGCCGCTACTTGGCCTTTTCAAAGTTTTACAAGGTTGATGTTAGGGCCTCAGCTGATGCTGTTTTTGGCCACAAGGTTTTGCAGACGCCATTGGTTTAAACTGTCTGCCATCACCTTTTGTTGGGGACCCCACCCTACCTTATGGACACTGCTATTGGATGTCCCAAGTGTAATTACTATATCTGGAGCAGGACGTACTATATACTAAGAATAATACAATTCTGTGAAATACTCACCTGTAGAATTGATATTATTTGTATACAGTACGTCCTGCTCCACCCCACCCTGGTTTTTGCATTATTCTGGATCCCCTGTATGGTGATTGTTATCATTGTTATCATTACCAGTTGTTCTGGGTGTTTCAATTCTCCCGGCTTCTTGTTCACTGCTTTTCAATGCTGGGGATTTGTGGGAGGTCCCTGGGTATTTGAGGGGCCGGGAGGAGCCTGTTTTTGCATGTCTCTGCAGTGCAGCACCATCTGGCGGAGGATAACCCCCAAGTGTAAGTACTATATCTGGAGCAGAACGTACTGTATACAAATAATATCAATTCTACAGGTGAGTATTTCACAGAATTGTTTTATTTGTCAGTCGGCAGGATTACGGGATGAACGACGTGATTCCACTGCTTCATGTACTACAGCACATGTTGGAAACCATGGCTGGTCAGGGCACTGGAGACATGGCGTCTACATCTTTCGGCCACATGAACCCCGTTGGAGCTGAACTGGAGGAAGAGGAGGAGGAGGAGGGGCACAGTGAAGCACAGTTTAGGCTTGGCGAAATGGCTGGTTTATCTAGTCAGCGGACAGGAGAGAAGGTGCAGGAGCAGCTAGAGGGTTTTGAGAAATGCGAGACAGAGGACCCGGACATACCGTGGCAGTAGGCAGTGGAGATGGAGACAGGTAGTCCATCCGAGTCACTTGCGCAAATGGCAGGAAGCATGCTCACGTGCTTGCGTAGTGACCCCAGAATTGTTTCCATTTGTCGGCGGGATGACTTCTGGCTGTCCACCTTATTGGACCCTCGCTTCCCGCACAAAATGGGGGCATTTTTTAAACCCACCGAGAGGGAGGACAAACTGAACTACTACAAAGACATTCTACGTAGTCAGTTGGCCGATGCCTATCTGTGCCATGGTCCATACTCTCGCAGGTCTGACTCGGGGGGGGGGGCCTCTGCGCTCACCTTCCACTGCCATGGCTGCTGGGGGGGTTGGCAGGAGCAGCAGCAGCAGCTGCAGCAGCCTCAGTCTTCAGTCGCTAATGAGTAGCTTTCTACACCCGCATAGTGAGGCTACTCATGAGCAGTAGGAAGACCTGGAGCAGGACCTGAACCAGCAGGTCATGTCATACCTTGACATGACCATGCCAACACACCTTGAGGATCCGCTGGACTTCTGGGCAGCCAAACTTGGCTTGTGGCCGCAACTAGCAGAGTTTGCCCTGGAAAAGCTGTCCTGCCCGGCAAGTAGCGTGCCATCTGAGCGGGTGTTTATTGCGGCAGGGGCCATAGTTACGGCGAGGAGAACTCGTCTGTCAACTAAAAATGTGGAGAGACTCACCTTTTGTCAAAATGAATCAGGGATGGATCAGCCAGGATTTCCACCCACCAATGGCTGATGCATGTGACTAGATTCAGCATGGTGCCACGTTTTACAAATGGTGCAAAACATATTTGTCTTTAGGCCAATTTTTGGGCTCCTGCTGATGCCAACTTCAGGGTGTGCCTTTCAGCCAATTTTTGGCCTCCTGCTGCTGCTGCTGCCAACTCCAGGGTGTCTTTCAAGCAATGTTTGGGCTCCTGCTTATGCTGCTGTAACTCCAGGGTGTGCCTTCCAGCTCATGTTTGTGCTCCTGCTGCTGCCACCTTCAGGGTGCCTTTCAGCCAATTTCTAGGTTCCTGCTGCTGTTGCTGCCAATTCCAGGGCGTGTCAGTCAATTTTTGGGCTCCTGCTGCTGCCAACTCCAGTGTCTCTTTAAAGCAATGTTTGGGCTCCTGCTGCTGCTGCTGCTTGCAACTCCAGGGTGTGATTCATCCAATTTTTGGGCTCCTGCTGCCAACTCCAGTGTCTCTTTCAAGCTATGTTTGGGCTGCTGCTGCTGCTGCTTGCAACTCCAGGGTGTGATTCATCCAATTTTTGGGCTCCTGCTGTCAACTCCAGTGTCTCTTTCAAGCTATGTCTGGGCTGCTGCTGCTGCTTGCAACTCCAGGGTGTGATTCATCCAATTTTTGGGCTCCTGAAGCCAACTCCAGTGTCTCTTTCAAGCTATGTTTGGGCTGCTGCTGCTTGCAACTCCAGGGTGTGATTCATCCAATTTTTGGGCTCCTGCTGCCAACTCCAGTGTCTCTTTCAAGCTATGTTTGGGCTGCTGCTGCTGCTTGCAACTCCAGGGTGTGATTCATCCAATTTTTGGGCTCCTGAAGCCAACTCCAGTGTCTCTTTCAAGCTATGTTTGGGCTGCTGCTGCTGCTTGCAACTCCAGGGTGTGATTCATCCAATTTTTGGGCTCCTGAAGCCAACTCCAGTGTCTCTTTCAAGCTGTGTTTGGGCTGCTGCTGCTTGCAACTTCAGGGTGTGATTCATCCAATTTTTGGGCTCCTGCTGCCAACTCCAGTGTCTCTTTCAAGCTATGTTTGGGCTGCTGCTGCTGCTTGCAACTCCAGGGTGTGATTCATCCAATTTTTGGGCTCCTGAAGCCAACTCCAGTGTCTCCTTCAAGCTATGTTTGGGCTGCTGCTGCTACTGCTTGCAACTCCAGGGTGTGATTCATCCAATTTTTGGGCTCCTGAAGCCAACTCCAGTGTCTCTTTCAAGCTATGTTTGGGCTGCTGCTGCTTGCAACTCCAGGGTGTGATTCATCCAATTTTTGGGCTCCTGCTGCCAACTTCAGTGTCTCTTTCAAGCTACGTTTGGGCTGCTGCTGCTTGCAACTCCAGCGTGTGATTCATCCAATTTTTGGGCTCCTGAAGCCAACTCCAGTGTCTCTTTCAAGCTATGTTTGGGCTGCTGCTGCTTGCAACTCCAGGGTGTGATACATTCAATTTTTGGGCTCCTGCTGCCAACTCCAGTGTCTCTTTCAAGCTATGTTTGGGCTGCTGCTGCTGCTGCTGCTGCTGCTTGCAACTCCAGTGTGTGATTCATCCAATTTTTGGGCTCCTGAAGCCAACTCCAGTGTCTCTTTCAAGCTATGTTTGGGCTGCTGCTGCTTGCAACTCCAGGGTGTGATTCATCCAATTTTTGGGCTCCTGCTGCCAACTCCAGTGTCTCTTTCAAGCTATGTTTGGGCTGCTGCTGCTGCTTGCAGCTCCAGGGTGTGATTCATCCAATTTTTGGGCTCCTGCTGCCAACTCCAGTGTCTCTTTCAAGCTATGTCTGGGCTGCTGCTGCTGCTTGCAGCACCAGTGTGTGATTCATCCAATTTTTGGGCTCCTGCTGCCAACTCCAGGATGTTTTTCAGTCAATATTTGGGCTCCTGCTGCTGCCAGCTCCAGGGTGTGTTTTTCAGGCAATATAGGGGCCCCTCATAGTGATGCCACCTCAACTCTCTGCAATTGTGCCGCTCTGTGATTCTAATAGCGATGCCTCTGATCTGCATGTCCTAATTATTTCCAGTATTATTTCACTAACCCAGCATGCATCCTATGTGTGTTACAGCAAGGCAGAATGGTTTACAACCCTATTGAGGCTCTAGGAAGCTCAGAAATAGCCGTTTTTAATAGCAATTCGTCGCGAATAAATTCGAGTCCGAAAATTTGGCGAATCAGTCGAATCAAATTTTTCAAAAGTTCGCTCATCTCTACATGGGTAATCCAAGTAATGATAGAATGCGCTTCAGGCGCTAAATGCCCTTAATCATGGTATGGTATGATTAAGGATGTTTAGCACCTGAAACGTATCACGGGATCGTTCTGTCGTTACTTGGACTACCCATGTTTTAAGATGATGGAATAAAAGTTGGACATTTTTATTACGACTGCTTATGCCACTGATCATAAGAAGGGAAACAATTTACTAAACAAGAGCGCTTCAGTCATGTTCCAGGACCGGGATTTGAACCTGCCACCCTCCGGTTGCAAGTCCGCTCCCTTACATCTAGGCCACAGCAGCCCCTGATCTTGTGCTACAGCCGCAGCTTTCATCTGGCGCTGCTTCAACCAGAGAGCCCGGCGCTGTGACCTTTTGGGCGCTAGTGTCTTATAAGGCGCTAGCCGGCGGCCGGATGTTTTTTGATTTCTTATATGAAATGCTGAGTGCCGCCGATGCAAAAATAAAGTGGCGCTGACGCTTCATAAATAAGGCTCCTAATTTCTGGTATATGATCACTTATATATATTGAAAACAATAGAGGAAATACCGCGCTAATAAAACAAGGTAAAGCTCAGTCTCACTTTCTAAGTATATACACAGTAAAGCACAGAGCTCAAAAGTAGTTCAGCAATATAAGTGTGTCATCCCGTTGCGCATGCTCCACCACCAGACGGGTCGTTCACCAATTTGTAGCGCCCACTCTCTTACTGGAACAAAGTGGAAAATATGCCTTGATATCACACTTTGGTGCTCAACATCCGATAATCTTCAAGCAGGATTTCCTAAATTAACAGTCAAGCTCAAAAACCAGATGGATGTATTTGGAGATTTATAGCATTATTATAATATTCCATGCAAAGTAACAAAAAACAGGAAATTGTACAGTACGTCCCATAAATGGTTAAAATCTATTTAATGAAAACGCACTCACAAACAATCACTGTAAAAAGGCTTTCAGAACAATGGGGTACTCAGCAATTCTCACCGCCAGCCTTGCCCAAGGTCCAAAACAGATAAACCTTCCAGGAGAAAAGAATCCAAAGTTTAAAACATCCAAGCGATCCAACGCGTTTCGTCGCCGTAGCGACTTCTGCCGGAATGCTTGGGGACAGTAAAAGCACTCTCACAAAAGCCCTTCCTTCATGCATAAAAGTATTAAGGATTTGGAACAAAAGCGAGAGATAGTTATAAAACCCATGGACAAAGGGGGGGGCTAGTAATTCTTGACAGGGGGGATTACATTGAAGAAAAGCTAAGATCATTGGCAGACACTGAGAGATATAAAATGTTGGAGAGAGACCCTACCTCAGAGTTTTAGGCGGGCCTTATTTCCCTCTTAAATCAAGGACAGGAGGAAGGTATCATTAATCCAAAAGAGTATGATTATCTTAATATTCGGGCCCCACGTATCCCTCCAATTTACTATCTCCCGAAAGTCCACAAACTGCTGGACAGACCCCCGGGACGTCCAATAGTAAGTGGTGTCAACTCTATAACATGCCGTCTAGGAGAATATGTTGACACCTTTCTGCAGCCCCTTGTTTGTGCTTTACCGGCCTACTTAAGAGATTCGGGACAAGTGTTAGAACTTTGCACTACCTTGTGATAGGGTTAACAGTAATGAAATGTTCTTGGCCTTCAGTGTTTTACTATCTGTTGAAAAAATGATGTTTATGTATTGTGCAACCTTCCTAGAAATGTCTCTTGTCTGTACTTTTCCTGCGTGAACACTTCTGTTTTCCTTCAAGAACCAAGGTTGAAACATTTTATTTTGGCTACTGGCTGTATGGCTAGAGGTAGGAGTGTCATGTAAACAATGGCAGCATGGTACAGAAATAACCCAGCCCTTATGGGCGTCAGGCCCGGAGAGGGGCGTGTCAGATGGCCAATAAGAATGCTTGAATGTATCTGTACATATGTGGCAACGCCCACCCATATCATTGTATATTAGCAGCTGGCAATAAACAAGAAGGCGCATTTTCTTCAGATGCTCTTCGAGTCTGTACTACACAGTGGTCTCTGTGTCTTATTCACTCTTAGAATAATTTGAACTCTGACAACAGAAGTAGAAGCTGTGCCCAATTAGGGTACGGACCCAACACTTGAGAATGACTAGCGAATCATACTTTGCATGGAATATTATGCTATAATTCTCCAAATACATCCATCTGAGTGGTTTTCGAGCTTGGCTGTTAATTTGGGAAATCCTACTTGAAGATTATGGGACGTTGAGCACCAGAGTGTGATATCAAGGCATATTTTCCACTTTGTTCCGGTAAGAGAGTGGGCACTACAAATTGGTGAACGACCCGTCTGGTGGTGGAGCATGCGCAACGGGATGACACACTTATATTGCTGAACTACTTTTGAGCTCTGTGCTGTACTGTGTATACACCTATATATATATATTAATGTCTAAAGCTGTAATACCAGCTGCATACCACTGACCTTTTTATCATGCAGTGCAGGGGCCATAGGGAGACCCAGGACAATGTCCGGTTGACCGCATTGCGTTGGGGGAGACCCGGGGCGATACCCAGTTGGCCGCATTGCTTTGGGGCCTGCTTTTAACACCCTTATTCATTCCCTGCCCCCTTAGTATCCCGCTAAGCCCCCTGTATCCAGCCCCACTGTACCCACAAGCCTGGTAACCCCAACCCCTAATGCTATAGCCCCGGCATCATGGTGGGGGGGCCTCGGCAAGGAAGTCTTGAGCCCGGGCAGGGGCTGGTAAAATCCAGGGCTGATTCTTGGCGCCAGTCCGTCATTGACGCAGCGTATAAATTAATAAATACACTGTCTGTCTCTCAGTCCTGGTACCTGCAGATAAGTTTTCTTTAAAATTCAATCACAAACAGAGTGGGCACCACCATCCAAAATAAATAATAATCAGGGGGTGCTCCCCACAGCTCCAAAACACCACAAGATGTAGACAAAAACTCTAACTGGAGACAAACAAATAAGCACAACGACCCGATAATATGTATTTCAAACTAGTGATCTTTATTCATTATTAACCCTTCTAGCGCCAGCTACGTGAAATTCACGTAGCTGCCTCTCCTGTCGTTAAACGCCAGCTACGTGAATTTCACGTACCTAGCGTTATCTTACCTTAGGGTCATCTGGGGGGCTTCTGCAGGCTTCCATTGATGCAGACTTGAAGATGATCGTCCAAGGTTCTGGGGGAGGTGACCTGTGGATGACTCTGGTCACCTGATCACCCCCAGGACCAATCAGAAGGAGGCGCAGCATGATGTCATCTGCCGGCGCCCGCCTGTATATAAACAGGCTGTGGGCGGGCGCTGGCCTCTTTCTGCGTGGATCAAGGTAAGTGCTTCTGTCTGTAGCTGTGCTGGGGCCAAGGGGGGGGGTGGGGGTGTGCCGGCCCGCCCGCCCGCCGGATCGCCCGCCCGATTGCCCGCCCGATTGCCAGCCGGATCGCCCGCCCGATTGCCCGCCCGATTGCCCGCCCGATTGCCAGATTGCCCGCCCGCCCGATTGCCAGATTGCCCGCCCGCCCGATTGCCAGATTGCCCGCCCGCCCGATTGCCCGATTGCCAGATCGCCCGATTGCCAGATCGCCCGCCCGCCCGATTGCCAGATCGCCCGCCCGATTGCCAGATCGCCCGCCCGATTGCCCGCCCGATTGCCAGCCGGATCGCCCGCCCGATTGCCCGCCCGATTGCCAGATTGCCCGCCCGCCCGATTGCCAGATTGCCCGCCCGCCCGATTGCCAGATTGCCCGCCCGCCCGATTGCCAGATTGCCAGATCGCCCGATTGCCAGATCGCCCGCCCGCCCGATTGCCAGATCGCCCGCCCGATTGCCAGATCGCCCGCCCGATTGCCAGATCGCCCGCCCGATTGCCAGATCGCCCGCCCGATTGCCAGATCGCCAATGCAGGCCGGCGATCGGGCCTGCATGGGCGATCAGGCCGGCGATCGGGCCTGCATGGGCGATCAGGCCGGCGATCGGGCCTGCATGGGCGATCAGGCCGGCGATCGGGCCTGCATGGGCCGCAAAAGTTCCTGCCTGCTTGATCGCCCATGCAGGCCCGATCGCCGGCCTGGTCGCCCATGCAGGCCCGATCGCCGGCCCGATCCTTTGTGTAGCTGTGCTGGGGCCTAGGGGGTGGTGGTGGTGTGCCGGCTCGCCCGCCGGCCCGATCCTTTGTGTAGCTGTGCTGGGGCCAAGGGGGTGGTGGTGGTGTGCCCGCCTGATTGCCAATGCAGGCCGGCGATCGGGCCTGCATGGGCGATCAGGCCGGCGATCGGGCCTGCATGGGCGATTAGGCCGGCGATCGGGCCTGCATGGGCCGCAAAAGTTCCTGCCTGCTTGATCGCCCATGCAGGCCCGATCGCCGGCCTGGTCGCCCATGCAGGCCTGGTCGCCCATGCAGGCCCGATCGCCGGCCCGGTTGCCCATGTTGATGGCCCGCGTGATCGTCCGCCGGCCCGATCCTTTGTGTAGCTGTGCTGGGGCCTAGGGGGTGGTGGTGGTGTGCCCGCCTGATTGCCAATGCAGGCCGGCGATCGGGCCTGCATGGGCGATCAGGCCGGCGATCGGGCCTGCATGGGCGATCAGGCCGGCGATCGGGCCTGCATGGGCGATCAGGCCGGCGATCGGGCCTGCATGGGCGATCAGGCCGGCGATCGGGCCTGCATGGGCGATCAGGCCGGCGATCGGGCCTGCATGGGCGATCAGGCCGGCGATCGGGCCTGCATGGGCGATTAGGCCGGCGATCGGGCCTGCATGGGCCGCAAAAGTTCCTGCCTGCTTGATCGCCCGATCGCCGGCCTGATCGCCCATGCAGGCCCGATCGCCGGCCTGGTCGCCCATGCAGGCCCGATCGCCGGCCTGGTCGCCCATGCAGGCCCGATCGCCGGCCCGGTTGCCCATGTTGATGGCCCGCCGGCCCGATCCTTTGTGTAGCTGTGCTGGGGCCTAGGGGGTGGGGGTGGTGGTGGTGTGCGATATTGAGCTATGCTTGTTGGGTATTCTGTTTGGGGGCCCCTGCTGTTTCAGATGTTTTTTAGCATAATGTTGTGAGTCTGTTTTTTGTAACATTTTATATGGAAACTATGTAAAACCTGTGCATGCGTTCAGAATTTTAACAGAAAACTTTGTCCACTGGAATAAACGGGATAGAACAAGAAAGCATAAGGTGTGTACTTTCAGTATATATATGGTTTGGGTGGGGTATTTCAAATGAAAAGGGTTGTTTTTGTGGGAAAAAAAGGTGTGTGATTTGTTTGCAGAGCTGAAACTTTACCATCAGTAACCATTGAAAGTACCTATGCATGTTGGGTATTGTTCTGTGCAGGGGACGTTGCCATTTCATATTAGGTATGTTTTTCCTTGTTAGCATATATTTTCTTTAGGAAAATGTGTTTTTTATTGTGCATATTTTCAAATTTTGTAGGGAAATGCGGTGGCACCAGTGAATTCCTCAAAGGATTGCGTCCAGAAATTTCCTGCCATTACAACAAGCCTGGTACGCCTAGAACGCTTGAGGTGTGTACTTTCTGTGGATATATGGTTTGTGGGGGCTATTTTATTTGCAAAGGGCTGTTTTGGTTGAAAAAGCACAAGGTGCGCGCTTAGTCTGCAGAGTAGGAATTTTCAAGTGAAATGCCCAATATGCATATGCTTTACTTTAGGGTGAACGGTAAACCTACCGTTGGAGTTAGCAATGCATGTTGGGTATTGTTCTGTTCAGGGGAACTTCCCGTTTCACATTAGGTATGTTTATTCTTGTTAGTATATTTTTTTTAAGGAAACATTTGGCTTTAATTCTGTTTTTTATTATTATTTTCCAAAAACCTTGGAAAAAAGCCGGAATTCTTTGATTGACCACACCTGGAGATATGTAGCCACAACCTCAAGCCTGATACGCTTAGATAGCTTGAGGTGTGTACTTTAAGTGTATATATGGTTTTGGGGGGGTATTTCAAATGTAAAGTGGTGTTTATGTTAAGAAACTGCAATGAGCGCAAAATAATTGTATTTTCTTTGAAAACCTCCTCAAGTGCTCTATTAAGTTTGGGGTGTCTCCTGGTCAGAAAAGGGTGTCTAGCACTACATATGTGGTACCGTTGGAATTGCGAGGAATGGGGCTTTTATACACAATATTACTTTTTTGGTACATTTGTAATTTTTATTAAGAAAAAACGCTACAAAATGTAATTTTTTTTATTTTTTTTTACCTTATTTTCCACAAAAATATTAAAAAAACACTGATAAACTTAAAAACAAGATATTCCCTGTTGAAGCCCAGACTCTGTTGAAAAAAACAATATATGATTTTATAGGGAAATCCCTGGAAATCCCTTCAAAAATCACTGTCGAACATGTGTAGCGGAAAATAGCGGAAAATAGGCTGGCAACAGAGGGTGACAACTTCTCCAGGAAGGCTGGCAGTTAAAGGGTTAAAGCCACAAAAATGTGTTTAAACAACATTAACTCATAAGACAAAGTTTAAAAAAACTGTCTTCCCTGGACCATAATATTTTGTGAATATTGGGTTAAATACCCCAAGTGTCTAACCACTATGCATTAATAGCGCGTAAGAAAACTCCCCTTATACTCACCCCCTCACATAATTATATATAATCACTCCCCGATGCAATCAAGATAAAATATTTTGTATATATAAAACATAAATACATTCATAAACAATATATCTAAAGTGCAAAGTGCTATTTGTAAACAATTTCCACAAACAAATCCATTCCCTTATTGACCATGCTAATAACTAAGAGGCTGATTCATCATTAGCGGCAGGTAGCGACAGATGAGCGTCTGTAGCGGCATTTTCAGAGCGCCCGCTAATAGTCGCTGTGCTCGGCCGTGAGTCGCTACTTTATAGCGACTCAGTCGCTGTTCAGTAATGTTGAATACATTGCGAGGAGTCGCTATTTGACCAGTACGGCGCTGTATGGGAGCGCATGTTAGCGACTGCTCCTAGCGACCGACTCACACCATTATCAGCAAAAAAACAGCCTCACAAATCTCTGGCGCTGAAAATTATTTGTTTGAAGCCCAGAGCGCAGGAGGCGGTGTGATTAAAGTCTGTTTTTCAGCATCTATCCACTAGTAACAAAGCGAAAACATGTGGAATTACATTGTAGCAACATTGTAACATGAACACTTTAATGGCAGACCTGTAATGTCATTTCTGAGGAAATATATAAAAAATGTGAAAAAAACTGCTATTTCAATGCCAGAAGAGGTCACAGAATTATTTGTGATTTTTTTTGAAAAAAAAAAAAAACAGTTTAAAGAGAAGAAAGGGATCGTCCTTTGAAATGTATGGGAGAGCGACAGGTAGCGAGAGGTCATACCTGGCGCTGTGCAAGGCTGAACGCTGGTGCTGTTCGCTGAGGCTGTGAAAATGATGAATCAGACGCTACATGGCGCTATCCCAGTCGCTAAACAGATTCTGCTTGATAAATGTGTAATTGCTGCCGTGTCCGGCGTTCACCAGTCGCTACCTGTCATTAACCAGCCACTACCTGACGATATCCCTTCTTAAATAAGGGCCTAAGAGTTTTATTCATCAAGCCATAGCGTCAGGTAGCGCCTTGTAAGCGGAAGGTAGCCGCAGGTAGTGTCAGGTGAACGCCGGGCGCTGTACACAATACCACATTTATGAAAGCGAATCTGGTGAGCGCCTCTTACAGCGACACGTAGCGACTGATTCATCATCACAGATGGCTCAGCGGAACCCGACGACGCTCTGGCTTTCAGAGTGCCTGGTATTACCTGTCGCTACCTGTCGTTCTCCCATACATTTCAATGGACGTTACTTTTCTTCTCTTTAAACAGGGTTTTATTTTAATAATTTTTTTTTTTTATTTGTATCAAATCATTGTGTGACCTCTCCTGGCCTATAAAAATGTCATTTTTAAAAACTTTTTTGATTTTTAATATTTTTATTCAAAATTAGTTAGTGTGGTCGGCACTCCAAGCGAAAGAAATGTATAGTATATAGGGTGCTACCCGCCAAGGATTAAATCCTTCAATAATCCCTAACAATAAACAAGTAGATAGAAATATAGGTAGGCGCACACCAAATAGTGATGATTTGCAAAAATGTCTATTTCAAAAAGATAAGTATATTAAGAAAATGGTAGGTATCCAGTAGGGATGAGCCAACCGGTTCGGACGAACCGGAATTCGCTCCGAATTTCAGGGAAAATTCGATTCGGCACGAACCCGGATTTTTTGGGGTTCGTGCCCATCGAATTTTCCCTGAAATAAAAAAAAAAATGCTGGCATGGTGGGAGCTGGCAGGCCGGCTACGCTGTCAGCTGTCATCAGAGGACGCGTCATCAGAGGGCGCCTGAGAGCGGCGCCGGCCTCCACGCTCCGACCATGCAGGCATTTTTTTTTTCAGATGAGCGATTCGTGAAAGTTCGATTCGGGCAAACCCAAATTTCTTGGGGAAATTCGGCGAATCGCCCGAATCGAACTTTCAAGAAGTTCGCTCATCTCTAGTATCCAACACACTGTCAGAAAAAATAGAAGATGATTTCTCAATATTGGGTGCAAATTTAATCCAGGGGCACCTCTCCTTAAGTGTCCCTTAGGCTCAAATACAATAGAAAAGGATTAATGCACACCACTCACAAGGTTTGTTTGCAAATAAAGATTCTATTCCAAAAGGAGTTCAAATATACATATATATAAGACATTCTTTCAGATTGTATATTCAAGGAAAAGGATACAATATTGGTATTGCAGTATACAAAATGTGCGCAGTCTCCAGGATCGTAGCCTTGAGAAAGGGGCCTCGGCCTCGAAACGTTGGCATCGCATGCGATCACGGTGCTTTAACATTTGGTAATCAGATTGCACACTTATCTTGTCTCTCCATACTGTTGAACATCATAAATGATGAGCGTCATGATTTTATTTTGATTGATTGTATTATCTGGGCCACGTCTGGGATGATGCTTGCTTATTGGGACATATTCTGACCAGATAATTTACATAGATTGTCTTGTGGATACTGTATTTGCAATGTTTCCTTGACTGCAGTGGTCAGATATTGTTCCATACAGGCAACATAGCTAGAACACTCTTCAGAACCAGTCTAGCAACCACCTCATAGGTATTATGTTCACCAAGGTCTTTATTGCCTAATAGCATATAATTGTCCATACAGTGTACTTATTATTTCCCTATTATTTGAGGTGGGCTACGATCCTGGAGACTGCGCACATTTTGTATACTGCAATACCAATATTGTATCCTTTTCCTTGAATATACCATCTGAAAGAATGTCTTGTATATATGTATATTTGAACTCCTTTTGGAATAGAATCTTTATTTGCAAACAAACCTTGTTGAGTGGTGTGCATTAATCCTTTTCTATTGTATTTCAAAAAGATAGTAATTATATGAAATCTACAGACAATTAATTTTATATACATATATACACACAATAAATCAAGTATGCGGGTAATGTTGTATCTCTAGGAAAAAGGATACATTCATATATATAGAAATCCAAGTATGTTCAGCTGGCGGAGCTGTGTTGCACCAAGACACAGAGCAGCTATTCAATAACGTTAACCAGAACAATTAGTATATACAGGCTATAGGGTAAAAGTTATCTCTAAGTATTTCAGATTTAGGCCCTTATTTATGAAGGAATAGCGACAGGTAGCGACTGGTGAGCGAACGGTAATGACGGGCCCCGCCACAAGAACGCCGGCTCCCCACCACAATCACACATTTATCAAGCCAATCCTGCTTAGCGACTGAGATAGCGCCAGATAGCCACTCATTCATCATTATTCCAGCCTCAGCCCACAGCGCCAGCGTCCGACCTTGAACAGCGACAGGTATGACCTCTCGCTACCTGGCGCTCTCCAATGCATTTCAATGGAACAATCTTTAAATATTCATAATTAATTGTTATTGTTTTTTTTTTTTAACGTGAAAGATTCTGTGACCACTTCTGCCATTATAGATATTTTTTTTAAAGGAAAAAAAAAATTGTTGTTCGGTTGTTGATAGCGACTCAGTCGGTGTGGCGTAATGTTGAATATTGGGCGAGGAGTCGCTATTTGACAGGTTCCGCGCTGTATGGGAGCGCATGATAGCGACTGGCCCTAGAAAAAATTCTCGCGCTGTGAAATGCATGTTTAAACCCCAGAGCGCTGGCGGCGATGGGTTAAAAGTAGTTTTTTAACCCCCAAACCACCATATTTTTGGAAACCAAAAAAATAAAGTATTTTAAATAATTTAGTAATATGAATACATTAATATCAGACCTGTAATATCAATTCTGTGCAATTTATTTTTTTTTATTTTTTTACCTTAAAAAAATAATCTAACATGGCAGAAGTGGTCACAGAATTTTTCACATTTAAAAAAAAAAAAAAAAACACATTAATAACAATTATTAATATTTAAAGATTGTTCCATTGAAATGCATTGGAGAGCGCCAGGTAGCGAGAGGTCATACCTGTCGCTGTTCAAGGTCGGACGCTGGCGCTGTGGGCTGAGGCTGGAATAATGATGAATGAGTCGCTATATGGCGCTATCTCAGTCGCTAAGCAGGATCGGCTTGATAAATGTGTGATTGTGGTGGGGAGCAATATTTTTCCTTGACTCTGCTCCAGCTACTGAGCATTTAACCCTGTATGTGATTAATCTGGGGATCACTGTGAGGGCACCAGACTATATCTGATATACTTAGAGATAACTTTTTACCCTATAGCCTGTATATACTATTTGTTCTGCTTAAAGTGGACCAACACCCTCCACTGATCGGCCCGGGAATCTATAAGATTCCCGGACCGATCAGTCCCCTGACAGCGGGGCACCCCGATCTGTGTCAAACCACCCAGAAACCCCTAAATCCCTACCTGCTCCTCGATCCAGTGGTGCCCAACGCCGCCTCCCGCGCGTCCCTCTAGCAGGACGCGCACCTGCGCCGGCCGTTTGTGGACGAACCCTGTAAGAGTGACGCGCGGGAGGTGGCGGCGGGCGCGCTCTCTTGTCCGTCGGCGGGGATTGGCAGCAGCGGTCATGTGGGAGCGGGGAGAGGTGAGTTTTTGGGGCTTTCTGGGGGGTTTCACACAGCAGGGCACCCCCAGTCAAAATCCTGGGTGTTGGTCCACTTTAACGTTATTGAATAGCTGTTCTGTTACTATTTACAGTGTCTTGGTGCAACACAGCTCCGCCAGCTGAACATACGGTACTTGGATTTCTATATATATGAATGTATCCTTTTTCCTAGAGATACAACATTACCCGCATACTTGATTTATTGTGTGTATATATGTATATAAAATTAATTGTCTGTAGATTTCATATAATTACTATCTTTTTGAAATATACATTTTTGCAAATTTGGTGTGCGCCTACCTATATTTTTATTCAGAAATGTCATTATAGGTCTGGTATTAATGTGTTAATGTCACAGTGTTATAACAATGTCATTCCATGTGTTTTCGCTTTGTTACTGGTGGATATGTCATCAGAAACAGACTTTAATCACACAGTCTGGCGCTCTATGCTACAGCGACACAATTTTGAGCGCCGGCGCTGTGTGTGTCTGTTTTTTTTTTTTTTTTTTTTATGAATATGGTTTGAGTCGCTCGCACTGACCAGTCGCTACCGTTTGCTCCCATATAGCTCTGTACTGGTGTTATAGAGACTCACACATCAAATTCATCAATGCCGGCAATGTTACTACCGCGGCTGAGGCGCTCTGTAATAGCGACTCACAGACCATCAGAGCGACCACTAGCAGTCGCTCTTAGCGCCGCTGTACAGACGCTCAACTGCCGTTACCTGGCGCTCGTAATGAATCAGCCTGCCCTTAATCCTATACAAACGGGGAGGCCGATTCATTAACAGCGGCAGGTAGCAGCAGTTGAGCGACTACAGCGGCATTTTCAGAGCGCCCGCTAGTAGTCGCTGTGCTAGGCCGTTGTTCGGTAGTTGATAGCGACTCAGTCGGTTTGCCGTAATGTTGAATACAAGGTGACGAGTCGCTATTTGACAGGTTCCGCGCTGTATGGGAGCGCATGATAGCGACTGGCCCTAGCGACCGGCTCCCACCATATTCATTAACAAATCACGCTCAAAAAATTCTTGCGCTGGGAAATGCATGTTTAAACCCCAGAGCGCTGGCGGCGATGGGTTAAAAGTAGTTTTTTAACCCCCAAACAACCATATTTTTGGAAACCAAAAAAAATACGTTTTTTAAATAATTTTGTAATATGAATACAATATCAGACCTGTAATATCAATTCTGTACAATTTTTTTTTTACCTTAAAAAAATTATTTAAAATGGCAGAAGTGGTCACAGAATTTTTCACATTTAAAAAAAAAAAAAAAAAAATTAATAACAATTAATTATGAATATTTAAAGATTGTCCCATTGGAATGCATTGGAGAGCGCCAGGTAGCGAGAGGTCATACCTGTCGCTGTTCAAGGTCAGACGCTGGCGCTGTGGGCTGAGGCTGGAATAATGATGAATGAGTCGCTATATGGCGCTATCTCAGTCGCTAAGCAGGATCGGCTTGATAAATGTGTGATTGTGGTGGGGAGCCAGCGTTCTCGTGGCGGGGCCCGTCATTACCGGCCGCTCACCAGTCACTACCTGTCGTTATTCCTTCATAAATAAGGGCCTAAGTGCTATGATAAAAATATAATGATCTATTGTTCAAAATTGTTGTATTGTTGTACACAAATGTGCTAATAACCAATTAATTCTGTGCAAGGATAGATACTATAATAAAGGTATGATAATACTATTCAAATATATTATTCATAGTTACAAAAAATCTATTGAGAAGAAATATACAATGCTGGGAGCCATCTAGTCAGATACATATACATATATATATACTATACTCTATGGAAGAAAAGACCGCACTCTGTGTCAAAAGCAAAGTAAACTAGTGTGCAACACTAGAGGTTGGCCGAAAAGGAAACCCCCTCCGGAGACCAAATTGCAAACAGATAGGGGTCCCACACACCCCAAAGTTCCCAACCTCATATACTCAGTGGCACCACTACAATGAGTCTATGCAAAAATACAAAAGTTTATTGATTACATATTCAAAAACATAAATACAAGCCGATAAAATCAATTAAAAGACATATAACATATATGGGGAGGGGCGAGACTATACCAACAGCGGCTGGACCAGGGGACAAAGGTAATAACAGATGTAAATATAGGGTGCCGCTAAGTATAACATAAATAAGAATCTTACAGCAATAATAAAGTGTCCATGAGTGTGATTTAATAATTATATTTTGTAGTATGATTTAATACGTGACCCTATATGCCACTGATAACTAAATAATTGAATGAATAAAGAACACACTTGTGTCACACTCCCAACAAAGCTGGTTTATCTAAACAATACAATTTATCGGCTTGTATTTATGTTTTTGAATATGTAATCAATAAACTTTTGTATTTTTGCATAGACTCATTGTAGTGGTGCCACTGAGTATATGAGGTTGGGAACTTTGGGGTGTGTGGGACCCCTATCTGTATACATATATATAAATATTAGCCATATGTAGAAAGTATATACTTTCGGGGGGGGTGAACAATAGTCCTTAATGTAATAAATTCCAAATAGCTACCACCATGCAAATAGCCATAAAAGAGGTCCAGGTCGGCAGGGATGGGGTATTTAACCCAATATTTTACAAATATATTTGTAGATTTTTAACATTTTTTTTTTATTTTGTGGCTTTAATAATGAATAAAGAACACTAGTTTTAAATACATATTATCGGGTCGTTGTGCCCATTTGTTTGTCCAATTAGAAGTTTTGGTCATTATTTAAAATTCAAATTTCCCATCCTGGTAAAACTGGAAACTGCTTCCTGTTTCGATTGTCTTTCAATGACGGTCCATTTAGCTCTTTATTTCTATGCAAATACAGAAACACCAGTGTCTTGTATTATAAATAACGGATCCCTCCCCATTGTGCGATGTGGATTCGCTTGTCACAAAACCGGGCGGCTCCCTGAAGAAACAATAGGCAGAACTCTTCAGCATGACTATTGTTATATATGAGTTTGAGTCTTACCAACCAATCCAAACCCTCCTTGTGTTAAGGAATAGGGGTAAAAAAATATAAAATGAAACAGCACTCAGACTCATAGAGGAAAGAGGACACACAGAGGAAATACTAAACATCCAGGTACATGCGCTTATTTATTACTATGCTGTTGTGTTGTGTGTTTTTATGCCTTTTTCTCAATGTCATTTAGCTGTTTATGTGTCTTTAGCAAAATTCGGGAAAGGTCGCTGCATTTTTATATTAAATTAGTATATATTTCTATTTTTAATTAATATATTAGTTTTGGTCTAGATATTTTATTGCAACTGACCCTTTGATATTCCCTGTTTGGAGTTTCTTGCAACGATTTTAATCACCAAAAACAAAACAAACCTGATTTAGGGATTATTTGAAAACTTATGTTTGTAGAGCATTGGTACAATGCCCTTAAATCCAGAAATAGACTAATTTTCTATGTTTATAGGATATTTCTGATACTTTCACTTTCTTCACATGTGACAATATTTAATATTACATTTATAGTGCCTGTATTTCTTAACTTACTTTACTTATTGCTACTTATTTTATTTACTATTAGTATAGATAATAGAATATGATTATCTTTTGTATTTGAAGTGCCATCATTTTACGCATTATATTTATATTATTTCTATATACCGTATATACTCGAGTATAAGCCGAGTTTTTCAGCCCACTTTTTGGGCTGAAAAAAGCCACCTCGGCTTATACTCGAGTCAGTGGACAATGGAGGAGAAAAAGGGGCGGGGCGGATTACCTTCCCAAGGGGATGGGCGGATACGTTCCCTGTAAGGTAGCGGTTCGCGACCCCAGCGGGGGTCAGGCTGAGAAGGCTGCAGGGAGACGCAGGCGGAGGTGCGAGGCCGCGGCCGCACGCGCGCGCGCGCACAACACAGAATCTAAGGTGCGCGCGCACAGCCGCGCAGCCCCTGTCAGACGGCAGATGGGGCTGCGCGGCCGTGCGCGCGCACCTTAGATTCTGTGGTGTGCACGCGCACACGGCTGCGCAGCCCCATCTGCCGTCTGACAATCTGCGGAGCCAATGAGCGCGAGGAGCGCGAAGAGCGACCCCCCCCCCCACCTGAAAACCTCTTCCGGGTCCGGACAGCAGCAGGTCAGGAGCACTTGTGAGGATTTCTGGTGTCCAGCATCCAGGAGGTACCATATTTTAAATATTAAACATGTACCGTATGCAAATGGGATAGGTGGGTGTGCATAGTATGCATAGTATGCATAGCACCAGCAAAAAGTCAGCTCTGCTACTGATGGCGGCCTCACTTGGCCTATCTTATATGTTACCCACACCCTGTACATATAGATTGTCCACATTAAAAATCATCCTACCTGCATCTACTGCATGTTATGAGCCTTTAAACATCCAAGATGGCGGCTCATGGAGCATCAGGGAGCCTGCAAACAAGAAGTGCTTCCTGACTGTGCTGCTCTGCATTCTGGGACTGCTGACCTTTACCTGACCCCAGCTCTGCTCTGTCTGAGCAAAGTACAGCTATAACCCACCCGGTAGCTGAAATTTACCGGTAGCTGCTGCATTTCCCACCCTAGGCTTATACTCGAGTCAATAACTTTTCCAGTTTTTTTGTGGTAAAATTAGGTGCCTCGGCTTATATTCGGGTCGGCCTATACTCGAGTATATACGTATATATGGTTTGTGAGTTAAAAGTTAGAGCTTTTCCCTCGTCTACAGATACTGTATATACTGCTTTGGCCTTTAAAATCACTTTTAAAATGATATATGTAGAATATGGTACCCTACTCTACCATCAAGCCAGTGGCGTAGCTAGGGGGGAGCAGGGGGGGTAAGAGCTAGGGGTGCAGCAGGTCAGAGGGGCAACAAAGGGGGGCCTGAGCACAGGTAGGTGCACCATTTTGAATCTCTGTCCGGGGTGCCAAAAAGCCTAGCTACTCAACTCTAGATAAAGCATTCTGATTTGGGGTGTCGTTTGGCTGTAAACCTAAAGACAAGGACTTAAACCAGACTAACACCACTTTTTTTCTTAGTATTCTGGTGCTATGTCCTATGTATAACAGAACCATGTGAATTGTAAGGAATGTGTGTTTTACAACATGAATTTGCTACATTTTTTTTCTATGCAATTCCAATGAATATAGATTTAATTCCAAAGATTATTACTGTACTAAGGGGTTTGGGAATTCCCCTAAAATACAGCAACCCCCCAACTGGTTATACGTATTTTTAGGTTTCCATATACCACCATTTAATATATGTACTTAACCAATTACCCACTTTCTACTTGTACTTATTTCTGTATAAATTGTCCCTGCAGGTGGATTGCTATCCAGTGGCAGAAAAAAAACAGGGATTTTGCGACAAAATGAGCCCAACAAGAGGGAAGCCACATCAGTGCTCCGAGTGTGAGAGAGGATTCAGTTGTAAGTCAATGCTAAATCGTCATATGAAAACTCACACTGGAGTTAAGCCATTTTCATGTTCTGAATGCAATAAATGTTTTACCAACGATAACGACCTGCGTAGACATCAGCGGCGTCACACAGGGGAGAAGCCCTTCTCATGCTCTGAATGCAGTAAACAGTTTTCAAGGAAAGAATTGCTTATCATACACTTAAGGCATCACACCGGAGAGAAGCCGTTTGAATGTCCCGAATGTCACAAAGGATTTACGAGGAAAGATGCGCTAGTCCTTCATTGTAGGAGTCACACAGATGAGAAGCCGTATGCGTGTTCAGAGTGTGACCAGTGCTTTCGAGAGAAATCGTCCCTCGTTTATCATCAGCAATTTCACACCAGAGAGTTGCCATTTAAATGTTCGGAATGTAACGAGTGCTTCTTTTCTAAGCGGACCCTCACTTGCCATCAAAAGACCCATACAAAAGTAGACCGACATGTTTGTCCTGAATGTGATAAACGCTTTACCCTTAAGGGTAATCTTGTTGCACACCAAAGGATACACACTGGCGAGAAGCCATTTTCATGCCCCGAGTGTGGCCAACGCTTTAGATTAAAACAATCCCTCATTCGTCATCAGAGAAATCACACTGGAGAGAAACCATTCGAATGTTTGGAATGTAGCAAGGGCTTCTCTGATAAGAGGGCCCTTGTTAAACATCAAAGGATCCATACCCAATAGAATCTACTGCTCTGATTGCGGTAAATGCTTTGCCACTAATAGAAGTCTCATTGTACACCTAAAGATACACACTGGAGATAAGTCATTCTCATGCTTTGTATGCGACTAGAGCTTTGCCTATAAACCCACCCTTCTTGTTCATCAGAGAACAGTATGTAAGAGTAATCTTGGTGGACACCAAAGGGAAAAAAGTGTAGAGAAGTGGTAAATGTTATTCACATCTTTCTTCACTTATCTCCCCTAAGTGTTGCTGTGTTGGTCTGGTTTAAGGCATTTTTGACTGTTGATCCGCTTTAATGAGCCGCATCTGAGGCCAATTAGCAACCAATAAACTTGGCCTTTGTATGGCAAAAGCCTACAGACCCCTTAAATCTTTAATGAACATTCAGGCATCGCCTGTTTCCTGCTTTAGCTCCTAGTTTCCGGTTTCCCTTATCCTTCATGCTCCAAACACCATCAGCCTCAGCTTTGCACTATCATTTCTGGTGTTCTGTTTCCACACTACATCCGCATCTATATCTAGATGTATAGATCTATATGTACATATACTCCCTTTTCTGCTTCTCCTTTTGTATACCTGGTAATAGTGTATGATGCAATAACATTACCACATAAACACACATATAGGAATTGTTGCTGTGCTGTGTTCTTGTGATTTTGTATTTTAGACAGTTTTTGTGCATTGTTACTTGTACATAGCAGGATTGGTGTATGTGTAGGTTCGTTTATTATTTGTTTGCGTGTGGATTGGTTCTGAGGTTTTATTGTTTGCTGTGTTCATTTATTTAATAAATAGATTTTATTTCAGCTCTGTGTCTGCGCATTTCTTACTATGATCCACCCTCTGTGGCTAGCTCGGACTCGCAGACGTCACCAGGGGTGGATTGATCATAGGAAGACCCGGGACAATGCCCGGTGGGCTGCACTGCTTTGAGGCCATTTGGGCCTCTGATTTTACCACCTACATTCCATCCCTGTCCCCTTAGACTCTATCTCCTCCCCCTGAACCCAGCCCATTGTATACACAAGCCAAGGAACCCCAGCCCCTAATGCTATAGCCCGGGGAAAAATGCGCTAGTCCTTCATTGTAGGAGTCACACAGGAGAGAAGCCGTATTCATGTTCAGAGTGTGACCATTGCTTTCGAGAGAAATCGTCCCTCGTTTATCATCAGAAATTTCACACCAGAGAGTCGCCATTTAAATGTTTGGAATGTAACAAGTGCTTCTTTCTAGGCGGATCCTCGCTTACCATCAAAAGAGCCATACAAAAGGAGACCGACATGTTTGTCCTGAATGTGATAAACGCTTTACCATTAAGAGTAATCTAATCGCACGCTAAAGGATACACACTGAAGAGAAGCCATTTTCATGCCCCGAGTGTGGCCAATGCTTTAGATTAAAACAATCTCTCATTCATCATCAGAGAACTCACACTGGAGAGAAACCATTCAAATGATTGGAATGTAGCAAGGCTTCTCTCATAAGAGGGCCCTTGTTTACCATCAAAAGATCCATACCCAAGAGAATCTACTGCTCTGATTGTGATAAATGCTTTGCCACTAATAGAAGTCTCATTGTACATCTAAAGACACACACTAGAGAGAAGCCATACTAATGCTTTGCATGTGACTAGAGATTTGTCTTTATACCCACCCTTCTTGTTCATCAGAGGACACACACCGGAGAGAAGCCACATGGATTCTTTGAATGTGGCAGGGACTTTGCATATAAGCATTCCTTCCTTGCTCGTCAGAGGACACATATCGGAGTGAAACCATTTAAATGCTCTGAATGTAAGAAAGCATTTGCAAGGAAAGATGTGCTAGTACGTCATTGTAGGAGTCAAAGCGATGAGAAGCCATTTTCATGCACATAGTGTGTCCAGTGTTATTGAACAAAATTATCCCTCATTAATTCACACAGGAGAGATGCAATTTGAATGTTAGGAAGTGCTTCTTTGCAATTAACCCCCCACAACCCACTGAGCATCAAAACATCCGTGCACAAAAGAGTCTACGTGTATCTTCTGAACTTGAGATATTTTTTACCAGTAAAAGCAATCTTGGTGGACACCAAAGGACACAAAGTGTAGAGAAGTGTTAAATGTTATTCACATCTTTCTTCACTTATCTCCCCTCAGAAGTTTCACTGTAAAGAGGAACCATACCAACACCCTGAATGTGATAAATGTGTTTCTTAACTGTCCAAACTTCACAGTGAAGCGAAGCAGTGGCGGACTGCAGCCAAAAATCAGCCCTGGATTTTACTAGCCCCTGGCTGGCCTAAGATGTCTTTGCCAAGGCTCCCACCATAATGCTTGTGCTATAGCATTGGGGGCTGGGTTTCCTTGGCCTGTGGTTACAATGGGGCTGAGAAGGAGACTAAGGGGGCAGGGATTGAATGTGGGTGTTTAAAGCAGCAGCCCAACTGGCCCCAAAGCAGTGTGGCCTACTGGGCAATGTCCCGGGTCTTCCTATGGCCAGTCCTGAGGCTATGTACACCACAAACCTAAAAGTGGAACTCTAAGTCTATATATATATAAAAGCATCAAGGTGGCTGTGATGATGTTAAACACAGAGAGAGAAAGAGATAGAGCATTAACCCTTCAACTTGTAAGCCATTTTGACCTTTTTGGTACAATCCACAGACATAAGACAAATATTGAGCTCAAACATTAAAACAAATATAAATTCATTGATTGTATTTCATTGCCTAATAAAATGTTTTTGAAAAATGTACTACATTTGCCATGATCATGTCATTTATTATTGTATGCTCTAAACAGAATGGAAGAAAAGGAAGATAGAAAGGGTGGAAAGAAGGCAACATAGAAAGAATGGGATATTAGAAATAAAAGTAGAGAGAAAGGATAACATAAATAAAATATTAAGGATTATAGAAAGAATAAATGAAAAGAGTGTAGACATAAAGAGTTAACCTTTCATTTAGCATCAATAACCATTTGCAAGCAAGTCAGCAGATGAGACCAGTTACACAGACTGTAGCATGTCAGGCTTTGCCTCAGTAACAGGCTGGGAGTGCACCTGGACGCCACATGACCAAGTCTAAGGACTCAGTAACCTATAACATAGATCAAAACCCTTGCAGGCCAACCTTAAGTCTAAAAGACTTCTTGGCCAGATGATTCCACTTTCCTTAAAATTGGGATGCCCCGCTTTGTCATATCAACATTAAATCTATACAAGTGTGTGTTGCATTGCATTGGTTTTATATTGTATTGTATTGTTTACTACAACACTGCATGATCTGTAATGTGCTGACTTATTGGAATTCCTCCCTCCATATGTTGGACCAGCTGTACGAGCGGAGAACGGCGATAAATGACGACCTCATGCAGCAGCCGGCCAGTGCAATTTCCAACTGAGCCACTGGCAGATGATGTGTTGCACCAGCCGATTGTCGAGACTGTTCAAGGAAGCCACTCTGCTCATGGGATGGGAAGACTACATTTTTAACAATGTGATTTTGATGCTTCATGTACTGGAGAGTTTCCTATAATGTCACATTGGTAAGGAGAGCCAGCCCAGTGCTCACATGTATGACATCCAACTGAGCCCAGAGGTGAATTAAGTGGATGTGAAGGATCTCAAGGCCCAGACTCTGTTCACACCACTGGATGGCTTATCTGGTAGAGAGAAGCATCAGGAGCAGGAGGTCGAAGAGGTTGATGAGGAGGACCCCAGCCCCCCTGATATTATTCAGTTGTTAGTCAGTGGGAACTGGCAATACATTTACTTTTAATTTATTTGTAATTCATTTTAAATTTGTATCTATTTTTTTTAATATTTGTATATTCCATATATTGCACAGAGACAAAACACTCAACGGTGGAAGGTTTTTGAGCATATTTGTTCAATTTTTGGACTTTTTATAGTTGTATCATTATTTAATTTATGGACTGAAATAGCGGGATGGAGAGTGGGCATGTTATATGTCATTACAATAGTGCAAGCAATTGTTGTTTTTACTTGTATCCAGGTGGAGTTTCACTAAAAAATTCTGGAAATGTAAAAAAAAAAACCCCTGTGTGGATTTGTGAATACTGGGTGTTGCTTACCATTGCAGACATTGAAGGCTTGGCGGAAAGGTTGAACTGGATCAGTGGTCTTTTGGAGACACCAGATCGCTAACTGGTGGTCAAGCAGTATTAAATTCAAAGCTGGTGTAAGGCAGTCTGGGTCTTCTTTGTGTGTGAGGACAAAAGGGGGGTGCAACATTTTCACCTAATCACCCTATATTATTCTTTTTACAGAATTTGTCACTAAACAGAGATACCACTCACAAAGAAAGAGGTAGAGGTTAGCTGGAGGGCCGAATAAAACAAGGCTTACCCAACTAGCCAGCTACCTAACATTTATAAGGTAGCAATATTAAATTATTAGTATAAGTCCAACTACCAAGTCCAAATTGACAAAGGAGAATCAAGCGTGGGGAGACACTATTACATAAGCATTGGTATGCTGTTTAGAAATTCTGGAATTGATGGACTAACTGAGAGTTATCTTGGCACTGACCAAAACCCAGGATATTTAAAAACCTGGATTGGGTACACTTTAACTTGCAGGAGTAGGATAAAACAGAAGCAGTGGGCAAAAGGTAATTTCTGCAATAATGCCTCTATATTCAGCACCACATAGGATGTAGAATAGTCAAAAGATTTGCCTAGGCTGTCCCACTGTGGCCGGTGGGCGGCCATGTCTTGGTAGGTTTCAGTTGGGCCATAATCCAATTACACTGCCACGGACCACATTCCTGAAATGTTTTACCCATAACCATGGCTCCTTTTACAAATTTTGGCATCTACCCAAGTATTCCCCCTGCAAAGAATCATTTTACAGTCAGAGTAATTAGGAGGGTAATTTGGAAATCATAGATACCATGGGGTAGGTCATGATTCAGATTCAGAGGCCTCTAGGCAAATATAAAAATGCAAGATAAAAGCATTAGATGTGGGTTCATGTGGATCAAAGTAAACTGCTTATGCCAAAATAACTGATCCTGCATTTCTATCTCACAGGGAATAATGCTTCCAACTTGGCAAACCCTGAACTCAAAGGATGGTGTGAAGGCTAAGGAGAAAATGTTTATATTAGGAGTCCTTTACATCCTTATAGCTAATTATTTAATCATAGGTGATGCAATTTCCAAGTTTCCGGAGCAAGACCCAGAGGCTGAATTATCCACGGAGCAAACGGTTTCTTTTTACAGGAAAAGAAGATGGGATGCGATAGAATGAAATAATTAACCGGTGGGTGACACAGTTGATATTTTGGGGAGAATCTGTATAGGATATAGTACTACATGATGTGTCGAGATAAAATTTGCATATAATAGTGACATAAGGATCCAAGCTCGTATAAATACCAAAACTTTTTTCACACTTACAGGGAACCTATGTTTATAATAATAGAACAGGGTTTCGAGTGTTCAAATGAAAGTCCAGCTAAATGGTTGCATGATATTGATTTGGAATGGATTAATACAGCCAATACTGGTCATTCTAAGACAGACATCTGGTTTCTAACCCAACATTATTTGGCATTCCTAGACCAGAGCCATTTATAAATACACCCTCAAGAGAAAGTGGAGGGATGTAAGTAAGAGCTGGGATTTTATGATTCTGCAGTGAGAATTATATTGAATCTTAATTAATTATAATTTATCCAGAGTTTCTCCAGAGTTTGTAAAAGTTAGAGAGGAAAGAAATTATTTAAAATTGATATGCAAATCAAATGTGCAATTTCCCCAGGACTCTTTGATATCATGAGAAAAGTATATTTTTGGGGAGTCTAGTGCTAGGTGCTACTCATATGATTCAAAAAGGACCCATAGGAGTAGTGAGTAAATCCTAGGAAGGGTTTGTCTATTTTAAAGCAAATCCAACCCTTGATGAATCTGGTGTGTACAATTGTTGCACGATAATGGAAAACCAGCAAAGCATTGTAAGGGGTTTATTTAAGTAACGGAAAGGCCACGTAGTGCTAAATAGTGCCAGGTGAAAGGTCCCAGTGCAAAAGGTGCATTTTATCAAGTCAAAAATTCAGAGCGCCTCTGATAGTGCCAGGCAGTGTCCCATCTATCAACAGCGTGGGTGCTGGCAGATAAGCCCAGGCACCCACCCTGCACTGTGTGGCCTTATCTCATACATTTCAATGGACTGGGATGGTTACAATTATTTTGGCCACTTTTGTTAATTTTTTTTTTTGCTAGTGCGTGTGCCACATGATCCCTGGGCTGTTTGGAATTGTTTTTGGAAGTATTTTTTGAACTTTTGTGCTGTGCAGCAAACTTGTGATTTGGGCCGTGCAAATCATGTGTCCTGTCTTTATGCAATTCCCAGTGTTAACATTTTTTTGGTCCCCAGCCTCCCCAAAAAATAAAAACTTCCAAAGCGGAATCACTCCACCATTCATATAAACAGCCTGCCTCAGGAATATAGATTTGCCATGGATCATATTGATCTATGGGTGAATAAATGGGCGGGTTGTGAAGAACATGAAGAATGCTTTGTCACTTTAATCCCCTTTGCAGGACATCAACAGGAGTTAAAGAGGTTAAAGAGGACCAAACATTAGCCAATCCCCACCCCCATTGGCCCATACTTCCCTTTTGGATGTCTCCGCTGCCTTCTGCAGCAACATCCGGCTGCTTCGGGGCCTGATCCTCACCCCCGCCACTGGCTTAGCCATCTGTAAATGACAGCACGGCTTGAGACGTGCTCTGCAAAGTCCTGCGCCGCTCAGCTAAGTCTTGCAGGATTTGGGACAGCTCCATTGCATCCCATTCATGGGCACTGCGCAGGCGCGTGATAAGGGGCCACACTCAGTGCCTGCTGCGATGCAAGATGGTACCGCCTTTTGGAAGGTTGCTTGGAATTTGAGGGACCAAGAAGATTGATCTCCCGGCGAGGTGAGTGAATAGTGCCCAAAGGTAAAACGGGAGGGGGGCAGCAGATCGGTGAGGTTTGCGGGAGCTTTTAACCTTCCCCGATGTTCCTCTTTAATGCCGATTACAGTTCTAGGTATATCTGTGAATGATACCCAGCTGTTATATTTTCAGTTATCATATAATGAGTTTGTTTTTGACATTAAAGAGGAACATCAGACCTTTTCTGATGTTACTCTGTAAACATCCCTCCCCGCTCCAACATCTGTTGGATGTCAGCGTTATGTAAAATGCAGACATCCGGCAGCATTGCTGGCCCCCTCCCACCCATAGCCATCCCAGAGTGAAGGCAGCGGCTTTAGTCGTGATCACCCTTCTTGCTTTCATAATTATAGTCTGTGTACCGCAAAAATAGAAAAGCGAAAGACCTCCTTTAACTTATTTACTCCGGTGGAATAAATGAAATTCTGTTTCCAAGCTATGAAAAAGAGTGATGAGGTCGAAGCTTTCTTTCTTTTTTGTGCCCATTCAGAGGAATTACATAGGAGCCTTTATTGTGTCACAGGAGATTTAGTAGGCATAGAACTGGGCCGCACAAGAATAAATATCTCCTCAATCTTAAGTAAAGATGTGAAGGCCTCTCCTACGTAATGTAATATTTCTCAGATAGAGGAATTTCTTTGGGGGGGGGGGGGGGCAATGGGCACAGGGATTAACAAAAGACAAAGGACTTGAAGAATCTTTATGATCAGAAGTGAAACAAGCATAAATATTGTTTAAACATGAGCAAGATCAATTGGAAAGAGTCGGGAATGGGTGGGCTGATGTTTCTGGATTTTCCTGGTGGAGCAAATTAAAAAAAACTGTCAACATGTGGTGGAAATCATCAGTAGCCCAAGCAGCCAGAAATATAATATTGCACCCAATCATTATCTTATTTATCATTGTTATATTGTGTATTATAATTTAATTACTATTAGTATGTAGAATTCGATTTTTCTATATTTTAGTTAAAACGAAAATTAGGAAGAGAGAAAATGATTTACACGAAATGGTTCTAAGATTTTTTTTTTCTTCTTCTTCTTGGCAGACCAAGGTCTGAAGGCAGGAGAAACGGTGGATAGAATGGAACACGCCAAGACCAGCATCAGGGGGAAATGTTAGAAGGATTAATGTAATATTTAATCTTCTCGCATTCCAGGTCGGCCAAATCTTAGTTACATTTGATTAAATGTGAGGCTGAATTTATTGTCTCTAATCTTGAGAAGCCAAACCAAAAGAAAAAATGATGTAGACCATACGTCCAAAGCACTAGCACTAAATTTTCCAGCTTGTCCCTTAAAAATTAACTTTTAATGGCAATTGCTAAAAAATAGCCCAAAACATATTCTATTATAAGAGAATGAGGCCTCCTCTACTGCCCCATCCCACAGAGACTGCTCTGTGATTGTGTATAAGCCATTATTCACATATTATAATCAGTTTAATTTCTTTTCATTATAAGAAGAATCAATATAAAGATATTTTCATACATCGTAGGTTCACATTGTCTTAGATAGAGAGGGAGTCGGGAGACTTTCAGCCACATGTTTGTGATCACCCAAAAAGCCAGATATGTTTTCTAACTTCTGAAAATGTTTTTAATTTGAAAGTTTATACTCATTATAAGTGTGACATGTAACGTAATGTTTCATTCAGAAATATCAGATTTTTCTATTCATGTAAGAATGTAATGGATCCAATAATAGGATGTGTCCTAGTTTAGTATCTTATAACATGAAGCTGTGACACATTTACAATGGCTGCTCCTTATTTCTTTCCCAGTTTCAGTCCATTGTGTCAGTGATGGCGTCACGTCATTTCTATGTTAATGATGAGAGTCTCGTCTATTGTGTTTCCAATAAGAATCCCCCCCTTTTATTCTCCTGTTATTTTGCTGCAATGCTGATGAATGTGACATACTGCTGGGGGATAAACAGAACCAAAGAACTGCTAATACTGTCCAATTAGAATTCATTACCATACTTTGCTTTACTTCATTGCTTATTTACATTCAGCCAACCTAAAGCCTCCTCATGAATGTTTATACAGACAATATAAGGTGAGGCCGGGCTCAGTCACAGGAATAGCAGACGGGTCAGGAGAGTGACTGAGGGATCCACCATATTGTCTTATACCAGGTAGATATGTTTGCTGTGTTATTAGGATATATGTGATCGTTATTACCATGTCTGGGTCACATGACTTAGTTGTGGCTGGTGATATTGTGCTCCATAGTATAAACATACCAGTGTATTATATGTCATCTGAATGTGGACTATAATTTCAGCTATTCAATTATATGACATATTTGTGGGGTTATGTGCTGAAGAGTCTTCATAGGGTCTCCAAGATGTTCTCCAGCTAATCAGTTGGTCAGTAGTATTCCCTGAATCCTAATATAGATAATCAATAAAATATAGTGTTGAATAAGAGCACACCAGCCAAAGGTTCTTTTAGATTGCAATTGATAAGTGTATTAAAAGTGATAAATAAAGTACATAATACAAAAACCCAGCCCTCACACAATGGGTGATAGTTGTTCAATTGATAAAGATAACCAAGAATCATATATGACAATAAGCATAAGAGGCATTTGCTGCAATATAGTTAATGGCACTCACGTACTCAGTAAGCGTCAGTTTCAATGGGCACAACAGGCAGCAAATGTCATAAATGTCCACAGCAGATTATACAAAGGCAATCATCAAGAGACCAATGCAGAGAAAAGTGCATCGCTCAGCCTCCCTGAGGAAAGACCCAGTGGGGTCTGAAACGTTGGAGTACTTGTGCCTGCTCATGCTGTAAGGTAATTATCCTAACTTTGCACTTTTCTCTGCATTGGTCTCTTGATGATTGCCTTTGTATAATCTGCTGTGGACATTTATGACATTTGCTGCCTGTTGTGCCCATTGAAACTGACGCTTACTGAGTGCCTGTGCCACCTGGTGGCCATTAACTATATTGCAGCAAATGCCTCTGATGCTTATTGTCATATATGATTATTGGTTATCTTTATTAATTGAACAACTATCACCCATTGTGTGAGGGTTGGTTTTTTGTATTATGTACTTTATTTATCACTTTTAATACACTTATCAATTGCAATCTAAAAGAACCTTTGGCTGGTGTGCTCTTATTCAACACTATATTTTATTTATTCATGTATGTTGGTCTATGTGAGGAATAGACCTTGTTGTGGTAGCATACAAATACAGGTTATCATATGTATGCATTATATGATGGTGTGCGGGCATGCTAAATTAATTGGTTGTCCTAATAAAGATAATCCCATCATACAAATAATAATGCAAGCTTCAATATACAATGTATAAATATTGTCCAAGTTTAGTTTTCTTTAGTGTAGACCTGTCATCTTCTTTGTCACGGTGTCACTTTATTTCTATGTTACTCGTGAAAGTCTTATAAAATATCTCCCTTGTCCTATAAAACTGATCAGTGATGAGACATGTCTCCAATTGGATTAGTTTAAGAAGTCGCAAAAAGAAAGGTAGGATGTGCTCATCCAGTCAATATATAGCAGTTAAGAGGTGCTAGAGGGGTGTGACCACACACTATAAGCAAAAAAGAAATTTACCCCTCTGCACACTCATACTACACTTGTTAAGAACATAGACTGTTAGTTAACATAGATTGCAATGAATGTAAAAGCAAGGAGGCCACGTCAAGGCCGTCCAATTTGTACCCCGTCCCTAACATTAAGTCATTGCAATGTCTTTAGACAGGCTGATTCATGTATTGCATTGCTTGTAAAGCAATTCAAAACAAGGGGATGCCCCGACCCCCCCAAAAAGGAAAGGGATATAACCAGAGACTGACAATGGCACTCTATCAGATATAATTCATATCAAGTTTATTAAATTGTCAGAATTTCCCACCAAGACACATTAAAAACCTAATTTAAAAAAACACATAATAGACTGCCATCATCATCATCAGAATCAAATATATATAAGCAAAACCATACGGATAATACTAGCAATGAGGTAGGTGCAAATCACAAACGAAATACAGAAAAATATTTGCTTACTTGTTCCATAAAGTGCTAAGTGCAGACCACCACTGGGATCCCCAAAATCCCTAGGGATTAGCACTTTATGGAATAAGTAAGCAAATATTTTTCTGTATTTCGTTTGTGATTTGCACCTACCTCATTGCTAGTATTATCTGTATGGTTTTGCTTATATATATTTGATTCTGATGCACTTGACACTTTAGGAATGTATTATAATATATATTATTATTAGTTAATTTATTTGGGTCCCCCACTGGGATACATTAGGGTACCCCCTTCCCTCCTATTTGATGGCAGTCTATAATGTGTTATGTGTTTTTTAAATTACGTTTTTTAATGTGTCTTGGTGGGAAATTCTGACAATTTAATAAACTTGATATGAATTATATTTGATAGAGTGAAATTGTCAGTCTCTGGTTATATCCCTTTCCTTTTGGGGGGGGGTCGAGGCATTCCCTTGTTTTGTATTGCTTTATAGTAATAGGGTTACCAGAGCGGGGCACCTGCATTACAAGCATTTTATTATTTGGTGCCGTCCATATTTTCTTCTTGCAAATTGCATTGCTTGTACACACACAAGTAAAGAAGTAGCAATGTCTGCACTAAATTTTAACTTAGTAATGTTAGGGACGGGGTACAAATTGAACGGCCTTGACGTGGCTACCTCGCTTTTACATTCATTGCAATCTATGTTAACTAACAGTCCATGTTCCCTTAGTACCTAGTGGGACTCCAGGGCTAGCCCACCTATAGGTCCACAAAACTAGTTGCACACTCCTATATTCATAAATCCAAATTTATTAGAGACATAGAGTACAAACATATAGTCCTACATACAAACAATACTACATACACACGGTTAAAAAACATATAATAAAAAACCCAAGAAGTGGGTAGGAACTTGGGGCTGTAATTTAAGCCAGTCAATTATTTAATCAAGTAAACATCCAAATATTAATCCAATAAAAACATCATTAAGTGTAATGGCGCTTATAGAAAGTGCAATGTGCATAAGGTGCCTAGTGCCTAATATAAAACTGTGTCCTAACCAAAGTGCAGGGGTACTGCTAAGAACTTGCAGTTAAAGTAGTGACAATAATACGTGCATATCATACATACCAGAAACATCTGTAATAAAGTGCAATGTGCAAAATAAAACAAAAAAAAAATCATCCATCTGTTCTAATGCTAACCTCTACAGTGCCTAAATCAGATCAAATAAGCGCCATCCACAAATAATGTAATGATCATTATACAGTGCATCCATATAAGATCAAACTGTACACACCCCGGCCAAGCCCACTGTCCTCCCCACTTACCTCACCGACGCGCTGCGTGGTCCTCCACCACTTCGCTAGGGTCACAGTCCATGTTCTTAACAAGTGTTAGCTAGGTTTTCCAATTGTATGAGTCTGCAGAGGGTTACATTTCTTTTTTGCTTAGTTTAAGAAGTCTAAATGATTCCATCAATTCAGCAAACCCACCCCATTCTATGTTGATGTGTGTGGACACTATGGGATCGATTCAGAGCCAGGTGAAAAAAACCCCCTCCTTTCACTGTCTACCTTGGGGCTGATTCAGAGCCAGGTGAAAATTTACATCCAGTAGTCAATGAAAGTGAATGGCAGTTTTCTTTCCTAAGAAAGAAGTGAGTTTTCTCACCAGGCTTTGAATCGATTCCTATATGATGATGATTGAGTCTGCTGGTCAGTCACATGCATGGCCGGCCTTTGGGGTGTTCAGATTAAAGGAGCACTATCGCGAAATGTGTAATATTAAAAATCCAAATAAACATTTTGGCTAATGAGAGGAGGGGTCACTTATACACCTGAACTGAATAAAAGTCCTACTAAGCTTGTGATTTAACTCTACAGAACCTGGAGTGGACGTGCAATATGCACACCTACCTCCTAAAGGGAGCACCACTACAAATCTCAATCAAAGTTTAATGCTTTATTAGTACAAAAATTAAAAAACATACATATACCACAAGACAAATTAAAACCAATCGGTGTGGCCAAAGACCTTAATCAATATATGATGCACCTAAAGGGCTATCCAATTCATGCCCATGGGTGAAAGACTATATATATTTAAATACCTACACAAAGTTTGATAACCTATCTTCTTGTGCCGGCACAAAAAACTAACTGAACATATATATATATGTGTATACATATCCTTAAATCCACAAACACTTCACAAAAATTGTTATATATAGATAAATATATATATATATATATATATATATATATATATATATATATATATACAAAAGTACTACAGTGCCATAATGAAATTATAAAATGAATTAGTGATATATACCTATCTACACTATACACATACATCAACCAAAAAAACACATATATTGAAAGTGCAAGTGCATACAAATATCACAAAAAAAAACCCTCAAAACACCTAGTATTGCACAAGGAAACCATTCCAATCAGGCTTCAAATGTAAACAAAAACAGTATGTAATAAAATACAAGTGCCGGTAGGCAATCCCCTCGATTCAAAATGCAAAAGTTAATTGATTTCGGATCGAGAACCGTAAGTTTGGGTGGGTGTTTGTCATTTTTTCCTGTTTTTTTGGCCATTTCCGACTCGCACGAGCCTACGTACGATTTCGTATATGCTCTTACGATCATCGGAAGTTCGTTCCTAAAACTTAGGATCAAAACCTAAAACTTAGGATCAAAACCTAAAACTTAGGATCAAAACCTAAAACTTAGGATCAAAACCTAAAACTTAGGATCAAAACCTAAAACTTAGGATAATCGGATGTGTTTCGGTGTGATTCAGAGAGCTGTTTTCCAACCTCTAAATACGTTTTAAAAGAAAGCCACTGGCGACACCTTTTAGCAGTCGGATTGCTGTTCTTGATCAGGTTTTTTGGCTATGTGGAGGAGTCTGCGCGTCTTGAGCTCCAATGAACTGCATGTATCAGCATGGCCGAGGCCATAAATTGTATGGCAATGCATACCTGATTCATGTATGCCTTATAAAAGCATTTTAATGTGGACCTTAATTAGTCCTTTGCATGTAAACCTTTATTTTGCAACACATCCATATATTTGCGTTATTTAAAGAAACTTATGTCCTTTGTTATTTATTTTTAAATTGATGTACTAGAATAATATTTTTAATTTGAATTTATTGGTGTAGTTGTTTACCTTTGCTTTGTTTAATTATTTTAGCTCATCTTTGGTCAGATGCAGCACACTTACTGAGGAGAGGAGAGCGGGATAAAGTGCAGGATGTGGGTTACTGCTGTATTTTGCACAGACACAGCAGAGCTGGGGGCACGGAAAGGTCAGACATCAAAGAATGCAGAGCAACACAGTCACAAGGCCCTTTCTGTTTGCAGGCTGCCCGAGAATACCTGAGCCGCCATCTTGGCTGTTTCTAGGCTCATAACATGCAGAAGTTGCTGGGTGTTTTTTAATATTTGAGAGCAATCTGTATGGAGAGGGTGTGGGTAACCACACCCAAAATTTTAAGTTGTACCATTTGAAGCCAAAATATTTAAATTAAATCCTCAAGTAAAAAATGCAAGTTAACTAAAAATTAAACAAAGTAAGATTTACTTATGCAAATGCATTCATTAATGGTTGGTTACTACAAAATGAATGAAATAAAGAAAAATAAAAAACAATATATTTAGAATGCACTTTAATGAGGTAAGTTTGTAGTGCGCAGCCGCAAGATCAGAAGGATTTACGTCCAGACAAAAAAGGAAAAAGGGCAAAACCAATGTTGCAACCTGAGAAATGAAACGGAAAATTCAGGATGGAAACTGACATAGGTCTGATTCCCGAACTGCCATACGAACGAACGGAAATTTTAGGATAGAAACGTATTTGCTTATAGAATCACTCGCAAGTTCATACGAACGCACGAGCGTACGGGAAAAATAGGATGATCGGCACCAAAATCAAAGCTTTAACATGTTTCTTTGAATCGACCCATACCCCTCGATTCAAAGAGCAAAAGTTAATTGATTTCGTATCGAGAATCGTAAGTTTGGGTGGGTGTTTGTCATTTTTTCTTGTTTTTTTGCCCATTTCGTATTCGCACGATCGTTCGCGCATAGACGTATATGAACATACGCATTTCGTACGAGAATCGTATATTTTGCGTTAGTTTGTGTGTTTTTCCCGTCCAAATCGTATTATTTGCGTCCGATCCTATTTTTTACGTCCTTCACATGGGCTTGCGACCAATTCAGAGAGGTGATTGCTAATTGTTTTGAAGCCCATTAAAGAGCTGCTTTACGAAATGTTTGCCGGCAGCTATTTGGCCTCGGGAGTAGGATGGAGAGGAGCGAGTTTGTGGCACATCAAGGGCTTATGCTTTTTGGCATTGAGTTGATCGAGATGTCTGAGAGCAGATTGCCCCTGCGTCGTCGCATGAACATCGATAGCATGAATGATGTTGAGCTGTTCGAGCTGACCAGGCTTAATCGCGCTTCCCTCCATAAATTATATAGTGAGCTGCGGCCATGGTTAGCCCGCACCACAAGGAAGGGGCATGCAATTTCAGGTATGACCAAGATGCTTGGCTGCCTGCAATTTTTGGCGAACGGCTCGTTCCAGAGGCTGGGTGCCCTCTCCGTGGGGATGTCACAGCCTACGCTGAGCCGCGCACTATCTAAATTTTTGGAAGGCATGGCTGCCATAACTCCAAAATATATTTATTTTCCGGATGATATGGCAGCCAGAAACGCCATTAAGCTTGGGTTTTATAATGTGGCCGACATGCCCAACGTTATTGGTGCTATTGACTGCACACATGTGGCACTCGTACCTAGGGCTGCCGACGAGTATATATATAGGTATTGAGATTGGTTATTATGTTGGCTAACGTGTAATGTAACCTGTTTTCCTTTGCGGCCGCATATTTGTTTATCCCTCATTTGTGTAGCTGCTTTATCTAGGCTTTTCATTAGTCTTTCCCAATAGAGTGCAGACATGTATTATTTTTTTTTTTTTTTTTTTTTAAATATCAATTACCCTTTTTGTATGTTTTTGCCTTAAGGAATCGAAAAATGGGACACTCCCTTAATGTCCAGGCCGTGGTTGGTCCGGACATGCGTTTTATGAGTGTCCTTGCCGGCTACCCAGGATCGTCGCACGACTCGTATATCCTCAGGCGATCTGGGTTGTTTAGGAGATTTGAGGCAGGTGAATTTTCGGGTGCATGGCTGCTTGGTAAGTGTGTCCTATTTGTGTGCTATTAAATGTGGGATTAATCTTGTATTTGTTGATATGTTTGTATTTGAATTCTTTACATAAGCCAGAAACTGCCTTTTTGTTGGGTCATATATTATGAACTCCAAAACAAAATGCTTGCCTCGCTTTGTCCTTCAGAATGTTTTCCCTTTAGTTAGGATGTCTGTAAGTTCCATGTCCCTAAATATATTGGTTGGGAGTTTATACCCAAGGATCTGTGAGCTTTTGCTCCTTTTGTAGTATTGGTCTTTAAATGTCAAAGTGGACTTAAACTGCATACATTGTAGTTTTCATATAAATGTGGATAGGCCCTCAGCAGCATCCTAATTGTAACATGTCTGAAAACTAAAAATATATTTAAATTCCAACTACCCTTGGCCGTGCAGATGTTTGTTAATTAATTGGTATATTGAAGTGCCATTTTAAATTATGTACTACATTAGTGGCAATAGTTATTTTGCTAATGTGCCCTGGGTGTTTTTTTTGGCCCTTTACCTTACATCATTATGATATATGTAAAATTCTTTGTGTTTGTTGTGTTGCCTTTTTAATTTTGATTACATTTAATTGTCTGTTTAAGGTGATTCCGGGTACCCACTTCTACCCTGGCTCATGACGCCTGTGCTGCGGCCCCAGGATGCCTCTCAGGAAGCGTACAACCGTGCGCACCGCAAGACCAGGGCTGTTGTGGAGAGGGCCTTTGGGCTGTTGAAGACCCGTTTTCGTTGCTTGGACCATACTGGGGGCGCCCTGCAATATGATCCCAAAAAAGTGATCGACATAATCATGGCATGTGCTGTTTTGCACAATTTTGCGATACTGGAACGTGTCCCACGTTATGTGGATAGCCTGCCCTCTACAGCCCTAGAGGATGATGTAGAGAATTTTGTTGGGCCACCCAGTGAGTCTGCCCAATCAGTTAGAGCAAACTTGATATTGCAGCATTTTAGTTAATTTTATTTCGTGTATCAACATTCTGTGTGTCTGTGTTAGCCTTTTTGTTAAATATGTTGTTTTGCCGTAATGTGGCATTACCTCAAAGTAAAACATTTTTACCTTAATTGTTGCCTAATGTATTTCATGTAGTTTCCTTAGCTTGATATTTGCATTGTTACACCTCTTAAAACCAAAATTATCTGGTTTAGCCCAAGCTGTTTAAAATGTGTTCCCACTAAAAACGCCACAAGTATTGTAAGTGAGAATATTTTTTTACTTAGAAAAGTTAAAATTATTGTGCTTAACAGAAAACATTCCACATACATCTGTGGTTACAAATGGATGACATAACAAAAAAAACATCGAGCACATCTACACCTGGAAGTGAGTGGCACAACCAAACAAGGACACCCAGTCCAAAGGCCAGCCTAGTCCAGTCATTAATATTGCCTGTGCCCAGGGATATTTGGGCATGGCCATAATGTCACACAAACATGTCTGCAAACAGGAGGAGCACCAACCAAATACATATTTAAAGCCATAAGTGGCCAGATACACTCCACATAGACCTATGGCATTGGCTAGTGGCCTTAAGCATTACTCTAAGGAGCTATATGGGAGCAAATACAAAACACAACCTGCATGAGCAACACAAAATGGATTGTTTGAAACCTCAAAGGACAAGTAAATACAGTGGGGGTTAAGAGAAAAGATGTCCCACACAACCATGGCTTAATAGGGTGGCTGCCCATAATACCCAGGTGGAGGTCCAGGTGGAGGTCCATGTGAATGGGACCTAGCCTGGGCCATGGCAGCATTGTGAATTTGAAACTGCTCCACAATGTTTCTCTGCATATTGGTCATCTCAGCCATGGCTGACTGGATGCCATTACTTGCAGTGACCACGTTGCTGTTGAGGGTACGCAACTCCGCGAGGATGCCCTGTAAACTGGTATTGATGGTGACCATGTCGGCATGCCTTTCCTCACGCTCTGTAACGAGCTGTGCCTCATAAGAGTCCCTTTCTTGGGTCCATAATTGAAGCAGGGCACTCTGCCTCCCCTGGGAAATTGTGGGGCGGCGTAATGGAGTCCGCCGCACAATTACCCTGGCTCTTGGGCGTGCCCTGCCGCGTGGTGTCGTCCCCTCAACAGCAACAGGCCTGCTTTGCAAATCCTCAGCAGCAGAGTGAACACTGGGGACTGTTGTGTCAGTCTCCCCATGTGCATGCACAATGGATGGAGATTCACTCTGCTGCTGAGGATTGGCCAGAGAAACATTATGGAGCAGTTCCAAATTGGGACCCAGGGGGAGGTCATCCGACGTGCCCTGCATGGAGACATCATCTTCCTCCATTTCCTGGATCTCTTCCATGAGTGTGCGGGTCTGTAGGGACATATAAAAAAAAAAGTGTAAGTTGGCGTCCAAATTTGGGATTCCCACAGTTTAACACATTCTTAAGCACTTGGTAGTATTTTTGGTACTAAATTAACTTACCGGAAATCTCGGATCTGGGCTCCTATGCTGTACGGACCTGGTAGGCATAACCAAACTGGGGGGTGAGTTTACCCTTGCTGAGGGATCATGCTGGGCTGAAGAAGAGAAAAACAAACAAGGTAAACACACACATAACCATTTTTTGGATAGGTAATCAAATAAACCACTATTTGTAATATTAAGCAACTCTAGAGCAATGGGGACATTTGTTAAAAGACACGCAATTTTAGATAGGTGCAATGCCTCGCGAAAACTGCTAACTGACCTCAGTTCTAAGTCAGGAAGTGTACCCAGTCAGCATACAACTTGCAACGCACATTTTTGGATTTAGACTACCATTCGCTAGGTCCGGGGTACTCAAACAATTCTTGTAAAGGTCCATTTAAAGGTATGTGGTGAGAGGTGAATGTCTGGCCATGGGGCTGACGCAGGGGGTGTCTAGTTAGAAATAAACACACTGGTGGAGGGGCTTGAGATTTCAAAGTGCAAACTAATAAAGGCTGCTTGCCCTTGCTGGGCTGGATGGGGCAGAGCTGAGGGGACAGGGATTGGATGGCTAAAGGGGGGAGTTCACGAATTGATGGTGATGGGATGGATGGAGCAAATCTGTTACAAATGTATGGGGCTTATGTGGGGGGGGGCATGGGGGGACTGTGGCAGATGGGGCAGAGCAGGGGCAGCGGGACACGATTGTGCCAAGAGAAAGATGTACCAAGTTACTGTGTACCTTGCAATGCCTGTGCAGTACTTCATATTGCAATGCTATGTTTCAGGGAGCCATGACATTGGGCAGGAGAACAACCACTACATCGCCGATCAAGGGGGCAGCTCTGAGCACGTCAACACAGAAGTAACTGAGTGCAGGGCTGTCTGGGCAGGGGTCCTGGAATCTGGTGCCAAGGTCCGCATTGGGACCCCGGCCCGCCAGTTGAGTCTCGCTGCTCTAGGTCAGATATGTTTGGGGGTGGGTAATTAAATTGTTAACTCAAACACAACTCACACAACAAATAGGCAACCCATCCATAATGATGTGTGTTTTGTGATTGATTCAAAATATATCACTTTTCAGGAGAAACTTCATGACTTGACCAATACAATTGGAAATTTGATCTTTGCCATAATGGATGTGGTCCTAAATGTGTGATTCACAGGGACCAAAAGAGGACACAAACAGGCACAGTAGTGCGAGGCCAAGCAAGGCAAACCATAGGGCCATCCCGTCATCTTGTTACTAGTGAACTTTAGATTATTTAGCAAACAGGCAAACATGCAGATTTAAGAGTACTCACCGTGGGTACGGGTCGGTGAGTCTGTGTCCCTTAGACCAGCATGTCCACCGACCGCGACCGGATGGAGAAGTCCCAGCACAATCTCCTCAGCAGGGGTAAACTCCAATTTTGTAGGAAAGCCACCTCCAGTTTTCAGGCTGAAAAGAGAAAATCGTTTGGTACTCAGAAAAGGTGCATACAGTACATCCTAAACCTTATATTTGGAGACATCATTTATTTACCTGTAATTATGCCTTTTAATTTCTTTTTGCCGTACAGCATACTTCAGATCAGAGATTTTCTTCTGAATTTGGGACACATCTTTCCTCTCTTCCCCCGCTGCATTTACTTGTCGTAGGATGGTTTCAAACAATTCCATCTTGCGCTGCTTTGTGGTGTGTTTTGATTTGCTCCCATAGAGCTCGTCATAGTATAATGTAAGGCCACTAGCCAATGCCATATTTTGGTCATGGGAGAATCTCCCACTCAACTGGCCGCGGCGCAATGTGCGGCCAGATGGTTGGCTTGGCTGCTCCTCCATGTGTGCAGACACATGTGGTGACATTATGGCCTGGGGCTGGGTAGGGGAATGGCCGGATTGTTGGCTTCCCAATGACTGGACTGGACTGGCCAAGGGACTGGGTGTTCTTGCGTGGCTGGCCACCGAACTTCCAGGTGTAGATGTGGTCATGGTGGACATTCTGGGCCCTCTTGGGGGGCTATGTTCCCGGCTGGTGCCAGGTCGGGGGCTCTGTTCCCGGCTGGTGGCAGGTCGTGGGCTTCTGGCCCTGCTGCGGGCCCTGTAGGGGCTTCTGGCCCTGCTGCGGGCCCTTGCTGGGGTTCTGGCCCTGGATGGGGTTTTTCGGGCCCTGGCTGGGCTTCTGGCCCTGGATGGGGTTCGGCGGGCCCTGGCTGGGCTTCTGGCCCTGGATGGGGTTCTGCGGGCCCTGGCTGGGCTTCTGGCCCTGGATGGGGTTCTTCGGGCCCTGGCTGGGCTTCTGGCCCTGGATGGGGTTCGGCGGGCCCTGGCTGGGCTTCTGTCCCTGGATGGGGTTCGGCGGGCCCTGGCTGGGCTTCTGGCCCTGGATGGGGTTCGGCGGGCCCTGGCTGGGCTTCTGGCCCTGGCTGGGCTTCTGGCCCTGGATGGGGTTCGGCGGGCCCTGGCTGGGCTTCTGGCCCTGGATGGGGTTCGGCGGGCCCTGGCTGGGCTTCTGGCCCTGGATGGGGTTCTGCGGGCCCTGGCTGGGCTTCTGGCCCTGGATGGGGTTCTTCGGGCCCTGGCTGGGCTTCTGGCCCTGGATGGGGTTCTTCGGGCCCTGGCTGGGCTTCTGGCCCTGGATGGGGTTCGGCGGGCCCTGGCTGGGCTTCTGGCCCTGGATGGGGTTCTTTGGGCCCTGGCTGGGCTTCTGGCCCTGGATGGGGTTCGGCGGGCCCTGGCTGGGCTTCTGGCCCTGGATGGGGTTCGGGCCCTGGCTGGGCTTCTGGCCCTGGATGGGGTTCGGGCCCTGGCTGGGCTTCTGGCCCTGGATGGGGTTCGGGCCCTGCTGCGGGGCCTGGGTTGCCGAACTGCCCTACTTGAACCCATGGCCGGTGTGGGCTCCCTTGTGCGGCCTCTTCTGGGGGCAGAGGTGGTGGGTGCTGCTGTTGCCTGTTTTTTGGCGGCAGGGGCACGTGCCTTGGGGCCCCTTTTTTGGCTGCCAGAGGGTCCAGTGTCCCTTGGTGGGGCAGAGGTAGTAGTCTTGGCTCGCAGCTTTATCCTACCTTGCTGGGACCTGGTTGTTGGGCCCTCCGCGGTCTGGCTTTGCTGGGGTCGCTTGGAGATTGCCTTTTTAGGTGCCATCTTCCACAAATGCTCAAAGAGAATGAGCTTTGGGTGCAGGGACCTTTAAATAATGAGCCCAGCGTGTGACGCCTATGCGCACGACTACGCGCTCGTACGAACGTACGTTCGAGCGGAACCAGGAAACCGCTGGGGTTTCACTTATCTGCTGCCTTGAAGAAGCATAAAGATGGCGCCCACTATCTTCACCCGTCAACAGGAAGAGATCCTCATGCTGGTAAGTGGCTGCCTGTGCATTTTAATCTAATAGTCAATGATGGCCTAAATGTAAATGATGCGTTTGGAACTAGTTTGGGGTCTCTTAATGTTTAATAACTGGCTCCTCACACTTCATCCTCAAGGGCCGAGCCTGGCCACGTTTTCACCTGTCTATGCTGATGTCCTAATTAGGGCAATTGCTCAGGCTTAGCAACAGTTAATTAACCTGTGGAGTAGCGGGGCTAGCTGGCAAACCTGGCCTGTCTCGGACCTTGATGCGGATGTTTGAGGAACACTGTTTTCCTAAGCCATAAAAACACAACGGGAAGCCACACACGTGGTCCAAAAGCCTAAGCATAAGCCTACATCTTGGATGTTTAAACCATCCTAACATGCCATAGATGCAGGTGGCCTGATTCTTGATGTTGGCTATTATCTGTATGTACATGGTGTGTGATACATATAACATAAGACCAGATTCTCATTCACAGTCAACGTCCTCTTTAAGGCACTCCCCAAAAATGGCTGCCACTCTAAATGTGTGTGTTAATGACATGAAATTCTCAACTTGTGATGCAACACATATGGGTCTGTGTGTAAAAGTAAAAGCTCTGTGTCCATTATGTTTTTCAGATCATGCTTCAGCGCCGGTATGACTTCGCGCCCAATGTGTGCGAGAAAAGGGACATCGCCCGGGAGATCATCGCGGAGATACACCGTGTCACCAGCACCACCTTCACTCACACCCAGATAATGCAGCATTGGTCGGACCTGAAACGTCTGCACATGCCCCGGGTGCGGAGGTTTTTTGGAATCCATTTCCCAAGTAAGTACAAAGCAATTGCATGGTATATGTTCCAAATGTATAAGTTATGCCTTTATTTATAATGACTTTTCTTTGGTAGTGTTGGAAATGGATTTCAGAATTCGCCGCACCCGGAGGCGTACAGGCCGACCAGTGCTGCATGAGTCTGCATCTGTGAGTGAAGGTGGTGGATCTCCCGGGCGACAGACCTACCCCTCCTCTGTGGCCTCCTCAGACCAGCCCCTGGACCTTACCACAGAGGAGGGGCCCAACCGCGTGGGCGTGGGGTCATACCTGGCCAGGCATGGGGAAGGCTCTGGTATGTCACTCTTCATGTATAGGCACAAAGATATACATGGCAGGCCAAAAACTAAGTTATCCTTTATTATGTATTTGTAGAAGCTTCTGGTGCGGGTGAGATAGTGGAGGAGGAGGCAGCAGAGATGCTGGAAGTTGATCCTGGCGAAGGTGAGTGATGTCAGCCAGACTGGGAGCCAGATATGTTGGGAATAGTGACTCTATACAAGTACTAACCAAATGTCACATGTTTCTCCAGGGACTTCTTCACAGCATAGCCAGGACCAAGGGCAGCCTGTTGGCCCCAACCAGCCATCTGTCGGCCACCAACTCCGTAAGTCTCCATGCCATTATTCATATTAATGTTTGGTTAGCTAATAACACACACATAACTAAAGGCGTAGCCAATGTGTAGTTCACACTTTCATGTGGGCACTTCGTTAGCTTAGAGAGGACCCTAACTTGTATTAAGAACATAAGAATTAGCCATCACACTGTACCTACAGATTAGAAACATGGAAAAACACTCTTCAGCCATCTAATGCATGTTAGGAGCCTGTAAACATCCAATATGGCGGAATATGGAATGCGCAATATTTACAGGCAGCATGGGATACAGATTGAAAAAAGTAAGGTGCTGCCATGCATTGTGGGAGTGATGACCTTTCCCTCAACCCAGCTATGCTCTGGATTCCCAACGCACCACTGTAACCTACTCCCCTGTACTTTATCCAACTCTCCACTCCTCATTAAGTGTTATGCTTCAGAGTCCAGATGGCGGCGCTGTAATCAAAAAACATCCCAAATTTACTTTGATCTGGTGCAGAATCATTTGGGAATAGTTATTGGTTTTCATTAAATAATGTTGAAGGTCCGGTTTCAGGAGTTTAAACACTTACCTGTGGGAAATGCATTAACTGTATCCCTTGGAAGAATGACATATGTCATGCATTTACATGTATTTGATTAACCCCAAATCTATTTCCAGCATACAAACCGGTCTGGGACTCCTATTTATGTTTATTTCTCTATTGCTTACAGGGATGATCCCCAAAACATTGGCTGGGAAAAAAAAAAGAATGAAGGAGTTGGTGGCCGAGCTGCTGGCCATACAGGCGACGTTGGGGCCAACAGATGAAGAAGAGGAGGAGGATTAGTGCCCTTGGTCCTGGCTACTTTTGTGAAATGTTTTTAAAATGTTTTAATTGTTTATAAATTTTTAGAGTTTTTGTTTTTAAAAAACAAAAACAACTTTTATATCTGTTTTTAATCCCTAAAAAAAAAAAATTTAATATTTTTTGAAAACCAACAAACAAAAAGTTACAATCTGTTTGTAAAACCAAAAAAAAAAAAATTTTAATGTGTTTGTTAAAAAAAAACAAAAAAAAAAAGGGGTTTTCAACAAAACACCCCAAAAATAAAATATGTTTAAACAAAAAATATAAAAAAAATAATAATAATTTAAATAAATTATATTTTAAGACTTCATAAATGTGTCATTTCTAATATGCGCCACAAAAAACAATTACACAAACAAGAAAAAACACGCTTAGAAACATATAGACATATGTACATTATGTGGTTTGGGTAAGTTTTAGGGTCGTCAACATGAAGTTGGATGCAAGCGCCAAGGGGTTTAGGTAAGTTTGAGGGACCGAGAAATGAAGTTGGATGCAAGCGCTAAGGGGTTTAGGTAAGTTTGAGGGACCGAGAAATGAAGTTGGATGCAGCCGCTAAGGGGTTTAGGTAAGTTTGAGGGACCGAGAAATGAAGTTGGATGCAGCCGCTAAGGGGTTTAGGTAAGTTTGAGGGACCGAGAAATGAAGAAGGATGCAGGCGCTAAGGGGTTTAGGTAAGTTTGAGGGACCAAGAAATGAAGTTGGATGCAAGCGCTAAGGGGTTTAGGTAAGTTTGAGGGACCGAGAAATGAAGTTGGATGCAGGCGCTAAGGGGTTTAGGTAAGTTTTAGGGACCGAGAAATGAAGTTGGATGCAAGCGCTAAGGGGTTTAGGTAAGTTTTAGGGACCGAGAAATGAAGTTGGATGCAAGCGCTAAGGGGTTTAGGTAAGTTTTAGGGACCGAGAAATGAAGTTGGATGCAGGCGCTAAGGGGTTTAGGTAAGTTTTAGGGACCGAGAAATGAAGTTGGATGCAAGCGCTAAGGGGTTTAGGTAAGTTTTAGGGACCGAGAAATGAAGAAGGATGCAAGCGCTAAGGGGTTTAGGTCAGTTTGAGGGACCGAGAAATGAAGAAGGATGCAAGCGCTAAGGGGTTTAGGTAAGTTTGAGGGACCGAGAAATGAAGAAGGATGCAAGCGCTAAGGGGTTTAGGTAAGTTTGAGGGACCGAGAAATGAAGTTGGATGCAAGCGCTAAGGGGTTTAGGTAAGTTTGAGGGACCGAGAAATGAAGTTGGATGCAGGCGCTAAGGGGTTTAGGTAAGTTTTAGGGACCGAGAAATGAAGTTGGATGCAGGCGCTAAGGGGTTTAGGTAAGTTTGAGGGACCGAGAAATGAAGTTGGATGCAAGCGCTAAGGGGTTTAGGTAAGTTTGAGGGACCGAGAAATGAAGTTGGATGCAGGCGCTAAGGGGTTTAGGTAAGTTTTAGGGACCGAGAAATGAAGTTGGATGCAGGCGCTAAGGGGTTTAGGTAAGTTTGAGGGACCGAGAAATGAAGTTGGATGCAAGCGCTAAGGGGTTTAGGTAAGTTTCTGGTTGAGGGTGCGCATGCGCAAGATCTTATAAACATACGAACGCACGAATCTAAGAGGCCAAAAACCAATGAAAACCAGAGGCAAACGCAAGTAATTGGAAGTGGTTGACGATGGAAGCAGCAGAAAAAACAGGCTGCCGCCGCAACAGGTGAGCACATGAACGTGATTTTTACGATTGGCAACTGACTGAGGCAAGTTCGGGAGATATCATACGAACGGACGTATATTTTAGGATAGAAACGTATTTGCTTATTGAATCACTCGCAAGTTCATACGAACGCACGAGCGGACGGGAAAAATAGGATGATCGTGAGCCAAATCCAAGCTGTTACATGTTTCTTTGAATCAACCCATATGTGTCCAATTAACTCTCACGTGATCTGGTGTCACCCAGGGCAACGGTCAGGCCAACCTCAATACAAACTACCCGCACACGCAGCCCCCATGCTGCTTCAAGGGTAAGGGGGGCAGTAGAGGGTTACTTTATAATACTGCTCTACTAAAGTAGCCTAGGTGATACATTGAACAGCCTTTGAACAAGCTTTTGGGAGCAGTTTATATTTTTTACCAGCTGGGGGCAGCAACATTCCTTATTTGTTGCTTTCATGGTAATAGCTATAGTAATATTTTTGAGCAATTTAATCCCGCAGGTGAAACCGTTTTGATTCCCTTTTTGAATCCAAGTATTATCAATTGTTATCTTATTATCATTTTATATTTGTTCAGTGGTATTTTTGTTTTATTTTTGTCATGTGTGTGTGTTGTATGTGGTTTTAATGATTGCGCAAATTAATAAATTCATTATAGATTTTTTACCCAGTGGAGTGCCCAATTTTTGGAATTCTGTTTGTGGTTTTTGTGTTTTTGTAACTGGTTTAATAGTGGAATTCCAGGAGCACCCACGGGTTTATTTAATAGTGGTGCCCTCACATTATCAGTTTCACATATGTTTACAGAGAGAGAGAGAGAGAGAGAGAGAGTTGGGAGACTTTCAGCCACATGTTTGTGATCACCGAGAAAGCCAGCCATGTTTTCTATTTTTTTTTATGTGAAAGTTTATAATCATTATAAGTGTTATATGTAATGTTATAATGTTTCATTATAAAAATCAGATTATTCCAGATTATTCTATTCACGTAAAAATGTAATAGATCCAATAATAGGGTGTGTCCTAGTTTAGTATCTTATAACATAAAGCTGTGACACTTACAATGGCTGCTCCTTATTTCTTTCCCAGTTTCAGTCCATTGTGTCAGTTATGGAGTCATGTCATTTCTATGTTAATGATGAGTGTCTCGTCTATTGTGTTTCCAATGAGAATCCTCCCTTTTATTCTCCTGTTATTATGCTGCAATGCTGATGAATGTGACATACTGCTGGGGGATAAACAGAACCAAAGAACTGCTAATACTGGCCAATAAGAATTCATTACCATAACATTGCTTATTTACATTCAGCGAATCCAAAGCCTCCTCATGAATGTTTATACAGACAATATAAGGTGAGGCCGGGCTCAGTCACAGGAATAGCAGACGGGTCAGGAGAGCGACTGAGGAATCCGCCATATTATCTTATATCAGGTAGATATGTTTTCTGTTTTATTAGGATACATGTGATGGTTATTACCATGTCTGGGTCACATGACTTAGTTGTGTCTGGTGCTATTGTGCTCCATAGTATAAGCATATCAGTGTATTATATGTCATCTGAATGTGGGATTAGGTGGGTTGTTCGTTTCAGCTATACAATGATATGACATTTTTGTGGGGTTATGTGCTGAAGAGTCTTCATAGGGTCTCCAAGATGATTTCCAACTAATCAGTTGGTCAGTTGTATTCCCTGAATCCTTATAGAAATAATCCCATCATACAAATGATGCAGCAAGCTTCAATATACAATGTATAAATATTGTCCAAGTTTAGTTTCCTCTAGTGTAGACCTGCCGTCTTCTCTGTAGTGTCATCCACATTACAGTCATGGTGTCACTTTATTTCTATATTACTCATGAAAGTCTTATAAAATATCTTCACTGCCCTATAATACTGATCAGTGATGTCATGTCTCCAATTGGATTAGTTTAGAATTCTAAATGATTCCATCAATTCAGCCAACCCATCCCATTCTATGTTAGTAAATGTAAGGACACCATGGAGTCGATTCAGAGCCAGGTGAGAAAACTCCCTCCTTTCATTGTCTACCTTGGGGCTGATTCAGAGCCAGGTGAAAATTTACATCCAGTAGTCAATGAAAGGGAATGACAGTTTTCTCTCCTAAGAAAGAAGTGAGTCAGTCACATGCATGGCCGGCCTTTGGGGTATTCAGATTAAAGGAGCACTATCGCAAAATTGTGTAATATTAAAAATTCATATAAACACTTTGGCTAATGAGAGGAGGGGTCACTTATACACCCGAACTGAATAAAACTCCTACTAAACTTGTGATATATTTTCTCATGGTAGGAAAAAAATCCAAGGATGAAAGGTTTAGTGTATCAGGGGTGACAGAGCTTGTCACCCCAGATGTCCTTTTTCTTCTATTAAAAGAAAGAAAAACAAGCCTGGCTGGATGTTTCTTGATGCCGGGTGTATAAGTGACCCCGCCATCCAGAATATTTATATGGATTTTTATCATTGGGCCATTTTTCGCGATAGTGCTCCTTTAAGTGGCTATGCAGGGCATCAGCTGGGGATCAAGACCCTCTTTAAAAATTGACAAAATGTTTTACCTCTTAAATGGAACCTACTCTTGATTCAGTTTGGAGGGCAGACAGTGTTTTGTCCTGGGAGAGGCGCCATCCTGCAGTCTTGCACTGGGCTCCCTCCCACATAAGTCCTGCCCCGGTCACATGAATCATTAAGCTATACCGAATATAAACTAATATATTCAAGGTTGTGCTATTAGTTAACAATATAACTATTTAGAATCTAGAGATTAAACGTCCACTCGCTAGGAGTAATATCAGAACTGTAGCCACAGCAGTCCCAAGTAGGTGCAAGCAAGTTTTGTTATATAGCCACAGCCAGTTATATATCAGTCACTCCGCGGGACATACAACTTCAAAGTTTAACACCAAAAGTGTTCTATTTCCATTGAGGTGTGTTTATCCCACCACCTTATAAGTATAAATCACGTACCAGATTTCTTTAGAAAAAACACCTTGTAATCAATAGCAAATAATTTAGTTCCTCCTTAAGGATTGGGATCTGCTACTTTCAAATTCAACCACTTTTTCACTTCTTAATGGCAAAAAAAATGTGATATTTTTACATCAAGCATTCGCTCCAAATTTAATGTTGATTTGCAATAAAAAACAGAAACGCCAACATAGTGTAAAATTGCAAAATTGTAAAAATGCTCACCAAATATATCAATAAAATCCAGCATATAGTATTTTTGAGAAGGCAAAGCTGTGTGTTACCACCAGCGGTCTTGCCACCGCAATCAGCTCATGTTCCTACCGCTCTGCATATATGTTTACCCGACGCCTCGGCCGCACTAGGCTCCGCATACTAGGTAGAAATGTTTCCTTTTGCTATGAAGAAATATGTACTGGTATTGTCGCAGTTTGGATTTGGTCAACTTTGAGTGGAGCAGAATAAAGGTGGTGTTAGAGAGATTAATATAAATCTTTATTTTAGTGTTATTTACCATTGGTAATTGCACATCCCATAATGACCCCTCTTAGCATAGAAAGCTTAGAATAGTAGTTGTGTCATTGTATTGTTGTGTCATGTTTCTAGGCTGCTCATCTGCTATGGATTCATAGAGTACCGGGACACTCCATCATTTGAACATATCCTTTAATTCATATTCTATACACTCTGCAAAGTCTGATTTGACTTAGAGACGCTGCCTACCTCAAAATCAACACCAGATGCACTAGACTGTTTGATATCTTTAAATCTTCAGTGAGTTTCATTGGGATCTGTAAAGAAAATTCAGTTCTTTACAATAAGACCCCGTTTTAGTGTTGCTGCCCTAGGACCCACCTGGCTCCCCCCTGGTGAAATCAGGGCCAGAAATTGACCACCAGAGGTCCCACAGTTTTGATTTCTTTATCATGGTAGATGATTCTGGACCATGTGAGCAGTGGCACAGCAGATTTTACCTGAGGAGCACCAGACAGGTCTAATCAGGATTTGCAGTGGATATATGTCCTGGAAATTAGATCATCAGCGGCCAAGTATGTTGGTCTGCTTTAAAGTGGGTAACACCAGCCATTTCAAAGAATCTCAACATCTCTGATTATAGGTAAATACTATTTATTATTATTAATATATATATATATATATATATATATATATATATATATATATATATTTATATTTATTTTATGTGCTTCAATATCTGGGCCATGGCTGAGCTGGGAAGAGCAGGTCATGGCTCAGGTTATTAAGTCTTAAGCAAGCTCTGCTGTGGTGAGATAGTGTTGTGGGACCTCTGTCACCTGCTTGGGTGCTCCAAGAGTGGCTGCTAGGCCACTTTTTTTGTGATGTAAAAGCATAACAATTTCCATGTAATGTATGTAATACATTGTAAATAACCAAAATGTTGGGTTCTTTGATTTGTGTACCACTTTCCTAATTAATGCCACTTTCTGTGTCTTCCTTACAGGCTGAAGATTTAGCTGGGTCTGGAATCCATTATACAGATACATTAATCTTCATCAACCCATAATGAGCGTATCAGGAGTAAAGCCACATCAGTGCTCTGAGTGTGGGAAAGGGTTCAGTCAGAAGTCAAACCTCAATAAACACCAAATAATTCACACTGGAGAGAAGCCATTCTCGTGCTCTGAATGTGACAAGTGCTTTACACAGCATTCAAACTTGCTTACACACCAGAGGACTCACACTGGAGAGAAGCCGTATCCATGCCAAGAATGTGGCAAATGTTTTATAACCAAGAGAGAATTAACTGTTCATCATAGGACACACACCAAAGAGAAGCCATATCAATGTCCCGAGTGTGGCAAGTGCTTCACACAACTTTCCCACCTGCTTACACACCAGAGGACTCACACTGGAGAGAAGCCATACCCATGCCAAGAATGTGGTAAATGCTATATAACTCAAAGAGAATTAACTGTTCATCGTAGGTCACACACTGGAGAGAAGCCGTATCCATGCCAAGAATGTGGCAAATGTTTTATAACTAAGAGAGAATTAACGGTTCATCATAGGACACACACTGGAGAGAAGCCGTATCAATGCTCTGAGTGTGGCAAGTGCTTCACTCAACTTTCACACCTGCTTAATCACCAGAGGACTCACACTGGAGAGAAGCCATACCCATGCCAAGAATGTGGCAAATGCTATATAACTCAAAGAGAATTAACTGTTCATCGTAGGTCACACACTGGAGAGAGGCCATATCCATGCTAATAATGTGACAAAATGTTTTATAACTAAGAGAGAATTAAATGTTCATCATAGGACACACACATGAGAGAAGCTGTATCCATGCCTAGAATGTGGCAAATGTTTTATAAGGAAGTCAAAATTAATTGTTCATCATAGGACTCACACTGGAGAGAAGCCATATCCATGCCAATAATGTGGCAAATGCTTTATAACTGAGAGAGAATTAACTGTTCATTAAAGGACACACACATATGAGAGAAGCTGTATTCATGTCCTGATTGTGGTAAAGGTCACGCGCATAAAAAACAGATGACAAGACACCAAAGGATTCACACCGCTATGTAGAATGTTTCACATGAAATTCTAAACTTCGCAGCAGAAGAAATTGTTACCGAAAGATGTTTTAGATAAAACAATATAAAGAGCAATTGAAGCAATTTTGATACTTGACTTAAAATTCGCTCAGCCCCCAACATCATCATGATCAGCGAGATGGGCAATATTCAGAGTTGTCCCCAGTTTTTTGTTAGTTCTACGCTAATTACAGTTGCATTTAAAAGTTTTGGCCCCTGCTGTGTTGTGTTTTGCATGCCGTGTTTTGGGACAAGGTTAGAGGAGCCTGGGGATTTATAAAACATTAACCTGTAAAACTCACCTGTTCCCAGTCCAACCAGGCATGTGCTTGCTCTTTTCCAGTCAGAGCTGTTTGCCGTGCATATGTAATGCTCAGCAAATGTCTGTTTGTGGCAACTAGGAGTGCGAACAGCCACATCCCCAGCAGTGTGTGAGCCACTCACAGGCCAAAGATGAGGCAATGCGGCCAGAAGAAGGTGAGTTTTTTTGGCACCCCTGGGGGGGCCCTTGGTTTCACACGGTAGAGACGCCTAGATTCCAGGGCCAGCTATAGTGGTTGTTGTTCTGCCTTAAAGACTGGGACCACGATCCCAGTTATCTAAACCCCCAAATCTTATTCGGTTTCCATACTTTTGCAAGGTTCTTTTTTATGTATTATGCCAAAACAAAAATAAAATACTCTCATATTGCTAAACATGAGGGTAGGTGTGTGTCATCTTTAACTTTGTGCTTTTTGGAGATCATTTAGGCTTCACCAGAAACTATGAACAGGAATAACAACATAATGCCACTTGTTTTGGGGTAACTCAGACCCCAATAAGTCTGTTTGGCCCAACCCCTATATCGTTCATCCTTAGTAATCTGTTGGAGAATCATGTAGTGGAACAGAGAGACATACAGCATTGAAAGTCCACCACATGGCTTTATTTAAGAACCAGCTAGCATTTTTATACAAACACACTCTGTGTAAAACCCCTCAGGTCGCCCTCAGTCACTAACTTCCCAGTCCAACGGCGCATGCGCGGGCCCCACTTCCCCACTAGCCCTCTAGCAGGGTGCGTGCCCTTGCCTGCTATTTGTGAATGGCCGGTGCGAGCATGCTCCCTGTTAGAGGGAAGTGGGGATGTGGCCGCCAGCATGATAGTCAAAATCCTGGATTTTGGTCCACTTCAATATCCTCTGGATTATTTGCTATCATATTTGTCATTAATCCTGTAAAATTATTTAATCTCTTCATCATATCTGTCATGGATTTTCCAATGGAGAAATCCCAATTGCAAAAAGTGACCAGAAATTGAGACTGAGGCAGAAATGGATATGGGGCAAACCGTGTTTAATAGTGAAAAACCAGTGGTAACTAAAAAACAGTGGTAAGCACTGTTCCCTCTAAGGTGCGCGCGCGCGCGGCCGCGCACCCGCATCTGTCTCTCCGCGCAGCCCCGCCTGCCGCCCGCGCATGGTCCCGGCGAGAAGGTCCGTGACGTACCCCGGGGCGGTCCTGAGACTTACTGGCAGGCAGCACAGCCTATAAACTGAGGCTGTATGTGCTGCGCATAGGTGTCCTAGATGCTGATTTGCTGCATTGAAAAAGGGGGCAGGACTATGTATCTCTCCCACCAGATGGGAGAGCTGACTGCATAGGCCCATACTCTGATCCCCAATCATCTACTTGGAAGCCGATCCCTCCCCACCACCGATCTCCCTCTTCCTCCAACCCCTACCCACCCAAACACCTACCCTCCGGACAACCGACCCCAAGCAGGTGCCGGCGCAGCTCCTGTCATAAGAAGGAGCCAGGCACCGCAGAGGCCAATGGCATGGCCTGCCCCCCATCATGTTTCCCGGCCGGACCCAGTTGCCTGCACTGCTCCTGTGATAAAAGGAAGCTGGGCTCCCCCATGCCCTCAGTTTGGCCATCTGGCTCCATCATAAGTGAGAAGTCCCCAAACGAAAAGGTAAGGGTTACGGAGTAACTGGAGTGTATGGGAGTAAAAGTGGGCCTACATGTGTGCTGGTTAAATTAGTGCTCCTCCTGCTGGAAGGTTTCACTCCAGAATTGAGATGCCCCAGGGACAACAATAGTGAAAATCCTGCTGATCCGCTTTAATGGGTGTCTGGGGCTAACTGATGTATATGTTTGGGGGTTTATGGGGTGGGGGGTTACTGATGTCTATGTCTGTGGGTTTATGGGGTGGGGGGTTACTGATGTGTATGTCTGTGGGTTTATGGGGTGGGGGGTTACTGATGTGTATGTTTGTGGTGAGGGCTTAATGTATATTCAGGAAGGCTGGTTTCCCCCATCCTCGGGTGCTGCCTGATTTGGGATGCCCCCCCCCCCGTTTTCCACTAAACTCTCCTTTACTCTGGCTCCAAGGACGGTGTAAACAATGCAGCTGCATCCCCAGCATCTCCCGCCCTGACACCAAATTGGGATGCCCTCTCGGGTTGTAAGTCAGCCAGCTGGCTTTTAGGGCATGTTCCTCTGGACCAACGCACAGCTGAAGAATGCAAGCGATGCCACCCAATGCTGATGTGTGCAACTGGGATTTCAGTAAGGTGGACCAAAACCCACGGAGATCGGGCCTGGAATCCATAAAATTCCAAGGCCGCTTGATTCCCCCCCCCCCCCGGGCATCCAGAACTGGATGCCCCACTGTGTGACATTTCTGAGGCTGGGCAAAAACTCACCCTCTTTCTCAGTCCAATGGCACATGCGCAAGCAGCAGCTGCATTCCCAGATATCCCATTTGTGAAGGCCAGCGCGGGCACTCTCCCTGTTAGAGTGTAGCGGAGGATGCGGCCGCCAGTGCACTCGGGTGCACTCGGGCATTGCCCAGCTCCCTCGCTGCTCCGCACAGCAGCTGCTCCGGCTTAGAGGGAACATTGGTGGTAACTACACATCAAACAAACTACAAAAAACAGTGGCAACTAAAAAACAGTGGTAACTACACATCAAACACACTACAATCAAACAGAGTACAAATCACAAAGGGGAACATATATGTGTAAGGGAACTATACATATATACAAGTGACATTAACACGCTCTGGCTGTACATACACAAGATGGAGCAGGCAACAAGATGGAGTCCGGCAACAAGCATGCATAAGGATGAGAGAAAAAGTCCAAATCCCAAGGTGGAAGCACGGCTGGGATAGGGGGAGCAAACACAAGAGCTGAGGCAGGAGTCCTGGGTGCAAGGTTCAGGGGTACCTTGGATCTAGGTACAGCATACTGGGATAATGATGACATAACAAAATGCTAATCCGCTGCCTGAATGGGCTGATCAGCTTATATAGGCTGAGGAGTTACAGGTGCTGGCTGATTGCCAGCAGCTCTGCAGGACAGAGCCATCTCTTGGTGGATAAGCACAATGCAGGGGAAGTTCCAGAGAAAGAGCCAGCCAGCAGTATTGACCAGCAGCACACTCAGAAGCCTAAGGAGGAACTCCAACCCTGACATTACCCCCCCTCAAAAAAAGCGGGCACCGAACGCTTTAAATAACACCACTGGAGATGCTTCAATCAGCATACGAGAAAAAATCCAGAAAGGTAGCATGGGATCAGACATATGATCTGGATGGGTAAAATTGGCAAACATCCCATGAGAGGCGGGCCGGACAGGAACCAAGCAGGCAGAAATCCAGACAGTGGCGATGCAGGCAGAAATCCAGACAGGGGCGATGCAGGCAGAAATCCAGACAGGGGCGATGCAGGCAGAAATCCAGACAGGGGCGATGCAGGCAGAAATCCAGACAGGGGCGATGCAGGCAGAAATCCAGACAGGGGCGATGCAGGCAGAAATCCAGACAGGGGCGATGCAGGCAGAAATCCAGACAGGGGCGATGCAGGCAGAAATCCAGACAGGGGCGATGCAGGCAGAAATCCAGACAGGGGCGATGCAGGCAGAAATCCAGACAGGGGCGATGCAGGCAGAAATCCAGACAGGGGCGATGCAGGTAGAAATCCAGACAGGGGCGATGCAGGTAGAAATCCAGACAGGGGCGATGCAGGTGACTCACACCCGGGGAGCTGGCAGACGGGAAGCTCACACCCGGGGAGCTGGCAGGCGGGAAGCTCACACCCGGGGAGCTGGCAGGCGGGAAGCTCACACCCGGGGAGCTGGCAGGCGGGAAGCTCACACCCAGGGAGCTGGCAGGCGGGAAGCTCACACCCAGGGAGCTGGCAGGCGGGAAGCTCACACCCAGGGAGCTGGCAGGCGGGAAGCTCACACCCAGGAAGCTGGCAGGCGGGAAGCTCACACCCAGGGAGCTGGCAGGCGGGAAGCTCACACCCGGGGAGCTGGCAGGCGGAAAGCTCACACCCAGGGAGCTGGCAGGCGGGCCCCGAAGCAGGCGAAGACTCAGCAGGTGTGGACCCCGAAGCAGGCGAAGACTCAGCAGGTGCGGGCCCCGAAGCAGGCGAAGACTCAGCAGGTGCGGGCCCCGAAGCAGGCGAAGGCTCAGCAGGTGCGGGCCCCGAAGCAGGCGAAGGCTCAGCAGGTGCGGGCCCCGAAGCAGGCGAAGGCTCAGCAGGTGCGGGCCCCGAAGCAGGCGAAGGCTCAGCAGGTGCGGGCCCCGAAGCAGGCGAAGACTCAGCAGGTGCGGGCCCCGAAGCAGGCGAAGACTCAGCAGGTGCGGGCCCCGAAGCAGGCGAAGACTCAGCAGGTGCGGCAGTCCCTCCAGGAACAAAATCAAGAAAGCAATGGCCAGGGGGACCGGGACCTTCACGGCAGCGCCCAGGGGGACCGGGACCTTCACGGCAGCGCCCAGGGGGACCGGGACCTTCACGGCAGCGCCCAGGGGGACCGGGACCTTCACGGCAGCGCCCAGGGGGACCGGGACCTTCACGGCAGCGCCCAGGGGGACCGGGACCTTCACGGCAGCGCCCAGGGGGACCGGGACCTTCACGGCAGCGCCCAGGGGGACCGGGACCTTCACGGCAGCGCCCAGGGGGACCGGGACCTTCACGGCAGCGCCCAGGGGGACCGGGACCTTCACGGCAGCGCCCAGGGGGACCGGGACCTTCAAGATCCAGGTTCTTAAGACAGCAACCTGTGCCCTTGAAACCTTTATCAGCGCCTGGGTAACCAAATTCAGACCTTCCTGTGACTTCAGGAAACCCTTCCAGATCTCCTTGAGCCAGCGGGACATTGAAAAAATCCCCATTTGCAACCCGAGGTGTTTCAAAACCACGAGCACGTGAGGAATCTTCATGGTCTTCTCTAAGATTACCCGAAAGATAGTGATCAGGTTCGGGCTTAGGGCAGATATTACTGGAGCCCTCAGGAGGGCACGCCGGTACGGAGGCAACAACTGGGCACGCCGGTACGGAGGCAACAACTGGGCACGCCGGTACGGAGGCAACAACTGGGCACGCCGGTACGGAGGCAACAACTGGGCACGCCGGTACGGAGGCAACAACTGGACCGGACAAGGCAGGCTCAGTCAAGGCAGGCACTGGCATCAGAGGCTCGGGCGAGGCAGGCACTGGCATCAGAGGCTCGGGCGAGGCAGGCACTGGCATCAGAGGCTCGGGCAAGGCAGGCACTGGCATCAGAGGCTCGGGCAAGGCAGGCACTGGCATCAGAGGCTCGGGCAAGGCAGGCACTGGCATCAGAGGCTCGGGCAAGGCAGGCACTGGCATCAGAGGCTCGGGCAAGGCAGGCACTGGCATCAGAGGCTCGGGCAAGGCAGGCACTGGCATCAGAGGCTCGGGCAAGGCAGGCACTGGCATCAGAGGCTCGGGCAAGGCAGGCACTGGCATCAGAGGCTCGGGCAAGGCAGGAGAACCAACCTCAGGCGCTCCTACCTCAGGTGAACTAGGAGAGAACTCGACAGGAGATATAGATTGACAAACAGACATTAAGCCGGGCTTACAAACAGGTACAGGTTCAAACTCATAGGCAGAGAATGTGACAGGCTCAAAGAGAGACATTGGGTCAGGGTCACAGACCGATTTAGAAGCAGACACACAGCCAGGTTCAGGCATGGGCTCACAGTGAGGTTCTGGTTTAATCACTAGCGTTACTGGCTCGGGTTGAATTATTGGGGTCACCGGTATGGTTTGATGATAGACATCAGACGGAGGCACCCTAGTGGACTGAACGGAGGACAGAACAGATGGATGGCGGTCATCCTCTGAAACAGATATATCAACCCCGGCATCAGACCCACTGTCATCCTCATCCTCCTCGTTAGACTCAGAGGCAATAGATTTGGCTGAAGTTTCCGATTTCTGGGCTGAACAAAGGGCAGTCAGATTCAGGTCAGCCTCAGGAATACATAAGTAAGATGTGGCAATAAATTTAAGGAACTCTACAAAATTCTCACTGAGGTGTTTACTATGATTTAGCCACGCTTCAGCCCAGAAAAACAAATCATCTTTGAAAAGAAAATAGGCCACTTGACGACTCCAGGTTGTCATAGGAGAGTGCTGGATGTAAGGCTCCTGTATTAACTTTAAAGCAGCCTGGAGAAACTGGGGGAAGGTAGCCAGAGTAAGCTCCTTATAACGAGGAGGAGGAACAAAGACATACCTATCTGTGGGACAGTCAGTGTCAATAGCAATTGCTGTCCTTCCTAGACTTACGTACGCTAGGAATCTCAATATGGATAGATTGAATCATTCTGACCTACCCAGGCGAGAAACTTCCCTGGGCATGCAGGGTGGTTAACTGACCAAAAACAAATAGACAAGGACAGACAACCCGCCTGTGCCACCAAGGAGGCAAACCGCCGACTACGAGGGGCGTAGGTGATCCGGCACTTGAATAGCCCGTAATACACCCACTTCTTCGACAGAGCTTCTAAAGGTGAAGTTGCACAGGCCCCAGGTAATCCCGTGGTGGTCACAGACTTGGGGAAGGGAAACACAGGAGAGACATAAACAAGACAAACAAAGAACTGGGCCCCAGTACAGACCAAGACGGGGCTGGGCCCCAATACAGACCAAGACGGGGCTGGGCCCCAATACAGACCAAGACGGGGCTGGGCCCCAATACAGACCAAGACGGGGCTGGGCCCCAATACAGACCAGAAGGCTTTAAGCCAAAATTTCAAAACAAGAAGGCCGGAGGCCCAACTTAGACTAGAGGAACTACAAGACCCAGGACAGACAGCATTACAGACTCTGCACAACAAATCCAAATCAGTCTTAGTCTCCTGGTCTATGGGATTAGCATTCTGTCAGGGATTTTCCAACGGAGAAATCCCAATTGCAAAAAGTGACCAGAAATTGAGACTGAGGCAGAAATGGATATGGGGCAAACCGTGTTTAATAGTGAAAAACCAGTGGTAACTAAAAAACAGTGGTAACTACACATCAAACAAACTACAAAAAACAGTGGCAACTAAAAAACAGTGGTAACTACACATCAAACGCACTACAATCAAACAGAGTACAAATCACAAAGGGGAACATATATGTGTAAGGGAACTATACATATATACAAGTGACATTAACACGCTCTGGCTGTACATACACAAGATGGAGCAGGCAACAAGATGGAGTCCGGCAACAAGCATGCATAAGGATGAGAGAAAAAGTCCAAATCCCAAGGTGGAAGCACGGCTGGGATAGGGGGAGCAAACACAAGAGCTGAGGCAGGAGTCCTGGGTGCAAGGTTCAGGGGTACCTTGGATCTAGGTACAGCATACTGGGATAATGATGACATAACAAAATGCTAATCCGCTGCCTGAATGGGCTGATCAGCTTATATAGGCTGAGGAGTTACAGGTGCTGGCTGATTGCCAGCAGCTCTGCAGGACAGAGCCATCTCTTGGTGGATAAGCACAATGCAGGGGAAGTTCCAGAGAAAGAGCCAGCCAGCAGTATTGACCAGCAGCACACTCAGAAGCCTAAGGAGGAACTCCAACCCTGACAATATCTATTCCCTAGTTGGACCATGAGGCAAACCAGGGGTAACAAACTTTTCCCACAACAAATGTAGGTGATATTACCCCAACTCCAACCTCGGGCTATACTCCTGTTCCTGAATTCCTTTATATGCTCATCCACCAAGAACATTATAAGAAAGTCAGTTAGGTGTGGATTAATCAGAGTGATATTACATCCATTTGCATTGCATTGGGCATTGTTCATTTTAAAATAGGCCTCACCTTTCTTAGCTAGCTCAGAGATATTAAACTAGGAATGGGAACATGTTTCCTCATTCTTATTATATTCTCCCACCTTAAAACACCAATCTGGATTGTGGGTCCTATATTGGGTTTCATTTGGCTGTTAAAACTTTGATCAAAGACCTGAGTGAAATTTAAAGGCATAGCTATCATAGGGACCTAACAAATGTGGGTTGTAAATGCATGATGTAAGTGCATATACTATCATAAAGTGCAGGTATCAAAAGTTTAGCCATCTCAGTCCCGGAGTCCAGCAAAGAAGGTCTGGCCAAGAGCTGGGGTTTCTTCGTCTGTTCTGAAACTATGAATGTACAAAAAATACAATCCAATTCAATCCACAATGAAGAAACCAAAATATATCTCTAATCAGATGTGCATAATATTAGCACTAAATGATGATACCATGGCAAAATTCTAAGCTGGTGGAGACATGGTTAGAGTGGAGAGAAAAAAATTAAATGTTTGGTATCTGCATTACCCGGCCTTTCATAACGTATATATACAAGTATTGTGAACAAGCCTGCACTTTATTTAACAGGCTACTTAAAGCTGAACCAAAACTGTGATCTTGACTGTGCCATGGGGAGCATCTGAAATTTGGATTGCCCGCTGTGTGATACCCCCCAAATTGCCCTGTAAAATCACCTGTTCCCGATTCAACCATGCATGCTCTTGCATGTCCCAAAGTAAAGGGTGTGGCCATTTTCACCACCACTGCACACAAGGCCAGGGCTTTGAGACACACAGGCATGCCTTGTAGCTGCCTAGGAACGACCTTCGAGAAAAAAAACAACAGGGCGCAACTTGCCTCAGTGCTCTTGTGCTAGGACACCTGCCATGTTCTTACAGTTTGTCCCTGGCAACTGAGTGACACATCTTGCCATAATCTGGAAAAACTAACCCTGGACATTTCATTTAACCATTTCAGGGTGTCAGGTTTATCAACATACGCCTGAGCTCTCAATATGCTGTCACATTATGAACAATGTAGAATCTATTGGTGGCAGTAACCAATCATACCAAGGAAGGTTAGCATGTCCTTCTTGTAAAATGGGCGGGGCAGACCCGTGACAGCAGCTATTCTTTTTGGCTTATTTCTCTTATTCCCTGGGAAAGCACAAAACCCAGATACTCAACCTTTTCCTGACACCACTGCAACTTTTCTTTAGACACTATTGGGTTGATTCAAAGAAACATGTAACAGCTTGGATTTGGCTCACGATCATCCTATTTTTCACGTCCGCTCGTGCGTTCGTATGAACTTGCGAGTGATTCAATAAGCAAATACGTTTCTATCCTAAAAGATACGTCCGTTCGTATGATATCTCCCGAACTTGCCTCAGTCAGTTGTCAATCGTAAAAATCACGTTCATGTGCTCACCTGTTGCGGCGGCAGCCTGTTTTGTCGGCGGCTTCCATCGTCCAGCTCTTCCAATTACTTGCGTTTGCCTCTGGTTTGCATTGGTTTTTGGCCTCTTAGATTCGTGCGTTCTTATGTATATAAGATCTTGCGCATGCGCACCCTCATCCAGAAACTTACATAAACCCCTTAGCGGCTGCATCCAACTTCATTTCTCGCTCCCTCAAACTTACCTAAACCCTTTAGCGCTTGCATCCAACTTCATTTCTCGCTCCCTCAAACTTACCTAAACCCCTTAGCGGCTGCATCCAACTTCATTTCTCGCTCCCTCAAACTTACCTAAACCCTTTAGCGCTTGCATCCAACTTCATTTCTCGCTCCCTCAAACTTACCTAAACCCTTTAGCGGCTGCATCCAACTTCATTTCTCGCTCCCTCAAACTTACCTAAACCCTTTAGCGCTTGCATCCAACTTCATTTCTCGCTCCCTCAAACTTACCTAAACCCCTTAGCGGCTGCATCCAACTTCATTTCTCGCTCCCTCAAACTTACCTAAACCCTTTAGCGGCTGCATCCAACTTCATTTCTCGCTCCCTCAAACTTACCTAAACCCTTTAGCGCTTGCATCCAACTTCATTTCTCGCTCCCTCAAACTTACCTAAACCCCTTAGCGGCTGCATCCAACTTCATTTCTCGCTCCCTCAAACTTACCTAAACCCTTTTGCGCTTGCATCCAACTTCATTTCTCGCTCCCTCAAACTTACCTAAACCCCTTAGCGGCTGCATCCAACTTCATTTCTCGCTCCCTCAAACTTACCTAAACCCTTTAGCGCTTGCATCCAACTTCATTTCTCGCTCCCTCAAACTTACCTAAACCCTTTAGCGGCTGCATCCAACTTCATTTCTCGCTCCCTCAAACTTACCTAAACCCTTTAGCGCTTGCATCCAACTTCATTTCTCGCTCCCTCAAACTTACCTAAACCCCTTAGCGGCTGCATCCAACTTCATTTCTCGCTCCCTCAAACTTACCTAAACCCTTTAGCGGCTGCATCCAACTTCATTTCTCGCTCCCTCAAACTTACCTAAACCCTTTAGCGCTTGCATCCAACTTCATTTCTCGCTCCCTCAAACTTACCTAAACCCCTTAGCGGCTGCATCCAACTTCATTTCTCGCTCCCTCAAACTTACCTAAACCCTTTTGCGCTTGCATCCAACTTCATTTCTCGCTCCCTCAAACTTACCTAAACCCCTTAGCGGCTGCATCCAACTTCATTTCTCGCTCCCTCAAACTTACCTAAACCCCTTAGCGGCTGCATCCAACTTCATTTCTCGCTCCCTCAAACTTACCTAAACCCTTTTGCGCTTGCATCCAACTTCATTTCTCGCTCCCTCAAACTTACCTAAACCCTTTAGCGCTTGCATCCAACTTCATTTCTCGCTCCCTCAAACTTACCTAAACCCTTTAGCGCTTGCATCCAACTTCATTTCTCGCTCCCTCAAACTTACCTAAACCCCTTAGCGGCTGCATCCAACTTCATTTCTCGCTCCCTCAAACTTACCTAAACCCTTTAGCGCTTGCATCCAACTTCATTTCTCGCTCCCTCAAACTTACCTAAACCCCGTAGCGGCTGCATCCCACTTCATTTCTCGGTCCATAAAACGTAAGAAAATCTCATAATTTACATATGTCTATATGTTTCTAAGTGTGTTGTTTCTGGTTTGTGTAATTTTTTGGGTGTGTGCATATTAGAAAAGACACATTTAGGAAGGCTTCAAATATAATTTATTTAAAATTTTTTCTTTGTTTGTTTTTGAATAAAATGGCAACTTTTTTTTTATAGTTTTTTTTTTTTTTTAAAACCTTTTTTTTTTTGTGCCTCGGTAAAACATATCTATTTTTTTTTTTTTTTTTTTAACAGTAAAACCCTTTTTTTTTATTTTTTGGGTTTTTTAGTTTAAAAAATCTATTTTTTATTTTTTTAAAAACAATAAAAAACTATCTAAAATTGGAACAACTTTAAAACCAAGTTAAACAAAGGAGCCAGGACCAAGGGCACTATTCATCATCCTCTTCTTCATCTGTTGGCCCCAACGTTGCCTGTATGGCCAGCAGCTCGGCCACCAACTCCTTCATTCGTTTTTTTTTACCCGCCAAGGTTTTGGGGATCATCCCTGTAACCAATAGAGAAAGAAACATAAATAGGAGTCCCAGACCGGTTTGTATGCTGGAAATAGATTTAGGGTTAATCAAATACATGTAAATGCATGACATATGTCCTTCTTCCAAGGGATACAGTTAATGCATTTCCCACAGGTAAGTGTTTAAACTCCTTAAACCGGACCTTCAACATTATTTAATGAAAAACAAAAACTATTCACAAATGATTCTGCCCCACCTAAAAGTTAGTTAGGCTTTTTTGGGGATTACAGCGCCGCCATCTGGACTCTGAAGCATAACACTTAATGAGGAGTGGAGAGTTGGATAAAGTACAGGGGAGTAGGTTACAGTGGTGCGTTGGGAATCCAGAGCATAGCTGGGTTGCGGGAAAGGTCATCACTCACACAATGCATGGCAGCACCTTCCTTTTTTCAATCTGTATCCCATGCTGCCTGTAAATATTGTGCATTCCATATTCACCAATATTGGTTTGGTTCTGTCTAATAACATGCATTAGATGGGTGAAGGGTGTTTTTCCATGTTTCTAATCTGTAGGTACAGTGTGATGTCTAAGTCTTTGGTTCTTAATACTAGTTTGGGTCCTCTTTAAGCTAACGAAGTGCCCACATTAAAGTGTGAACTACACATTGGCTACGCCTTTAGTTATGTGTGTGTTATTAGCTAAGCAAACATTAATATGAATAATGGCATGGAGACTTACGGAGTTGGTGGCCGACAGATGGCTGGTTGGGGCCAACAGACTGCCCTTGGTCCTGGCTCGGCTGTGAAGAAGTCCCTGGAGAAACATGTGACATTTGGTTAGTACTTGTATAGAGTCACTATCCCCAACATATCTGGCTCCCAGTCTGGCTGACATCACTCACCTTCGCCAGGATCTCCTTCCAGCATCTCTGCTGCCTCCTCCTCCACTATCTCACCCGCTCCTGAAGCTTCTACAAATACATAATAAAGGATAACTTAGTTTTTGGCCTGCCATGTATATCTTTGTGCCTATACATGAAGAGTGACATACCAGAGCCTTCCCCATGCGTGGCCAGGTATGACTCCACGCCCACGCGCCTTGGCCCCTCCTCTGTGGTAAGGTCCAGGGGCTGGTCTGAGGAGGCCACAGAGGAGGGGTAGGTCCGTCGCCCGGGAGATCCACCACCTTCACTCACAGAAGCAGAGTCATGCAGCACTGGTCGGCCTGTACGTCTCCGGGTGCGGCGAATTCTGAAATCCATTTCCAACACTACCAAAGAAAAGTCATTATAAATAAAGGCATAACTTAGACATTTGGAACATATACCATGCAATTGCTTAGTACTTACTTGGGAAATGGATCCCAAAAAACCTCCGCACCCGGGGCATGTGCAGACGCTTCAGGTCCGACCAATGCTGCATTATCTGGGTGTGAGTGAAGGTGGTGCTGGTCACACGGTGTATCTCCGCGATGATCTCCCGGGCGATGTCCCTTTTCTCGCACACATTGGGCGCGAAGTCATACCGGCGCTGAAGCATGATCTGAAAAACATAATGGACACAGAGCTTGTACTTTTACACACAGACCCATATGTGTTGCATCACAAGTTGAGTATTTAATGTCATTAACACACACATTTCGAATGGCCGCCATTTTTGGGGAGTGCCTTAAAGAGGACGTTGACTGTGATTGACAGTCTGGTCTTATGTTATATGTATCACACACCATGTACATACAGATAATAGCCAACCTCAACAATCAGGCCACCTGCATCTAGGGCATGTTAGGATGTTTTAAAGATCCAAGATGTAGCCTAATGCTTAGGCTTTTGGCCCACGTGTGTGGCTTCCCGTTGTGTTTTTATGGCTTAGGAAAACAGTGTTCCTCAAACATCCGCATCAAGGTCCGAGACAGGCCAGGTTTGACAGCTCGCCCCGCTACTCCACAGGTTAATTAACTGTTGCTAAGCCGGAGCAATTGGCCGAATTAGGACATCAGCATAGACAGGTGAAAACGTGGCCAGGCTCGGCCCTTGAGGATGAAGTGTGAGGAGGCAGTGATTAAACATTAAGAGACACCAAACTAGTTCCAAACGCATCATTTACATTTAGGCCAGCATTGACTATTACATTAAAATGCACAGGCAGCCACTTACCAGCATGAGGATCTCTTCCTGTTGACGGGTGAAGATAGTGGGCGCCATCTTTAGTCTTCTTCCAGGCAGCAGATAAGTGAAACCCCAGCGGTTTCCTGGTTCCGCACGAACGTACGTCCGTACGAGCGCGTAGTCGTGCGCATAGGCGTCAGACGCTGGGCGCATGATTTAAAGGTCCCTGCACCCAAAGCTCATTCTCTTTGAGCTTTTGGACAAAATGGCACCAAAAAAGGCAGCAGCTAAACGCGGCCAGCAAAGCCAGACCTCTGAGGGCCCAACAACCAGGTCCCAGCAACGACCGAAGAAGCTAAGGTCCCAGAAGGCCCAGAAGGCAAGTACCACCTCGGCCCCACCAAGGGACACTGGACCCTCCGTTTCCCAAAAAAGGGCCCCAAAGGCACGTGCCCCTGCGGCCAAAAAACAGGCCACAGCAGCCACCACCACCTCTGCCCCCAGAAGAGGCCGCCCAAGGGAGCCCACACCAGCCATGCTTTCAAGCCGGGCACTTAGCCAACCCAGGCCCCACAGCAGTGCCCGAAGCACATCCAGCCCACACAGAAGGGCCCGAAGCCCCTCCAGCCCGCACAGAAGGGCCCGAAGCCCCTCCAGCCCGCACAGAAGGGCCAGAAGCCCCTCCAGCCCGCACAGAAGGGCCAGAAGCCCAGCCAGGGCCAGAAGCCCCTACAGGGCCCGAACCCCATCCAGGGCCAGAAGAACCCCATCCAGGGCCAGAAGCCCAGCCAGGGCCAGAAGCCCCTACAGGGCCCGAACCCCATCCAGGGCCAGAAGAACCCCAACCAGGGCCAGAAGCCCAGCCAGGGCCAGAAGCCCCTACAGGGCCCGAACCCCATCCAGGGCCAGAAGAACCCCATCCAGGGCCAGAAGCCCCTACAGGGCCCGAACCCCATCCAGGGCCAGAAGAACCCCATCCAGGGCCAGAAGCCCAGCCAGGGCCAGAAGCCCCTACAGGGCCCGAACCCCATCCAGGGCCAGAAGAACCCCATCCAGGGCCAGAAGCCCAGCCAGGGCCAGAAGCCCCTACAGGGCCCGAACCCCATCCAGGGCCAGAAGAACCCCATCCAGGGCCAGAAGCCCCTACAGGGCCCGAACCCCATCCAGGGCCAGAAGAACCCCATCCAGGGCCAGAAGCCCAGCCAGGGCCAGAAGCCCCTACAGGGCCCGAACCCCATCCAGGGCCAGAAGCCCCCGACCTGGCACCAGCCGGGAACAGAGCCCCCGACCTGGCACCAGCCGGGAACCTAGCCCCCCAAGAGGGCCCCGAATTGCAACCATGACCACATCTACACCTGGAAGTTCGGTGGCCAGCCACGCCAGAACACCCAGTCCCTTGGCCAGTCCAGTCCAGTCATTGGGAAGCCACCAATCCGGCCATTCCCCTACCCAGCCCCAGGCCATAATGTCACCACATGTGTCTGCACACATGGAGGAGCAGCCAAGCCAACCATCTGGCCGCACATTGCGCCGCGGCCAGTTGAGTGGGAGATTCTCCCATGACCAAAATATGGCATTGGCTAGTGGCCTTACATTATACTATGACGAGCTATATGGGAGCAAATCCAAACACACCACCAAGCAGCGCAAGATGGCATTGTTTGAAACCATCCTCCGACAAGTAAATGCAGCGGGGGAAGAGAGGAAAGATGTGTCCCAAATTCAGAAGAAAATCTCTGATCTGAAGTATGCTGTACGGCAAAAAGAAATTAAAAGGCATAATTACAGGTAAATAAATGTTTTCGCTAAATATAATGTTTGGGATGTGCTGTATGCCCCTTTTCTGAATACCAAACGATTTTCTCTTTTCAGCATGAAAACTGGAGGTGGCTTCCCATCTAAATTGGAGTTTACCCCTGCTGAGGAGATTGTGCTTGGACTTCTCCATCCGGTCGCGGTCGGTGGACATGCTGGTCTAAGGGACACAGACTCCCCGACCCGTACCCACGGTGAGTACTATTAAATCTGCATGTTTGCCTGTTTGCTAAATAATCGACAGTTCACTAGTAACAAGCTAACGGGATGCCCCTATGGTTTGCCTTGGTTGGCCTCGCACTACTGTGGCTGTTTGTGTCCTCTTTTGGTCCCTGTGAATCACACATTTAGGCCCACAGCCATTATGGCAAAGATCAAATGTCCAATTGTATTGTTAAAGTCATGAAGTTTCGCAAGATAAGTGAGATATTTAGAATCAATCACAAAACACACATCATTATGTATGGGTTGCCTTTTGGTTGTGTGAGTTGTGTTTGAGTTAACTATTTAATTAGCCACCCACAAACATATGTGACCAAGAGCAGCGAGACTCAACTGGCGGCCCGGGGTCCCAATGCGGACCTTGGCACCACATTCAAGGACCCCTGGCCAGACAGCCCTGCACTCAGTTACTTCTGTGTTGACGTGCTCAGAGCTGCCCCCTTGATCGGCCATGTAGTGGTTGGTCTCCTGCCCAATGTCATGGCTCCGTGAAACATAGCATTGCAATATGAAGTACTGGCCAGGAAGTGGCATTGCAAGGTACACAGTAACTTATTTAAATTTTCACTGGCCACAATCGTGTCCCGCTGCCCCTGCTCTGGCCCATGTGCCACAGTCCCCCCATGCCCCCCCCCCCACATAAGCCCCATACATTTGTAACAGATTGGCTCCATCCATCACATCACCATCAATACGTTAACTCCCCCCTTTAGACATCCAATCCCTGTCCCCTCAGCTCTGGCCCATCCAGCCCAGCAAGGGCAAGCAGCCTTTATTAGTTGGCACTTTGAAAGCTCCAGCCCCTCCACCAGTGTCTTTATTTTTAACTAGACACCCCCTGCGTCAGCACCATGGCCAGACATTCACCTCTCACCACATACCTTGAAAGGGGCGTTTCAAACAATTGTTTGAGTACCCCGGACCTAGCGAATGGTAGGCTAAATCCAAAAATGTGCCCTGAAAGTTGGATGCTGAATGGGTACACTTCATGACTTAGAACTGAGGTCACTTAGCAGTTGGTCCGAGCCATTGCACCTCTGTAAACTTGCGTGGGTTTGAACAAAGGTAACCATTGCTCTAGAGTTGAATAATATTACAAATAGAGCTATATTTGATTACCTATCCAAAAAAAGGTTATGTGTGTGTGTTTACGTGGTATTTTTTTCTCTTCTTCAGCCCAGCATGATCCCTCAGCAAGGGTAAACTCACCCCCCAGTTTGGTTATGCCTACCAGGTCCGTACAGCATCGGAGCCCAGATCAGAGATTTTCGGTAAGTTTATTTAGTAGCATAAATAATAACAAGTGCTTAAGAATGTGTTAAACTGTTGAAATCCTACATTGGGACGCAAACTTAGCCTTTTTTTTTTTATATGTCCCTACAGACCCGCACACTCATGGAAGAGATCCAGGACATGGAGGAAGATGATGATGTCTCCGTACAGGGCACGTCGGATGAACTCCCCCTGGGTCCCAATTTGGAACTGCTCGATAATGTTTCTCTGGCCAATCCTCAGCAGCAGAGTGAATCTCCATCCATTGTGCTTGCACATGGGGAGACTGACACTACAGTCCCCAGTGTTCACTCTGCTGCTGAGGATTTGCAAAGCAGGCCGGTTGCTGTTGAGGGTACGACACCACGCGGCAGGGCACGCCCAAGAGCCAGGGTAATTGTGCGGCGGACGCCATTACGCCGCCCCACAATTTCCCAGGGGAGGCAGAGTGCCCTGCTTCAATTATGGACCCAACAAAGGGACTCTTATGACGCCCAGCTCGTTACAGAGCGTGAGCAAAGGCATGCAGACATGGTGAACATCCATACCAGTCTACAGGGCATCCTCGCGGAGTTGCGTACCCTCAACAGCAACGTGGCCAATTCAAGTAATGGCATCCAGTCAGCCATGGCTGAGATGACCAATATGCAGAGAAACATTGTGGAGCAGTTCCAAATTCACAATGCTGCCATGGCCCAGGCTAGGTCCCATTCCCATGGACCTCCACCTGGACCTCCACCTGGGTATTATGGGCAGCCACCCTATTAAGCCATGGGTGTGTGGGACATCTTTTCTCTTAACCCCCACTGTATTTACTTGTCCTTTGAGGTTTCAAACAATCCATTTTGTGTTGCTCTGGCAGGTTGTGTTTTGTATTTGCTCCCATATAGCTCCTTAGAGTAATGCTTAAGGCCACTAGCCAATGCCATAGGTCTATGTGGAGTTTATCTGGCCACTTATGGCTTAACCTATGTATTTGGTTGGTGCTCCTCCTGTTTGCAGACATGTTTGTGTGACATTATGGCCATGCCCAAATATCCCTGGGCACAGGCAATATTAATGACTGGACTAGGCTGGCCTTTGGACTGGGTGTCCTGGTTTGGTTGTGCCACTCACTTCCAGGTGTAGATGTGCTCGATGTTTTTTTTTTTATGTTATCCATTTGTTACCACAGATGTATGTGGACTGATTTCTGTTAACCACTATAATTTTTCATTTGCTAAGTAAAACAAAAATTTAACTTCCAATACTTGTGGCGTTTTTAGTGGGAAGACTTTTGTAACAGCTTGGCCTAAACCAGAGAATTTTGGTTGGAAGAGGTGTAACAATGCACAGCGAAAGCTAAGGAAACTACATGAAATACATTAGGCAACAATTAAGGTCGAAATGTTTTACTTAGAGGTAATGCCACATTAGGGCAAAACAACATATGTTTCCAAAAGGATAACACACACATCCAGAATGGTGAGACAGGGAAAAAACTTAACTAAAATGCTGGCTGATCAGGTTGGCTCTAACAGATTGGCCAGACTCACTGGGGGGCCCCTCAAAATTATCGACTTCATCCTCGACGGCTGAAGAGGGCAGGCTGTCCACATAACGTGGGACACGTTCCAGGATGGCAAAATTGTGCAAAACAGCACATGCCATTATAATGTCGATCACTTTCTTGGGATCATATTGCAGGGCCCCCCCAGTATGGTCAAGGCAACGAAAACGTGTCTTCAGCAGACCAAAGGCCCTCTCCACAACAGCCCGGGTCTTGCGATGTGCACGGTTATACGCTTCCTGAGAGGCATCCTGGGGCCGCAGCACAGGCGTCATGAGCCAGGGTAGAAGTGGGTACCCGGAATCACCTTAAACAGAGAATTAAATGTAATCAAAATTAAAAAGGCAACACAACCAACACCAAAAAATTCACAGATATCATAATGATGTAAGGTAAAGTGTTCCCAAAAAAAAACAGGGCACATTAGGGCCCCCAAATATTGCACTAAGGTATAACCTAAATAAAAATGGCACTTCTATATACCAATTAATTAACAAACATCTGCACGGCCAAGGGTATTTGTATTTTACATATATTTGTAGTTTTCAGACATGTTACAATTAGGATGCTGCTGAGGGCCTATCCACATTTCTCTGGAAACTACAATGTATGCAGTTTAAGTCCACTTTGACATTTAACGACCAATAGTACAAAAGGAGCCAAATGTCAAAGATCCCTAGCCCCATTTCACTGGAAACTACAATGTATGCAGTTTAAGTCCACTTTGACATTTAACGACCAATAGTACAAAAGGAGCCAAATGTCAAAGATCCCTAGCCCCATTTCACTGGAAACTACAATGTATGCAGTTTAAGTCCACTTTGACATTTAACGACCAATAGTACAAAAGGAGCCAAATGTCAAAGATCCCTAGCCACATTTCACTGGAAACTACAATGTATGCAGTTTAAGTCCACTTTGACATTTAACGACCAATAGTACAAAAGGAGCCAAATGTCAAAGATCCCTAGCCCCATTTCACTGGAAACTACAATGTATGCAGTTTAAGTCCACTTTGACATTTAACGACCAATAGTACAAAAGGAGCCAAATGTCAAAGATCCCTAGCCCCATTTCACTGGAAACTACAATGTATGCAGTTTAAGTCCACTTTGACATTTAACGACCAATAGTACAAAAGGAGCCAAATGTCAAAGATCCCTAGCCACATTTCACTGGAAACTACAATGTATGCAGTTTAAGTCCACTTTGACATTTAACGACCAATAGTACAAAAGGAGCCAAATGTCAAAGATCCCTAGCCCCATTTCACTGGAAACTACAATGTATGCAGTTTAAGTCCACTTTGACATTTAACGACCAATAGTACAAAAGGAGCCAAATGTCAAAGATCCCTAGCCACATTTCACTGGAAACTACAATGTATGCAGTTTAAGTCCACTTTGACATTTAACGACCAATAGTACAAAAGGAGCCAAATGTCAAAGATCCTTGGGTATAAACTCCAAACCAATATATTTAGGCACAAGGAACTTACAGACATCCTAACTAAAGGGAAAACATTCTGAAGGCCAAAGCGAGACAAGGATTTTTTGGGTAAGTTCCTAATATATGAGCCAAGAAAAAGGCAGTTGGACGCTTCTGTCAAGTTTTCAAAAACAAACATATCAACAAATACAAGATTAATGCCACATTTAATAACACACAAATAGGACACACTTACCAAGCAGCCATGCCCCCGAAAATTCACCTGCCTCAAATCTCCGAAACAACCCAGATCGCCGGAGGATATAGGAGTCGTGGGACGATCCGGGGTAGCCGGCAAGGACACTCATAAACCGCATATCCGGACCAACCACGGCCTGGACATTAAGTGAGTGTCCCATTTTACGATTCCTTAAGGCAAAAACATACAAAAAGGGTAATTGATATTTGACCCAAAATAATAAATTAAACACAAAACATGTCTGCACTCTATTGGGAAATACTAATGAAAAGCCTAGATAAAGCAGCTACACAAATGAGGGATAAACAAATATGCTGCCGCAAAGGAAAACAGGTGACATGACACGTTGGGCAACATAATAACCAATCTCAATACCTATATATATACTCGTCGGCTGCCCTAGGTACGAGTGCCACATGTGTGCAGTCAATTGCACCAATAACGTTGGGCATGTCGGCCACATTATAAAACCCAAGCTTAATGGCGTTTCTGGCTGCCATATCATCAGGGAAATAAATATATTTTTGAGTTATGGCAGCCATGCCTTCCAAAAATTTAGATAGTGCGCGGCTCAGCGTAGGCTGTGACATCCCCACGGAGAGGGCACCCAGCCTCTGGAACGAGCCGTTCGCCAAAAATTGCAGGCAGCCAAGCATCTTGGTCATACCTGAAATTGCATGCCCCTTCCTTGTGGTGCGGGCTAACCATGGCCGCAGCTCACTATATAATTTATGGAGGGAAGCGCGATTAAGCCTGGTCAGCTCGAACAGCTCAACATCATTCATGCTATCGATGTTCATGCGACGACGCAGGGGCAATCTGCTCTCAGACATCTCGATCAACTCAATGCCAAAAAGCATAAGCCCTTGATGTGCCACAAACTCGCTCCGCTCCATCCTACTCCCGAGGCCAAATAGCTGCCGGCAAACATTTCGTAAAGCAGCTCTTTAATGGGCTTCAAAACAATTAGCAATCACCTCTCTGAATTGGGCGCAAGCCCATGTGAAGGACGTAAAAAATAGGATCGGACGCAAATAATACGATTTTGACGGGAAAAACACACGAACTAACGCAAATAATACGATTTGGACGGGAAAAACACACGAACTAACGCAAATTATACGATTCTCGTACGAAATGCGTATGTTCATATACGTCTATGCGCGAACGATCGTACGAATACGAAATGGCCAAAAAAACCAGAAAAAATGACAAACACCCACCCAAACTTACGATTCTCGATACGAAATCACTTAACTTTTGCTCTTTGAATCGAGGGGTATATGACCACTTCAAAAAGACATTTCAAAAGATCCCTTTCGCCCCCCCCCCCCCCAGGGTGTCCTCCCTATATACCAGCCCAGTCACGAGGAATGGAGGTAAAAAGAGATGGCAACATCAGGCACTAATAGGACAATTGGTATCACTAGACCCCTATTTATGAGATCTTGGACAAATCCTCTGGTTTCAATGTGGCTTTTTAAGATGTGCAGGGGATAAATCCCACATCCGGCGAATCTACACCTATGTCATCTGTCAAAAGGAAAGGGTTTCAAGCTTTCTATATGCTTATCTGGTTTACCCCTACATACCCCCTTCCTGTTTAATTTTATTGTGATTCCTAGTTTGCCTGGAGGGGGTCAGAAATCAGTAAGGGTGGTATTTTGTAGGTCTTGGTCAGTATCTAATTTTTCTCATTGCTTGTGCAGCTGCTACCAGCTAAGCAGGGTATCTGACATCATGCTGGAGAAAGCTGACTGGCTGCAGCACCGAGGCTGCAGGGGTTAATTGTTTCTCCCTCAGCATAGTGTTAATTTAGGTAGATCAAAACATCCTGCAGCTTCTTTTTATGTCAGTTTCCTATTAAATCTAAGTCTATCAGTGCGTACTGCGGACTGAGACCCTCAGAAAAACTGTGCATTTCTGCTCTTTTTATCTCTGTCTGTGACCCTCCCCCCACACACACATACCATTTCTGCCAGTTTGCATGTTTTTAACTCATACGCTTCACCACAGTATGGGATATCTCTGAAATAATATTCAAATTACCCCAGTCCTAAGCTGATGTGGATCCTACCATAGCATTTATGATTTGTTGCTTTATAGTTAAAACATATCTCGGATTCAGATTACCCAGGATGGTCTGAATAAGAAGCAGATGCATGTCATCATGCATTCCCAGACCTCCCTCGGTAGAGAGACCTGAGACCGATTCTCCCACTTTCTGTTTACCAGTTATGGCAGTAGACAGAGAAGACTTATTTGGAAAAGCTCTCTCAAACTAGAATCATTTAAAGCGAACTACATCCATTTTTCACTTTATACCGCATTGCTCAGCTACTGGCCGGGTGGGAGGTTTTTGAGTATCTCCTTTTAGTACCCTTGATACTTCTGATGTGCTGCCACTTGTTTTTAATGATAATATGTATTAATAAACTATTATTAATATTTTCAGTAATTGTTTTGGGTGCGGCCTTATCCGGGGGTGGCTTGGGCTCCCTGTTTTCTATGCAATTGGTATATACTGATGGCCTCCTGGGTCTGACATTCCGCTTGCTCATTGGGCGGCCTTATTGTTGATAAATAAATTACTAATATGCTACCTTTCTTTTAAAGTGGACCAAAGCCCACCCTGAAGTCTATGTGATTCTAGGGCAGGTATACTCGCTCTCCCTGGGTAAAACACCCCAGGTCACCCAGCGAAATCACCTTCTCCCCAATCCAATGGCACATACATGTGCAGTGCTGCTCCCTGCTATACCTTCAGCAGGGTGCATGTCCACGCCAGGCATTTGTGAATGGCCATTGCGGGCATGCTCCCTGTTAAAATGGGACCAAAAACCAAGATTTTGACTATACTGGGTTTTGCTCCTTGTCCCCGTGGCACCTCGATCGGGGATGCCCCACTGTGTGAAACCCCCTAGGTTGCCTGATTTCACTCACTCTTCCCTGGTCCTATGGCACATGAACAGCCCTCCAATCAGATGCGCTCTTAGATCCACTCTCACCCCTTCGTGAGCTTTTCTCGCAGCCGCATCCCCTGCTAACTATTAACAGGTAGCTAGCGTGCGCCGGCCATTCACAAATGCCTGGTGTGTGAACGCACCCTGATAAAAGGATAGTGGGGCTGCTGCCGCTGTTCACGCATTTATCGTTGGACCAGGAAAGAAGGAAAGTTTCTGGAGGGTTTCACACAGCGGGGCATCCCGATTCTGGATTCTGAGAGGGAAATAAACGGCCCTGGAATCTTATAGAAATGGGTAAATCTACACCTTGGCCTAACATGAGGGTCATTCCAGCTTCTTACGCCACCCCCATCTTATTCGACAACACAGGGGAAACATGGCTGCTGGTGTCCCGATCACAGGAGTCCATCTTCCAATCCTTGCTCAGGGCTCTGTAAAGGATGGGTTCCTTGGGAACAGGGACAGCCAGATACCAGTGTTGCCCAATAATTCAGTTGCAATGGTAAACCTGAGTCATGCCCCTGGGCCCCTATCCTGCTTCCCTGGTTATGGTGTGTTCCTTCCTGTCTCGAGCACAGCCCCCCAGATGCCAACATAAGGCTTAGAAGTCCCAGTGCTTAGGAAGACTTCCCCCTGCAGGCCCATGCCAGCCTGGCCCCGCTGCTGTGTATCCTGGTGGCACTAGGAAGGGGGCAGCCTGGGGACCTCTTCTCACCTTTTAACTGTGCACTTTGGGGAAAGTGACTGAGGGTTGCTGTCCACATTTCGCATAATAGGGGGGAAGGTGTGACTAAATCAGTAATGAATGTGTCGGTGTGTAATATATATATAGACCTTGGCTGACCTGCCTGCTCATTTCTTGTCCCCCCTCCCACTCAAGTTTCATCTTCATCTCACCCTCACAGATATACATACTGGGTGACAACCCCTCAAATGTCTTCTCTCCTACTCACTTCCTCCCTCCTAGTAATAACCCATCCCTCCCAGAGTGGTTAGGAAGCAAAACAAACAAATCACATCAATAGATTGCAAATTCCCAAAGTTCCTCTCACCCCCTCCCATGGAATGTTCTCCTCATCCCCAGGACAGATGGAGGATATCATATGGGCCAACTTTCAGGTACCCAAAGATGGAGGATCCCAGATGCACCAGTCAAACAGTGGGTGACTCAAATTGCTTTGCCCAATAGGAGGGATCAGAAGCTGACCCCTGGTTAGAGGGCATACGGTGAGATTCAGAAAGCTAGGGACAGACTCGAATCTTACCATCAATTGTGACACTCGCTCCCTTTTAACATCTAAGGAGGAGACAAGGAGCCGTGGGTCTTTGGGAGACGTGTGAGGACTGACATCCCATTGATTCAATCGAACCACAGCCCAGACAAAGTCTTAAGTATTTTCCCCTTTTTATTTGTATTGCTATCTATTTATGAGTACTGTGTTTTATAGTTAATCCTGTTTTATCACCTTGCACTGTTTCTCTTGTTGTTTTTATGTTTTTTCTGTTTTGCTTAAATAAATTCTGAAAATACAGCAGAAGGTCACTGATGCTCTCAATTAAGGATCTAAAAAGCTCACGCTAGTTCTGAACAGCCTGGTTACTTCCCTGTGACACTCGATCGCCCCCTGCCTGGAAGTGTTTGTGGGTCGATTGATTTGTTTGATCTGATTGTGTTATGTGTGGCGTAGATAGTGGAGAATATGCCACTTTTTTTGTATTCTGTCGGCAGCATTTTATAGCCACGCTTGTTGCCAATTAAAGGACATCTAACGTTGCGGTGACACGCGTGGAGTGCAATTGGCCGGTTTGATCAGATGAATGATCAAGAGGTCAGAACAACCCATGCAATTGTCACATGGCCCACCGGGAATTGTCCCGGGTCTCCCTATGGCCAGTCCACCCTTGGTGGCACCTGCAAGTCCGAGCCGGCTTGCGAGTCTGAGCTGCAACGGGTGGATCATAGTAAGAAATGCACAGACACAGGGCTGAAATAAAATCTATTTATAAAATAAGTGAACACAGCAAACAATGAAACCCCAGAACCAATCCACATGCAAACAAATAATAAAGAAGAAACCATTTAACCAAACCTACAAATACACCAATACCCCGATTCCCATCTAAAATACTAAATCACAAGAACACATTACAGCAACAATACCCCAAATCAACTATTTACTATATATATATATATATATATATATATATATATATATATATATATCTGGTAATAGTGTATGATATAATAATATAATAATACACTGTATGTGTATATAATATATATATATATATATATATATACACACACACACACACACACACACACACACACACACACAGTGTATTAATATTATATCATACACTATTACCAGCAAAAATATATATATATATATATATATATATATATATATATATATATATACCGTATTAGATGCACTTATTTTTCCCCAAAAGTGGGGGAAAATGTCCGTGCGTCTTATCGGGCGAATGTAAAAAGTAAAAAATTATTAAGAAAAAGTCACCCGTTCCCGGCGCTCCCGCGTTGCCCGTCACACTGAGAAAGGCCAGAGGAGCGGCGGGCTGTGTCCCGGCCCCGCCGCTGCGATCGCTGTCTTTTCAGGCAGCAATAGCAGCGGCGGGGCCGGGACACAGCCCGCACACTCCTCCATCTGCTGCCTCTTCCTGTCAAGTCACACGCGAGCACCCAGGTCAGCGCAGCAGGTGGGCGTGGCCTGCACTGACTCGGTGCAGGCCACGCACACCCGCTGCTCTGACCTGAGTGTTCGCGTCTGGCAAGGAAGAGGCAGCAGATGGAGGAGCGGGCGGGCTGTGTCCCGGCCCTGCCGCTGCTATTGCTGCCTGAAAAGACAGCGATCGCAGCTGCGGGGCCGGGACACAGCCCACCGCTGCTTCTTACGGCCGGCTCCGTAAATCGGGTGGGCGTGGCCTGCGCCAATGCTGATGCAGTGCAGGCCACGCCCACCCGATTCACGGAGCCAGCCGCTTGTCAGCGGAGAGGTGAGTTATTCTTTTTTTTTTATTATACCGACTGTGGGGGACGGGGGATGCCGACTGCCAATGGGGGGAGGAGGGATGCCATACTGACAATGGGGGGAGGGGGGATGCCATACTGACAATGGGGGGGAGGGGGGATGCCATACTGACAATGGGGGGAGGGGGGATGCCATACTGACAATGGGGGGAGGGGGGATGCCATACTGACAATGGGGGGAGAGGGGGATGCCACACTGCCAATGGGGGGAGAAGGGATGCCACACTGTCAATGGGGGGGAGAGGGGATGCCACACTGTCAATGGGGGGGAGGGGGGATGCCACACTGTCAATGGGGGGAGGGGGATGCCACACTGCCAATGGGGGGAGAGGGGATGCCACACTGCCAATGAGGGGAGAGGGGATGCAACGCTGCCAATGGGGGGAGAGGGGATGCCACGCTGCCAATGGGGGGAGAAGGGATGCCACACTGCCAATGGGGGGAGAGGGGATGCCACACTGCCAATGGGGGGAGAGGGGATGCCACACTGCCAATGGGGGGAGAGGGGATGCCATACTGACAATGGGGGAGAGGGGGATGCCACACTGCCAATGGGGGGAGAGGGGGATGCCACACAGCCTATACTAATGGGGGGAGAGGGGGATGCCACACAGCCTATACTAATTGGGGGATAATGGGGGGAGGGGGATGCCACACTGCCAATGGGAATAGGGGGAGAGGGATGCCACACTGCCTATGGGAATGGGGGGGGACACTGCCTATATGGGGAATAGGAGGGGGCAATGCCACACTGCTTATGATAATGGGGTGCACACTGCCTATATGGGAATTGGAGGGGGATGCCACACTGGGTATATGGGGAATGGGAGGGGGCAGAATGCCACACTGCCTATATGGGGAATGGAATGGGGGCATCCCACACGGCCTATGGGAATGGGAGGGGGGATGCCACACTGTCTGTAATGGTGCGTTTTTGGTTTAATATATTTTTTTTCAAATTTTCCTACCCCAAATCCTAGGTGTGTCTTATAGGGCGAAAAATACGGTATATATATATATATATATATATATATATATATATATATATATATATATTATATATTTATATATACACATACAGTGTATTATTATTATATTATACACTATTACCAGGTATACAAAGGGGGAAACAGAAAGGGGAACATGACATCAAATGTAATTGCCGGAAAAAGGTGGTAACCAGATTAGAGGCTGATGGAGGGTGGCAGGGACAGTATGATATAGATACATTATGATATAGTGCGGAAACAGGACACCAGAAATGATAGTACGAAGCTGAGGATGATGGTGTTTGAAGCACGGAGGATAAATGAAAACCGGAAACCAGGAAGTAGGAGCTAAAGCAGGGAACAGGCGATGCCTGAATGTTTATAAGAGATGTGTGGGGTCAGTAGGCTTTTTCTGTACAAAGACAAAATCTGGAAGGCCTGAGCCCAGTTTGTTGGTTGCTAATTGGCATCAGATGCAGTTCATTAAGCCAGGCCATACAGCCAGAAAGAACCAGCTGGTGGCTGCCAGGATAATTGAAAGATACCAACGTGTCTTCGGTAGATAAAGTTGCTCCATTTGGAAAAGTGACAATTGCAAAAATTCAGTTATGACAATTAGGAAAGGGCCGGTAGTTATATGTACAGTGGCAACAGTCAATACTATTGGATAGTTGCAACAGTTGACAGTAGTTGGGAAAAGACTGGCTCGAGGTGAATAAAAGAAGAGCAAAGAAAGGAGTCGCGTCCTCGGCACCGGCCGCTGGAACGCGTCGTCCATGTGCACGTTGGTGGCCAATCGCGGGACTCCTTTGCAGAAGTGAAGTTAAGGATAGCGGGCATTCAAGGGGGATTATGTTGGGGGGGCTCCAGCATTCTGCATGACCCCGCCCCCCCGAGCTTGTTCTCATTCGTTGTTTGCAAGACCAACACACATCAAGTCCGGGTGTTAGTCCGGTTTAGGAAAGTTATAGAAGTGACAGGTAGGAAAATTACAGTTGTAAAAGGTAGGAAAGTTATAACTGTGACAGTTGTGAAATAACACCCCCAGCAGGTGACTGGACAGTGCTGCACAGCTGAATCAAGCCTATCCCTGACTACAACAACACCATGAGGAACATTTATCTGTTGCAGTGAAAACTTGACTGAGCAGCCTTACGCTTAGTCTGTTAAGTAGGTCGTAGGTCCTTAAAATGTAAAAACATTCAAGGGTTTATGTGACAGTGTGAATCCTTTGAGGACTGTTCGGAGTACAAATTTCCAAAATGAAAATATTCATTACATTCAACACATTCATATGGCTTCTCAGGGGCAGACATTGGAGGACCCGGGACAATGACCAATGTGCCGCACTGCTTTGGTGCTGCTTCTTTTAACACCCACAATACATCCTTCTCAGCCCCCTGTACCCAGCCCCAATGTACCCACACGCCAAGGAACCCCAGCACCCAATGCTATAGCCCATGCATTATGGTGGAGGGGAGCCTTGGCAAAGATTTATCTGGCAGGCCAGGGGCTGGTAAGATCCAGGACTGATTTTTGGCCCTAGTCCACCTCTGCTTCTCCTCACTGTGAAGTTTGGACTGTTAAGAAACACATCTATCACATTCAGGGTGTTGGTATGTTTCTGCTTTATGATGAAACTTATGAGGGGAGAAAAGAAGAAAGATGTGAAAAACATTTAACACTTCTGTACACTGTGTGTCCTTTGGTGTCCACCAAGATTACTCTTATTGGTAAAAAAATTCCCCAGTTCAGAAGATACACGTAGATTCTTTTGTGCTCAATGGGTTGTGGGGGGTTATTTGCGGAGAAGCATTTCCTAGCATTTAAATGACATCTCTCCTGTGCAAATTATCTGATGATTAATGAGGGATAATTTCATTAAAAAAACACTGGCCATACTATGTGCATGAAAATGGCATCTTCCCGATGTGACTACTACAATGACGTACTAGCACATCTTTCCTTGCAAATGCTTTCTTACATTCAGGGCATTAAAATGGCTTCACTCCGGTGTGTGTCCTCTGATGAGCAAATAAGGAATGCTTATAAGCAAAGTGCCTGCCACACTCAGAGCATCCATATGGCTTCTCTCCAGTGTGTGTCTAATTGTTTAAACAATCCCAGTTGTTTTTCTACCACTGGATTGCAATCCACCTGCAGGGACAATTTATACAGGAATACGTACAAGTAGAAAGGGGATAATTGGTTAAGTACATATATTAAATGATGGCATATACACACCTAGAAGGAAAGAAGGGAGAGGGGGGACATGATTGAAACCTTTAAATATGTGAAAGTATTGAATAAGGTTCAGGAGGGAAGTGTTTTAAGAAGAAACTTAATGATAGAACAAGGGGGCACAACCTGAAGCTAAGTCGGGGGGAAGATCAGGAGCAATGTTAGAAAATATTATTTTACAGAAAGAGTAGTAGATGCTTGGAACAAACTTCAACAGTCATTGAATTTAAACCTGCCTGGGATAAGCATACATCTATCCTAAAATAAAAAGTACATACAGTTACATAAGGGCAGAGACTAGATGGACCGTATGGTCTCCGTCTGCCGTCAACCTTCTGTTTCTATGTTTCTATAAATATGTATAACCAGTTGGGGGGTTGCTGTGTTATAGGGAAATTCCCAAACCCCTTAGTACAGTAATAATCAAAAAATAAAACACACACCCACTTTCTATAAAACACACATTCCTTACAAATCACATGGTTCTGTTATACATCCAGTGTGTGTCCTCTGATGAGCAAGGAAGGAATGCTTATAAGCAAAGTGCCTGCCACACTCAGAGCATCCATATGGCTTCTCTCCAGTGTGTGTCCTCTGATGAGCAAGGAAGGAATGCTTATATGCAAAGTGCCTGCCACACTCAGAGTATCCATATGACTTCTCTCCAGTGTGTGTTCTCTGATGAAGAAGAAGGGTGTGCTTATAGGCAAAGCTCTTGTCACACACAAAGCATGAGAATGGCTTCTCTCCAGTGTGTGCCTTTAGGTGTACAATTAGACTTCTATTAGTGGCAAAGCATTTACCGCAATCAGAGCAGTAGATCCTCTTGGGTATGAATCCTTTGATGTTTAACAAGGGCCCTCTTATCAGAGAAGCCCTTGCTACATTCCAAACATTTGAATGGTATCTCTCCAGTGTGAGTTCTCTGATGACGAATGAGGGTTTGTTTTAATCTAAAGCGTTGGCCACACTCGGGGCATGAAAATTGCTTCTCGCCAGTGTGTATCCTTTTGTGTGCAACAAGTCCGTGCTTACTGGTAAAGCATTTACCACATTCAGAGCATGAAGTTAGATTCCCTTGTGCATGGATCGTTTGATGCTCAATGAGGGCCCTCTTTTCGGAGAATCCCTTGCTACATTCCAAACTTGAACATGGTTTCTCTTCGGTGTGAATTCTTTGATGAGCAATAAGGGATATTTTTACACTAATGTGTTGGTCACACTCAGAGCATGAAAATGGCTTTTCGCCAATGTGTACCCTTTGGTGTGCAACAAGACTACTCTTATTGGTAAAGCGTTTATTGCTAAGCGTATGGGTCTTCTGATGGCGAGCGAGGGTCCGCTTAGAAAAGAAGCATTTATTACATTCCAAACATTTAAATGGCGACTCTCCGGTGTGGAATTTCTGATGATAAACGAGGGATGTTTTGTCTCGAAAGCACTGGTCACACTCTGAACATGAATACGGCTTCTCGCCTGTGTGACTCCTAGAATGAAGGACTAGCACATCTTTCCTCGCAAATCCTTTGTGACATTCGGGACATTCAAACGGCTTCTCTCTGGTGTGATTCCTAAAGTGTCTGATGAGCAATTCTTTCCTTGAAAATTGTTTATTGCATTCAGAGCATGAGAAGGGCTTCTCCCCTGTGTGACGCCGCTGATGTCTGTGCAGCTCGTTATCGTTCGTAAAACATTTATCACATTCAGAACATGAAAATGGCTTCATTCCAGTGTGAGTTTTCATATGACGATTAAGCATTGACTTACAACTGAATCCTTTCTCACACTCGGAGCACTGATGTGACTTCTCTCTTGTTGGGCTCATTTTGTCGCAAAATCACAGTTGTTTTTCTACCACTGGATTGCAATCCACCTGCAGGGACAATTTATACAGAAATAAGTACAAGTAGAAAGGGGATAATTGGTTAAGTACATATATTAAATGATGGCATATACACACCTAGAAGGAAAGAAGGGAGAGGGGGGACATGATTGAAACCTGTAAATATGTGAAAGTTTCGAATAAGGTTCAGGAGGGAAGTGTTTTTAAGAAGAAACTTAATGATAGACCAAGGGGGCACAACCTGAAGCTAAGTCGGGGGGAAGATCAGGAGCAATGTTAGAAAATATTAAAAAATCAACAGTCACTGAATTTAAACCTGCCTAGGATAAGCATACATCTATCCTAAAATAAAGAGTACATAGAGTTAGATAAGGGCAGAGACTAGATGGACCGTATGGTCTCCGTCTGCCGTCAACCTTCTGTTTCTATGTTTCTAGAAATATGTATAACCAGTTGAGGGGTTGCTGTGTTATAGGGAAATTCCCAAACCCCTTAGTACAGTAATAATCAAAAAATAAAACACACACCCACTTTATATCTTTGGAATTAAATCTATATTCATTGGATTTGTATTGAAAAAAAATGAGCAAATTCATGTTGTAAAACACACATTCCTTACAAATCACATGGTTCTGTTATACATCGGACATAGCACCAGAATACTACACTTCCACTATCAATTTGGGGCCTTATTTTAGAAGCGCTAATGACTCGTAGTACAACGAAGTGCCAGGCGAACGCAGTATGTGAAAACCAGTCAAACTGGTAAGCGCCTCTAATAGTGTCATGTAGCGTCACATGTATCACTAGCGGTGGCTTAGTGTAAAGCTCTGGCGCTGTATGTTCAGCAGCACCACGTAGCACCTGTCGCTTAGTTGCGTTCTCCCATATAATTCAATTGTCTTTAATTTGTTTGTGTAGAATTAGAGTTTGGATCCACTTTTTCCCAATATTTTATCATATGATGATTGTTTTGGCTCCTGGCCACCAACCAAAGACTTATATTGTCATATATAAAAAAATTTTTTAATTTTTGTTAGAATTGTATGTGCAGGTCGGCCATTGCAGTGTCTGTGTTACAGTGTAGAAACTATGTCATTCCATATGTTTTCTCTCTTTCCAAAAATCCAGCTTAATTTATAGCAATCCAATCCAATCCAATAGCAATCCAATCAACTTTACGGAAGTAAAAAAGCAATACAACGCTCATATACCTGCATCTGGCTGCTTGCTTAGTTGATTGGATTGCTATAAATTAAGCTGGATTTTTGGGCTGATTATCCTAGTTAAAGCCCCGTGAGGGTGAAACGCGTTGGAGGAGTTAGCTTTTATACCTTTATTGGAATACATGCCGCCTTGGATATCTGTGTGGTGAGAACTACCATTGAAAATGGAGCTGTATTTTAATTCTGCCTACTTTTAACTGATTGTTTGTGAGTGCATTTTTATTCATTAAAAACAACCATTTACTTTTAGACATATTGCACTATATTTGTCTTTATATTTTTTATGGTCCTTTACTTTGAACCATCACTTTGGAGTTCCTGATAAAAACAGAGCTCTGGAATAAGAGGTTGATGTTCTCCCCTGATAATTGTATGCTTTGAATTCCATCCGTTGAAAGCATTTTTGGTGATGAGTTGGAGTGAATATGATGGGGACCAAGATATAATCCGAATGATTACATCTGTTTCTGCCTATTAATATTGGCCGTCTGGTAAGAGGCTTGAGTGATTGGTGGTGGATTATCTAGCCTAAGAAGAACACGTGTGGATTGACTTGCATCACTGTGGACATTTTAATAGCTCTGTGTAAATTTGGATATATATAACTTGTAGATTTTGGTAGGAGGTGGAATCCTACATGTCACACGTTGAGCTGTACTTTCTTAAATTCTAATATAGCTTTGAGCAGCGCGGTATTACACTTTTGAATACAAACTCAGTATTGTTACAACAATGTTATTGTAAACAGTAAACCAACAAAGTGCTCTATCTAAATAAGTGACATACAAAAGATTGCTGTAACACAAAACAGCATAAAAACATGTTAAGTCTCTGGTAATTCAACATGTCGTTCTTAACAAAGCAAAGCAAAGATTTTCCCTAAAGACTTTCATGGAATTCAGATTTGGGAGTTTTCCGGAATCCAAAATTGAGGGGAAGACAAAGCAGAGCACTATTCAAGCACCACCGATTGCAGCCAAGGACAAAACATTCAGCAGGAGTCATTGCTCCTGTTTTGTGTTCTTGCTATAATTGCTCTTAGACGTTTTTTTATTTCACAATAAGTAGTTCTATATATATTCCCCTACAGTATGACACTCCCTCCAAATCCTTGTCCAATCATCTCAGGTGAACAATTACCAAAGCGAAAGCAACTATTGTGAACTTCGGAGTATTCACCAGTAATGGTTTGTGTGGTCATCTGTAGGAATATTGACCCTTATTGAGTCAGAGCCCGAAAAGCAAAAATGTACATGTCCATTGGCCACTCTTGGTCACATGAGCCAAAAAAAAAAGCCCTAAAAGTGCCTGAAGCTGAATTTTTATCTGAAGTTAAACCGGACCGACGCCCATTTTTTCTTTAACGGGTGTTGGTCCCGCAGACAGCTAATCAAAACATGCTCGGGGGGGGCATCCAGAATGCTGGAACCCCTCTGCACATAACCCCTCCCCAGAACGCCCGATATCCTTACCTTCACTACAAACCAGCACACCAGCGCACCGGCGCACGCGTGGGGCATGTTTTCGTCCTCGTCGCCGGCCACTGGTACAACCCGTCCATGTGACCTTCCACTTGCCAATCGTGGGACTCCGACCCCGGCGCTGGCTGGCCGAGATTCAAAATGGTGCACCTACCTGTGCTCAGGCCCCCTTTTCTGCCCCTCTGACCTGCTGCACCCGGGGCTCTTACCCCCCCTGCTTCCCCCCCTAGCTACGCCACTGGCTTGATGGTAGAGTCGGGCACCATATTCTACATATATCATTTTAAAAAATGTTCACATTAAGGCCAAAACAGTATATACAGCATCTGTAGACGAGGGAAAAGCTCTAACTCACAAACCAAATTAATAGAAATAATATAAATATAATGCGTAAAATGATGGCACTTCAAACACAAAAGATAATCATATTCTATTATCTATACTAATAGCAAATAAAATGTGTAAAGTAAGTTCAAAAATCAAGGCACTATAAATGTAATATTAAATATTGTCACATGTGAGGAAAGTGAAAATATCAGAAATATCCTAAAAACATAGAAAATTGGTCTATTTCTGGATTTAAGGAGCATCGTATCCATGCGCTACAAACATAACTTTTAAAATAATCCCTAAATCATGTTTGTTTGTTTTTGGTGTTTACACCCATTGCAAGAAAACCCCAAACAGAGAATATCAAAGGGCCAGTTCCAATAAAATATCTAGAGCAAAACTAATATATTAATTAAATATAGAAATATATACAAATTTAAATAGTTTAAATAGTAATGCAGCATCATTTCCTGAATAATGCTAAAGACACATAAACAGCTTAAAGTGGACCAACACCCAGAATTTTGACTATCCTGGGTTTTGGTCCACTTCGGGGGGGCACCCCGATCGCTTTGTGAAACCCCCCAGAAAGCCCCAAAAACTCACCTCACCACGCTCCCACATGACCGCGCCGTCCAATCCCCGCCGACGGACAAGCGGGTGACAGCGAAGGACAAGACAGCGCGTCCGCCGCCGCCTCCCGCTCGTCACTCTTACAGGGTGCGCGCCCGCGCCGGCCATTCACAAACGGCCGGCGCGGGCGAGCACACGTCTAGAGGGGCGCGCGGGAGGCGGCGGCGGTAAGGTTTTTTGGGGGTTTTGGGGGAGTTTCACCCCGCGGGACATCCCGATCTCGGATGTCCCGTGGTGAGGGAGGTGATCGGCCCGGGAATCTTACAGATTCCCGGGCCGATCACCCCTGGGTGTTCAGCATAGTAATAGATAAGCGCATGTACCTGGATGTTGAGTATTTCCTCTATCTCTGGAGTCTGAGTTCTGTTTCATTTTATACTTTTTTACCCCTATTCCTTAACACAAGGAGGGTTTGGATTGGCTGGCAAGACTCATACTCATATATAACAATAGTCATGCTGAAGAGTTCGGCCTATTGTTTCTTCAGGGAGCCGCCCGGCTTTGTGACAAGCGAATCCACATTTCATAACAATACAAAGCACAATGGGGAGGATTCTGTTATTTATAATACAAGACACTGGTGTTTCTGTGTTTGCATAGAAATAAAGTCCTAAATGGACCGTCACTGAAAGACAATCGAAACAGGAAGCAGTTTCCAGTTTTACCAGGATGGGAAATTTGAATTTTAAATAAAACTTATCTGCAGGTAACACGACTGATGTATTTTTTTATTCATTGCGTCAGTGGCGGACTGGGGCCAAAAATCAGCCCTGGATTTTACCAGCCCCTGCCCGGCCCAAGAAATCCTTTTCAAGGCCCCCCCACCATGATGCCGGGGCTATAGCAGTAGGGTTTGGGGTTACCTGGCTTGGGTACAGTGGGGCTGAGTACAGGGGGTTTAGCGGGATACTAAGGAGGCAGAGAATAAATGAGGGTGTTAAAACCAGCAGCCCAACTGGCCCCAAAGCAGTGCGGCCCACTGGGCATTGCCCCGGATTTCCCCCTAAAGCAGTGCGGCCAACTGGGCATTGCCCGAGATTTCCCCCTAAAGCAGTGCGGCCAACTGGGCATTGCCCCGGATTTCCCCCTAAAGCAGTGCGGCCAACTGGGCATTGCCCCGAATTTCCCCCTAAAGCACCTAAAGCAGTGCGGCCCACTGGGCATTGCCCCGGATTTCCCCCTAAAGCAGTGCGGCCAACTGGGCATTGCCCCGGATTTCCCCCTAAAGCAGTGCGGCCCACTGGGCATTGCCCCGGATTTCCCCCTAAAGCAGTGCGGCCAACTGGGCATTGCCCCGGATTTCCCCCTAAAGCAGTGCGGCCAGCTGGGCATTGCCCCGGATTTCCCCCTAAAGCAGTGCGGCCAGCTGGGCATTGCCCTGGATTTCCCCCTAAAGCAGTGCGGCCAGCTGGGCATTGTCCCGGATTTCCCCCTAAAGCAGTGCGGCCCACTGGGCATTGTCCCGGATTTCCCCCTAAAGCAGTGCGGGCAACTGGGTATTGCCCCGGATTTCCCCCTAAAGCAGTGCGGGCAACTGGGCATTGCCCCAGATTTCCCCCTATAGCAGTGCGGCCAACCAGGCATTGCCCCGGATTTCCCCCTAAAGCAGTGCGGCCAACTGGGTATTGCCCCGGATTTCCCCCTAAAGCAGTGCGGGCAACTGGGTATTGCCCCGGATTTCCCCCTATAGCAGTGCAGCCAACCAGGCATTGCCCCGGATTTCCCCCTAAAGCAGTGCGGCCAACTGGGCATTGCCCCGGATTTCCCCCTAAAGCAGTGCGGCCAACTGGGCATTGTCCCGGATTTCCCCCTAAAGCAGTGCGGCCAACTGGGCATTGCCCCAGATTTCCCCCTATAGCAGTGCGGCCAACCAGGCATTGCCCCAGATTTCCCCCTATAGCAGTGCGGCCAACCAGGCATTGCCCCGGATTTCCCCCTAAAGCAGTGCGGCCAACTGGGTATTGCCCCGGATTTCCCCCTAAAGCAGTGCGGGCAACTGGGTATTGCCCGAGATTTCCCCCTAAAGCAGTGCGGCCAACTGGGCATTGCCCCGGATTTCCCCCTAAAGCAGTGCGGCCCACTGGGCATTGCCCCGGATTTCCCCCTAAAGCAGTGCGGCCAGCTGGGCATTGTCCCGGATTTCCCCCTAAAGCAGTGCGGCCAGCTGGGCATTGCCCCGGATTTCCCCCTAAAGCAGTGCGGCCAGCTGGGCATTGTCCCGGATTTCCCCCTAAAGCAGTGTGGCCCACTGGGCATTGTCCCGGATTTCCCCCTAAAGCAGTGCGGCCCACTGGGCATTGCCCCGGATTTCCCCCTAAAGCAGTGCGGGCAACTGGGTATTGCCCCGGATGTCCCCCTAAAGCAGTGCGGGCAACTGGGCATTGCCCCAGATTTCCCCCTATAGCAGTGCGGCCAACCAGGCATTGCCCCGGATTTCCCCCTAAAGCAGTGCGGCCAACTGGGTATTGCCCCGGATTTCCCCCTAAAGCAGTGCGGGCAACTGGGTATTGCCCCGGATTTCCCCCTATAGCAGTGCAGCCAACCAGGCATTGCCCCGGATTTCCCCCTAAAGCAGTGCGGCCAACTGGGTATTGCCCCGGATTTCCCCCTAAAGCAGTGCAGCCAACCAGGCATTGCCCCGGATTTCCCCCTAAAGCAGTGCGGCCAACTGGGCATTGCCCCGGATTTCCCCCTAAAGCAGTGCGGCCAACTGGGCATTGTCCCGGATTTCCCCCTAAAGCAGTGCGGGCAACTGGGTATTGCCCCAGATTTCCCCCTATAGCAGTGCGGGCCAACCAGGCATTGCCCCAGATTTCCCCCTATAGCAGTGCGGCCAACCAGGCATTGCTCCGGATTTCCCCCTAAAGCAGTGCGGCCAACTGGGTATTGCCCCGGATTTCCCCCTAAAGCAGTGCGGGCAACTGGGTATTGCCCCGGATTTCCCCCTATAGCAGTGCAGCCAACCAGGCATTGCCCCGGATTTCCCCCTAAAGCAGTGCGGCCAACTGGGCATTGCCCCGGATTTCCCCCTAAAGTAGTGCGGCCAACTGGGCATTGCCCCGGATTTCCCCCTAAAGCAGTGCGGCCAGCTGGGCATTGCCCCGGATTTCCCCCTAAAGCAGTGCGGCCAACTGGGCATTGCCCAGGATTTCCCCCTAAAGCAGTGCGGCCAACTGGGTATTGCCCCGGATTTCCCCCTAAAGCAGTGCGGCCAACTGGGCATTGCCCCGGATTTCCCCCTAAAGCAGTGCGGCCAACTGGGCATTGCCCCAGTTTTCCCCCTAAAGCAGTGCGGCCAACTGGGTATTGCCCCGGATTTCCCCCTAAAGCAGTGCGGCCAACTGGGTATTGCCCCGGATTTCCCCCTAAAGCAGTGCGGCCAACTGGGCATTGCCCCGGATTTCCCCCTAAAGCAGTGCGGCCAACTGGGTATTGCCCCGGATTTCCCCCTAAAGCAGTGCGGCCAACTGGGCATTGCCCTGGATTTCCCCCTAAAGCAGTGCGGCCAACTGGGCATTGCCCCGGATTTCCCCCTAAAGCAGTGCGGCCAACTGGGTATTGCCCCGGATTTCCCCTAAAGCAGTGTGGCCAGCTGGGCATTGCCCCGGATTTCCCCCTAAAGCAGTGCAGGCAACCGGCATTGCCCCGGATTTCCCCCTAAAGCAATGCGGCCAACTGGGCATTGCCCCGGATTTCCCCCTATAGCAGTGCGGCCAACTGGGTATTGCCCTGGATTTCCCCCTAAAGCAGTACGGCCAACTGGGCATTGCCCCGGATTTCCCCCTAAAGCAGTGCGGCCAACTGGGTATTGCCCCGGATTTCCCCCTAAAGCAGTGCGGCCAGCTGGGCATTGCCCCGGATTTCCCCCTAAAGCAGTGCAGGCAACCGGCATTGCCCCGGCTTTCCCCCTAAAGCAGTGCGGCCAACTGGGCATTGCCCCGGATTTCCCCCTATAGCAGTGCAGCCAACTGGGTATTGCCCCGGATTTCCCCCTAAAGCAGTACGGCCAACTGGGCATTGCCCCGGATTTCCCCCTAAAGCAGTGCGGCCAACTGGGTATTGTCCCGGAATTCCCCCTAAAGCAGTGCGGCCCACTGGGCATTGCCCCGGATTTCCCCCTATAGCAGTGCGGCCAACTGGGTATTGCCCTGGATTTCCCCCTAAAGCAGTACGGCCAACTGGGCATTGCCCCAGTTTTCCCCCTAAAGCAGTGCGGGCAACTGGGTATTGCCCCAGTTTTCCCCCTAAAGCAGTGCGGGCAACTGGGTATTGCCCCGGATTTCCCCCTAAAGCCGTGCGGCCAACTGGGTATTGCCCCGGATTTCCCCCTAAAGCAGTGCGGCCAACTGGGCATTGCCCCGGATTTCCCCCTAAAGCAGTGCGGGCAACTGGGTATTGCCCCGGATGTCCCCCTAAAGCAGTGCGGGCAACTGGGCATTGCCCCAGATTTCCCCCTATAGCAGTGCGGCCAACCAGGCATTGCCCCGGATTTCCCCCTAAAGCAGTGCGGCCAACTGGGTATTGCCCCGGATTTCCCCCTAAAGCAGTGCGGGCAACTGGGTATTGCCCCGGATTTCCCCCTATAGCAGTGCAGCCAACCAGGCATTGCCCCGGATTTCCCCCTAAAGCAGTGCGGCCAACTGGGTATTGCCCCGGATTTCCCCCTAAAGCAGTGCGGGCAACTGGGTATTGCCCCGGATTTCCCCCTATAGCAGTGCAGCCAACCAGGCATTGCCCCGGATTTCCCCCTAAAGCAGTGCGGCCAACTGGGCATTGTCCCGGATTTCCCCCTATAGCAGTGCGGCCAACTGGGCATTGCCCCGGATTTCCCCCTAAAGCAGTGCGGCCAACTGGGCATTGTCCCGGATTTCCCCCTAAAGCAGTGCGGGCAACTGGGTATTGCCCCAGATTTCCCCCTATAGCAGTGCGGGCCAACCAGGCATTGCCCCAGATTTCCCCCTATAGCAGTGCGGCCAACCAGGCATTGCCCCGGATTTCCCCCTAAAGCAGTGCGGCCAACTGGGTATTGCCCCGGATTTCCCCCTAAAGCAGTGCGGGCAACTGGGTATTGCCCCGGATTTCCCCCTATAGCAGTGCAGCCAACCAGGCATTGCCCCGGATTTCCCCCTAAAGCAGTGCGGCCAACTGGGCATTGCCCCGGATTTCCCCCTAAAGCAGTGCGGCCAACTGGGCATTGCCCCGGATTTCCCCCTAAAGCAGTGCGGCCAGCTGGGCATTGCCCCGGATTTCCCCCTAAAGCAGTGCGGCCAACTGGGCATTGCCCAGGATTTCCCCCTAAAGCAGTGCGGCCAACTGGGTATTGCCCCGGATTTCCCCCTAAAGCAGTGCGGCCAACTGGGCATTGCCCCGGATTTCCCCCTAAAGCAGTGCGGCCAACTGGGCATTGCCCCAGTTTTCCCCCTAAAGCAGTGCGGCCAACTGGGTATTTCCCCGGATTTCCCCCTAAAGCAGTGCGGCCAGCTGGGTATTGCCCCGGATTTCCCCCTAAAGCAGTGCGGCCAACTGGGCATTGCCCCGGATTTCCCCCTAAAGCAGTGCGGCCAACTGGGTATTGCCCCGGATTTCCCCCTAAAGCAGTGCGGCCAACTGGGCATTGCCCCGGATTTCCCCCTAAAGCAGTGCGGCCAACTGGGTATTGCCCCGGATTTCCCCCTATAGCAGTGCGGCCAACTGGGTATTGCCCTGGATTTCCCCCTAAAGCAGTACGGCCAACTGGGCATTGCCCCGGATTTCCCCCTAAAGCAGTGCGGCCAACTGGGTATTGCCCCGGATTTCCCCCTAAAGCAGTGCGGCCAACTGGGCATTGCCCCGGATTTCCCCCTAAAGCAGTGCGGCCAACTGGGTATTGCCCCGGATTTCCCCCTAAAGCAGTGCGGCCAACTGGGCATTGCCCTGGATTTCCCCCTAAAGCAGTGCGGCCAACTGGGCATTGCCCCGGATTTCCCCCTAAAGCAGTGCGGCCAACTGGGTATTGCCCCGGATTTCCCCCTAAAGCAGTGTGGCCAGCTGGGCATTGCCCCGGATTTCCCCCTAAAGCAGTGCAGGCAACCGGCATTGCCCCGGATTTCCCCCTAAAGCAGTGCGGCCAACTGGGCATTGCCCCGGATTTCCCCCTATAGCAGTGCGGCCAACTGGGTATTGCCCTGGATTTCCCCCTAAAGCAGTACGGCCAACTGGGTATTGCCCCGGATTTCCCCCTAAAGCAGTGCGGCCAACTGGGCATTGCCCCGGATTTCCCCCTAAAGCAGTGCGGGCAACTGGGTATTGCCCCGGATGTCCCCCTAAAGCAGTGCGGGCAACTGGGCATTGCCCCAGATTTCCCCCTATAGCAGTGCGGCCAACCAGGCATTGCCCCGGATTTCCCCCTAAAGCAGTGCGGCCAACTGGGTATTGCCCCGGATTTCCCCCTAAAGCAGTGCGGGCAACTGGGTATTGCCCCGGATTTCCCCCTATAGCAGTGCAGCCAACCAGGCATTGCCCCGGATTTCCCCCTAAAGCAGTGCGGCCAACTGGGTATTGCCCCGGATTTCCCCCTAAAGCAGTGCGGGCAACTGGGTATTGCCCCGGATTTCCCCCTAAAGCAGTGCAGCCAACCAGGCATTGCCCCGGATTTCCCCCTAAAGCAGTGCGGCCAACTGGGCATTGCCCCGGATTTCCCCCTAAAGCAGTGCGGCCAACTGGGCATTGTCCCGGATTTCCCCCTAAAGCAGTGCGGGCAACTGGGTATTGCCCCAGATTTCCCCCTATAGCAGTGCGGGACAACCAGGCATTGCCCCAGATTTCCCCCTATAGCAGTGCGGCCAACCAGGCATTGCCCCGGATTTCCCCCTAAAGCAGTGCGGCCAACTGGGTATTGCCCCGGATTTCCCCCTAAAGCAGTGCGGGCAACTGGGTATTGCCCCGGATTTCCCCCTATAGCAGTGCAGCCAACCAGGCATTGCCCCGGATTTCCCCCTAAAGCAGTGCGGCCAACTGGGCATTGCCCCGGATTTCCCCCTAAAGCAGTGCGGCCAACTGGGCATTGCCCCGGATTTCCCCCTAAAGCAGTGCGGCCAGCTGGGCATTGCCCCGGATTTCCCCCTAAAGCAGTGCGGCCAACTGGGCATTGCCCAGGATTTCCCCCTAAAGCAGTGCGGCCAACTGGGTATTGCCCCGGATTTCCCCCTAAAGCAGTGCCGCCAACTGGGCATTGCCCCGGATTTCCCCCTAAAGCAGTGCGGCCAACTGGGCATTGCCCCAGTTTTCCCCCTAAAGCAGTGCGGCCAACTGGGTATTTCCCCGGATTTCCCCCTAAAGCAGTGCGGCCAGCTGGGTATTGCCCCGGATTTCCCCCTAAAGCAGTGCAGCCAACTGGGCATTGCCCCGGATTTCCCCCTAAAGCAGTGCGGCCAACTGGGTATTGCCCCGGATTTCCCCCTAAAGCAGTGCGGCCAACTGGGCATTGCCCTGGATTTCCCCCTAAAGCAGTGCGGCCAACTGGGCATTGCCCCGGATTTCCCCCTAAAGCAGTGCGGCCAACTGGGTATTGCCCCGGATTTCCCCCTAAAGCAGTGTGGCCAGCTGGGCATTGCCCCGGATTTCCCCCTAAAGCAGTGCAGGCAACCGGCATTGCCCCGGCTTTCCCCCTAAAGCAGTGCGGCCAACTGGGCATTGCCCCGGATTTCCCCCTATAGCAGTGCGGCCAACTGGGTATTGCCCTGGATTTCCCCCTAAAGCAGTACGGCCAACTGGGCATTGCCCCGGATTTCCCCCTAAAGCAGTGCGGCCAACTGGGTATTGCCCCGGATTTCCCCCTAAAGCAGTGCGGCCAACTGGGCATTGCCCCGGATTTCCCCCTAAAGCAGTGCGGCCAACTGGGTATTGCCCCGGATTTCCCCCTAAAGCAGTGCGGCCAACTGGGCATTGCCCTGGATTTCCCCCTAAAGCAGTGCGGCCAACTGGGCATTGCCCCGGATTTCCCCCTAAAGCAGTGCGGCCAACTGGGTATTGCCCCGGATTTCCCCCTAAAGCAGTGTGGCCAGCTGGGCATTGCCCCGGATTTCCCCCTAAAGCAGTGCAGGCAACCGGCATTGCCCCGGATTTCCCCCTAAAGCAGTGCGGCCAACTGGGCATTGCCCCGGATTTCCCCCTATAGCAGTGCGGCCAACGGGGTATTGCCCTGGATTTCCCCCTAAAGCAGTACGGCCAACTGGGCATTGCCCCGGATTTCCCCCTAAAGCAGTGCGGCCAACTGGGTATTGCCCCGGATTTCCCCCTAAAGCAGTGCGGCCAGCTGGGCATTGCCCCGGATTTCCCCCTAAAGCAGTGCAGGCAACCGGCATTGCCCCGGCTTTCCCCCTAAAGCAGTGCGGCCAACTGGGCATTGCCCCGGATTTCCCCCTATAGCAGTGCGGCCAACTGGGTATTGCCCTGGATTTCCCCCTAAAGCAGTACGGCCAACTGGGCATTGCCCCGGATTTCCCCCTAAAGCAGTGCGGCCAACTGGGTATTGTCCCGGAATTCCCCCTAAAGCAGTGCGGCCCACTGGGCATTGCCCCGGATTTCCCCCTATAGCAGTGCGGCCAACTGGGTATTGCCCTGGATTTCCCCCTAAAGCAGTACGGCCAACTGGGCATTGCCCCAGTTTTCCCCCTAAAGCAGTGCGGGCAACTGGGTATTGCCCCGGATTTCCCCCTAAAGCAGTGCGGCCAACTGGGTATTGCCCCGGATTTCCCCCTAAAGCAGTGCGGCCAACTGGGCATTGCCCCGGATTTCCCCCTAAAGCAGTGCGGCCAACTGGGTATTGCCCCGGATTTCCCCCTAAAGCAGTGCGGCCAACTGGGCATTGCCCTGGATTTCCCCCTAAAGCAGTGCGGCCAACTGGGCATTGCCCCGGATTTCCCCCTAAAGCAGTGCGGCCAACTGGGTATTGCCCCGGATTTCCCCCTAAAGCAGAGCGGCCAACTGGGCATTGCCCCGGATTTCCCCCTAAAGCAGTGCGGCCAACTGGGTATTGCCCTGGATTTCCCCCTAAAGCAGTGCGGCCAACTGGGCATTGCCCCGGATTTCCCCCTAAAGCAGTGCGGCCAACTGGGTATTGCCCCGGATTTCCCCCTAAAGCAGTGTGGCCAGCTGGGCATTGCCCCGGATTTCCCCCTAAAGCAGTGCAGGCAACCGGCATTGCCCCGGATTTCCCCCTAAAGCAGTGCGGCCAACTGGGCATTGCCCCGGATTTCCCCCTATAGCAGTGCGGCCAACTGGGTATTGCCCTGGATTTCCCCCTAAAGCAGTACGGCCAACTGGGCATTGCCCCGGATTTCCCCCTAAAGCAGTGCGGCCAACTGGGTATTGCCCCGGATTTCCCCCTAAAGCAGTGCGGCCAGCTGGGCATTGCCCCGGATTTCCCCCTAAAGCAGTGCAGGCAACCGGCATTGCCCCGGCTTTCCCCCTAAAGCAGTGCGGCCAACTGGGCATTGCCCCGGATTTCCCCCTATAGCAGTGCGGCCAACTGGGTATTGCCCTGGATTTCCCCCTAAAGCAGTACGGCCAACTGGGCATTGCCCCGGATTTCCCCCTAAAGCAGTGCGGCCAACTGGGTATTGCCCCGGATTTCCCCCTAAAGCAGTGCGGCCAGCTGGGCATTGCCCCGGATTTCCCCCTAAAGCAGTGCAGGCAACCGGCATTGCCCCGGCTTTCCCCCTAAAGCAGTGCGGCCAACTGGGCATTGCCCCGGATTTCCCCCTATAGCAGTGCGGCCAACTGGGTATTGCCCTGGATTTCCCCCTAAAGCAGTGCGGCCAACTGGGTATTGTCCCGGAATTCCCCCTAAAGCAGTGCGGCCCACTGGGCATTGCCCCGGATTTCCCCCTATAGCAGTGCGGCCAACTGGGTATTGCCCTGGATTTCCCCCTAAAGCAGTACGGCCAACTGGGCATTGCCCCAGTTTTCCCCCTAAAGCAGTGCGGGCAACTGGGTATTGCCCCGGATTTCCCCCTAAAGCAGTGCGGCCAACTGGGTATTGCCCCGGATTTCCCCCTAAAGCAGTGCGGCCAACTGGGCATTGCCCCGGATTTCCCCCTAAAGCAGTGCGGCCAACTGGGCATTGCCCCGGATTTCCCCCTAAAGCAGTGCGGCCAACTGGGCATTGCCCTGGATTTCCCCCTAAAGCAGTGCGGCCAACTGGGCATTGCCCCGGATTTCCCCCTAAAGCAGTGCGGCCAACTGGGCATTGCCCCAGATTTCCCCCTATAGCAGTGCGGCCAACTGGGTATTGCCCCGGATTTCCCCCTATAGCAGTGCGGCCCACTGGGCATTGTCCCGGATTTCCCCCTAAAGCAATGCGGGCAACTGGGTATTGCCCCGGATTTCCCCCTATAGCAGTGCAGCCAACCAGGCATTGTCCCGGATTTCCCCCTAAAGCAGTGCGGCCAACTGGGCATTGCCCCGGATTTCCCCCTAAAGCATGAATTAATTAATATATTTTAAGTTTTTAGTCGCTTACTTATTATTCTTTCCCACACTGGGCTGCAACTCTGTTCAGGACTTTAGGATATGGGCGCCGCCATCATACCTTAGAAGCATCACATACTGAGGAGAGGAGAGGGGGAAAGTGCAGGGGGGCGGGTTATAGCTGTGCTTTTTACAGACAGAGCAGAGCTGGGGGTCAGGAAAAGGACAGCAATCCCAGAATGCAGAGCGGCACAGTCAGAAGACACTTCCTGTTTGCAGGCAGCCTAAGACTCCTTGGGGCGCCATCTTTGATGTTTAATTCAGTAGATGCAGGTTGGATGATTTTTAATGTGGGTAATCTACATGTACAGTGGGGGAAACATATAAGATAGGCTCTTATTCAGGGTGAGGGTCCGGAATAATGTGGGCATTCACCCTGAATAAGAGCCTATCTTGTATGTCCCCCCCCGTACATACAGATTGCCCACATTAATCCGGACCTTAGCCCTGAATAAGAGCCTATCTTGTATGTTCCCCCCGCCCTGTATACAGATGGCCCACATTAATCCGGACCTTCACCCTGAATAAGAGCCTATCTTGTATGTTTCCCCCCCTGTACATACAGATTGCCCACATTAATCCAGACCCTCACCCTGAATAAGAGCCTATCTTATATGTTTCCCCCCCCTGTACATACAGATTTCCCACATTAATCCAGACCCTCACCCTGAATAAGAGCCTATCTTGTATGTTCCCCCCGCCCTGTATACAGATGGCCCACATTAATCCGGACCTTCACCCTGAATAAGAGCCTATCTTGAATGTTTCCCCCTCTGTACATACCGATTGTCCACATTAAAAAATCATCCTAACTGCACCTATTGCATTTTCTGAGCACTTTAGCATACAAGATGGCGGCCTGTGGAGTCTCAGGCTTCCTGCAGACAGGAAGTGTATTCTGACTGTGTAACTCTGCATTCTGGGACGGCTGTCCTTCTCCTGACCCAAGCTCAGCTCTGTCTGTGCAAAGAACAGCTATAACCCGCCCCCCTGCACTCCTCCTCCTCCTCAGCATGTGATGCTTCTGAGGCAGCCCATATCCTAGAGTCCTGAACAGAGTTGCAGCCCAGTAGGGGAAAGGATAATAAGAGTAATAAGGTATTAGCCAAAGTATTGTAGGAGTATTTGTATATACACAAGTGTTTAAACCTTGAAATCGGGGGCATCTTGAAAATCCTTAGACAAGAAGCTTCACCGCCTGAAAGTCCAATTACATCTGTGCTCACCCAAAGACAATATCAACTACACAAAATGGATTGGACGTGAAGCCATGCCACACCTACCTCCATAAATGGGAGCACCACTATAGTATAAAAAATAAATGCATACACCTAAAAACAACACATAAACACACGAGACACTTAAAAACACACTGCTCCCCCAATTACAACGATAATACCATTCGAATAAGAGAATATAATGTAATAGGACAGGAAAACCCCAAGGGGCAGTCTAGAATGGGGTTCTACTTTTTTGTGCCGGCAACGGTGCTCTCATTTTTGGAGGTAGGTGTGGCACGGCTCCACGTCCACTCCATTTTGTGTATTTGCCCCGGAGAATATCCAGCGGCTGGCCCTGAAATCTTTTAGATGAGGGTGAGGATGTAGATCGTGGCCTGCCGCAGGCTGAGCCTCAACCTGCTCAGAGACTATAACTTGATGGACAATGGCGGTGAGGAAGAAGACAATTAATTTATGCAGTTGTTTTTTCCCTCCCCCTCCTGTGTGTTGTCCTAAATAAAACGTCGGGTCTGTGGTGTCCCCTCCCTTTACCCGCCACCCTTCACACCTGTTGCTTTGTAATGTATGTGTCATGGCTTTCTCATCTGAGAAATCCCAGTAGTAGAAATGACCAGACTAGACTGAGAGACGGAGGCGGATATGCTGCAAACCGTGTTTAATAATAACAAAATAGTGAGAACACCCAAACCAAGCTGCTATATACATAGATAAATCAGGAAGAATGAAATCAGAAAACATACATGCTTGGAAGTCCGAAGTCCAACAAAGGCTGAGGCAGTGACTAAGGCTTTGACTATGACTATAACTATAACTATGGCAGACGTCCTGGGTGCAGAGTTCAGGTTACAGAGTTCCAGGGTTTAGGTTTCAGAAGACAGAGTAATGCTGATCCCCTGAGGCCATGTGCTGACCAGCTCATATAGGCCAGGAAGTCCCACAGGTGCTGGCTGATTAACACACCTCAGCAGGACAGAGCCATCTGTTGGTGGAGCAGCATGATGCAGGGGCAATCAGGCTGTGGAGGAACTCCAGACCTGACAGTATCCTTTGGTGGTACTATGAATGATGAACAGTCGAGACCATTGCTCAGGACTGATCATCGGGCATGGCCCACATACTGTTGTAAGAATGTGATCGGGGTGCACATGAGCACTGGTTGTTGTGTTGTTGTGGCCTGGTTTGTCCACTTTAAGTTCTCTCTCCCAAAATGATTTAACAACTACATGGAAGTCCTCTCTCGGGCCACTTGATAGCAGAATTATTAAGTTGAGTATTCGTAATGTTTATACTTGTTACATTCCAATGCGACTCTCCTGGTGCCTTATCAGAGAGCTTTTCACTTTTGTGACATTCGGGACACTGATACGCTTCTCCTTACTGTGATGCTTTTGGTGGGAGTTAAGTGCGCACTTCTGGGGGAAACATTTATCGCAGTCAGGACATTGGTATGGCTTCTCCTTAGTGTGGAGCCTTCGATGAGCGACAAGAGTAGGCAGATGAGAAAAAGACAGATCGCATTCGGGGCACGAATACAGCTTCTCTCCAGTGTGGACCAGTTGATGTTTAGCGAGAGATGATTTCCAACTGAAGCATTTTCTGCATTCTGAACACGAATGTGGTTTCACTCCGGTGTGGGGCATTCGATGCCTAACCAGATCTCTCTCCCAAAATGATTTAACGACAACATAGAAGTCCTCTCTCGGGCCACTTGATAGCAGAATTATTAAGTTGAGTATTCATAATGTTTATACTTGTTACATTCCAATGTGACTCTCCTGGTGCCTTATCAGAGAGCTTTTCACTTTATAACATTCGTGACATTCGGGACACTGATACGGCTTCTCCTTACTGTGACGCTTTTGGTGGGAGTTTAGTGCGGACTTCTGGGGGAAACATTTATCGCAGTCAGGACATTGGTACGGCTTCTCCTTAGTGTGGAGCCTCCGGTGAGCGGCGAGACTAGGCAGGTGAGAAAAAGCCCGCTCGCATTCGGGGCACGAATACGGCTTCTCTCCAGTGTGGACCAGTTGATGTTTAGCGAGAGATGATTTCCAACTGAAGCATTTGCCGCATTCCGAACATGAATGCGGTTTCACTCCGGTGTGTGTCATTCGATGCCTAACCAGATCTCTTTTGCACTTAAAGCGCTCGTCGCATTCGGAGCACCCAAACGGCTTCTCTCCAGTGTGAAGCTTCTGGTGCTCAATTAAATTCTTCTTATCCGCGAAGCCCTTGTCGCATTCTGAACATCGAAATGGCTTCTCTCCGGTGTGAGTCCTCTGATGTATTAGGAGACTATGTTTCATTGTATATCTCTTGTCACATTCAGAGCACGCGTAGGGCTTCTCCCCGGTGTGAGTTTTACTGTGCCTCTCGAGACGGAACTTGGTAGAAAAACATTTCCCACACTCCGAGCAGGAATATGGCTTCTCTCCCGTGTGAATGCGCTGGTGGACAAACAGACTATGTTTGGCTGGAAAACATTTACCGCATTCCGAGCAAACGAACTCTCTGGTGTGAATCTTCATATGGATACTGAGTTTAGCTTTATCTCTAAAGCACTTGTCACACTGGGAGCAGGAAAACGGCTTCTCTCCCGTGTGAGCATTTAGGTGAGACGTCAGCTGTCTCTCGTAAAGGAAACATTTCTCACACTCAGAGCACTGATATGGCTTCTCTCTTTTGGAACTCATCATCCAATGATCAGCTGTAAGAACAAAAAAGAATAGAGAATTTAAAACATTGGAGCAGACAATCAGTGGGGACAAGGGGGGGGCAATATTTGTATTTAAAATATTGGAGCAGACCATCAGTGGGGACAAGGGGGGGTAATGTCAATCTACAGCAGAGGTGCGAAACCTTTTTTTTTTTGGTTCAAGGACAGAAGTCTCAATCTTTGCAGATGATATTAAGCTGTGTAAAGTAATTAACACAAAATAGGACAACATGCAGCTACAGACAGATTTAAATAAATTGGAAGCATGGGCAGTAAAATGGCAAATTAAGTTTAACACAGATAAATGTAAGGTTATGCACATGGGAAGGAGTAATGTGCCACGGTTATACAATAAATAAATAAATGCTTGGTAAAATTACAATGGAAAAGGACCTAGGGGTTTTAGTTAAACTTAACTGTAGTAATCAATGCCAGGCAGAACCTGCCATGGCAAACAAGGTCATGGGGTGCATCAAGAGGGGCATAGGTGCCCATGACCAGAGCATAATTTTACCCTGTATTGTGTACGGTTCTTGGAACCAGTGCGTAAGAATGACTCAGAACTGGAGCGGGTTCAAAGGAGGGCAACTAAGTTAATAAATGGGGTGTGGGGACTGGGGATCAAGAAATATTGTTGAAGTTGGGGTGATGTAGTTACAATGTATAAATATATTTGGGGTCAATACAAAGATCTGTCCCACAATCTATAGCCGGAGTGTAACCAAAACCCGAGGGCATCAACTAAGGTTAGAGGAAAAGTGCTTTCTCCACCAACCGAGGGGATTCTTCTCTGTAAGAGCAGTGACACTATGGAACTCGCTGCCATAGGAGGTAGTTATGAAGAATACAGAAAAAAACATTCAAAAGTGACCTGGATGCCCTCCTTGCATGTAATAACATTTCCAGCTATGGCTACTAGACCACTGTAAGAAGATCTATAGTGGCCGAGATGCTCTCCTTGCATGTAATAACATTACCAGCTATGGCTACTAGACCACTGGAAGGAGATATATAGTGGCCGGGATGCCCTCCTTGCATGTAATAACATTACCAGCTATGGCTACTAGACCACTGGAAGGAGATCTATAGTGGCCGGGATGCCCTCCTTGCATGTAAAAACATTACCAGCTATGGCTACTAGACCACTGGAAGGAGATCTATAGTGGCCGGGATGCCCTCCTTGCATGTAATAACACTACCAGCTATGGCTACTAGACCACTGGAAGGAGATCTATAGTGGCCGGGATGCCCTCCTTGCATGTAATAACATTACCAGCTATGGCTACTAGACCACTGGAAGGAGATCTACAGTGGCCAGGATGTCCTCCTTGCATGTAATAACATTACCAGCTATGGCTACTAAACCACTGGAAGGAGATCTATAGTGGCCGGGATGCCCTCCTTGCATGTAATAACATTACCAGCTTTGTATACCAGACCACTGGAAGGAGATCTATAGTGGCCGGGATGCCCCCCTTGCATGTAATAACATTACCAGCTATGGCTACTAGACCACTGGAAGGAGATATATAGTGGCCGGGATGCCCTCCTTGCATGTAATACCATTACCAGCTTTGTATACCAGACCACTGGAAGGAGATCTATAGTGGCCGGGATCCCCTCCTTGCATGTAATAACATTACCAGCTATGGCTACTAGACCACTGGAAGGAGATATATAGTGGCCGGGATGCCCTCCTTGCATGTAATAACATTACCAGCTATGGCTACTAGACCCCTGGAAGGAGATCTATAGTGGCCAGGATGCCCTCCTTGCATGTAATAACATTACCAGCTATGGCTACTAGACCACTGGAAGGAGATCTATAGTGGCCGGGATGCCCTCCGTGCATGTAATAACATTACCAGCTATGGCTACTAGACCACTGGAAGGATATCTATAGTGGCCGGGATGCCCTCCTTGCATGTAATAACATTACCAGCTATGGCTACTAGACCACTGGAAGGAGATCTATAGTGGCCGGGATGCCCTCCTGGCATGTAATAACATTACCAGCTATGGCTATTAGACCACTGGAAGGAGATCTATAGTGGCCGGGATGCCCTCCGTGCATGTAATAAAATTTCCAGCTATGGCTACTAGACCACTGGAAGGAGATCTATAGTGGCCGGGATGCCCTCCTTGCATGTAATAACATTACCAGCTATGGCTACTAGACCCCTGGAAGGAGATCTATAGTGGCCAGGATGCCCTCCTTGCATGTAATAACATTACCAGCTATGGCTACTAGACCACTGGAAGGAGATCTATAGTGGCCGGGATGCCCTCCTTGCATGTAATAACATTACCAGCTATGGCTACTAGAACACTGGAAGGAGATCTATAGTGGCCGGGATGCCCTCCGTGCATGTAATAACATTACCAGCTATGGCTACTAGACCACTGGAAGGAGATCTATAGTGGCCAGGATGCCCTCCTTGCATGTAATAACATTACCAGCTATGGCTACTAGACCACTGGAAGGAGATCTATAGTGGCCGGGATGCCCTCCGTGCATGTAATAACATTACCAGCTATGGCTACTAGACCACTGGAAGGAGATCTATAGTGGCCGGGATGCCCTCCTTGCATGTAATAACATTACCAGCTATGGCTACTAGACCACTGGAAGGAGATCTATAGTGGCCGGGATGCCCTCCGTGCATGTAATAACATTACCAGCTATGGCTACTAGACCACTGGAAGGAGATCTATAGTGGCCGGGATGCCCTCCTGGCATGTAATAACATTACCAGCTATGGCTACTAGACCACTGGAAGGAGATCTATAGTGGCCGGGATGCCCTCCGTGCATGTAATAACATTTCCAGCTATGGCTACTAGACCACTGGAAGGAGACCTATAGTGGCCGGGATGCCCTCCGTGCATGTAATAACATTACCAGCTATGGCTACTAGACCACTGGAAGGAGATTTATAGTGGCCGGGATGCCCTCCGTGCATGTAATAACATTACCAGCTATGGCTACTAGACCACTGGAAGGAGACCTATAGTGGCCGGGATGCCCTCCGTGCATGTAATAACATTACCAGCTATGGCTACTAGACCACTGGAAGGAGACCTATAGTGGCCGGGATGCCCTCCGTGCATGTAATAACATTACCAGCTATGGCTACTAGACCACTGGAAGGAGATCTATAGTGGCCGGGATGCCCTCCTTGCATGTAATAACATTACCAGCTATGGCTACTAGACCACTGGAAGGAGATCTATAGTGGCCGGGATGTCCTCCGTGCATGTAATAACATTACCAGCTATGGCTACTAGACCACTGGAAGGAGATCTATTGTGGCCGGGATGCCCTCCGTGCATGTAATAACATTACCAGCTATGGCTACTAGACCACTGGAAGGAGATCTATAGTGTCCGGGATGCCCTCCGTGCATGTAATAACATTTCCAGCTATGGCTACTAGACCACTGGAAGGAGATCTATAGTGGCCGGGATGCCCTCCGTGCATGTAATAACATTACCAGCTATGGCTACTAGACCACTGGAAGGAGATCTATAGTGGCCGGGATGCCCTCCTTGCATGTAATAACATTACCAGCTATGGCTACTAGACCACTGGAAGGAGATCTATAGTGGCCGGGATGCCCTCCGTGCATGTAATAACATTTCCAGCTATGGCTACTAGACCACTGGAAGGAGATATATAGTGGCCGGGATGCCCTCCTTGCATGTAATAACATTACCAGCTATGGCTACTAGACCACTGGAAGGAGATCTATAGTGGCCGGGATGCCCTCCTTGCATGTAATAACATTTCCAGCTATGGCTACTAGACCACTGGAAGGAGATCTATAGTGGCCGGGATGCCCTCCGTGCATGTAATAACATTTCCAGCTATGGCTAATAGACCACTGGAAGGAGATTTATAGTGGCCGGGATGCCCTCCTTGCATGTAATAACATTACCAGCTATGGCTACTAGACCACTGGAAGGAGATATATAGTGGCCGGGATGCCCCCCTTGCATGTAATAACATTACCAGCTATGGCTACTAGACCACTGGAAGGAGATCTATAGTGGCCGGGAGGCCTTTCTTGCATGTAATAACATTACCAGCTATGGCTACTAGACCACTGGAAGGAGATCTATAGTGGCCGGGATGCCCCCCTTGCATGTAATAACATTACCAGCTATGGCTACTAGACCACTGGAAGGAGATCTATAGTGGCCGGGATGCCCTCCTTGCATGTAATAACATTTCCAGCTATGGCTACTAGACCACTGGAAGGAGATCTATAGTGGCCGGGATGCCCTCCGTGCATGTAATAACATTACCAGCTATGGCTACTAGACCACTGGAAGGAGATCTATAGTGGCCGGGATACCCTCCGTGCATGTAATAACATTACCAGCTATGGCTACTAGACCACTGGAAGGAGATATATAGTGGCCGGGATGCCCCCCTTGCATGTAATAACATTACCAGCTATGGCTACTAGACCACTGGAAGGAGATCTATAGTGGCCGGGATGCCCTCCTTGCATGTAATAACATTACCAGCTATGGCTACTAGACCACTGGAAGGAGATCTATAGTGGCCGGGATGCCCTCCTGGCATGTAATAACATTACCAGCTATGGCTAATAGACCACTGGAAGGAGATTTATAGTGGCCGGGATGCCCTCCGTGCATGTAATAACATTACCAGCTATGGCTACTAGACCACTGGAAGGAGATCTATAGTGGCCGGGATGCCCTCCTTGCATGTAATAACATTACCAGCTATGGCTACTAGACCACTGGAAGGAGATCTATAGTGGCCGGGATGCCCTCCTGGCATGTAATAACATTACCAGCTATGGCTATTAGACCACTGGAAGGAGATCTATAGTGGCCGGGATGCCCTCCGTGCATGTAATAAAATTTCCAGCTATGGCTACTAGACCACTGGAAGGAGATCTATAGTGGCCGGGATGCCCTCCTTGCATGTAATAACATTACCAGCTATGGCTACTAGACCCCTGGAAGGAGATCTATAGTGGCCAGGATGCCCTCCTTGCATGTAATAACATTACCAGCTATGGCTACTAGACCACTGGAAGGAGATCTATAGTGGCCGGGATGCCCTCCGTGCATGTAATAACATTACCAGCTATGGCTACTAGACCACTGGAAGGAGATCTATAGTGGCCGGGATGCCCTCCTTGCATGTAATAACATTACCAGCTATGGCTACTAGACCACTGGAAGGAGATCTATAGTGGCCGGGATGCCCTCCGTGCATGTAATAACATTACCAGCTATGGCTACTAGACCACTGGAAGGAGATCTATAGTGGCCGGGATGCCCTCCTTGCATGTAATAACATTACCAGCTATGGCTACTAGACCACTGGAAGGAAATCTATAGTGGCCGGGATGCCCTCCGTGCATGTAATAACATTACCAGCTATGGCTACTAGACCACTGGAAGGAGATCTATAGTGGCCGGGATGCCCTCCTTGCATGTAATAACATTACCAGCTATGGCTACTAGACCACTGGAAGGAGATCTATAGTGGCCGGGATGCCCTCCGTGCATGTAATAACATTTCCAGCTATGGCTACTAGACCACTGGAAGGAGATCTATTGTGGCCGGGATGCCCTCCGTGCATGTAATAACATTACCAGCTATGGCTACTAGACCACTGGAAGGAGATCTATAGTGGCCGGGATGCCCTCCTTGCATGTAATAACATTACCAGCTATGGCTACTAGACCACTGGAAGGAGATCTATAGTGGCCGGGATGCCCTCCGTGCATGTAATAACATTACCAGCTATGGCTACTAGACCACTGGAAGGAGATATATAGTGGCCGGGATGCCCTCCTTGCATGTAATAACATTACCAGCTATGGCTACTAGACCACTGGAAGGAGATCTATGGTGGCCGGGATGCCCCCCTTGCATGTAATAACATTACCAGCTATGGCTACTAGACCACTGGAAGGAGATCTATAGTGGCCGGGATGCCCTCCTTGCATGTAATAACATTACCAGCTATGGCTACTAGACCACTGGAAGGAGATCTATAGTGGCCGGGATGCCCTCCGTGCATGTAATAACATTTCCAGCTATGGCTACTAGACCACTGGAAGGAGATCTATAGTGGCCGGGATGCCCTCCGTGCATGTAATAACATTTCCAGCTATGGCTAATAGACCACTGGAAGGAGATTTATAGTGGCCGGGATGCCCTCCGTGCATGTAATAACATTACCAGCTATGGCTACTAGACCACTGGAAGGAGATCTATAGTGTCCGGGATGCCCTCCGTGCATGTAATAACATTACCAGCTATGGCTACTAGACCACTGGAAGGAGATCTATAGTGGCCGGGATGCCCTCCGTGCATGTAATAACATTACCAGCTATGGCTACTAGACCACTGGAAGGAGATCTATAGTGGCCGGGATGCCCTCCGTGCATGTAATAACATTTCCAGCTATGGCTACTAGACCACTGGAAGGAGATCTATAGTGGCCGGGATGCCCCCCTTGCATGTAATAACATTACCAGCTATGGCTACTAGACCACTGGAAGGAGATCTATAGTGGCCGGGATGCCCCCCTTGCATGTAATAACATTACCAGCTATGGCTACTAGACCACTGGAAGGAGATCTATAGTGGCCGGGATGCCCCCCTTGCATGTAATAACATTTCCAGCTATGGCTACTAGACCACTGGAAGGAGATCTATAGTGGCCGGGATGCCCCCCTTGCATGTAATAACATTTCCAGCTATGGCTACTAGACCACTGGAAGGAGATCTATAGTGGTCGGGATGCCCTCCTTGTGTAAACAATAGAATATTAATAACTAGCATAAAAAATATCAATATCTAGATATTAATTTATAACTATAAATCTCCTGCCTGGGTCGCCACTTTGTAAACAATATTAATTTTAATAACTAATATTAATAATATCTCCTGGCTGGCGCAAGCCAATTATGTAAACAATATTAATATGAATAACTAAAATATTAATAATATTATGTATATATCCTGCCCGGCTCGACAAAAATAGGCAAACCCCTATACAAATATTATCGAGATTTGGCCAATGATCACGCAATGGATACACGCATAAGACTATAGGACTGTAGGTTCTTTTGACTTCTGGTAAATGCAAGAGACACTGGGACAAGTAGTCAATAAAGAGATATATTGTTGACAAAATAACACAATAATGCAATTGAATCTCAAATCAAACACAATACAATCCAGTTATGAGACTTGCATACATATATACAGGGAAAGACACATTACCCTCCTGAAACGGGCGCTCACAAGCAGCCGACCTTTTCAGCTGGTAGCCTTCATTCCCTCGTTGTCCTGTGTTGCCCTCCTGCCTCTCGCCCGGCCCTTCTCATGTGCCAGCAGTCTCCGGTCCAAGCCGTCTCCTTCCTTCTGCCTCCCTCTCCTGGCTGCACCCACTTCAATTATACTTCCCTGCCCTTTGATCTCCAGTCCTGCTGTCCTCCCCCCCCCTTTCTCCTGTCCTACCGGTTATGCTAAAAGGGTCCATCACGGAAATTCCCAGAAGCCGTTTGTATATTTTGTGGTGCCAGCGTCTATTGTCTGTCTAACCCTTTGATGTCCAGTCGTTTTGCTAAGAGGGTGCATCTGCTATTTCAGGTCTATATGTCTATTTACAACATATTTATGGTATGGTCACAGAATGTTGATATTATCTAGCGCCCTCTCAGATGTCTTTTGTTCTTATTTTTCTGGTTTCGGAATGCAGATATTATCTAGCTTGGAAAACCTGCCTTAGGCCTTCCTCCTGCTGTTGTGCCATAAATTCTTTGGGCCTTATTTATCAAGGGCTAGCGCCAGGTAGCGAATGGTGAGCGCCAGGTAGCGCCAGCTATCGGCGGCTACCGACTTAAGTACGCCCGGCGGCGGTCACAATGACGCATTTATCAAGCTAAATGAGGCTAGCGCCGGCGAGAGCGACAGCAAGCGCGGGATTCATCATGAAGCCGCCTGGAACGAACAGCGCCGCTGCTAATCCCATCACAGCGCCAGGTGTGACCTGTCGCTCCCTGGCGTTGTCCAATGCATTTCAATGGAGCAATCTTTAATTAATCATAATTAATTGTTTTTTTTTTTTCGTTTTTTTTTAATGTCAAAAATTCTGAGACCACTTCTGCAATGTTATGTATTTTTTTTAAGTAAAAAAAAAATAAAAAATTTGTGCAGAATTGATCTAACAGGTCTGATATTAATGTATTCATATTACAAAATGATTCAAAAAACATGTATAATTTTACAATAAAAAAATATGGTTGTTTAGGGGTTAAAAACTCTTTTACACCCATCGCCGCCAGCGCTCTGGGGTTTAAACAAGGAATGGACAGCGCCAGCAAATTCGGAGCGTGATTTGTTAATGAATATGCAGCTAGCCGTTCGCTCTGGCCATTCGTTGTCAGGCGCTCACATACAACGCTGAACCTGTGAAACAGCGACCCCTAAGCCCGTATTCAACATTACCGCACACCGACTGAGTCGCTGTCATCAAGCTAACGCCGGCCAAGCACAGCGAATACTGGCTGGCGCTGAGAAAATCACGCTACTGACGCTCATCTGTCGCTACCTGGCGCTATTACTGAATCGGCCTCCCTGTTTTGTATATCACTCTATTGAATACCTCCCCTAGGCCTTCTCATCTCATGTCATGCCATGCTGTATATTCATATATATATATATCATTATTAACAATATTGATTTTCCATAAAGGCCCCTTATTTACAGTAGCCTGTCCGGCTGCTCCTCCCGAAGTAGGTGAAGCTGATGCTGCCTGACTATTGTTATATATGTTACCAGTCTCACCGACCAATCAGAAGCCTCCCTCATGTTAGTGAATGAGGGGAAAGGAAATGTAATGTCAGGCAGAGCTCAGTCAGTTCCAGGACTCAGGAGAGTGAGGAGCCGCCACCGGCTTCATCTACAGGTACCGCCATCTATTTATTTATTTATGTTGTTCGATGAATTAGGGTCTTATTCATGAAGCGTCAGGTAGCGACTGGTGAACGCCGGACACGGCAGCAATTACACATTTATCAAGCAGAATCTGTTTAGCGACTGGGATAGCGCCATGTAGCGTCCGATTCATCATTATCCCAGCCTCAGCGTACAGCGCCGGCGTTCAGCCTTGCACAGCGCCAAGTATTACCTCTCGCTACCTGTCGCTCTCCCATACATTTCAATGGAGGATACTTTTCTTCTCTTTATACTTTTATTTTTTTTTTATACTTTTTTTTTTTTAAATCTTAAATAATGTTGTGCCCTTTTCTGGCCTAGAAAAAGCAATTTTTTCACAAATTTTTCATTTTTGATATATTTCCTCAGAAATGACATCACAGCTCTGCCATTAAAGTGTTCATGTTACAATGTTGTTACAATGTAATTCCATATGTTTTCGCTTTGTTACTGGTGGATAGATGCTGAAAAACAGACTTTAATCACACAGCCTCCTGCGCTCTGGGCTTCAGAGAAGCATTTTCCAGCGCCAGAGTTTTGTGAGGCTGTTTTTTTGCTGAATATGTTGTGAGTCGGTCGCTATGAGCAGTCACTAACATGCGCTCCCATACAGCGCTGTACTGGTCAAATAGCGACTCCTCACAATGTATTCATCATTGCTGCACAGCGACTGAGTCGCTATGAACTAGCGACCTACAGCCGAGCACAGCGACTACTAGCGGGCGCTTTGAAAATGCTGCTACAGACGCTCATCTGTCGCTACCTGGCGTTAGTGATGAATCAGCCTGCCCGTTTAAAAGTTTGTGCAGGTAGCGACAGATGAGCGTCTGTAGCAGCATTTTCAGAGTGCTGTGCTCGGCCATGGGTCGCTAGTTCAGAGCGACTCAGTCGCTGTGCAGCAATGATGAATACATTGTGAGGAGTCGCTATTTGACCAGTACAGCGCTGTATGGGAGCGCATGTTAGCGACTGGTCAGTGCGACCGACTCACACCATATTCAGCAAAAAACAGCCTCACAAATCTCTGGCGCTGAAAAATGCTTCTCTGAAGCCCAGAGCGCAGGAGGCCGTGTGATTAAAGTCTGTTTTTCAGCATCTATCCACCGGTAACAAAGCGAAAACATTTGGAATTACATTGTAACAACATTGTAACATGACACTATAATGGCAGAGCTGTGATGTCATTTCTGAGGAAATATATAAAACATGTAAAAATGTGAAAAAAATGCTTATTCAATGTCAGGAGAGGTCACAGAATTATTTGAGATTTAAAAAAAAAAAAAACAGTTTTAAGAGAAAGAAAAGGTTCGTCCATTGAAATGTATGGGAGAGCGACAGGTAGCGAGAGGTCATACCTGGCGCTGTGCAAGGCTGAACGCCGACGCTGTTCGCTGAGGCTGTGAAAATGATGAATCAGACGCTACATGGCGCTATCCCAGTCGCTAAACAGATTCTGCTTGATAAATGTGTAATTGCTGCCGTGTCCGGCGTTCACCAGTCGCTATCTCTCATTAACCAGCCGCTACCTGACTCTATCCCTTCATGAATAACCCCCATATTGTTCTACTTCAAGAAGCTGCAATACAATGCTGTGTTTAATCTGCACAGGGGGCGGGGACACAGTGGCACAGGGGGCGGGGACACAGCGGCACAGGGGGCGGGGACACAGCGGCACAGGGGGCGGGGACACAGCGGCACAGGGGGCGGGGACACAGCGGCACAGGGGGCGGGGACACAGTGGCACAGAGCTGCAGCTATATACAACACCTTCACACATATTACTAATGATAGAATTACCAACTGTCTGTTGTCACTACCTCCCAAGTGTCCCTGATTTGGAAGGACAGTCCCGCTTATAAGTCCATGTCCCCCTGTCCCTAGCTGTTCTCATTTGTTCCTCTTTTGAGTCCTTGTCCCCCTGTCCCTAGCTGTTCTCATTTGTCCCTCTTTTGAGTCCTTGTCCCCCTGTCCCTAGCTGTTCTCATTTGTCCCTCTTTTGAGTCCTTGTCCCCCTGTCCCTAGCTGTTCTCATTTGTCCCTCTTTTGAGTCCTTGTCCCCCTGTCCCTAGCTGTTATCATTTGTCCCTCTTTTGAGTCCTTGTTCCCCTGTCCCTAGCTGTTATCATTTGTCCCTCTTTGAGGTGTAACATGCAGATCTGCAGCAATAAATGATTCATTTCCCTATTCAAAGTGTTTCTATTGTAACTGTTACAATGTATCTCCTATCCATCAATCAATGAGGGGGCGTGGCTTCATCTATCCCTCAATGAGGGGGCGTGGCTTAATCAATCCTTCAATGAGAGGGCGTGGCTTCATCAATCCTTCAATGAGAGGGTGTGGCTTCATCAATCCTTCAATGAGAGGGTGTGGCTTCATCAATCCTTCACTGAGGGGGCGTGGCTTCATCCATCCTTCAATGAGGGGGCGTAGCTTCATCCATCCTTCAATGAGGGGGCGTAGCTTCATCCATCCTTCAATGAGGGGGCGTGGCTTCATCAATCCTTCAATGAGGGGGCGTAGCTTCATCCATCCTTCAATGAGGGGGCGTAGCTTCATCCATCCTTCAATGAGGGGGCGTAGCTTCATCAATCCTTCAATGAGGGGGCGTAGCTTCATCAATCCTTCAATGAGGGGGCGTGGCTTCATCCATCCCTTGATGAGGGGCGTGGCCTAATTTAACAAATGTCCCTCTTTCCCACCCTGAAAAGTTGGTAGGTATGCCAGTGATTTATTTACTTTCTATAATAACTGACTGGCTGTTGTCATATAGGCAGAGCGGCGGCTCCTGGTGGTCGGGGGTCCTTCAGTCACCACAGGGTTAATTTTACACATACTCAGCAGTTACAGCTTTAACTGTTGCCCGGCCCTTTAAGTGAAAGGGTCCAGAGACATAGGACCTTATTCATGAAGGGATAGCGCCAGGTAGCGGCAGGTAAGCGCCGGACACGGCACGCAATGACACATTTATCAAGCGGATTCTGTTGAGCGACTGGGATAGCGCCATGTAGCGTCTGATTCATCATTATCACAGCCTCAGCGTACAGCGCCGGTGTTTAGCCTTGCACAGCGCCACGTATAACCTCTCGCTACCTGTCGCTCCCCTATACATTTCTAAGGACGTTCTTTTATTTCTCTTTAAACGGGGGGTTTTATTAATTTTTTTTTTTAATATCATTTAATGTTGTGACCTCTCCTGGCCGAGAAAAAGCCATTTTTGAGAATATTTTCCATGTTTTATATATTTCTTCAGAAATGACATCACAGCTCTGCCATTAAAGTGTCATGTTACAATGTTGTTACAATGTAATTCCATATGTTTTCGCTTTGTTACTGGTGGATAGATGCTGGAAAACAGACTTTAATCACACCGCCTCCTGCGCTCTGGGCTTCAGAGAAGCATTTTTCAGCGCCAGAGATTTGTGAGGCTGTTTTTTGCTGAATATGGTGTGAGTCGGTCGCACTGACCAGTCGCTAACATGCGCTCCCATACAGCGCTGTACTGGTCAAATAGCGACTCCTCACAATGTGTTCATCATTGCTGCACAGCGAATGAGGCGCTCTGAACTAGCGAAAACATATGGAATTACATTGTAATAACATTGTAACACGAACACTTTAATGGCAGACCTGTAATGTAAATTCTGAAGAAATATATAAAAAATGAAGAAAAAATGAAAAATAAAGTGAGAAATGAAAGGACGTCCATTAAAATGTATGGGAGAGTGACAGGTAGCGAGAGGTAAGACGTGGCTGAATGCTGAGCCTGGGATAATGATGAATCGGACGCTACATGGCGCTGTTCTAGTCGCTCACCAGATTTGGCTTCATAAATGTGTAATTGCTGCCGTGTCCGGCTTTCACCTGCCGCTACCTGGCGCTACCTCTCATTTACAAGGCGCTACCTGACGCTATACCTTAATGAATTAAGGCCCTAAGACAATAGTAACATAGTATGTGCGGATAAATAAAGACTTTGGTCCTTCCAGTTCTGCCTATAGATCTCCTTCCAGTGGTCTAGTAGCCATAGCTGGAAATGCTATTACATGCAAGGAGGGCATCCCGGCCACTATAGATCTCCTTCCAGTGGTCTAGTAGCCATAGCTGGTAATGTTATTACATGCAAGGAGGGCATCCCGGCCACTATAGATATCCTTCCAGTGGTCTAGTAGCCATAGCTGGTAATGTTATTACATGCACGGAGGGCATCCCGGCCACTATAGATCTCCTTCCAGTGGTCTAGTAGCCATAGCTGGTAATGTTATTACATGCAAGGAGGGCATCCCGGCCACTATAGATCTCCTTCCAGTGGTCTAGTAGCCATAGCTGGTAATGTTATTACATGCACGGAGGGCATCCCGGCCACTATAGATCTCCTTCCAGTGGTCTAGTAGCCATAGCTGGAAATGTTATTACATGTAAGGAGGGCATCCCGGCCACTATAGATCTCCTTCCAGTGATCTAGTAGCCATAGCTGGAAATGTTATTACATGTAAGGAGGGCATCCCGGCCACTATAGATCTCCTTCCAGTGGTCTAGTAGCCATAGCTGGTAATGTTATTACATGCACGGAGGGCATCCCGGCCACTATAGATCTCCTTCCAGTGGTCTAGTAGCCATAGCTGGTAATGTTATTACATGCAAGGAGGGCATCCCGGCCACTATAGATCTCCTTCCAGTGGTCTAGTAGCCATAGCTGGTAATGTTATTACATGCACGGAGGGCATCCCGGCCACTATAGATCTCCTTCCAGTGGTCTAGTAGCCATAGCTGGTAATGTTATTACATGCAAGGAGGGCATCCCGGCCACTATAGATCTCCTTCCAGTGGTCTAGTAGCCATAGCTGGTAATGTTATTACATGCACGGAGGGCATCCCGGCCACTATAGATCTCCTTCCAGTGGTCTAGTAGCCATAGCTGGTAATGTTATTACATGCAAGGAGGGCATCCCGGCCACTATAGATCTCCTTCCAGTGATCTAGTAGCCATAGCTGGAAATGTTATTACATGTAAGGAGGGCATCCCGGCCACTATAGATCTCCTTCCAGTGGTCTAGTAGCCATAGCTGGTAATGTTATTACATGCACGGAGGGCATCCCGGCCACTATAGATCTCCTTCCAGTGGTCTAGTAGCCATAGCTGGTAATGTTATTACATGCAAGGAGGGCATCCCGGCCACTATAGATCTCCTTCCAGTGGTCTAGTAGCCATAGCTGGTAATGTTATTACATGCACGGAGGGCATCCCGGCCACTATAGATCTCCTTCCAGTGGTCTAGTAGCCATAGCTGGTAATGTTATTACATGCAAGGAGGGCATCCCGGCCACTATAGATCTCCTTCCAGTGGTCTAGTAGCCATAGCTGGTAATGTTATTACATGCACGGAGGGCATCCCGGCCACTATAGATCTCCTTCCAGTGGTCTAGTAGCCATAGCTGGTAATGTTATTACATGCAAGGAGGGCATCCCGGCCACTATAGATCTCCTTCCAGTGGTCTAGAAGCCATAGCTGGTAATGTTATTACATGCAAGGAGGGCATCCCGGCCACTATAGATCTCCTTCCAGTGGTCTAGTAGCCATAGCTGGTAATGTTATTACATGTAAGGAGGGCATCCCGGCCACTATAGATCTCCTTCCAGTGGTCTAGTAGCCATAGCTGGTAATGTTATTACATGCACGGAGGGCATCCCGGCCACTATACATCTCCTTCCAGTGGTCTAGAAGCCATAGCTGGTAATGTTATTACATGCAAGGAGGGCATCCCGGCCACTATAGATCTCCTTCCAGTGGTCTAGTAGCCATAGCTGGTAATGTTATTACATGCACGGAGGGCATCCCGGCCACTAGAGATCTCCTTCCAGTGGTCTAGTAGCCATAGCTGGTAATGTTATTACATGCAAAGAGGGCATCCCGGCCACTATAGATCTCCTTCCAGTGGTCTAGTAGCCATAGCTGGTAATGTTATTACATGCAAGTGTAAATAAGAGGCCTTTATGGAAAATCAATATTGTTAATAATGATATATATATATATATATATATATATATATATATATATATATATGAATATACAGCATGGCATGACATGAGAGGAGAAGGCCTAGGGGAGGTATTCAATAGAGTGATATACAAAACAAAGAATTTATGGCACAACAGCAGGAGGAAGGCCTAAGGCAGGTTTTCCAAGCTAGATAATATCTGCATTCCGAAACCAGAAAAATAAGAACAAAAGACATCTGAGAGGGCGCTAGATAATATCAACATTCTGTGACCATACCATAAATATGTTGTAAATAGACATATAGACCTGAAATAGCAGACGCACCCTCTTAGCAAAACGACTGGACATCAAAGGGTTAGACAGACAATAGACGCTGGCACCACAAAATATACAAACGGCTTCTGGGAATTTCCGTGATGGACCCTTTTAGCATAACCGGTAGGACAGGAGAAAGGGGGGGGAGGACAGCAGGACTGGAGATCAAAGGGCAGGGAAGTATAATTGAAGTGGGTGCAGCCAGGAGAGGGAGGCAGAAGGAAGGAGACGGCTTGGACCGGAGACTGCTGGCACATGAGAAGGGCCAGGCGAGAGGCAGGAGGGCAACACAGGACAACGAGGGAATGAAGGCTACCAGCTGAAAAGGTCGGCTGTTTGTGAGTGCCCGTTTCAGGAGGGTAATGTGTCTTTCCCTGTATATATGTATGCAAGTCTCATAACTGGATTGTATTGTGTTTGATTTGAGATTCGATTGCATTATTGTGTTATTTTGTCAACAATATATCTCTTTATTTACTACTTGTCCCAGTGTCTCTTGCATATACCAGAAGTCAAAAGAACCTACAGTCTTATAGTCTTATGCGTGTATCCATTGCGTGATCATTGGCCAGATATCGATAATATTTGTATAGGGGTTTGCCTATTTTAGTCGAGCCGGGCAGGATAAATATATATAAAATATTATTAATATTAGTTATTAGTATTCTATTGTTTACACTACAGGCCCATCAGCATCTCAAAGCATTTCCAATACAATAAACCAGCCTGGGGATCGGGAGGACAATAGGGAGCGTTGGGGTAAACAACTGCGGCGCCGTCGTTGTCATGGGTGTGACAGTTTCTGTTTCATGGTTTATGAAGGTGTTTTTTTTCTGCATTTTACAGACATTTTATTTTTAGAAGGAATTAAACAAAAACTGTATACGGCTTATTTACTGTGATCCCCAACCCTGTCCTTAAAGTGGACCAAAACCCAACTCCATCGGCCTGAGAGTTTATAAGGCCGATCGATTCCAGGTGTGCACAAATACGTCCCCCCATCCATGTGCCCTTACAGGGGTCCCATCAGGTTTGCAGAAATCTCCCCCCCCCCCGTTCATGTGCCGTTATGTGGGCTCCATCATCTGTGCAGAAATGGGCCCCCCTATCCACGTGCTGTTACGGGGGACCCATCAGGTGTCCGGAAATGCCCCCCCCATCCATATGTCATTACGGGGGACCCATCATGTGTGCAGAAATGCCCCCCTTCCATCCAGGTGCCGTTACAGGGACTCGGTGCAGAAATGGGCCCCCCCTAGCCACGTGCTATTACGGGGCCCCATCGGTGGTAAAAGATCCAATACCCCCAACCATAGCATGGGTGGGGGAGGCCCTCTTGCAGGGCAAATGGCACGAGCCCCTTGCGCCCTGTGTATAATCCGACCCTGGATGGGGGTGCAGGTGAGGCGTGTGCGTGCTGCCACTTCCCCTGTATCCTGGGGCTGTGCGCTCCGGCCATTGACAAACAATGAGCCCTAATGACAGTCACAGCAGACGGCTCTCATTGGACGAGAGCATATGCCATCAAACCGGGGGAAAGGTAAGTGATTATTGGTGTCTGGAGGTTTCACACAGCAGGGGGCATCCCGATTGGTTTTGTTCCACTTTAAAGTGGACCAAAACCCACAGAGATTGATTTCCTCCGCCCGGGGCATCCAGAATTGGGGATGCCCCGCTGTGTGATACCCCTCAGGTCACCCATAAACTCACCTTCATTTCCAGCCCAACGGCGCATGCGCGAATCGCGGTCACATCCCCGCTATACCTTTAGCAGGGAGCATGCCTGCGCCAGGCTTTTGTGAATGGCTGACATGGTAGAGGGTAGCGGGGGGTGCTGCCGCCAGTGCGCTCAGATCCTCTCGCCTTAGACAAGCTCCTGGACGCAGGGACTTGAGCGGACCAGAGCGCACTGATTGGACGAGCGGCCGCGCATGTACCGTAGGACCAGGAAGAGGTGAGTTTGTTCGGGTGATCTGGGGGGTTTCACACAGCGGGGCATGGACCAGACCCCAGGATTTTGGCTATCCTGAGTTTTGGTCCATTCCCCCAGGGCACCCCGATCGGAGGCGCCACGCTGTGTGAAACCCCCCAGATCACCCGAAGAAACTCACCTCTTCCCGGTCCTACGGTACATGCACGGCCTCTCGTCCAATCAGCGCGCTCGGAGCTGCTGACATCACGTCATCTAAGACGGTGTCTAAGGCCGGCAGCTCTGAGAGCGCTGGCAGCCGCATCCCCCGCTTCCCTGTAACAGGGAGCAAGCCCACGCCGGCCATTTGCAAATGGCTGGAGAGGCCACGTGTCCTGCTAGAGGGATAGCGGCCGTGACCCGCACATGCGCTGTTGGACCGGGAAGTAAGGTAAGTGTACGGGGTGACCTGGAGGGTTTCACACAGTGGGGCATCCCGATTTCGGATACCCCGGGAGGAGGGGAAATCGATCGGCCTGGGAATCTTGTGTACATGAGGTTCTCCCCTTTCTAATGGCACCTCCAGTGGTAGTGGGATCCGACACTTGGGGATGCCCCACCCCCGATACACTGGACACTGCACAAAGACACCCGACATTTGCTTTAATGGAAAAATAAATCCTGCATCAGGGGCCTCCATCGGATTTTCTGCCCAGGGGCCTCCACCACATTAAAGTGGACCAAAACCCAGGATTTTAACTATCCAGGTTTTTGGTCCACTTTAAGGACAACTCACCCTACTAATCTACAAACAACATTAAATTTCCCGGCAAAAGACAGAAACAAATTCACCGAACAACTTAAATAAATAAATAAATAAATAGATGGCGGTACCTGTAGATGAAGCCGGTGGCAGCTCCTCACTCTCCTGAGTCCTGGAACTGACTGAGCTCTGCCTGACATTACATTTCCTTTCCCCTCATTCACTAACATGAGGGAGGCTTCTGATTGGTCGGTGAGACTCGTAACATATATATCAATAGTCAGGCAGCATCAGCTTCACCTACTTCGGGAGGAGCAGCCGGACAGGCTACAGGCCCATCAGCATCTCAAAGCATTTCCAATACAATAAACCAGCCTGGGGATCGGGAGGACAATAGGGAGCGTTGGGGTAAACAAGTGCTGCGCCGTCGTTGTCATGGGTGTGACAGTTTCTGTTTCGTGGTTTACGAAGGTGTTTTTTTTTTCTGCATTTTACAGACAATTTATTTTTACACAGAATTACACAAAAACTGCATATGGCTTATTTACAGTGGTCCCCAACCCTGTCCTTAAAGTGGACCAAAACCCAGCTCCATCGGCCTGAGAGTTTATAAGGCTGATCGATTCCAGGTGTGCGCGAATGTGGCCCCCGTCCATGTGCCATTACAGGGGTCCCATCAGGTGTGCAGAAATTCCCCCCGTTCATGTGCCGTTATGTGGGCTACATCATCTGTGCAGAAATGGGCCCCCCTATCCAAAAAAATTATGGGGGCCCCATCAGGTGTGCAGAAATGCTCCCTCATCCATGTGCCGTTACGGGGGACCCATCATGTGTGCAGAAATGCCCCCCCCTCCATGTGCTGTTACGGGGGGCCCATCATGTGTGCAGAAATGCCCCTCATCCATGTGCCATTACGGGGGACCCATCATGTGTGCAGAAATGCCCCCCCATCCATGTGCCTTTATGGGGGGGCCCATCATGTGTGCAAAAATGCTCCCTCATCCATGTGCTGTTACGGGGGACCCATCATGTGTGCAGAAATGCTCCCTCATCCATGTGCCATTACAGGGGCCCCATCAGGTGTGCAGAAATGACCCCCCATCCATGTGCCTTTATGGGGGGGCCCATCATGTGTGCAAAAATGCTCCCTCATCCATGTGCCGTTACGGGGGACCCATCATGTGTGCAGAAATGCTCCCTCATCCATGTGCCGTTACAGGGGACCCATCATGTGTGCAAAAATGCCCCCCCATCCATGTGCCGTTACGGGGGCCCATCATGTGTGCAGAAATTCCCCCCCCTGCATGTGCCGTTACGGGGGACCCATCATGTGTGCAGAAATGCCCCCCCCTCCATGTGCTGTTACGGGGGACCCATCATGTGTGCAGAAATGCTCCCTCATCCATGTGCCATTACAGGGGCCCCATCAGGTGTGCAGAAATGACCCCCCATCCATGTGCCTTTATGGGGGGGCCCATCATGTGTGCAAAAATGCTCCCTCATCCATGTGCCGTTACGGGGGACCCATCATGTGTGCAGAAATGACCCCCCATCCATGTGCCATTATGGGGGCCCATCAGGTGTGCAGAAATGCCCCCTCATCCATGTGCCATTATGGGGGCCCATCAGGTGTACAGAAATGCCCCCTCATCCATGTGCCATTACAGGGGCCCCATCAGGTGTGCAGAAATGACCCCCCATCCATGTGCCTTTATGGGGGGGCCCATCAGGTGTGCAGAAATGCCCCCTCATCCATGTGCCATTACAGGGGACCCATCAGGTGTGCAGAAATGACCCCCCATCCATGTGCCTTCATGGGGGACCCATCATGTGTGCAGAAATGCCCCCTTCTATCCATGTGCCGTTACAGGGGCTCCATCAGGTGTGCGGAAATGACCCCCCATTCATGTGCCATTATGGCACAGAGCGCCTCATTCGCTGTGCAGCATTGATGAATACATTGTGGGGAGTCGCTATATGAGCAGTACAGCGCTGTATGGGAGTGAATGTTAGCGACTGGTCAGTGCGACTGACTCACACCATATTCATCAAAAAAACAGCCTCACACACCTCCGGCGCTGAAAAATGCTTCTCTGAAGCCCAGAGCGCAGGAGGCCGTGTGATTAAAGTCTGTTTTTCAGCATCTATCCACCAGTAACAAAGCGAAAACATATGGAATTACATTGTAGCAACATTGTAACATGAACACTTTAATGGCAGAGCTGTAATTTCATTTCTGAGGAAATATATAAAAAATAAAAAAAATGTGAAAACACTGCTTATTCTATGTCAGGAGAGGTCACAGAATTATTTGAGATTTAAAAAAAAAAACAAAAAAAAAAAACAAAACAGTTTAAAGAGAAAGAAAGGATCGTCCATTGAAATGTATGGGAGAGCGACAGGTAGCGAGAGGTCATACCTGGCGCTGTGCAAGGCTGAACGCCGGCACTGTTCACAGAGGCTGTGAAAATGATGAATCAGACGCTACATGGCGCTATCCCAGCCGCTAAACAGATTCTGCTTGATAAATGTGTAATTGCTGCCGTGTCCGGCGTTCACCTGTCGCTACCTGACGCTATCCCTTTTTTAAATAACCCCCATATTGTTCTACTTCAAGAAGCTGCAATACAATGCTGTGTTTAATCTGCACAGGGGGCGTGGCTTCATCCATCCTTCAATCAGGGGCGTGGCTTAATAAATACTTCAATGAGAGGGTGTAGCTTCATCAATCCTTCAAATCCTTCATACAAAAAAAATATGTATTTTTCTGCGCCAGAGTTTTGTGAGGCTGTTTTTTTGCTGAATATGGTGTGAGTCGGTTGCTATGAGCAGTCGCTAACATGCGCTCCCATACAGCGCTGTACTGGTCATATAGCGACTCCTCACAATGTATTCATCATTGCTGCACAGCGACTGAGTTGCTCTGAACTTGCGACCCACAGCCGAGCACTGCGACTACTAGCGGGCGCTCTGAAAATGCTGCTACAGACGCTCATCTGTCGCTACCTGGCGTTAGTGATGAATCAGCCTCTATGTGCAGTGATTCAATGGAATAAAATCTTGACAAATATGTTTTTTGTGAGCTGCCTTCCTTTACAATTTTGTGGCTTTCTGCCCCCGGGGCAAAGATTCGGAATGGCGCCCCTCCCCCTACCTGTGCTCAGGCCCCCCTTTGGCACCCAAGGCCCCTGTCCTTAGCTACACCCCTGGAAGGTCCGTTATGTCATTCACATGAGTGCTGACATTAAAGTGGACCAAAAGCCACAGAGATCGGCCCGGGAATCTTATAGATCAATTCCTTCCCCCCCCCCCCCCCCCCCCCAGGGACATCCAAAGTCAGGATCCCCCGCTGTGTGAAACTCTTTAAAGTGGACCAAAACCCAGGATTTTGACAATCCTGGGTTTTTGTCCTTGCCCCCCCCCCCATGGCACCCCAAGTGGGGATGCTCCTCAGTTTTAAAAACCTAGCTAACACTTGTTAAGAACATGGACTGTTAGTTAACATAGATTGCAATGAATGTAAAAGCGAGGTGGCCACGTCAAGGCCGTCCAATTTGTACCCCGTCCCTAACATCACTAAGTTAAAAGTTTGTGCAGACATTGCTACTTCCTTACTTGTGTGTGTACAAGCAATGCACTACATGAACCAGCCTGTCTATAGACATTGCAATAACTTAATTTGCCTGCACGCACACAATGAAAAATGCATTAAAAAGCAGTAAAGCATTTTGCATTGTGTGTGTTTCAGGCAAGTTAAGTTATTGCAATGTCTATAGACAGGCTGGTTCATGTAGTGCATTGCTTGTACACACACAAGTAAGGAAGTAGCAATGTCTGCACAAACTTTTAACTTTGTAATGTTAGGGACGGGGTACAAATTGGACGGCCTTGACGTGGCCACCTCGCTTCTACATTCATTGCAATCTATAGTAACTAACAGGCTGTTTTTTTGAATATGTGAGCATGAGTCGGTCGCACTGACCAGTCGCTACCATTCACTCCCATACAGCGCTGTACTGCTCATATAGCGACTCCCCACAATGTATTCATCATTGCTGCACAGCGACTAAGTCGCTCTGAACTAGCGACCCACGTCCGAGCACAGTGACTACTAGCGGGCTCTCTGAAAATGCTGCTACAGATGCTCATCTGTCGCTACCTGCACAAACTTTTAAACGGGCAGGCTGATTCATCACTAACGCCAGGTAGCGACAGATGAGCGTCTGTAGCAGGCAATTTCAGAGGGCCCGCTAGTAGTCGCTGTGCTCGGCCGTGGGTCGCTAGTTCAGAGCGCCTCAGTCGCTGTGCAGCAATGATGAATACATTGTGAGGAGTCGCTATTTGACCAGTACAGCGCTGTATGGGAGCGCGTGTTAGCGACTGGTCATAGCGACCGACTCACACCATATTCAGCAAAAAAACAGCCTCACAAATCTCTGGCGCTGAAAAATGCTTCTCTGAAGCCCAGAGCGCAGGAGGCTGTGTGATTAAAGTCTGTTTTCAAGCATCTATCCACCAGTAACAAAGCGAAAACATATGGAATGACATTGTAGCAACATTGTAACATGACACTATAATGGCAGACCTGTGATGTCATTTCTGAAGAAATATATAAAAAATGAAAAATTTGTGAAAAAATTGCTTTTTCTAGGCCAGAAGAGGTCACAGCATTATTTAAGATTTTTAAAAAAAGTATAAAAAAATAAAATAAAAGTATAAAGAGAAGAAAAGTATCCTCCATTGAAATGTATGGGAGAGCGACAGGTAGCGAGAGGTCATACCTGGCGCTGTGCAAGGCTGAACGCCGGCGCTGTACGCTGAGGCTGGGATAATGATGAATCGGACGCTACATGGCGCTATCCCAGTTGCTAAACAGATTCTGCTTGATAAATGTGTAATTGCTGCCGTGTCCGGCGTTCACCAGCCGCTACCTGACGCTTCATGAATAAGGGCCTAATTCATCGAACAACATAAATAAATAAATAGATGTCGGTACCTGTAGATGAAGCCGGTGGCAGCTCCTCACTCTCCTGAGTCCTGGAACTGACTGAGCTCTGCCTGACATTACATTTCCTTTCCCCTCATTCACTAACATGAGGGAGGCTTCTGATTGGTCGGTGAGACTCGTAACATATATAACAATAGTCAGGCAGCATCAGCTTCACCTACTCCGGGAGGAGCAGCCGGACAGGCTACATATATATATATATATATATGAATATACAGCAGGGCATGACATGACATGAGAAGGCCTAGGGGAGGTATTCAATAGAGTGATATACAAAACAAAGAATTTATGGCACAACAGCAGGAGGAAGGCCTAAGGCAGGTTTTCCAAGCTAGATAATATCTGCATTCCGAAACCAGAAAAATAAGAACAAAAGACATCTGAGAGGGCACTAGATAATATCAACATTCCGTGACCACACCATAAATATGTAAAAGACAGAAACAATGTTTCATAACCAATACCGTGCTAATTAAAAGTCCAAAATGCTCAACGTGTCAGACTTCAGTCCAAAGAAAAGTCCAGAAATACAAATAATGCTTAAAAGACGCAGAGCTAAATCTTTTCAAACTGGAATCCGGTTGTCACGAATGACTTACCTTCTACCCGTGCCCGTGGTGTCCCTAGGCAACGGGCTCGGGTTCCTCCTGCCCAGGAGCCGCTTATGCCTCGGTTGCCATCCCCAGCGGTGCGTGTGTCGCCGAGTAAGTCCTTCCCCCTTGCCCATTGTCACTCAGCTTGTGCTTGCTGGCCTATACAGTCAGCTCATGTCTTCCGGGGGTGCAATACTCAGAATGGCCACCGGAGGCTGTTTAAAAGAACAAAGTCTAGAAGGTGCAGCTCTGAGCAGTTTGCCTGGGAAGCTCAGCTGGAGCAATCAGCCCAGAGCTCACCAATCAGACTACAGGGCCAGTGCTCCAATCTGCCGCCAGATCCTAAGTGCACCAATCCCAGCCACTGTCTCCCTGTCCAATCCTGCCGGTTTTCCCACTATAAAGGGATTTCCACTGCAGTGTGTCATTGCCTGTTATAGCGCCTAGTACCAAGCTTGTCTTGTGCATTGAAGCTCGATTGATTCCAGTTGCCAACCTCTGCCTTGCTGACGCCTCTCGATCTGAAACCCCGTTGCTGACCTCTGCCTGAACCGACCAATCTCGATCTGATCTCCGTTGCCGACCTCTGCCTGAACCGACCAATCTCGATCTGATCTCCGTTGCCGACCTCTGCCTGAACCGACCAATCTCGATCTGATCTCCGTTGCCGACCTCTGCCTGAACCGACCAATCTCGATCTGATCTCCGTTGCCGACCTCTGCCTTGTACCTAGACCTCGAGCTGTCTCACCCCTCTGTACCGCTGCGAACTCTGACTCCCCGTGTTAACCTCTGGCTGGTTCTGGACTTCTGCTACACTCGCTCTTAGCCATTGGTTCTTCAGACCTCTATACCTGTAAGCTCTCATCCTTTGAGCCATTGAAGTCCTGGGGGCAACCGATCCCGGGCAGGCGTATTCTGCATCCCGGCAAGCGGGGGCTCCTACAGGTGAAGCTGGCTGTGGAGATTGGGGGTTGAGGGCTTACCTAGAGGGCTGGAGTTACCGGAGCGTGACATTGGTGATCCAAAACTCATGCACCTCTATTAGCCTCCACCAGTGTCACCAAACTCTTACCGGAACACTGAATTGTATAAGCATTCAGTTACGAGAGATCACTCCTGGATTTCAATAGTAAAACTTCTGTAGTAAAATCCACACTGCCTCCAAGCCCGGTTGATTTCCAACTTTATCCAAACGGTCCACTCAAAATTAGAGTGTAAAGAGGCATATATGTAGAAAAAGAAAAAAGAAATCTAGTGCAACACTGCTAGTTCAAATAAAACAGTGTTTTAATATATGCCAGAAAACTCACAATATACAATTAAAAACAGCGCATGTAAAATCACAGCGAACAGCTCTCACCGCTCCCGCTGGCGTCCCACTAGAGTGTCCAAAGAAAGGTTCCTAGGACAAAGGTTGAAAAAATCCGACGCGTTTCGTCGCTCTCCGGCGACTTTAACTAGGATGACTTACTTCTTATCCTAGTTAAAGTCGCCGGAGAGCGATGAAACGCGTCGGATTTTTTCAACCTTTGTCCTAGGAACCTTCCTTTGGACACTCTGCAAGGTCTAGTGGGACGCCAGCGGGAGCGGTGAGAGCTGTTCGCTGTGATTTTACATGCGCTGTTTTTAATTGTATATTGTGAGTTTTCTGGCATATATTAAAACACTGTTTTATTTGAACTAGCAGTGTTGCACTAGATTTCTTTTTTCTTTTTCTACATATATGCCTCTTTACACTCTTATTTTGAGTGGACCGTTTGGATAAAGTTGGAAATCAACCGGGCTTGGAGGCAGTGCGGATTTTACTACAGAAGTTTTACTATTGAAATCCAGGAGTGATCTCACGTAACTGAATGCTTATACAATTCAGTGTTCCGGTAAGAGTTTGGTGACACTGGTGGAGGCTAATAGAGGTGCATGAGTTTTGGATCACCGGATTCCAGTTTGAAAAGATTTAGCTCTGTGTCTTTTAAGCATTATTCATACCATAAATATGTTGTAAATAGACATATAGACCTGAAATAGCAGATGCACCCTCTTAGCAAAACGACTGGACATCAAAGGGTTAGACAGACAATAGACGCTGGCACCACAAAATATAGAAACGGCTTCTGGGAATTTCCGTAATGGACCCTTTTAGCATAACCGGTAGGACAGGAGAAAGGGGGGGAGGACAGCAGGACTGGAGATCAAAGGGCAGGGAAGTATAATTGAAGTGGGTGCAGCCAGGAGAGGGAGGCAGAAGGAAGGAGACGGCTTGGACCGGAGACTGCTTGCACATGAGAAGGGCCAGGCGAGAGGCAGGAGGGCAACACAGGACAACGAGGGAATGAAGGCAACCAGCTGAAAAGGTCGGCTGTTTGTGAGTGCCCGTTTCAGGAGGGTAATGTGTCTTTCCCTATATATATATGTATGCCAGTCTCATAACTGGATTGTATTGTGTTTGATTTGAGATTTGATTGCATTATTGTGTTATTTTGTCAACAATATATCTCTTTATTTACTACTTGTCCCAGTGTCTCTTGCATTTACCAGAAGTCAAAAGAACCTACAGTCTTATAGTCTTATGCGTGTATCCATTGCGTGATCATTGGCCAGATATCGATAATATTTGTATAGGGGTTTGCCTATTTTAGTCGAGCTGGGCAGGATAAATATATATAAAATATTATTAATATTAGTTATTAATATTCTATTGTTTACACTACAGGCCCATCAGCATCTCAAAGCATTTCCAATACAATAAACCAGCCTGGGGATTGGGAGGACAATAGGGAGCGTTGGGGTAAACAACTGCGGCACCTGGGTGTGACAGTTTCAGTTTCATGGTTTATGAAGGTGTTTTTTTTCTGCATTTTACAGACAATTTATTTTTTACAAGGAATTAAACAAAAACTATATATGGCTTATTTACTGTGATCCCCAACCCTGTCCTTAAAGTGGACCAAAGCCTGAGAATTTATAAGGCCGATCGATTCCAGGTGTGCACAAATACGTCCCCCATCCATGTGCCCTTACAGGGGTCCCATCAGGTTTGCAGAAATCCCCCCCCCGCTCATGTGCCGTTATGTAGGCTCCATCATCTGTGCAGAAATGGGCCCCCTATCCACGTGCTGTTATGTGGGCCCCATCAGGTGTGCGCAAATGTGGCCCCCCATTCATGTGCCATTACAGGCCCCTCATCCATGTGACATTACAGGGGCCCCATCAAGTGTGCAGAAATGCCACCCCCATCCATGTGCCCTTACAGGGGCCCCATCATGTGGAAATGGACCCCATCCATGTGCTGTTATGGGGGCCCCATCATGTGTGCAGATATGCTCCCCCCATCCATGTGCCATTACAGGCCCCCATCCATGTGCCATTACAGGGGCCCCATCAGGTGTGCAGAAATGCCCCTCATCCATGTGCCCTTACAGGGGCCCCATCAGGTGTGCAGAAATGCCCCTCATCCATGTGCCCTTACAGGGGCCCCATCAGATGTGAACAAATGCCCCTCATGCATGTGCCTTTACAGGCCGCCATCCATGTGCCCCTAAGGGGACCCATTAGGTGTGCAGAAATGCCCCCTCCCATTCATGTGCCATTACGGGCCCCCATCCATGCGCCCTTACAGGGGCCCCATCATGTGGAAATGGACCCCATCCATGTGCTGTTATGGGGGCCCCATCAGGTGTGCAGATATGCTCCCCCCATCCAGGTGCCATTACAGGGGCTCAGTCATCTGTGCAGAAATGGGCCTCCCTATCCACGTGCTGTTATAGGGGCCCCATCAGGTGTGCGCAAATGTGGCCCCCCATTCATGTGCCATTACAGGCCCTTCATCCATGTGCCCTTATAGGGGCCCCATCAGGTGTGCAGAAATGCCCCTCATCCATGTGCCCTTACAGGGGCCCCATCAGGTGTGCAGAAATGCCCCCTTCCATCCAGGTGCCATCACAGGGGCTCCGTCATCGGTGCAGAAATGGGCCCCCCTAGCCACGTGCTATTACGGGGCCCCATCGGTGGTAAAAGATCCAATACCCCCAACCATAGCATGGGTGGGGGAGGCCCTCTTGCAGGGCAAATGGCACGAGCCCCTTGCGCCCTGTGTATAATCCGACCCTGGATGGGGGTGCAGGTGAGGCGTGTGCGTGCTGCCACTTCCCCTGTATCCTGGGGCTGTGCGCTCCGGCCATTAACAAACAATGAGCCCTAATGACAGTCACAGCAGACGGCTCTCATTGGACGAGAGCATATGCCATCCGGGGAAAGGTGAGTGATTATTGGCGTCTGAAGGTTTCACACAGCAGGGGGCATCCCCTGACCAAAACCCACAGAGATTGATTTCCTCCGCCCGGAGCATCCAGAATCGGGATGTCCCGCTGTGTGATACCCCTCAGGTCACCCATAAACTCACCTTCATTTCCAGCCCAACGGCGCATGCGCGAATCGCGGTCACATCCCCGCTATACTTTTAGCAGGGAGCATGCCTGCGCCAGGCTTTTGTGAATGGCTGACATGGTAGAGGGTAGCGGGGGGTGCTGCCGCCAGTGCGCTCAGATCCTCTCGCCTTAGACAAGCTCCTGGACGCAGGGACTTGAGCGGACCAGAGCGCACTGATTGGATGAGCGGCTGCGCATGTGACGTAGGACCGGGAAGAGGTGAGTTTGTTCGGGTGATCTGGGGGGTTTCACACAGCGGGGCATGGACCAGAACCCAGGATTTTGCCTATCCTGAGTTTTGGTCAGTTCCCCCCAGGGCACCACGATCGGGGATGCCCCGCTGTGTGAAACCCCCCAGATCACCCGAAGAAACTCACCTCTTCCCGGTCCTACGGCACATGCACGGCCTCTCGTCCAATCAGCGCAATCGGAGCTGCTGACATCACGTCATCTAAGACGGTGTCTAAGGCCAGCAGCTCTGAGAGCGCTGGCAGCCGCATCCCCCGCTTCCCTGTAACAGGGAGCAAGCCCACGCCGGCCATTTGCAAATAGCTGGAGAGGCCACGTGTCCTGCTAGAGGGATAACGGGGATGCGACCGTGGCCCGCACATGCGCTGTTGGACCGGGAAGTAAGGTAAGTGTACGGGGTGACCTGGAGGGGACCTGGAGGATGCCCCGGGAGGAGGGGAAATCGATCGGCCTGGGAATCTTGTGTACGAGGTTCTCCCCTTGCTAATGGCACCTCCAGTGGTAGTGGGATCTGACACTTGGGGATGCACCACCCCGATACACTGCACACTGCACAAAGACACCCGACGTTTGCTTTAATGGAAAAATAAATCCTGCATCAGGGGCCTCCATCTGATTTTCTTCCCAGGGGCCTCCACCACATTAAAGTGGACCAAAACCCAGGATTTTAACTATCCAGGATTTTGGTCCACTTTAAGGACAACTCACCCTACTAATCTACAAACAACATTACATTTCCCGGCAAAAGACAAAAACAAATTCACCGAACAACATAAATAAATAAATAGATGGCGGTACCTGTAGATGAAGCCGGTGGCAGCTCCTCACTCTCCTGAGTCCTGGAACTGACTGAGCTCTGCCTGACATTACATTTCCTTTCCCCTCATTCACTAACATGAGGGAGGCTTCTGATTGGTCGGTGAGACTGGTAACATATATAACAATAGTCAGGCAGCATCAGCTTCACCTACTTCGGGAGGAGCAGCCGGACAGGCTACAGGCCCATCAGCATCTCAAAGCATTTCCAATACAATAAACCAGTCTGGGGATCGGGAGGACAATAGGGAGCGTTGGGGTAAACAACTGCGGCGCCTTCGTTGTCATGGGTGTGACAGTTTCTGTTTCGTGGTTTATGAAGGTGTTTTATTTTTTTTCAGCATTTTACAGACAATTTATCTTTACACGGAATTACACAAAAATTATATACGGCTTATTTACAGTGGTTCCCAACCCCGTCCTTAAAGTGGCTCAAAACCCAGCTCGATTGGCCTAGGAATCTATAAAGCCGATCAACTCCCTCCCCCAGGGCATGCAGAAATGCCCCCCCATCCATGTGCCGTTACACGGGCCCCATCCATGTGCCCTTACAGGGGCCCCATCAGGTGTGCAGAATTGCCCCCCCATCCATGTACCATTACAGGCCCCCCTTCATGTGCCATTACAGGGGTCCCAACAGGTGTGCAGCAATGCCCCCCTCATCCATGTGCCATTACAGGGGCCCCATCAGGTGTGCAGAATTGCCCCCCCATCCATGTACCATTACAGGCCCCCCTTCATGTGCCATTACAGGGGTCCCAACAGGTGTGCAGCAATGCCCCCCCATCCATGTGCCATTACAGGCCCTCATCCATGTGCCATTACAGGGGCCCCAACAGGTGTGCAGAAATGCCCCCTCATCCATGTGCCATTACAGGGGCCCCATCAGGTGTGCAGAAAAGCTGCAGATATGCCCCCCAATTTATGTGCCATTACAGGGGCTCCCTCATCTGTACACAAATGGGTCTCCTTGTCCATGTGCTGTTCTGGGGGCCCCGCCATGTGTGCAGAAATGGATCCCCCATCCAGGAGCCATCACGTGGGACCCATCATGTGTGCAGAAATGGGCCCACATGCTGTTATGGGGCCCCATCAGGTGTGCGCAAATGTGGCCCCCCCATCCATGTGCCATTTAAGGGGGACTCATCATCTGTGCAGAAATGGACCCCCCATCCATGTGTCATTACCGGCCTCCATCCATGTGCCATTACCGGCCTCCATCCATGTGCCATTACGGGGGACCCATCATGTGTGCAGAAATGGACCCCCCATCCAGGTGCCGTTACAGGGGCTCTGTCATCGGTGCAGAAATGGGCCCCCCCTAGCCACGTGCTGTTACAGGGCCCCTTCGGTGGTAAAAGATCCAATACCCCCAACCATAGCATGGGTGGGGGAGGCCCTCTTGCAGGGCAAATGGCACGAGCCCCTTGCGCCCTGTGTATAATCCGACCCTGGATGGGGGTGCAGGTGAGGCGTGTGCGTGCTGCCACTTCCCCTGTATCCTGGGGCTGTGCGCTCCGGCCATTAACAAACAATGAGCCCTAATGACAGTCACAGCAGACGGCTCTCATTGGACGAGAGCATATGCCATCGGGGGAAAGGTGAGTGATTATTGGCGTCTGGAGGTTTCACACAGCAGGGGGCATCCTGATTGGTTTTGTTCCACTTTAAAGTGGACCAAAACCCACAGAGATTGATTTCCTGCGCCCGGGGCATCCAGAATCGGGATGCCTCACTGTGTGATACCCCTCAGGTCACCCATAAACTCTTCTTCTTTCCCGATCCAGCGGCGCATGCGCAAGCAGGGGCCACATCCCCGCTTACAGTGGACCAACACTTTAAGCGGGGATTCCCGGGCCGATCACCTCACTCACCGCAGGGCATCCGAGATCGGGATGTCCCGGGGTGAGGGACCCCCCCAAAAAACCTTACCTTATCGGCGATGGATCAGCCGCCGCCGCCTCCCGTGCGCCCCTCTATCAGTGCACGCGCCCGCGCCGGCCGTTTGTGAACGGCCGGCGCGGGCGCGCGCCCTGTAAGAGGGATGCGCGGGAGGCGGCGGCTTATCCGTCGCTTGTCCTTCGCCGCAAAGGTAAGTTTTTGGGGGCTTTTGGGGGGGTTTCACACAGCGGGGCATCCTGATCTTGGATACCCCACTGAAGTGGACCAACACCCAGGATAGTGAAAATCCTGGGTGTTGATCCACTTTAAAGCGGTTTCCCACACCCTGTACATACAGATTGCCCACATTAATCCGGACCTTCACCCTGAATAAGAGTCTATCTTATATGTTTCCCACACCCTGTACATACAGATTGCTCACATTAATCCAGACCTTCACTCTGAATAAGAGCCTATCTTATATGTTTCCCACACCCTGTACATACAGATTGCTCACATTAATCCAGACCTTCACTCTGAATAAGAGCCTATCTTATATGTTTCCCACACCCTGTACATACAGATTGCTCACATTAATCCGGACCTTCACCCTGAATAAGAGCCTATCTTATATGTTTCCCACACCCTGTACATACAGATTGCTCACATTAATCCGGACCTTCACCCTGAATAACAGCCTATCTTATATGTTTCCCCCCTGTACATACAGATTGCTCACATTAATCCGGACCTTCACCCTGAATAAGAGCCTATCTTATATGTTTCCCAAACCCTGTACATACAGATTGCTCACATTAATCCGGACCTTCACCCTGAATAAGAGCCTATCTTATATGTTTCCCACACCCTGTACATACAGATTGCTCACATTAATCCGGGCCTTCACCCTGAATAAGAGCCTATCTTATATGTTTCCCACACCCTGTACATACAGATTGCTCACATTAATCCGGGCCTTCACCCTGAATAAGAGCCTATCTTATATGTTTCCCAAACCCTGTACATACAGATTGCTCACATTAATCCGGACCTTCACCCTGAATAAGAGCCTATCTTATATGTTTCCCAAACCCTGTACATACAGATTGCTCACATTAATCCGGACCTTCACCCTGAATAAGAGCCTATCTTATATGTTTCCCACACCCTGTACATACAGATTGCTCACATTAATCCGGGCCTTCACCCTGAATAAGAGCCTATCTTATATGTTTCCCACACCCTGTACATACAGATTGCCCACATTAAAAATCATCCTACCTGCATCTACTGCATGTTATGCGCCTTTAAACATCCAAGATGGCGGCTTATGGAACATCAGACAGCCTGCAAACAGGAAGTGCCTTCTGACTGTGCTGCTCTGCATTCTGGGTCTGCTGACTTTTTCCTGACCCCAGCTCTGCTCTATCTGAGCAAAGCACAGCTATAACCCACCTCCTGCACTTTATCCCGCTCTCCTCTCCTCAGTAAGTGTGATGCTTCTGAGTCAAGATGGCGGCGCCCCTATCCTAAAGTCCTGAACAGAGTTGCAGCCCAGTGGGGGAAAGAATAATAAGTTAGTGACTAAAAACGTAAAATATATTAATTTTAGATGCTGGGGAATTATTTTTTAAGGGTTTGGGCTTTTCAATAAATCACGCTGAAGGTCCGGTTTAAGCCTCCAGCAGGACCAGTCATTTGTGAATGGCCGGCGCAGGCACGCTCCCTGTTAGAGGGAAGCGGGGGATGCAGCCGCCAGCGCGCTCGGATACGCTCGTCTTGGACAAGCTCCTGGACGCAGGGACTTGAGCGGACCAGAGCGCACTGATTGGACGAGCGGCCGCGCATGCGTCGTAGGACCGGGAAGAGGTGAGTTTCAAGCGACCCGGGGGGTTTCACACAGCCGGGCATGGACCAGAACCCAGGATTTTAACTATCCAGGTTGTGGTCCACTTTAAGGACAACTCACCCTACTAATCTACAAACAACATTACATTTCCCGGCAAAAGACAGAAACAACTTAAATACATAAACATAAATAAATAAATAAATAAATAAATAGATGGCGGTACCTGTAGATGAAGCCGGTGGCGGCTCCTCACTCTCCTGAGTCCTACAACTGACTGAGCTCTGCCTGACATTACATTTCCTTTCCCCTCATTCACTAACATGAGGGAGGCTTCTGATTGGTCGGTGAGACTTGTAACATATATAACAATAGTCAGGCAGCATCAGCTTCACCTACTTCGGGAGGAGCAGCCGGACAGGCTACAGGCCCATCAGCATCTCAAAGCATTTCCAATACAATAAACCAGCCTGGGGATCGGGAGGACAATAGGGAGCGTTGGGGTAAACAACTGCGGCGCCTTCGTTGTCATGGGTGTGAGTTTCTGTTTCGTGGTTTATAAAGGTGTTTTATTTTTTTTTCAGCATTTTACAGACAATTTATCTTTACACGGAATTACACAAAAATTATACACGGCTTATTTACAGTGGTTCCCAACCCCGTCCTTAAAATCGATCAATTCCCTCCCCCAGGGCATGCAGAAATGCCCCTTCATCCATGTGCCATTACCGGCCCCCATCCATGTGCCCTTACAGGGGCCCCATCAGGTGTGCAGAAATGCCCCCCCCATCCCTGAGCCATTACCGGCCCCCATCCATGTGCCCTTACAGGGGCCCCATCAGGTATGCAGAAATGCCCCCCCCATCCATGTGCCCTTACAGGGGCCCCATCAGGTGTGCAGAAATGCCCCCCCCCCATCCATGTGCCCTTACAGGGGCCCCATCAGGTATGCAGAAATGCCCCCCCCCATCCATGTGCCCTTACAGGGGCCCCATCAGGTATGCAGAAATGCCCCCCACCATCCATGTGCCCTTACAGGGGCCCCAACAGGTGTGCAGAAATGCCCCTCATCCATGTGACATTACAGGGGCCCCATCAAGTGTGCAGAAATGCCCCCCCAACCATGTGCCGTTACTCGGGGACCCATTAGGTGTGCAGAAATGCCCTCTCCCATTCATGTGCCATTACAGGCCCCCATCCATGTGCCCTTATAGGGGCCCCATCAGGTATGTGGAAATGGCCCCATCCATGTGCCGTGTTATGAGGGCCCCATGGTGTGTGCAGAAATGCTCCCCCCATCCAGGTGCCATTACAGGGGCTCCGTCACTTGTGCAGAAATGGGCCCCCCTATCCACGTGCTGTTATGTGGGCCCCATCAGGTGTGGGCAAATGTGGCCCCCCATTCATGTGCCATTACAGGCCCCTCATCCATGTGCCCTTACAGGGGCCCCATCAGGTGGGCAGAAATACCCCTCATCCATGTACCATTACAGGCCCCCATCCATGTGCCCTTACAGGGGCCCCAACAGGTGTGCAGAAATGCCCCTCATCCATGTGCCCTTACAGGGGCCCTATCAGGTGTGCAGAAATGCCCCTCATCCATGTGCCATTACAGGGGCCCTATCAGGTGTGCGGAAATGCCCCCCCCCCATCTATGTGCCACTACAGGCCCCCATGCATGTGCTTTTACAGGGGCCCCATCAGTTGTGAACAAATGCCCCTCATCCATGTGCCTTTACAGGCCCCCATCCATATGCCCCTACAGGGGCCCCATCTCAAGTTACGTCGCTGACAATAAGCCTGGGAAAGCCACCCCTGCCCTTGCCTGTATGCAGAAGACAGTGCCCCCCCCCCCCAATGGCAGCCCTGCCTCCCATGCCCTTAGCCTTGATGTTCTACCTGGATTCTTCTGACTCTTTATACATGAAGTCTAAAGATTCAGAAGAATCCAGGTAGATCAGGAAGAATGTTGGGTCAGGGAACAGGAGATTTCCTGCTAGTGATAAGAGAAGTGCATTAGAGAATCATTAAAGAGGGACGTCGGGGTAAGTTAAAACCTCCCCCAAACCTCACCGATCTGCTGCCCCCCTCCCCCTCCGGTTTAACCTATTGGGCAATGTTTACTCACCCATCATCTGGGTCCCTCAGATTCCCGAGCGACTACCCGACGTGCGGTGCCATCTTGCATCCCATCAGGCACTGTGCACAACCCCTCATGTTACGCCTCTTGCACAATGGGGCCGCCCAAAATCCTACGGGATATTGAGGCGCTGCGAGATCCCCGTGTGGACATTGCGGAGCTACGAGATCCCCGTATCGACATTGCGGAGCTGCGAGATCCCCGTGTGGACATTGCGGAGCTGCGAGATCCCCGTGTGGACATTGCGGAGCTACGAGATCCCCGTATCGACATTGCAGAGCTGCGAGATCCCCGTGTGGACATTGCGGAGCTGCGAGATCTCCGTGTGGACATTGCAGAGCTGCGAGATCCCGTGTGGACATTGCAGAGCTTCGAGATCTCTGTGTGGACATTGCCGAGCTGCGAGATCCCCATGTGGACATTGCGGAGCTGCAAGATCCCCGTGTGGACATTGCAGAGCTGCGAGATCCCCGTGTGGACATTGCGGAGCTACGAGATCCCCGTATCGACATTGCAGAGCTGCGAGATCCCCGTGTGGACATTGTGGAGCTGCGAGATCTCCGTGTGGACATTGCAGAGCTGCGAGATCCCCATGTGGACATTGCGGAGCTGCAAGATCCCCGTGTGGACATTGCAGAGCTGCGAGATCTCCGTGTGGACATTGAGGAGCTGCGAGATCTCCGTCTGGACATTGCGGAGCAGCGAGATCTCCGTCTGGACATTGCAGAGCTGCAAGATCTCCGTGTGGAAATTGCGGAGCTGCGAGATCCCCTGTGGACATTGCAGAACTGCTAGATCCCCGTGTGGATATTGCAGAGCTGCGAGATTCCCGTGTGGACATTGCAAAGCTGCGAGATCCCCATGTGGATATTGCGGAGCTGCGAGATCCCCGTGTGGACATTGCGGAGCTGCGAGATCCCCGTGTGGACATTGCCGAGCTGCGAGATCTTCATGTGGACATTGCCGAGCTGCAAGATCCCCGTGTGGACATTGCGGAGTTGCGAGATCCCCGTGTGGACATTGCGGAGTTGCGAGATCCCCGTGTGGACACTGCAGAGCTGCGAGATCCCCGTGTGGACATTGCAGAGCTGCAAGATCCGGTGTGGACATTGCAGAGCTGCGAGATCCCCGTGTGGACATTGCGGAGCTGCGAGATCTCTGTGTGGACATTGCGGAGCTGCGAGATCCCGTGTGGACATTGCGGGGCAGCGAGATCCCCGTGTGGACATTGCGGAGCTGCGAGATCCCTGTGTGGACATTGAGGAGCTGCAAGATCTCCGTGTGGACATTGCGCAGCTGTGAGATCCCCGTGGGGACATTGCAGAGCTGCGAGATCTCCGTGTGGACATTGCGGACCTGTGAGATCCCGTGTGGACATTGCGGAACTGCTAGATCCCTGTGTGGACATTGCAGAGCTGTGAGATCCCCGTGTGGATATTGCGGAGCTGCGAGATCCCCATGTGGACATTGCCGAGCTGCGAGATCTTCGTGTGGACATTGCAGAGCTGCGAGATCCCCGTGTGGACATTGCGGAGCTGCGAGATCCCCGTGTGGACATTGCGGAGCTGCGAGATCCCCGTGGGGACATTGCAGAGCTGCGAGATCTCTGTGTGGACATTGCGGAGCTGCGAGATCCCCGTGTGGACATTGCAGAGCTGCGAGATCCCCGTGTGGACATTGCAGAGCTGTGAGATCCCCGTGTGGACATTGCGGACTTGCGAGATCCCCGTGTGGTTATTGGGGAGCTGCGAGATCCCCGTGTGGACATTGCGGAGCTGCGAGATCCCCGTGTGGACATTGCGGAGCTGCGAGATCCCCGTGTGGACATTGCGGAGCTGCGAGATCCCCGTGTGGACATTGCAGAGCTGCGAGATCCCCATGTGGACATTGCGGAGCTGCGAGATCCCCGTGTGGACATTGCGGAGCTGCGAGATCCCCGTGTGGACATTGCGGAGCTGCGAGATCCCCGTGTGGACATTGCGGAGCTGCGAGATCCCCGTGTGGACATTGCGGAGCTGCGAGATCCCCATGTGGACATTGCGGAGCTGCGAGATCCCTGTGTGGACATTGCGGAGCTGCGAGATCTTCGTGTGGACATTGCGGAGCTGCGAGATCCCCGTGTGGACATTGCGGAGCTGCGAGATCCCCGTGTGGACATTGCGGAGCTGCGAGATTCCCGTGTGAACATTGCAGAGCTGCGAGATCTCTGTGTGGACATTGCGGAGCTGCGAGATCCCCATGTGGACATTGCAGAGCTGCGAGATCCCCGTGTGGACATTGCGGAGCTGTGAGATCCCCGTGTGGACATTGCGGAGCTGTGAGATCCCCGTGTGGTTATTGGGGAGCTGCGAGACCCCCGTGTGGACATTGCTGAGCTGCGAGATCTCTGTGTGGACATTGCGGAGCTGCGAGATCCCCATGTGGACATTGCGGAGCTGCGAGATCCCCGTGTGGACATTGCCGAGCTGCGAGATCTTCGTGTGGACATTGCAGAGCTGCGAGATCCCCGTGTGGACATTGCGGAGCTGCGAGATCTCTGTGTGGACATTGCGGAGCTGCGAGATCTCCATGTGGACATTGCGGAGCTGCAAGATCCCCGTGTGGACATTGCCAAGCTGCGAGATCTTCGTGTGGACATTGCAGAGCTGCGAGATCCCCGTGTGGACATTGCGGAGCTGTGAGATCCCCGTGTGGACATTGCGGACCTGTGAGATCCCCTTGTGGTTATTGGGGAGCTGCGAGACCCCCGTGTGGACATTGCCGAGCTGCGAGATCTCTGTGTGGACATTGCGGAGCTGCGAGATCTCCATGTGGACATTGCGGAGCTGCGAGATCCCCGTGTGGACATTGCCGAGCTGCGAGATCTTCGTGTGGACATTGCAGAGCTGCGAGATCCCCGTGTGGACATTGCGGAGCTGCGAGATCCCCGTGTGGACATTGCGGAGCTGCGAGATCCCCGTGGGGACATTGCAGAGCTGCGAGATCTCTGTGTGGACATTGCGGAGCTGCGAGATCCCCGTGTGGACATTGCAGAGCTGCGAGATCCCCGTGTGGACATTGCGGAGCTGTGAGATCCCCGTGTGGACATTGCGGACCTGCAAGATCCCCGTGTGGTTATTGGGGAGCTGCGAGATCCCCGTGTGGACATTGCGGAGCTGCGAGATCCCCGTGTGGACATTGCGGAGCTGCGAGATCCCCGTGTGGACATTGCAGAGCTGCGAGATCCCCGTGTGGACATTGCAGAGCTGCGAGATCCCCATGTGGACATTGCGGAGCTGCGAGATCCCCGTGTGGACATTGCGGAGCTGCGAGATCTTCGTGTGGACATTGCGGAGCTGCGAGATCCCCGTGTGGACATTGCGGAGCTGCGAGATCCCCGTGTGGACATTGCAGAGCTGCGAGATTCCCGTGTGGACATTGCAGAGCTGCGAGATCTCTGTGTGGACATTGCGGAGCTGCGAGATCCACATGTGGACATTGCAGAGCTGCGAGATCCCCGTGTGGACATTGCGGAGCTGTGAGATCCCCGTGTGGACATTGCGGACCTGTGAGATCCCCGTGTGGTTATTGGGGAGCTGCGAGACCCCCGTGTGGACATTGCCGAGCTGCGAGATCTCTGTGTGGACATTGCGGAGCTGCGAGATCTCCGTGTGGAGATTGCCGAGCTGCGAGATCTCTGTGTGGACTTTGCGGAGCTGCGAGATCTCCGTGTGGACATTGCAGAGCAGCAAGATCCCTTTGTGGACATTGCGGAGCTGCGAGATCCCCGTGTGGACTATGAGGAGCTGTGAGATCTCCGTGTGGACATTGCGGAGCTGTGAGATCTCCGTGTGGACATTGCGGAGCTGTGAGATCCCCTGTGGACATTGCGGAACTGCGAGATCTCCGTGTGGACATTGCGGAGCTGCGAGATCTCCATGTGGACATTGCGGAGCTGCGAGATCCCCGTGTGGACATTGCAGAGCTGCGAGATCTCCGTGTGGACATTGCGGAGCTGCGAGATCCCCGTGTGGACATTGCCGAGCTGCGAGATCTCAGTGTGGACATTGCCGGGCTGCGAGATCTCCATGTGGACATTGCGGAGCTGCGAGATCTCCATGTGGACATTGCGGAGTTGCGAGATCCCCGTGTGGACATTGCGGATCTGCGAGCAGCCGGATGTATGTCCGGTCTAATGTTCCTCTTTAAAGTGGACCAAAACCCAGGATTTGGAGTATCCTGGGTTTTGGTCCACTCACCGCGGTCCTACGGCGCATTTGCGGCCGCTCCTCCAATCAGCGCGCTCAGAGCCGCTGAGCTATGCATGTCTTAGCGACGTCTAAGCCCAGCGGCTCCAAGCACGCTGGCGGTCGCATCTTGCGCTTCCCTCTAACAGGGAGCGTGCCCGCACCGGCCATTCACAAATGCCACGCTGCTAGAGAGCCCGTACATGCGCCGTTTGATCTGGATTCAGGTAAGTGCATCGGGTGTCCTGGGGGGGGGTTCACGCAGCGGGGCATCCCGATTTTGGATTCCCCGTCTGGAGGGAGTGGATCGGCCCGGGAATTTGGTCCACTTTAAGGAGGATAAGTATAAGGGAACTGCCACTGGAGGTAGCTGCCTGGGAATGCTGGTCCATCACTAGAGGCATACCGCCCAACTATCCCTGATTTGCAGGGACTGTCCCTCTTTTGAGTCCATGTCCCCCTGTCCCTCGTTGTTCCCATTTGTCCCTCTTTGAGGTGTAACATGCAGATCTGCAGCAATAAATGATTAATTTGGCTATTCAAAGTGTTTCTATTGTTGTAACTGTTACAATGTATCTCCTATCCATCCCACAATGAGGAGGCGTGGCTTCATCTATCCCACAATGAGGGGGCGTGGCTTCATCTATCTCACAATGAGGGGCGTGGCTTCATCCATCCCTCAATGAGGGGGAGTGGCTTCATCCATCCCTCAATGAGGGGGTGTGGCTTCATCCATCCCTCAATGGGGGGCATGGCTTCATCCATCCCTCAATGAGGGGGTGTGGCTTCATCCATCCCTCAATGAGGGGGAGTGGCTTCACCCATCCCTCAATGAGGGGGTATGGCTTCATCCATCCCTCAATGAGGGGGTGTGGCTTCATCCATCCCTCAATGAAGGGGAGTGGCATCATCCATCCCTCAATGAGGGTGTGTGGCTTCACCCATCCCTCAATGAGGGGGTGTGGCTTAATCCATCCCTCAATGAGGGGGTGTGGGTTCATCCATCCCTCAGTGAGGGGGTGTGGCTTAATCCCTCCCTCAATGAGGGGGTGTGGCTTCAACCATCCCTCAATGAGGGGGAGTGGCATCATCCATCCCTCAATGAGGGGGTGTGGCTTCATCCATCCCTCAATGAGGGGGTGTGGCTTCATCCATCCCTCAATGAGGGGCTTCATTTAACAATTGTCCCTCTTTCCCACACTGGAAGGTATGGTATTTCTCATGCTCAATTTTCACATATTGTGTTCACTTAAAGTGGACCAAAACCCAGGATTTTGACTATTGACCTTGACCCCGATTGGGAATGCCCCGCTGTGTGAAACCCCCCAGATCGCCGAGCCCAACTCACCTCTTCCCGGTCCTATGGAGCATGTGTGGCTGCTCGTCCAATCAGCGCGTTCGGATCCGCTGACGTCAACTCGTCTAAGCCAGCGTCTTCGAGCGCTCTGGTGGCCGCATCCCCCACTTCCCTCTAACAGGGAGCGTGACCACACTGGCTATTCACAAATGCCTGCCAGGGGCACACACCTTGCTAGAGGGATAGCGGGGATGCAGCTCACACGTGCGATGGAGCAGCGAGATCCCCGTGTGGACATTGCGGAGCTGCGAGATCCATGGGTGGACATTGCGGAGCTGCGAGATCCTGTGTGGACATTGTGGAGCTGCGAGATCCCCGTGTGGACATTGCCGAGCTGCGAGATCCCCGTGTGGACATTGGGGAGCTGCGAGATCTCCATGTGGACATTGCCGAGCTGCGAGATCCCCGTGTGGACATTGCGGAGCTGCGAGATCCCCGTGTGGACATTGCCGAGCTGCGAGATCCCCGTGTGGACATTGGGGAGCTGCGAGATCTCCGTGTGGACATTGCGGAGCTGCGAGATCCCCGTGTGGACATTGCAGAGCTGCGAGATCCCCGTGTGGACATTGCGGAGCTGCGAGATCCCCGTGTGGACATTGCCGAGCTGCGAGATCCCCGTGTGGACATTGCCGAGCTGCGAGATCCCCGTGTGGACATTGCGGAGCTGCGAGATCCCCGTGTGGACATTGCGGAGCTGCGAGATCCCCGTGTGGACATTGCCGAGCTGCGAGATCCCCGTGTGGACATTGCGGAGCTGCAAGATCCCCGTGTGGACATTGCGGAGCTGCGAGATCCCCGTGTGGACATTGCGGACCTGTGAGATCCCCGTGTGGTTATTGGGGAGCTGCGAGATCCCCGTGTGGACATTGCGGAGCTGCGAGATCTCTGTGTGGACATTGCGGAGCTGCGAGATCCCCGTGTGGACATTGCGGACCTGTGAGATCCCCGTGTGGTTATTGGGGAGCTGCGAGATCCCCGTGTGGACATTGCAGAGCTGCGAGATCCCCGTGTGGACATTGCCGAGCTGCGAGATCCTTTGTGGACATTGCCGAGCTGCGAGATCCTTTGTGGACATTGCGGAGCTGCAAGATCCTGTGTGGACATTGCGGACCTGCGAGATCCCCGTGTGGACATTGCCGAGCTGCGAGATCCTGTGTGGACATTGCGGAGCGGCGAGATCTCCATGTGGACATTGCGGAGCTGAGACATCCTGTGTGGACATTGCGGAGCTGCGCGATCCCCGTGTTGACATTGCGGAGCTGCGAGATCCCCGTGTGGACATTGCGGAGCTGCGAGATCCCCGTGTGGACATTGCGGAGCTGCGAGATCCCCGTGTGGACATTGCGGAGCTGCGAGCAGCCGGATGTATGTCCGGTCTAATGTTCCTCTTTAAAGTGGACCAAAACCCAGGATTTGGAGTATCCTGGGTTTTGGTCCACTCACCGCGGTCCTATGGCGCATGTGCGGCCGCTCCTCTAATCAGCGCGCTCGGAGCCGCTGAGCTATGCACGTCTAAGCGACGTCTAAGCTCAGCGGCTCCAAGCACGCTGGCGGTCGCATCCCTCTAACAGGGAGCGTGCCCGCACCGGCCATTCACAAATGCCACCCTGCTAGAGAGCCTGTGCATGCGCCGTTGGATCTGGATTCAGGTAAGTGCATCGGGTGTCCTGGGGGGGGGTTTCACGCAGCGGGGCATCCCGATTTTGGATGCCCCGTTGGGAGGGAGTGGATCGGCCCGGGAATTTGGTCCACTTTAAGGAGGATAAGTATAAGGGAACCACCACTGGAGGTAGCTGCCTGGGAATGCTGGTCCATCACGAGAGGCATACCCTCCAACTATCTCTGATTTGCAGGGACTGTCCCTCTTTTGAGTCCATGTCTCCCTGTCCCTCGTTGTTCTCCTTTGTCCCTCTTTGAGGTGTAACATGCAGATCTGCAGCAATAAATGATTCATTTGGATATTCAAAGTGTTTCTATTGTTGTAACTGTTACAATGTATCTCCTATCCATCCCTCAATGAGGAGGCGTAGCTTCCTCTATCCCACAATGAGGGGGCGTGGCTTCATCTATCCCACAATGAGGGGCGTGGCTTCACCCATCCCTCAATGAGGGGGCGTGGCTTCATACATCCCTCAATGAGGGGGTGTGGCTTCATCCATCCCTCATTGAGGGGGAGTGGCTTCATCCATCCCTCAATGAGGGGGCGTGGCTTCATCCATCCCTCAATGAGGAGGCATGGCTTCATCTATCCCACAATGAGGGGGCGTGGCTTCATCCATCCCTTAATGAGGGGGAGTGGCTTCATCCATCCCTCAATGAGGGGGTGTGGCTTCATCTATCCCACAATGAGGGGGCGTGGCTTCATCCATCCCTCAATGAGGGGGAGTGGCATCATCCATCCCTCAATGAGGGGGTGTGGCTTCATCCATCCCTCAATGAGGGGGTGTGGCTTCATCCATCCCTCAACGAAGGGGTGTGGCTTCATCCATCCCTCAACGAAGGGGTGTGGCTTCATTTACATATTGTCCCTCTTTCCCACACTGGAAGGTATGGTATTTCTCATGCTCAATTTTCACATATTGTGTTCACTTAAAGTGGACCAAAACCCAGGATTTTGACTATTGACCTTGATCCCAATCGGGAATGCCCCGCTGTGTGAAACCCCCCAGATCGCCGAGCCCAACTCACCTCTTCCCACTCCTATGGAGCATGTGTGGCCGCTCGTCCAATCAGCGCGTTCGGATCTGCTGATGTCACCTCGTCTAAGCCAGCGTCTTCGAGCGCTCTGGTGGCCGCATCCTTCGCTTCCCTCTAACAGGGAGCGTGACCACACTGGCTATTCACAAATGCCTGCCAGGGGCACACACCTTCTAGAGGGATAGCGGGGATGCGGCTCGCACGTGCGATGTGGGACAGGGAAACAAGGTAAGTGAATGGGGTGACCTAGGGGGGTTTCACACAGTGGGGCATCCTGATGCCCCAAGGAGAGGAAATTGATCCGCCCGGGAATCTTATAGATTCCCAGGCCAATGGCAGTGGGTTTTGGTCCACTTTAAGGCACCCCAAATCAGGACGCACGAGAGCCAGCACAAGGGTGGCTCCAGGAACACAGACCAATCACCAGGATATTGGAAATCTTGGCATTAAATCTACTTTAAAGCGGACCAACAATCAAAAATGAAATAAAAAGTGGACCAAAACCAGCGTCTCTGAGCGCTCTGACGACTGCATCCCCCGCTGCCCTCTATAACAGGGAGCGGGGGCTGATTGGACGAGCGGCCACTCGAACTCTGTAGGACCAGCAAGAGGTGAGTTGACATCGGAGATCTGCGGGATTTCGCACAGCGGGGCAAACCCGATCGGGGTCAAGGTCAATAGCCAAAATCCTGGGTTTTGGTCCACTTTAAACCCGACCAACACAACAAACAGTGCTCATACGCATTTCACCTTTTTCTAACTCCTGCTGTAGTGAATTTTAGAAACAAAATGGTGGCTCGTGCAGCTGCAGGCCGCCAGCAAACAGGAAGTTCTGCTGGGCTTCCTGTTACTGTGCATTGTCAGTTGAATCCAGACATCAGCATGGTCGAGATGCTGGGAGAGAAAGCTCCAAAATGGCCGCTACCTTTCTTTTCCAACTGTGACAGGCTGTAGGTCCGGTTTAAGATACAAACAAGGGGATTAGCAGTAACATAACCTTACAGCGCCCCATTACCGGTATCTGCCCTAGGCAATGGCCTAGGGTTGCCTAATGGGAAATACGGGCCTGCTGGGGATGCTGTATGGAGTGGTGCAGGGGAGGCCCGCACAGGCATCGTGAGATCTAGGTAAGCTTATGGGGTATCCTGGGAGTTTCATACATTCCACCAAGGAGGGCTCACCTCAGTCACATGACTGTGACATCATCGCAGGTCTATGACTCCGGACAGGTAAAGGTTATTATTCTCCAGATTGGAGTGTGTGGGCGGAGCCAAGCAATGATAGACATTTACCTCTGGGGGGGGGTCTAATCCTCCCACCTCAGTCACATGACTGTGACATCATCGCAGGTCTATGACTCCGGACAGGTAAAGGTTAATATTCTCCAGCTTGGAGTGTGTGGGCGGCTCCAAGCAATGATAGACATTTACCTCTAGGGGGGTCTAATCCTCCCACCTCAGTCACATGACTGTGACATCATCGCAGGTCTATGACTCCGGACAGGTAAAGGTTATTATTCTCCAGCTTGGAGTGTGTGGGTGGGGCCAAGCAATGATAGACATTTACCTCTGGGGGGGTCTAATCCTCCCACCTCAGTCACATGACTGTGACATCATCGCAGGTCTATGACTCCGGACAGGTAAAGGTTATTATTCTCCAGCTTGGAGTGTGTGGGCGGGGCCAAGCAATGATAGACATTTACCTCTAGGGGGGGTCTAATCCTCCCACCTCAGTCACATGACTGTGACATCATCGCAGGTCTATGACTCCGGACAGGTAAAGGTTATTATTCTCCAGCTTGGAGTGTGTGGGTGGGGCCAAGCAATGATAGACATTTACCTCTGGGGGGGTCTAATCCTCCCACCTCAGTCACATGACTGTGACGTCATCACAGGTGCTTTTGCCAGTCTGGTGATGCTTTTCCCTGATGTATCCGGTGACCGGTAAGTCATACCTCCCCAACTGTCCCTAATAGATATTGTGGGGTACACCAGCTATCAAAACACCTAAATGGTGCTCACTCCCTATACCTAAACAACAACAGATGGAGTGGACGTGGATAAACCACACCTCCCTCCTAATGAGGAGCACCAGATAATGGACACATCAAAGCGTTTCATAATCAACATCAAGCCTTTTATTAAATGACCAAAAAATACACAATACACAAACAACACATGTATACAGTATACACATAAGGGCAGACTAGATGGACCGTATGGTCTCCTTCTGCCGTCAACCTTCTATGTTCCTATGTAACACAAGACATTTAAAACCAATGCAATTCCCCCTATAATCTCTAATCATATGCAATAATAATAAACCTCTGTTGTCACAGGCTAATAAAGGTCTTCAGTAGGCAATAAATCTACCCTGATGTTTATAATACTGCAAAGATGAGGGCCCTAGACTGGCCCCAAAACCCCCATATAAACCTGCCGCACACCAAAAATTATTCTCAGAAGGTCAAAAAAGTAATTCCTAAAAAATCACAAACCACTATTAGCAAAGGGAGCCTAGACTAGTCCCACAGCCCCTACAAATCTGCCGCACACACAAAAATGTACTACTAAGATGGTCAAAACATGTATAAAAATGTGTAAATTTATTAAATCATCCTTAAAAACTATTTACAAACAACATAAATAACTCATTAAAAAACATAAACACATACAATTCGCTGGGGGGGAATATTAATCCCTAAATTGACTCTCTTATCATTGTAAGTTCAACAGTTCATCCCATAATTAAATAAATAAACAATTTAATAAATAATCCAAATTGATCCATTTGAGATATAAATATGGCATATAGAAAAAATGAGAATAGTTGATATGTGCAAATATAGAAAAAATGTACTAAAAAAGAAAAGGAACAAAATATAGACTAAATACAGTCAGCAAATATATAAAGCTGCTGTGTGCAAAAATGTGATTTATATAAAGTGTGTCAGTGCATAGTGCAAAAATGCAAATATTGCAGAAGAATTGCAATAAAATGCTACAAAATCTCAACTTTCAGATATATGTGTGAAATAATAATTCCAAGGTGTTTAAAAGATGAATCCACAAGTGTTCAACATATACCAGTGTGATTGCCATAAAGAATGTCATATACAGGAATGAACATAAAATTACATCACCAGATATATGGAGTCAGGGTCCCCCAACAGCGGCCCGCCACCGGGTGTTGGGGGACCCTGACTCCATATATCTGGTGATGTAATTTTATGTTCATTCCTGTATATGGCCATTCACAAACAGCCGCGGCTCGCGCATGCGCCGTTGGAACGGGGATAAGGTAAGGTTTCTGGGCGTCCTGGGGGGTTTCACACAGCGGGGCATCCCGATTTCGGATGCCCCGCGGGAAGGGAGCTGATCGGCCCGGGAATCTATATAGATCAGCGGTGGGTGTTGGTCCACATTAAAAACATATACACATATAAAGACGCGGGGGAGGGTTACCCCATTAATGGCTCTCATTCAAAAACCCAATAATCCATACTGTAAATACAAGATCTAGAATAGCCTGCTGTGAATGTAAATGGCGTTGAAAAAGCAAGAAAATGTTTGTCGAATGTTTACTTTGGATACTTAGACGTTTTTATGGATATATCTTTAGTCTTTTAGCACAATTTTCTTGCTTTTTCAACGCCGTTTACATGATTTTTTAAGAATGACTTAAAGTGGACCAACACCTAGGGGGGATCGGCCCGGGAATCTATAAGATCAGATCCCTCCCCGCGGGGCATCCGAAATCGGGAAACCCCCAGGACACCCAGAAACCTTACCTCATCCCCGTTCCAACGGAGCATGCGCGAGCCACGGCCGCATCTCGCGCTTCCTTCTAGCAGGGCGGCCGTTTGTGAATGGCGGGCGCGCTCCCTGTTAGAAGGAAGCGCGAGACGCGGCCTCCAGCGCTCAGAGCTGCTGTGGTTGTCCGTCGCTTGTCCGTACGTACCACAGCGGCTCTGAGCGCTCTGATTGGACGAGCGCTCGTGTAGGAGCGGGGTGAGGTGAGTTATTTAGGGCGATCGGGGGGTTTTCACACAGCGGGGCTGTGGAAGTGGACCAAATCCCAGGATAGTGAAAATCCTGGGTGTTGGTCCACTTTAATAAATGTAGTTTTTTGACCTTCTGAGAATAATTTTCGGTGTGCGGCAGGTTTATATAGAGGTTTTGGGGCTAGTCTAGGGCCCTCATCTTTGCGACGTCACTTCGCCCCCTATTCTGCCGGCACCCTTCTATAGTTGTGATAACAGTTGTGCATACCCAAACGTCCCTTTTTTATACTCACTACTAGACTGATGTTTATAATAACCTAATTATTTTTGTGCCGGCACAAAAACCCTGTTCTATACTAAAAAGCTCATAAATAATGCAGCTATCTATGTATGTATGTACCTATATAAAGTGCTAGTGTAATTATCTCATACAATGTATATACCTATATAAAGTGCTAGTGTAATTATCTCATACAATGTATATGTATGTACCTATATAAAGTGCTAGTGTAATTATCTCATACAATGAAAAGTACCTATAAATAATGTAAAGTACCTATAAATAATGTAAAGTACCTATAAATAATGTAAAGTACCTATAAATAATGTAAAGTACCTATAAATAAATTAAAATAAATAAAGTACCTATAAATAAATTAAAATAAATACATAAATTAAAATAAATAAAGTACCTATAAATAAATAAAGTACCTATAAATAAATAAAGTACCTATAAATAAATTAAAATAAATCAATAAATAAATTAAAATAAATAAAGTACCTATAAATAAATTAAAATAAATAAAGTACCTATAAAATAAATAAAGTACCTATAAATAATGTAAAGTACCTAATGTAAAGTACCTATAAATAATGTAAAGTACCTATAAAGTACCTAAATAATGCAATTATCTATGTATGTATGTATGTACCTATATAAAGTGCTAGTGTAATTATCTCATACAATGATAAGAACCAAAGTGCGATAATAAACGTGATAAAATATACAAAGTGCCCAGTGCGTAACAAGTGTATAACTACAATTAATACTAAACTATGAAAAACCGTATATAGATATTGCACAACACAATCTGCCCCAGAGGGAAAAAAAAATTAATAATCACCAAAAAAATTAATAATCACCAATAAATACTAACAAGTGGAGACACAGAAACAATAGACAACACGTATAAAGTGCATGTGCCAGCAATAACCGAAGAGTTACCACACAGTATCAGGGCCGCCCACAGACGGAATACACGAGAGGGGGAATGCAACAGACACCCGCGCCCGCGGCTCCCGTGCCGCTTCACAGGGTGAGGGTCCCCAACTGTCCCTGATTTGGAGGGTTTGTCCCTCTTTTGAGCCCATGTCCCCCTGTCCCTCGTTCTCATTTGTCCCTCTTTGAGGTGTAACATGCAGATCTGCAGCAATAAATGATTCATTTGCCTATTCAAAGTGTTTCTAATGGTGTAACTGTTGCATATTATCTATCAATCGACAAGGGGGCGTGGCTTCATCCATCCCTCAATAAGGAGAGCATATCTTCATTTACATATTGTCCCTCCCAATTTAAAGTGGACCAAAACCCAGGATTCCGACTATCCTGGGTTCTGGTCTTTGCCCCCCAGGTGGCCCAATCTCATTTACCTTTCCTCAGTCCTACGGCGCATGTGCAGCCTCTCGACCAGGCAGCACGCTCGGATCCGCTCCCGCGCCTTCGCCGAATAGAGACGAGTGCTGTGATTGGCTGTGCACCAGCGCATGTTCCATTGGATCGGTGCTTAGGGAAGTATGGCGGGTATATATAATATATATATATATAGAATGGTGTGGCGGGATGCCCCCAGGTGCAAGCTGTAATCTGGCTCCTTTACCTGGTTACCAATAGTTTCGGTCCAAATTAAAGTGGACCAAAACCCAGGATTATGACTATCCTGGGTTTTGGTCTTTGCCCCCCAGGGCACCACAATCAGGGATGCCCCCACTGTGTGAAACCCCCCTAGGTCACCTGATCTCGCTCAACTTTCCTTAGTCCTACGGCGCATGCGCAGCCTCTTATCCAGTCAGCGCGCTCGGATCCGCTCCCGCCCCTTCGCCAAATAGAGATGAGTGCTCTGATTGGCTGTGCGCCAGAGCATGTGCCATTGGATCAGTGGTTAGGTAAGTATGGCGGGTATATATATGGAGCGGTGTGGCGGGATGCCCCCAGGTGCAAGCTGTAATCTGGCTCCGTAGTCTTTTAGAATGTAGAGCTGAGGTTAACAATAGTTTAGGTCCAAATTAAAGTGGCCAAAAACCCAGGATTTCGACTATCCTGGTTTTGGTCTTTGCCCCCCAGGGCACCCCGATCGGGGATGCCTCGCTATGTGACCCCCCCCCAGGTCGCCCGATCTCACTCACCCTTCCTCGGCCCTACGGTGCATGCGCAGCCTCTCGTCCAGTCAGTGCGCTCGGATACGCTCCCGCCCCTTCGCCGAATAGAGTCGAGTGATCTGATTGGCTGTGCACCAGTGCATGTGCCATTGGGTCAGTGGTTAGGTAAGTATGGCGGGTATATATATGGAGCGGTGTGGCGGGACGCCCCCAGGTGCAAGCTGTAACCTGGTTACTAATAGTTTTGGTCCAAATTAAAGTGGACCAAAACCCAGGATTTTGACTATCCTGGTTTTGGTCTTTGCCCCCCAATTGGGGATGCCCCACTGTGTGAAACCCCCCAGGTCGCCCGATCTCACTCACCCTTCCCCAGTCCTATGGCGCATGTGTAGCCTCTCGTCCAGTCAGCGCGCTCAGATCCGCTAGCCTTGGAGGAAGAGGCGGGAACGGACCAGAGCGTGCTGACTGGACGAAAGGCTACACATGCGCCATAGGACCGGGGAAGGGTGAGTGAGATCTGGCGACCTGGGGGGTTTCACACAGCGGGGCATCCGCGGTCGAGCGCACTGGCAGCCGCATCCCCCGCTACCCTCTAACAAGGAGCGTGCCCGCAGTGGCCATTCACAAATGCACACGCCCTGCTAAATGGATAGTGGGGATGCAGCCGCTGCTCCCGCATGCACCGTTGGTCCGGGAAAGAAGGTGCGTTTTCCGGCGACCTGGGGGTTTCACACAGCGGGGCATCCCGAATCTGGGTAAGTATGGCTTCCCTAGAGTCTCATAGACTCCTGGGTGTGTTTTGGTCCACTTTAAAGGTCACTATAGGTAATGGTTACTACATTTAGAGGCTTGAGCTGGCCAACCAGGTCACCAGGGAAGACCACAGTAGTCATGTGGAGTGGGGAAGCGGGTGATGTGGGTGCTGGGTAACAGGGGGCACAGGATGTGGGGAGTTGATACATATGAAGGGGGTAACAGAGACGTGATGTGAGTGGGCAGCTAGTGATGTGTTTGGAGGGGTAACGGGGGTATGAGGGCAGTGGGTTTGTGGCAATGCCCCCGGTGTGCTTTGAGGGGGGAAAGGCCGTTGTGTCAGGGAACAGGGGAGGACGGATCCCAATTGGGGGTGCCCCACTGTGTGAAACCCCCCATAGCCCTGCTAGAGGGAGGAGGAGGACGCGGCGGTCAGAGCTGCTGCTCTTAGACGCACTGTGGGACTAGAAACAGGTGAGTCCGTTCTGGGGGGGGGGGGGTCACACAGCAGGGCATCGGAGTGCCCCCCGGGGAAAGGACCAAAACCCAGGATAGTCAAACTTTTGACTGTCCTGGGTTTTGGTCCACTTTAAGATTTCTGTCTGTTTTTCTGGGGTGTGGGCATTGGACAGAGTTACCCTTAAAGTGGACCAAAAGCAGCCTTGGGGGTCTAAATGGTTCCAGGGCCTCCCCAATTTGTAACGACCCACTGTGTAAAGCCCACCAGATCAGCACAGAAACGTACCTACCCGCCGTTCCAGCAGCGCGGGTTGCGGCTGGGCTCTGCTATACGAAACGAGTGCTCTGATTGGCTGTGCACCAGCGCATGTGGCATTGGATCAGCGGTTAGGTAAGTTTTATTAGAAATCACAGGGATTTCACTTCCCCATTTGGGGAGAAAAGAGAATTTATGGGTTTTGGTCCACTTTAAGGTCCCGAGAGCTGTCACAGAGATTTGGGATGCCCTGCACTGGTCACCCAATATGCTTAACATGTCGCATGTGCAGGCTTTCCTCCAATCAGGTTTCTTAGCCGTGCACAGGGCTGGATTATAAGGAGGGGCGCAAGGAGCGCACGCCCCACGGCCTCCACCACTTGCCCTGTAAAGGGGGCCTCCACGAAATGTTCATACATCCTAAGTGTCCCAATTTTTGCTTTTGACCCACACCATCATCTTGCCGGGGCTCATCGCACAGGCCCCGAGTGTGTGCGGTTTGTTGCACGCATGTCCTTCCTCTCTTTACGTCATTGTTGGTCCAGAGGGAGGATCGGGGCGGGGCACCCGAGCTGGCGCCATGTCATTGGCTGAGACCCCCTGTCACAGGAAGGAGCTGGCTCTTGTGGGGGCGGAGGGCTAATAAGCAGCATGACGCCACTGAGAGGAATCACTCCGTTCAGCTGAGAAGTAAGATGTGTGTGTTTGTATGTGTGGTTTTTGGGGGAGGGAGAAGGGACTGGCTGGCTCACTAGCTGGAATGATGGGATGCCCCTCACTGGCTGGAATGGTGGGATGCCCCTAACTGGCTGGAATAATGGGACGCCCCTCATAAGCTGGAATGGTGGGATGCCCCTCACTGGCTTTAATGAGGGATGCCCCTCACTGGCTGGAATGGTGGTATGCCCCTCACTGGCTGGAATGGTGGGATGGCCCTCACTGGCTGGAATGGTGGGATGGCCCTCACTGGCTGGAATAGTGGGTTGCCCCTCACTGGCTGGAATGGTGGGATGCCCCTCACTGGCTGGAATGGTGGGATGCCCCTCACTGGCTGGAATGGTGGGATGCCCCTCACTGGCTGGAATGGTGGGATGCCCCTCACTGGCTGGAATGGTGGGATGCCCCTCACTGGCTGGAATGGTGGGATGGCCCTCACTGGCTGGAATGGTGGGATGCCCCTCACTGGCTTTAATGAGGGATGCCCCTCACTGGCTTTAATGAGGGATGCCCCTCCCTGGCTGGAATGGTGGGATGCCCCTCCCTGGCTGGAATGGTGGGATGCCCCTCCCTGGCTGGAATGGTGGGACGCCCCTCACTGGCTGTAATGGAGGGCTGCCCCTCACTGGCTGTAATGGAGGGCTGCCCCTCACTGGCTGTAATGGAGGGCTGCCCCTCACTGGCTGTAACGGTGGGACGCTTCTCACTGGCTGTAACGGTGGGACGCCCCTCACTGGCTGTAATGGTGGGACGCCCCTCACTGGCTGTAATGGTGGGACGCCCCTCACTGGCTGTAATGGTGGGACGTCCCTCACTGGCTGTAATGGTGGGACGTCCCTCACTGGCTGTAATGGTGGGACGCCCCTCACTGGCTGTAATGGTGGGACGCCCCTCACTGGCTGTAATGGTGGGACGCCCCTCACTGGCTGTAATGGTGGGACGCCCCTCACTGGCTGTAATGGTGGGACGCCCCTCACTGGCTGTAATGGTGGGACGCCCCTCACTGGCTGTAATGGTGGGACGCCCCTCACTGGCTGTAATGGTGGGACGCCCCTCACTGGCTGTAATGGTGGGACGCCCCTCACTGGCTGTAATGGTGGGACGCCCCTCACTGGCTGTAATGGTGGGACGCCCCTCACTGGCTGTAATGGTGGGACGCCCCTCACTGGCTGCAATGGTGGGACGCCCCTCACTGGCTGCAATGGTGGGACGCCCCTCACTGGCTGTAATGGTGGGATGCTCCTTCCTGGATAGAATGGTGGGATGCCCCTCACTGGCTGTAATGGAGGGCTGCCCCTCACTGGCTGTAATGGAGGGCTGCCCCTCACTGGCTGTAATGGTGGGACGCCCCTCACTGGCTGTAATGGTGGGACGCCCCTCACTGGCTGCAATGGTGGGACGCCCCTCACTGGCTGTAATGGTGGGATGCCCCTTCCTGGATAGAATGGTGGGATGCCCCTTCCTGGATAGAATGGTGGGATGCCCCTCACTGGCTGTAATGGAGGGCTGCCCCTCACTGGCTGTAATGGAGGGCTGCCCCTCACTGGCTGTAATGGAGGGCTGCCCCTCACTGGCTGTAATGGAGGGCTGCCCCTCACTGGCTGTAATGGAGGGCTGCCCCTCACTGGCTGTAATGGAGGGCTGCCCCTCACTGGCTGTAATGGAGGGCTGCCCCTCACTGGCTGTAATGGAGGGCTGCCCCTCACTGGCTGTAATGGAGGGCTGCCCCTCACTGGCTGTAACGGTGGGACGCTTCTCACTGGCTGTAACGGTGGGACGCCCCTCACTGGCTGTAACGGTGGGACGCCCCTCACTGGCTGTAACGGTGGGACGCCCCTCACTGGCTGTAACGGTGGGACGCCCCTCACTGGCTGTAACGGTGGGACGCCCCTCACTGGCTGTAACGGTGGGACGCCCCTCACTGGCTGTAACGGTGGGACGCCCCTCACTGGCTGTAACGGTGGGACGCCCCTCACTGGCTGTAACGGTGGGACGCCCCTCACTGGCTGTAACGGTGGGACGCCCCTCACTGGCTGTAACGGTGGGACGCCCCTCACTGGCTGTAACGGTGGGACGCCCCTCACTGGCTGTAACGGTGGGACGCCCCTCACTGGCTGTAACGGTGGGACGCCCCTCACTGGCTGTAACGGTGGGACGCCCCTCACTGGCTGTAACGGTGGGACGCCCCTCACTGGCTGTAACGGTGGGACGCCCCTCACTGGCTGTAACGGTGGGACGCCCCTCACTGGCTGTAACGGTGGGACGCCCCTCACTGGCTGTAACGGTGGGACGCCCCTCACTGGCTGTAACGGTGGGACGCCCCTCACTGGCTGTAACGGTGGGACGCCCCTCACTGGCTGTAACGGTGGGACGCCCCTCACTGGCTGTAACGGTGGGACGCCCCTCACTGGCTGTAACGGTGGGACGCCCCTCACTGGCTGTAACGGTGGGACGCCCGTCACTGGCTGTAACGGTGGGACGCCCCTCACTGGCTGTAACGGTGGGACGCCCGTCACTGGCTGTAACGGTGGGACGCCCGTCACTGGCTGTAACGGTGGGACGCCCCTCACTGGCTGCAACGGTGGGACGCCCCTCACTGGCTGCAACGGTGGGACGCCCCTCACTGGCTGCAACGGTGGGACGCCCCTCACTGGCTGCAACGGTGGGACGCCCCTCACTGGCTGCAACGGTGGGACGCCCCTCACTGGCTGCAACGGTGGGACGCCCCTCACTGGCTGCAACGGTGGGACGCCCCTCACTGGCTGCAACGGTGGGACGCCCCTCACTGGCTGCAACGGTGGGACGCCCCTCACTGGCTGCAACGGTGGGACGCCCCTCACTGGCTGCAACGGTGGGACGCCCCTCACTGGCTGCAACGGTGGGACGCCCCTCACTGGCTGCAACGGTGGGACGCCCCTCACTGGCTGCAACGGTGGGACGCCCCTCACTGGCTGCAACGGTGGGACGCCCCTCACTGGCTGCAACGGTGGGACGCCCCTCACTGGCTGCAACGGTGGGACGCCCCTCACTGGCTGCAACGGTGGGACGCCCCTCACTGGCTGCAACGGTGGGACGCCCCTCACTGGCTTTAATGGGGGGTGCCCCTCACTGGCTGGAATGGGGGGATGCCCCTCACTGGCTTTAATGAGGGATGCCCCTCACTGGCTGGAATGGAGGGATGCCCCTCACTGGCTGGAATGGAGGGATGCCCCTCACTGGCTGGAATGGAGGGATGCCCCTCACTGGCTGGAATGGAGGGATGCCCCTCACTGGCTGGAATGGAGGGATGCCCCTCACTGACTGGAATGGAGGGATGCCCCTCTCAGTACAGGCCCTGTGTGTGTGTGGAGGGCTTGCCTGTATTATTATAATTATTAGTATTATTGTTATTAATTTATTATTATTATTTATTATTACTATTTTTTTTTTTATTTTATATATATTTTTTAAATTCTTAGGTGTTGTTTCCCTAAGGGCGTGGCTGGGGTGTGGTTTAAGTGCAAAATAACATTCACGTGTCCCTCCTTTACATTTTTCAAAAGTTTGGAGGTATGGATGGATTACCTGCAGGGGAGGGGAGTCCCCTGTCCTATGTGCGACTTCCGTCGATCACTTCTGGGTTCTGCCACTCGCTCCCGCTGCTGAGAGGAGTCTTATATAAGACATTAAAGAAAACAGTCGACACACCTGAGTTGCTATTAAATGTCAATAAAAGTGTATCAAAGGATCGCAGAAAGATATTGCAATACAAAGATAAGGCTTCATATGACTTGAATGAAAAATAGACAGTTGTAAAAGCATAGGCGTCTGCAATGTGATGTGGCCACCAGAGGTCGCCCTCCTTCTTATTATGCAGTAGTTAGTATTGTACATACAGATTGCCCATATTAATCCAGACCTTCACCCTGAATAAGAGCATATCTTGTATGTTTCCCTGCCCTGTACATACAGATTGCCCACATTAATCCGGACCCTCACCCTGAATAAGTCTATCTTGTATGTTTTCCCCCTGTACATACAGATTGCCCACATTAATCCGGACCCTCACCCTGAATAAGTCTATCTTGTATGTTTTCCCCCTGTACATACAGATTGCCCACATTAACCGCACCCCCCTGTACTTTTCACCCTTCCTCAGTATGTGATGCTTCTGAGGCAAGATGGCGGCGCCCATATCCCAATGTGGGCCCACAAGGCACTCTGTGTTTAGTGTGGTCCCTACTCTATTTAAATGAGCCCCATAATAGGGACATGTACTGCAGCTAGTGAAATACAGAGCTACTTACCGGGAGCTGCCAACTCCCATTCAGTGCACTACACGGGGGAAGGGTTACAGCCTGCTAGCGTCGGGTAGACCTGTATTTATTTTTAGACCTGTATTTTATTTTTAGAATCGTGATATTTGCATTTGTGGTTTCTATCATTTAACATAAATATTGGTTATATTTTTGTGCTTACAGGGAAAATATTCCTGAGTTTAAAAGCTTGTACTGCCAAAGTCCAATGACGGGTCCAACGGGAGAGAAGCCACATCAGTGCTCCGAGTGTGACAAATGCTTTAAAAATAAACCAAGCCTAGTTCGCCACGAGAGGATCCACACAGGGGAGAGGCTGTTCTCATGCTCCGAGTGTAACAAGAGCTACAAACGTAACTGCGATCTTATCCTCCATCAGAGGAGTCACACCGGAGAGAAGCCGTACGCGTGTTCGGAGTGTGACAAGCGCTATCAAAGCATTGAGAGCCTCGTAAAACATCAGCGGAATCACACCGGAGAGAGGCCGTTCAGGTGCTCGGAATGCAACAAATGTTACTCAAGTTCCAGCGATCTTAGTCGACACCGGAGGATTCACACGGGGGTGCGGCCATTCGCCTGCTCTGAATGCGACAAATGCTTTAAATGCAAAAGGGATCTCGGTAGACACCAGATGATTCACACGGCCGACAGACCCTTCTCATGCCCAGAATGCGGCAAGTGCTTCATAACTAAGGACGCCTGTACGGTACATCTAAGGTACCATACTAGGGAGAAGCCCTTCTCGTGCTCTGAATGTGGTAAATTATTTCTTTCCAGGGCGGAATGTAATCAACATCGGAGGGTTCACACTGGAGAGAAACCATACTCGTGCCCCGAATGCAATGAATCTTTTGCCCACCTGGCTTCCTTAAAATATCATTTAAAAGGCCATACTGAAGTGCAGCCGTATCAGTGTCCTGACTGTTATAAAAGCTTTAAAAAGGAGCACTGTCTGATTAAACATCAGAGGAGTCACACATTTGGCATGTGAAATGTTTTATGGTAACATCCAAGTCCTCTTTACTCACAGAAAAGTGAAAAGAGACAGACTTTTTCAGATTCAATATTTTAGCAAAGAATAAAGATAACTTTTTACTTAACTTAAATTAGTGTTTTTTTTTTGGGTGGCTACAATTACGGTTTGTATTGTTTGAGATTGAGATAAGATGCGGCCTAACAGCATGCAGAGACACTGATACCAGCATTGCAACAGACAAAGTATGTTTGGGGCCAGTGGTTTACCTCTCCACTGGACATTGTGATTTGAAGTAGTACAAAACCCAGGATTTTGACTTTGTCGTACTTTTGTTCCTTTGAAGTATTTTTTTCTCTTTGACATATTTTTGTTTGTTTGACATATTTTTGTTTTTTTACTGGGTTTTGTTCCTTTGCCGTATTTTTGCTCCTTTGCCGTATTTTTGTTCTTTAGCCATATTTTTGTGTTTTTCCAGGACTTTGTTCCTTTGCCATATTTTTGTTCCTTTCCCAGGACTTTGTTCCTTGGCCGTACGTTTGTTCCTTTAATTGGCTTTGTTCCATGGCCGTACGTTTGTTCCTTTCCTGGGCTTTGTTCCATGGCCGTACGTTTGTCCCTTTCCTGGGCTTTGTTCCATGGCCGTACGTTTGTTCCTTTCCTGGGCTTTGTTCCATGGCCGTAGGTTTGTTCCTTGGCCGTAGGTTTGTCCCTTGGCCGTAGGTTTGTCCCTTGGCCGTAGGTTTGTCCCTTGTCCGTACGTTTGTTCCTTGGCCGTACGTTTGTTCCTTGGCCGTACGTTTGTTCCTTGGCTGTAAAAAAAACTCACCTCTTCTGAGTTCCCACATGATGCAAGTGCGGACCAACAGACAATGATGTCAAGGACGGCTATCCGTCAGACGAACCCCCTCCTTCGGGCCTGTTAACGGGGTCCTGGGTGTTGTCCAGTCTTTAGAAAAGTGGTTAGGAGAGGAGCACACCAACTCGATGAAAATATAATTACGTTCTATATACCTGGGTGCAGTATCTGAATCCCTATACCCTAGGGATAACAAAGTCTAATATATTTACAATCAGGGACGCACACCATAGCTTATGCACAAAAATGATTTATCAATTAGAAAAAGTTTACAGAAACCTGATTTATACAGCAGTCATCATAAATTACCAAGCTCAAACAGTATGACATCTCTCACAGTCAGTATAGATTGCCACAACACTAAGACTGTGACCAGCAAAACACATTTATCACTGAGATAGAATCATACATAAATAAGTGCTGCCACCTACTGGTTGCACAATAACATAGGCTAACACTCATACACAGAGTCTGAGAGCTGAACACATGATCATCAAATACAATGAAATAAACTGAATATGCCCAACTTAGTGCAAACACGCAGGGGTACACTTTAAATTGCGTCATATGAGTCTGTCCGGCTGCTATACCCGGTCTCAGCAAAGTATTATAGCACAGGTACAAAGCAATCAATGCATCATGAACAACATATAAACACACAGAAAAATGACAGGCAGTACTTTTTACCAGAGAGCTTAAGGGTGGAGAGAGGATCGCTCGTGTTAGGGGACGTTTCGGGGCAGCAGGGCCCCTTCCTCAGCTGAGCGTTGTGTCTGCATCGCATGTCAGCTCTTTAAAACCGCCATTATTACCCTGGCCGGCCAATCAGTGACTGCCAGCGTGCAGCCAATCAGGCGCGCGCTGACGTCACATCCTCAGACGGCCGTCCCAGCCAGCTGCTCAGTTGATGGTTTAAACAAACCATCAAAATGGCGGCGGCGCACGGGGCGGCGACCTGAGGCGCCTCCAGCTGCAACAAGCTTTATTCAGAGTGCAAATTTAAGAACAAACAAACATGTATTTTGACGAGGCGTGCAGGAACTGTAGCAGAAACTTTTAAAGGGAATGCGTGGAGGCTCTTGATTCTGATAACCGGATGGCTTGCTTTATGCCTGGGATGGAGATATATCACATTAATTACATACAGATAACAGCATTTAAACCTTTATCTACACCAATGCTTTATTAAGGGGGAACTCCTCCCAAACATGAATTTTATACCTAATAATAATTCAAGAGTATTTTAAAAAATTGAAAAAAGAGAAAAAAGAGAGCATTTTAAAGGGGGACCCCCTTGCAAGATTTAAAGTGAAAGAAAGCAGAAATTTTTTTTATTATTTACATATAAAAACAATGAGTACTCCACCCATTTTCAAAAAAATGCTGAAAAATCTATGTCCTCATTCAGTCCCCTTGGGGACTCAGTATCTAGTTTGTAGATCCAATGCATTTCTCTCTGGAGTAAAATTCTGTTCCGATCACCACCACGTCGAGGTGGATCTACACTATCTATGACTGTAAACCGTAGTTGGCTAATTTGATGCCCCTTTTCCATAAAATGGCGGGCTAGTGCAGAGGTTAGATCACCACGTCTGATGCAGCTGCGGTGTTCACAGATCCGAGTGCGTATTTCCCTTGTGGTTTTACCCCCATAACCCAGGCCACACGGGCATTTTATGAGGTAGACCACATAGGTACTGGAGCAATTGTAAAACTGTCTAATCCTATACCATTTACCTGAGTGTGGGTGCGTGAAAGAATCACCTTTTGACACATGACTGCACTGCCCACAGTGTCCGCAACTATACATACCAATAGGTTTATTTCTCTGTGTAAGCCACTTAGTACCTAGGGCTGGCACTGAAGCTGAATCCGACGCCCTTGTGTCGGCCCTAATAAGGCTTGATCGTAGGTTAGGCGGCCTTTTCCTAACAATTAGGGGAGGTTGAGAGAAAACATCAGACAGCTTAGGATCACCACCCAAAATATGCCAGTACTTCCTGATGACATGTTCTACCTGAGGTGATCTCACAGAGTATACCAAAGGGAACGGGAGACGTTTTTTATTTACACGGGGGTTATGTTTAAGAAGAGATTCCCTAGTCTTGGAAAGCGCCTTGGCTTTGGCCTGGCTAATGACCTGTGGATCGTAGCCCCTGTGTAAAAAATCTTGAGACATTTCGTCAGCACTTTCTAAGGAAAGTTTCATCATCAAAGGTGATACGTCGAATGCGAATAAACTGACTATATGGTAGCCCCTCGTTCAATCTTTTGGGGTGGAAGCTATTGGCATGAAGATAAGTGTTACAATCCGTAGGTTTTTGATACATCCAGGAAAATGTACCTGTGTCCGACTATATTCAAGCGTGAAGGATATGGTGGAAACTTTATGGTCCAATGTGTCCTTAAAGGAGAGAAGATCTAATTCGGGGCCCTGCCAGATAAAAAATATATCGTCAATATAACGAAACCAGACAAGAACATGATCAATGTTGTCCAGTCTTTCAAATCAGCCTAGGAGATAAGAAATACGTGAGACAAAAAACACATTAGCATGCGTTCAACTATCTCTCCGAGATGCATCTGGCGCTCCTCCCTTTGATATTTTTATTTATAGTAAAATAGAAAACTTACACATGTCATCTACAGGGGACACATAATATCTTTGGAATGTTAGCTACGCCTAAAGGCAGGACACTCAAAGGCGTTGTCCAGCTTTCCGACTCCATCTTCATCACAGTAATACATTAGTTGCAGCGTATTCTATTATCTTCATAATCCTCAGCATTATTGTCAAGCAGAAGAGAAATAGCGCAGAGTGAAGTGGCTGCCTGAGGGTTTGTTTTACCTTTTATTAGCCAATAAGTGTACAATGCAGAGAGAAAGATAAGATAGAGTGGAACAAATGGAGCAAATGGAGGGAGGGAATGTTCACAATCATATTTTAATTACATTTAATTTATCATTTATGACCTACAACCACCACAATGGGAGCCATTTGCCTTGTTAACTTCGTTGGCAAAGCGGCTTCCATTGACTTTTATGGGGAGCACGCGATGCCACATCCCTCATACCCCTGTCGGTGCGTGCGCTCCCACCCCAGCCTATTCGAATGGGAGCCATTTGACTTGTTAACTTCTTCGGCAAAACGGCTCCCCTTGTCTTATATTGGGAGCGTGCTCTGCCACATCCCTTGTACCCCTGGCGTTGTGTGCGCTCCCTGGCTGGGGCAGGAGCGGGCACATGCCACAGAGGAAGTGCACCCTCCCCATAGAAAAAAAATCAGAGCTGTTTGCCTAAACGACGAGCACTTGTGCATATGCGGTTGGACCAGGGAAGAGGTGGCCATGGGGGGGTTTACACAGTGGAGCATCTCAAATCGGGATGCCTGGGAAAAGCCAAGGGCCCCTGGTGGGTTTTGCTTTAAAAAATCTGGTTAGCAAGGGACTATTTGTTTAGCAAACTCCAAGGGAATGAGGAAGTGTTCTTACTTACCTTTGCCCCCCTGGTGTCCTGTAGTCTGCCCAATTACCTTGGCAGGTCATCCGTGTTTTTATGGGTCTGGTCATAACTGATAAGCTTGTTTTGGCTTCCCGGGTAATCTAGAGGTTTATTCCCAGATGGCGGCGTGAGTGGAATCCAAAGGTGGGAGTCACTTATGTAATTCTCAACTACAACTTTTAGATTCCAGGCCGGCCTCTGGTGGTTTTTTTTACACTTTTAAAGTTGACCAAAACCCAGGATTTTTACTATCCTGGGTTTCGGTCATTTCCCCCGGGGCACCCCCCCCAAGATCATAGAGTGCAACACACCTCTTCCCGGTCCTACAGCGCATGCATGGGCGCTCATCCAATCAGCACTCTCAGAGCCGCTGACATCATGCCGTCTAAACCAGTGCCTAATGCCAGTGCTAGTGCTGGCAGCTGCACCTTCCGTCTCCCTTTAACAGGGAGCATGCACGTGCCGGCCATTCACAAATGCCTGATGCCGACACATGCCCTGCTAGAGTGATAGCAGGGATGCGGCCGCGGCTCGTGCATGCGCAGTTGGACCGGGAAGCAAGGTAAGTGATCGGGGCGACTTGCGGGGTTTCACACAGCGGGGCATCCCAGTTTTGGATGCCCCGGGTGGAGGGAATCAATCCGCCCTCGAATCTTATAGATTACTGGGCTGATCATGTTGGGTTTTGGTTCACTTTAAAAAACCTCACTGCGTGAACCAACAACCCCCCCCCCCCCCACGCACTTCCCCCTACTTTTTTCAATGTTCTATGCCGCTCATTGAATGCTGATTGGAGGCAAGCCCACACTTGTGGAATGGGATTGTGGAAAAGGTAAGCAGAACAGGTGAGTTTTTAAACATCGGGTCATTTCAAACTGGGATAACAATTGTACGAGTCGTTCAGACCTTTTGATTTATGTGATCAAATCGTCCGATCTCACCACAAATGCGCTACTGCGACGTTAGACGAGGTCTGGTCAGCAGCACATGTGAAAAGCTGTTACCAGGTCCATTGTATTATTTCCTCGGCATACTCCCAAAATAGTTTTAAAAAGTTTTGGGGGTGCCCAGAACTCCCCAACGAGTAAACATTCAGAGACTTACAATTGCACACACGTGCAACAATTATATAAAAATATATCTGTGTATTCAATCTATATTACAATGGACATCACACTAAAAAAAACAATGTTAAAAAAAACATAATTTTTAAGCATTTGGGCGGGAACCACTATTCTAATAAGACTAATGAAAAAATAAATAGAAAGAGGTGCTCCGATGGTCCCACCTTTAAAACTAGACATGCACAATAATAACCCTTATTGTGGACCATAAACGGGCACAACAACCTTCATATAATCAAAAAGGTTACTTTATTTTAATATGTTACAAGCCAAACCAAAGAATCGAAAAACATATAGACACCGACTCATTTAAAACCAATTGTGTACCCTGAACTATAAATATCAATATTATACAATAAAAGGTTAAATACCACAGGCGGTATCTCTTGTCTTTACCTCTTAATAATACAATACACATGGAGGTATCACAAAGTGATCTCCATATATTGGTGAAGTGCACACCAATATATCTTGCTAAACAAAAGGGGAATATATACTTATATACAATCCTATAATAATCTTTATAAAGTGCGAGTGCTATAATTTAGAGGTGAAAGAAAAAAAAATTATAAATAAAAAATGTAAAAATCCAAAGGTGACATGATGCAACAACTGAAAAACAATATCAAACCTAAATGTTCAAGCTAACACAATAAAAACAGTGAATATAAATCCCTACAAAGAGGTTTAGATTAATCAAACAAGCACAGCATGCACATAAATAGCAGCATAAAGGGGAGACAATAAGAGAGATACCGCCTTTTAGATGAAGTGAAGTTCAGGTTTGGCAGGGACGCTCACCCCGCGCGCTCCGCCATTTGCCAACAGCTTCAGAAGGAGTAAATTTCTGGTCCCTGGATTCCTCCCTTAAACCCCCGGCCCAGCGCCCCCCCCCCCCCAGCCAATAGGAGCGCACACTAGAGCTCCACGCCCTCTAAACCACTCAGTAACAGGTGGAAAGGCTGTGTGGCCAGGAAATGCAGGTATCGCCCCCTCACCCGATGACCCGGCTGCCGTCAGCGGCGGGGGGCGAGACCAGCACCTCGGCAATGTAGATAGTGTATCGCTGCCCCAATTATTTTCTCGGCATACTCCCAAAATAGTATCAAAAAGTTTTGGGGGTGCCCAGAACTCCCCAACGAGTAAACATTCAGAGACTTACAATTGCACACACGTGCAACAATTATATAAAAATATATCTGTGTATTCAATCTATATTAGAATGAACATCACACTAAAAAAACTGTTAAAAAACATATAAGACATGCAATATCAAAATCTGCCATGAGGGGGCGCAGATGTACCTGGCTGCTGTTGGACTGATCAAAAGATATGTGCTTTTACAGTGTCATTTCCCCATACTTATTATATTAATTAAACAATCGTGATTCATCACTAATGTGCTATCTCCTGAAGTGCATCAAATTCATAAAAAATCCTCCATAATAAACAATATCATAACCACATAATAGAAGTCAAGGCAAAAATCATAAGAAAAATGGTTAAATCACTTAACTTGTTTTCAGATCATACAAATGTCCCAACCAGCAGGCAGCGCCCCCCCCCCCTCCCCGAGAAAAGCCCACACGTTCCGAAACAAAGGGTCTCTTCCTCAAGGCAGAGTGCAATTGTAAGTCTCTGAATGTTTACTCATTGGGGAGTTCTGGGCACCCCCAAAATTTTTTTTTTTTTTTATTTTATTTTTTTTTTGTTCAATATGTTTTTATTAGAAGGAGATAAAACACAAGGCTCAAACATAAGGCAAATGACAATCTCAAGGTACAGCATATGAATAGAGAATACATAAGTAGAATAACCAGCATACAGCACCCCTGACGCCTCCACCTCCATCATCACTGTAGCGTAAAACGACAATAGGTCCCATCCTCCCATCGGGCCCCAAGCGTATACCCCCACCAGAGGTCCGTCTTGGTTTCACTATCCCTAAGGCCCAGCCGAGAGCGACCCCCGTGTAGATCACCCCCTGGAGATCCCGGGACGCTGCGCATAAGGGGGGCCCCCTCAGGGCGAGCCAACCTACGTGTACAACAGTACCAGAGCCCCGCGTCTTAACCTCCCGTATTAACTTTTTTGTAGTTTTAAAAAGTGTAACCAAGTGTAACACACGTATTCCTCAACCCCCCGAAGGGGCGGCCCCCTAAAAGGGAGCAGTCTCTTCTCGAAGAGGATATCAGTGCGATCATCATGAGAACCCCTCAGCCGGAAGCCATCAGCTCAGAGTTCCACGATCTATCTCCCTGGGTTCGGGCGAGCAGGGCGGGCAGGACCCCCCCCGCCACGCCTCCACCTACGTTCTCCTCTGCCATCCGGCGCTCTTCGTGGGAGAAAGTCTGCGCTAAAGTCCAGCCAGTCCAGCAAATCGATGGGATCAACGCCCAAAAAGCGAAATACGGTCGGGAGGTCCTCCCTGCGCCGCAAGGTGAAGGTGGCATTGGCATGTCGGATAATAAGGTGGAAAGGATGCCCCCATCTATACGAGGCATTTAGCTCCCGACATTTTTCCAGAAGGGGGCCCATCATTCCCCGCATACGCAGCGTGTGGCGGGAAAAATCCTGAAGAATCCGGATCCCATGACCATTCCACTCCACGCGCCGCATCTCCCAGGCTTTACGTAGGATGTCCTCCTTGGCTATAAAAAAGTGTATGCGGCAAAGAACATCCCGCGGCGCATCAGGAACACCCGCCGGTCTGCTAGTCACCCTGTGAATGCGATCAATTATTATCTCAGAGTCTTTCGGTTTTCCCAGTAAGGTATTGAAAATATCTGAGGCCACCGACCGCAGCTGGTTTGGGGGTACTGACTCTGGGATGCCCCTCAGCTTTAAATTATTGCGCCTATTGCGGTTTTCTAGATCATCCGCCTGCAAGATGACCTCAGTGAGCTGACATTTTTGACTGCGGGCTGCCCTCTCCAATTCAGCGATTCTATCCTCATGGTTCGCACTGGAGCTCTCTAGAGAGGCCACTCTGGTATCCAGCGCCGACGTTTGTTGATGGAGGTCCTCTAGGTCTTTCCTGACCGCTCGTTCAATTCTCAGTGCCACCGCTTCTAAATCCTCCTTCAGGTCAGCTTTAGTGTGGAGAAATCGAAGGAGAAGCTTTATGCTGGGATCTAGCTCGGCGGGGATGCCCCCAGGTGCTGGAGATGGGCTTTGGTCAGAGCGGGATCCATGTTCCAGATCTTTAGGGAGGTCTCCTCCTGGGTCGTCCCAACAACCCCCCTTTGTGGCCGGTTGTTCTTGCGGATCCCCCTCAGTATTCGAGTACCAGGCCAACGGAGGTGTACAGGTGGCCGGAAGTACAGGGCTGTGGATCTGTGACCACCCCAGGTCCTCACACTCCATAAGGGGGTCCCCATCTGTGAGGGTGGTGTCTGCAGGGGGTGGGGAGCTGGCAAGGGAACTGCTGGATGGCGGTGGGTGGTGGATCTCACACATGATTGTGAGGGCATGTGGGGCTTGGCAGGAGGAGAAACCCCCAGCCCCCCCTGTTTGTGAGGAGGGTGAGGGCTGTGATGTGGAGTACTGCCCCGGGGTGCCCGCTATAGATGAGGGCTGTGCTGTGGAGGGCTGTGCTGTGGAGGTCCCCGTTTCCGCGGCGCCTGGCATGTCACGTGGCCGCAATGGCTCCTGCAGCCTGCACGGCGCGTGCCCCCTCCCTTCACTGACAGGCACAGCGTCCAAAGCACTGTGCTGTATGGGGCTGGTCGCATCCGCCGCCGCCGGCATGTCAGCGGAGCGGGTCCTCACCTCTGACAGTGAGCGTCGCTCGTCCTCCGGTCTCTGCCTCCTGGGGCCGCGCTGCGGGAGACTTGCTCCTCTCCTTCCCCGCGCCATCTTGGAAGCCGCCACCGCCTCCTCCCCGATCGGTCCCGCCGGCAGCATATAGCGGGCAATTCCTCCGCCCGCACGCCCCCCGCCGCCTCTCTGAGCCTTCTTCTTTCGGGCGCTGCCCATGCTGAGGGGATCTGCTCGCTCCTGATGCCGAAAGTCCACTATAAAACGGGTGAGTCTCTGGAGCCCCTCAAACGAGCAGCCTCACTCCGCCATGCATCGGCCACGCCCCTCCCCCCAAAAAACTTTTTGATAGTGTGTTTTAGAGTTATTTTCAGAGCATTGCACCACACCACATTACATTTTATGGGTTGGTGCCATCCAGACTTCAGCAGTAGATACTAACCCAAAACACAATCTGATTGAATGAAACGATGCCACCTTAGAGCGCCATCTTAGACAGGGATAGGACAGAGCGACTACCAAGCGGTAGAATTAAACCGGACCAACACCGTTTTTTTCTTTAATGGGTGTTGGTCCCACAGACAGCGAATCAGAAGCTCAGTGGGTGCATCCAGAATGCTGGACCCCCCAGAAACTAGGCCCTCCAGAACACCCAATATCCTTACCTTCACTACGAGCCAGAGCTGGGAAATGAGTCCAGCGATTGGCCTCTGGGCGGTCACATGGGCCCTGGCTGCATCCTTGGCACCGCCAGCGACCAATTGTGGAACTCCTTTCCGGAAGTGAAGGTAAGGATATCGGGCGCTCTGGGGGCCTTCAGCATTCTAGATGCCCCACCAAGCTTGTTCTTAGTCTCATTCCCATTAAAGGAAAAACGGGAGCTGGTCCTCTTTAAATAAGGCGATTTGGTAAATTGGCAAAGTCCCCTTAATTCTTAAACCGGACCTTCAGCATCATTTAATGAAAAGCCCAAACCCTTAAAAAACTATTCCCCAGCATCTAAAATTCATATATTTTACATTTTTTGTCACTTACTTATTATTCTTTCCCCCACTGGGCTGCAACTCTGTTTAGGACACTAGGATATGGGTGCCACCCCACCATCTTGATTTAGAAACATCACATACTGAGGAGAGGGGAGGGGTCAAAGGTGCAAGGGGGTGGGGTTATAGCTGTGCTTTGCACAGACAGAGCAGAGCTGGGGTCAGGGAAAGGTCAGCAGTCCCAGAATGCAGAGCGGCACAGTCAGAAGACACTTCCTGTTTGCAGGCTGCCTGATGCTCCATGGGCTGCCATCTTTAAAGGTTTAAAGGTTCAGAAAAAGCAATAGGTGCACGTAGGGTGATTGTTAATGTGAGCAATCTGTATGTACAGGGTGTGGGAAACATATAAGATAGACTCTTATTCAGGGTGAGGGTCCGGATTAATGTGAGCAATCTGTATGTACAGGGTGTGGGAAACATATAAGATAGACTCTTATTCAGAGTGAAGGTCCGGATTAATGTGGGCAATCTGTATGTACAGGGTGTGGGAAACATATAAGAGACTCTTATTCAGGGTGAAGGTCCGGATTAATGTGGGCAATCTGTATGTACAGAGGGGGAAACATATAAGAGACTCTTATTCAGGGTGAAGGTCCGGATTAATGTGGGCAATCTGTATGTACAGAGGGGGAAACATATAAGATAGGCTCCTATTCAGGGTGAAGCTCTGGATTAATGTGAGCAATCTGTATGTACAGGGTGTGGGAAACATATAATATAAGCTCTTATTCAGGATGAAGGTACAGATTAATGTGGGCAATCTGTATGTACAGGGGGGAAACATACAAGATAGGCTCTTATTCAGGGTGAGGTTCCGGATGACTGGGAGCAATCTGTATGTACAGGGGGGGAACATACAATATAGGCTCTTATTCAGGGTGAAGGTCCAGATTAATGTGAGCAATCTGTATGTACAGGGTGTGGGAAACATACAAGATAGGCTCTTATTCAGGGTGAAGGTACAGATTAATGTGGGTAATGTGTATGTACAGGGTGGGGGGAAACATACAAGATCAGCTCTTATTCAGGGTGAGGGTCCGGATGACTGGGAGCAATCTGTATGTACAGGGGGGAACATACAATATAGGCTCTTATTCAGGGTGAAGGTCCGGATTAATGTGAGCAATCTGTATGTACAGGGTGTGGGAAACATACAAGATAGGCTCTTATTCAGGGTGAAGGTACAGATTAATGTGGGCAATGTGTATGTACAGGGTGGGGGGAAACATACAAGATCAGCTCTTATTCAGGGTGAGGGTCCGGATGACTGGGAGCAATCTGTATGTACAGGGGGGAACATACAATATAGGCTCTTATTCAGGGTGAAGGTCCGGATTAATGTGAGCAATCTGTATGTACAGGGGGGGAAACACTGGGCAGACGTACACAAGACACAAACAAAATGATCTAGGCCCCAGTGCAGACCATAGCAGATTTGGGCCCAGTGCAGGCTGACCTACAATAAAGGGCCATAGGCCCAAGACACACATGGCTAGACACTGGAAGGACCACAGGCCCCAACACAGACAAGGCAACAACCATTGTGAACCAAAAGGCCCAGCATGGACAGCAAAGACAGGAACTTGAAAGGGCAGTAAGCCCCAGTAGAGACGGAGACACAAACTATGAAGGACCGTGAGCCCCAACACAGACAAGACATGAACTAAGGAAGGCCCGAAGGCCCAGCAAGGACGCAGAAGTATGCAGGAGGGTTGGAGAGCATGGCTAGGTTTCAAAGAGACAATGCAGCCAATGATCCAGCAATGGGCCAGGGTCAAATACATGCATTTATAACAAACTGGGGCCCCGAGGGGGGGGGGGGTGGGTCTTCATGTCCTAGGGAGATAAGGTGTTCCATACCTGATGATATTGAGACACCTTGCTACACTCAGGGCTTTACCGTCTAGGAAATGTGGGGGGAGTCCTGTGGGAGAGATCCTGGTTGTTGTAACTTCATGCCATTGTCAGAACACCGGGTGTGAACCCTGATTGCGGAGACGGCAACACTGCTCACCTCTCGACCAGGGAGCCTGGAGTCTAAGGACCAACCTGGTATTCACTAGAGCCTCTGATGGTGAGGATAGGCTGGGCTGCAGGAAGGCCCCAGGTCAGGCAACCTAGGAGTGGGTTTTGCAGAATTCCGGGTAGGAGACAGACCAGAGCTGATCTGGGAGTGTGAGGCAGGCTGAAGTCGTGGGTTGGCAGATCTGGATCAAAGTCGAGAAACAAGCAGAGGTCGTGGGCAGGCAGATCAGGATCGTGGTCACAAAACAAGCCGAAGTCGTCAGGAAAGCAGGATCGAAGTCAAAAGCAAGCCGGGTCCGTACACAGGAAGGAATCACAGGAACTCAGGAGCATGCAGGAAAAGACCAACTGGCAATTGAGGACAGGCCTTGTCTGTTTTTATAGGCCCCTGCACATGCTCAGTAGTGAGGACTCACAGGCGGCCTCTGCTGGTCAACAGGAGGAACAGTCCTGGTTCTCCGGCATAGACGAACAGGCGCCCTCTGCTGGACTACAGAGGGAACAGTCCTGGTTCTCTGACAGCCATGGCCCTCATCATGTGTAGCCTCCTCCAGTTTCTGGTCCGTGCACCTCTCTCTCTCAGTCCTGCCGCCAGGTAAGATGGCCGATATGAAGCTCACTGGGGATAGGAAAGAGGGGAGATGAAGACCAGAGTCAGAGCGGGACATTGGAAGTGACTGTACCGGCCCACCACCCATCCAAATTGTCTATTGGCGCACTCGGTGTAATGGTGTAACAGTTACCTGATGAAGCGGCCCGCGGCCGTGAAACGTCGGTGGACTTTATATTGAGCGATCATTATCTGCTGTTCATGTCTGACTGTTCATAGCTGCTTTCAATATATTTCATGCTTGTGTATAATTGCATACTGATGCTTGTATGTTGGGGTGTCAGGATTATACTGTTTGATTCGTTCATATGCTGATGAGTCACTTATTCTTGATTTAGACATTGTATTTTTCATACAAGACTCATATCAATTAGATATAATTTTTCTTGAATTCGCTACAGTCACCCAGTTTTTTAACCATGTATGTGACTAACTTGAGGATCACTGTGAAAGCACCAGACTATACTAGAGACATACAAAGGTAATGTTTTACCACATTACCACAGTTTCTCTATATATAACTTGTTCTTGCAATTTCTACTGCAACACAGTTCCCTCAGCTGAGCACACTTGGATTACTAGATATGAGTGTATCCTTTTCTTTGAATATTTATCATACCCCTCATACTTAGAGATGAGCGAGTAGTGAAATATTCGAAATTTCGAATTTCGATTCGAATAGACCGCGTTACTCGACTACTCGACCGAATATCGAATCCCATTATAGTCTATGGGAAAAAAATGCTCGACACTTGGAAATCTCAATTCGACCACTTGGAGGTCACCAAGTCCACCCTGAAACATCAGAAAATGATGCCAACACTGCTGGAATGCAACTGGGACAGCAGGGGAAGCATGTCTGGGTGCATATAACGCGCCCAAGTCGCACTATTACGCCACTATCACTGCCACTCAACAATACACTCCAAACACAATATAACTTCTACATAAAGTGAGACAAGACAAGGAAACCTTCTTTCCTCTACATTGCCATGGACCCCAAGCCAAACTGTACAAAAAAGAACAAAATTCTGCACCCCTTAAAATCACGTTGCCTAATGACAACCACAGATGGCATAGGCAAGGGGGAAAATAAATAGACCCCACCCCTAATTGTCATTGTGTGTGTGTGTGTGTGTGTGTGTGTGTGTGTGAGATGTGGTCAGACATGTCCTCTTGTGTCATTGTGTCACCCCAGCAGTAAGGGAAGCTTAAAGGAGGAGGTATGTTACAGTGTGTTACCCCAGCAGTAAGGGAAGCTTACAGGAGGAGGTTTGTTACAGTGTGTCACCCCTGCAGTCAGGGAAGCTTACAGGAGGAGGTTTGTTACATTGTGTCACCCCAGCAGTCAGGGAAGCTTACAGGAGGAGGTTTGTTACAGTGTGTCACCCCAGCAGTAAGGGAAGCTTACAGGATGAGGTTTGTTACAGTGTGTCACCCCAGCAGTCAGGGAAGCTTACAGGAGGAGGTTTGTTACAGTGTGTCACCCCAGCAGTCAGGGAAGCTTACAGGAGGAGGTTTGTTACAGTGTGTCACCCCAGCAGTAAGGGAAGCTTACAGGAGGAGGTTTGTTACATTGTGTCACCCCAGCAGTAAGGGAAGCTTACAGGAGGAGGTTTGTTACAGTGTGTCACCCCAGCAGTCAGGGAAGCTTACAGGAGGAGGTTTGTTACAGTGTGTCACCCCAGCAGTAAGGGAAGCTTACAGGAGGAGGTTTGTTACAGTGTGTCACCCCAGCAGTCAGGGAAGCTTAAAGGAGGAGGTTTGTTACATTGTGTCACCCCAGCAGTCAGGGAAGCTTACAGGAGGAGGTTTGTTACAGTGTGTCACCCCAGCAGTAAGAGAAGCTTACAGGAGGAGGTTTGTTACAGTGTGTCACCCCAGCAGTCAGGGAAGCTTACAGGAGGAGGTTTGTTACATTGTGTCACCCCAGCAGTGAGGGAAGCTTACAGGAGGAGGTTTGTTACATTGTGTCACCCCAGCAGTCAGGGAAGCTTACAGAAGGAGGTTTGTTACAGTGTGTCACCCCAGCAGTAAGGGAAGCTTACAGGAGGAGGTTTGTTACAGTGTGTCACCCCAGCAGTAAGGGAAGCTTAGAGCTGAGACCTCTTAAAAATTGTGTGGAGTCCCAAGAGCTGAGACCTCTTAAAAATTGTGTGGAGGCCCAAGAGCTGAGACCTCTTAAAAATTGTGTGGAGGCCCAAGAGCTGAGACCTCTTGAAAATTGTATTAAGGCCCAAGAGCTGAGACCTCTTAGAAATTGTGTGGAGGCCCAAGAGCTGAGACCTCTTAAAAATTGTGTGGAGTCCCAAGAGCTGAGACCTTTTAAAAATTGTGTGGAGTCCCAAGAGCTGAGACCTCTCAAACATTGTGTGGAGTCCCAAGAGCTGAGACCTCTCAAACATTGTGTGGAGTCCCAAGAGCTGAGACCTCTTAAAAATTGTGTGGAGGCCCAAGAGCTGAGACCTCTTAAAAATTGTGTGGAGGCCCAAGAGCTGAGACCTCTTAAAAATTGTGTGGAGTCCCAAGAGCTGACACCTTTTAAAAATTGTGTGGAGTCCCAAAAACTGAGACCTCTCAAACATTGTGTGGAGTCCCAAGAGCTGAGACCTCTCAAACATTGTGTGGAGTCCCAAGAGCTGAGACCTCTTAAACATTGTGTGGAGTCCCAAGAGCTGAGACCTCTTAAAAATTGTGTGGAGGCCCAAGAGCTGAGACCTCTTAAAAATTGTGTGGAGGCCCAAGAGCTGAGACCTCTTAAAAATTGTGTGGAGTCCCAAGAGCTGAGACCTTTTAAAAATTGTGTGGAGTCCCAAGAGCTGAGACCTCTCAAACATTGTGTGGAGTCCCAAGAGCTGAGACTTCTCAAACATTGTGTGGAGTCCCAAGAGCTGAGACCTCTCAAACATTGTGTGGAGTCCCAAGAGCTGAGACCTCTTAAAAATTGTGTGGAGGCCCAAGAGCTGAGACCTCTTAAAAATTGTGTGGAGGCCCAAGAGCTGAGACCTCTTAAAAATTGATTGTATTAAGCCCAAGAGGTGAGCCCAAATTTTTTTTATTAATACAGCAATTCTACGGCGGTTAAGGAGGAGGAGGAGGAGGAAATGGCACTTGATACAGATGGCACTTCACTCTTGGCTGCTTTCCACTGTTGTACAAGCAAAGTCCGGGTCAATCCACTTGCTGTTCATTTTGATTAGCGTCAGCCTGTCGGCACTGTCGGTTGACAGGCGGCTGCGCTTATCGGTTATAATGCCCCCGGCTGCGCTGAACACCCTCTCTGATAGCACGCTGGTGGCAGGGCAGGCAAGCACCTCCAAGGCGTACAGGGACAGTCTTCCCCTTTGTTGTGTGCTGCCACTGCGGTCCAGACCTCCAGCCAGGACACCTCCACATCTGCCTCTGCCTCGGCTACTTTGGGGCCTTCTCCTTCAGCCCCCCCTTCCCCCGCATCTTCGTATGCACCTTCCATCTCCTCGTCCCATCAACTGTCCATCTCGCAGGCGTTCAACCGCAGGCGGAAGTACGCCTCCAGTCACCCCCAAGCCCAAGCCTTAACCTGCCTCATCTTCAAACTGCTGGCCCTGGAGATGTTGCCGTTTAGGCTTGTGGAGACGCAGGCCTTCCGCGACCTGATGGCGGCTGCCGCACCTCGCTATTCCGTCCCTAGCCGCCACTATTTTTCCCGGTGTGGCGTCCCCGCCCTGCACCAGCACGTGTCGCGTAATATCAGGCGGGCCCTGAGGTACGCAGTCAGCGCAAAGGTCCACTTGACCACCGACTCGTGGACAAGCGCTTGCGGCCAAGGACGCTACATCTCTTTGACGGCACACTGGGTGAATGTTGTGGAAGCGGGGACAGGGTCGCAAACAGGGACGGCCTACATACCACCCCCGCCCAAGATTGCCAGCACGGGTTCTGATAGACCCCCCTCCTCTTCCTCCTCCTCCTCCTCCTCTGCCTTAACATTGCCCTCAGCCCCTAGCTGGAAGCGTTGCAGCACTGGCGCGGGGAGACGTCAGCAGGCGGTGCTTAAGCTCATCAGCTTGGGCGACAGGAAGCACAGCGCCGCAGAGGTGAGGCACGCCATATTGCAGCAGACAGAGATGTGGCTGTCGCCGCTGCAGCTAGGACCAGGCATGGTCATGTGCGATAACGGCCGTAACCTGGTGGCGGCTCTGGAGCTTGCAGAACTCAATCACGTACCATGCCTGGCCCACGTTTTTAATTTGGTAGTACAAACGTTTCTAAAGACTTACCCCAACCTGGCAGAGCTACTGGTCAAAGTGCGGCGCTTGTGCGCTCACTTTCGGAAGTCAACTGTAGCTGCTGCTAGCTTAAAAAAAATCCAGCAACGCCTCCATTTGCCTCAACATCGGCTGTTGTGCGACCTGCCCACTCGCTGGAATTCCACCTATTGCATGTTGGCCAGGGTGTGTGAGCAGCAGAGAGCATTGATGGAGTACCAGATGACGCATCCACCCGTGCATCCAACTCAGCTCCCTCAGTTTGCCAACCACGAACCACATATGCAATGTATTGCGTATCTTTGAGGAGTCCACTAAGAAGGTCAGCAGCGAGGACGCTATAGTGAGCGTAACCATCCCGCTCCTATGCGTCCTTAAAGAATCGCTCATCGCAATAAGGGAGAACGCATTGCACACAGAGGAGACGGGGGTAGGAGGAGACGCAACGCAGGTAGACAGTCAGACCACACTTTTGTCTGCTGCTCGGTGGCAGTTGCAGGAGGAGGAGGAGGATGAGGAGGACAACGTGGAGGTGGCTGTGGAAGAGGATGCTGGCGGCGAGGGTAGCAGTCAGGCTGTGTGCGTCCCATTGGTTCAGCGCGGATGGGGCGGAGAGGAGGAGGAAGAGGAGGAAATGGAAAATGATCCTTCTGGTGGGGGCAGTGACGTCATGCCTACTCAGAGTCTGGCACACATGGCTGACTTCATGCTGGGCTGCTTTTCCCGGGACATACGTGTTGTCCGGATATTGGAGAACAAACTATACTGGGTGTTCGCACTCCTGGACCCCCGGTATAAAGATAACTTCTCCTCTTTTATTCCGGTAGAGGAGAGGACGAATCGATTACTGGAATACCAGAGGGAACTCTTGCAGAACATGATGCAGATTTTCCCACCCAGCATCGCTGGCGGCAGAGAGGAGAGTGTCTCCCAGAGTCTGACAACATCGATCAGGCCCACAGCCACCAGGGGAACACTCTCCAAGGTGTGGGACACGTTCATGTCACCCCCTCGTGCAACTTCCATCACTGCGGGGCCCGCTATCAGCAGGAGGGACAAGTATCGGCGGATGTTGCGGGACTACCTGGCAGACCACACCCCTGTCCTCCCCGATCCCTCGGCGCCCTACACTTACTGGGTCTCCAAGTTGGACACGTGGCTGGAAGGCAGTGGCAGCAAGACCGGGCGCAGGTTGTATTGCGTTTGCTCTCTCCCACTCAGCCCAGTGCTTGACTTCCAAGTGACGGCGCATGCCTGAGGTGGTCAGATTGCTCTTCTCAGAGCCCCTACTCAGTTTTGAGTGGCAGATTGCGCAAACCGCGCTCAGTTTGTCGTCCACGCAAACATTAAAAAATCTCCACACCACAGAAGTACGAGGCCTTGATGGGGGAGCTTCGCGCGACTGCCTGCTGCCGGGAAGAGCTTCGGCCCTGCTGGCTGTGGCCTGCCTTCTCTGTCTGGACTGTCCTCTGCCTCTGGACTGTCCTCTGCCTCTTGCTGCCTTATTCGGTGATGCGCAGACCGCATCTCCACTGCTTTCCCCGCTGGAAATCACCCCTGTCCAAGTGGGGTCGGTCATTTCGTCGTCCACCACCTCCTCTTCCACTTCCTCTCTCTGCTCCTCCTCCTGCCCACTGGACATTCCAACAGCCTCCCTTGATGGCAACTGCGTCTCATCATCATCGCTCATGATAGCAGATGCTGGTTCCGGGTCCACATCACTAGGAGATGGCGGATACTCAAGTGTTTGGGCATCACTACAAACAAATTCCTCTGCTAGCTCCTGGGTTCTTGCGGCACATCTGGAAAAGGACCCGAAAAGAGGTCCTGGGAGGGGTCAAGGGTGGGCTGACTCTGTTGGCCAGGTTGGGAGGAAGGAGGGTCAGAGTGAGACTGTGTGGATGACTGGGTGGTGGACAAGTGACTGGAAGCGTTATCGGCCATCCATTGCACCACCTGTTCACGCTGCTCAGGCCTCAACAGAGGTGTACCCCGCCCCCCGCATAACTGTCCCATAAAGGCAGGGAAGCTGGATGAGCGTAATGCTGGCTGCCCCTCACCAGCATGCATTGTATCCCCACTGGCTTCAACGCGGTTTGTGCCCCCACCAGCATTTCCGCGCCCCCGTCCTCGTCCACGTCCCTTTGCGCTAGCCCTCCGCATTTCAGACGTTTTACTTTTTTGGCCACGCGTTATGCCAAATATAAATATATTTTTTAGGAGAACACCTGGCTATACAGCCGTATACTGCCAGAAGGTGAAATGGTGCCTATACGCACCGGGTATATAACAGTGTTTTGTTGGCACAGAGGACACAAAACAGTAGAGCCAAATATAAATATATTTTTAAGGAGAACACCGGGCTATACAGCCGTATACTGCCAGAAGGTGAAATGGTGCCTAATGCGCACTGGGTATATAACAGTGTTTTGTTGGCACAGAGGACACAAAACAGTAGAGCCAAATATAAATATATTTTTAAGGAGAACACCTGGCTATACAGCCGTATACTGCCAGAAGGTGAAATGGTGCCTAATACGCACCGGGTATAAAACAGTGTTTTGTTGGCACAGAGGACACAAAACAGTAGTGCAAAATATAGTTTTGTATATAGGTGCTAATACACCACTGAAGTCTTTCTGTCCCTATTCCAGCAGCAGCTACCAGTCACTAAAGCAGCCGTTTTGAGCAGAGTGTATATAGTTTTGTATATAGGTGGTAATACACCACTGAAGTCTTTCTGTCCCTATTCCAGCAGCAGCTACCCCTCACTAAAGCAGCCGTTGTGTGCAGTGTGTATATAGCTAGAATGAGCTATATACCGTTCAGCATAGTAGCCCTAATAATAAGGACTCTCAATGACTCTCTTGTCTTCTGGTAGCTGGTATATATGGTGGTAAATGCGATATTCTGAGCTTCTGGGGCCCTGCCTGCCTACATATGAGCTATATACTGTTCAGCATAGTAGCCCTAATAATAAGGACTCTCAATGACTCTCTTGTCTTCTGGTAGCTGGTATATATGGTGGTAAATGCGATATTCTGAGCTTCTGGGGCCCTGCCTGCCTACATATGAGCATTATACTGTTCAACATAGTAGCCCTAATAAGGGCTCTCAATGACTCTCTTGTCTTCTGGTAGCTGGTATATATGGTGGTAAATGCGATATTCTGAGCTTCTGGGGCCCTGCCTGCCTACATATGGGCTATATACTGTTCAACATAGTAGCCCTACTAAGGGCTCTCAATGACTCTCTTGTCTTCTGGTAGCTGGTATATATGGTGGTAAATGCGATATTCTGAGCTTCTGGGGCCCTGCCTGCCTACATATGAGCTATATACTGTTCAGCATAGTAGCCCTAATAATAAGGACTCTCAATGACTCTCTTGTCTTCTGGTAGCTGGTATATATGGTGGTAAATGCGATATTCTGAGCTTCTGGGGCCCTGCCTGCCTACATATGAGCTATATACTGTTCAGCATAGTAGCCCTAATAATAAGGACTCTCAATGACTCTCTTGTCTTCTGGTAGCTTGTATATATGGTGGTAAATGCGATATTCTGAGCTTCTGGGGCCCTGCCTGCCTACATATGAGCTATATACTGTTCAACATAGTAGCCCTAATAAGGGCTCTCAATGACTCTCTTGTCTTCTGGTAGCTGGTATATATGGTGGTAAATGCGATATTCTGAGCTTCTGGGGCCCTGCCTGCCTACATATGAGCTATATACTGTTCAGCATAGTAGCCCTAATAAGGGCTCTCAATGACTCTCTTGTCTTCTGGTAGCTGGTATATATGGTGGTAAATGCGATATTCTGAGCTTCTGGGGCCCTGCCTTCCTACATATGAGCTATATACTGTTCAACATAGTAGCCCTAATAAGGGCTCTCAATGACTCGCTTGTCTTCTGGTAGCTGGTATATATGGTGGTAAATGCGATATTCTGAGCTTCTGGGGCCCTGCCTGCCTACATATGAGCTATATACTGTTCAACATAGTAGCCCTAATAAGGGCTCTCAATGACTCTCTTGTCTTCTGGTAGCTGGTATATATGGTGGTAAATGCGATATTCTGAGCTTCTGGGGCCCTGCCTGCCTACATATGAGCTATATACTGTTCAGCATAGTAGCCCTAATAATAAGGACTCTCAATGACTCTCTTGTCTTCTGGTAGCTGGTATATATGGTGGTAAATGCGATATTCTATTCTATTATATTCTATTCTATTCAAATAGAACGTGTCCAAAGGCGGGCAACAAAAATGGTGGAAGGACTTACACTTAAAACTTATCAGGAGAGACTTAAAGAACTTAATTTGTACAGTCTGGAGGAAAGAAGGGAGAGGGGGGACATGATTGAGACCTTTAAATACGTGAAAGGATTGAATAAGGTTCAGGAGGGAAGTGTTTTTAAGAAGAAACTTAACGATAGAACAAGGGGGCACAACCTGAAGCTAGTCGGGGGGAAGATCAGGAGCAATGTTAGAAAATATTATTTTACAGAAAGAGTAGTAGGTGCTTGGAACAAACTTCCAGCAGAGGTAGTTGAAACATCAACAGTCACTGAATTTAAACATGCCTGGGATAAGCACACATCTATCCTAAGATAAAGAGAACATACCGTATACACATAAGGGCAGACTAGATGGACCGTATGGTCTCCTTCTGCCGTCAACCTTCTATATTCTGAGCTTCTGGGGCCCTGCCTGCCTACATATGAGCTATATACTGTTCAGCATAGTAGCCCTAATAATGACTCTCAATGACTCTCTTGTCTTCTGGTAGCTGGTATATATGGTGGTAAATGCGATATTCTGAGCTTCTGGGGCCCTGCCTGCCTACATATGGGCTATATACTGTTCAGCATAGTAGCCCTAATAAGGGCTCTCAATGACTCTCTTGTCTTCTGGTAGCTGGTATATATGGTGGTGAATGCGATATTCTGAGCTTCTGGGGCCCTGCCTGCCTACATATGAGCTATATACTGTTCAGCATAGTAGCCCTAATAAGGGCTCTCAATGACTCTCTTGTCTTCTGGTAGCTGGTATATATGGTGGTAAATGCGATATTCTGAGCTTCTGGGGCCCTGCCTGCCTACATATGAGCTATATACTGTTCAGCATAGTAGCCCTAATAATAAGGACTCTCAATGACTCTCTTGTCTTCTGGTAGCTGGTATATATGGTGGTAAATGCGATATTCTGAGCTTCTGGGGCCCTGCCTGCCTACATATGGGCTATATACTGTTCAGCATAGTAGCCCTAATAAGGGCTCTCAATGACTCTCTTGTCTTCTGGTAGCTGGTATATATGGTGGTAAATGCGATATTCTGAGCTTCTGGGGCCCTGCCTGCCTACATATGGGCTATATACTGTTCAGCATAGTAGCACTAATAAGGGATTAAGGACTCTCTTGTCTTCTGGTAGCTGGTATATATGGTGGTAAATGCGATATTCTGAGCTTCTGGGGCCCTGCCTGCCTATATATGAGCTATATACTGTTCAGCATAGTAGCCCTAATAATAAGGACTCTCAATGACTCTCTTGTCTTCTGGTAGCTGGTATATATGGTGGTAAATGCGATATTCTGAGCTTCTGGGGCCCTGCCTGCCTACATATGAGCTATATACTGTTCAACATAGTAGCCCTAATAAGGGCTCTCAATGACTCTCTTGTCTTCTGGTAGCTGGTATATATGGTGGTAAATGCGATATTCTGAGCTTCTGGGGCCCTGCCTGCCTACATATGGGATATATACCGTTCAGCATAGTAGCCCTAATAAGGGCTCTTAATGACTCTCTTGTCTTCTGGTAGCTGGTATATATGGTGGTAAATGCGATATTCCGAGCTTCTGGGGCCCTGCCAGCTACAGCCTATCTTTCCCTGCTGTGAGCGTCTATCTCTCACTAAGTTCAAGCTGCTAATGCTGACGAAGAGGAAGTGCTGAGTTTTGTAGATTCGAGGTCACATGGTTTTTCCAGCCAATGCGTGTAGACGCCGTTCTCGCGATGCCAGCGTCCTCCCAGGACCTGTCCCACCCCCCCTGCATGGTGATTGGTGTAAAAAACGCGCCAGGGAAGGTGTGAGGGGAAACGAATTGTGAGTGCGCCATCGCCGCTGTACTCGATCGAAATCGAGTATGACGAATAGCGTAGTATTCGATCGAATATCGACTCGGTCGAATACTACTCGCTCATCTCTACTCATACTTAATGTGTATATATGTGTGTGTATTTATTCATATGTAGACTTTATGTAATTATCATTTTTCTTATGAATTATAAAACTGTCTTTGCAAATTATAATTATTGGTGTGCGCCTACCTATCTATTTGGTTGATTGTTCATTGTCTGGGATTACTTAGGAATATAATCCTTGGCAGGTAGCACCCAAATCATTAATAATTTAAATCTTTGTGTAGCGCCGACCACACCAATTCATTTTGTAGCAGTTACCTTTGCCTGCAGGAGCGATTTAACTTATCCACGTATTATTTGAATCTTCAATAAGTTCTGTTTACTTGTTAATGTAAACTTCAGATTCAGAAATAGCTGGATGCCAACCAGCTTATCTCACAAACCTTATCTCACACGACTGGCAAATTCGGAAACGAGGGGACGCAGGAATATCTGGGGAACAGTCACCATTGCTGCTGAAATTCAATAAATAATAAAGCAGGGGATCAACAAAAAATGAAAAAAAGCCAAATGTGGCCACATTTGGCTTTTTTTCATTTTACGTTAAAGAAGTGATACGTCTTGTTTACTTGTTATAAGAACAATGAATTATTTATATTTTTCACCCTTTTAGGGTGATTTTTTTTAGGGTGAAATGATCGCATGTGTAACATGAGAAAGTCCTCATCAGTCCTGTGTTAGTATTTTGTGTGTTTTACTGCTATAGATAAATCTGTCAGCGTACACAAATCACCATCTCCACCCTGACTTTCTATCTACAGATACAGATAATAGCCACACCCGGCCCGCTCTGTCATTGACAATACAATCCCGCTTTGCCTTCATTTCTATGCAAATGAGATTAAACCCCTGCAATGTTTTGAATGGGTAACTTTTTGCCTCCTTCCACTGATATGATAATGATCACGTTTCATGGTTTAGGCGGAAGGAACAAGCAAACAATAACTGAACCTGTCCAATACAATTATGTTGTCATACATTTTGTTGTTTTGGATCTAGCCAATCCTGAGCCTCCTTTTGTTAGTGAATAAGTGGAGAGTCATTATAAAGTGAGGCCAGACTTAGTCAAGGTAGAAGTATCACAGACGACAAGGAGCAGGATCCTCTATTCGTCTATACCAGGTAGATCTTGTTTGCTGTTTCCCTGTATTAGATGTGCGTGTGTTTCTATTACTTTATTATGTTTGTCTTGAATATTATTTGAATGTCATTTTTAATGTGACTCTTTATCTTTTTAGAAATGTTTAATTATTATTAATGGCTGCTTATTGTGTAATTATTAGAACTCTGTAGTGTAATACATGTGCATGTGCACGTGCTATAATGGTCACTAACATTTCTTGGAGAAAAGTGGAGGACACATTGAGGCTGATTCACTACTAGCGCCGCATATTGCCACATGAGCGTCTGTATAGCGGAACTTAAAGCGACCGCTAGAAGATGCTGTAAGCAGGTATAGCTTTGCGGTCGCTGTAGTAACCTGTTCGGCATTGATGAATGTGATGCGTGGTGGGCGCACTATAACTCTGCAGTGAGTGTGAGGTAGCACCAGCTCAGTGCGCCCGGCACTCGGCACTCCACACCATATGTAACAAAAAACTACACACACAGCGTCGGTGCTCTAAAGCTGGTCGCTGTAGCATAGAGCGATGGACGCTGTGTGATTAAAGTCTGTTTCTGAACACATACACACCAGTTAAAAAGCGAAAACAAATGGAATGACAATGTAATAACAATGGGACAATAACACTTTAGTGCCAATATAAAAAGTAAAAAAAAATATAAAAGTGTTTGTTTGCAGCCAGGAGAGGTCAAAAAAATAATAATTTTTAAATGACAAACACAAACAAATGAAAGCCCATTTTAATGTACGGGAGAGCGACACTGAGCGAAAGGTAATACGTGGCGTTCTTGAACCTAGAGCGCCGGTGCTATACCCTGAGCCACCTGTAATAATACCTGTGACGCTAGGTGGCACTGTTAGAGGCGCTCACCAGATTCGCTTTCTTAAATGTGGTTTCCCGTACAGCGCCCGGCGTTCACCCGACGCTACCTGCCGCTACGAGGCGCTACCTGGAGCTATCCCTTCTTACATAACCCCCTTTATCTCTTGGGATCATTACTCTGCAGTGCTTGCTGTCTAAAGATCTTTAATAAATATACATAAAAACATCTTACATCTTCCAAAGATAATACAGCACCTTAAAATGATCCTGGCAGAAATGTTTTTCATAGCTGAGCCATTTGGTCTATGGAAAGTGGCCGCTTATCTTATACAAACAGGAATTATCTTTGTATATCTTCCTCTTAACCAAACATGAAACATGAGTATTCTCAATTGGGTCACATATAGAAAAAGTGAATAAATATGGTCCTACACTTTATAAATAATCCATGACGTCCTGCCTACATTATAACTTTGGGCTTTTTTTCCTGTGTGTGTCTTTACGTATGTTGCTATATATATAATTATGCGCAATCATGTTTCTGATAAATACTCTCCACAAAAAATAGAGGGTCCAGTAACCACCATACAAAGGATGGCACAAACCCACTGCACCGAGAAGCCCCCAAAATGAAGTTCCACCAAATCATGATCAGTACATCAATTTATTACCACATACATCCCTACAGATGCATAAAACCACACAAATACACACACATAAATCTATAAGAGGGACTACCACTGGGCCAATATGATGTCAAGACTAATACAATATTAAATATTTATAATATCCTAAATACCAATCAAAAAAATTCTGACTTCCAGTAAAGTGCTAATGTGCCAATTAAAGTCCTAGATAAGTGCAAATGAATTATATACAATATAAGCAACTATTATATATTCAAAACGTGAACAACAGGGAAAGAATTCACCTAAAAGTGATGGTAGCCCCACTACTCCAACAACAGGAGATAATAATGCCACGCATTCCGTGGTTCAATGTGGCAGGTCACTTCCTCAGGGTGATTTTGATAAATAATTCGCAAGTCCAATCTGCCCATTTATAGGCCTAACATTGTAAGCACCTAGCATCAGTTACAAGTTACATATTTGAATTTTGATTTAAACCCATACATAATATTTAAATATCAAGCATTTCAAGCATTTTTTTAAATAATATAATTAATATATGCTTTGCCCTTATAGGAAATATATTACGAACTTCAAACGATTTTATTGTTAAAGCATAATGATGAGTCCAACAGGGGAGAAGCCACACCAGTGCCCAGAGGAGGGGAAAGGTTTCCCTCGGAAGTCAGCTCGTGCTTTCCACCAGTTGACGCACACGGGAAAGAAGTTTTCATGCCCTGAGTGTGACAAAAGCTACAAAACTAAAGCAAGTCTCATTAGTCATCGGAAGGTCCACACAGGAGAGAAGCCATTTTCATGCCTGAAATGTGATAAACGTTTTTTCAAGAAGGTGTTTCTTCTTAGACACTGTAAAGTCCATAATGAGGAGAAGCCATATTCATGTTCTGAGTGCAATGCAAGCTATACGAGTGAAAAAAAACTTATTATTCATCAGAGGAATCACACAGGAGAGAAGCCATACGCATGTTCTGAGTGTAACAAGCGCTACAAATCAAAACATGACCTAATTTGCCATCAAAGGACTCACACTGGAGTGAAGCCATATGCATGTTCTGAGTGTGACAAGAGCTATCAAAGTGCAGGGAGCCTCATTAAGCATCAGAGGAATCACACCGGAGTGAAGCCATACAGATGCTCGGAATGTGACAAGTGCTTCACAAGTTCCAGTGACCTTAGTCGACACCGAATGATTCACACGGGTGCGCGGCAATTCAAGTGCTCCGAATGTGATAAGTGCTTCAAATGCAAAAGGGATCTCATTAGACATCAGATGATTCACACCGGTGACAAACCTTTCTCATGCCCAGAATGTGGCAAATGCTTTGTAACTAAGGATGCCTGCAATGTACATCTAATGTATCATACAGGAGAGAAGCCATATCCATGCTCTGACTGTAACAAAACCTTCACAACCATGGCAGACTATAATCGCCATAGAAGGCGTCACACTGGGGAGAAGCCATACACATGCACCGAATGCAATGAATCTTTTTTCAACATGGGTTCCTTAAAATATCATCAAAAAGCCCATACTGAAGTGCAGCCGTATCAGTGTCCTGACTGTTATAAAAGTTTCAAAAAGGAGCTCTCTCTGATCAAACATCAGAAAACTCACATTGCCAGTTCCTAGTTTGGATTGTAAAGTTTGTTATGAGAAAATCCAAGTCTTAATTGCCTACATAAACACGTCAATCAAACTATTTACTTGCTTTACTTTTCTTGGACTAGGTTTTATAAAAGTGACTACATATATTTTTATCGTTTACATTGGTTATTGATAAAAGCCGCGTGTAGGCTAAAACATGTGATCTGCATATATAAGATAAATAAACACAATTTGACTTCCTTTTATGTGGTTTATTTCGCAATATATTGTTCCTTTATATCTGCAGCAGTTATAATACTGCTTGTTTATTATAGTTATCAGAATTCTTATACTAAGTCATTTTAAGAATAATTGCATCGGAATATCACTTGATAACCATGGCAGTTGTATGCCGACATAAACATGGATTACATGTAGATGGCTTTTTTGATTTGCCAGCTGCTAAATATTAAATACACAGATGGCAACCTGACACACGCATGGCCCGAATGAGGAAATCAGTTTTGATTTCCTATTTCTCCGGCACCTCCCCTCCAATAAATAAAATGAGGGGATACCGTCAACTTAGGAAAAACACACTCCCCGTCCCGTTTCCTCCTTCCATTGAGCCCTCGCTGCATCTCTGCCACCAGTGCCGACAGCTGCCCTTGCCTCCTCTGCTCCATGCCGAAGACCCAGTGAATGCCTCCCCCCAATACATGGCAACCCGACTGCTGTACACAGTGTGGTGGCTGCTGCTGTAACCTGACTGGTTCCACCCAGTTCCGGGGACCATGTGACTCGGTGGCCCACCTGTTGTGCCCAGTCCAGTGGTGGCTGCTGTAACCCGACGGCCTCCACCTGGTGCCTCTGACCTCATGAACCCCCATGTGTTACTATGTTAGTAGTGGTGCTTAATGCAGGATGTGGCTGTTCTATGGCAGGAGAGCTCCGTCTATCCACTCACACACAATACAGTAATGGCATAATAACTGTGTGCATAAGCCCTAAAATATTATTTAATTATTTACATGTAACAGTAGAGTGGGCCCTCCGAATCAGCTTCACTGGGGAACACCACAAGCCAACCGTGGTGGGCAGGCAGTTAATTTTCATGTTTGGCTGGTCAATACTTTTAATTGAAGAAATGCCCCAAGACCCCCATCAGCCTTCAGTTAGTTTATACTCCCAATGTCCATGGTAAATTGTAATTGGTTAAAAAAAACTTGCCAGGACTTTTTTTGCACAGCGATCCTGCTGTACTGTTCTTGGCCCAGGATGGTTTGTTAAAGAAGAACTATGGCCTAATAAGAGCACAGTTCCTTATTAATATACAGCATTGGGGCAGCACGACCCAGGCTGCCCGGAATTGGATCTGCGCTGGAAAAAGAAAACTAATTTATCACTTGTCAAGTCTGTGGGCATGTTTGGGACTTCAGGTACAAGTAGTGATTCCTAGGGCTCTTCTATTCAATGGAGTATGCAGATATTGTGTAGCACACAGCAAGTGAGGATTTTCTTGGGCACCTTTTCTAGTGTGTACAGCATCTCTTCTTCTGGCCGAGTCAAATGCAGGAAGTGTGCTTTCAGCAGGCTGATGGTTTTCTCAACAACGCATCTGGTCTTGCCGTGAGCGGCATTGTAAGGCATTTCTTCTGCAGTCTGTGGGTTCCGCACGGTCATGTCCTCTGCCTGTATTCCTCAGCTAAATAAACATGAGTTTATGTTGGTTGCTGCACAGATGCATACCCCTACCTAGTTTAATGCATTTTGCCTTCACCTTCCCCTCCTCTCTAGTTCTGCAGCTACACTGTTTCCAGATCTTACAATGTGGACACGTACTTACCTAGTAACCATCCCGATGGCATTTCGTTGTTCTCAAATTTTCTGCACAGGGCAGATTGGTGCAACACATACGAGTCCTGGCAGAATCCCGGGGAGCCAGACCTCACAGCACGCAGCTGCAGCTTATGGCCACAAACCACCACTACATTAATAGAATGGAAGCTTTTCCGGTTGCGGTAGTGCTTTTTCCTTTAGATTTATTGCCGCTGAGGCAAAAAATGGCGCTGTGTGGCACTGACACTTCATAAATAAGGCTCTTAATAATTATAAAGCACGTGGGGTAAAAACAATGCATTTGTAAAGTTCAGTATTTTGTGGGTTTTGCTGCTATAGATAAATCTGCCAGGTTAAAAAGTAATAATAATCTCCACTCAGACTTCCTACCTACAGGCAGATTATTTGTTAGAATCCTGCTTTCCCTCCATTTCAATGCAAATGAGCTGAAACCAGTGTGATGTTTTTGAATGGGTAACATATTGCCTCCTTCCACTCATATGATGATAGGCAACACAGTGCATTGTTTAGTTGGGAAAAACAAGCAAACAATAGCTGAAACTCCAACACAACGATTTAGTGATACATCTTGTTATTTTAGATTAACTCCTCTAGCCAATCCAAAGCTTACTCATGTTATTCAATAGGCGTAAAGTCAGTATAAAGCAAGGCCAGGCTCAGTCAAGGTAGAAGAATAACAGACAGGAGAAACCTCTGCAGGATCCTCTATTCCTCTATACCAGGTAGATATGTTTGTTGGTACTGCATTAGATGTGTGTGTGTGCTTTATTGTTTTATTTTGTTTGTCTTGTATTTTAATTGTAAGATGTTATATGTAACTCTAATATTTTTCAAAAAAGATGAAATTATTATTTATAATGCCAGTGTATATTGTATGTACACCATTTACTGCTATATGTGTGCACATGGTACAACGGTAACTGAAATGACATTATAAAGTGATTGACACATTTCCTGAAATGGAATTATTACTCTGCAGTGCTTGCTGTCTAGTAACTAAAGAGATGTAATTAATAAGTTCTCTATGTTGCATCCAAAAACAATGTTACAGCTTTTATGGGCTTCATCTGTGATCCTGGGGCAATTGTTTTGTTGTAGATCCATTAATTTGGCATAAAGAATGTGGCAGATTACTTCCTGTTGTAAAATGTAAAAATCAAAAAAACAAATTGCAGTAAACAACTTTGTAAAACCTCCTCCTGGCCAAACCTGAACCATAGATCTTCTCAATTGGCTCACGAATAGAAAATCAGAAAAAATTAGCCTTACAGTTTATAAATCATGTTTGCACCCATGACTTACTATCTATATTTTAACTTTGAGTTTGTCTTTTGTAAGTGAGGCTTTGCATGGGTAGCAAAGAATTTATGCATGATCATGTTTTTCTACTAATTCTGTATCTAGTAAATCATTGCATACTCTGATTTTGCACATTGAACATTCTAAACTCATTTTACCTATGAATGTTACAAAATTACAATTACTCTCATTTAAAATACAATTTCAAATGTTGGTTTGATACCAAATATGATATTTAAATTTTAAGGATTTTCGGAATCTTTATAAATAATGTCTTTCTGTGCTTTCAGGAACGTTATTACAACTGTTAAAAGTTTCTACTGTTAAAGCCCAATGATGAGTGCAGCAGGAGAGAAGCTACACAAGTGCTCAGAGGATGGGAAAGGTTTCCCCTGTAGGCCAGCTCTTGCTTTGCACCAGTTGCTGCACACGGGAGAGAGGCCATTTCCTTGCTCTGAATGTGATAAAAGCTATAAAACTAAAGCAGACCTCATTAGTCATCAGAGGGTCCACACAGGAGAGATGCCATTTTCATGCCTGAAATGTGATAAACGTTTTTCCAAGAAGGAGTTTCTCCTTAGACACCATAAGGTCCACTCTGAGGAGAAGCCATATTCGTGTTCTGAGTGCAACAAAAGCTACAAGAGTAAGAAAAGTTTAACTCTTCATCAGAGGAATCACACCGGAGAGAAGCCATACGCATGTTCTGAGTGTGACAAGTGCTATCAAAGTAGAGAAAGCCTCATTATGCATCAGAGGAATCACACTGGAGAAAGGCCGTTCAGATGCTCAGAATGTGACAAGTGCTTCACGACTTCGAGCGATCTTTGTCGTCATCAAAAGATTCACACGGGTGCGCGGCCATTCGAATGCTCTGAATGTGACAAACGCTTTAAAGCCAAAAGGGATCTGATTAGACATCAGATGATTCACACCAATGACAGACCCTTCTCATGCCCAGAATGTGGCAAACGCTTCATAACTAAGGACGCTTGCACAGTACATCTAAGGCTTCATACAGGGGAGAAGCCCTTCTCATGCTCTGAATGTGATAAATATTTTGTAACCAAGGGTGAATATAATCAGCATCAGAGGACTCACACCGGAGAGAAGCCATACTCATGCCCCGAATGCAATAAGTGTTTTTCACACATGACTTCCCTCATCTGTCATCGGAAGTGGCACATTGAAGGGAAGACGTATCAATGTCCTGATTGTTATAAAAGTTTTAAACTAGAGCTCTCTCTGATTAAACATCAGAAGATTCACACTGTTGGTTGATCATATGGAATCTAAAGTATATTGTAAGATATCCCAAATTATCCTCACATCAGACTGACGAGAATCCGATTAATTACTTTAGCATGTTTCTATGTAAACTTACATATGTAACCAAGAAATAAAGCTCTATGGTACTCACCTTACTTAGCTTGAGATCAGATTTATATTTGTTGTTACATTTATGCTTTTGGAGTTTGCAGTAATGAATGCAATAGAGGGTCACATAAACTGTATATAAGCACATATATGAGATAAATTAGAGGTTAAAATACCAAAGAGGGGCCTCCACAGAGCCCCAAATTACTCAGGAAAGAATGTGCACCACTATATAATAGAAAATCATGTACAAATTGTATTGATTCCTACACAAGACAAATTCATTAAAACTTTAAACCACATGTAAAGACATGAAATGACACTGGAGGGCGATGTTGGCTCCAATATACCATAAGTAGACCCTATTATGTCCAAATCAAAATTCCTGCTTTCCCCCCCATCCCAAAGTGCATATGTGCAATATAATATATTTTAAATACTATATTAATATAAGAATTAATATGAATGTGCAAAGATAATGCAATTCAATACATAGCAACACAAGTATCAGCAATATATAATAAGTGAAAGCGCAAAAATATGAAACCAACAATTTCTAACCCACAATAATGAGGACACAGCGGAGTAGCAAGAAGGACAATCACAAGTATCACGCATAGGTCTTACATAATCATGATTTGAGCCAGCAGTATCCGGCCAACGCATTACGTGACTGTAAACCCATCACTGTATCAAGGCAAAATGTAATATCCAGTGCTCCCTCTGCCCCCCTTCTTTTATGTGAGCCACTCTCCGCTGATTCATCAGGAAAACAGAGCCACGGGCACAGCAAACGCCGACCGCACTCCGGTCGGAAGTGCGTCAGTGTCGTCGTCGCGGCTTGTGTTCCATGATAAATTAGAGGTTCATTGTCCGCTGCTCAACACAAATATAAATGTTTTTATCTCACACTGTCAGGACAAGTTCACATCCACCATTATGAGCCTGAATCATGAAGTTCTCCATCCTCGTCTTAACTTCTTTTTTTGAAGCTGTTATTTATCCATAAGTGTGCATTGATTGGCTCTGCAAGTCATCTGTTTTTAAACCGGACCCACACCCGTTTTTTTCTTTACTTGGTGTTGGTCCCGCAGACAGCTAATCAAAACAAGCTCAGGGGGGAGCATCCAGAATGCTGGCTCCCCCTCGCACTTGAACCCCCAGAATGCCCATTATCCTCACCTTTACTACGAGCCAGCGGTGTAATCGGGTGTATGTAAGTTCACACCCAAAAGGACACCCAAAGGAAAACTTGCTTCATCAGATCAATACTACTATATAACCGGAGCCAGATCTCTAGATTAGGCCAAGGCCTCCTCTTTCATAACTCTGAAGACAACTAGGCACTACATTAAATAATTAAACAGTAGATAGGTTAGCATTCTAATTTATGATGCCTTTTTTTTTAAATCAGACAAAATAACAAAGAACAGACTGGAGAGCAATGCCATGACCTTGCAATCATTGGAGGTCATGACATTTATTTTGTGAAGTGGGTTTAACTTTGGGTGAGTGTGAACTTAACACACAAAAAGTTCAGTAAAATGTTTCAAAAAACGAAACTAAACTTTCAAGAAATTATCCTTATCTCACTGGAAAAATGATGTACCTCCCCGTCATCGCAGGGGCGATGAGGCATTTTTTACACCGGAGGTAATTCACTTTTCCAATGAGGTAAGGATCATTTCTTGATTATTTAATTGTTTAGTAAACAACAGCACCCTATGGGGTACACTAAAGGATTTGTCATTTTTTCTGTTGTTTTCAAACTTTCCAAAAAAAAACACTTGCCTACCTGGAAAAATTGGGAGCCTCAGTTATGAGGTGTTAGCGCCACACAGCACCATTTTTTTTTGCCTCACTCCGCACTCAACATGAAATTTAAGATACAAAAAACAGACTGTGCCGATGTGGCTGCTCGTCTTATTTAATACTAGCGCCCAAATGGTCACAGCGCTCTGGATGAAGCGCAGTCAGTTGAAATTAGGCGCTGTAGGTAGCCTTGTTTTTAAGTGGCTTTAAAGAGGAACATCGGACCAGACAGTATGGTAGTAAAATCTAGGTTCCATCACATTTTGGACAGTGTCCTATGCTCTAAGTGGTTGCACCACCAAAAATATTTAGAAAAGTGTGTGCTCACCCACAGCCAACAATTATGAATAAAGGGGAAGTTAAAAAAACATTCACGCGCCCCTGAAGATGGGAGCACGACATGAAATAGTAAATATAATCAATTAGTTTTAATAAACGAGCAAATTACATGATTAAAATTTACATGAAAGACACAGAGACAATTAAAAGCAGACAGCCCCTATCCCCCCCCCCCCCACACACACACACACACAATACCAATACAATATTGGATAATTCATGGACAAATGGAAAATCCCATATGCATGAACATATATATAATAAATAAAATGTTGTGCCGGCACAAAAATATGTATTTAGAAGGAAACAACCCAGATAAAAATGAATACAATTATAAATAAATTAAAAACAGACCATGTGACCGAAATTCAGACAAAAATGACCTATTCATTAATGAAAAAGAAAGAGAAAAAGGAAAATGTATTTATCCGTGTATCAAAAGAGCTTTACATAAGAATATAAAAAAAATCAATTAAATGTATTCAACAAAGAGGAATAAGGAAGATGAAATGAGAGAATTATTTTATAAAAACTGTTAAATACAAAAATAAACCAGTATGTTAGCGCACACATCACCGCCCAAAAGAGGCGGTCCCAATATTTTTCCATTGATATGCTAATGAAAAGAAACCAGTCTGCTGCTGCGTATGTGGTAAGGATTGATTGCACAGTTTTGGTGCAGAACCAGCATGATGAAGTGGGCCATGTGACCCATGGAACGTGTGGCTCCCTTGGAGGTGGTAGGCGATGGGGTGACATCATTGAGATTGGTGTTATTTAGTGATTACATTTAGTTGTATAATGAATAGTTATTGGTATTTTATCTGACCATGGCAATTGAAGTTGATATTCATTTTAGTTGATTTAATTGTATTTATTTGCCTTGTAATTAGGATCCGGATTATAGGCAGGTATTAGCTAATAGTTTGTAATTGTTTGGTCACTGTGCTGATTTGAGTTTATTGACATTGGTGGAATAATATGTGTTATATTTATTGTTGAATCACTTATGATTTTTCTCCCTACCGCCTACTCCTCTATTTATGTTAGTTTGTCCTTTGTGTATTTGTATTTATGTATTTTAATGTCTTTTAATGTGTTATGTTGTATGTTATAATTGATATTTTAGTATAATCAAATTTTATTGATTTTAGAGAAAAAAAACTGGGGATAGGTTGGGAGTACAGAAAGTAAAAAAAGGGGGGGATAAAGGGAGGGGAGGGGGTACAACAAAAGCAGGTTACAGTTACATATGTGACATCATTTATACATCTTATCATCTACAGTATTCAACATACAAAATTATTGTCAATATACATATATAGGACGTATTAGGTAACACGTTATAGTAATGACTCATGCTGCTTGTGTCGATTCCCAATGGGGAACCTTCACGATCAATTCCTAGTCGCATGTAAATCCTATTAAAATCTATCTTATGCTACTGGGGAGCCATTCTCCCCAATGTCTCAGCCCCCACTCCACACAACGGATCGAAAGAGCCAGTGAGGGAGAAGTGGGTATCAAAACCAGGGAGGAAAATAGGCTTCATCAGACGGCTGGTGCTCCAGCGACACACCAATGGCCGAAAGATGAGTTCTAGAAAGTGGGGTGGGGAGGAACCTCAAGGGAAGGTTCCGAGTCCCCACCACAACTCCAATACGGTTCTGTGACCTCCAAGCACCCATCTAATGAATCAAAGAGAAACCCTCCGGTTGGTTATAGCAAGTTAGGGAGGTGTGAGTCTCGGAAGTCAAACCAGCCCGCCCAGGTCACTATATATTTATTTGTGGCTTCCGTATCTTTAGCGATCAGGCTTTCCATATAGCGAATTGACTCTAATTCCTGTACCCATTCCATCAGTGTAGGGGTAGTCTTTTTTTTCCAGTGTCTTGGGACAACGGCCCTCATAGCTGCCACGAAATGTCTCAGGATATCCTTTTTAGAAATAATTGATATTTTGAATAAAAGATTAAATATATATTGATTTATTTGTTGGTGTGCCTCCCTATGCAGAGAAAACGTTAACAATACCTGAACCTTTTGAATACACCTATTATATCACACATTGGGGGTCATTTACAAAACTATTCGCTGGCATCTGCCGGGCATTTGCCGGGTTTCCGCTAGTTTCTGCTTTTTCCAAGCAAAATGTTGCATGTTTGGCCAGAGATGTCCATGTTTTCTGGGTTTAACTCAACATCAATTTGGCCCGGCGAATGTTGGCGAACACCCATTTTTGTTCGCCAGCTTTGAGTTGCGAACAGCATGGGAATCAATGTTATTTGAGGAGAGATTGTCACTTTAGGTCTTTTAGCATCGTTATTTTTGAGCAACATTCGCTGTGGTTTGCCCCTCTCCCCTCGCACACGTAGAAAGTCCCGCAAACTATCGAGCATTGCAGATCACGCCCATAATAGATTTGGGTTTATGATATCAACCCCCCTCTTAGTCAATCCTAAGCCTTCTCATGCTAGTGAATGGGGGTAGAGTCAAGATAAAGTGAGGCCGGCTCAAGCAGAGAGAAGAATAGCAGAAATGAGAATAAGGAGCTGGCGAGGAATCCTCTGTGATGTCACATCAGGTGCTTATGATTTTATATTGTGCCAGAGATATATTTGCCATATTTTGTTTGTTTGTAAAATTGAATTAAAGTGTTTAAATATCATTCCATTGTTTAATTGTTTTGTTCCTTTAGACATGCCCCAACTGGAAATTGAACCTGCCACCCTCCGATCACGAAACAGCTTTTTTAAGTCAAAAGGCCATGACTGCCCCTAAACTACAGGCTCATGACTGCCTCTAGGATCTGCTTTCCACACACCATTCGGACCCTCAACCAAGAGACATCAGATACCCACCCCCTCAAGCTACACCCCCATTGCTCTGATATTCTGGATTTGGATGGTTGGCATAACGCTTTTTAATTGAATTTGTTTCTCCTGCGCTAGATATATAACACTGACTAAATGTTTCTTAAAGTAGCACTATTGTGAAAAAATGGCCCAATGATAAAAATCCATATAAATATGCTGGATGGTGGGGGAAGGGGTCACTTATATACCCGACATCAAGAAATATACAGTCAGGCTTGTTTTCCATTATTTTAATGGAAGGAAAGGGACATCTGGGGTGACAGGTTCTGTCACCCCTCATAGACTAAACCTGTCAGCCCTGGATTTTGTTTCTACCATGAGAGAATAAACCACAAGCTTGGTGGGAGTTGTATTCAGTTCGGGTGTTTAAGTGACACCTCCTCTCATTAGCCCACGTGTTTATATGGATTTTTAATATTACACAATTTCGTGATAGTGCCCCTTTAAGAATAAAAATCTGGATTTTGAACAAGTCAAATAAAAATAAAGAATATGGAACAAAAAGTTAACTCAAGTATTATTTTATTTCTTTTGCTCATACTACAACACAGCCTATGGAATGCATCAAAACAAATTCATCACACGCTCTAAGTATGTATCACCCAATCACAAAGAAAGATACTTGTGTATATATATATATATATATATATATATATATATATATATGTATATATTTATATATCTTGTATATGTCTTGAATCTCATGTAGAGTGTTGGGTGTGAAGTTGAGTTTCTATTTCTTGCTACAAATTATAAAACATATAAAATGTCGGTTTGGGAGCCATGACATTCGTCCATTCTAATTTGACAGAAGGAACGTTTATCCCTGTTAGGGAATCAAAGCATTTTCCTTCCAGGATTAATCATTTGGATTACAAAAAGATACAGTATTGGCACAAGGGTTTTGTGCCAGAAACAACCTCTCCATTCTGGCTTGTTCTAAAATAAGTTTTACCAGGTAACACTTGTCATAGTCTGAACATTTCATTTCCATCCAGTGTTGACCCTCAGACAAGAATAAATCGTCATCTACATGTAAAGCACAGGAGCACACCAATGTCCTCTATCCAATGTTCTCTATCTAATGTGAGTTTTCTGATGAGAATGGAGATTAGCTTTACTTCTGAAGAACTTGTCACATTCAGTGCATGGAAATGGCTTCTCCTCGTTGTGGATCCTCTGATGATAGAGGAGGCCGTCTTTACCTTTAAAGCTCTTGTCACATTTAGAGCATGAGAAGGGCTTCTCTCCGGTGTGTGCTCTCTGATGGTAAATGAGGTTTGCTTTACTCGTGAAGCACTTGTCACATTTAGTGCAGGGAAACTGTTTCTCTCCTGTGTGAGTCATCTGATGGTAGATGAGGCCATTTTTACTTTCAAAGCACCTGTCACACTCGGAGCACGACAATTGCTTCTCGCCAGTGTGGATCCTCTGATGGGAAATGAGCTTAGCTTTACTTTTGTAGCTCTCGTCACATTCAGAGCATGAAAATAGCTTCTCTTCGGTATGGAGCATCTGATGGTAGAGCAGGCCGTGTTTACTTTTAAAGCCCTTGTCACATTCGGGGCATGAAAATGGCTTCTCTCCTGTGTGGGTCCTTTTGTGACGAAGCAGGTTTGCTTTGCTTCTGTAGAACCTGTTACATTCGGAGCAAGAAAATGGTTTCTCTCCAGTGTGGGTCCTCTGATGATAATGGAGGCCATCTTTACTTTTAAAGCACATGTCACATTCGGAACATGAAAATGGCCTTTTTTCAGTCTGGGCCCCCTGATCGTGGAGCAGACCGTCTTTAAGGTTACTGCAGTTGTCTTGTTCAGCTTTCTCCTCAAGGTGGGTCCTCTGATGATAGATGAGCGTTTCTTTTCTTGTGAAGCGCTTGTCACATTCAGAGCATAAAAAGGGCTTTTCTCCGGTGTGGGTCCTCAGATGAGAAATTAACTTTTCTTTACCTTTGTAGCATTTGTCACATTCAGGGCATATAAATGGCTTCTCTCCGGTGTGGGTCCTTTGGTGACGCTCAAGCTTTGACTTACTGATAAAACATTTATCACACTCTGAGCACTGATATGGCTTTGCTCCCGTGGGCCTCATTCTGAGCTGATGTGGAACGTGAATTCTGTAAAATGTTCACTATTTCAATCTAAAAAATGGAAAACACTTATAAGCAATCAAATCAATTTACAGGAGAAAAAATAATAATTGTAAAAAGTCTTAAATTATTTTAACCATGATTAAGAATATTGGATGCATTATAAAATACTGATTTAACCTGCAACTGTGATAAAATGACTTTAGGTTATGGGTTCCCAACCAGTGGTACAAGTACTCGAGATCCTATCAGGTGGTACTCAAGATCCTATCAGGTGGTACTCGAAATCCTATCAGGTGGTACTCGAGATCCTATCAGGTGGTACTCAAGATCATATCAGGGGGTACTCAAGATCCTATCAGGTGGTATTCGAGATTCTATCAGGTGGTACTCGAGATCCTATCAGGTGGTACTCAAGATTCTATCAGGTGGTACACGAGATCCTATCAAGTGGTGCTTGACCAGGTCCCAGACTGGTCTCAACTGCCAACTGCCAAATGTAGAAAACTACTCCAAAGGCTGCTGAGAATTATGAATTGTTAACTTTTGGGCATTTCCTTTACTTTATATGTTTGTTGCGTGTGTGTTTCAAGACTTGCAGACAACCTATTCCTACCCCCAGGTAGGTCCACCGATGCAATCTCCTACAGCCATTTCTCACCCACCAATGCTGTTTCCTGTAGCCGTTTTTGTCCAGCAACGCCATACCATGCACCAGGTTCACCAGGTGGTGCTTGAGATATTTAGAAAATGGAAAGTGGTACTTGATTAAAAAGGTCTGCTCTAAATTATGATCTACATATTCTGAAACAAGTTTTTTTGTTGGGATGAGCTGTAATATTGAAATAAAATCATATGTCCTTTCCTGAATATTCTGGGCTGTGGATATTAGTGAACAACCGCTTTATTGGAACCAAGAATTTTTGACTGGTGAATACATATATTAATATTACTTAATGACCTATAAAATGACTTGTGTAACTTTTTAAAATGTGTTCTACACAGACGTGACCAAACGATGCTGTAATGTTATATTTCCTATAATAAAATAAAATATTAACCAGCACAGTATATACACATTACATGTCCATGTAAAAGGCACAAGTATTGTTTAAAAATAGATGTAAGAATTACCTGATATGGGGAGTAGAGGATCAGCAGTTTCTTGTTCTCCAGTCCAGTTATTCTTCTCCCTGTATGAGCCTGGACTTACTTTATACACGCTCTACACTCTAGTAACATAAGGAGGCGTTTGATTGGCTTAAGACTTCAGCTGAAATATACAAAAGTTAAGTTACAATATTTGTACTGGGCGTTTCCGCCATTGTCTACTTTCTATGACAACCACCTATGTGTTGTGTAATGCGAAGTTAAAACTCACATGGTGGCCTCTACAATAAATATATATATATATGTATATATATATATATATATATATAGAGAGAGAGAGAGAGAGAGAGAGAGAGAGAGAGAGAGAGAGAAATGTCGGGTGTGCTATTTCAATTATATAATGTGTTTGGTCTTCACAGACAGTTCATTAAAAATATGAGGTGTGATATAATAGGTAATATTTTAATTACATTACAAGACAGGTTCCAAATCATTTAATTGGTCCGCGCTTGTCAAAAGGTTGAGCGCCCCTAGTCTACATCAATGGCCATCACAGGACACTTAGGCCAATATCATATTTACCAATTACATGAGCTATAATATACAAATAAAATGACCTGCCCTTCCCTGGGTATAATGAGCTGTGGATATTAGTGAGCAACCTCCCTATTTAACCAAAGAATTAGGCAATGCATTTTCAACTGGTGAATATATATATATTCAAATTATTCAATGACCTAAAAAGGCATTTGTGCACCTTTTTAAAATGTATTTTTAACGGAAGTGACCAACTTGTGCTGTAATATCACATTTCTCATAAGAAGAAAATAAATAATATAATAATATATAAACAGTAATTCATTTTCATGTATAAGGCAGAAGTATTGCTACAAATAGATGTAAGAAACCATATATACCTGCTGTGTGGGAGTAAAGGATCTCTCAGCAGCTCATTGTTGTCCTGTCCTGTCTGTGATTTCTCTCCCTGACTGAGCCAGGCCTCACTTTATACTGACTCTATACACATTTACTAACTCAAGGAGGCTTTTGATTGGCTAAGGATTTCAGCTGAAAAATACAAAACTGATGTTACAATAGTTGCACTAGGGGCGTTTCCACTATTGACTGCTGTAGCTCCCTACCCCACCCATGTGACAAGCTCATTAACCAGATACCAGGTAAGAACGAGTAGAGACCCTATTCACAACACGACAAGCTCTTGATATTGTCACAGAAATCAATTGATACAATAATTGTAATAACAATGACACTGGTAGCTCTGGCAATCTGGTGATATATAAACATTAGCACACAGATACAGTATAGCATAACACACAAAACCCACGTACAGTATATTATGTGTATCTACCATCTCAGAGATAACTTCTCTATAGTGTAAGTGTGCAATTACTTTCAGCCCTTTTACTTATGGTTACCTATTTCACTCTTACACATTTTTTAGCTGTCACTAATAATTCCAAAAATAACTGAACAATTACTAATAATTTCCCTCTCGAACAATCAATATATATATATATATATATATATATATATTTGACACAATATTTTAGCAAGTCTAATGCAAAAAAAAAACAGCACTGAAACTATATAACATGCTAAATTAAAAACAAATATATAACATCAAAGGACAAAACCTATGTTTTATATAATGCAAAGTTTAAATTTAACTCACAAGATTGTCAAAGCCAGTCCAGTCTGTGTCGTCTGTGGGCATGTTTGGGACTTCAGGCACAAGTAGTGATTCCTAGGGCTCTTCTATTCAATGGAGTATGCAGATATTGTGTAGCACACAGCAAGTGAGGATTTTCTTGGGCACCTTTTCTAGTGTGTACAGCATCTCCTCTTCTGGCCGAGCCAAATGCAGGAAGTGTGCTTTCAGCAAGCTGATGGTTTTCTCAACAACGCATCTGGTCTTGCCGTGAGCGGCATTGTAATGCATTTCTTCTGCAGTCTGTGGGTTCCGCATGGCTATGTCCTCTGACTGTATTCCTCAGCTAAATAAACATGAGTTTATGTTGGTTGCTGCACAAATGCATACCCCTACCTAGTTTAATGCCTTTTGCCTTCACCTTCCCCTCCTCTCTAGTTCTGCAGCTACATTGTTTCCAGATCTTACAATGTGGACACGTACTTACCCAGTAACCATCCCGATGGCATTTTTTTCTCAAATTTTCTGCACAGGGCAGATTGGTGCAACACATAAGAGTCCTGGCAGAATCCCGGGGAGCCAGACCTCACAGCACGCAGCTGCAGCTTATGGCCACAAACCACCACTACATTAATAGAATGGAAGCTTTTCCGGTTGCGGTAGTGCATTTTCCTTTTGATTTATTGCCGCTGAGGCAAAAAAATGGCGCTGTGTGGCACTGACACTTCATAAATAAGACTTAATAATTATAAAGCATGTGGGGTAACAATACATTTTAGAAAAGCCAAATGTGTCCAGTTTAGATGATAATAAGCCTTGTAGACTGTGACAATTTCTGTGTAATAAGAAGACGCAGTTATTTCATTATTTAAACTTGATTGCCAATCTATTTGTGATCGGATCTTATAAGGTAAAATCAATGTATGTGTAAAGTTCAGTATTTTGTGTGTTTTACTGCTATAGATAAATCTGCCAGGTTAAAAAATAATAACAATCTCCACTCAGACTTCCTACCTACAGGCAGATTATTTGTTATGCAGGACACCCATGTAAATGCTGACGCCCAGGCCCAGCCTGTTTTATCATTGACATTAGAATCCTGCTTTCCCTCCATTTCAATGCAAATGGGCTGAAACCAGTGTGATGTTTTTGAATGGGTAACGTATTGCCTCCTTCCACTCATATGATGATAGGCAACACAGTGCATTGTTTGGTTGGGAAAAGCAAGCAAATAGCTGAAACTCCAATACAATGATTTACTGAAACATCTTGTTATTTTGGATGAACTCCTCTAGCCAATCCAAAGCTTACTAATGTTATTCAATAGGCGTAGAGTCAGTATAAAGCAAGGCCAGGCTCAGTCAAGGTAGAAGAATAACAGACAGGAGAAACCTCTGCAGGATCCTCTATTCCTCTATACCAGGTAGATATGTTTGTTGGTACTGCATTAGATGTGTGTGTGTGCTTTATTGTTTTATTTAGTTTGTCTTGTATTTTAATTGTAAGATGTTATATGTAACTCTAATATTTTTCAAAAAAGATGACATTATTATTTATAATGCCAGCGTATATTAGAATTGTATGTACACCATATACTGCTATATGTGTGCACATGGTACAACGGTAACTGAAATGACATTATAAAGTGATTGACACATTTCCTGTTGGAATAATTACTCTGCAGTGCTTGCTGTCTGGTGACTAAAGAGATGTAATTAATAAGTTCTCTATGTTGCATCCAAAAACAATGTTACAGCTTTTATGGGCTTCATCTGTGATCCTGGGGCAATTGTTTTGTTGTAGATTCATTATTTTGGCATAAAGAATGTGGCAGATTACTTCCTGTTGTAAAATGTATAAAATAAAACAAATTGCAGGAAACAACTTTGTAAAACCTCCCCCTGGCCAAAATCAGAAAATCAGGAAGAATTGGCCTTATAGTTTATAAATCATGTTTGCACCCATGACTTACTATCTATATTTTAACTTTGAGTTTGTGTTTTGTGAGTGTGGCTTTGCATGTGTAGCAAAGAATTTATGCGTGATCGTGTTTTTCTACCAATTCTGTATCTACTAAATCATTGCGAACTCTGGTTTTGCACATTGAACATTCCAAACTCATTTTAAGAACCTATGACTGTTACAAAATTACAGTTACTCTTATTTAAGATACAATTTCAAGTGTTGGTTTGATACCAAATATGATATTAAAATTTCAAGCATTTTATGAATCTTTATAAATAATGTATTTCTGTGCTTACAGGAAAGTTATTACAACTGTTAAAAGATTCTACTGCTAAAGCCCAATGATGAGTCCAGCAGGAGAGAAGCTACACCAGTGCTCCGAGGACGGGAAAGGTTTCCCTTGTAGGTCAGCTCTTGCTTTGCACCAGTTGATGCACACGAGAGAGAGGCCATTTCCATGCTCTGAATGTGATAAAAGCTATAAAACTAAAGCACACCTCATTAGTCATCAGAGGGTCCACACAGGAGAGATGCCATTTTCATGCCTGAAATGTGATAAATGTTTTTCCAAGAAGGAGTTTCTCCTTAGGCACCATAAGGTCCACTCTGAGGAGAAGCCATATTCGTGTTCTGAGTGCAACAAAAGCTACAAGAGTAAGAAAGGTCTAACTCTCCATCAGAGGAATCACACCGGAGAGAAGCCATACGCATGTTCTGAGTGTGACAAGCGCTATCAAAGTAGAGAAAGCCTCATTAAGCATCAGAGGAATCACACTGGAGAAAGGCCATTCAGATGCTCAGAATGTGACAAGTGCTTCACGACTTCGAGCGATCTTTGTCGGCATCAAAAGATTCACACGGGTCACACGGGTGCGCGGCCATTCGAATGTTCTGAATGTGACAAATGCTTTAAAGCCAAAAGGGATCTGATTAGACATCAGATGATTCACACCAATGACAGACCCTTCTCATGCCCAGAATGTGGCAAACGCTTCATAACTAAGGACGCCTGCACAGTACATCTAAGGCTTCATACAGGGGAGAAGCCCTTCTCATGCTCTGAATGTGATAAATATTTTGTAACCAAGAGTGAATATAATCAGCATCAGAGGACTCACACCGGAGAGAAGCCATACTCATGCCCCGAATGCAATAAGTGTTTTTCACACATGACTTCCCTCATTTGTCATCGGAAGTGGCACATTGAAGGGAAGACGTATCAATGTCCTGATTGTTATAAAAGTTTTAAACTAGAGCTCTCTCTGATTAAACATCAGAAGATTCACACTGTTGGTTGATATTTGGAATATAATGTGTATTATGAGAAATCCCAAATTCTCCACATTAGACTGACGAGAGTCAGATTCATTACTTTAGCATGTTCCTATGTGAACTTACATACGTAAACAAGAAATAAAGCTACATTTCACTTACCTTACTAAACTTGAGATCAGTTTTATAATTGTTGTTACATTTATGTTATTGGAGTTTGCAGTAATGAATGCAAAATGGGAGCACATAAGCTATATATAAGCACATATATACGAATGTGAAGACGAATACTTTATTGACCGCCAAGTACAGGATACATACAAGGAATGCTTCTTGGAAGGGAGGTACCCCGTTAGAGCTATAACATTAAATATGAAATAGAACATTTTAATATATTATACATATAATATTATACTATTATACTATACTATTTTATACATTAACATTTTAACATATTTACATATGGTATCGGTGGCAAATCAGTCACATGGTAAGGACAGGGAGTTCGTGGCAGATTATTTAGTGGTGGTTATTTATTGCCTTAACGGCTAGTGGATTAAAACTATTTTTGTACCTGGAGGTTCTTGTATGAACCTATATGAGATAAGTGGTCTTATATGAGATAAATTAGAGGTTAAAATACCTAATGCCTCCACAGAGCCCCCAATTACTCAGGGAAGAATGTGCACCACTATAAAACAAAAAATCATGTACAAATTTTATTGATTCCTACACAAGACAAATTCATTAAAACTTTAAACCACATGTAAAGACATGAAATGACACTGGAGGGCGATGTTGGCTCCAATATACCAGAAGAAGACCCTATTATGTCCAAATCAAAATTCCTGCATCCCCCCCTATCCCAAAGTGCATATGTGCAATATAATATATTTTAAATACTATAATAATATAAGAATTAATGTGAATGTGCAAAGATAATGCAATTCAATACATAGCAACACAAGTAGCAGCAATATATAATAAGTGAAAGCGCAAAAATATGAAACCAACAATTTCTAACCCACAATGAGGACACAGTGGAGTAGCAAGAAGGACAATCACAAGTGTCACACATAGGTCTTACATAATCATGATTTGAGCCAGCAGTATCCGGCCAACGCGTTACGTGACTGTAAACCCATCACCGTATCAAGGCAAAATGTAATATCCAGTGCTCCCTCTGTCCCCCACCTTTTATGTGAGCCACTCTCCGCTGATTCCTCAGGAAAACAGAGCCACGGGCACAGCAAACGCCGACCGCACTCCGGCCGGAAGTGCGTCAGTGTCGTCGTCGCGGCTTGTGTTCCATGATAAATTAGAGGTTCATTGTCCGCTGCTCAACACAAATATAAATGTTTTTATCTCACACTGTCAGGACAAGTTCACATCCACCATTATGAGCCTGAATCATGAAGTTCTCCATCCTCATCTTAACTTCTTTTTTTGAAGCTGTTATTTATCCATAAGTGTGCAGTGACTGGCTCTGTTTTAAAACCGGTCCCACACCCGTTTTTTACTTCATTTGGTGTTGGTACCGCAGACAGCTAATCAAAACAAGCTCAGGGGGGCATCCAGAATGCTGGCTCCCCCTTGCACTTAAACCCCCAGAATGCCCATTATCCTCACCTTTACTACGAGCCAGCGGTGTAATCGGGTGTATGTAAGTTCACACCCAAAAGGACACCCAAAGGTAAACTTGCTTCATCAGTCTCACGATCACATCAATACTGCTGTATAACTGGAGCCAGATCTCTAGATTAGGCCAAGGCCTCCTCTTTCATAACTCTCAATACAACTAGGCACTACATTAAATAATTAAACAGTAGATAGGTTAGCATTCTAATTTATGATGCCTTTTTTAAAATCAGACAAAATAACAAAGAACAGACTGGAGAGCAATGTCATGACCTTGCAATCATTGGAGGTCATGACATTTATTTTGTGAAGTGGGTTTAACTTTGGGTGAGTGTGAAATTAACACACAAAAAGTACAGTAAAATGTTTCAAAAAACGAAACTAAACTTTCAAGAAATTATCCTTATCTCACTGGAAAAATGATGTACCTCCCCGCCATTGCAGGGGCGGTGAGGCATTTATTACACCGGAGGTAATTCACTTTTCCAATGAGGTAATGGTAATTTCTAGATTATTTAATTGTTTAGTAAACAACAGCACCCTATGGGGTACACTAAAGGATTTGTCATTTTTTCTGTTGTTTCCAAACTTTCCAAAAAAAACACTTGCCTACCTGGAAAAATTGGGAGCCTCAGTTATGAGGTGTCAGCGCCACACAGCACCACTTTTTTTTTGCCTCACTCCGCACTCAACATGAAATTTAAGATACAAAAAACAGACTGTGCTGATGTGGCTGCCCGTCTTATTTTACACTAGCGCCCAAATGGTCACAACGCTCTGGATGAAGCGCAGTCAGTTGAAATTAGGCGCTGTAGGTAGCCTCATTTTTAAGTGGCTTTAAAGAGGAACATCGGACCAAACAGTATGGTAGTAAAATCTAGGTTCCATCACATTTTGGACAGTGTCCTATGCTCTAAGTGGTTGCACCACCAAAAATAACCAAATAACAATTATGAATAAAGGGGAAGTTAAAAAAACATTCACCTGCCCCTGAAGATGGGAGCATGACATGAAATAGTAAATATAATCAATTAGTTTTATTAAACAATCAAATTACATGATTAAAATTGACATGACGCAGAGACAATTAAAAGCAGACCGCCCCCTACCCCCCCCCCCCCCTACACACACAATACCAATTCAATACCGGATAATTCATGGACTAATGGAAAATCCCATATGCATGAATATATATATGATGAATAAAATGTTGTTTCCGGCACAAAAATATGTATTTAGAAGGAAATAACCCAGATAAAAATGAATACAATTATAAATAAATTAAAAACAGACCATGTGACCCAAATTCAGACAAAAATGACCTATTCATTAATGAAAAAGAAAGAGAAAAAGGAAAATATATTTATCCGTGTATCAAAAGAGCCATGTGAAAATAGTTAGGTCTTTTAGCATCTTTATTTTTGAGCAACAATCGCTGAGGTTTGCCCCTCGCACACGGCACACACATGGAAGTAGAAAGTCCCGCAAACTATCGAGCATTGCAGATCACGCCCATAATAGATTTGGGTTCATGATATTAACCCCCCTCTTAGTCAATCCTAAGCCTTCTCATGCTAGTGAATGGGGGTAGAGTCAAGATAAAGTGAGGCCGGCTCAAGCAGAGAGAAGAATCGCAGAAATGAGAATAAGGAGCTGGCGAGGAATTCTCTGTGATGTCACATCAGGTGCCTATGATTTTATATTGTGCCAGAGATATATTTGCCATATTTTGTTTGTTTGTAAAATTGAATTAAAGTGTTTAAATATCATTCCATTGTTTAATAGTTTGGTTCCTTTAGACATGTCCCAACTGGAAATTGAACCTGCCACCCTCCGATCACGAAAGCTTTTTTAAGTCACAAGGCCATGACTGCCCCTAAACTACAGGGTCATGACTGCCTCTAGGATCTTCTTTCCACACACCATTTGGACCCTCAACCAAGAGACATCAGATACCACTCCCTCAAGCTACACCCCCATTGCTCTGATATTCTGGATTTGGATGGTTGGCATAACGCTTTTTAATTGAATTTGTTTCTCCTGCGCTAGATATATAACACTGACTAAATGTTTCTTAAAGTAGCACTATTGTGAAAAAATGGCCCAATGATAAAAGTCCAAATAAATATGCTGGATGGTGGGGGAAGGGGTCACTTATATACCCGACATCAAGAAATATCCAGCCAGGCCGGTTTTCCATTATTTTAATGGAAGGAAAGGGACATCTGGGGTGACAAATCCTCAGCCCTGGATTTTGTTTCTACCATGAGAGAACCACAAGCTTGGCGGGAGTTGTATTCAGTTCGGGTGTTTAAATTACCCTTCCTCTCATTAGCCCACGTGTTTATATGGACGTATATGTATATATATGTATATGTCTTGAATCTCATGTAGAGTGTTGGGTGTGAAGTTGAGTTTCTATTTCTTGCTACAAAATATAAAACATATAAAATGTCGGTTTGGGAGCCATGACATTCGTCCATTCTAATTTGACAGAAGGAACGTTTATCCCTGTTAGGGAATCAAAGCATTTTCCTTCCAGGATTAATCATTTGGATTACAAAAAGATACAGTATTGCCACAAGGGATTTGTGCCAGAAACAACCTCTCCATTCTGGCTTGTTCTAAAATAAGTTTTACCAGGTAACACTTGTCATAGTCTGAACATTTCATTTCCACCCAGTGTTGACCCTCAGACAAGAATAAATCCTCATCTACATGTAAAGCACAGGAGCACACCAATGTCCTCTATCCAATGTTCTCTATCTAATGTGAGTTTTCTGATGAGAATGGAGATTAGCTTTACTTCTGAAGAACTTGTCACATTCAGTGCATGGAAATGGCTTCTCCTCGTTGTGGATCCTCTGGTGATAGAGGAGGCCGTCTTTACCTTTAAAGCTCTTGTCACATTTAGAGCATGAGAAGGGCTTCTCTCCGGTGTGAGCTCTCTGATGGTAAATGAGGTTTGCTTTACTCGTGAAGCACTTGTCACATTTAGGGCAGGGAAACTGCTTCTCTCCTGTGTGAGTCATCTGATGGTAGATCAGGCCATTTTTACTTTCAAAGCACCTGTCACACTCGGAGCACGACAATTGCTTCTCGCCAGTGTGGATCCTCTGATGGGAAATGAGCTTAGCTTTACTTTTGTAGCTCTCGTCACATTCAGAGCATGAAAATAGCTTCTCTTCGGTATGGAGCATCTGATGGTAGAGCAGGCCGTGTTTACTTTTAAAGCCCTTGTCACAATGGGGGCATGAAAATGGCTTCTCTCCTGTGTGGGTCCTTTTGTGACGAAGCAGGTTTGCTTTGCTTCTGTAGAACCTGTTACATTCGGAGCAAGAAAATGGTTTCTCTCCAGTGTGGGTTCTCTGATGATAATGGAGGCCATCTTTACTTTTAAAGCACATGTCACATTCGGAACATGAAAATGGCCTTTTTTCAGTCTGGGCCCCCTGATCGTGGAGCAGACCGTCTTTAAGGTTACTGCAGTTGTCTTGTTCAGCTTTCTCCTCAAGGTGGGTCCTCTGATGATAGATGAGCGTTTCTTTTCTTGTGAAGCGCCTGCCACATTCAGAGCATGAAAAAGGCTTTTCTCCGGTGTGGGTCCTCAGATGAGAAATTAACTTTTCTTTACCTTTGTAGCATTTGTCACATTCAGGGCATATAAATGGCTTCTCTCCGGTGTGGGTCCTTTGGTGACGCTCAAGCTTTGACTTACTGATAAAACATTTATCACACTCTGAGCACTGATATGGCTTTGCTCCCGTGGGCTTCATTCTGAGCTGATGTGGAATGTGAATTCTGTAAAATGTTCACTATTTCAATCTAAAAAATGGAAAACATTTATAAGCAATCAAATCAATTTACAGGATTGTAAAAAGTCTTAAATTATTTTAACCATGATTAAGAATAATGGATGCATAATAAAATACA